>JACSVZ010000004.1:32683060-33933060 GCA_014706295.1 Lycocorax pyrrhopterus obiensis | reverse complement strand
CTACCACACTTAAAGTTAGTACATTTCATTACAAGGAATAATATTATGAATAATCACCAAAGTTTAAATTCTTCAGTTGAAATGTACATCAATTCTTTGGTCACCAGCCCTCTCTAACCAGACATAATCACAGTACATTCAAAACTATGATGAGTATACAAAAAGAATGTGAGAAAAAATTGGGCTCTAGAAGCTATAGACCTGTCAATCCACTCTAATAAGTCTCCCACAGCATCAAGAGGGCTAAAAGGAGGTGCTTCTTCAAACAATAAATAGATGAAATCCTGGAACTACTTACTCCAGGACACCAAAATGGATGCAAAAAGCAACTGTAAGTCAGGTGACAAATGCACTCTAAAGTATTACAGTCTATCAGTTTCCACTTGGGAAACTCCTGAGATTATTGCAGATGGCAAGCAGAACATGGAAGCAAATGACTACATGTTTGCCTTGTCCTTATACTCTCACCTACAAATCCTCTGTTGGCCTCTGTCAGGGGAAGAATATTGAACCTGAAGGATCTTCAACCAGATTCAGTGATTCTTAATCTTTCCAGTCTACTGATAGCAGAAGCTAGGATAATTTTAGCTTCAACACATTCCAAGCATATACAGACAGATAATAATCAAACTTATAACTGTTTATTCTTTACAAACAACTATTTAGAGGGTTTCAAACACATTGCAAGTGTGAGTACTTGCTCCTTCTTCTAAAGTAAAAACTCGTTGAGAGTGAAAGATTGGCTTCTCTAATGATCACCAATATTCTGCTGAGCGAGTCGCAAGTAAACAAAAATGACTAAAATGTAATTTTCCATATTCCACATAAATTGCTTTAGTCACTAGCAAGAAGATGAATATGAACAACATGCTTTTTAAGTCAAATGTCGTCTTTTCTAGAATGGCAACACTTAACAGCAATCCTAACAGGTGTGCTTACAGAGAAAAAGATTCATAAATCTCTTCCTTAGTTATGAGTCAAAGTAACTCATCCATGACTTCTCAACAGTTTAAAATAATTTTTTTTTAAAAATCACAACATACATGCCATGCAAGTATTTAGTTTGATATTTCAGCTTGCTTGAGTGGTGCTCTGCTGTCACCCACTCAGGAATCTTCCACTCTAGTTTGATTATTCTCTCCTTTAACTCTGAGTTGGTATAAAGACAAGAAAGCTAGTTTGGATCTTTAATGTAGAGGGTGTAATGAGATATTCAGGAATCATTTAAAATAGCTGGTGCTGGAAATTAAATGGAAGTTTGCCACTAAAATAATGACATTTGCAACATCAAGATATTGTGACACAGTCAACTGCATTTTGTGAAAACAGAAGAATCATCACATGAGAGTATCAAAAAAGCTAAATGTATATTTTTCTTTTCTACATTTTGCCTATTTGTACAAGATAAGGAATACAAGCCTTCCTTCCTTTCCTGTCTTCACCTATTCTATAATCCCTTAAAATCATAATCAGTTTTCAGATTAGGTCACAAAAGACTCGTCATTTATGAGGAAAATTGTATTTTAAAATTATTTATTTTAAAATGCATGGAAAAAAAGCACACGTGGATCAGCTGTTCTTTCAAAGAAACCTATGCATGAAACATACTGATTTTAATTAATATATAAAGCACTATGACACATAAGTTTTAGGATGTATGGCAAAAACCTAATATAACCCATTATGTTACAGTAAATCCTACTCCTTCAAAAAGGGAAGAAGGATCTCAAATAAGAACACGCAATAAACATTACATTTTCCTTATCCAATTCATAGCCAAAAGACCGAAAGAAAAAGTAACATCAAAAATTGGTAGGAACACATTTTTTAAGTTTGTCACCCAAAACACACAACCTAGGACGATCTGGTAAGCTTTGAAAAACGTAAGCAAATTTTACAACAGCAGGCCAAGATCAAACTATTTGGTACTCATAAGATTTCAAATCTTGGCATGGGATCAAGACACCAAAATCTTGCACTCGACCATGATGCTCAAATGAACAAAACCATAATGCCAGAATTTCTGTCTATTTTGATTTGGAAGCCAGCCCAATTTCCATACTGACACTGTGTACCTCTCCCTACTTGTGTTTACTTGATATGTTACATTTGCTACATAGCCACTATTTAAATACAGAAGGTGAAAACATTAACAGTTGAATCTGATTGAAGACTATTAGCAGTTCTGGAAAAGAAAAGTAAAACAAACCAAAAAACTGCCAAACCTTTAGCAAAATGCTAAAAATAATTAGTACAACAACTGAATTATATTTCTTATTAACTCACAGATTTAAACTACAGTGTTACTTCTGAAGTAAACAGAACAAAAAATGTTTAAATGAAGTACCTTTAGATTTTTTACTGGAGGTCCTTTTGCTTCTTGGACTTCTTTTTCCACCTGGCTGTTTTTCTGTAAAAGGCTTTTCCTCCAGCTGAGGGTCCATATGGACATTTGCAGATCTTCTCTCAGTCTCACTTTCCTTACAGCTTGGGATCCAGTCTCCACTGTCCATATTCTCATTATTATTGATGTTATCCTGTTCACCTTTATCCTGTCGTCCCATAGCAATACTACTACTGGTCAGAACTTCATTCCCATCACTGTCAAGTTGATTTTCATTTTCATCAGCTGAAGGAATCAAATGAGATGCCAAACTTTCTGCCCTATAGTTAGCAGGAAGACTGTCCTTTGAGTCTATTTGCAGATCATTTGGTGGAAAGTCTCTGTCATCCATTAGAGCGTTACCTGTTGAACCACTTAATCTCCCTCCAGATATTTTCAGACCTAAAATATAAAATGGAACGAAGCATTTATAAAATGCGTATTATAACATATAAACAACGTCAGCCAATGCCAGCCAATAAAGATTCACATTAGCCAAGTGATCCAGCTTAAAAGTATGGGGAATTTCTTTCATTCATTGACCCATTTAAAGTCTTAAAGCGGGGGATATTTACATACAAAAAAAATCTATAAAGTTATATTTTTATCTAATTATAATTGCTCCAGTTACCTGAGCAAAAGCACAGCTGATCTTTACAGCAGTGCCCCCAGTGTTACAGCTGAGGTAATGAGAAAAACAAAAAGATAAACAGAAGCCACCTCATGTCTCCCTCCCCTCCCTTTAAATCCAAGGCTAAAACAAAAGCATTGTTGTCACATAAGATCATAGTTTGCCTGAAATAAAAATAAACCAGGGAGGAATAAAAGTAGAACAACTTTTAATTCTGTCAGTGATGGTATCAGATCAAACTTGCAGATAGACTAACGGTGTTACAAGAATTAGATGGAAGTAGAACCTGTTTACTGACTCAATTGTCACATTATTTTCAAGAAAACATTCACCATGTCTTCAGTATACACAGAAGCAGATGGTTTGTTGATAAAAAACCTAATCCCCCACCTACTCTCAGCAGGAGTCAATTTTCCCTTTTCGTGAAGATGCGACTCCAATCAATGCTGCAATTAGACACATTCATGGGAACAAAGAAAGAGTAACTTAACAGAAGACCTACATGTTACAGGACCATTATTGTATCTGTTCCTATATTTAGCCTTTAGAAGGCCAGCAATACTGCTGTTTAATTTAGCAACCATATACCTGAAATACAGCACCATTGTGTACATCTCACTAGATTTAGCTCACGTTTTAAATAGTGAAGCCAAGAATCAGCAAGCACTCTTGTATTATAGAAGAGCTTAGGTAAGCCTCCTACAGCAGCTTCCTCTACTTTCCTTTAAATGAAAATACATTTTAGGCTACCTGTTTTCAACAGGCTTTCTTAACTTTGGTATACACAAGTTGAGTAAATGAAATACGCACTTGCTAAATATGCAAGATAATCTTTCATTTTAGTTGCTAGAAGAATTAAAATTGCAGAAAAATGGAAAAAAAAATTCAAAAGAATAAGTAGGCTCTCCTTCATACATAGAAACATATTTCTGATAAAGATTACTAAAGACATTTTCCCCAAATTATTACTTCAAAAAGTTGCAAAAAGGACTGAGGAAAAAAAAAAAGAAAAGAAAAAGAAAAGGTCACTCCTACTTTAGGGATAAGGAAGATTTAGGGAGCTACAGGCTGCTCTGCCTCACCTCAATCCTTGGAAGGTAATATAGCAAGTTAGCCCAGAAAAAAATTTCAAATATATGAAGGATAAGAAGGTCATCAGGAGCAGTCCGCATGGATTTATGATGGGTAAGTGGTGCTTCTACAAAGAGCTGACTTGCTCAGCAGAGGAAGGGGGAGTAATGGATGCGATTCCCTGTGACTGTGGTGAGGCTTTTCACACTGTCTCCAACAACATGCTCACAGACAAGCATACAAAGTACAGGCCTGATCAAATAGACAGTGAGGAGCTCCAGAGAAGCACACAGAGGGCAACAAGCCACCACCAGCTGGGCAACACAAAAGCAAAAGCCAGCACCACCCAGGACAACTCCATCTCTGCTTGCAACCTGAAGAACTTGCTAACCACTTCCAGCCATACCAGTCTAACAAAAATTACAGCCTACCCTAAAACATGTAAGCAGCACCAGGGGAGGGTTAGACTGGACATTAGGAGGCATTCCTTTACTAAGGGCGCGGTCAAACACTGGAACAGGCTTCCTAGAGAGGTGGTCAATGCCCCAAGCCTGTCTAAGAGGCATTTGGACAATGCACTTTACAACATACTTTAACTTTTGGTCAGCCCTGAGTTGCTCAGGCATTTGGACTAGGTGATAACTGTAGGTCCCTTCCAATGGAAATGTTCTATCCTACACTAGAACAGTAGTGTATTGTACATTAGAGATGTAAGTTGCATTTTCGTCTGGCAGCCACATTAGATGATAATTGGTTTTCTTTGAACACCAGAAAGACAAAGGCAACTCTAGATGAGATACTGAGAATATCTGGAGAACGCATCTGTTCACTAGAAGGATGCTCCTTAATCAAGCCATTTTCTCTCAAAGAAAGTTACATACAAAATGAAAGGTTAAGAAGAGGACAAAACTTTAGTCAGACCAGAAACAATCAGCACTAGAAGATATTGTGACAGACACCCACACTACAGTTATGTTGATTTATTGATAACTGTTCTAAAGCACTAAAAAAATTATCCCAAACACGACGTTGTATTTGAAAGGTTCAGATTCTACTCTTTCTGCCATACGACATAATAACTACTGCTGCTTTCCCTAGCTCATAGATCAAATGATGCATCAAAAGAGAGTGAAGTAAATTGCCCAAACCCAATAAGGAATTAGTTTTAACAGCAATAATTAAAAATTGTGATGTCCTACCACCATTGTCTTGCTTCTATCCGTAGAAAACAGTCTATCCTTTCAACAGCCAGCAAAGGGAAAGAGAAATATGAATGCATTTGAACAAGGTGTTTCCTATTTGATTGTGCAAAATGAGAAAAGATGCTTTTGACAAGTGATATTTTCTGTAGAGGAAGCTAACATTCTGATGGAAAATGTTAACTCACTTCCTCTGAACATTTGGCTAAAATGATAGTCCGTCTCTAGCTGAGAAGCTGGAGAGCACAACATTTCTTGGTTTATTGCTTGAAACTCAGTATTCCTCCAAATAAAAGTAGCTCTGAAAATCTATTCCTTCCTACAACCCTTAGGACTCCTTAGAGAATGAAAACCCAAAAAGAGCTAGTTCAAAGAATTTAGAACAGTCGTGCCCTCGATCTTTTAAAAGGATTTCCCCTCCCACCCAGATGAAACTTTTTACCTTCTTGATTTTCAATGCTGCTATTTGCAATTCCTTTTGAGTTCACCAAGGCACTAGGCAGGTATCAAAGTGAATCTGAATCCTGTGAGAATGAACTTAGCTCTGTCTAAAAACACAAGTAGAAACACTTATTTGTAAACAAAAATGGAATTAAAATCCCTTGTGATTTAAGCTATATTTAAAAGGCCATTAACATGCAGTTCCTATATTTACTGTTTTGCCACTGAAATGAATTGTAAACACAAACAACATGTTAATAAAAATGTTTGTTTCTTCATAGGCCCATCTTTCCTCCCTTCACTGGATGCCCAAAATCGAAATAAAAGCTAACACTGAGTAGAACTGTGCTGACCTTTGTTAAAAGGTACTGCTGAATAAAAGTGCTTCAGTTGCCACACAGATTCATACAGTTGGCACATGTAATCATAGTGATTATAGCACAAATGAAAAATAAAATGGAAAATATTTGCCAAGTGGCTAAAAGACAAAGTCTGTACTGAAGAAATTAGCTGCATGCTTGTTTGCTTTAGGACAAACAGTATGTACATTAGAGAAATGGCCCTCACTTGTATTTTAGGTCAAATTCAGTTTTAAAAGGCCCATGCTCATCAGTGTTCCCTATCATGTACTTCATACAACTTAATAGAATTTTGACAACTTTTTCAGTTGCTCACTTTTTTCCATCTATCCTTACTATGGAAATACAACCTTAAATACAGCTGTTTGGGTTGTGTTTTGAATTTAAAAAAAAAAAAAAAAAAAGGTAGTAAGAATTGGGCTCATTCCTGACCCAGCACAGATGAAATTTGAAGAGGACATTGAAAACAAAATCAAACCACAAACACTACCAGCCCCCCTAAACCTTCATACTAACACAGTTCCTCTATCCTGGACAGCTGGTGGGGTTTGGGAATGTTTCCTGAACATACAGTGTAGTATTTCATTTACTGACCTTGGACATATCTTACAGAACAATCAAGATCATAACATTGTTTCTTCTAATATTCAAAAAGTTTACATCAAATTGGTTTTTTTATTCCATTTGATTACCTTCATATAGCTCCTCTGCCAAAGACACTATTTTCCCTCTCTCATTCTCATGCCATTTAATTATTCTGTGTTAATGAAAGAGATTTAAGTCTTTTAATTCTTTGAAAGTCAGCTTCCCCACTATATCACCCACACTGCTCTATTCAAAGTGAATGGGCATTTCAGATTGATTCCCAGTGTTGCTTCTATGCAATATTTTCATTAACTTTGATGATAAACCACAATAGCTGTATGAAGTCTGCAGTTAGAAGCAGTTATAAGCATTTTTGACGATTTAATTAAAAATTAATTGTAGCAATAAGGGCTCCAAAAGGAGTAACATAAAATTCACTGAGACAAACAGAATATCCCCAGAATATCCCCAACCCTTTGGAATGAATAAAGCACATCTATGTGAAATAGGAATTAACCAGTCATTTTGTTATGATGAAAACCATCTCAAAGAGATATCAAACAGAAAACTGACCATGAGTCCAAGCTTTCTTTTTCTCCCAAGATATAACACAGCAAGTGTTACATGCACAAGAGAATTCATTATGTCCTACCAGGCACTAATCAATTACAATGCGGGGGGGATTTGTGCACAATATACACAGAACAAAACGTACAAAAGAGAACCTGGATCCCAGCAAGGTAAGAGTTTTAGAAAGGAAGGGACAGCACTACATTTGGCAATAGCAATTCAGTCTAGAAAAGGTTGCTATGTAAACAACCAAACAGGATGTCTAGAGATGTTGTGGAATCCCCATTGTTTTAAAGGAGAAATTCAGCACGTCTCAGGTTTAAGGACAGGTAAAAAATAGACACTACCTAGTAATAAAGGAATTTAATTTTCTTTATTGTTGCTGGGGTTTTATAATCTTCCCCCCCCCCTTTTTTACTTAAATACAAGCAGCTTTACAAGTTCTAAGGAAAAAAAAATAAAACTGATTCTGTGAAAACGAAACAAGTATTTTTGAAAAACAGTAAGTTTACAGAGTTGGTGTTTCTATCATTAGAACAAAAAAAGGAAAACATTAGAAACACTAAAATTTAAAGAATGACTAAACCTAACCCACATATTTCTGAAGAATAAATCTGTTAGTCTTTCTGATAGCTGGTGTGAAGATACTATCATTTAAATACTGTCTTGTGATGTATCTCTTCATACTGATAAATAATCTTCCACAAATTAATAAAAACCAATGTGAAAACTGTCATGGCCATACACAATCAAAACATATACTGCAAATTCTTCTTACAGCCCATTAACATCCACATAGAAGGAAAAAGATTGATCTCATTTTATGAACATTTATATTTAATACCAAAATGAAGATTCAGCGATGGGGGAAACTCTAAATGACACAGTATCTACATGTCACTATGTAAAAACTACATACAACATAGCATTACAAGTCCATTAGCTTGCAAGAAAAAGGACAATGTCTACTGTGCTGTTACAGGACATAATAAACAAAAAGCCCATATGTTCTTTAGAGAAGTGCAAACTCAACTTCTCTACAACAGTTTGCTTCTTCATCTAATGTGGAAGCCAAGATATTTTATCACCAGAGTGCCCTTGCCTCTCCACAATCAAGAAAAGTACTAGTTGCTGAAGTTACCATCACAGATTTTGCTATAGAAAGAAAGAGACAGCAGACAAAGGTGGTAGGCAATTCATGTAGCTGTAATCATCTCACAAAGCCAGGCCAATTCCATCTAGGAGAATTATGCGCTACATTGTGTTTTCTATGAAATACAATGGTTGGAATGCTGCTGTTTGTAAAGAAAGGGAAATAAAGATATTTATATGTATGCTTCCATTATCCAACCTGACACCTCTGCAGAAAAAAAAACCAAAACATGCTGTTGTGCTGTCTTATAGCATGGACTCACTGGTAGTTTATCACTTCAAAAGACAGACTTATGTCCCTTTACCGGACAGCCTCGCCATGAGAGAATCTCATTAACACCCTCCTGACTGTTCAGTTTGCCCTGTTTGGCTTTGAAAAAAATGCACTAGGGGTAAAAATATCTTTCTACATGCTTTCTGCTTCTGTGTCAGATACACAGGTTAAGAGGTCTATTTATTCAAATGTGTTAAGTCTGCTGTCCTTCAAGAAGTACTCAGACACAGGAGTGGTTTATCTAATTTCATTGAATTTACAAAAATGTCTGAGCATGAACACTTTGGTGGTTTGGCACTTTCTGACACTGAAGTGACACTTCTCAAGTGGCAGTGGCATTTAAAGGCACAATGATCTTCACATCTATAAACAGCAGGAATAGTGAGGTTTAAAGAGGAAGTTCCACATGCTATTTACAACTTCTACGCTTCCTAGTCATACTGCTGATTCACAGTTTTAATAAACAATGATAAACATACTGCCAGGCATAATCTACTATTCCACATTTAACATTACTTTAAAAATATGTTTCAGTCAGCAGCCAAATACAAGAAGTTTGTCTGGGAACAAATAGTAGCTTCTAGTAAAACATATGACAATTCTGTCAAAAACTTCACACAAACAACTTCTTTGTCAGCACTCAAAATACACAATGATGAGTCCCCCAAATGTCTGAAAAGTTTTGGGTTTCAAGCTTCACTAGAACAAATCTGACCAAATGTTACAAGAACAAAAAGCAACCTCACCATTCGATGTGTTCCTTTTTTTTTTTTCCTTGTCTGCACCAAAATACCAGAACATATCTTGGGTAGAGATATGGTAGAAAGGCAGTAGACCAGACTGCTTCAGGAGAATGGAGAACTCTCATCATTGCAGCTCTTTTATAAACAGTCTAGACAAATGTTGGTCAGGAATAACCTATGAGTAACTGGTCTTGCCTTGGGATGCCTGAACCTCCTTTTAAGTCTTATGAGAAGTAGTAATTTGCCTTTTTTGATTTTTTTATTTTCCTTCTAATTGAAGAACTCCCAGATTTTTGTTACACTTCAGAACATGTGCACAGGTTTGATTACAAAGCATAACAAAATGAAAAGCTTACCACTAGACAAATTTATGCATCTTTTCTAGGATAGGTACATTTTCCTTACAGGAAAAAAAAAAGTCCTGCAAATCCACAGACTATATATATGAGAATTATTCAGCTCAACTCACTCTTATCCAAATCTTTACTTTCCAAGGACCTGAGAAAGCTGGCAGATCCCACCATCTTGTAAGAGGTTGCTAAAAAACATACAATAATATAAAATCTCTCATGATCTCAGGTAACAGTTTTTAACATATATGAAAAAGCAGAGATGACAGAACAGATCCCTTGAAATGGAGATGCAAGAAGAATGAGGCAATTATCTAAAAGTTGCCCAACTGAAGAAGAGTGTTCAAGATTTTCTGAGAATTAAATTTCATAGTGAGACTGAATTTCATAATTTTCATATATCGATGAGGGACAAGCACGTTTTATAGCCCTCATCAACACACAGAAAATTAGTATTGTAAAAATATTCATTGAGGTCCTAAATCATATCAAGGCCAGAAGCAACCACAAACAGAATGGCAAGCTGTCCGTAAAAGTTATGAAACAATTCTCCATAAGTATTACATACTTGAGGCCCCTCTGTTATCAAGCCTGCAGGTCCAACCAGAAGGTTAATTAAGAACAGAGCTAATTGTTAGAGCTTCAATGATTGCCATCATTAGAAAATCAGAATATCCAGCAGCTCTACTAAATTCTTGCATCAATTTGCACTATATTTCCAAAAGGAAGGATGGTCTAGTTTCTACATTATTCAGTGTCAGATACAAATGAATGAGATCAAATACCTTCTTTGCTCTGAACCTCCTCCATGAAGTCAGTCACACTGTTACATCATCTATATTGCATTTCTTAACCACAAAGTACTGATACATGTCACAGGGATGTATCAAAGATGAATACAACAAAGGATTGTGAAATAAATATTTTGGTAAAGGGGACCATACAAGGACTGTAAGAAGGTACAATACATTTGATTTGGTCTTTTTTTTTCTTTTTTTGGCCCTTAAATGCATGAGCAAGAACTCAATCATGTATGAACCATAAGAGACCTATGTTAAGCAAATCACGACCCCCAAAAAATTAATCACTGGTGTAACTTGACTGAAGTTAATGAAGCTGCAACCACTTAAACCCAGTGGTGAATTTAGCCTTGAGTGCTGTTTCAACTTTGCCCCTTCCAACAGGAAGTTATTATGGTAAATTCATTTCAGCTCTAATTGTGTAAATAGATATTAGCTATATGAGCTGTCTCTAACAATTTACACATACTTTTGACTAACAGATTTTGGAGAGGTTTTCTGAAGCACACAGTTACCAGTTTCTCCATATAGAATTTGAATGCTTGCAATACCTGAGCCTGTAAACAGAGATCTAATTTGTTTCAGACCATCTTTTCAAAAAACTGTTATCAAGGCCACTTTAAGAGGTTTCCATTTAAAAAAGATCTTTCCATTACAAAATCCCAACTATCACAAATATTAACCAAAACTCAGTACTCTAAGGTGGTAAAAACTAATTTCACTCAAAACCCAGAGTGAGATTGTTTCAATTATACCACAAAGACATTTAACAGCCCACAGAGACACTGAATGTCTACTATTTCTCCTTGTGTTAATGATGTTATATTTCAATATTAAAATAGTAGACTTCAACAGTCTTCCAGGAGAAAAAGAGAAATCCAGGTAAGAAACTAAGCAGCTCCCAAAACAACATGGAGTAAAGAGTAATTTTGTATGCCAGCTCTTGCTAGGACCAAATCCTCCTAGGATCAAATGTGTAAGCCCTGCACTGTGAATGTCACTTTATAAAATAAACAAGTGAGTCAGTGAAAATGCCAAAATATTACTGAGCAACTGACAAACTAGTAATTTCAGGACAAGGTGCACCCCGATTTGTTTATTTTGCCAAACTGGGTCAACGGTAACACCGTAACAACAGAATGAACAACACCTGAACTGTGATGCAGGTCCAGATGTAATGTTGGTCTAAAGTGATAATATCATCATGCCCTCACTTAGAGGCTAAAAGCACACAAAATTCCAGGTTATAACCATTAAGAAAAAACCTGCAAAATGCACATTATGAATTTCCATATTATTTCAGTAACATATTCATCAAGTGAACCTAAAAATCTTCCTAACATGCTCATATTATAAAGATAAAATGAACACCAGGATTAGTTTTAGGTTCTTTCTTTTTTCAACCTAAATTTATTCTGAATTAATCTGATTTTTGCCCTGCAGTGTAATATTAACGTTCCAAACAAAAATCCCAAGAAAATTAATTGCATGGACACAGAAAAGCAGTGCTAAAGCTCACATTCTAAGGCCAGGCATTAGCATTTCACTTGGGACAGGTGGAGCAGCACATTGGAACAACAGTGGAAAAAACTTCACGCTGCTAAGCAGCTCCGTTCCTAAAAAGCAAGCATGCAACACAGCAGAATTTGTCTACAGAAATCTCTGGCACTAACAGCATTTCACCTGTACACTTTCCTTATCAGTTAACCACACAGTTTCGAAGACAACACAGTTATGTTGTAAGTAGATTAATAAGGAAAAAACAAGTAAAAAAAAAATCTTAGTGTGACAGGCTCTTGGGCAAGGCAACATTTCAAAAGCCTTCTGAATAAAGACTTATAATGAGACCGACACACAAACACATGCTGAGAGAATTTAAGTCAGCAGAACATGCTCACCAGAATTCAGTGAAGAGAAATTCTGAGAGAAATAAACAGAAAAAGCATCTATTAGAATGTTTTCACTCCTGTCCACAAAGGTTTAATAGTGCTTTTTTCTGCACACACACAAAAATATTTGCAGTAAATTTAGTGCTGATGAAAGATGCCAGATTGATAGCCCTAGGGACCGAGTTTCTCTGTACACACAGAGCGAGAAAGTTTGTAACCCTGCCAAAATGCCTTATAATACACAGCTTATGCAACCATCTTCACACTACAAAACCCTTCCCCTCTCCACTGAAAATGTTAAAAATATTGCTTAGTGCCCTTTAGAAGGGAAATAAAACATGGACACTGTTGTTAGCATCAGTAGGGACAGAATCCAAGGCATCAGATCATTTAAAAAATGTTTATTTTTGTTCTGAATGGCTCTTTTGTCAGCTGTGAACTTTGCTGCAGTGTTTGTAAGGCTGCAAAGTCAATCTGCACCTGGTATGAAAAAGTTTTCCTATTAAACAGCATGGTATTGCATAACAAAAATAGTGAAGGAGTGGTTTAACTTTTTTATTCAAATAAGCTTATTCTAGCATACATGACCATACACCTAGTGCTCAGAAACGATCTCAGAGGAGAACTGACTTGATAGTTTCACTTAATTGGTACCTAGGCAGTCACTCTCCAGTGATCGGCACGATTGATCTAACAGATTTTTAATGGACAGTAACTCCCGATTAATCAGGTTTTCAGCGCTAGGCTGGAATCTGCATTGTCACATGGAGCAGGCGAGCGTCCAAGGAACCTTGGATTCTAATTTCCCTTGCTACTAATAGCTTGGCCAAACAGCAGAACTCCCCCACTCCCTAGCACTGTCCCCCATCCAAACGTCAAGCCATTTTTAATTGTCAACAGAGGACACGTAGGAAAGCAGTAAGCTAAGGTTTATAAACCATAACAGCTCTAAATACAAAATTGCTGACCACATTATAAAGGCTGACTTTCACTTCAAAGGATGATGTCCAACACAACCCACAGGTTGCAAACTCACTGGTCTCAAACCAGATTGTGGCATACGATTAAATGCTACTTCAGTTCTTGGGAGATTTCCTTTGTGCCATGTATGGGCTTGGAGTGGGGGACAGCGACTGCTAGAAAATATGACAAAGGAATGAGGCTACTCTCTGAAAGATTCTAAAATAGAATTCTTCCTGGACACTCTTTTCCTGAGTGTGCAGTGCTTAGAGCACTTTTGAAGAAATCTCTTACCCCTCCTTCTACTATTTCCCTTGGTCACCAACCAAGGCATTACAACAAAATTATTCAAGTATGCTTAATAAAATAAGTGAAAACAATAATTCTGTGGCACCCTACATCTCAGCAGAGATGTTTCCGCCAACTCAAGCATGCAGCAGGTTATTTTATTTTCACATTACTGAAGCAAATAAACTTAAGTGATTCTTTCAGCTCTATTCGAAGAGCTTCTTTCATTTCTGTTGAGAGCTTTTTCTAAAATTCACATTAGAGGAGGTATTTGGTAACATGTAAACCTTTCAAATTTAATCTGTATTCTGAGTCTTTAGAGGAGACACTAATTATAAGTATCCACTAGGAGGACAAGGAAAAAATATGATCATGCAAATTTCCATTCACATACTCATCAGATTCTTTTTGTGCAAGATGGAAATTCCGTCAAATTTGTACATAAAATGAAGTACGGGCATAAGAGTTTGAAAAACTGAGACCCAGATCCAGGTACTTCTGCAATTTCCACCCTTACTTAGAAATGATTGTCAGTATTTACTATGGCTAAGTGGTTAATACATAGAAAAGTAATATTAAAAGGCTAATGCTTTAATATTAACTTGAAAAATAAGTTTTAAATTGAGCCAAATAAAGGTAAATGCAAAAGGTATTTAGAACCATTGAAAAAAAAAACAAGTCTCTTTACTATCTTTTTGACCCACACAACTAATGAGCTCTTTTGGTTCAAGCATAGCCTCAATCCAATCAAACAGGTAACCCTTTTGATTGTCTCTGATTTATTTCAGGAAACAATAATTAGGAGGAAATAATTTCAGAGCACTCAACAATGCACATAAATTACAAAGACATAAGGCTCTATGAGGTAAGACTGTAAATTCAAATATTTGCATGTGGTGATAGCTGGATTAAACTAGAAAACACATGCCACAATCAGCCATTAATGTAAAAATAATGGTTCAAATGTCCCTGCAATACACTTTAATACAATAAACAATTTTCTACATTGTAATTTCTAAACAAAAAAAACGTACAAAACTTACCATTTTCCTAAGGTTTCAACAGTTTGTCAAAGGTAAAGACCAGGTCATAAAGAGGTAGTCCTTTATGCATGAAAGACTCAGCATATATCTGGCAGTTCTAGTAGGGGGGAAAAAACCAAACCATGAGTTTAGCCCATAGAGACCTGTGGTTCAATCCAGGCAAGCACTAAACTAAAATAAATAAAAACATGAAGGGAAGTGTATCATTTCTAGTAACTGAAGACTTGTCAGGGCATTTTGTCATTTGGCTTTTATTAGCAAACACTCCTTTGAATAATCTCAGTTGCTCTGAGCAGCCCATTCAAAGATGACCCAAGTGCTCCCGAGTACTCCAACTGACAACAAAAATTTCCAAAATTCATTAATTAAGCTTAAAACTATACCTAACCTTTCTGTGGCCATAGCTGTCAATAAACTTTGATAAGGAATGCTGAATTAGGATGTCACTAAATACTTGCTCTAAGAAAATCAAGTTCTGCCTGATGTTCTAAAAGTCCTATAAATTACTGAATTATCAGACTAATTAGTAAGGGAGGGAAAAAGCTATTATAACATAAAGTCCAGTTTAAAAATGGATTGAGGTCTATCCCGTCATCCAGCTGAACAATCTGTCCATTTCCCTTAAGGCACAGGAAAAATTATTATAGCACTCAGTGTAAAAAGGCAGAGTATTTAAAAATAAATTGCAGATATGAAGAATCGCTGCATTTGCTAAGGCACTTCTCTAAATTCAACCCAGCCCCTCTTCATGCCCCGTGCAGGTCCCTCAAGAAGAGAACAACAAAGCCACAATTTTCTATCCCAATTTCTGTTTTAGAGAGATACACCAAACAAAATGACTGTTTAGTAAGTAGTCAAGTATTAATTTCTCACTTCACAAGCAGAGAAACAAGATACAAGAAATTAAGCAATTTGCAGAAAAACATACAGAAAAGTCTACTTCTGAACCATTAATTTGAAGACCAGTTGTACCCTGTGATTGCCAGGTCTCTCCTGCCTTCTGCACAAACTAGACAGGGAGCAGGGAAACACGTTTGGGAGGATTCTCTCTCCCTCCCCCCATCACACTGCGGCCACTCACCTGCCACTGACAGGCTTTCGCACAGTATCCCTAAAGGAAGAACTCCAGTTTGGCAGAACTTGAAAACGTTTTGAAGATGGTCTTAAAGTTATTTCTCGTTCAGGCACTGGGGACGTTGCCGAAAGGACAACGCCACTGCTATCGAAAATTACAGGTTTAACCTAAACCGTAATTGCAACAAGGTATCGAGCAGAGAGAAGCCGGCAAGGACCGATGCCGGAGATACGCCGGAGCAGGATCCCGCACCTGCCGAGGGCGGCAGGGCGATACAAACAACCGAGTCCCGAAGTGACTATTTACTGCAGACGCGGAGATCAAAGACTCCCGTGAAACACCCAGGCAAACCTCAAACTAAATACGTAGCTCCTGGGACTTCACCGACACGCGGAGCACACATCGCGGCACGGGCGCCCGGCAGAGCGCTTCCCGCCGGCCCGAGCCCCCCCTCCCGAGCCGCCGCTCGCCTCAGCCCTCTCTGTGCTCCGCGCCGGGGGCACCGCGCCGGGGGCAGGAGCCGCAGCGCCGGCACCTGCTCACCCCGGCCGGGGCGCGCAGCCCGCCCGGCACCGGCACCGGCACCTTCCCGCCGCCCGCCCGGCGGCCCTAGCCCGCCCCTGGAGCGCCCGGTGGCGGCCGACACAGGCAGAAGGCAGCGGCGGTGTGCGGCACCGGGGGAAACATCTCACCTTCCCCTCCTCCTCCCCCTGCGGATAAGCCGCTGTCAGCTCACCTCAGCTCCGCGGCGGCTCGGGCGGCCGGGACCCGCCAGCCGGCATGGCGCGGAGGCGCGGGGGCCGGTGCTGCCGCAGGCTGCCGGCGGTGCGGGGCGGGCACCATAGAGAGGGCGGGCGGCGGGAGGAGAGCCCTCCGCCGGCGGAGCGGAAGCGCGCTGGAGAGGCCTGGCAGAGCAGGAAGTGACGCCCCGGTTGCCGCGGCGATCGCGCACCCGGAGCTGGAAGCGCGGGCGGGCGGCGCGGCGATGCTGGCGGGCCGGGCCCCGCCGGGGGCCGCGGGCTGCGGCCGCCTCCTGGCAGCGGGGCTGCGGGCGCTGCTCTGCGGGCTGTCGCCGTGCTGGGTGACGGCGGGGCGGCAGTACCCGGCCCTGCGGGTAGCGGAGCCGGCGAAGGAGAAGCGGCTGGTGCGTAAGGAGCAGCGGAGCAGCCTCGTGGTCCGCCGCTTCATCGCCTGCCCGCAGCTGGCGCGCACCGTGTGGCGCTGCCTGCAGCGCGGAGCCGGGCCCGGCCCCCAGCCCCTCCTGCTCGAGTTCGCGCCTGGTGAGCTGCCCCGAGGCTCCAGCGCGCCCCAGTGACCTTGGGGGGTCAGTCCGAGCTGCCGCCCTCGCCACCGGCGGTGCCGGCACCCCGGCCCCGCGAAGGGCTGGTGCTGGTGCTGCTGCGGGAAGGGGCCGGGGCCCTGCCTCTCCCGGGATTTCGGGCGGGGGTGGCAGCTGCGTTGCGTTCCGGCGCTGCCCCGGCCGGAATCCCGGCTGGAGGCTGTCCCGGACCCGCGCCCCGGCACCTTCCCGGGAAATCTGGGTGTGGGCACCGGGATGTGCCTGGGGGGTGCATTTATGCAGAGCTTGGGGAATGAGTGAGGGTGCAGTCTGGAGGCTTGAGTCACTCGTGATAAAACTTGGCTGCAGAGTGACCAGAGATGTAATTTTCTGTCAGGTAATACTGTGGTTTTGTAGGCGAACTTTATCAGTAAAAACACACCCAGGATTATGGGCTATGGCAAGTCCTCTGCAGTTACCTAATGGTTTGGGGTGTTTTTTTTTTTTTTTGTTTATATTTCTGCAGAATGTATTTTAAAGATAATATGGGGTAAGGTTTCACAGTGTATTTCAGTTAACAGAAGAAAAAGTAGTAGGAATATTTGACACGTTATCTCCAGTGCCGCTCAGTATCTAATTGTAACACTGTGTAATTCAGTGAGCAATCTCGGGCAGGCTGCCTGTAAATCATTTCTCTAACTCTTGTTTTGAAGTGTATTTAAACAAACACTGTCTATCTCCTGTTGAAGGTGATATGTCCAAAGGAAATCACTTAGAAACAAAAATGCACTTTTTAATTTTTTTTTTTTATTTTCCTACTTTAGGTCCTGGAATTTTGACTCGAACTCTGCTTGAAGCAGGTGTTAGAGTGGTAGCTCTGGAAAGTAACTCAGATTTTCTTAGAGACTTACAGGTACACTTTTGATTCAGTTGCACATTTCTAAAACGTAATTAAAGGGAAAATGAGAAATTAACTTAAATTGTTGTGTAATTATTGGATCAAAAAGGAATTAGGCAGTGATTGTTACTTGCAACATGTGAAATAATGCCTAATAACAGTAAGTAGTTTGGTATTGTACATTGCAAATGCAGAGTATTTTTTAATTAATTGATTTGGCATTTTGTGTATGTAGGAATTCAAGTTCATACATAGCCTTCCTATGCATAAATAAAATTTCATGCATAAACTTGAAACTAATCGGAATCATTGTTGATGTTTAAGTTTAAGCAAGAGTTCTGTATGAAGCTTTAAAAAAATCTGTAAAAATAGTTATTCTGATTATCTCACAGTGTTACTTAATCTGTTTTCCTGCAATTGACACTTACATGTGTTGTTGTGTCCTGCTTACTTGGGCTTTGCATGGATTCAGAGGGGGTCAGACACAGGGCTGCAGAAGTTGCTCTAGAAGGTTTGCATTGCAGTGCTGGTTTGGAACCAATGCCTCTCACCTGACTTAAAATGTGTATAAAAGGCATTCTCTCCACAGATATGAAGAACTCTAGTTTTAAATTGTTAAAATAAGTGCTTTGCTTAGTTGAGTATAGTTGTTTGTTTGTTTGTTTTTTTAAAAACATTGTAGAACATCTTACTCTTTCAAGAATGTGGTTTAAAGCTCAAGTTGAATAGCACAAAAAATGTCAAAATGCCCCGCACAGTGAAGGGGCAATTATTTTTATCAGGTGAAAGAAAGAAGCTATTCTTTATATCAGCTGTAAGAAGCAGCTCTGAGGTTTGACTTTTGTTGACTGGGTAACAATTTTAGGTAGTGCTTGAACGCATTTTTTGTTTGGGTTGGGTGTTTTGCAAAACCAGTTACTGTATCCAGATTTGTTCAACTGAAGTTATTTTTATTCAGTCCCTAGAGAATAGCCTGGATGGGCAGTTAAAGGTGATTCATGGTGACTTCTTCAGATTGGATCCTTTGACAAAGGGAGCATTGAAACCACCTGCTGTGTCTTCTGACAAACTTTTTGAAACCATGGGTGTAGTAGCAGTTCCTTGGAGGGCAGGTATATGTTTATGATTCCACATGTTACAAACGTGTTTGAAGGGTGTATAGGCAGTTTGGCAGAATCTTTGGGATTTGCTTGAGGTATATGTTCTATTTAATACACATGCTGGATTAATGGATACTGTTTTCTACATTTCAGCTTTACTTAAGACTCATGATAGCTTCAGAAAAAAAACCCTGTGGAAATACCAGATAATTAAGTATTTGCTTGTCTATTAAAGGTTTAGTCTAATGGAAACTGGGCTTAGCTTTGACTAAGGTTTGAATTGTCTTAATTCTTGAACAACATGAGGTCACAGACTTTCTTCTCTTAATTGTTTGTAGTTTAGACATTAGAATTAACGAGAATGTCTAATACGTACTGCAAAATTGTAAAGATACTTTTACACACTATTGAAACAGATGTTCCTTTGAAAATTTTTGGAATCGTACCACAACAGTTGGAAAGAAACAGACTTTGGAGACTTCTTTTCGCCATGTATGAATGCAGTTCCATATACAGATATGGAAGAGTAGAACTCAACCTCTTTATAAGTGAAAAAGAGTATACGGTACGTGCAAGGCATTTTACAGGTAATGAAGGTGTAGTGCTTCACAGAACACAAAACCATTTATATTGTATACTTAATGTTTTTGCTAATGAATTTTTTTTCTGCCAGAATTTTAAAGTATCGTCAGTTTCCTCCTTCACTTTATGCAGTGATAGCATTGTTAAGAAACATTCTGTTGTCATATAACCACAGATCTTATAAATGTGAAGACTGGTCCTTGAGAAGCGTATGCAGCAGCAGACTAGCTGCTTTCCATTGTAAATTGTGGGGTGATTAAATTCTGTACCATGCTTTTGCAACAAGTTTGTTTACTAGTTGCAGGTAATAGTTAACGAAGACTGAATTCAAAACACAAAAACACAAGTGAAGAGGATACCAAGTCACTAAATACCAATGTAGTGAGATGCACTTGTCCTCTTGAGTTGTTTTGTATGCAGTTCTGAAAAGAACTGAGGCAAAATGTAATGATTTACACTCCTTTTTATTAATGCTCTCTACATTGAGGTGCAGAGCCCTTTCTGGATTACATGTTCCTAATTCATGCTGTCCCAAAGATCTAGAACTGTACTTATACTTCAAGGATGCCTTTTTTCCTCCTCCATGAAACTGGGAGGTTTCTTACAGAACCATAAACCTTTAATTACTTGAAGTAGACAAGGACTTCCAGGTCTGCTTATACAACTTGTGTTGTGTCTAACACCCCACTGAAAAAAATTAAACATCTTAAGTATATTCTGTGAAATGACAGGTTGGACACCACTGAAATACCCACTTGTATGGTATGTTTTTAATGGTCATATTTTTTTACTAAATACAGGGCAGCCTATTCATTTAATGCAGTCCCTGTTTCGTGTTTGTTTTTTTAACTTTTCTAGTTATAATAACTATATATATAATGTGAACCCTGTTAAATAAGAGTTGTGTAGTAAAAGCTATTGGAACTTTCTTTTACTGAGCATTGTTGGCTCCTTTTTGTTGGTTGTTTTGGCTTTTTATCATATGACAAGGCTGTGTAAATCTATTACAAGAAGTTAAATCTCCCTGCTACAATTTACTTCTTCCCTTGCCCTTTTTGAGAATAATCACAAGCTTTTCTTTTTTTCTTGCCCTAAGAGTTGTTTGATTTGTAATATTGATCAGGATGATGCAAGTTGCTTAATGCTCAGCGAGGTCACCTGATGTTCTACTTACTCTGCTTGTGTGTCTTCTTGGGAATATTATTTTATCAGTGCAAGCTGATAACTCTGCCAAAGTTATGGTTTTTATATGAAATCTGATCCTTACTCCTCTTCTGTGTGAAACTTCTCTGCCTTAAAAGGGACCAGAAAGTATTTGCTGGAGATTCACACATAGTTCAGTTATTCAAATAACTGCTGTGAAGAAATACATCAAATATTACAATATCTTCTAGTCCTGTCTTCTGACAAGACATACTAACATAGCACAAAGCATGTATTTGAGGCATCATGTAACTTTACTTTGGAATTTTAGACTTAACTGAATTTCTTACTGTTTTATACATATATGTGGATTTTGCTTAGATAAAGACATAGTCTTGGTTTTGTGCAACAAAAATGCTTGTTCTTTGCCATTTTTTTAGATATTAACAGCAAAGCCTGGGGAGTCAAAGATTTATCAAGCACTTACAGTACTTGCACAACTAGGGTATGAAATTGAACTGCTGCATAAGGTAAGAGTTTTGTACCAGGTGGTATGGCCTAATGCTATGGACATGCATTTAGAAAAGGGTTTATAGTGGTTTACCATCGTAAACTAATTGGAAGCTAATCTAATGTTTAAATCAGTTGGAGAACTGTTGAAAACTTTTGTAAAAAGCCAAAACAGTCAGGTTTTGTGTAAAACTCTTTCAATTAAGCAACACTGATATTCACTATGATGTCAGTGTTTTCACTGCAAGCCACTGTACTCAAAAACATTTATTCTCAGAATCTGGTAGATAAAAAAAGAGATGCTTACATGCCAGATAAATCTTTTCCATTTTGCTAGCGGTTGTGTGAAACTAGAAGTCTGCCTTTCCAATCTGTCATAGCCTGCTTTTTGTTATATCATCTAAATTTTGCCATCATGTATACTTTGGATTTCCTAAGATGTGTTCAGTAGAATTTTTTTTGAGTCTTGGTGCTTTAATGCATACCTGCTTCTCCTACCACTCAGTACATTCTTACCTTATGAAACATGCTATAGTTTAGTTTTAAAAGTTTTTTTATGTTGTCCCCCCACTTCCCCATGAGCACATGGCCATCAGCTAGTTAGTTTATGCTTTTCAGATTTATCTTTGTGCTCTCTTTTCCTAGGAACCTACCTTCATAGTTTAGATGCTTTGCTAATCTAAAATTAGGTTTCACTGTCTGTTGTCTTCCAAATACCTTATAGTACAAGGTATATATTAAAGTAAATATTAAGAAGTTGAAGAATAGTACTTTTTGAAGGTGGTCATCTGACTAACCGGGATGAAGTAAAAGTGGAGGCATTTGATGTCTCTTTTGCCTCAGTCTTTAATAATACTGATAGACCTTGGGCTGCCTGGTCCCCTGAGCCCGAGGACCATGAGTATGGGAACAGTGACTTTCCATTTATGGAGGCTGAAACTGTAAGGGACCAGCTGTATCAGCTGAATGTTGTCAGGTCCATGGGGCCTGATTGGATTCATCCCAGAGTACCTGAGGAGCCAGTGAAGTTATGGCAGGACCCCTCTCAATCACGTACCAAAGGTCTTGGGAGTCTGGGGAGGTCCCTGCTGACTGAAGCTGGCCAATGTTATTCCACATGCCCTACAAAGGATGTGAGGGAAGATCCAGTGAACTACAGACTTTTTAGTCTGACCTCAGTACCTGCAAACATTATGGAGTACCAAATGCTACTGGGTACTATTAAAGGCACTTGAAGAATAATGCAATCATCAGGCACAGTTAACATGGGTTCACAAAGGAAACTCTCATTTAACTCATCCAACACCCTCCTACGATAAGGTCACCTGCTCAGTGGATGAAGGGAAGATGGTGAATGCAATTTTTCTGGATTCTGGGGAGGCTTTTGATACAGCCCCTCACAGCATCTTTCTGGAGAAGCTGTCCAGCTGTGGGGTGAGCGGGTTCAGGGTGCACTGGGTGAAGAACTGGCTGAAGGGCAGAGCTCAGAGGGCTGTACTGATTGGGGCTACACCTGGCTGGCCACTGGTCACCTGGGGCTGCTGGCTAGCAGCAGCTCAGTCTGAGTCAGCAGGGTGTGCCCTGGCAGCCAGGAGGGCAAACTGCATCCTGGGGTGCCTCAAAAAGGGCATCATCAGCCAGTCAGAAAAGGTGATTGTCCCACTGAATTCAGCGTTGGTGCAGCCTCACCTTGAATACTTGGGCAGTTCTGGGCCCCACAATTTAAGAAGGATGTGGAGGTCCTTGAATGCATCCAGAGGACAGCAACAAAGCCAGTGAAAGGACCGAAGGAATGTCCCATGAGGAGCAGCTGAGGGCTTTGGGCTTGTCTAGTTTGGAGCAAAGGAGGCTGAGGGGTGACCTCACTGCTCTCCACAGCTTCCCTTCTTCCACAGGAGAAGGGGAGAGGGAGGTGTTGAGCTCTTCTCCCTGGTATCCAGTGATAGGAAACGTGGGAATGGTTCAAAGCTGGGCCAGGGGAGGTTTAGACTGGACATTAGCAAGCATTTCTTTACTGAGAGGGTGGTGAAACATTGGAACAGGCTTCCTAGAGAGGTGGTCGATGCCCCAAGCCTGTCAGCATTTAAGAGACCATTTGACAATGCCCTTTATAACATGCTTTAACTTGGCCAGCCCTGAATTGCTCAGGCAGTTGGGCTAGATAGTCACTGTAGGTACCTTCCAACTGAAATAGTCTGTTCCATTCTAACAAAACACTTTATTTAATTCCATAATATATTTGCTTCCTCCCATAGGAACCTTGGTCATCATTTGCAACTAATTTGAAAAATGGGGGACTGGCAGTACCAAAAACTGTGGTAAGATTGTTGTGTACAGTTCTCTTCTTCTGAAAATGCAGCTAAATTACTTTTAATTAAAGGTTAAAGTAACTTTATAGCAGCATTTACAGATGTATTTTTTAGCAACTTTTCTAATTAAAATTTAAGGCACCATGTAGATTCATCAGAAGTGGAGTGAAGAATTGCTATTAGGTTAGAAACTGAAATAAACTAATGTCTTTATTGTTTGTGATGGAAAAATTACAGTGAATAACCAGCATAAAGGAATATGAATAGGTAAAGTATTTTTCGGAGAAAGTTACTGATGGTCACATCTACCTGCTTGAACAAAACAAGTGCTACCACAGTTAATAACACAATCAGTATGCTGCTAGTTTTGATTAAAATAGTTATTCACGTCTGTTGTAGATTTCATGTGCAAGTTAATTGTGGAAAAGCATGAGTCTCAAAACTTAAATCTGAGAAGTGCAAAAATACATTTTGTAAAGTTATTTACTTCTCTCTTTTAGAGAAGTAATGATGTTCCTTTGTATAATAAAAGAATATCCCTATTTAATTCTGATAATATAAAAGCATGTTTACTTAATATTTTTAAGTTTCACGCTCCCCAGGAAACTGCCGTGGTACTGTATGGAGTGTAGTTTGCAATGTTTCTGTAATACATGACTGGGTGTGCCTTATATGCTTAGTCGTGTTGCTGAAAAGCCGTGTAGAGGCCCATCAGGTGGGTTATGCAAGATGCACTAGGACAGCTTTGGAAGTACAAATGTCAGATCTATCGGACAATATACCTATTGCTGCCAATACAGAAGTACATTTATTTCAGTTGAAGACTCCACTTTGTCCCAGGTTAATAAAATCATCATGTTGTAATAGTGTCTTAGTGTTACACTCACATAATTCCATCTTTATATATAAACGGCAGGTAGTTGATCTGATACCTTGCATAGTATAGGAATACTACAGGCCACGTAATATCTTGAAAACTCACATCAAGCCTATATTGTCTACTTCAGCTAAGAAAGTCCAGTTTAAAACACAGAAATAAACCTCAAGTGATAGTATGTTTCTGTTGTTTTCTATTTCCTTTTCTGTTTGAGGCACAGGGAGGTGAAGCCTCATCTTCCAATGAAATCATCTTGTTAAAACTTTTAATAAGAAATGTTACTGGTGGCAAACATAACTCTTAGCTTAAAATAGATACTGTCTTAAAAAATGATTTTTTCAGTGACTTTTTTTTTCTTGCAGCAGGTGCCAAATGACCATTTATGTTTGGTACGACTGACTCCTCAGCAAAATCTATTTACAGGAGGCTTGAAGCCCTCAAATGCATCTACCTTTATTTTCATGGTGAAACAGTCTTTTGCGAAACCTAAGTCTAGACTTACTGATAGATTAAAGTAAGTAAGAAAGAATTACAGTTTTTATACTTCGGGGAAATATGTGAAAATATTAAAATATGTTCCCAAAGCAGTACTTATTTGCAGATGAAATACAGCCTTTAAAAAAACTAATTAATTAATTTTTAATTAATCATCAACATGTAGACTAGAAGATTTAATTTGTGCAACCCACAATACAGCATTTTGGGGACCGTTCCTGACAGGAGGGTTGACAAGTATTTAGAATGTATATGTGCAGTTAATTCCTGTACCTCCAGTGGAGCTTAGGTCATGTATCTGCAAGAAGTTTTCACTTATTTTACAGATACAACAATAAAGCCACCAAGAGTTTTGGAGTAACAGAAATTAAAAGCTGAAAGAGATTCAGCTTATAGCAGACATCAAAGTCACACTAATGAAAACAAGCTGAAGGTTATAGAAGGTGGAATGGGGATGTCCTCAAATGGCTGTTATCTAATTAAAAAATTAGGCTTTAGACTTTACCAGTTATGCAACTTTCTTTAATACTGGTTTTGGTATTACACTGGAGCTATTTCATTCCTTTATGATCAGTAGATTTCTGTTTTCCAGAAATGGAAAGTGTTCACAGTCCGGAAAGCATTGGCTTCTTGCTGATGAAAATAATGAATATACTTCTCATTTGCTGATAGTAGATTATGAAAGTTAATTTCCAGAAAGGGGAAAAAATAAGCTACTAAATTCCAGTAACTCTGAGCAAAGAGAAGTGCAAAGAGCCTTAATGGATTTCTTTCTTAAAGCTCAGTGATGTACCTCATCTCCACTTGATCCTTCAGCCAGGAAGTTGAAGGCTTCTAATATGCATCTTCTGTGTATTTATTCACTCTTTTCCTGTTGGGGAAATAGTTAATGTATGTGCACATTTCTAAAAGTATAGCTTTCATAGCTAAGATGTAGATGGGAGGAGGGCAGATACATCTATTTATATATAGAAGAAAATTCCTGGGAGGTGTAAGTCACTAGTTCATGCTATACTGAGTTATCTTCTTGATGACTGCCTTGGCTTTAATTTCTCCAGCACTGAAACACCCTTTTTAGGTGGTAATGCCTGTTACTGACTTATGCATTTGGGATGGATGAGGGAGGGAGAACGCCTATCATGTAATGAAGAGGTCTGTGTGGTTTGGTATTGTCTATGTGTGCTGGGGCTTTATTTGCTATTTATGTGTTTTAATAGCAGAGGTTTCTTCCTGTTTGCAGTATGGATTGAAAATAACTTGTGTTGCAAGAAGATGTTGGCTTTTTCTAGAAGCTTTGAAAGAGTGAAGTGGACCTTCAGATAATGTTTCCTGCTTTTTAATTTTTCACAGAAAGAAATGCTCCATTATGATTTTGTTTGTTTGTTTGTTTCAGTTCATGGAGCTTGGACAATAGTGACACGTTACTGAAAGCACTAGAAATTCCCAAAAATGCTGCAATGCGTAACTTGTATCCAGAAGACTATAAGCGTCTTTTCGAGGCTTTGCAAAACTCTGATATGTTTGCTGAAACCTTGTTCCATGATGAAGTCTTGGCAAGTACAAGGATCATGAACTTATAAATTTAAAGCTTTTGGAAGATCACCTTTGCTTCTGGAAGATTACTTTGATAAAAAAATGATTTAAATAAAATCGGAGATACCGTTAGCTAGATGATTTCCTGTCCAAACAGGAAAAATTTAGCAAGTAACAAGAGCCCTTCTACATAGGATGAAAGTAATGAATTCACAGTTATTTGTTCACAATCCTATTTGGAATGGACAAGCTTTGCAACTTTTGCAGGAGCTTAGTAGCTTGTGCTACTTTTGGATGTACACTTCAATGCAACTTTTTGTTACACTGTTGCTCTATATTTACAACATTCGAAAAAAATTAACAGACCAAATAACAATTATTTGTCTGGTTTGTATTTTAGTGCTTAATGATTTGAATGCCCTTTTGACAGATTCACAAAACACAAAGGTCTTTACAACCACTGAGTCTGCTATATTGTCTGCTTTTCTGAATTTGCAGCATAAAGTCAACATAATGCTAATAAATTAATAGTGGTGTGTTAATAGAAGACAACGTAATGACAGGGTGATAAAGCATTAACCGAGAGTTGCTTAAAATAAAGACTGTGATATCCCTGAGGAAAAGTTGTAGCAGTTATTTCTTTTGAAAATAATGGGGCAACCTCTAGTAGTTTATAACACAATACACAGACACCCACATGTATATAGGGATTATTTTAGGTCTGAAAGTCACCAGATATTCAGTGCTGTATAAATGGTTTTGAAAAAATAAAATCATCTTACTTGAAACCTTTGCCAATATCTTTCTGTAATGTGTAATATATGTACAAAAAAATTACTCAAAACCATATGCTATTAAAATTCTGGTTTTAGCCATAATACTCCATAAGGCAACTTGTTCCTAATTTCTCTTTCTGTCGTACCGTGTAACTATTTTGTTGTTGTTCAACAATGCTGAGAGGTTGTACTGTTTTTGTGTTCTATATGGTACCCTCTGGGAAGAGCTGTGGCAAAAAAGACACTTCTTTAGCAAAGCTCTGGTTTATAAAATGCCATTTTGGTTGAAGGCTGAGCTATTTTCAGGCTGTGGATAACAGTAGTGCCCAAAACAATGCAAACAGAGACTTGTATTTCTTAAGCTTAGTGTGAGGTATAGATGTGATAAGCATTCATCTCTGTCTTCCTCCTGCAGTTCTGGCTGCAGATGAAAAATTGACTTTGAGCAGCCTCAGTTCACTGCTGGCTAGACTGCAGCTCTCTCCTGAAGCTGCTGCTAAACTTTTCTGATGTTATGATGACACTCCTGGAAAGGCTGAGGCTTCATTTGCAGTCTGTCTCAGAGCCTTGCTGGTGTTCTGGTGTAGGTTGTCAAGATTTGAGGCTTCATTCCTGTTTACATTTGACTGTTCCAGAGACAGTCATTGTAAATTGACAATGAATGGCAAACTTGCATTAACGGAAGCAATTCCACCTTTTTCAGTCTCATTAGATGATAGCTGTTTTATCTACTGGTCTACAAGACTGCTGTGTCTGTGGGACTCTGTGTCCCTTCACACCTTGAATCAAAACACCTTGCTCTTGTTGCAAGCTGTCTTATACATCCAACATACCAGAAGAAGTATTTAATACATGAAATGCAAGAGCACCACTGCCTAAATAAATTTCTTCAACTGTGTGCTGATAATGTCGCCCTGAGATTTGCAGTCTTTTGATGTTTTCATTTCTGTGATGGAGTTCTCACGCACTTTCTCTAAACACAGTTATGTTTGGCTAACTGTTCCTTTTTGTTTTCATTCCTTCTCCTGAGGTGGAGAAGTTTGATGAACCTTTTCGTTTGACCAGTGTGGCTGGAGAGGTGGTAACCTCATCCTCCAATCCACGGTCATTCCTAAGAACATATATATATGAAGTAAAATAAACAGCTGGGGGCTTTTCCTGGCTTCTTTCTGTCCTGAACTAAGCTGGGTCTGCGTGGTTCTTTTCGTGTCCAAGTACGACCCTGATAACATTTCAAACATAACTGAAAAAAAAGAAAATTGTTTTATTTTGATGCTGTTGGAAAGCAGCATTTAATGAGCCAATGCAGAGACTAACAGCAGGCGTCTATAAGTGGAAGGAATATTGCATAACAGGGGACTTGAAATGCTCACCAGAAATGCACCGTTAAGGCTAAGGTTAAGCAATGTTTAGCCCTGATCGCAAATGTGAAATGGAGAGAGAAATGCCTGCCATTATAAAAATGAGTTTATTATTCATGGAAAAGATGGAAAAAGTGAAAATTACTGCTGTATGTGAATAAATACTCAGGGAGTGAAAATTAAGTAGGTCTATGTATTTGATTAACTGGTGCTATCCACTCAGAAATTTCTACTGTTGCAGGATTATAGCTTTTGTAAGATAATGTTGAATGTAAACTTTCGCTTCACTTTCAAATTTTAAATTGTATATAAAGGCTTCTCCTACATTTCTGTTATGATTTTTAACCAATGCTGTACTACTCGTGTTCCTTTCCTTTGCATAACTTTGCATTTATTTTTACTTCAAGACTGATTTTATACATGAACCTCTGAAACACGAACCACAGGTGACACACTATCCAGTAGAACACTTTTAGGTGTTGCTCTCACTCTTCCAATTTCTTTGAGGAGCTGCCCAAAAATGGCTTTTGGCATTCCATATTAAAGCGCCAGTATATCATACTTTGTATATTGATTGTAACTTTAGAGATGCTAAATCTTTTCCAATGTGCCTCATCATTTGTGCCATCTGTCTGGGAAAGAAAATTATGACTGTGCTAGCAATTGCCTAAGCTTTTCTTACTCACCTATATTAAAATCATAACAAACAAACAGAAACAAACTTGATCCAGTTAATGAGAAATTTTGCCACTTGGAATTAATGGGTCAGTTCAGTTGAACTCTATAGTCAGTTCACTTTAGATCTAGAAGAAGGGTTTGTGACCTTGCAGTAATTAACACAGTAGGTGCTGTGATAAGGGGTTGTTAAGGTGGAATGTGTCTGTACTGGCTACTAAACCTGTTCAGCACTGGACATTTTAATAATTAGAGCTCAGCCTTGCAGGCTAATGATAATGTTGATGGAAATACCGGCATAAAATTTGAGAAACAGATTATGTGGTTAGTTTAAGATGTGCAAATGTGATAGGAAGAAACAGAGGCTTCCTGAGAAGCATGTTGAATTAATTGTTTTGTCAGTCTGAACACAATCTGTGAGGCTGCAGATTGAAAACTCCAACCTGAGCTTTGTACGAATTTAATTAGCAAAGCCATACCTTTCTTCTGTAAACATTGAGAAAATGGAAATAACAAGTAACTTTTCCAGAAAGGACAGGTCAGTGGGAGATGTTTATTCACTCACATTATATCCTTGTTTAACAGCTATTCCATCTTTCCTTGTGTAGGCTGTTTAACTTGTCACTGCTGAAAATAGGCACACTGACTGTCCCCAGCTGATAGAACACAACATGCAGCAAGCACATGAAGCCCAAGGGAAATTAGGGGTAGTTAAGATACACCAAATGAAACAGTCGATTACTCATAAGTCTTTAAGCACTGATGTAGTTGATCCTATTGATACGACCCCAAATAGACAAACAGCTCAGAACTTCATAAGCTTGCTTCTGCTGTTTGAAGGAAATGTGTTGGAGGCAAGGAAGATACAAATAAAAGTAGAATGGTTTTGTAAATTTCCCAGTAAAAAAACAACAGATAAAATCTATGTTACTGTGTGTGAAATTTATTATGAATTTGTGCTTAAAATGCTTCTGCAGTGATTTTTAATTTAACTTTCTAGAATCAATTTTTCACTAGCACACCAACATTGAAAGTGAAGAGACATCTTCAAAAGATACGTGTTCATAAAAGATTTCTCTGTACTTACAACCTTTCAACTAACTATTTAATAGCTATTCTTGCTGTTAGTGACACAGATTTTGTACAATCCAAAATTTAACATTTTGTATTTTGAGCCATATTTTGATCCCACAAAAAAATCCATTTTGTTCTGTGTTGTTTGGAATGGTTATTGCACATTTATGAGTAAGGAGCAGAATTTCATTACTGCAGTTGTTTCTCTAAGTTCATGTTGTAAAACATGCTGTCTTGAGATAGAAGAGCTAAAGCTCCACTACGGTGTCTCCCGGCAGTAAGGACGTATGACTAATTCAGCAGCATCAGCCGCAATTAAGTGATATTTCCTACAAAGCTGCCCTCATTACACTCCTTGACAGTTCCTTCCATCCACAATGTGTCACGCATTTCAAACAGCTGTTGAGAAGTCTGACCTGTTTAGGTCAGTGTATGACTTGGTCATATAAAAACACCACGCAGATAACAGGGATTAAATTCAACTAAATATAGTCATGGGCTAAATAATCACTTACTGGAATATATAGCCCTAGTATCATTATGCTTTTGAGAAAATTCAGACTGATGATTCCAAAAACATCCAAGCTGGGCATTCCATTGATCACCATTGCTCAAAGACTGTTGAATGGCCCTCCTAAACAGATTCACTACTAACCTGTAGGTGTAGATATCCAGAATCAGTTCTCCAGGCCCTTCACACAGATGTCCAGATATCCAACACTGCATGCATTAAAATGTTTGATACTGTGTTTGAAAGCTTATCTATACAGAAAATCTCTATTACTGCAATTATGTTTTCCTATCACTTGAAACGCAATGTCAGCTAAAAGCTGGTTTTGGGCTTCTGTGGCTTATTTTACTGTACAGCTTATGCCAAGCTGATGGAAGCCCCTTTCTTCATACTTCAGATTTTCCTAGAGTAGCTGGGCTCTTCAAGGTTGTGATTTTTATGTTGTGTGTGAGTGAGACAGAAGACTGTCATTCCCTCAGATGTGTTTTTGTACTTTGCAAGGTGGTGGTGTGTTACTGGACATATAAGTGAGAAAAGCTGACAAGAAAAACTGAGAAAATAATGAAAATTACGTCTGTTATTGTTTATTTATATTAGCTCTTCCCCAAGTGCACTTTTTGCAGTTCATGGGTAGGCCTTCTGGTTCATGTATTTTGTTTGACCATTCATTTCTTAAATTTAGCCACTCATAGAGATAGATGTTAACTTCTGTTATTACTGGGATTGTTTTTGGTACAGGTTTTGGGCGATGCCTGCTTAGAAACTCCATAAAACAGCATAGACAGGGAAATGCAGAATATTTAATAGGTGAAGAACTAAAGCTACAGGCCAAATACAGAGGTAATTGCCTAATATTTTAATAACTGTTAAGGTTAATCCTTGAGAATCCCACAGTATCACAGTAATTTAACACATTTTAAAAATTTGCTAGAAGAGCTAAAGACAAGCACAGTAACATGCATAATGATTTCACTAACAGCTAGATTGCTGTCAGTTCTTTTGGTAATGAATTACATCATTGCAGCATTTAAGCAAATGTCAAAATACATTTTTCTCTGAGAATCCTCTGGCTTGAGGTACCTTGGTTCTTCCTAACAGCAGTATTTTAGATATGCATATTGCCATTCCTGATTACCTTGTTGTAACTTGGATGAAAACAACTGCAGGCTGAAATAATCATTACTGAGAACAAAACTGAGTGGTTTTTTTGCAATGCAAAGCTGCTTGGCAGAACTCTTAGGTCTCGGTGCTCTTTAACAGCACTAGTCAACACTCCTTTCCAAAACACAAGCCCTACCTCCCTCTGCAGGCGGGATAAGGAAAACGAGATAAAGTCTGCAGTTTAGCACATTTAACTTGCATCACGTGCGTAATCTCAGAAATGAATGAAAGTTATGCAGACCTGCACAGAAAGCACTTATCTCATGGGCTTTGAGCACCACAATTTCAGATTAATGCTCAGTTAATCCTGCAAGTGTTTTGCTTTTTCCGTTGTCATTTATCTGGACCCTCTAACTTACGGCTCTGACAAAAAGTAATCTAGTGTATGGCGTGCATTCTCAGTGAGAAACACTGTCAGGGCTTAGGTGCCCAGCAGCTACTGGCCCAGTCATATTTCTTTGCATTCAGATCACAATGAGATCCAGAAATACATCCAGATGCCAGCTCATAAATATAACGTCCTACTTTGGGATGTTTTTTTGACAGAATCATTATCATATCTCTTCCTTTGTAAACCAAACTGTTTAATATTTTGTGTATAAATATCCAAAGTGAGGGTGCCAGGAGGATGGAGCCAGGCTGTGCTCGGTGGTACCAAGCAATAGGACAGGAGGCAATGGGCAGAAACTGATGCACAGGAAGTTCCACCTGAACATGAACTTCTTTACTGTTCAGTGACTGAGCACTGCAACAGATTGTCCAGAAAGGCTGTGGAGTCTCCCTGACTGGAGATATTCAAGATGCCCCTGGATGCAGTCCTGTGCAATGGGCTGTGGGATGCCCCCGCTTGAGCAGGGAGGTTCCACCAGATGACCCACTGCGGCTCCTTCTAACCCGACTTACTCTGGGATTCTGTGATATGTATTATTAACTGTCTCTTCAGGCAAAGGGTCAGCCTGTGCCCCACGCCGCTCAGCGCGGCTGTGCTGTGCTCGCCCAGGACACGCGTGTGCCGCAGCCCCGGGCTCCATCCCCGCGGTCCCAGCTCCCGCCCGCCGCGGGGGCCGCCCGGGCTCTCGCCCTGAGTTAAGATGGCGGCGGCGGCGCCCGGTCACGTGGAGGCGGGCGGGGCGGCCACGCTCCCCTCTCCCGGCGGCGGCGCGCGCGGCAGGATGGAGCCGGCGGCGCTGGAGCGGTTCCACAGCCCGGGCAAGGGCAACGGGCTCCGCTCCCGCAAGAGAGTGCGGCCCGGAGAGCTGCTCTACCGCGACGTGCCCTTCGCCTACGTCCTCACCAAGCAGCAGCTGGGCAGCGTGTGCGAGCGCTGCCTGCGCAGGTACCGGCCGGAACGCACCGCATGGCCGCCTCCGCCGCCAGCGCCGCCCCTTCCGCCGGGGCGGGGCCGCGCTGTGCCTGCGGGGCGGGGGTCTGTGCCCGGAGAGGAGCCGGCTGTGCCGCGGGTCTGGCTTGGAGAGGAGCCGGTTGTGCCGGCCGGGGTGGATGCGGGTGGGGTTCGTGTTCCGGAGAAGAGCCAGCTGTGCCCGGCTCCGCGGCTATGTGATGCCAAGGCTGAAGTTCGAGGCTTGCCACTTCCTGCCGCTCTTTTTAATTGGGGGCTTTTTTTTTAAAACGGCTTTTTGGAAGCTGTCGCCTTTTCCCGGGCGCGGGGAGCTCCTGGGGAGGTCTCCCGGGCTGGCAGGGCGGCAGAGCCGGCGCGGCTCCGTGCGGTGCCGCTGCTCCGCGGCGTTGTCCCGCCGGGCTGGCGATGCCCGGAGGCTCCAGCCTCCGGTCAGGTGCTCCTGAGTCCGGCGGGGGCAAAAGGGAGCTGTGCCCTGGGCATTCGCAGAGCTGAGGAGGCACCAGCCATCACGAAATAGGCAGTGTTTGAGTTCCGTGTCGCTTGCCCAGGTTTATCCCGTGTAAGGAGCACGTGGTTTTGAGACATGCCTTAGGTAAATGCCTGCGCTCCTCCCGCAAGTCCTTACGAGTGGAAACCGACAAACACACAGTAACTTTCTGTGTTTGTTTAAAAGGAAACAAACAAAACTGTTTTCTAGCTTTGAGCAGTTGCCAGCAAGCTGGATTGTGATGGAGCTGTTTGAAGAGCATCTGTGTATTAATACTGAAACACATTGCTGCATAAGCCAAACCCCTGTATAATTGCCAAGACGTGAAGAAGAGAAACAGGAGAAAATTCGATACTGCCAACTTTTCTTTTTTAGGTTTTTGCTTTGGTTTGATTTTTGTTTGTTTGGGTTGGTTTTTTGGGGGGGGGCGGGGGGCAAGGGAGTTATTTTGAAAATATTTGAAGTTTTGTTTGTTGAAACAATCCAGGTGATTTGCTTCAGTCTTTTACAGGGCATCTCAGCTTCTGTTTAAAGATACGAGAATGTGATCCTCATTTAATCAAAGAAAAAATTGTCAATGTATCTCAGGCAATGCTTGCATCTTACTTCAGCATATTGAAAAAACCCAACCAAAGCAAAAACACAACAAAAACTCCTCCAACCCCCCCCCTCCCCCCCCCCCCAAATAAACACCAAATTCAAAAGATTTCTAGCTATTATATCTGTGAAGTCTGACTTGTGACATCAGAGTCCTGCAGGATGGTGACTGAACATTTTCCACTTGAAGTTGTGAGAGGCTGCAGACTTCAGAAGACAGGCTGAGTGCAACAACAGGTGGAATAAAAGTGAATCTGAGGTGTTTGGATGTAGACGTGTAACCAAGGCATGTTTTGTTGGGAAAAATAATGGTGTTACCAACTTGTTATATCATGAGAGGTTATTAATTTGTGTTTCTTTTTTTTTTCCCTAAATAGTGATAGCAGTTTAATTTAAAAGAGTAAATAAGGAAGTCAAAAATATTTTTCCACTAATCTGTCTTCCTTTGCAAAATATGCTGTGGCTAGACAGAATTTATAGATCAAGACTGTCCAAGCTGACATTCATCTAATTAAAGGAGATATAGACATCCATACAGAGATCTCAAATTCTTTTTTTTTTTTTTTTTTTGGTAATGCATAGAAACTAGGCGAATGGTGAAGTACTGCTAAACTGTGATGTGAAATAGAAGTGTTTCATCAATCTGGTTTTGATCTGGTTGAATCTGGTGTGGTCATTGTTCGAAGGGAGGTGTCAGAAAAATGTTACTGCTCATTTCCAGGACTACAGATAAAAGTCATGTTGTCCGCTACTGTTCCTGTTTTTCATTCTGATCTTTAGGTGGCAGTACAGGAACACAAATTAAAAGTCTAGTTCCAAACATTGATTTGGTGTTTTAGCAATCCTTTTATATATGTAATTAATGTTTGAGGATTTACACTGTGAAATTCTATCCTTGCTTTTGTCTCTTGGCTTGTATTAGTGAATGTTGTGTGATGCAGTTTTAGGCTGTATGAGAAGTGCTGGGTGAGACAGAAGATGGGTAATGAAGTGCAGAGTATCTTCCTTCTGGACTGCCTGCTGAGAGGCAGCCTGGTCTTGTGCCAAGATTTGGGGTCACAGGCTTGTGATGGCGCTGATTTACTCCATGACCTTGGCCAAGTTCCTACAGCAATGGTCTGATGTACCAAAGCAGGGTAAGGCTGGCTGTTGGGGGCAGTTTGCTGCTCCGTTTCAGAGAGGAAGGCTCAGATAGTGCAGTAGTTCTGCTTTGTCTTACCTCAGTTAAAGTGAATATTATTGTGAATTTAAAGTGCTGAAGTATTTATACACAAGGACATATATACATATACACACACACACACACATAATTCATCTAATGGTAGAAAGATTAACAACCAGTCCTTATCTTACTGGGCCGTTGGTACTGTTTTTATAGTGACAATAATTTTTTTCGTCAGTGTTGTTAGGTCTACATTGTATGTAGACCAGATGGTGATTTTTGTAACTGTCTCCCCTTTTGTGATTTCTTCTTATTCAAATAGAACCCTGTATTTTCTAATGAAGAGGTTCATGTTGTTTTTTATAGAAGGCTGGGCTAAAATGCTCTGCTCTAGATGGTTTAATATGATAGCATAGCTGTTTGAATGGTATTCTGTTAGCAGTTATAAAAAATACTGTCCTGAAATAGGATACATAATAAAGATTTGCTCTGAAGTACAAATTTTGATAAAGAAGAGTGCTGACAGTGTGTATTTCTATGGAAGCAGTGTCTTGGGAGAACACGATGTGTTGCACGATGGTACATTTTTTGCAAGAGTATCTGTAGTGTTCAGGTCAGTCATTTGGAAACAAGCTGGTTTTACTTTTATGGAAGACTGACAAAATTTGAATGGCCAGCATCTTTTCCCAACCATTTCCTGGGGAAAGCAACAGAAAAGATTATTCTTATCTTACTAATTAAAGGTTTTCTGTATGGCTTCTTTCATGCTTTAATACCTCTTTAATGTTTGTCTGACTTTCAGATTTTGAATTGAAAATATACCCAGCCTGTTATAGATTGGGAATCAAAATGAAGTGAAAGTCAATTATACCTTTGGTGTTTGCTTTTCACAAAACATTTCTGTGATGCCTTGTAGTTACAAGAATCCACTGCAAGAAAATTTAAGTCCTGGTTGATATTAGGAGCAAGCAAACAAACTTCCTAGAATCTGAGTCTCAGAAAAAGTAGAAAAAAGAGGTAACACCATCCTGTTTCAAAATGCTATACCACTTCTGCCTTTAAGGGAAATTAATATATGAGAATAAGTAATGAACAACATTATGTATGGACTATGAAATAAAAGGCATTAGCGTTTCTTGTTTGGGTGAGGTCAGAGGTTCAGACTCTGGAAGTGTATTAACAGGAAGTATGAATGTGTTTTTGAAGGACTACAAGTTTTCTAAACCTGTTTAGAAAGAGGAAAAGCATTAAAGAGCATTAAAGCTAGGAGTGATGATAGACAACATTAGATGTGACAGCAAACATTATTGGAGTATGGGAAATATAAACAAAAATTGCCTGAATAGTTGGGTAATTACAAGGTACTAAACACAGGCCAGCAATTGTGTGCTTCTTGCTTGATTTCAGCTGTTAAAAATAGCCAAATGGAAACACTTTTACATTCGGAACTGTGAATTCTGTCCTGTGTCTTCAGCGCTGACACACTCTTAAATTGGCTGCTTTGTTATTACTATTACTACTATTATGACTACTGCTACTAATACAACATTGTGTTACTGTTATCATCATCATCACCATGAAAGTTGGCATACCATTGTTAAAGCATGGAATGCCTCAGTTAATGGCAGCCTGAAGGTACAAAAATACCGCTAAGTTTTAACCATGGTGTGGAATTTTTTAAGTAGAGAGAAGCAGGGTTTGACTCAGAAAGAGTGTGACAAGGGAGGTGGTTGTGATTGCGTGATCCTTCCTACCACTGCGACCCTGGCTTGGAGTTGTGTGGTTCTGCCTGAGGACAACTGGTTGTTAACTGTTCAAGTGTACCCCTTTCACACTGCAGCAGGGAGGTCAAGAGTGGAGAGGAGGTCATTATTTTGGCTCTGTAGCAATAGGAGTTTCTCCACGAAGGTTCTGTCATTCACCAGTAAAGCTAAGATGCTTCCTTAAGCACCAAAGAAAGCGTCTCTCTTAGCCCAGCATCGGAGTTCTACTGCTTCCAGCTTTGCTGGGTGATTAGGTGCAAGCTAATGGATGCTCTTTCATTATGTGATGTTTAGCATGTATGAGATTTCCAGTGATGCACAAGGCTATAGAATCTACACTGCCTGCTTATTTATATCTGAAAAATACTTCTGTTGCTGGTTAATACAGAAACAGCTTTAAATTTATGCTAGTTTCTTCAAAATATCCTGTTTTGTTGCTCTAGGTGTTCCTAGTATACTTATATTTTGTTCTACAGGGATTCTAAAGTGTGGAAAACTAATATTTAATGATACATTCTTTGCCTTTTAACTTTTCATCAATTCTCAAATGAAGGTAGTTAAGTATTATAGTTCTTTAGATATAAAACAATATCCATGTTTTATGGTTTGCTTGTATGAAAAGGTGTTTTGGGTTTTTTCCCTCCTGTAGAATACTGCATTTCCATGGTTGTTTATAGAATGGAACAACATTTTTAAAATTCCTTAAATGTATGTAAGAACATAATTCTTAGACTTACCACATAAGTGAATAAAGTTGGTCAGCATGACTTGGTGTCATGTCAATAAGTCAACAAGGTTTTTTAGATGTGAGAAGTATGGTGTGTTTCATGTCCCTTCAGTGACAGGCAAAATTCTAGAAAGAGTTCCAGTAGTTTTCAAGATGCATAACGTCTCATGGAGTAGAGGAATATAAAAAAATCTTATTAGTGTTAATCACAGTGTGAGTACTAAGAGCAGGTATGTTTTTGTGCTTTGGAGGTAGGATAATCCTGGGAGTGATATGCTCTAACTTGATGGAGCACTCTGACAGCTGGGAGTGAAATTGCAGCGCTGTCTCTTGATGTACTTGAAGTGTGAAGTAAGAGCAAAGCACGTGAAACAAAATTGTATGTGAGAAAGGAGCTATACAAAGTATAATTTCAGGTTCCATGTACGTTTGTGAGAATGTTTCCCAAGACCTGAGGAATCAAACACCACCAGCAGCAGCAGTAATGTTTCTCTCTGAAGCTGAATGACAGCCTGAAGAAAGGCAGCATTTTCCTGAGAAGAGACTCTCCCTCCCCCATCTCAACTTACTCCCATAGTATTGAAGCAACTTTATGAAAAGCAGTAGAGAAATGCTTTTTTTCTGCCCTCATGCCAGCGGGACCCATAGAAGTGGCTTTCAGGCTGCTGTCCCATGCTGCCAGGAAAATCCTCTGCAAGAGAGAGTGAAGACATAGATTGTGCTTTCCTGCAGTGTCTCGTCCAGAGAAGGTCTGTAGCAGAAATTACAGTCTCCATCTCCCATTCCTTCTGTTTGGAGTCAGGTTGAAGGTGGGGAAGAAGGAAGCTCTGGCATTCAGGATAGCATTCATAAGAAGTTGTCTTGGCCTGCCTGTTTATTTGGTTTACTTTGCTCTCAGCACCCTTTTTTTGTGTGGTCACGAGTTTCATGTGTTGCTGTTAGGAATAACCCTTGGTAGGTGTTTTTTGGCTGACTGTTTATTTATCTTGGAGGCTTGTTTTGAGAGTGTAATTCAGGTTGTGTTAGCTGGAAACCCTTCTTTCCATCGCACAGTACTTTGGTCTTCAATTCGTGCCTCCTCACTGGTTTGGATGCTTTGGGCTTGCTTTAGGTAATATATGGTCACTGCTAATCTCCTTCTTCCCTTCCTCCCCTGCCTTGTGGTTTCGAGACTGTTGTTCTTGTCTGCTGCTGCCAACCTGGCTCTGCTCCTGTTAATAATAGGAGAAATAGAAAAGGGAGAGGCATTGTTAAAAATAAATTCTCCCAGGTCAAGAGTTTTTATTGCCATGCCTGTCATTTATGGAAAATGAAAATTTTAGACGTGCTTTAAAGGGCCCTAAAGCTATTACTGTGTTGGGATTTTGTGTATACAATTTTCATGCTTACACTGCTCTGTAATTTGAAAGGTATTATATCAAAATTGTTGTCCTGTCAAGCTGTGACTGACCATTTAAGTTGTAGTCATCTTGTAGATTTTACTCAATTTAGGTTTTACTGTGTATCTGCAATCCACACCTGATACTGTATTTCTGTTCTGCATGGTGCAGTCCCTAATATTACCATTTTAAAATATTAATATGCTCTGCATAAATATTCTTTGCTTGTAGTTATTGATAAAACAATGAAAATAAGTTTGTGGATTGTATTGTCTTTAGTATGCATTCCCTTAGGTTGAACTGTAATTGTGGAAGTACAAAATTATAATCAGCACTATGAGGGAAAACATGAGTGATTAAAATATGGTAACCTCTAGCTAATGTAATGACACAATTAGTTCCAGATATTTCCCAAAGAAAGTTTTTAATTGTGTGTAAGTTGCTCAGAGTATTGTACTGCATTAGGAATTTATTGTTTAAATTCTTTAAGAACTGTTACTGAAATCTTGTCCATAGGTACTGGAATTCATGAATTGTTAGTGGTTGCTTCCATTGTGGCTGAACTCAAAAGCCACTCTGTGCTTTTGCCTGTATGGTGTATGGAATGATGCAGTTTTCCCTTGAAGAATCTTGTCTTCAGAACCAGTTGCTACAGCTGTTTTGAATTATCCAAAATTAGAGGGGTGAGGCTGATAGAATTTTCTGCATGTCTCTCTGCCCCACCCATTCATGTTTTGAAGTGGGTTATGGATCTGCATGACAACTTACCTGATGTGCTGGCTAGGAGCTGCTGAAAGGGCAGGCATTCTTACTGCTCTCCTGAGTCCTTGCTCTCCTTCCTGCATGCACCTTCTGCTTCTCATTTGGCACTTTGCTGCTTATGAGACCTATGATGCACTGGTGCAGAGAAATAAACTGGCAGAAAACATACTTTACCAAAGTAGAAAAGTCTTAGTGCCCTTGAATCAGCTTGATGCTGGGGGAAGAGCGCAGAAGTGGCCATTGAACGGGGGTCAAGGTCTGATGGTCAGGGCTGTGCTGTGTGGTAGTAGCTGGCCTTTAGTCTGCTGCAGCTACAAATGAAACTGTAAGAAGGACGGGGGAATTTCTGAGCTCTTATGGATAGCTTTAGGACAAGTAGGGCTTTCAGGTGTGCAGGATTGACTGGCTTGTTAGTGTTGAGGACAATTTTTTCTGCCTTGTAGTTCAGGCTAGTCCTGGACCATGAGACCCCACCCTCATTTCTTTAACGTTTCTTTATGTTTCAGTCATATTTTACTTTCTTAGAAGCATTTCCTAGCTTCAGTTTAGTAGAAGAAACATTGCAGACATTTGCAGTTGTTTCTTACCACAAGGAAAATATTTTCTCTTTGATTGAAGTCTTGGTAACATGGGAGTGTCTCAACCTTTCTGATTTCATTTTTGAAATGGATTTTACTTATTTTGGGATCTGTGCTTAATTCCAGCAATCACAATTCTCACAGTGCCTCTGTGGCTGAATGGGAGATTTTATTTAGAGGCCAAGTTGAAGTTTTGAATCATTCCCAAGGCTGTCCGCTGACTGTAGGGTCAGCGTCAAGCGGCACAATTGATTGAACACCAGTAATTCCTATGCTAACTCAAGCTGCAATCCCCCATTCATGCAATATTTAGCTTTCCTGTTTATCACCATAACTGCTAGCTGCCTTCAGCTCAGGGCTTGCTTTGCTGTTAATTTCATTGTTTAAGCTTAAGTGAAATTACAGACTGAGTATTGTTTTAAAGTATCATCTTGGCCTCTGAGTACCTGATCCTGCAGTCAGTAGGCAGGAAATACAATTTTGGCTTGACTCAGGGTGGGCTTGCCCCTGGGTGTTTGTGTAGTGTTTGTGTGCTGCCTGTGTCATCAGGTTTAAGCATTCAAAGGAAAAAAGCCAGCAAATGTGTTGAGCACTACTTACGAGGGTGTGATTAGGAGTGGTTATGATCTCAGAATCACAGAAGATGTAGAAGTGCTGAAAAGGAGTAAAAGATCACCACCAAGTAAAAAGAGGAAATGAAAACAGTCTTATCAACTGCAAACCCCTTCTTACAATTCACCCAAATATGGCTCACTCATACAATCTAATTGAAATGTCTCATTCAACTGCTCGGAGTGTGCACTGGTGACCTGAAAAGACAACTTCTGTGGCGATGGCGTTCTTGGTAGTGGGAAGGAGCATGGTAGAATAGGGAGAAAGAAGTTGAGATGTTTGGTGAAGCATGGTCCTCAGGGAGGAGGGATTTGTCTCAGGAAATACTGAGCATGAAATAAACTTTCTATGTTTCCTAGGTAAAATACTTGTTCAGTGTATTTTGTGCTTCTTGGGCAGAAACTTGTTTTTATTTATTAGTCAAGAAGAGCTTGAAAGCAGCTCACTTTAACATAAAGGTTCAAACTGGAGTGCTGTCTTGGTGTTTATTTTTTTTTTTCCTGTTGTGTTGTTTTGTTTTAAGTACTACTCTTCCCTGGTAAGATAAACTATGACACCTCTTCTTCCAGCTGTGGCCTGACTGCTGTTTTCCATCACAGAAATAGAGCCTGCTACTCCTTCCGAGATAAGTGGTGTACCAAGGAAGACTTGCTGTGTATAAAAGTATATCTCATATATTGTATCTCCTCCATTTCTATGCACCTTGTGTGTGAGAAATAAATTCCACTTTGCAGATCATTGTGTTCAAAATCTTTACTGAATATTGTATAGGACGGCAAAGTTTATGCCAGGCTAGTACACTACAGTTTAATTTCCTCTGAAAAAAACGTTTAAGATTTTTTTTTTTTATCAAATTCTGGATGCATATATTTAAGCATTGAGTGAATGTTAGTGTGCGTTTGTACTTCGTGTATCTGGCTTTGATTTCTGTGGTGTATTGACTCCAAGTCCTCCAGCTGTTGAAAGTATCTTAGTCCAGATTTCTGAAAAAGTCAAAACAGATTGTGAGATTTAAAAGAAAAATTGAAGTGGGACAGAAAACCACTTCAGATTTATGGTCATAAGCATCTGTGTTGTTTTAACAAATGAGACTGGCTACTCAGCTATTTATGAATTTTATCCACTTGTCATATTAAAAAGAGTCATAGTAGTTGATATTCCTGCACAACAGATGGAATAGCCATGGAAACAATTTCTTGAAATACTGTATGAAACTCAACATGTGGTGATTGATTTATCTGAAGTCTGCCCCAGGAAAAAGAGGCTATGCAACAATCCACAGAAGATATGTATGATATCAAGTATAAAACAGATACAGCAATGAAATGTATTTTATCATCAGTAAGATCTTTTACAGTATTATGTTGGATCTTTTTTTGTTTTAGTTTTGGTTTTGTTCCACAAAATAAGCACATCATACTTATGTAAGTAAGTATCTCTTACTCTAAAAGTGTCCCTTTCTCTGGCTAAGAAAGTAGATGATTGTGCTAATGAGCACTAAAATGAGTGACAGGAATAAAAACAGCAGAAAAGTTATAGAGGCTCTTAGTTAGCAACCCAGTTGCTGAAAGAAGTTAATCTTGCCACTCCAAATGGATACCTAGTATTTTATTAGACTTGTAGTCAGTCTGTATTGCTTAGATGTGGTTTTTGCTGCCAATTAATAGCCTTTGCTGCTTTGGCAGTCATTCTGATTGAATTGCACTGACTGTTTTATGTGATTACTGCTTTATTCTGTGTTCTGATAAGTCAAAACTACTTAAATTTGGTTTTTAGTGAAACTCCATAAGGAGTGCAGACTTGCTGAGCATTGTATGCAAAAGAGTCACCCCTCTAAAGACGGTGAAAATTTGTTGTGGGGTTGTTTTACTGGATTCACCTTTCTACTGAAAAGTGTGCTGACAGGAGAATCCTGTTGCATGTATATAAAATATGACACAGGTTGGATTCATTCGTGCTGAGTTAATGCCCCTTATGGAGTTTAAGATAATAAATAAATGAATGTGTGGAATGTGGTATGTGTGTGCTGAATTACATATTCAACTAATTTTTCATTGATTGGGAAGTTACTGGAGTTTTCAAGATTTTATTTTGATGGTTTGTTTTATTCAGTGTTTCAGGCAGCATTTACCTTTCTGGTGCTGTTCGCTGCATTTCTAGAAATACCCTTTGCAATAATATACGTCACGTTACTTGTGTTTGCAACCCACTTGTAAGGACTGGTTGTCATTTTTCTCCTTTCTCCTTCATGGACAGTCTTTGAACACAACTTGGGAGAAGGGAGTCAATAAAATCAAAGAATCACCTCTTTTTTTGATGTCTTGCTCATGTGTAAAACTGAAGATATTGTCAGCTGATGTGTATATTTTAATGCATGTATGAGGAGGGTGGCAGATGAAGGATAACCTTGTAGTTCAGATACATAATTGGAGGATTACAGCTCTTCTTTTGTCTGTTACATTTAATAGGGTCTTTCCTTGATTACCTGTTTTAGAGCGGTTTGAGGTTTATTGCACTCACTCATATATTTAGAAGTTGTTGATAGCATGTCAAGTAAAAATATTTTTATTATATGTTTGTATATCACCTTGAGGGCAATATTTGACCTTAACATACTTGAAAATCTTAAAAAGTGATTATAGGCAGCAGAAAGCCTATCTGCTATAAATTTAACAGTACCACTAGGAAACAGTCCAACACCAACAGGTTTATGTGTATAATTGGAATTAATACGGCTTTTTAAAATTGGTAAAATACATCCTAATTCTGCCAGAGCTGAAAGCTCTGCCATGCAAAACTTTATGGTCCTTGCAGTTTGCTGGATGATGATTGTTCCTTTCAGTTTCAAAAGCTGTGAAACTTGCTTGTCCTTGGTCAAAGAAAAATGTTTGTGTGGAAAAAAAATGCAGCTTAACTGATACCATAGAAGGAACCGTAAAGAGGCCAGTGGAATGGGAATTACAACAGACTAAAGAAAATGTCAGTGGGAAAAATTGTTTACTTGAAATGGACTCAGGAAACATAACCTGGAGAGCTGCTCATAGCAGAAGGGATATTAAATATTTCTGGGAAAAATTGATCATAGGGGAAGAACACGGCAGTTTTTTAAAGTCCTGGTCAGGTATGGATGATGTTGTGGTATAAATCAATTACCGAAGCAAAGAAAGAATTTAGCAGATGGAAGCTAAAGTTAACAATGTATTTATGGTTTGAAAAGCTATGAAAAATGCTTTCCGATTTTTGTGTAAAAATTTCAGAGACATTTGGAAAGGTGAGACTTGAAGTCCTAGTTCTCCCTGGAAAGTTACATGGCTATGGCCCTCTGTGTGACTCATGGGAACATTTAAAAAAATGACAGGGACAATACAGGACTGGGAAGAGAGTCAAAATTTCTGTACAAGATTTGGATTTCCAGAAGTTGCAAAGCATTTTCCAGAGAGGGTAGAAATGGTTTAAATGGACAAGATTTTTTTAAAAATTTAAAAGATCTCTATGAACTTGTAGACAAACTGGTGTGGAGGGAACTCGATTTTGAGCTAGGCAGTGGAAAGTTATGTCTTTGTATTTGGTCAGGAGGGCTGTGAGATGAAAGCACGAATGTGAGGCATGTAGCTGGAGGGCCCGGGGCTGTTTGCAACGTGGCATCGGGGTGGTTATGCTGCCTGGTGGCAGAAAATCACATAAGGTATCCCAGTCTGTGCCAATGAACATGGATGTTACCTGCAGTTCTGAATATCCTGTTTCAAAGTTGGTTTTAGCCTCTTACCTTGTTTCTGAGTCTCAGGAGGGGTTGAATTATTAAAGAACATATTTTGTCTTTGAACAAGTGGCTCTCAGCAATGTCAGTGTTTGGTGTGCACAGAATACAGTGATCTTTGGCTTTCTGTTGCGGGGAGCTGATGTAGGGCTCTGGTCACTTCTGCAGTTTTCCTTCCTTTAATCTGCTTTGGGGCAGATGAAATAATTTACAGAACTCCCAAGTGCTCAGGAAATTATTATGGAGCCAAAGATCTTGTCCTTGGAGATTGCCTTGGAAGCTGTGACTTTGGGAATACGCCTGTTCAGAACTACTGTACTGTAGACTTATTAATTTTTAATTTTCATATCTTCTTTTTAACCTCCCCCCATGGAGTCTTATAAGCTGTATCTGTCAGTATACATACTATTTCCTGACCCTTGTAGTTAGGGCTGCTTGTGAAGTACATATTTGGTACTTGTTCATATGGGCCTTAATAATAAAATTAATTTTCACTAAAAAGTACTTTACTAACAGCTGTTTCTTATTAATTGAAAGGCTATGCTTACTTTTCTGCTTACAGCACGTAAGGATTCAGAATCAGTTTTAAAAACTGCATTTGTTGGAACATCTCAATGTCAATCCATTTTACAGCTGGAAGGTAATGGCATTTTTAAATATTCATTTTATTTTCCCTGGTATAAAGTCACCTGCACTGTGTGTTTGCCTCCCTTTTGCTGTAAATTCTTTGAGGCATGAAATAGGTTGCCAGTTGTCTCTTATGTTCAGAAGTTAATGAATGGTTATCAGTTTATTGCAGATAATAACTTGGCTACAAACCGTAATGCATGCTTAAGCTCATTGTGTAGAATTTTTGCCTTAAGACAATGTTTAATCAGTGGTTGTAGGTTTAAAAAATGTAATTCCAGGCTGTGCTTTCTCCCAGGACTCCACAACAGAAACCTTCTCCTACCCTGCCATTCTGCCCCATTCTGTGAGCAGAAGAACTTTCTCAGCTTTGAAATGCTTCCAATTTTGCCACAAACTTACAGTAGCTTTTAATAGAGCAGATGTTTTGTCTTTATCTTGTGGTGAGTCCTTAGTATTCATTCTGACTGGTGACAATGAATGACGCCCAGTTTTTCCTAGCCTTGTTCCTATGAAACAAAGTCTGTCCTTGACATGTGTGTCTCTTGTTTACTGATGTTGAGGATGTGAGTTCACAGTAAGGAAGAATAAAATCTCCATGGACTCACCCCTGCAGTTATCTCCTATTAGAATAAAGACAGAAAAAGGTTTTAATTTTGTTCAGCTTGTATGACTCCTAGAATTGGTAATTTCCATAAATGCTTCTTTTTTTGTTCAGGTGTGTTTTCTTTTTATGCATATGTGTGCTTCTTATGCAGTAAAAAATTCTGGATTAATTTTAATTGGAAAAATTATGTTCTCTTAAACTTACCTCATAGCTGAAATAAATAAAAAATTATGTTTTAACAGTCTTTAAAAAAATTAGTTCTTAATTTTGCAAAGTTATTTCCCAATCAATTTTAGATTAAATTAATTACAAAAACCTATTCATTCCTTCTTCTTGTTTTTTATTTTAAAGTTACTGAGGTTATATTTAACAAATAAATATGGTGTACATTTGAGGAAATAAGTTTTTGCTAAAGTAGTACAGTTACTGCTGGCACTCTGTGCAAGGTAGTGTGGTGGTGGTAGGCCATCGAATAGATCTCTTACTTAATGAGATTTACCACAAAGCTTTGTACAGTATTGGCTTCAGTATCAGGCTTTTGGAGCAACCTTTCAAATAAAAGTCGTATCTTTTTCTATTTTAAAAATGTCATAGCAGTTATTGGAAAAACATTAAAAACATTTGGACTCGCTTCTTCTTGTGTCGTACTAGCTTTTCATCTTTTGCATGATTGTGTGTTGGCAAAGCCTCATTGACAGAAAGTTGACTCTGAAATGTGTACAGTCAGCATAAACATTGTATGTTGATGTGACTGTAGTTCCTTTAGAACTGTCCACGAGGAGCGATGTTTTCCAGCTACTCAGTTTAGTTCCTTAGCCTGTTTCAGCAGTGCACTTTACTTGGGAGCAAGCACCCCTTCTCCTCACGCTCAAAGACTGTAAACTGCTTAATTATGCTGCAGGGTTGGGGGATGTCAGTACAGCTGCTGCTCTTGTGCTTTGCATTAAACCCCCCAGAGTGGTATTTAGGTGTTGCTGTGGTAGGTGCTGCTGGGTGCTCCGTGTGGAGGTCAGGTGCTCCGTGTTGTTCCTGGATTACCTGCTCCAAGCAGAGCCTGGCCCTGTCTTCAGGAACTGTGGTGTCCTTTCACCACTTGAATTCAACCGTTGGGGTTTCACCAATGACCAAGACCCTCTGTGGCTTGTTTTTTTGGGCCCTCCACAGTCAAAACATTTCCACAGGGAGGGCTGATGTGTCCTGGTTTGTCGTGTAAACAAAGTTGTTTCCCAGTAAGATGAAGAATTTTTCCAGGATGATGTTGTAAAGAGAAGCTGTTTTTGGTGAACACAGGTTCACCAGAATGTTCATTTCACAGGCCAGGGAATGAACATTCAAGAGGATTAATGTAGTTTGAAGAAGTGGATGGACATGATTGGGTCTTAAAAATATGCCTGGAGAAAGCCTAACTTACAATAACCTTAATTTTAGGAAAAAAGCAACAATTATCCAGAAATAAAATTGCTTTTCTATGTCATGCAGAAGCACTATTCTGTTTGCGCTTTCTTTTTTAACCTAATGGACAATTTTAAGTTGCATTTGACTAACATTCTTCCTAAACTCACTTTAAATACTCAACATTTAAAAAGGTAATTTGTCTAAAAAGTCTTAGTAGTGTAATTAGGTTTTTTAATTGCATGCTCAGTTTCACTGAAAAGATGATCATTAAAAAGATCAGTGCCAGACACAGAAGTAGTGTTTACTTAGGCTGTAAGACTTAGACAACTTCATCTTTCTTGACAGATGTTGAATTTCTCTGTGTAGGTAAGTTTAAAATTAAAAAAAAATGGAGAAATTACAAGTGAAGCTTGTCTACCCACTTCCAAAATGGCCAGCAGCAAGAAAAGCGAGTTAAACCCACCAAAATAAAATTAACTGTGGCTTCACGATACCTTGGTTTTGTTTTCTAGGTGGCCAAAGTACACTTGGGTACCTCTTTCCAACAGAATAGGAGCTGGTGCTCTTCAACACTAATTTTGGTTGATGTCTTCCACGTGCTTCAGATAATCTGAAATCTGAAATTATGCTCTATTTTAAAGATATTTTGCAGTTGCAATCAGATTTCTCTGCGAGAGTTAGGTTTGTAGCTTTCTGTTCTCTGTGAACACAAGGTCTGACCTCAGGAGGTGTTTAGGTGTATCCACTCCTATTGAAGGGATTAGACATTGGACATAAGGTATAGGAGACAGGTCATCTTGTAGGATTGAGCTGTTTCATTTCATTGCTGACCTAATCAGTATTTGAACTCAAGTTTCAGGAAATGAATGCTTACTCTTGCCATTTCATTTCCATAAGATGCTGTGATGAATTAGAAAATTATACTTCAAGAGTACATGAGAACTCGGAACATCTGTTACAGTACTAGTGAAATGTGCATTTCACATGCCTGGCACAAGAAAAAGAAATCCTTTAGATCTCCATATATTTTGGAGTTGCTTTTTTATTTAACCCCTTCAACATTTTTCTTTTCCCTCTTAAATTCTTCTTCTCTTATTTGCAGAAGACCTAAGTAAGCCTGCAGCATTTTTCAGGACTGTAGGATTTTTAAACAATTAATTTGCTAAAGTTACTTCTGATTAAAACTTGGACTGTGGATTTTGATTTTGCTTAGAAAATCAAGTTTTAATTTTGAAGCCTGATTTATGTACAGGAAGATCTCTTTGTTAGGTTTTTTTTTCCCTCCTGATTTTGTGAACTATTCTGTATAACATTTTTGATACAAAATGTTGATCCCTTTTGGTACCAAAAGATTAAATTAGACTGTTTCTCTGAGTGCTGGTATATTAAATATCCTAATGCTGAGAAGTTCTCAGTAGTAGATGAGATGATTTATATCTTCATATGTGCCCCCGTTTTTTTTCATTACTAGTAGCAAGTGAAGATTTTGATGAATTGTCTTTGTTACTATTGATGCAGTTGTACTTAAGTACCTTTGTTCCTTCCTCATGGTTGATCCCATCCTATGACACTGGATGGCTGACATTTTTCTGGAGGTTAGCTCTGCAGGATTACTCAAAAAACCCAGCCCCACTGGGAAGGGAGAAGAAATTTCAAAACAGAAGGTTGAGGAGGGGTCCAGTCACACTGATCATATAAGATGGGGTCAGTTCCTTGTGTTCAGATGCACTGGCTTTAATCTGTAGATTCTCCCCCAGATGTAAACATATCCTCAATGCTCATGGTTATTTTTCTGGCAGTTGAGGAAGCATGGTCAACACTGAAATGCAAAATTGTCCTCTAATGATAGATCTGTTTTATTGGGAATTGTTTAGCAGAATGTGAGCAATGAATATGGGCCACTCTGTGAGTAGAAAATGCTCAGTTATTGAGGTCTTAAATTGGGAACCAGTCACTTATAGTGCTGAAGTGTTTAAAACTACTGTAGATACTAGCTATCATCTAAAGCTCTATACCTATCTGAGAAATAATTATTTCCTTGGTCTGGCTATTGATGCTTGATGCATTTGTTGATTACTCTGCCAGCTAAGAAATGAATTTACCAATGAGAAACAAAATTACTACAAAGAACTGAAATTATGAAGGATGAATTAGGCTCTGGAAAGGCAGTGCAGATTCCACTTACCCCCTCCCCCCACCCCCATTTGGAATATATGATATAGGATATAAAATTTATGTACTCTGTTGCTGTATGAAATAAAGAACAAGTAACCCGTGACTAGAGAAAAAATAAATTGTAGATTTTATTAAGTAAAAATTAGGTGGTATTATAGTCTTGCATGTTCAGTTGTAGCAGGCTGTGTACAAAATCTATATGAGCTGTGGTTGCTATGAATAACTGAGTATGTTTCACATCATTTGTCTCTATGTGATCACTTCGGTGATTGTAGAATTTTCTGTGAAATGGTTTTGGTGGCTCAGAATTAATTTAAAGCATACAGAGTAGAGTGGAACAGTTATATGATCATGTGACACTTGTGTGAGGAAAGATTGATTTGATAAAAAAATACTTTGCCAGCTGTTTTTCTTTCTGCTCATAGATCTCTTATATGTGTATGGATTTTAAGGGAGTTGAATGTTGCAGGAGTTCTGTCTTAACTTATGCCAGAGTCAATTCAGTGCCAGTTCTAGTTAAAAGATGTTCTTTCTTCATGATTGTCATACATACCAGATGAAAAAAAAATATTAGTATGCCATAGAGAAGGACAGAGCTTTTATTTAGCTTTAGCTTTGCAATTCAGGACTATTTTCCTTCGACTAATTTGCATCATGTATTCTTCAGCTGTTCTGTGGTAACAAATAGCATCCTACTCTGTGAAAAAACAAATGATAAAAAAAGGGTAACAATTCTGGTGAGGGACATCTGTTGCTAACTAGTATAATATAAGGGGGAGAGTGATTTCAGCTGTAATTAGTTACATTCTGTAAGTGTAGGGGAACCTAGGTTAAAATAATGTATGAGCAATCGCGTTGGCGAACAAAATGAAATATGTTTTTAAAAGAGAATGTGCCTGGCATCTTAACGTAATATTTGTTTGGGGTGGGGCAGGAGTCCATAGGAGAGTGAGCTCAAGAACTGAAAGCTGAGGGGAACCACATGATACTGCTGCTGTTGCCTCTGCAGAGGATAATTGAACTTGTTTTCTGATTATCGGGAGAATGGACCAATGGGACGTTACCCCGTGTGGAGCTGTCATAGTGTCTCCTCTAACATGATGCCTAGTGGCTCCCCAGCTCACATGCTGTTTAAAAAAAAATCCCAAAACTTAACACAAAATAGAACCAAAAATGCAGAATACATTACTTACCTTCTGCTGTACTAAGCATCCTTCTATTTCCTGTGTCCTTTAAAGGTGTTCCTTAAAGATGCACAAATCTCCCTCCCCACCCCTCTGATATCTTGATTGGAAGTTGCAGGACTGCAGTGTGTCCTTCAGCCATGTGCCATTCCACTATGCTGTGTTATTTCAGGATTGACAGGGGAAAGCTAATTCTGCTGCTTGTCTTTCAGAGCAGTGTGAACACTGCATCTGTCTTGGCTCACTGCGCCAATTTCCAGTTGCTTGTAATTGCATCCAGAAATGTTTGTGAGTTAGAGCAGCTGATGAAGTAAAGGTAGACTCTGCATACCAAACCTTCCTCTCTGCAGCCTGGCTGGAGCATCCTGAAATAGTAGGAAGTTTCAGCTGGCCTTCAAGAGTACCGCTGGGAAAAAATGCATTGCAGTAGATTGTTGCAGAAATGACACAAAGGAGGTGGTTGCAGGGAGGTCTAAGGAGCCCTTTTTTGTTGATTGGCTGGTAGCTAACTGGAGCTAAAGAACTGGGTACATGCATCAAGGCTGGGACTTTGCAGCCTGGCAGTAACGGGTGGCCCAAGGGTAGGGTAAGATTGACAGCTCACTCATTCTATTGCCTGTTCCCATCAGGTGCAATGTGGTTAAAAGTCTCAAGTTTTCATCTTTTATCCAGAAAGTTTGTCTTGCTAATACTAAAAAAGAAACAGAGCAAACTGTGCTTTTTTTCTTCTTAATTAGTATATGAACCTTGGAGGTTACTTCCATTAGATGTTGGATCTGGGCTTCATCATATGCAAATTGTCCTGGGTCTGTTTGTTAAATTGTGTTTATTTTACAACTTCTTTAGCTGTTTGTGATGTTGCATGCATCCCATTTTCCCAAGAGTCAGTTATGAATTTTAATGGTAATTTTTACAGGAATTTTTGTGGTAGTTCATTCATGTCGTGTTTTAGATGCAGTAGAATTATTATCTCAGCTGATGCTATGGTTGTCCTCTCCTACAGAACAATCCAAATCAATAACAATAAATGCAAATTTATTCAAAGATTATGGGGAGTCCTCCAAGATGTGTTTATAGCTGCAAGTCATCTGTATTCATAGTCCATCACATGCAGTGTTTCTACTGATCTCAACAATGGGAACTGCCCCATTAGAGGAGACAATTTTGATTTCTTCAAAACCCTGTGAGAAGTGAACTCTCAGTTTCTTGTGTACCTGTTATGAATGAGTAAGTGGGCTGCCTCAGGAGAAACCCGCAGGGTATTGTTTTGGTAAGAGGTCAGCAGTGGGGCTATGCTGTTCACTGAATGCCAGCAGTACAGCACTTAAACCAGCTTTTGGGTGCTCTGCAGGGCACAGAGTAGTGACAAATACCTGGACTATGGCTTCCACAGTTACTCTTTGGTATTGGGTTTATGTAACAAACGATAAAAAATAAAGGTTGGGTTTCAAACTTTGTTACCTTTGTTGAGTTAGGTATTTGTTAGAAGTCTACTTCTGAGCAAAGCCAATAACTTTTAAATGCATACAAATATGTGTGCATTTTCAGATTTGTTCAAAATTTGGAATGTTTTGGAAACCAAAGAAAAGAATAACTGGTAGAAATAAACTTTAGATCTATGCCTAAGGTATGGATCTTGAGCCTGAAAACTGGATTGGTTTGGTTCCAAAAGACAAAGGGTGAAGTAGTTTTGGTAGAATAAGACTCAGATTTTAACTAGTGTAGACTGACCGAAATTGTGTACTATGCCAAGAATAGCATTTCTTTTAAAGTTGTTTGTCAGATGTTCATGCAGTGATGCAGCCTCTGTGGTGCTAATCACCAGGCTGGGTATCTGTGGCCCTTATAGCACTGCATGGTGGCTGACAAGGTTTGGAGTCCCACGAGTATTTCCTGGTTTAGAAAGGGTGGCTTTAGTTTGCCAGAGCAAACGTTGTATCCAAACATTAGAATTTCTTTTCTTGTGCAACTGATGCTTTAAATATAGTACTGCATTAAAAAAAACCAGACTTGAGACTGTTTGTCTCTGAAAAGTCATCTGTGATTACGAATAAAGACATTTTCAAGAGTGTATTTACAATAATAGGAAAAAAAGATAATTCTGTTTCAAGTTAAGTACATTATTCCTGGGTAATGTATTTAGTCTTGAGCAAAAAATTTATTCAGATTAAATATTCTTAATTTCTTTCATTAAGAAAACTGTCCTTGTGAGAACATGATGATTGACTTTGATGTGGTCATTCTTCCTCTGAAGCAGGATTTTTTCCTTAAAAAGCAGACTTAAACTTGTAATCAGTCTTTAGAGTATGGAAAGTACAGTAATGACTATAAGTGAGAAATTTTGACAGATTCTTTCTAGGCATCCCACAGCTGCTACCATCATTTTGTAAGCTCTTCCAAATAAGTGGATAAAATTCCAAGATTCATAGGCAGTCTGAATTATTTATATATTCTTTTAAAGACTGTAATGTTTGTCATATGCAAACACTGTGTAGTTTTTCTGCCATATGGCTTTAGTGTATTTTTAGGAGGTGTATTTTATTTTTTATTTTTATAAAAGTAGAAAGTTTTGCATGGATATTAAATATTTTCTGTGACAGAGGCTGGTATTTCATAAGTGCAATTAATAAATATTCTCTGTGGGGCAAATTTGAAATGAGAATCCAAGTTGTATTTTCATTTGTTTGTTTTTTAATGTATGGCAGGTATCTGCTGCAGGCATTTTTGTAAGACTGGTCTATTCATGTTACTTAAAACTATTTGAAGATATGCAAATATGCAAGTTTTTTTCTAAGGTTACTGTTTTGATCTTACTCCCAATTGGTCTCAGTAACTGTACCCTACATGAATTGAAATTCATGCTAGCATAGGGATTTTAATAAATACTTCCTTACTTAGGGCCTTCATACTTTTATTTAGACTTTGAAAGGTTGTTTTTTTTCCCTAGGTATTTTTCTTGTTAGAATATGGCTTGCTTTGTTGGTTAAGTTTATAGAAGGAAATACAATGACATTGTGTGAAGGTGGATTCTATCAGGCTCAGGGTGGGCTAAGCCCTTCTGCTCAGGGTTTTGCAGAGCTGTTAAGATACACAATTTGAAATTGCTGAGATGGAGCATTAAGTGGAGAAGTTTGCCTGGAGGGACGTGTGTGCTTTAGTTTGAGTGGGGTGGCACAGCACGCCAGCCAACAGTGTAATGGACCATGTGTGCTGCAGTTTGCTGGGATGGTTGGGGCGTGGAGCTCACGGGGGTGACAGTTTATGTAATTTCCTGAGAGAGAGCAAGAGTAGAGGAGTTTGTTGTGCAAAAAAGTGTTTCAAGAAGAGCACTTTCTGTGTATGTAGCTGAAGAATGGTAGCCAGCTGATCTGGTCACATCCAAGATATTTTCTTGGCATTTAAACACCTGCATGCCCCTGGAGGAAGACTAAATGTTGAATTCTTTGGATGGGTAGGCTTATGGTCATATAGGTATTGCACATTTTGGCTATAAAACTGTAAGATTTGTTCTTAAAGAAAAACTTGCTGTAAATATGTGGCTTTCTGACGACCAGTACGTATTTATCTGAATTTAACTTTTGCTGTCTTTAGTCCAAGTTTTAGATCAATTTGATTTAGACAGATACGTTCTGGATTCATGAAGCTACAGTGAAACAAGTTTGAGAGATGCATCTTGACTTTAGTGGTCAGGATAATGGCAGTAAAGATAGTTACATGGTTAATGAGCTGTGTGGATTTTTATATAATCTCAGGGAGATATTGGTTGCTCTCTGGTTAAAATTAGGATGTAGCTAACATATTTAATGGAAGGATTTATCCATTTAAAACAAACCATCAGAGGGGTTCTGCTGTTAAGATAGTGAAGTCGGCCTATGCAAGGCTCTGTTCTCAGTATCAGTTCTGCTGTATTTGCAAGTTTTCTAATCTCTGCATTGTAGGTGCATCATTCCTGTGGCTGGGACTGTTCAAATTGTTCCCTTCAGTTTCTACGTTGGCCGCTTAACTTTTCCAGAGCTTTTGAGTTGGTATCTAGTTCAAGTGTTTAAAGTATCTTACTCCTTGAAATTTGGCTGTCTTTGCATGGCTTCAAATTGTTTCCAAAGTGCATTTAAACTAGCAGTGGTTAAATGTTTTTGGTTTTGATGTAGTCTGCTTATCTCTTGCATTTTGTGTTATATTGCCCTTCTGTTTTCCATATGTGTAAACATTCCTGAGAACGATCCCTTCCTAACTTCTATAACCTTCGTCAGAACCTCCTGAACTTTTAGTATGGTTATGTTCAATCATTCTCTTATTTCCGTGAAACTGATAGCTGATGTGTTTCTTGCTTTCATTGTCCTGTGTATTAGAGTGTGACATTTGGCTGATTAAATTTATCTGCTTTTCTTCTGTGAGTATGTACTTCTCATCACTTGATAATTATTTTCAGAAGATTTTATTAGAACTTTCATAATTATGAGAGCAACTTCTGTACATAAAGCTGCTTGGATTGCTCTTTGTAGGAACATTTAAACTGTAGAAATTCAGGAGTAAAATGAAAATAATGAAAAAGAAATACCTAAAGTTCTGTTAGTGCCTTTGTTGTATCAGTGTTCCATGTTAGGAAGATTTTAGGTTGTTGGTCAGTTTTAATGTCTTAAAAATATAAGCTGAGCTGAGGAGTTGAACAGTGCTAAATATTTATAGCAGAGGAAAGTCAATAACTGTTCCTATTGAAGGATTATGGGCTCTTTCTTTGAGGTTCCCAAGTCTATGAAAAAGGGTTAACCCAGATATGTAAACTTGCTAATAAATAGCATATGCTTTCTCAATAAATTAATCAGTTTTGCTCCTACTAGGAACTTTAAAAATCTGTAAGAGTATTCTTGCTGTGTATTCATAGCTTCTTGCTGTGAGTGAATTTCGGAGCTATTACATTTGCATGCTATGTTAGTTGTTTATGATTTTTTTTGTTGGATTATGATACTTTTTGAAAGACCAATATTTGGACAAAGTTCTTTTGCCTTCCCCTCCCCTTTTTTCCTGAAGCTTTTCCAGTTTTTAAACTAAAGATGTAAAATATATATATATATTTATATTTAAATTTGTAGTACAGAATGGGATGCAGTGGACTGTTTTTTTTTTTTTTTAAACAGCCATCTCGTAACCTCATCTATTTTATATTCTATTGACTAAAACAAAATGCTTATACATAAATCAGTCTCTCTGCTCTTGATTATTGTGGGCAGTGATGCAGGGACCAATTCTAATAGAATTTGCAGGGAAGAAGTCAATTGAGTTTCGACAGGGGTCATGTAGGATCCATAAACTCCCACGAGGCAGTTATCAAAGATGTAACTGTATGCAATGGAGCATAACAGAGCTAATGCCTTTTACTTACTGATTCTTGATTGAACAATTAGTTTGACAGTGGTCACCATGCACTTTGCCCTTATTAGATAGGTTTGATAGTACAAACAATCTTGTAAGACATTTATAAGCTTCAAGGTGATTTTAAGTTCACAGGTAATTCTCCCAAAGCCGTGCTTAGGTATCAGTTACCAGAGATTTTACTTTTGCCTTCCTGGGTTTAACTCCTACTCAATGTGTTTGTTCTTGATACTATCACTGCTTTATAAAGCCCGAAATTTATGGGTTTGCCAACTTCCATTTTAAATCTTTGTTTTAATTGGTTAGTTGGGCTGCTGCCACATGGCCCCTAGAAAAAGGAGAAAGAAGAAACTTACTATTCATATTGACGTCTGTGTGTGTGTTTATTTTTGAACAAAAATTACCCTATGACTGAGTCATTTTTGGTAAGCAGAGGAAAAAGAAATTCAGGTTATAATTAACAGGCATATTCCCTAAAGTAATATCTCTTGTATTTTTTTTAATGGTTTAAAATAATTGGCAATTTATTTTGGGAGCATTTGCCTTAGCTATTTATGACTGCAATTAATATTTACTAATTATAATACTTTCATGATGAGAACATTACTGTAGTAATAATCCTTACGGCAAAAATAGCATATAACACATAGCTTTTATTCTGTACAGTATAAATCCCATTGAACTCATTCACTCTAAATTTACAAGTGGTGTAATAATAATAATAATGTGTCATCTCATTCAGTGTTTGTATTTTGAACCAATATTATATTGTCTGTTTCATGTTTAGATAGGGAAACAGGCAGGAAAACTAGAAGCTGTGCGCCATTTTCAGTGGGAACTTTAACAGATTGCCTTTTAAATTGGTTTATGGCTTTTACATATATAAAGTATTTCTGGCCAAGCGTGGTTAGACGGTATATATTTGAGAGATTCCAGTATGCACATATGTTCAAATATTGAATATTAAAAGGTATTCAGTGAAACAAAGTAACTTTAGTCAGATCCACATCTGGGTATATGTTCAAATAATCATTTTCCTTCTTTTTGGAGTAGGAATGTAATTATTTTGATACAGTTCTTACATAGCAGCTGAGTGCTTAATTTAGTTGCATTCAAAACTCAGTTTAATTGCAAATCATTCCTGTCCTCTACAAAATAGTCAAGTTATCAACATTTTTTCTTCTGACAGAAGTATGGGCTTTATCACCTGCACTTGTTGACTTGTCATCAGCTTCTGTGAAATCCAAATCTACATATACATTTGAAGAAAACTGTACTTTAAAAAAAAAAATTAAAAAAAATAAAAGATGATCAAAGTGAAACCAAACCTCAGCAGAATAAAAATAGGCTGTCAGGACAACCTGTTTCATAGTTAAGGCATCTGAACCATAATTCTCCCACCTGGGAGCAGCACTTCTGAATCCTGCCCGTGAGGAGGACATTGCTTGCAAACACTGAGGTGTGTGTGAGCACACAGACAGAGGGGAAGGATGTTGGAATTGTGGGCACAATAAAAAGCCAAACGCCCTTTCAAAACCACGGGGGTGAAGGTCAGTGCTTCTGCCTGAGACCGGTTTCTGTTTGTTCACTGAGCAGCCACAGAAGGGCTGGCAGTATTTTGCTGCACTGGGATGGTGCTGCTCCCCTCCTTTTATCTTTCCTTTCTGTGTGCCCACCCCCTTTATATGGAGGTGCCCTTAGGTCTCATCTGTGACCTCTGGGCAAGCTGGTGCCCCTTCACATCGGTCTCCTTTGCACTGTGGAACATCCCATTTCGTGGCACCTTTTGGAAAGCTTTTAGATACCCAGTGCTACTTAGATGGTATTTTCAGACACGGTAACAAACACACCCTTGAAATGAGCAGTGCGGGAAGCAGTAAATGTTATTTTTATATGTACCAGGGTTTTTTGAAGACATGATTTTTTTTTTCCAAATTTTAAGGTCAGGGTGGCAGAGTATCTGAAAAATTAGAGAAGATGTAGTGTAACAGTGTGTGAGATGAATTCTTCTCTCTTATTGCAGCTTTGTCTGTTATAGGGGACATTTTTGGATCCTGGGTCATTGTAAATCATTGGACACAAATGGAATAATGTGGAAATAGCAGTGATATGTGTAACAATTTTCTGTCCCTGTGATCTTACGTTTCAAATTGTTTTTATATTTTGTTTTATTATTAGTCATTTTGCTGCTAGATTAAAGTTATCTTATAGAACTCTTGCATTCAACCCTCCATGCATAAGCAGTAAATACCCAGTTTTCTACTTGACCGAGAGCAAAGAAATTTTACTGTGGATTAATTCTTGTTATCATTGATAGCAAATGGCTGAATGCAGACCCGGAATCTATGATAATAAGGTAATCTGTTTCCATTTGCAATAGGCTTTTATTGTTCATTCTTTGTAAACCATTTAGGAAGGAGTATGGGCTAACATTGATTAGTCTGTAATTAGTGCTCACAGGCAGTATGGTTGGAGCCATGTTGGAGGGGAAAATTTATCAGTTATTAAAAGCTGCGTGACTTGTGTAGAGGAACTGAAGTGCAGACTCCAAAGTGTATTGAATTGCCATGTTTATCATCTACCTAAATGCTACTGTGAGTTCTCCAACTGCTTTATGTGCAACTGTTCCTCCAAGTGAGGCAGGAGTATTGTGCATTTTATTCATAACAGATTGAACATGAGGCAATTATCAGTAAGCCATTTGATGGTGAAGCTTATTCCCTAAGTCAGGAAGCTAGAAACAGGTATTCTGTAACAGATTGGGAAAAGGCTTTTCAAAATGACCACATCATCTGTGCAGATGCACAGTGGAGCATCTGTGCAACCTTCAGGCAGTCATTTATATACATTAGTGAGGGCATCAGTCTTTGTGTGACTCTTGTGGGGCATGCAAACACAGCTCAACTGTTATTTTGCTGGAAGATTTTCTTGCCAAAGTTTATTAAAGTACATCATGGGGTAACATACAAATGGAGATGAGATGAAATGCCTAAAAAGCCTATCTGCAAGTCTGCTTTACTATTCTGACTTATGTTTATTCTAGAGTTCGTCTTCCATTAAATATCAAACTTTTGCAGGTTAGCTACGTTTATCTTTCTTTAGAGCAGTTCCCTGTGTAGCACTAAATTTAGTCAAGCTGCCTACTGTGTAATGCCAGTGCCACTGACAGGGCTTGGGGATACTTTCGGTGTTTGAGCTCATTGAAGACTCCAGCACATAGAAGAATTCTGTGGCAGCACTGACTGGTTGCAAGAGAAATTTGGGGTGCTCCAAGTTGCACCTGTGGAAGAGGGAGAGGCAGCATGTACTTGGCAAGCAGGGTGCCTGTGTCCACCTGTGCAGTCGTGTGCATTTCTTGTGGTATTTGCTCACTAAACAGTGGTGGAAAGGCAGAGAGCTGAAGGTGGTGTTGCTCTGAGTCTGGCCACATTGCCTTTCTCTGCAAATGCTGGTCTGCTGCCAGCGTGGGTGATCAACAGCTGTGGCTCTTCCTCTAAATCACTGCCCTGGGCTCTTTTGAACTTGGGTTTTTTAAAGTTGCATGGTTTTCTTGTCTGCCTCCTTATTCCTTGCATTCTGCTTGATGCTTTTACCTTGTTTCCTATTTCATTCTCTATTTTGTTGCTCTCCAAACAAATAAAAGTTAAATTCCTCCTGTAATGTGAGTTCAGAATTGATACTGATGCCACAGTACTTAAAATTTTTCACGGATTTATGACAGTGATCCAATACCTCTTCCTGCTTTGTGGAAAATAACCAGTTGCATAGAACTCAAAACAATGAGGTGAGTGAAATTCATTGATACCTGTTCGTTTAGAGGTTCAACTGAACCTGCAAGTGATCAGCTGCAGGGGAGAAAATAAAGAATTCCCCCTCAGCCCCCGCAGAGTGAGGGATGGAGGAGGATTTGGGCAGAAAGCTGTCCTTCATAATTGCAAGTATTGTATCAGAAAAGATAAATCTTTAATGTGAAAATGTAGGTTTTCAGATTGCATCTTGTATTTAAGCTGTCACTGAGATTTGAGCATCTATAGTTAAGGATGTGTTTGTCCTCTTGTTACTGTAAGTAGATACTGTCTTAAAATTATGTATTGTAGTAAAGATATGTATAATTATAGTTTATCTTCAAAGTTTTGCATCTTGAATGTGGAAAAAACATTGATTCATACAAGTTTCCCGACAGGTCAGTGATCGTTGGAAGGTGTTGTGTGTGTAGTGGAATATCAAAGTCAATTACGGATATTCTGTATTTATTAACCTGTATAACCTTTCCTTTCCCTTTTTTGGTATGATGAGTGGAATAATCTCTGTCACAAACTCACAAAGTTATTGTATATGGATGTCCCATCCTCTTTCAGATGGATTTGCTAAATTGTTTTGCCAAATGAAGAACTGCATTATTTTTTTTTAACAGTATTTGTGTAGTTATTGAATGAATAGGTAATTGCGAGCACTTTGAGTTTGTATCCTAAATGTAGTAAGCTTCCTGGTGTACAAAAACAGTATGTAATTTCTGTCATTTATAGATACTTAGTTTGATTAAATATGTATATTGATTTTTTTTTTTATAGTGAGGGTTAGTTGTACTTTTAGTTACTACTTTTCTATCCATTTGCCCCCAACAATACAATTCTTGAATGTGTGGATATATAAAGGAATCTTCTTCTTCTGCTTCTTCTTTTGATTTTTTGGTGGTAATTTGTGTGTGCTTTTCTTTCCCCTCCTTTTCTGTGGTTTATTTTTTTTGTTTGTGGTTTTTTTCTTTTGTTGTATGGAAAGAGATTGTGAAAACGTGCCATGTATACTTGATAGTGTTCCTTTAGGGTCTTCAGACAGTTTGAAAGAACTGGATTTTCAGGTGGTGCATATATGACCTATGCTTATTGATGCTAAATAATTACCTCTTCCAGAAGCTCTCACAAAGAGGGATCTGCTCTGTCCCTCTGTACTCACTCGTGATTCTCTATACTTGCTCCTGGATCCCAGGGTAGCAGTTTGAGTGTCAGTGTCTCCCAGATGTCACCAAAAGGAATTGGTGACCCAACTCATGTTGGTAGCTGCTCACCACTACAAATAAATGGCTCGGACTCATCATAGAGAGATGAATATGTGGATGTATAGCAAGACCAGTGGAGCTGATGATTGTGGGATTTTCATTGGTACTGGACCTTATCAGCCTTTGAAGTCAGCCCTGCTTCAGGCAGGAGGTGGGACATGGTGACTTTTACAGGTTTCACAAAACCTAACTGGTTTTATGGTTGTGTGATTTCTATGCTGAGTTGTGGTGTAAGCATCTCTCCCAGAGCTGCGTGCTGCTTTCTCCTTGGAGGTACTAGGAGTCCTGAGAATGGTCCCCACAAAACTTGGTTTGAATTGAAAATCTTTAGAAATCTCCCCTTAGACTGGTCTAATCTATACCTGCTTCTCTCTCAGTCCTTTTGTTTTCCTAGTCCCTGAACCAGACATGCCTGTAGCTTTGGTGTTTATTGACAAATATGTCAGTGAGTCTTACAGTTGGAGAATGGACTAATTTCTGGCTATCATTATGTAGGTGGTTTACTTATGAATAACGATCACTTAAACAGCTTTCCATTACTGCTGAAGCTTTTGTAAAAGACTTTTTTTTTTCCCCAAGGTCAGGTTTTCGGGTGTTTTTGTTACAAAATGTACAACTGAATGTGTCTCTGTGCTGCAGTGACTGACTGGAGAGTACTGCAGGTGCCTGAAGCTTTAGATGTGCTGGGTTGACTGTTGGTTTCAGCTGGGTCATAGCACAAGGGCTGCAGCTCATAATTACCCCATTTTCCCCAGCTATCACCATCAGAAAGTGGGGATTTTTTGCATTGTATTAGTGCGCAGTTGATCTGCTCTGGTCTGACCTGAAACCTCGAGGTTATGCTCCCGGTGTCAATGCTAATTTACTTTTTCACTAGTCAGAGGAGAGCAGTCTTTGCTGGAAGAAACAGACCCAATTGTGTAACTTGTTTTTCTACTACTGCATTCATCCAGCAGTAGTGCAGTTGGTGAAAACTTTGTCAAAGACTTCAGTGGTACAATAGGAATCCATTGCTGAGCAAGGTGATGGCATTCTACTCTGTAGGTCAGGGCTTTTGGACTCAGAAATCAGCACTGGAGAAAACACCAGTTTCCATTCCCAGAGCAGGTAGTTTTCCTCCTTTCATTTACATAGTTGCCTTTATTCAGTATTTTTATCTGCAGCTTTCCACTCATCCAACAAATGTGTTTTTCACTAGAAAATGCTAATGTGTAAATGTTTTTGGTGTATATATCCTAAGTATGCTTTCATAAACAAAATTTTTCTTATCTTAGAAAATGTGTTTGAACAGTTTAAATCTAATAAGTATTTGGGAAATTAATTGGTTTCTTCAAGTTATAACTAGGAGAGTTTTTGTATTTTTTTGGTAATTACACAGAATGAGAAAATTTTAAGAGTAGGAGAGATCCTAGAACAAGTAATTCCTTTTTCAAATCACATGACATGAATTCACTACAAAAATGGTCATAAACTGATTTTTGGTTTATGTTTTTATAAGAATTTCAGTTACACATTATAGGGATTATAGGATGGTAGGATGCTTTATTCTGCCAGTTTCTCTGTTTGCAATTAGTTTAGGCTATACTGAATATGTTATTTTAATACTGCAGAAATTAAATATAATGATGTACTTAATTTAGGATTTTATTTTTCTTGCCAGCATTCTAAAATATCTGCACTTTAAAAAAAAAAATCTAATTTTCTTTTCAAAGTCAATGTCCCTGTGAAAATAAAAGCATGCTCTAAGGCCATGTACAAGTGTTAATAAATTGATAGTCTATTTTTATCCTTAGCTAACAAAGTCTAGATCTCAATGACTTTTTTTTCCCCAGATGTATTTTTTTTTTGTATGTGATGGCACTATTAGAATATAATAATTTCACTCTAAAAGAGAGTTGTAGCATGTTCTTCTGGTGTCCTAAAACAACCGTTTTGTCCCTGCCTAGTTTATATTAATCCGTCTGATATTTTCATAGGATTTATACTTTGGTTTGGGGTTATGTGTTTATATATATTTAGTTTTAGCAGATGACCGTATATTTATTTATTTTGGCAATATCATTAATCGTTCAGAAGACTTTTATCCCCAAATCCCTTAGTTTTCCAGACAGACTTAGAACATCTGTTTGTAATTCTGTCTTGGAGATTGCCAACACAAATTAGTCTTGGAAGCTCGCTTCACATTTTAGCTTAAAATGTTCATAGACATTTTCAAGGTTCATGAGTTTTACAAGAACAATTAATACGAAATATGCTCTGATCCAGGTTTCCACTCAAGTTTCTTAAAAGTCATTATGAATATGAACCTGGCAGTTCCCCTTTCCAGTCAGGTAGGCTAATGAATTTCTGCTGTCTCTTGTTGGTTGAGTCGCTGCTGCTGCTCACCTTACCCATAGTTTAGGATGAGGAACGTAGAAAAATAGTGTAAGAAGGTTGTGTGTGTGATTCATCCATCAATCCTTGCCTTATCATGTTTGTTTTTTGCCTTTTGTTTTTGTTGTTTTTTGGCCAAAAAACTGAACTTGTGGAATTTTTTTTGTTTGTTTTAAAATGAAGGGCGTGGTCAGTGCCCTAGGGATTTTTTTTTATCTCTTGAAGAAGGGCTTATCTTCAACAGTGCAAAGACCTGGTATCATGTTGGGAACTTTTTATCAAATTAGTTGAAAAAGTAGCCTATTCAAATATGAAGTACAAAATCATGGCCCTGGTTCAAGAAATGGTTCTTTGCCAGTGTCTTCCATAATATGCTCCCAATTTAAAGTGGCTTAGTTGGGAAACACCTGGCATACATATATCTATATGTTTATATATAGTAGCATAAAGGAAAGCTTTTCAGTTTTGTGAACATTTCTGTTGTAAAGAAATTCTACAAAATCTGGGGGTTACTGATGTGAAGATAACCACATTTTGTTAATTGCCATGTAAACAGCATGCACTTAGCCTGTCTTCAGTAACACTGGTGCACAGCAGAGGGGATGCTACAACTCAACCCTGCTGAGTGAGGGTGTTCCAGGACAGCAGAAATACCTGTATAACAGCAGACTGAAAATTCAGTCTGCTTTAAGGAAGAAAACAAGAATTATTTTGAAGTAAGAACACAGCTTAATTAAAATATGTAATTTCTCTAATTGACTGCCCAGAACAAACATATATTCTTTAAACATAGCCTGTTCAGTGTGAAAGCCATCATACCAGTAGAATATACACTACATGCCATTTTCAAAATACAGTTTACTTTTAAGTTAAATTACCCAAATTAGTGTGGATCATCTATGGGTTAGATTTCAGACTCGAAATCTATGTGGTTCCTTGACTGAATGGAATTTTGTTCCATGGTTTAGAGCTGTGGAGAAATCTCGTTGTCCTCAAAGCTGAATTTTACCATGGTAACAGGAACTGCATTGTGCTGGGTTAAAGGTATTCTTCACCTTTTTGTCATTAGTTTTATCCTTCCTGTATTGCAATGTTTTTATCATTTTTGTTTTGTATTAGCAGATATATTCTGCGTATACAAGAAGCACTTATAAATGCATAAGTGCTGGTATTTGTCAGACGAATATTTTTGTAGTGGAACTTGTTTTTGTTTTTGACTGAGCTGTGTTCCCTTTGCTACTTCTTTGTGATCTCTTTTTCAGATGGTGTGTTCAGGTTTTGAGAACTCCACCAAAAGGAGAAGTCAAGTAATTTCATGTGGAATTCTTATATTCAACTAAAATTGTAGGTGTAATTTGGGTTCTTTTAGCTGTTTTAATAATCTGTGTGAAATTAATCAGAGGCTTTAATCCACTTGCTAGCTGAGAAATACCCCCAGTTATTAGCAGCCAGTGTCTTGATTAAAATGAAGCAAACCAAAAATCCCTAAACCCAAAACTACACCTGTATCTCCTACTGTTTATGCTGACAATTCAACTTTGCTTTTTTTGGTCAGACATTAAAAAATTACCTTCTTGAGCGAGTATTTCCTGCACAGCTTTAGGAAGCAGAGTGACAGAGGTTGGGTGTTTTCCTCTCAGTTTGCAAGTTGCTTGGTCTTGCACCTGTCCTGTGGAGGAGCATTTTCTCTGCATCTCTCAAGTACAACTAACACATATTGATGCTTTCATAAGAAATACTCAAATCAGTTTTAACTTAAGTACCTGTTGCAGTCATGTAACACCAGTGGGGACTGAACATAAGCTGCTTAAAGCTGTTGGCACACTGCAATGTGTTTGAGTCAAGCATGCACAAAAGACGAACATCTGGCTCTCCCTCCATTTATAATGACAAAATAACCAATTTGGATGTAAAGTTTGACTGGAGACCAGAATTCAAGCAGTAAAATAAGATAAATGTGGGTTTTATGTAGATCCCTCTGATACTGTACTAGCCTTTCTAATGTGCACAAGTCACTTGTGTGTACCAACAGAGCTGTTGAAGGGGGTGGATGCCCAAGGTGGTGAGGAACCTCTTCTGAGTTTCACTGTGTTACTGCAGGAGTCGTGGTGGATGTTCAGAAAAGGTGATGAGTTAGAGTGTAACATTTTCTGGACATTCAGGAGGAAATAACACATATGAGATGAAAAACCAGAATAGGAATAAAATGCCGATAGAGGTAGTATATGTATAGATAAAAATATATTCATGCATATGCATGCACTTAAAAACTTTTTATTTTACAATCATGATGAAAGTGAAATTTTTATAAAACAGTGTGGTTGCGATGGATCATTTCTTCCCGCAAGCTTTTTCAGCTCATTGATTTGAGGCATGGTTGACTTTAGAAATTACCAGAGGCTCATTTTTCTCAAACATGTACTGCAGGCATTTCTTTTATTCCGCAAAGCAGAGCATTGCTTTTGATTATTTAACTTTTACTGATACCTCTAAGCCATATCAGCACTGACATACATTAACAAAATTTCCAGCTCTCTCCCAGCAATTGCCTATCACAATAAACCTTCACTTTCTTCCTTTGCAAATAAGGAATAACATATTCCTTATTTTCTTGTACTGTGCTCTGCAGAGTCTCATTCCATGGTTGTTGAACTGGAACAAATAATCTGATTTCACTCATGACCCATTGCTAAAGCTATGGTGTAATGATTAAAGGCTCATATTTCTTGGCCATGGAGAAAATGAAATTTAATTGAAGACTTATAATGATGTAAAAGTAGTACCTTCTGGAACATAAACCCCCAATTTTAACTAGATAATTGTGCAAAATCCATGGCCAATCCGTATCAGTTTGTGATTTTCCTTATTAGTTTAAACCTCCTTGCTGGGTCTATGCCTATTTGAAGCTCCTTCAATACCGGTGGCAATTTTTGAAATGGAAATGTGTGCACTGATGCATTGTCATTGGGACAGATCAGCAAGAAGGTAAACAGCAATCTCTTCTGTTATGAAAGATATTATGGCTTGGCAGCTCCTCTTCTTCTAACATTTGCTATGGAATGTTGTAAGAGAAACATGAGAACCAGTAGCTAAGTGTGGGGAAGCAATGCTGTATGTTGAAATTCCCATGACTTAGTTAAGAAATAGGTTTTTAAATTAAAATAATAGCTTCAGATTTTTAAAAAGCACTTGGATGTTTCTCATGTTGATACGATGTTATTATTTTGCCTGATAAAATGAGCTTGAAATGGAGAAGCTTTCACTTAACAATACATGGGAATTTTTATTAAAAATGTAAGATGGAACAAAAGTAGTTCAAGTTTTAGCTTAGTTTCTACAGTTCCACAAGAGTTTATTAAAACTTTTTTGCATGTGTTATCTGTGCTTCCTCTCTAAAATAGTTTCTGGGAGACACTAAATTATTTTGACACTTCCATAGTTTGAATAGGTCTCTTTTGTGAAGGTATTGACTGTAGTTAGAAATGTAGCAATACTAATTACAGAACCAGTTTGTGAGAGAGGGCTGGCATTTACAGGCGTGCCTGAGCATGTGTGTGCTTATCTTCAAGCATGTCAGTTAGTGAGATGGAAATTTTCAGGGTTGCTCCTGGGATTTGATGCCTTTCTGGTCAAACTGTTAATTTTTTTTTGCCGGAAAAATTGTACTGAAGCTAGTGATGACATGGGGCTCTAAAAGATGTTTTGGAATTGGGTCAGTTTCTTTAAAAAGACCTTTTTGCTGGAAATGGGCAAATTTTAAAACTTTGAAGAACGTATAGGTTTTGCTTACTGAAAAATTATGTAGAATGGGTGGGAAGTAGAGTTAGGCAAATTAACACTACTGCTCACAGCTGTTGAATTATAACTCCTTTTTTTTTCTGAAAATATACATGTGTCACTATAGTTAGAGGCACTTCTTTTGACAATTTTTTTGCTTCTCTACTGAAAAAAAAGTGAAAAGGGAATCTTGGATAACTCCTCTTTGAAACTGAAGAAACATCTATTACGCTTGTAGCCATTGGGTGTCACCAGAGTACAGAGAGTAATTATTAGATGCTGTGGAACTGATTTATGACTTCCCTTGGCTGTTTATTTTGGACTGGGAGGGCTCCAGCCCTCCAGAGGCTTTCTGAGATCACTAGTCTCAGCATCTTGGCCAGTTTCATCATGTCTGTGACTCTCTTAAACTCAGCATATTGAGCACAAAATGGGTTCAGCACCTTGTCCTGCATCTCTAGGGGCATTGACACCACTGAAGCAGGGGAGGAAGCAAACAAAAGGTGAACGAGTATCACCACGCACTTCAACCTTGGTATTTCTCTGCCTGTTAGAGTGGTGTACTTGGCAGAGGCCTTGAAAACAACTTGTGCCCCACTGCACACGTTGTGCTGGGTTTGCTGATTAGCTCACCGTACCTCGTTTGGTCCCTGCTGTTGGGTGGTGGTGCCCTGCCAGGTGTGTGGGGCGTGGTCTCTGCTCTGTCAGGTGCCTTTTGGGCAGCCCTGGGCGCTGCCTGGGCTTTGCTGTGAACGCTGCACCTGCAGGGGCTCAGCTGAGTTTGAGGGTGTGCGGGAGATTCAGTACAAACAAGTTAATTGAAGTGCAGGAGAACCTTAGAAACACCTTTGAGAACAAGATGAGGCTCCAATGAGTCTTTCAGGACTTTATGCTTTGAGATGTGAAAAGTTTAGTGAGTACATTATATTAATAGTAAGACTTCTTCCAGGCAATGTGGCATCATAAATACACTTTAGGGCAGTTGTAAAGCTTAACTTTAAGTTTTTATTATATGTATAGTCCTGCTTGAAGGTCTTGCTTTCCATCAGTAATGGTGCAATGCAGCTGCATAAAAACAAGAATTTGGTTTTAACTGCCTTACAGGAGTCAATAGTAAATGTGTATATATGTATATATATGTTCTGCATTTTTCTGAATAATTTCTATGTAGCATTGCTGTTCCTATGCTAATATGAAATACCTTCATTCCTATTGGTGAACATTTCCAAAATTAAGGCTTTAGTGTGGAATCCACCTTTCAGTGACGCGTAAAGGAGGCGCACAGAAGGGAAGACATCCCTTCTGTATTGACATTCAGAATCTGTTGGAGAAAGAAGTGAGAGATGTGGCATGAGAGATTTTATTTTAGCACATGATAGGAGGAAACTTTGTAAAATGTTTTCAGATCAATGCTTGGAAGTGCCACTCTGATGTGAAATGAAAATTGCTGGAAGGAGGGTAAAGTGAAAAATGATTTGGGCCTGGTGGGTAAAAAACTAAGACTTCTTGGAGATAAAAAAATAATGCCTTTGTAATCTAGAAAAGAAGAAAGAGATTCTGAAATGGGAAAGGTGTTGAAATAGAGTAAATTAGAGAAAAAATATGAACAGTGACAAACCGAAATGCCTGCAAAGCTGGAGATAATGAAATGACAGAAAAAGAACTGATAAAATCCAGAAGATTTGAAGAAAAATGTGATATAATATGTCAGTTAATAGTAATTTAAAAGCCTGTCCATCCAACTAGACTGGGAGAGAACTGGTTAGGCAGCTATTTGTGAATTTATTACAGGTGTTTATAGATTTGCTAAAAGTGATGCTTCTTCAAGTTTCCCCAGTGTCTCACAGTTGTGTAGAATAGTTTTGGAGATCAAACAGTGGTACTCTCAGGAATAGTCTACATTTCTGAGAGGTGAAGATGGACTCGATATCAGAAATGCTTTTGTTTGAGGGAAACTTATGTGCATTTAAAGAGAAACAGGTACAGCAGAAAACCATCCTGCTCTGGAGGGCTGGATCGAAGTGGGAAGAACATTTTCTCATTCTTCTGATGCAAAAGTCTTCAGTGGGATTTTATGAGTTCGTGACAAGACCACTTCAGATGTCTTGCGATACCTCACGATATCAGATTACACCTGAGCATGGGGAAACAAGCTGTTTCTCTGCCCTTTCTGCTATTTGATAGAAGCACATTTTTCCTGAGTTTTACTCCCGTTTTCTATCTTTGTAGGTTCTTCAGCTTATGGGTAAGCAGAACTGACTATTCTGTTCCAGTCACCTCCATTTGAATCTTAACTTGGGTGTGATCTGACCATAAGGGCTAAGCAGGTTGAAAATGAAGAGTTCCCTTGATGTAAATCCTTTCCCAATTCTAAATCTATGGGACAAAAAGCACTGGAATTTATTTTGAGCCTGTCTGTATCACTATGTCTGTCAAAGTTTTTTGCCTGAAGTATTTTATTTTTTCGTTCATCATTTTCAAAATGTGTTCCATAGGGAATGAAAGGACTTTTGGGTGTAGACGTTCGTATTTGGAAAAAGAAATGCAAGTAAATAGGCATTGCAGGACCTCTGAAAAATGCTTATGCTAAAAATATAAATGTGGTCAAGAAAGGAAAGGAGCTATGAAAGAAAAAGCTCATGAAGATAGTCTTCTCTGAGAGGGTCAGAGGGGTTTGTATTTCATTGAAAATGATACATCCATATGATCCCGGAGGTAATACTAGCAGGATGTAAATATTTACATCAGTATGATATTTTAGAGTAATGGCTTTGTTTTGGTGGAACATTGACCTATGGGTTGAAGAAAAAACTACTTAGATATACAGCAGATTAATGAACAAATGAATCATTTTTATAGGGAAAAGTGAAAGATGGGATGTTTTATTATACTTGGCTTCATTGGATTTTAACCGCATGTTCCAGAATTGAGCATTTAAAAACATTGCATGTAGCTTTTTTTCCCAGGTTTCTAAGTTATAGATATGAATGACCTTTTCATATTTTGAAATATAATCTTAGTCTTCCACAGCATTTGGCTTTCTTCTTTGATTGAAATCCAAAGGTGGAATGAATGTGCTGTGTGACTGAAAATAATCTGTTTAAGCCTGAAGTTGCTGGAGGCGTGTTGGCATGCCCACTGCAGGGAAACCCTGGGGATGGCCTTGATTTGAGGGCAGTCGTGTCAAAGTAGCTTTGCAGGGCAAGGGAACAGCAGAGACAGTTCGTAGTGGTTACCTGATGCTCTTGGAGTCACCTTCTGCTGTGAATCTGTTTTTACTGCTCTCAGCGGGGGACAGGCGTGAGTTTTGCTGAGGGGATAATTGCAGTATTTTCACACAACCACTGATTTCAGTTGTGGGGGTGTTTGTTTTGTTCATCGTGCACGTTGATAAAGTGTGTGTATGTGTTTGTACATATACCGTGTATGTACTTACATAAATGTAAATGGTATTTTATTCCAAAGCCAGTCTGTCTTCCAGAACAAAAAACCACCATTTTGGAATATGCTGAGTGCTTCTCCTGAACAAGTTAAAGGGCCTTGAACTACTAAAATTTCTTCTAAGGTAAATCTTTTGGTTTTCAGTGGAGAGGTTTTCTTGTGTAGGTTAGGATGAGAGGTAAATGTCGAATGAAGAGGTAGAATTCAAAGGTAAGATTAAATATCATGCCTACTTGAGGGCCATATTTTTTTGGTATTTCTTCTTATAAGTTCCTTCACTAATTTTATTGGAAAGCACTGCATCTGAAGCTTTTCATCATTTGCCAGCTTAGTGGAGAGGGGTATAATTCTGTTCTTGATTATGTCAGAATAAATACTACACTTCTAGTGTCTCTGTTTTCAAAAAATCAATGTGGTTTTTTATTTTTTCAGTTTAACCATGGGAGCATCCTCTCTTTGTGGCTCTAGATAACTTTTCAGTTTCAGTAAGGGATCTCTCACCATTCTGTGTGCTGGATGTTAAAAAAAAAATCAATCTTTTTCAAACTAGTGCAAAGAAGTTTTGAAAAATAAACACTTTCTTATCCAAATTTGGCAATACTTCAATCACTGTGTGAACACAAAGAGTACTTTCTACGTAGAAGTAAATGAAAATCTAGTTTTTGGATGTCTTTTTATTGTTTTTCTCCAGCCTTGACTTTGGCTCCTGCAATCTCCAAAAGAAGAAAAAGCTAAAATTCCAATTTAAATTGTCAGAAAAGGTTATACTGCAACGAAGAAATGACTGTAGGCCCTTAAAAGTTTTACTTAGAATATGTTTTTCACAATTTGCAGACCAGGTATTCTTCAGAAGAAAAAGTAAGATGCAGAAAAGAATGATGGGTTTTTTAACACACAAAACCAGAGAAAAAATAAGATCCAGAACCTCTTGTAAGCTAAAGTTGTATGACCCATACATCTGTTGAGTGTATAATTTAAAAGCAAATACAGACAGTACATATGTAAAAAATATTTGTAAGATCTGAACAGAACTGACACCCATTCTAAGCAGAAGGATCATCTTTCTCCTCATCCATTTGAATTCTAATTTTTTTGTGTAGAATGTATGCAGAAATATTTCAGGGTGTTAAATAGATGTCTGGGTATAAGAAGAATTACAGAAAATAACATGCAAATAGGCATTTGGGGTTACAAGTATGACTTCAGACGTCAAGATTTAAGTTATGGGGAATCATCCTGAGTGCCGAATTTTTGTTTCTGGTAGTAAGTGGTGTCCTTTAGAGCGCAAATTGTCTTAACTAACCTTTCATCACAGAGTAGGTGCTTTGGTTGTTCATGTGTTCTCTCTGTTTTTTTTTTTTTAATCTGGACAATGCAATACCTCTTCTGTAGAATGTTCAGGTATGAAGTAGATGATAATTTTTTTTGGAAATAAAGTAGGCGTGTTTTCCTTGTAGAAAAGGTCTTAGTTCTCACTCGAATAAGTGACTCTGGTCACTGATGGTGAGCTGTACTGGCTATCTTTTAGCTCTAATTCTACCTGCCAGAAAGCTACTTCTCAGTGCTGCTCTTAGGTTAAAAATATTAATTCATATACTTAACAAAATGAAACCTGCAAGTGGAGAATATGTGAGATTTTTTCATTACTTTTAGGAACATGGAATTCAAAGGCTTCTTACCTGGTGTATGCCTGTTTGCCCAGATCCAGTGTGGGACCTGAGCAGGGTACAGAATAACCTTAGGGCAGAAAAGCCTGGCAGCCTTATTTCAGAGGCTGTGTCTCCTCTGCCTGCTCATCCGAGACCACAGAGCAGAGCCAGGGTCTTGGCAAAGGAGAAGGGGAAGCCATGAGCCTGCCAAGCTGTCCTAAGTTGGCACCCAGGGCACCAGAGGGGCTGGGAACCCCTGCTGTGGGCATGGCTCGCTGGCTGCAGAGTTGTTGCTTGCCAAGGGCTTGGATTTGGGATGTTGCAGGCACGTATGCCCCAGGGTTGTGCTGCCTGGCCCTCAGCACTGTTCGCCTTGTCGCCATAGCCATCTTCCCCACAGTGCCTGGTGCCCACGTGAGTCAGCAGTGGGGTAACAGCTGGGGACCAACTGTGTTGCTACACCTCATTATTGGGAGGGAGGTGTGGAGAGAAAGCTGCAATTGCATTTAACATAACCCCTGTGCTCTTGATTCTCCCAAATATAAGGTGGCTGTTTGCTATTCACAACTTTATTTTTATTATTAGAAGACAGAGGCACATTAGTTAAAATGATGAATGACTTGTTTGCTTTTTGTAGGTATTGATTGCTTTCACTTTGTGACAGGTCTGAAATGCACATACTTGAGAAAATCCAAGCAGACTTTATGCACTTGACAGGTTTGACTGAATCGCAAAGGTCTAAGAATTTGTTCAGGAAATTAGTTCAACTTGACACGCATTGGAAAGATCTGCTCTTTTCATTCATGTATACCGGGCAGGATTATTAACTGAAAAACAATATCAACAACAAAAATGCAGTAGGAGATTTGTGTGAGATAGTCCTGTTTTCCTGCAAGATGTGGCAGAAGCAGAAGTGTGAATAAACTACATAGAAAGGCACGTTGAACGCGGTCTGGTAATCAAATACCCTGTTATATCTGACACTTATCTTGTGAGTAGGGCTGAAAGTCAAGTGCCTGCAATCAGCAGAGAAGTGTAGATGCATTTCCATTATAAATTAAGTAGCCTAATTGTATTTGGTTGACTTTTGTTATGGTATTTGAAACTGTATTAGGCCATTTCCTGGCAAGCAGAAGTATTATGTGTTGTTTTTAAAAGGGCACATATTTTTTAAGTTATGAGAGTGCAGGTGTGGCTCTGATAGGACCTGATAGTCCAGGCAAACTCTTGTCAATCTCTTCACTTTCTTCTTAAGATTTTAAACATGTCAAAAAACAAAAGAAAAAAAAATTGCTGGGGAGGGTGTGCCCACTGGGGCAATTCCAGTCGAACTGTGTTACTAGTTTTTTCCCTGTCTCCTAGTTTTCTTTTGTTTCCTCTCCATATCAATCTCTTGGAAATTCCTCTGCCCACCTCTACATTTGGGGTTGTTTTTTTGCCTTCTCAGTACACATTGGGAGAGCTAGTTCTATGAATGGTGTTTGTAGACTATAATGATGAAAAGATTTAGCAATAACCAAATTCCTCAGAGGAAAGATTCTTAACCTGACTGTAATACCATGCTAGAGGTCAACTGACAACCCCTGCTTACTTTACTCATGTGGGTTTTGAAAGGTTTTTGGTTTTTGTTGTTGTTTTTGGTTTTGGCTGTTTGTTATAGTACAGGCTAAGGTGCTCACTTGTGCTTGTTTTATAAGGGGTTGTGGTCATTTGCAAAATCTTGTTTACACGGTGTTGGAAAATTAAGAATTTATTTTTGATTACTGCATCTTTCCTTTTTTGTTGCAGTGGAAACTTTTTTAGAGATTAAATTATTACTGAGTCCATTAGATCAAATTTTGTGCATTTTCTCTTCCATGAAATTAATCACAATAGGTGAGATGCAGTAGGTACTTTGTAAGGAACTTGATACTATCTCCAGGTGAAGTTTACAGATAATAAGAAATGCATGGGAGTATCTCACAGTGACTTTAAAATTCCTTTAATAAAGTCTATGACATCAGTAAAATATTGAGAAGGACAGAAATAAAACAGGGCAATTGCCTTCTTAAAATGTTCTAAAATACACAAGTCCTCTATATATGAATACATGAAACTGAATATAAAGGATTTAAGAGTTAGTGTTTTAGATAATGCTGTGTTACACTTAATATGCCATGTAGCAAGATCCAGAGATGTTATAAATAGAAAGGAATTTTTTTAGTCCAGAAGGGGGAAGAAGGATTGGAAGACAAAGCAATGACTTCATTAGCAGCTTTACTATTCAGCTCTCTGACAGGCATTCTACATCTACTTGTCGTTCAAAGAAACAGCAAAGATGAATGGATAATTCATTCATTAAATGGCACCAGGAAGGAGTCACCTTATTCAAATAATCTGACTGATAGTGTCCGTTTGACAAAAATTCCAATTTTGAGTCATGATCCTTAGATTTGTGTGTGTGTATATGTTTGTTACTGCAGCGTTAACCCTTAGGGGCAAAGGATACGTAGGAAACAGCCCTGTAAAGTATTGAAACTTCCTTGGATGCTGAGGGAGTTTGGTGCTTTGTGGCGACACCTCTGCTAGTTGTGTTACAAAAGAAAGATCGAATATGTGTCGGTGACTTGACACTAATGATTCCAGTAAATCCTGGCGTCTCTTGGAAAATTACCAAGAGGTCTACCAAGGCAAGGTATGCTTGCAGTGTGTTAAGGTTATTGGATCTAGCCTTCTCATGGGAGAATGTGAAAACTGTAGGAAAGACTTCTCCGATTGTTGTGGGTATTCATTCATTTAAATTCAGGTTCCAAAAAGTTTTAATTACTCTGCTTTGGAAATTGGCACCTTACCTGTTGCTGCTGGGACTATGTGGTACTTCAGTGTTTTTGGGACTAAAATTGCACGTGCTCCATTATCAAACTCTGAACTTGTTATTGTGTTTTCATGAATAACATGTAGAACAAACAAAGTCTGCCTTCAAAATGTTTTTGCTCAGTCGTTCCGTAGTAGCGTGAGCACTTAGACATTCAACTAATACTGTGTAACAATAAAGAGAAGTTTCATAGAGGCTGCTGGCAAGAGCGTAGAATATTGAATACAAAGAGAAATATCTAGAGAAAGAGAGGCCAAAAAGTCTTTAGTAACCTCTCTGTGACTCCGTAGAACCAGGCAAAACAGACTTGTTAAAGGCTAGAAGGACACGCTGCAGAGTGACCATCTCGAGGGCTGTGGCTGTGCATATGGGGAGCTGAGGAGCAAACCAAAGGTCTACCTGCTTGGCTGTCTTTTTTTATTCTAGGTTACTCTGACATGAGCTTCTAATCTAAATTGAGCAATATATCTTCCTCTATCAGAATGTGGTTAAGGTTGTGTCATTGCTCAACCTTGAAGATGAAGCAGCTGTCCCCAGCTGGCAAAATGAAGATTTCACACTTGTTTCTAACTCTGAATTATCCCCAGGCATTGCACCTTAAAATCAAAAACCTATTGTGCATGTACAAGATTTTCGATTCTGTTTATAGAAATCCAACAGTTGCTAGTTTTTTCTGTCTCCAGGGCTAGCTTTTCAGATAGGAAGATAAAGAATGCTGCAGGAAAACATGTACTTATATCTGAAATGTTTATAAATTACTTTTTCTCCTGGTAGTTAGTATGAATACCTACAAAATATTGTGTGACAAAATAGGGATTTTTATGCAGTACAAATGAAAAGATTTTGACTTGATTGTAATGATCTGTTCATAATGCTCTTCTCAGTCTTTGACCAGTTCAGCTGTCTAAATGCCCCAAATGCCTAAAAGAGTCCTAAGATAATGTATCAGCTCTTATTTTTAATAATTCAAACATAGTAGAACTTTGATGTATCAGCAAAATACCATTCCCACTTGTGGGACTTGAGGGAAAGGAGAAGTTGGTTTGTGCTAGAGGATGCTCCATGGTATTTCTGATGATGTGCTCCTGCTCTTCAGTTTTGGTGTCTCAGCTGAAATAAGTGGGCCAGGTTGTTCATTCAGAAGTTCTAGATCAAAGTTTGTGTGCATGTTGGTTCCGTCTGGTTTGCATGTGTCCTTTGGATATTGTTCTACCTTTTTGAAGACACCCATAGAAATTAAAATTTGGGAACAACTGAGTGGTGTAAGTAAAAGAAAAAATACAGGTCATGTTGCAAAGCAGTTGGTCTGGGAATCTGACTATATGGTCTGCAGCCTCTAGACTGCTGACAACAGCAGAGGAGTTTTCTTTTGGTGACAGCAGAAACAGCAAATTACATCTTCTAATCGCATCAGTTGGGAGTGCAAGTGAAAAGAGCATACCTGATGTGCAGACACCAGGGCTCTTGCAAAGTAAAGCCCTTCATCTGATCATTTAAACTTGCCCCTTCAGTTTGAAATGGGCTGGTTTAGACACTTAGTTATCTCCCAATTAAATTGGAAAGCTGAATTAATCTATATAATGAGATTTGAGGCAGCTAAATGTAAAACACAATAGCAACACCAAGATACCATTTCTAAAATTACCTTTAGAGGGGGTCAGTGGCATGACTGACACCTCTTTCCGTGCCTTGTAGAGGGATGGAGAAGGGGGTTCGGAGGGATAACTCCTGGTGACGCTTTGTTGGGTGTGAGCCGCGTTCAGCCGTGTGCAGCTCACAAGGGAATAGTGGCACCCAGTGAGCTACCAGTGCTTCACCGAGGTCACAGGGGTGGCCAGGAGGAAGTCTGAGGGAAAGCAGTGAGGGTTGTGCTGTCCACAGAGCCCAGATAATTGTTGTGTCTGTAATGTAAATCACCTGCCTCCAGTTTTAACAACAATAAAAACCCACATACTGTTTTCCCAGCCTAATGAATGGCCATAACTCACATAAGCAGCCTTGCATATTAAGAAATGGAAGTGAACACTTTGCAGTGTTACCAGAACAATGTATCATATTCAGTATCTTCTACAGGAAGATAAGAGGGAAGGGAAGCCTCAAAATCTGTCTCATTTCTACTCACCTGAAGTAAATATCTTTACTTAGATATTTGAGGTGCAAGATTTGCTCTGTGTGTGCTTTCACATTTAATGCTTACTTACTGTCTAAAAATGTACAGAACTTCAGTGACATTTTCTTAAGTCTTATAACTAAATTGAGGCAGTATCAGAAAACAGTACTACAGTCAGGAGGTGCTTTTAACCTTTGGCTTGTGATGTGTAGGTTTGAGTTCTCCTTTTAGTTTTCATTGGATTTTTATACTTCCCCCATGAATTTTTATTTTGTTCTCATTGTCCACTGATCAGAAGTATTTTCTTAGAATAGAAATTTTTGCTGACATGTCAACTTTGGACTCTGTTATAAAGATAAAATTTGATGTCACAGCCATGGATTCACAGCAAGGTCTTACTTAAGACAGATAAGTCATGCTTGCTTGCTTAAGACAAGACTCAGATGGTAAATAGATTACCTAGCTGTATTGCACAGCTCTAATTATGATGTTATCTACAAAATCAAACTCCTCAGAGTTACAGCTACATGACAAAAGCACATTTGATAACTTTCCTGTTGATCCAAAGTGGCCACAGAGGTGCTGAGTGACACAAGTAAAGGGTTGTGACTGTAGCTTTGAACGTAATTATGTATAATTTCTTCTTGCATTACAGTGCATTTTAGTCTATTCTTGTTTTTAAGATATTTTTTGTGATGTGGAATATTTGGAAATTGTTAGTTAGGTAAGAAGGATAAATATAAAACTTCATTTGTATTTATAACCCTTTTTTTTTTTTCTAAACAGGAATGAAAATCTGCTCAGGTGCTCTCAGTGCAAGGTTGCTAAATACTGTGGCAGATCTTGTCAGGTAAGATGAAAAATAACAGCTATAAAGGGTTTCAGAAAATAGGTATTTGAATACTTTTTTTTACAGGGTCTCCATGCATTTTGCATGTTGCCATATCTCCATACTGCAATTCATTTGTAGTTTTGAACAGAGTGGGTAAACATGTTGCCTTGTTTTATTTGAGTGTTATTATAGCTACAAATATAAGATTCTGATCATACAAAAGACAAAATGAAGTTGAAATGTGTGGTGTTTGACTGTGCTTGGTGAGAGGGGGAGGAATAATTCTTAAGCTTCATTGTCTGTAGACTGAAAGCTCAAAGTCAATTTTGCAGTGAAAGAATTTGTAATTCAGGCGTGCTTTTTATATTGGTAAATTCTATAGTCCAGTTTTTAAAGAGGAAATAAGGGTCAAGAATGTGTTGAGAAGAGAAGGCCTTAAGGAAAACTGCATCTCTGAGGAGGTTTTCAAGAAGATGGTGCATGGCAGGAGGACCAGGGACAACAGGCTTAGATTGAAAGACCAGAGATTCACATGGGACGCAAGGAAAAGCTCTTGACAGCCAAGAGGTGAAACAGGCTGGACAGGGTGTTTGTGTGATCTGTGTGTTTGAGGGTTTGGAGACCCAGCTGGATAAATCTCTGATCTGGGTCTGACCCCAGAGCTGACCCTGCTTGGCAACTAGAGATCTCCATAGATCCATTCAACCTGACTTATCCTGTGATTCTATCCTATGAAATAGTTCTCAGAGGTGTTCAGGCCTAAAATCTTAACTTTTATATTTGACTTGTTTTGTCACTTAGGCGTGTGTGCAGCAATTGGCAGGACTTTGTAAGGTATAACAAATATGCAAGGCATAAATGACTGGGCCGAACAGAGAAGAGAAGCAGGCACCTGACGTTTGAACCTTGGCACCTGAAGTTTGAACCTTGAAGAGTGCCTTACAGAACACTTGAAGTTTTAAATGGTTCCTCATAGTTTTGCCTTATGATTTCTTTTTTAGGTGGGAGGGTGAGGGTTGGTCGTGGTTGTTTTTTTGGGGTGGGGGTGTTTTAATTTTTTTTTTTTTTTGTAATAGAGAAAAATGAAGAAAAGAAACTGGTCAAAATAGACTAGTAGTGATAGTCTATAAAATGGAAGTGAATTTAACTTTTCAAGTTAAGTCTTTGACATTCCAACGATCATGGAATGAAAGCATCATAGAATGGTTTGGGTTGGAAGGGCCCTTAGAGATCATCTAGTTCCATGGGTGGACACACCTTCCACTAGATCAGGTTGCTCAAAGCCCCATCCAACCTGGCATTGAACACTTCCAGGGATGGGGCATCCACAGCTTCTCTGGACAACCTGTTCTAGTGCCTCACTACCGTCACAATAAAGAAGTTCTTCCTAATGTCTAAGCTAAATATACTCTCAGTTTGAAGCCATTATCCTTTGTCCTGTCACTACATGCCCTTGTAAACAGTGCCTCACCAGCTCTTTTGTAGGCCCCCCCCCTTAGGTACTGGAAGGCTGCTGCAAGGCCTCTCAGCCTATCTCCATAGGAGAGGTGCTCAAGCTCTCTGGTCATCTTTGTATCCCTCCTCTGGACTCGCCCCAACAGGCCCCACGTTCTTATGTTGGGGGCACAGAGCTGGGTGCAGCATTCCAGGTGGGGTCTCACCAGAGCAGAGGGGCAGAATCCCCTCCCTCGCCCTGCTGGCCACGCTGCTTTGGATGCAGCCCAGGATGCTGTTGCTTTCTGGGCTGCGAGCACGTGTTGCTGGGTCATGTTGAGCTTCTTGTCAACCAACACCCCCAAGCGAGGGCTTGAGCTTGCCACATACCATGTGCTTCTAAAAACAATTCTGCTTTAGTATAATCTGTAGTATTCTCAAGATGCCACAAATCCCTCCTTTTGGGGATTAAAACATATGGAGAGGGAAAAGAGGAAGATCTGTCATTTTGATTCATCGAATGGCAAATGTGTGCAACGTACATTAGGTGCTTACTGTGGCATGAGGAATAATGCCACAGGTAGATTTATTATGGGAGATCATAGGGAAAACATGGCCATAAAGGCTATGAAAGACCAGAGTATTTGCAAGGTAAGTTTAAAACAAATATCTTCTAGGAGAGTCATTGGTAAAGCTTCTGTTGGCAGGTCTCTAATGTGAAATGAGACTGTGCTGGCACTGACCTGCACGATCAGATCCGCAAGGTGTAATGCAGTAACTTGTTCCAATTTTAAATGTAGAGGCAGTGGAGGTAGAAACTGGAGCTTCCTCTTTGAGAAGCACTACTGTGTGAACATTCTTCAAGGATTCATAAGGGATAGCCTAAAGCCATCTTGAGTATCTTTGCTTTGTGCTTCCAGCTCTGGGGTTCACGTGCTTGAAGCTGTCTGTAGTTGTAGGTATGAATTTCAGTGACACAGGCTAGTGCTGCTAAAAGTAATCTGCACTTAACATGCTGTGTATTTGCAGTTACATAATTTCTTGAACTGTTAATATAAATAAATTAATATTGGATTAATGTATGCGATATCCTGTGATATTAGGTAGCGATAGAGAATAACAGAAACAAAAAGGTATTTTGTAGTCAAGGCAGTGAATTCATTGGGATTGATGACTGGAAACAGATGATCCAGGTAAAACTGAGACCAGCCAGATCTCTTCCCTCTTGAGGACTGTCCTCTGATTCCTATTTATTCTAATAAGCCAGCTAAACTATTGTGCTGCTCTGGTTTTATAGCAGCTGTTAGGAAAGCTAAACCAAATGCTTTGTGCCCTACTTAGCCTCTGTAGCTTAAGTGCAATTCATTAATATGTTCACTTCTAATTGAACTAATTGGTCAACAAATAAACAGCGGGGTATTGTTGAAACAGCAGTTTGCACATTTTAAAAAGTGAATATTGGCAAAACAGGACTATTTTGGTTTTATAAATACAGATAACTTTGAAATGCAAATTATGCAGTTGAATTTGCAGTTTATGCTTAGCTGCAGAATGATTTGATTATTTTTAGATGTATGGTAGTGCAACTCAAAACACTTAGGCTTAAAACCTGTTATTTTTCTGGAGTTTTGTAATTAATACATTATATGAAATCAGAATTAATATAAAAATCTGACTTTAAAAAAATAATCTCAGTAGGTGTACTGGGTTTAGAATAAAGGTGGATTTTGTGAAAGAAACTTCAAAGTAAATGCAGCAGGGGATTTCTATTTCAGAGTATATCAGAAAGAGCTATTTTTAAAGCTGCAAATATCTTGTAAACGTCTTCATTTGTTTTAAAATGTCAAGTGGTACAAAAAGCTATCTTCAGGCTAACATTAAAGAGAAGAAGTAGTCTTTGGAAATGTCTCTCTTTTTGGGAACTGCAGTGAGAATAGGTATCCTTTAACGGAAAATATGTATGCAGAGGCAGTAGTCCTGAAAAAATCCTATATACAAGTTAGAATATCCAGTTTTTACAACTCTCCATAATGGCTATATAGAAGATTATGAGTGAGTTGTTCCAAATTTCAAAAATTCCCATTATTTTTCTTTTTCAGGCCAGTTGGAGCAAGCTTTGCACTTTTCCCACTTTAATTTACTTTAAAAAATGTTAGAAATGTGGAACTGGAACTTATGACAAGAGATCCTTTAGAGTGACCTTTTTCAACTGAATTCCCATTTCAGGATCAAGTACATATAGGTTTTTTGCTTGTATTTTTTTTTTTCATTTCAGTCAGACCTCGTTGGTTTTTGCCCCTGTTTGGCATTCCCCTGTTGAAGCCCTGTTGTAGCCCCTTTCCCACTTGTTGATGCCTAATTTCATGGGCTGCCTGCCTTCTAGCAATGTTATGTTGGCTGGGTTTCTCTCCAAGGTAGTTATCATGTCTGCTGCTCCTCATAATCACCTTTGTGATGTTTATTAATTATGGTGCATCCCACAGATTGGGGACCAATGATATAAATGATAATCCCTGAAAAATGGAAGAGTAATTTCAGGCAGAATTCAGAATGTGACATTATCAAACATTATTGAAATAATGTAATAAAAGTAAAATGTCGTAATTTAAAAAAAGACATTCAGTAAAAATTCAAACAATGTTTTGGAAATTACAGATTATTTGCTTTTAACAGAACAAAACCTTCTAATGGAAAAATACCTGCTTTGATTTTTTTTTTTTTTTTAGTCAACTCTGGTCTTTAACAGCTTTTTATTAGCACATTCATCTGCAGGAAGCATTCTTTTTTTTTGATCTTGCATAGAAGACAAGGGAAACCTTTATTTCATCAACGCTGGTTTAGGATCTTTTGCAGGTTCAGGCTCTGTGGGGAGACAGCAATAGCATATGTCTGTGAAAGAATAGATGTGCGCTGGCAAAATCGCTCAGCTGAAAATATGCAAGACATTGCAGGCATTTGTGAGGGGTCTTTGCCCATGACCTGAGCCAGCAGGAGGTGATCCTGGGCCTGGGCTCTCCAGGGAGCCATTGGAGTTGGTGTGGTGCTGGTTCAGCGGGCAAACTCTCAATCTGCCGGCAGTAAAGGGCTCTGTGCTGCGCCATCTCTGAAGCCATACGGGTGCTGACCATTTTCACTTGGGTAAAGCCTGAGGATTTGAGATACATTGAGATTGAAGGAGGGACAATGCTTTGGGAGGAGATAGATGGAAGGATATTCTTTTCAAGTTCCTAAGCGTAGTGAAGCCTGGAGGAGGAGAGATTTGTATCTCCCTGCACTGTTCACTTGCCTTTCTTTGCCTCCTTCTATCAGTGTTCGTTTCTAACAGGGGAAAAAGAAATCTTTGCAAAATTGGAAGACCTTCCCTGGCATGGAGGAGAAGGGTCATACCAGGTGGCCATGTCTCTGCACTACAGTGTTTATACTTGTGCTGGATATAGGATCTAAAACCTTGACTGAAAGCCAGGATACACAGAATTAAGAAAACCCTCCCACGAAGAAATGTGGGACTAACGTAAACCCAACCAATAAGCATTGTTAGAGACTGACTTTAAAATTAGATGTCTCCAGGGTCACTAATCTTTGTTCTCACGTTGTCCTGTAATTTGTATCCATGTTGTATTGGTAGCAAGAAAAAACATTGTTGAATTTCATTTTATTTAACGCATTTGGAGCTTTCCTCTCTCTCCCTGACCAGTTGGGAATAATTGACTGGCAGTCCCCATTCCAGCTCCTTCTGCAGAGGAATCAGAGTGATTCCTTTTTGGCATCAGTTTTGGCCAAAGCGCTGTTTCATGGAAGGCAAGTGTTTGAACTCTTATCACATGGGAATGCTCTCAAAGAAGCATGGCATGTGATGCTATGTGGTACAGCATATTTCATCTCATTAGGGCTTTATTGGATGGGTAAGTTATTAATCATTTTGATGTCACCTCTAACATGCTTAAAATTCTGTGCAACATTTATGTAGAGGAAAAAATTTGACAGATAAAGGCTTACTCCTAGGAACATTTTTAGTTTAAGTTGGAAAAAAATGCCGATATAACTATATTACACAGAATGATGTCTGGACATTTACAAGCATGACCTTGTTTTTTCTAGACAAGGATAATTCTATTCAGCACTAAATACTTAACTTTTATTTGTCAGACAGCATGTGACACTAACTGTATTTGGATTAATGCCTTCTTGGTGTCATTTTTTCCCCTTGTAGAGTTATGGGTAAAAGAAATGAAATCACAAATCTCTCATGTATCTGAAGGAAATAAAAAGTTCAGTTTATTTATTATGTGCATGCCACAGGGGAAAAAAGTCCTAAATTAAATAGAATAAATGCTACTGGCACTGAAACCTAGTTACCTGAAACAATTCCTTCACTTAAATTCAGCTTAAGAAAAAATTGTGTGATTGCCTTTGGAATCTTTATAACTCGCATGTCAGCATCTCCGGGTCTGATGTGCCCTTACACATAGCTCTGCCATTTTCTCTTTTTTTTTTTTTTTAATTGCTGAACATGTACTTAACATTAGACAATCATTTTCTCTGTGGCACTCACCTCACAGAAACTGTTTTTCTGAGTTAATGTTTTTTTCCCTTACTGTATATTTGCGAGAAAATGTCACCCTTCAGAAGCCCTTGGTTCTGAGTACTTGTCATTGTAGCAAATTTTTGTTGTGCCCTTTTCTTTTAATTTGCTTTTAAAACTATTTGAAACAGCTGTGCTTCTTCAAACATAAACTGTGAATATGCAAATAATATGTGTAAATATGTAGTATGTTAATGAGATGGACTTGGAGTTTTTGTATATTACAAACAGAATCTTGTGCTTGTAGAGACAGAAGACAAGAAAAAAAGTGATCAGAAATTGTTTCTTCCAATTTTTCTTCCAATGTTTCTTTAGCTGAAGACTCGTTCTTGTTGCTCTTCTGCAGTAATCTTGGGGCAACAATGAATGGTAGAGAAAAAAAGAGATGTAATTCAATGTATAGCAGCTTTCCTTTATCTTGTCGTCCTGACTCTTCTCTGCTATGGAAGTGTTAGTCTCTCTCTGCTATTCTAGTCAAAGTGGCCCATGAAACAAAAATTGCAGGTTTGGGTAATATATGCAACTGAAATATTTTTGGTTCTGTGTTCTGTTTTGGTTTCAGTGACCACTCCTGGTCTGAGCTGTGAAAAATATCACCACCAGTCCTCCCAGCTGTGGGTATTGACACCTCATTAGCTGGGGGATGTTTGGGGATGGTTTTTGCAGCACTGAAAACTTGACCATTGCATTAGGGCAGCTGCATTTAGTGAAGTGAATGGACTCAGAAGGCCTCTGCAGTCTTGATTGCTGAGCGAACACGTGCCTAGAGTTTTGTGTATGTTAGTTGTATGTATGTTGTGTATGTTAGTTAGCATCCTTTCTAGTTCTCTCCAATCTTGTGAAGTAAGCAGCTGCATACTGTTGCTGCTTCATGCCGCAACACATGACAATCAGTGCTCATTGTCTCGAACATATTTGTGTGCATATGTAGCTGTAGATAACTATATGTATAAAACATGTGTGTGTATATATAAAAAAATAGGATACAGGTTATGTACAATAAAATGCTCTTTATTTTCTTTTTCTTCCTTTTTAAAAAATCCTCATAGAAAGAAGCTTGGCTGGACCACAAGCAGGAATGCGGGTGTCTTAAGAGCATCGGGCCCAATTTTCCTCCAGACTCTGTCAGACTTGCTGGCAGGATTGTTTTTAAACTAGTAAGTGACATTCTTTTAAATTGATTCAGTGCAGCAGATTCTGATAAATGCTTTCTCACTCTACATTTTTAATGTAATTATGAGCTACAAGGCTGAAGTGACTGAGAATGCTAAAAAAATTGGACTGCAAATTACGTTACAAGTTAATTGATTAATTTGCAGAAGTGCTGAAAGGATCAAGAGATACCAAAATGGACGTAATTAAGCTCAAGGGACTTTTTATTGACTTTCTTTTCTTATGTCTATGTGGTAGCATTCTGAGCTTATTCCTGCCTGGAAGGAAAACACAGGGAGACACTGTTTTCCCTTTAATACTACTGAAGTTATTGGTGCTTTTTTATTAACTTAATGGAAGCCTCATTCAGTGTTGTTTGAATGAGTGGTAAGGACAGAAGCACTGGTAGCTAGCCCTTTCTTTAGAGGGCATAATGCCATGCTTTCCATGTTGGGTTCTCTTAATCTCAATTACTTTTTAAAATATTTTTCTAAACTCTTTTGGAAGTCCTGGGTGTTTGACATTCCCATGGTTGGATTTCTTCATATGGACTAAATTTTCTGTTAGTTTAAGCAGCTCATGAGTGCGTGGCATTGTAAATCAAAAGGGATTTGCTCATTTTTTTGCTGAACCTGCTGTGATGCTGTCTGTGTTGGCTAAAAGTGCGGGCATTTGTTGTGGTCTGAGGTGATAAAATATGATTTCACATTTATTTTATACATTGCTGGGAAGAGTTTGTGCATGATAGTTTTTAAAGGGCAAATATGTACCTAGTAGTACTGTGCATTAATTATAGTCACATGAACTCTGAAACTACAAACGTCATAAACTGATTTCAATTATACTCTGAAAGGCCAAAGTATGTTACTAAAGGTAAACTGCCAAAGTATTAAAAAAATTAAAATTAGTAGAAAGTATTATAGCAACAAAAAAATTTAGGTTTTTTAGGATAGTTTATGCAAAGTCCTGGATTTATGTTGATGCTGTTGGTCTTATCTAATTATCTTACGGGTTGATCACATGGAATAATCAATCTTGTAGAGTGTTTTCAAGACAAAACATGCTATGTAAATGTTAATTATCTGTTTTTCTCTACAGCTCAGACAATCAGTATGCCCTTCTGAGAGACTCTACTCTTTTTCCGATCTTCAGTCGAGTAAGTAATTGCCAGCCAGATTTCAGGAAATACTTCCAAGGTCTGCTTTACGAAAGGGCCATCTGATTTTCTTGCAGCTTCCCTTCTGAAGGTTTGCTCTGTAGAGTAACAGAATCAAAGACAAAAACCCCTGGGAAAGAACAGTTATTTCAAAGATAAAAGGAAAAACATGTCTGTTGTCTTGAAGCAAAACTTTCACCTGATGTTTTGCTTTAATATTTTTATTTTCTCATTGTACAATGCACATCTTGCCTGCTCATTTTTTAATTTACCCAGTGTCTGCCATATTACATACAGTGTCAATATTTTTGCATACATATACAAAAATACATGTATTTTTACACTGAGGTTTTACTTTTTTCGTACTTAGGTGCTATTGCGTAAAGCTTCCAAATAACTTCCAGAAATAGGAACGAAAGTTAAATTTAAAAAGGATATGTTTGTATTTTTCTTCTACATGACTTTTCAATAGAGAAAAAAGGTGAAGTTGTGCAGTTATTACTTTTGTGGCTTCACAAGTTTCAAATGCTTGGGTAGAAAAAAGATGCTCATTACAATCTCTCGGCAGAGCAAATACTGAAATACAAAATATTTTTTCCATGTTTTGTGGCATCTTGAAGACTTAGAAAGGAAGAAATACATCCTTGGTTCATTTTTGCATCTTGTTTAGAGGGATTTTCTGGACAGTAATGTGAATATTTTGATTACCTCAATGTTTTTTAGTATTATTGAGAGTTTTGGCTACAAACCAACTTGATCTATTGGTATAGTTAGTTAGAAATGAAACCCACATAAACATAAAAAGTGCAATACATAGTATTAGTTTTACTTCTGAACACTCTGAGTTTCTACTTCCTTCTCCCAAACTGCAAGGGCAAAGACCTTAATAAGGCAGCAGATTAAAGTGGATAGAAGGAATACATTTCAATTATTTAAAACATAGTGATTTTCTGCAATGGATATTCTCAAATCATGTAACAAACATTTATGGAGAACAGATGCTTCAAATTAAGTTAAAATGATGAAGACTATGGACTTTTATGCTTCATGACACTGCTGGGATACAAGGAAAAAAGTCTTTATTGTACCAATGGCTGATTGCAGAGTGGCACAGGAGGAACTGGAGGGAAGAGTCTCCCTTTACAAATTAAATACTGATCACATGTACAGCAGTTGTCTCTAGTGTAGGCAAAGAGTTTTTTGTAACTGAGCATTCCATACAAACTGGGGTTTCTCAGTACCCTTCAGGAGATGATCTCAGCTTTCCTTGACTTGACTGAATACAAGGGGAATAGCGTGATAAGTTGTCTGGAGAGAAGCTTGGTGTTGAACAGGCCTGAGCTGCAATGGATAAATGGTACAAAAGTCTGGAGAGTGGCCAGAAGCTTCTGCTAAAATTCTCATTCTGAAGGAAATGGTGATACGGCCTGTGATACAGATGGGATCACCATCCTCTCACTGATACAGAAGCAACTGGTCCATAGCCAGTTAGCTTAGGAGAAGGCAAGTGAGAGATCCACATTTAGTGTTTCATCTGTATTTACTATGAGTTTTAATAACAATTGCTGTGGATCTCTATGGTTTTGGGGTTAAAATAATCCCAAAAGTGGTGTGAGAACTTGTAGTAGCTGTGATGCTTTTTGCTGCCTCTGTATGCATCAAAAGCTCCTGTTACTTCATAACACTTTCCTCATTTGCTGCACAATTTATGAATGGTGTTGATGAAGTTTTTGGTTTTTTCTGTACTTAGCAGAATCTATATGAAAGTCAGAAATGCATTTTTATTAGAGGCCTAAATATATAGGAGAAAAGATTTCTTTGAAGGGAATCACATGAACTATGGATTCAGGCTGTAATCTGAAGCAAAAACATTCTCAGGAAGCATCTTTGTAATAGAAGATGATGTTTCAACACTAATCAGAAATGTGACAGAATTCTAATTGCTACTCCTTTCATCTTTTTTTTGGTTTTGGTTTTTTTTCCCCCTGCTTGGAATTCCAAAAGATTTTATTTGAAAATTGTTATTGTCATTATTCTGTCCCCGTTTGCTTTACGCTATTACTTTTCAACATTACTTTATACTGTTGGTTGATTTTTAGTGTGGGGGACATATAAACTGAATAGAAGCATATAAAGTTTTATACACTTACTGAATAATTGTCTTCTTAAATATCTGATACATGAAAAACCCACAAAGCGTGTGGAGGCATCCAGCCCTTTATGAAGTTCTTTTCCAATCTCCATAGTTCCTTGAAACTCCTTTATATACCCTGAAACTCAAATTAAGTAGGAGGGTATCTCTGAGCATTGTTACTTTTGCTAGTTCTCATTTATCTTAAGACAGTTCCTTCCTTCCTTAGTTCTCTGGGCTCTCTGTACATTACAGTAATTCAGAAGTCATCTTGGTTTTTACCTACCAAGACTCAGTATTCCAAAAATAGTTTGTGTGCTGCACTATGGGGCAGATATTTTACTACTTGACTTGTATAAGCATCAAAGTTGCATCATTAAATCCCCATACCTTATTTAGAAAATGCTCCATAGGCCTTTTATAGCATTTTGTCTCCCACACCGGGTTTCTTAATTGAAAAAAGTTTCTTAAAAACAAAAAATGAAGACATTCACAAATTTAATTTCATTTTGCTTTTGGCCTTGTTTTCTTACGTGCTTTGAAAACGAGGTCTTGATCATTTTCTATTAAGGCTCCCATGGGACTTTTTTCTGGATCATTAGCTCTGATGTCCTGGACAGATTCCAGTGTGGATGATTGCATTCTGCTCCCATCTCTGTCAGTTCTCCCTGAAGTTCCAGTTGGTTTTGGTATTCATGTTCACATCTGTCCTAAGCTACAGTGTCCATTTATAACATGCTTCTTATTTGATTTCTCCTCTTTTGTCTAGGGTTGTTTTGTTTGCCAATAGTGAAACAAACCATGCCTTCCTGTCTTTGTTATAATACATTTTGCCATAATAGGTATTATAGGTAGTTTAAGGTAAATCACATGTTGTCTTGAAAAATTACATTTGAAGGAAAAAAGGTTTTTTGGTTTCGAAGGAATATTATATAAGAAATGCAAGTGTGTGTTTATGATTTTTCTTTTATATTTTTTAAACTTGATTCAGTCACCTAAAAGTTTTCTGCTTCTCTTCAAGACACAGTCCTCATAGATAATATACTTTTCTATTGCAGAGATTTTAAATACATTGTGAAAAACATACATGTCTGGATTTCTAACATTTATATTCATTCATGCCTGCAAAATCACCTGCAAACATCCACAGAGTTAATTGCACATGGGTGGTGCTGTGGGCAGCTATAGATGTTTATAATAAAATAACAATTCACCATTATGCAGAGATAAAATTGATTCATAGTGCATAATAAATCTCTGCCTTTTGTTATAGACTGGCGCTTGAATATGTCCAGCTTCACGTTCTCCATTTTGTACTAACTGTAGGAAAAAGAAAATGTGAAGCAGGTAATCAGGCAGTGAACTTACTAGGGCAGCAGCAGTTTCGCTTTCCATGTTATCAGAGACCTGATGCATGCATAATCACTTAATGAGAAAATCAGGCACGGTGATTCTATCTGCTTCAGGATTTCTATCTGTAAAACATGAATAGTGGTGCTTTATAAGAAAGTGATATTTTCTTCATACTCTTTCGTATTCATTGTTTACCAGTTGCTCTGTATGAAACTCCTTTTGTTCATAAATACTTTTCTGTTTCATCTGCTTCTGACACATCTATACAGTATAAAAGTATGTACTGCTGCATAAAGTTCCAAGCATATTTCTAATGTGGTTAATGTTACAAACCCAGATGCCTAATTTTTGTGTGTAATGTCTTACATCTGCTTACACATCTGCTTTATCTATTGGCTTTTGATCTTTAACTTGCTATCGTATTCATATGATTTGGCAGTAGCAACCTGATAAACTCTACTGTGTGTTGATAGGTTACTGTCACAAAAAATGAGAGACATCTGCCCTCTGTCAAAATTGCCCTCTATCAAGATTAATTCTGGGACTGGAAATGTCTGGACTGTATGGCTGCCATTGGACATTTTCAAAATGTTGGTGAAATGTTCTGTTTATGACATGGTCTACTTTTTTTCCCTTTCCCCATAAGACACAGAACGCTTAAGTGAAGAAATGAAAGATGGCCTCAGGCAGCTTGCGCAGACTTTGCAACTGTACTTGAAAACTGAGATCCAGGATGAGTCTCAATTGCCACCTGCAATTGACTTTTTTCAGATCTTCACAAAAGTAAGTGTTAAAATCTGGTTGCTTGACAACTCATAAATTATCCTTTCCTCGTGTTCGCAATTTATTTCTGCGTGGGAGTGCAGTAGATACATTCAGAGTGTGATATATGACAAAGTGAATTCAAACTATTTTTTTATTATTCAGTCAGTATTTAAGCAGAAGTATAACTTTTATATAACTGCAACACTTCAGAATTAAAGCAGTAGCCAGAGGATATTATTTCTTTTCTTTTTTTAAAATTATCGTGTTAAGGCTGTTGGGTGAAAAAAAAGCAGAGAAGTTCAAATATAATTGAGTCAATCAACCTAAGTAATTTTTTTACAGTAATAAAGAGCGTATAACATCACTCTTCAGCCTAGAATTTTTCTGCAAAGTGAAATATATTTGCAGATATACTTCCATCCTATTTTGTCATTTAGTAGTATATGCTAATGTTTGTGGTAGTAATGTATCCCACAAGCTGCTTTTTCCAGAGGTGTTGCGGATTATTTATTCTGAAAGACTACACGTAAAGTATTTAAAGTTAGTTTCCACAGTATGTAAAATGTTTATTGTGTTACTAACTAAATATTGTTGGCTATTGGTGTAGATATTTTATTCCTTTCAATTCAGGAAGCCAAATTCAAACAATGCTAGCAGAAATATTTTATATGAAGAGTACTCATAGTTTTAACTTCATTTAATTTTTTTGATTCCTAATTGATTGATAAACTCTACCATAAGATTTCTCTTAGGTTATTTATGTTTTGGTTGTTTTAGTAAGCCGAACTATAGTTTGTTTTAGTCTTATGAAGTAAGCCAAACTATAACATTTCTTTTTCTTCTGATATAAATAAAAGAAAGAGCCTCTTTGAGAGAAATGAAATAAAAATAAAATTTTTTTTTTTTAACATTTTTGAAAAATCTGTTTGCACAGTTATGGAGCCTTCTTTTTTGCTGTGGACAGGAGTAGGAACAATATAATCAACTGTGTTGTTTTTCTGTATTTTTTTTATTGGTGATTAGACTGCTGTGATGTAAAGCTGTAATTTTACCTGAAAAACCACTCAGTCTGAAATAGACCCAGTCAAAAGGTTGTATAGATAAAACCCCGTATGTATTACCTCGTCTCCACTCAAGCTGTTTTACTGTCTTTGTTGGCATGCTGGTTTGGCCTGAGCTTTGTCAGGTGCATTTCACATGAAACATGCACGTTGTGTTATCGGGTGTAGAGACTTTGTGCAGCTGAAGATAAAACTGATTATCAGAAGATGATCACTGCCTACTCAGTTTGAACTGAGTTGCAGCTTGTAAGAAATTCTTTCCGAATGTTGTTGCCTTCTATGTAATAACAAACTTAAGGTGGAAACGGGCTGTGGTGGCTTTACAGAAACAGTGTGATGTTTACTAAACACATTGGAGCACTGGTGAGAAAATACAGAAGGCTTTTAAATTTTTTGTGTACACACATGCACAAGCATGTGCACATATGTGCACCTCCTCTTCCCTCCCATGTATTTTACCAAGGTGATGTAAGTGGCAATCAAAGGCAGAGTGAAAGCCAAGACTTCCCAGCTCCGTATCTTGTTAACCGGAGAACTGGGAGTGCTCCTGTTAATGACAACATTTGCCCCACTATAGCTTTGATATCACAGAGATATTTTTAACTTGATGTATTCTGTATGTTGACTGTGAATTTTTCCCCACCCTATTGAAAAAGTACTGAGTTTTTAAGTTGTAGTTCTTTGGTTTGGGGTTTTTTTTGTCCATTAAAATAGGGCTCATTTCCTTCTTTTGCTCGTTCTATTTAGTCTGTGTGATAGTCTGCCCTGGGAAAATGGAGAGCAAATGGCATAGACCTGTCATGTGTACACATACTTGATATCATTAATATTAAAAAGAACTGGCAGAAGGGATAGCAGAATCTGACTGGACAGGTGAGTGGTTGGGAGAAAAGAGCTGTCAATAGCCATGTGCTTTACATGAGTAAGATCAGTATCTCGTTCAGAGTTCAGTCAAGCACAACTGTCAAGCTTTTTGTAAGACCTTGTTGTCACTGTCTAATTTTCCCTGTGGCATTTTACAGCCTTCCCAATTTGGTTGTCAAATGAGTGTGTTATGAAGTGTGATATTGTATTAAAATATTAATTTAGTATGCCCCCATCCCTAGTGGGGCAGCAGCAGACATTTTCTGCCATTCCTGTAGAATGATTTTTAGAAGATAAGCTGGATGTCCATGCAATTTTTTTTTGTTGTTGTTTAAGCTGAATAGGGGTGCTTATTTTCAGCAGGTAAAATTTAAGACTTTGGAACTGTAAAGTCTCTGGTAAGACTTTTGCAGTCTCTTCTCTGTAGTATAACTCTAAAGAAGACCAGCTGTGATGACTTCCCTGTGTGGTCATAGAATAAAGAAATACTACAGATACATGACTTCAAGATGTAATCTTGTTTTCCCAACTGCTTCCAACATTCCTTTCAAGTTCAGTAGGTGCTTATTCGAACATTGAACTTTTTTGGATCAGTTCTTTCATTGCATGCCACAAAAAGATCCAGTCAAAGGTCATTTTTTATTCTGTTTGATGCTGGATCCTCAAGAAGGAAAATAAACAGACTGTCAGACGAAAGAGAAAAATTATCCTGCAGTGAGGTGACTAAATTCCAGATGATTATTGGAAAATCTCCAACCTGATTTAGGTCAAAAGAGCTTCTCAGAAGCTCTTTTGAACAGTCCTCCTCTGCTGTCCACTGCTCTTGTCTTTGTGAAAATTAATTACAGTTCTATTCACTTGCTTGTGATGCTTAATAGGCAGAGAATCCCCCTGAGTGCACATTTGTAGAAACTGCCCATTGAAAATCAAGACAATTTTGCCATTTCTTTCCATGGGAGCAGACTTTCACCCCAATGTATTTTTAGTTTGCATGAGACCTGTGGAAAATACCAGCTGTACTGGATGAGGAGATGTTTCAGAAGGGTCATGTACCTTTCTTTCTGACTGTGTTGCCTTGTCCTTACTAGACAATTTGCTTTTGTATCAACTGTCCTTTGAGCCGGAGTTGAATTTTCTCATTTTTGTTATCTGATCACTTTTTGGAAGCTTCAGTTTATTTAACGTGCCATTTATCAAGGTTGTGACTGTTTTAAAATTCTGATCCTCAGTATTAAACAGAATTATCTGCAGCTAATTATGTGGTAAGGCTTTAACTCCACTGAGACATTTTCTAATGTCAAGATAAATTTTTGACAGCGTGGTTTTATGGTTTAATGATGTTTCCATAACCTTGAGATAAAATCAGTCCTTGCTTTTTATTCTTCATCTTTTACTTACATGTGTGAGGAGGTGGCCTGGAGTCCTTTGAGACATTTAATGGATGCGGGATAAAGAATTAAATTTTTTGTATACATTTATGGTTCTTTTTATACCAGCAGACAGAACCACGTGAACCACTTTAAGACACTGAATAAACTCTGTACCTACCATGTTGACTGTGAAACTGTGACTGACTCTACTGACAGGAATCAGGCCTAAGATGACTTCTTTTAGACAAAATGTAGACTTGGTGTTTTACATAGAATTGCAACTACTCATACTGTGTCAGAATTGACTTTCTGAGCATTTTGAAATAGTTTGGAAATTTCTTTTCCAATTTATGAGAAATAAAAGAGGTTCTGATGTTTGATAGCCATTTTAAAGACCTCCTTATTTCAGGTCCTCACATTTATAAGAATAGTAAGACATATGCCACCTCTGTCATTAACTGTCAGTAAGATAAAATCCCGTGACAGTTAATGAACTGTTATAAGGAGACTTCTACAGCTGTTTAGTAATCTTAAAACAGGATTTTATTGGAAAGAAGTTTTCTAAAGGACTTTTTGATGAAACTGTTGATAAACTTTTTGGGAAAGGATGCTGGATTGAAGATTTTAGGGAACCCCATAAAGCAGAGATGATACTTAACTCCTGAAATAGGAGTCTTTCTAATTTTTCTATTGCGCAGAATTTCTCTCTCTGGACAGTGTTTTAACCACACATGGGGTGATAGGGACTAGACAAAAGATTTTTAGCTTTCTGAATTTTTCGATCTTTCCTGCAGTTCCAATCTTGACACCTTTTTGGTATGAACAGATTCTGCTTTGAAAGTAGGTGTGCTGCTTTCTTTCAGTTCACTGGAGAGGTCACACACCTGTGTATGTGGGAGGTGAGTAGTCCTCTTTATGCAGGCGGTGGATGTGCTGCTCACCACCCTCCTCTCAGGTGCTTTTCTACTCTTTCCTTTTCAGGTCAGTTTAGAATTGACACAGATCAAAGAGTGAAAACAGGTCTGAATGACTTAGAACTGTAAGTCTAGGATAGTACAAAAAGGAGTATCTGTATGTATTAGAAATGCGTGCAACTTTTATGTGTCAGATTAATTTCTTTTCGTCTCACATTTTTGAGGTTTGTGAAATTGACATTAGATTGAATAAGAGATACAAGTTTGATGCTGTAGGTCAGTCTCTGTGCCCACAAAAAGTTTTAACCAAAAGACCAGTTGTCCTTATAGGCTGTTGGTGTAGTTGATTTTGTTTTTAACTTAAGGAGAAGTAAGGAGGTTCTGTAAAGTGCAGAGGTACATCCCTCAAGAGGCAGTGTCCTAGTCTCTTCAAAATCCTTTGTTTATTTCTCCTATCAAAACTTAGATATAGTTTACTTGTTCTTCTAACTTTTCTGTACTTACTTTTTATTCCACTCAATGCTTTGAAAGAATTTATTTTCAACATAAAAGATATTAGTACCAAAAAAAAAAAGAAATCTCACAGTTAAAAGGGTTTTGATATGTATCTGCATAGGCAGAAGAGAACTAGGAGCTGAGCAGTGTCACTTGGCCTTTGTAAAGTCTGAATACTAAATTATGGTAATTTATTTATGTGTTGTTTTATGTGCAAGTTGAAGGAGATACTTAATGATATGACTGTTAAAGTAAGTTTGATCTTCACGTTGCTCCTTCAGATCTTACAGGCATCAGAGAGTGTGTGTTCTCTGAGAAGACCTTGGAATACAAGATACAGCTGCCTGGTTAAGATATTCTTCAGTAATGCCTTCTGTAGGCCACTCTTACTTAGGATTCACTGGTTAACTTAGTAATTCATGTAATCAGGGAAATGAAAATTGATTTGTATCAAGAAAGTCAAAAGAAATATTAGGATAAAGTTATGAGCAGGTTAAGAGTTGTTAAAGACTTACAGGTGAAGATTGCTTTCTGATACTAGGCTTGCTAATCTAATTAACTTGATGCACTTGTTCAGTTTCCCAGTGATTGGGAGGCTGTGAAGTTTTTTTCCTGGAGACAGGAAAAAAAAGCAAGTGCATGTTTAATCCATCAATGTTCTTTGTGTAATTCAAAGCTAATGTACATTGCTACCTTGTCTCATGGTAAATTGAAGACCAATACTGACAAATTTATTTTTAGTCATGGCCCAGGAAACTATTTTGCAAAAACCTTTTCATTTTGATAGTTCTTTTATGTTATAAATGCCAAAGTCTTATAACTTCCAGGAATTATTATACCTGAAACAACATTGGTTAAGCTTAGGTGCTCAACATACATTTGTGTTCGTTAATCTTCTTGACTCTTCTTTTTATTTTAGAGTTGTAGGAATGTGTTCTCATTCATCAAACTATATCAGAATTTTCTTCTCTGACTATTGCCATCTGTAAGTCTACTGCATGACATTTGTGATTATCTTTTTACCTACAGTGTTATTGATTTAGTATTTCTGTTGATAACGTTTTGTTTGTTGGGAATATGGACATGGTGTGTTCTCTCTCCTGTCCTCTGTGTGTGTGGTTTCAAGCTATTGAAAGCTTCACACTTACAGCTGTGAAGAACTGAGTTGCAATCATCAGAAATATTGTGTTCAGTTACTGCCACTATAATTTCAGGAGAAGTTTTCAGTTCTCTCTTTCCGGTGTATTCTACAGGAACATAACAGAAGTCATTCTGATGGACCTTCATATTTGTACTGAGAAAACATGAGTGATCACTTGCCTAACATGTATTGTTGATTCTGGGTTGCTGTCTTATGTAGTAAGAGGGGTTTTTTGTTTTGTGAGGGTTGTTTTGTTTTGTTTTTTAAATATTTTAGTGTAGCACTGGAAAGGACCCAGGTGGCCAGGAGCCTAATTACCATTACTTTGCCTAATTCTGCTCAGAGCATATCCACAAAACGCACTGTTTGAAAAGCCAATGGTGTCTGACATGTGATATACATCAGTCTGTTTTCTGACACCCTTATGGAACTGAACTGGAAGCAGTAATGATAAAAAGCTTTAGTGGTTGTATCAACTGGAATACATGCAAAAAAATGTGTGGGGTGAGGCACCTTTTATGTTTAGGAAAAGCCAGCATGAAGCAAGGTCATGGAGATGTTTAGTAAAGATCTGCGTAGTAAATGAAAACCATTTACATCCTCTATCAGCAATTTTAAAAGCCTCTAATTGAGGAGGATAAGCCTGATAACTGCTTGTAATGCTGTTGGCAGCAAAGTGTTCTATCTTTGCCTTTAGGATGACCTGCAGTGGGGTTGCTTAAAGCATTTTTTTGTTTGTTTGTTTTGGCTGGGGCAGAGCTAGAATTTTGTGTGGAAGGATTATTAATCAGCTCTGCGACTTGTTGAACATGTTTTATAGATGAAAAGGCAAAAAGCTCTTTTCCTTCCAGAATGACATTGCAGTGGATTGATAGTCAGTTGAAAAATACCACGCTCTTGGAATATGGGATGGGCAGCCATGTATTTGTGGTGCTGTTGTTGAGTTGCTATGTTCTGAGCTGCTTCAGAATCTCTCCAAAAATGAGTATAGCATCTGTCTAAGGTATGCTGTAGAGCTAAATGGCTAATACAGTTTAAGTATCAATTGAGGGTGCAGCAAGTGCTGTCTCATGTAGGCATTTCAGTGGGTGTCAATTAAATGACACCTACCTACATAAAATGCAGCCTCAAAAGTGTGTTCTCTCTCTATTCCTCAATATATATCTTTTTGCTTTAACTGTAATTGTGGTGTGTCATGTTCTATTTCATTAAAACTACTCCTAAGTTTGTTGTAGAAATAAGATGGAGAAAGAAACAATTAGACCATGATACTGGTTCAGTATCATAATCAAATTGATCCTGTGTTTTGGTATGGATGAGCAGCTGTCACGACGTGGTTGCAGCACTGATGCGCTGTAGGCTGGCGTGAGATCACTTAGCTTGTGCCATAGCAACCCGAAGCTGACAAAGGCTGTCTTAAGTAGTTTCATGACAGTACATGACAGTACTTATGGATATTCTGCAATAGTGGCTGGCAGCAGATCCTGCAGGCAAGGTGCAAGAGCTCTGCCATTGACAGCCAGGATGATTTGTCACAGCTTTCTTGTTTGCCTCTCGCTACACGCCTGCACTGGAAGTTCCCATGCCGGCCCCAGGTAACTTAGATGTAGATTGACTGGCAGAGTCAGATCCAGGAATATTTCTTTTAGGAAATCATCTAATTTTCCTTAATGATTTAATTTTTTCTCCCTCTCTCCTCCTGATTATGTAAATATTGACTAGACTTTTTTCATGCCTATAATCACAAATAAATTGTATTTCTTCTTACAGAGCCTTTGAAACTTACTGTGCTGGTTATGGGCTTTTTGAAATTTTAAATGTGTTCATTCAAATGTGCCCCTAATGTCATAGATACTGCAGATAATGGATTTGAACTTGTCTCCCTTCTGAGTTTAAAGTAATTGTGGGCTGTTATTAAAGTTTTTATAATCACTTTTAGAAATCTGGCAGTATTTTTCTAGTTTAAAATAGAAACCTGCAGTATTAAAGCTTTTTTCCTTCTCCCATTCCACGAATATTCTTCAGTCTATCAACAAACCTTGTGCTTTGCCTATACTCACAAATATAAAATTCATCTTTCTTCTTCCATTTAACATCAAGGCCAAGGTTTCATTCAGCTTTCAGAGGAAAGTGGATTGGACACCCACTCTTTGATGGGTATTTTTATGCATCACAAGGTCATGGAAGTCAGAGTTATCTACACTCCTCGTGTAAATAGATAGGATGTGGTGATGTGTTGCTACTAGTCAAGACAGAAATGGTGAAGTGCTAACCTACTGCTTTGTCAACATTCATTCAGTGTTGTGGGTGAAAATTACTTTGCCTGCTTGGGCCTCTTCCTCTTCTGGAAAGATAGTAAAGAAGAGTGCACACATCGTTGTCTGTGACATCAGTGTTTTCTGCTATGCAGAAATTATGTAGGCTAAGTAATGCTGAAATGTTTCTCATTTTGTAGTAATTTCAGCCTTTAAGCTCATTCTCAAATTAAAAAAATCTGTGTTTGAAACAGCAACTTGCACGGTGTGCATTTGTGCTCTCTAATCTTCTGAAAGTCATGTTTGCTTTTATACTTTATGACTATGAGGTAAAATTCTATGAGGTGGCTGATAGTGTGAAGCTGTTGCAACAGCATAGAATTACTTGTTTTGCTTTTAAACTTCCAACTTTTTTTTTGTATTTTTATATGTTTGAGGTTTTTTTAACCTGTGACAATATCCATCATCCTGGTGATAATTTAAATGGCATAAATTTGAACCAAGCATCTCTCTAAATGAGGGATTTAATTTGCCTAGGTTTTGTAATTAATGTTGCATGTGTTGACTATTTTTTTGTGTATTAAAAAGTGAAGTACAGTCTATAGTTTTATAAAAAAATTATACAGTAGCTGAAGAAGCAGCTTGTGAGAATATGATAATGTTGGAATTTTCCTAGTGGATTTGGACCAATGACAGATATGAGTCCAACATAATTTGCTGCCTTAGTTATACAAGATCATTATGTTTGTCATTCCATAGCAATTTTTTTTTTCATTAAACTATCCTTTCAGGCATATCAGACAGTCAGATTGTAATTTTTAATTTAAGTTCCAGTTAACTTGATTGGAAAGCCACAGTTCTGAAAAGCTCCAGTGCTAAAGCTTAGTGCAGTACTTCGCCAGTGTGCCCCCATTCTGTCAGTTTACTCAGGCCCAAAATTTGTACAGTTGCCTGGATGATGTAGCTAGGCTGACTCCAGAGCTGAGTGACAGCAGGAGTGACCAAGAGGAGGATTCAGCTTGTTGTCTTAACATCCTTGTACCTGTTAGTTAAATCAGGAATAAGTGCATTTAACCATCTCCTATAAAAAGAATATACTTGAGATGGATTAACAGTGGCTGCTGAGAAGCACAGCAAGATTTGTACCATCATCTTCAGCATGAGTGAACCACAAGGTATAAAAAATAGAAGCAATTTTGGTTAATTGTGTCAACTGTGGTTTTGAAAAATATCTTTTTCTGGTTAACTTTAACTTTACACAGTTACCTAAAAAACTTCTTGGCTTAATGAAGATGTTAATGGATGTGCTTCCTATATGTTATTGAACTGTCTTTGTAATACCTCGTCATGGCAGAAATTAGAGAATATAAGGACCTGTAAATAAAAAGTACTCAGTAACAGCAGGATGTTGTACAACATTAATGGTTCTAATTTGCAAGCTTGCATCTTCTTGGAAGCAGCTGAATTTAGGTAGAATTCTGATGTCTCACAGTGGCCCTGGATGTTGCTGGTGGTATCAGTAGATAAGTCATAGTCCATGCTCTTGAGTCAGGGCTAAAAGGGAAGCTGTGTCTGCCTACAAGACCTGAGAGATAACAAATCTCCATAACCACACAAATTGTGTAAGTACAGGAAAACACTGCCAAATAAATAGAGACGTGTCTGGTAGCTTTGTATTCTGGAAGAAACTATCATCTATTGGTACAGATCTGCTGGGAAAGCAAACTGAAAGAGCTGGAGTATCCACAGCAGCAAGAGATTTTTTGACCATGAAGTGGCCTATTGTTTGGGAGAAGAGCAAGCATCTGCTTTCTAAAATGGTGCTGCCAGCTATATTTCTTTGAGGTTTTTATCTTCAAATCAAGGAATTGCACTACAGAAAACAGAATAAATAAAATTTATGCTGGCAAACCTGTCCATGATATAAGCAAACCAACCAGCCTGGTTTAGTAGCTCCAAAATGGTATGATTTCTAGTAACTCTTTTTACTACTAAGTGTTGTAGATTCAAAAGAAATTAAATTTGGAATTTAATTTTCTGATCATTCAATTTTTTGATGAGAGAAATGTGAAGACTCATAAGAAAGGCACAGAAAGAGAAAAACAAGTCTGCTTAGAAGGGAGCATGGTGTTTTCCAGTTAAGGCTGAGACAACATTTGAGCACCATTGTTTGTCGCCAGAGCATGTCTCGTTTTTTTTTTGGAATGAGCATACAGATATTTGTAGAAGTTTAAATGAATGTGCCTAAGTGTGAGAAATGGAGGTGGTGAGAGGCTGGTGAGTTCCTATTCATTTGTGTAGTTCATCATATTCTATATTAATTATTTTGCTAGCATTAACCTGAACACATAAGGGGAAGTGAGAAGTTGTGAATATATGTTACAATATGCTTTTACTCTCGCTGTCTTGCTGATACCCCTTTCACTGGAGTTCTGTTGTCAGTGTGCAGTTTGAGGGGATTTCTCAGGACTCCATTTTTGCATTGCTGTGGCAGAGGGGAGAAATGGTGCATAGGCAGAAATAAGATGAAACTTGTTGCATCCAGCTCGTTGGGTCAAACAAGCATATAATAACAGTAATTTGTGTTTATCTGCTGCCTTCTCCTGAACTGCTTTACTCCAGAGTTCTCACAGTCAGCTTTCCAAGATGGGAAGGTAGGAGTGTGTTACATGCTGTCATTCAGTGGCAATTGATATTTAGTCGAGCTAGGATTAAGTGGGGAATGCTTGATTGTCTGATGATAATTCTGTAATTAGTATTCTTAGTGATTAGAAATCTCCTTGGGTCTCATGAAATTATTTATGTTCATGTAGCAGTATGAATTAAGGTGTGTATCTGCAGCATGGCAAGTTTTCTCCTGGTGTCTCATCATTCCAGTGGGTAGCTGTTGTACGTAATCTGCCGTTTCAGTGGAGAGATGTTGGTTGTCTTAGTTCTTTACAGCAGAAAAAGAAACAACTCTTTTAGACCAACAAAATTTGCTTACTTGTTACGGTGCTACTAATAAAAGTACTCAGCAAATAAGAAGCTCTGAGTCCCACTTTTTGGAATCAAAATTGCACAGAGAATTTGGAGGACCTTCAAGAGGTGGGACCGGTGGCTATTCTAGCTCATGAAAGCAAATGATGTTGATTAAATACAGGTAATGATCAGTTGTGGAATTTAGAATAGTGAGGCAAAGTGACTTTGGTTTATTGTTCCAAGTAAAGCTGAGTTCTCAGAAAAAAAGATACAGTAAAAGATCTGGCCATGGGATCCTACGGTGTTCGCCTGGTCCTTTTGGAAACTAACTAGCTTTGTTTAAATAGTCAATTTTGCTCTTCTCTCAGTAAACACTGATTTTATAACTGGGTCTAAATGGAAAGAAAACCAACAGATTTTTATATCCAGAGTGCCTGAAGGGTTTTTAAGGCTGAAAGATAATTTTGCACAGTGATGGTGATCTACTGTTCTGGTTCAGATTGCAGATCTGTACTGGGATCATGTGCCCAGGCATATATGTGCTGTTTGACTTGGGTATCCATTCTGACCCTGTGACCTTGTGTTCAACCTTGTGTGTTCAACCTTGTGAGATTCTAGTAAACTGAGAGTCCCATCCTTGATTTAATGGGATTTGGGACAAGATGTGAATATACTCATTGCTTCTTAAGAGCAAACAGGGAACAAAACTTGAATTCTTCCCACACTGATTTGTTGCCAGAAGCTGCCTGCATCCACTCACGTCATTCTGTCTTGGTAAGTCAATCTGCCTCCACTTATCTACCTTAGCTCTTCTGTGTTCTGGGAGATGTTGTATTTGAATTATGTTCAGCACAATATATGTTCAATGTGAAATGTACACCATGGAGTGATTGTTAGCACTAGCAGCATTGCACATGCTGTTTTGCTATCAGTTAGGAAGAATTAATTAGCACTGCTATTATTAAAGTGTTACTAATTAATGTTACACTGTAGTCATATGCTGTAAAAAGTTTTCAATAAGCTGTTTCACATATGTAACAGACACACGTTGTTATGCTAAAGGAAGGTAGCTGAAATCAGGATTGCCTGGGGTTTTATTTGATGTAGATGCATTTTCTAGAGAAAATGAAACTGAAGTCTTACAGATCACACAAGACTTCTGTATGTGTAGGTTCTACAGAAGGGAATATGCGAGTCTGTGATCTTTGAATCCCTAAGAAAAGACCTTTAGTGAAGCTTGACTTTATGCCAGAACACTCTGAAATGAGTTTGAAAATATTATTGATGTGTTTGTTATAAGTTAAGGCACTCAGCATTGTAAAGGAATGCTAGAGAACTTTGGAAGTTAGGATGAAAACTACTTTAGAAGTATTTCCCATGAAAACACCCTTGCTCTCTGATGCTTCCATATGGCTGTGACAAATGTTTCTGCTCCTTTATTCAATCTGGCAGGGAATCTGTAATTAAAGTATAGAAAGATACACTAGGAAAAAAAAAAGCAAACCGCCATGCCTTCACTTCGAGAATTCAACTGGATTTCTTAGCTATAGGGATATTTTTATTTGTAGAAAAGTAAGACATGCTTGGAAATGCAGAAGGCTGCTTTGATGCTCTCTTGAGACATCTGTCCTTGATTAGCTGCTTGAATCAGTGTTGTTGTGTGTTTGTGCCTTGTTGCCAGGGAAGCCATCATTGATAGCTTCTTTTGAGAAAGGAAAAGCAGCAGATGAAAATGTACTCATTTGCTGCTTCATTCTGAGTTTGAAACGTTCCCCAAATTAACTCTTGCACATTTCATTTTTGAGGGCTTTGTGGTTCTGTGACTGAATAATTGGGAAATGAGTTTGAAGACTTACATGCAAAAGCGTAAGGGATGGAAAAGACACTGTTAATTAAAAACGTTGAGCTAGGGTTCATCCATTCACAACTGTCATGTGATATAAAAGACACCCTGTAAACAGCATTTGATTATGCAGTTATTTGTATTAATGGACTTAAACCAGAAAAACTTTTTTCAGATGTATTCCTAGTAGTTGGTAAGTTAAAAGAAGCAATTACCTTTTATATCTTGTAATGTGAGACAAACTCTTTGTCTGATGTCTAGTAGTTTAAATTTCAACAGCTGCTGCCAACAGCGTACCTGTCTAAGCTAAATAGCTTTTGGATTGCACCAAAAGACTTTGAATAAAATTCTTTTAATAATGAGTTCTTTTGGGAATTTCTTAAACTCCCTTAATTGTAAGGAACTGTCAGTGTCTAAACTGAAAAAGATTGTTAGATTAAAAAAAAAAATCTTTATTTTTTCTTTATTTCCAAGCAGATAGAGAATTGAAATTTTAATAAGTGAGTGACAGTGAAATAAATAATTAAGTTTTTTGAAGTAATTTTTATAGTTTTCCAGTGGTTGTGTCTTATAGACATGTAGAGACAAGGCTAGGATAACAATACTGAGATTCTTTGAGTCGTGCGTTTATTACAGAGGAAGTCCTAAGAACTTTAAATCAATGTTGGTTTTTCTCCTAACTGAAATACACCATCTTCTTCACAGAAAAGGAGAGCCATTGCAATACTTAAAACTTCAAAAACAGCTTTAGTATTGCTGTTCTTTTAGGAAAGGTGTGTCTTTCTCTTTGGATCTAAATGACTTTCTCATTGGTCTGTCCAGATGAGCCTGGTAATGTCACACTTGCAGAACTGCATCCTGTGAAAATTGCTGGCTGCAGGAAGGCATTGTTACAAGTGGAACAGGTCTGTAGGCAGGGATATTTTCTACAGGCTAGGAAGGTTTGAAGAGAGCAGAAGAGGCAATCCAAAGGTTATTTGAACATGGATTTTTTTATATGATGCAAAAAAAGAAGACATTTCAGCACAGTGTTTATTTTCTCTTCTTGCAGTGTTACTGGATTAACAGATAATCTATAATGTAAATAATATTAGTGTTATTTGTAACTGCTTTCTGTGTTTTGGATAATGCTACTCTGTGTGTGTCAAAAAACCAGTACATGAAGATAAAACAAGAATATAAGAAATAATCAATTTATTTTAACCATGATTTTCTGTCAGCCTGCTGCTTTTGTGAAGACAGTAGTTATATTTGGACATGACATGATGTAGAAATTTTCAGCAAAATCCCTCATGAATTTTATGGTTGCAGTGGAGTTATTTCTGCCCTTTAAAAAGTACGTTGCTACAGAAGTGACATAAGACTTAATGGGAGTCTGTCTTTCTTATAATTTAAAATGTATCATTGCCTTTGGTGGAAGCTGAGCTAGAAAACAGGAAATGCTGATCATGTGTGACATGAGCTAGGATTGAATTGCTCATGTTTTTATTCCTTTTGGCATTCAGTATTTATCTGAAATTTCTTTGTTTTAGCGTTAGAAAACACAGGGAAGAATAATCTCAGCGCATCTTTATTATGATTGGTATTTCTGTGTAGGCTCAGCTTTGTTAGGGAAACCAGTTGTGACTGCTGGGTAATTACAGGGTTGGGATTGCCCTTGGAAAGCCAGATGCAGTAGGTTACTGTGCATGAATTAAAAGCTGGCAGACTTTTTGGCTTTCTTTAAAGGGATGTTGTTGTTGATGGTGACTTTTTCTTTTTTGACTAAACACAATCCATTTTGATAGATTAGTTTTCAGACTCATTTATCTTTATTAAAAAGGGGCTATATCAAGCTTTTGCAGGCCAATTTGGACTGTTTTGAATAACATGACTGGTGTTTAAATGTGGTCTTCAGAAACTGCTTTGTTAAGAGAGGCTCTATTTGCTCCTGTTCTCTTACTAAATGGTTTGAAAAGGGTAGAACTAGTTCACATCAAAGCTCTGGTTTCTCTAACAGCCTGTTAACATCAAATAAATTAATCTGAACTAGGTTAGTATATTGTGATCTAATCATATTAATGCAATGATTTTCTTCTTTTAAAAATACTATTATAATTTAAAAGATTGGTGTTTCCTGAACCTTGAACCTGAAAAAATAAGCTCTCGTATGTTTGACTCAACCACTTTTATTTTCCTTTCTATTTAAATACAGAAAATAGTAACTATTCTTAAGGTGAGAGTAGAAAACCAAGAAACTGCTTGACATGCCTGGAGAAAAGAAGCAAGAAAGGCAGAAGTAAGGGCTTGGGTAGCCTTTTCCTATTCTCCCAATTAGCTTGAGATAAGGAGATACCAGATCAGTGAGAAAAGGGCCAGAGTTTCAGTTACAGTTGCATTTTATGTAGCATATCACAGTAAACAAGCTTTGGATCTTATGGCAAATGGTTTTAATGAAGCCCTTTATAAAAGGAGTAAAACACTTAGTGTTTTAAATTTGGAGATTTTCCCTGGTTTTGTTGCTATACCAAACAGAGCAAGAGATTTATGAGATTCTGAAATGATGTAGACCGTTTTTAATAACTTAAAAATATTTTGGATTGGCATGGTACAGAATAAACGGCAACTCATTCTTGTGGCTGAACCCTGATCCTCACTTTCCCTGTTGTGACAAAAGGATACAGGAAAAGGGGAGGAGAAGGAGTATAACAGGACAAGTAAAGGGTTTCATTTGGTGACTTTTATTTATTTTTGGTCCATATGTATTGGATCAAAGATGCTGGGTAGCTACAGACAAGTTACGAGTTGGCAGGTTTGCCTTGACAGCTGTTACCTTGGACTTTGGAATATTCTCCCTCATCAGTGGTACCATCTGGCTGCTCTGACATGGTATTTCTACTTCATCAGTCTTTGGTAAGTGGGGTGGAGCTGTGGGAGCCGTTTCATCCTGTGTTTCTAGTGCTGTGTTGCTGTAGTGCTGTTATGTGTAAGAAGTCGGAGATCAAAAGGTAACGCCTGAGGGGAGAAGATAACATCAGATTTGTTATGTCTTAGACTTGTGTGACTGCTGGTCTGCTGATTTGAAAATAAAGTCACTGTCAGTTTTAAAATGAATACAGCCTTTGGCTCAGGAAATTCCTAAGGCAGAGCTTGGTGGGTACTGGGATGGATATATTGGTGGAAAGATCCCCCTTTCTCTGTGTATTTACGACCCCTTTTCACAAAGAATCTGGTGTGGGGTGGTCAGAAACATTTTACTGTGCTTGCGCATCCACATTTGTGTAGACCTGGAATGGCTGTCCTTAAATGATGATTTGTTAATCCTGTTTATCAAAAGTAACCTGATGATCTGTGACCCTACCTCTGGAATTCCTCATGTCAACTCACCTTCATAAGAATAAGAATTAAAACTTCCCAACAGAGTAAAATTAAATCTTACGTGTTTCAAGTGCATAGAAATCTTTTACATAGGTGACATTATTAAACAGGATGGATATTAAATGGTGTACAAAATTGTAGCAATCACTGTAAATCTTTATCCTTATAATGCACACTGCTCATTTTTGTATGTTCATATGCTCTCTCCTTACCATGTGAAAATCATTTAACTGGTGTAAATTCAGATAGCTTTGCTGATTTCAGTGGAGAGCGTTGGGAGCTGCAGCTCTATACTTCTTTCCAGAAACAAAGTATAATGGTTGCTAGCAAGGGGGCAGCTGATTAATAACATGGATTTTAGGTGGAAATTATCTGTATTTGATTTTTATGTGGAAAAGTGAACAAATAAATTACTTTTGTCCTTTCATAGGGATGATGTACATGCCTGCTACATTAAGAAGGTCTTTAGATGAGAATACAGAGCTGTTGGCTAAAGTATTAGCAGTTGGTGTTATATTTATAAACAAGTGAATAATACACAACACCAGTCTGTATTTTTGCTGTTCTTTTTTAGTATATTTAATACAAAAAAAGTGTTGTGGGAGTTTGTTTGTTTGGGGTTTTTTTGGTTATTTTTATTATTTACTTTATTTGAATGCCGCAGTATCTTTTCCTCACCACAAAGATGATGTTCAATCAGTATTTAAAAAGAAAAGGTTCAGCATGCACCAGTTATTTTCCACTTTGTCCTGATGATAATGTTACTGTCAAATATAAAATATTCTCAATAAAGACAATATATGGGCAAAAAACCAAATGTTACCAAATCAGTGTTAACTGATTTAGTCTGTAGAAAAGGTGGCCCAGGGGAGACCAGAGCGGCGTGTCGGTCTCTTCCAAGTAACAGGTGGTAGGACAAGAGGAAATGGCCTCAAGTTGTGTAAAGGGAGGGTTAGGTTGGATATTAACAATTTTTTTTCGTGGAAAGAGTTGTCAAGTGTTAGAACAGGCTGCCCGGGGAAGTGCTGGAGTCACCATCCCTGGAGGGGTTTAAACAATGTGTAAATGTGGCACTTAGGCACGTGCTTTATTGGCAGGCTTGGCAGTGTTAGGTTTATAGTTGGACTTGATTTTAAATGTCTTTTCCAGTCTAAATGATCCTGTGATTCCTATGACCTTATAGAAAATAGATCCTTGCTAAACTAATTATAGGGTTTTATTGATGAGTTTACATGTTTGGTGGAGAAAGATAATACTGCTATTAAACCAAGTGTTATCTTTTTGGTCATGTAAGTTAAGAAAAAAGTAGATCACATGCTAACTATAAGCCTTGCAGAATTTTACAGTTATCATAGCATTCATTGAAAATGAGAATATTCCCTGTACATGCTTTTTTGATGTCTGACTCACAGGGGTAGATTCTTGACCTTGTGCTATTCAACACTTCAGTAAGAATCTTTGCAGGTGATGATGCCTTTATACATTTGCCCAAGCACTAACAAAAGACTGGGCTAAACTAAAGCTGTTTGGTAAGACACTGGGATGAACTCAGACTTTTTATTTCAATACAGGCAATATTTATTCCATTGTATTGTTACCCTGTGAATTACACAAAAGCTTATTTAAAACTTTCAGATCCAGGCCTCATAGAAGGAAGTAAATATGCAGAATTTCTTGGTAGACTTGAGACTTTCAGGGGGAGATACAGCAAGTTAAAAATTACAGTATCCTAATTTTTTTGTGGCTTACTGACAGAATTTATGCTGAGGTCATATTTGGAGATAAGTAATCTTTTGATGTTCTTCCTGATAATCAAATTTTCCAAGAAAATTCTTTGTGTTATCATAAATCTGTGTCTGTGCAGCCACTTTATGCAGGTGATTTTAAAAAAGTAGATTTTTGACCTGATAGGAATGGAAATGTTTCTTAGAAGTGAGAAGGAAACTTCAGTGAGGAATATATGAGATTATTATCTTTAAAATCTAACAGGCAACAATTGTGGCCACTTCTTGAAAAATACGCTACATCTTCATGTCACATCCCAAGGAAACCCTTGACATTCCCACTCAGTGGTGCTTAACCAATTTTCCTAATAAGCCCTGCAGCCTGCATTCCCTCCCATGTGAGGAGAAAAAATGCAAGCTTGATCTGGTAAAGTTGGCAGGCTCTGCCTTCTGCTGAGGAGTGAGCTCTGGAATCAAGGATTTTTTCATAGAAAACACCTGATCATTTATGCTTTTTCTTTAAAGATTATTAAGTAGAGTGTTAGCTGGATGTTTGCTGGTAAACAAATGGTATCTTGTGTAGAGCTTTAAACAGTAACTGCCATCTGAAAAATAATATATAGCTGGAGGCCAATCTACAGGCAAGCTCTATTATTTTGCCAGCATATAGCAATGTTAAACAAGCAGCTGTTTTCTGCACTGCCTTCAGCTTTTAGCTGGCCTTGTGTGGTCTGGCTGGATTATGTTACAGTAATCTGTTCCTGATGTGACAGTCTTTGGTAAACATGGCAATGAACATAACTGGAACTATCTTTTCTTACGTATTTCTTTATAGGAACAGAAGAGACAAAAAAAGTAGTGCTTACAACTTACGACTCTACATTTGAATAGGAGGGCCTCAAGAATTAATGAGACCCTTAGATGTGATCTCGTATGAAAAAAAATGCAGGTTAGTTCTTCCCTGGAACAGTTGTGTACACTTTTATTGCTTGATTGAAACTTAGGCTTTTTCTGGGGATTTCTCTTTAAAATATACTTACGAGTTTTTGTGAAAGACTAACCATGTATTTACTCCAGAGAGGAGAAAGGTTCTGTCCTGTTAGGTTCTGTCCATTTCACCAGCTCAGTAACAGGGCCAATATTCTCTGCATTGATTTCAGCTGGCCACTGCTCCTACTAAGTTTGCCTTCCTAGAAGCCATGGCACTGTGTCTTGATTGCTCTACCTCAGAGCAAGGCTCCATACTCTTACTACAATAATTTTGTTAGTACTGGCAAGCAAAAGTATTGAAGTAATCCCCTACTGTTCTGATTGATTTCCACAATTTTCTGGTGTTAGCTCAGTTTTGCCTCAGCAGCCTTAGCCATCTGCATCTGATCCAGCTTCTGGCTGCATTCATGCAGGGGGTCTGTAGCTCCAGTGAAAGATGTACGTCTGATTCAAGTGCTTCAAGACTGAAGAAATTATTGCAACCCTCAGTTCTTCCACAAGTCAGCCTGACAGAACAAAGGATTATATGGTATCAGTGTAACTAAACTGTGCCCGACCAAAATTCCTTTCAAACATACCAGTTATGTCTTTTTATTGAACTGAAGAGTGGCCATAAAATCTTTGCACTGTCCTCTTGGGGAGACGGGCTGCAATTTTCTGTAGCTAGCTCATGGGAACTTCCAAGAACAGATACATTCACCCTCTGCTGGAAACTGTTTATATATCAACAGTTTTTTCTTTTATGGTTTCCACTATTTAGTGTTTATTTTAGAGTGTCGGTGCATTGTATGGATGCAGGTCAATTCAGCCTGTCCTTCTTAATCAGTGACTGCAAATGCTCCCATGTTGGTATTCTTCCTTAAGTTCATCAGATCCCCATAAGTCATGACTGTTTTTGTGTGTATTATGAATGTATGTTTTGTGCATTTTTGCGACATATTATGGAGTTTTGCTTTTGTTTCCTAAACTACAGAGGGTAACCTCTCCCTGCCTCACATTTTCTGGTGAAAGAGTGCTCTAATAAATTATGTTTTAGGAGGTAGGGTGTGAAGAATTGTGAGTACATAAAATGTGGTCAGAAGTCACAAAAAAAGAGCTGAAGGACAAAAATGCTTAATATGCCAGTTTATACTTGCTGTGAAATTTAGCCAAGTATTTCAAGTTTTGAGTTATGACAAGGTTCTACTGTGCTGATCACATGCTTACTAATGGTTTTTCATGCACTGCTTGATTACAGATTATAGAGATGAAACTTGATGCTGAAAATGGGAAATACTGAGCTAGCCTTACTACTCCGGGATACTGTTCCTTTAGATCAAGGCAGAGTAGAGTGCTGGCTGTACATTATGTAGATGTGTAGACCCAGGTATGTCAGGCATTTTATGAAAGAGCAATTCCAGGTACTTCCTATCCTTTAACTACCAGTTTCAACACTACTAAGTGAGGAGCTAACAGTTTGCTACTTGTAGTCACTTAAAATGAGCTTGTGCACCTCTTTAATGAAACATGAAGGTATTTCATTAAAAAAACATCAAATCAAATTATAATATTGTAGCTGTTGGAAGTACAGTCCTTACAATTATGGATTTACAACAACCATAACATTTCTGCTTAGTAGATCTGGTCACACAGGAATGCTGCTTAATTTTTTTTATTATATTTGAGGAAAATCCTGTGTAACAACTTTATATAAAACATATGATGTAATAACTTCATAACCTTATCCTAACCCCTGTACATCTGTAAAGGTACTGCCTGTAAAGGAGGCACAGTTTGTGGCCAAATGCTCTTTGTATACATAGTATATGTACCTCCCTCCTCACATACTTGCAAATGGGGAACAATAGACAAAAGGAGGTAGTTAGTGTGAACACAATGAGAAAATGACATTTCTTAACTTTTCTAGAAGAGAGTATTTACCATTGGGAACTTTCACTTGAGTATAAACAATTTCCCCCTCCACTAGGAAATCTGAAAATGGTACAAATGTGACCACAAAAAGAAGCAGACCCAAAGATAAAAAAACCCAAAAATACCTTTCTCCCAACAATGTTTGGAATTCTCATGAAACCTTTGCTGATTAAATACTTTCCATTTTATTCATTTATTCCTCTGCGTGTATTTGTTTATGAAGGAAAGCAATATGTATTTTACCACACATCACATATTGAATCAAATATCTGATGTTTATAGTCATAAATAAAAATGCAGGACTGTCTTTTTGTACTTCTGTGTACTATCAGTCAACATCACTTAGTAACATTTAAATGATTTTTTAAATGTATGAGTCAATGTAAATGCATTTGATGAGAAGGCACATAAGAAAATATGGTATAATTGAGAAGCAGCTTATGATGGATGTCAAGAGAAGAATCAGAATGATAATAGCTTGAATTTTTGTTACCTCAGCAAAATAAATTGGTTCCGTAACTTTCTGAGTTCCTTGGGTGGTATATTTAAATTAAACAATTGAAGAAAGAAAAGCAAACTTTGAAAGTGAAGTAGATGCCACACTGATGCTGTATTTGAATACCTTACAGGTTTCTTAAAGGAAATTATATTTGTGATCAGGATGAGTGAGATTTTCTGGTTAAAAAAGGAGAAACCGAAGGTTCTATACATTTCCCAAACTATTCAAAACTCACTTAAAATGCTGAAATAATTCCCTTATCTTTACCACCTCCTCCATTTGGATAGAGACCTCTTTCATCTGTATTTGACTCCTTAAAGAGACAAACAGGTAAAATAAGACCCTTTCCCCCCGGGGCTGTTGCTTCAGTCTTCCTTACCTTTTAGCGTTTTTGTTCCATTCTCCATAAGAAGCTCCAGACCCATGCCAGCTACTTTACAGATATTATTATTTTATTTCTAATTATTTATTTTCCCATATTCTCATTCCTTTTCTTGTTGGTGCTTCAGAAAATGTGTTGTTGCCAAAATTTGGTATTCCGAAGCATGAAATACAGCTTGTTGTGTAAAAACAGCAGAAAAGTGACATTTCTGTGGGAAAAATAGTCTGTTGAAGTCAGTCCTTGGTAGACAATTGAAAGAATGTGTTCTCTCTGCCATGAAAATTATTTCTATTACAAAAAAAGTAATCCTTGAGCTATCTGAATTCGCTTATTTCCCCTCATGAATCAAATGTATACTTCTATATTTCTAGTCTATTACAATCTATACTTGCTGTATTGATTTGTGTGTTTCTAGCAAACAAGATCAATGATTTTGATATAGCAGAGACTGCACATTATAGTCCACAATCGTATTTCTAAATCTCAAACAATGAAGTGAAACTCTGTTAAAAAGCACATTTTTCAATTAGATTTCTAATGCATTCACATAACAAAAGAATCTCAAGAGGTTTCAGGTGAAGGCAGATATTGTAAAAAGTGCCAGTCAGCTACCAAATGAATATAATTAAACATTAGATCACTATCCAAAAATAATATCAGAGAAGAATTGACAGTTTTCAATTATCTTGTTATAGGACTAAAGCAGCTTTTGCTCACAATTGATTCATTATCACTGTACATTTTCATATGAGCCTGTACTCAAATCACCATTGTGGCTGTCACTTCAACTTTGGTTTTACGTCTTTTTTTAATAGGTGACTATACAGTCATGAAGTACTGGAAGTTTGTTGAAGTTTGTCATGGAAAAATTACTTAATGTTTATTCTGCTGGTAAATTTGACCCTTAAAGACCCCACCACGTACTGGACTGTTGCCCTGTACTGTGTTTGTGCTGTTAAACAAACATCTGGCCTGGTTGTTGGCCTGGCTGTTATGGTTGTATACCTGACCCTAAATTAGCAGTACAGTATATTTGTATCTGAATTCTTATTACACTATGAATTTTTGAATCATAGGTTTAGTAAGGCCAGGCTGATGAGAGTCAAGGTGTTAACTGGTGGATTTTATGTGCCTGAACCCCAGCTACCTATGGCAGAAATGGAAATGAGTAGAAGTGTGTTGGTGCTATACTAAACTGAGCTAGCTGTGAAATATTGCTGGTAGGGAAACCTAATTCTCCAAAGGTAGGGGGGCGTGTGTGTTTGTGTGGGTGTTGCTAGTGTCAGCCAGTGGGAAGGTCTCATCTTCCACTTGCAGGGCTGCAAGAGCCTAGAGAGGGTAAAAGGGGAGATGGGACACAGCCAAGACTGGGCTACAGGACTGAGCTGGAAGCATTCACCTCTTCTGATCATAAAGCTGTAGGGGCAAACTGTATCTGACTGCATGAGTCCATGACTGTGAGTTAGACTGAACTGTGGAGACTGTTGATTTCCCTGTCTTGCCATCCTTAACCACATAGTAGCATCTTTTTTGCCACGGCATTAGCACCCAACTGACCAAAAAGAGAAGGATGAGTCAGGGTCTGAACCAGGTAAAGCCAATCCAGAGAAAGTGAGTCTCATCTGTGTGAGATGGGAAAGCAGGTCATAGAATTTAGAAGTCTCAAAGTCTGTGAAAGCAATGCATAAAAAAGTAGGCTTGAAGGTGGCATCACAATTATAAATCCAGGCATAGCTGTATCTTGATGATTCAGAATTCCTGTTGTGTTTATTTTTAGCATATTTGTTTTTCAGTGCTTTCTGCTATAATTAATTTGTGAGTGATCTTTCAGTAAATTAACTGATCTCGCATGTTTCGCTTTGATATAATAGAGAGTTCTTTGTGGTTTTAAAATCATTCATCAGGAATCCTACATTATGAAAAACAAGGTGTTTCAAGATCTGATTCTAAATGTCTCTTGGTAAAAGTCTTATTGACCATGCTGATATTTCTGAATGAAGTATAGTGGCCCAGTTGTTGAGAATTCATTCTTCCTACATCAGATTCCTTTAAATGAAATGCACTTATCAGCAGTTCTGAAGTGGTATGAAAAAGCTGATACCTGCTATAGAGTAACTAGTATTTGAATTGCTTTTTGGTTGGAGAAAGCCAAGGGAATTTTTTGAAAGTGAGGGAAAATATGTTAAGCTTTATTGTGCTTTATTGCGCGGAATATTCATGGAGCAATTTAAGATAAGACTGATGAAATAGAAGGTTGTTTAAGCAAGACTTTTTGGTCCTATCCTGAGTGTGCTTTATGTAGCATTTGAACTGCAGATACTTCCACTTACAACAAGAAATTAAATTTAGATTTAGACATACTAGAATTAGTAGTAAATATTATTTAGGCCAGTTTTTCTCATCAGGTGGCAAGAGGTGAGCTTTTTTTTTCTCTTCCCCATCCTCCTTTTTGTCAGTAACTAAAAATTGTAAGGAAACAAAGTCTTGTAAGCTGAGTCATGTGTGGTAATGATTATGAAGAATAATACATGTGGAGACTCTATAGTTTGTGTGTTTGCCTAGGGCCTTTGTTGTTAGAGCACCATCATATGCCAGCTATAGTAATGAGTGCTGGCAAACATTTATGTTGATAGTTTGTTCTGATTTTTTTTTTTAAATTTTATTTCAGTATGATGTAGGTAAAAGAAAATGAAAATGCTGGCTACCTTCCTTCTTGAGTAGAGCAGTTTGTCAGCTGGATACATCTGGCCTTTGACAGGCGTGCTTGTATTTGATTACCTACTGAAGATGTAGTGCAGGCGCACACAAGTTGGGTAAACATGCTGAGGGGCAGTTCCCTTACCTCCCAGGAAGAATATTCATCTCAACTTGTTTTATGTCGAATTAAACTCATGCAGTTTCTGTTAGAAGGAACTTTTACTAAGACATTAAGTATTTATGTGAATTTACATGCTATACTTTTGTCAAAAAATGATTTTATGATTTAATATGTTGTTTTAATGAATATACACAATAAAGCAGTGCTTTTTAAGATGCTGGATCTTAAAAGAAATAGGAGGCTTATCTTTTGTGTGTGTTTTACCTGCAGATGATGCAATTACCCTGTGTAAGTCTACTCAGAGAGGAGAGCTAGAGAGCATGAAGTGTTTAGTGAAAGATTCACTGACCTTCACCCCCAGACTGCTTACATGAGCAATGTCTACAATGGGACACAGGAAAGTCTTTGCTTAACCAATACACTTCAGCAAAATATATCTGCAGTATTTTTCTTTAACATTCCTCATTATGGCAGCCATGAGAGGTTTATATTGCTGCATCAGCTGTTTCTGTATTCTTCTTTTAGTTGCCATGATTTGGGTTGTTTTTCTTTTTAAAAGCAGGAAGATGCATAGCTAAAACATAATGATTTACCTGCTGAATATTTTAAATGTAGCAAAGAAATTTAAATAAGATTTGACCATTTGACTTATGATGTATGGTAGAGAGAAGGGAAAAATGTTTTAAGGGGACTGGACTGCTCAGAGACATTCAGAGAGCTCTGCAAATCAATGCTGAGAGTGACGGACTCATATATCAACCATGACTCTGCACCAGCTAGAAAGTAATGAGAACTTCAGTAATTTGGCTCTGCTATGGTTGAATGCTGCTTCTGGGTGAAATTTCATGAGCATGTTAGAAGTGAGACCAGGTCACTTCTGTCTTAGCAGACAGAGGTAATTTTAAAAATAGTAGTACTTGCCCTGGAAATAAAACCTGGGTGAACAGCAAACTATAGCTGTACACGTATATGAGTGTGTGTGCATTACACTTCAGCCATTTATTTTCCCCCTTTCTGTAGTGTTTTTGAGTTGTCATTTCCTTATCAGGTAGATTTGAGGGAAAATCTGTAAATAAAGAGGTTAAGAAATGTATTCATAGGTAAATTATGAGAAACCGTTGTGGTTTATATTACAGGATATTGGGATAATTCACTCTGTGAGAGATGTTAAAAAAGAAGAAAGAAAAGGGAAAACCAACCCCTTAATATGTTTGCTTTTTCTGGTACTACTCTCTTCATACCTCCCTTACATTAAAAAGTGGCATTACTTGCTCTTCTTTTTAGCTGGAATGGGAAACTTTGCTATAGCCTGATATATTTTAAAGTAAAGAAGGGCTGTTCTTTTGTTACCAAAAGGGGAAGAACCTCAGATGTGGACTGGGAAGCTTTCTTTCTGAAAATAGTTTTAGATTTTCTTCAGTCTAAGAAATCGTCTAGTGTAGTAGTACACTACCATCGTATTCTGATAATGTTAGAATGACTTTCAAGAAAGTATTTTTATTGTTTACCAAAATAGATCAGAATCAAATGAAATTTGTATGGTGATGACAGTCCATCAGGGAGCCTCTGGAAGCCTTATGGGGAAAGAGGATTGACTGCTGTTAACACACGAAGAATGTTTAACTCATAATTTCCTAGCTTTTATGTTGCTTTCCAAGTCATGCTGTTATTTACAGAAGTCAGAGGTTTGTCCAAAGACAAGATCTATTTTTTATTCAAATTTTTGAAAATTGTCGGAAAGTTCCATTGGGATGGAAAATCACTTGGGTGAATAATAGGAGGTATGTTGTTGTTCTCCTCTGCCCCATATTTAAAGCATCTTTCTCTGGTTTCCAAGCTATATCTTGTTCTTTTGGGTTGCAATTACTGCTATCAGATATCCAGATGGCTGTAAGAAGTCACAGAGCAGGTTTTTCCACTTCTTCCTGGGCTAGAAAGTAGTATGGCTTCTTTCCATACCTCCATACATGCATTTATTTAAAGTTCTGCTAGAGTAATCCATGTCTGTCTTTTCCATGGCTTGCTACTGCAGTCTGGGATCATCTCAAGCACAGCAGGAAGATGAATTTTGTCGTTCAAGTTTAGAAATGGTCAAATTTCTGGATTAAAAAAAACTTTTCAATCCAATTTAAAAGTAGTTTACATTTTTCTATAAAACAGCACCTTACAATTATTTTTGAAACATTATCTCAGAATTTAAAAATTCTGTTTTCAACTGTTATTCATGTATTTGTTGGTTTTCCCGTAATAACATTAAATTTAAAATATGCAATGATAAAAAAAAGTTTCAATACAGCACGAACAGATGGCACTTCAGTATTGAAATGACCTTTGGATTGAGAAATAAATTTTTATACAAGAACTTTCTGACTTCCTCTTAGCTTTGAAAATAGTTCATGTAAGAGAGTCTGTTACAGCAGAGTTTGCACTGGTCATGAAAAGATCTGATTTAAGGCAGTAATCCTCAACTACAAATGTGTAGCAGGGTGAAATCATATTTCTTGAAGTCTTATCTTCCTCCCTGCCTACCTGTGTGATACACATGGTAAACATGGGCAGGATCTAGCCTGAACACCTCCCAGTACCAGGAGGGTAAGTAGGGGAGGCCTTGAGCATTGAGCTCAAGAGTGATTGAAGTTCCATTGTTTCCAGGAACATCAGTCTCTTGTCTGACTGATAAAAGAATTGCAGAATAGTGATTGTCATCCTGGAAAATGCCTGATTAGATGCTCTGTCCCACAGAGTAGAACAAATCAGTGAGGGGGAGGGAGGGGATGTTTTGCCTTTGTTGCCCAGTCATGTTGATTTTCAGTATGCAGGTGGCATCTTCATGTTGGAGTGATAGACATATTAGAAAAATACACCAGTGGGACTTTGCCCCATTTCAGTCAAAATACAGAGGTAATTAATGGTGTAAGGAGCAAATGCCACTCTGTTAGACAATCATTCAGCACATTAAATTAAAACATGAGTCACTTCTTTGGACAGGAATAGCCATTGCAGAGGAAGCTGTTGGGCTTTGACAGCTTGGATGAAGAAGATTGTTGAAACTCCTGAACAAGAATTTGAAATGAGGAATATGGAATATATTACCAAAATTCTTCTTTCCAGCAAGTGATACTTTACAGTCCATCTTAAAATTGATTTTGAAGTTAAGATGTCTTAGGTACAAGAAATTTACTTTATCTTTTGCTTTTCAGAATCAATCCTCTTAAATTCATTAGTTTTCCATATGTTGTCTGTAGGGCATCATTTTGTGATAACTGTATGCTCTATTTGTAATATTTAGTTAGTTGTTCTTGAGGGGCACATGGGCTTGTTAGTGCCCAAAACAGTAAATGCAGTTACCTGAATGGTGGGGCTTGTCTAGAGAGGGTTGGGTTTCATGTGTCAGGGTTTTCTGCCTTGCAGGTATTTTTTCTTTCTAATTAGACATTGCTCTACAGATTTTTCAGCTGAGAAGTATATTAAGAGATATTTGGACCAGGCCTTCTACGATAATCCGAATCAAGGCTGGAAGAGGCTTTTAAACATTAAGTCCAGCTGTCCACCCAGCACTGCCACTGTACCTCTTAAACCATTAAACCTTCACCCAGTGCCACATCCAGATGCCTCCTAAACACCTCCAGGGATGGCGACTCCACCAGCTTCCTGGGCAATCTATTCCAGTGCCTGACCACCCTAACAGTGAAAAATATTTTTCTAGTATCTAATCTGAATCTCCCCTGTCTCAGCTGGAGGCCATTTCCCCTGGGCCTCTCACTGCAGGCACTGTAGAAGAAATTGGCCCCCACCTCAGTACAGCATCCTTTCAGGGAGTTGTAGAGAGCGATGAGATCCCACCTGAGCCTCCTCTTCTTGAGACTAAGCAAACCCAGCTCCCTCAGCTGTTCCTCATAAGACATGCTTTCTAGTCCTTTCACAAGCCTTCTTGCTCTTTGCTGGACATGCTCCAGCACCTCAAAGACTTTTTTAAATTGAAGGGCCCAGAACTGAACACAACAACACTCAAGGTGTGGCCTCCCCGGTGCCTAGTCGTGGTGGCCTCACCAGTGCCATTTTCCTGATCCTGCTGCCACACTATTCTTGATACAGGCCAGGATGCCATTGGCCTTGGCCACCTGGGCCACAAAACTGAGCCCAGGGGAGCACCACCAGTGACCGGCCACAAACTGGATTTGGCTCCATTCACCACAACTCTCTGGGCCTGGCTATCCAGCCAGTTTTTTACCCATCTAAGAGTCCACCCGTCCAAGCCTCGAGCAGCCAGTTCATGTAGTAGGATGCTGTGAGAGATGTTGTCAGATGCTTTACTGAAGTCTAGATGGACCACTTCTACAGCCTTCCCCTCATTTACTAAGTGTGTCACTTTTTCATAGAAGGAGATCGGGTTGTCAAACAGGACCTTGCATTTGTAAATCCATATTGGCTGGGCTTGATCCCGTTTGTCCTCATGTGTAATGGCACTCAGGATGATCTCTTCCATAACCTTGCCTAGAGCTGAGGTTAGGCTGATGGGCCTGTAGTGCCATGGATCATCCTTCTGACACTAACAAGGCTTCATTAATAATTTGTCTGACCTTACTACTACTCTGACACTCCTGTTATCAACAGAAATTGCCTGGATAAGTTAAAAACTGGTGAAGGATTTCATCCATCCTGGTATCAGGCTTATTTTTAACCAATAAGTGCCCAACCTTGAAAATTAAATTAAAGGGTCATATTGCATGCCTCTTCACTGCTATCTGTGGAAGAAGCTGTACTGTCCAGCTGTTGCTCATTGCACATGGAAGCCTGTGTTGGTGCTGCTGGTGGTGCTGGAGTGCAGATTTTCTGTGGGTGTGTGTGGCTTCCAGAAAGGGAGGTGATGGCCAGCCCAGAGGAGCACTCCTTGTCCTTGATACTGTTAGTACACTTCCCAGCAGTTAATTTATCAGGAGCCAGTGCCTTGCTGACCTCTACAAAGAGCTAATATAATGTGCTTTTTAGGTTTTAGTGACAGATGGATGCCACTTCCCACAATCCTGTACAGTCACCTTTGATAAAGCTAAGTGTGTCAAGCCAAAACTGAATGTGAGTGAGGCTGCGCTAAGGGGCATGGGGGAAAAAGTTGACCTGTTCCCATTTGTTTTCTTTTATGAAACACTGGTAAGGTCTGAAAGATTGCTACTTGTCAGGAATCTATCTTCTGTTTCATCAGTGTGCAGTGGTTTGATTTCCAGTCCCTCATGTTTTGTGACAGGCTTGTAAGAAACTAATGCTGCTCCTGCGACTGCTCAGAAAGAAAGAAAGAAAGAGGGAAAGGGATGTTATCTAGAATTGTATTACAAACCTGCTTTCATGTAAGGACCCCATTCCATTGCTTACAGCTTTTTTATTCCACCATGTGCTTTGCTTTTTTAATCAGACCATACCTAATTCAGTTTTGGGGGTTTGTTTGTTTTTTTCAGCCTCTACTGCAGAAGATGATTAATGGACAATTTTTTTTCCTTTTAACCTGTTGTGTATGCAGTGCTGCATGCCACTGCAGTTTGTCTCTTTTGTATCCACTGGATGCCTGCTTTTATTTTTTTTTTTAATTTTTGGTTTTATTTTCCCCCCTAGTATAAACCTATTTGGCTTGCTGATACCTCCCAGGAATATTTAACCTCTCAAAAAGTTTGTGCATAAAATGCATATGGAGATGTTTGTGTATGTTTTAAATTAGATGTCTAGAGTATTTAGTATTTAGTATTCAGTATTCAAACAATAGTTTGTTTTGGGCATATGAAATTTAATTATAAGGCAGATTGTACTTGTCTTCAAAAATAGGGTACAAGACAAAAATCTAATGCATTTCTTTTCTTCTACAATAACTGTTGCAGTAAAAATTCAAATTCACAGAATATTTGTCACACAAACAACTGAAGTTATAATTCATAAATTAGGACAAGAATTAAATTCCAAACAGCCTCTTGGCAAATGCAACAAAAGGCAAAATGATCTAGCTCTGTAATGGGAAGTCTGTTGCCCTCCGAGACAAGCCTGAGAAGAGATAACGTGCATATGGGACTGATATAGAGGTCACGTAAGGAGGAATCTTTTAATTTAATTAAAAGCATAATTAATCCTAGAGACACTATGGTTGGATTTTATGTGCTTGCAGTGTTTGCAAGCCAAAAATAAATGTATTTTTGACATTTAAAGATGAGAAAGTATCACCTTTTTTTTTTGCCAAAAAACTTATCTGATGGAGAAAGAATTAGCGAAATATTAAATGTCAATTTGCTGGCAAACATAAAATAGGCAATGCAAACCTTTGCATCTTACAGAAAAGATAATGATAAAACCAGCTTTTTTCCACACTGACTTGTTCTGATAAGCTCTGCCTCTAGGATTTTTCGTAGTAGACTGTTACATGCCATTGTACTTGTACATGTTGCTGTTCAGTGGCCAGAAAAGCTAAGGCATTAAGCGTGCATTTTAAAACAAAACGATACATTAAGAATTTAACAAAATAATGTTTCCATTATGATACTGCCTTCCATTTTCTGAGAACCAGCTGAACAATATAATACATTTAACTCCATTTTAACAGAAATAGTTGCCTATGATGAAGTGAGATTCCTTTTGCTTGATGAATCTTCATTTTATCAACAGCTAATGAGCCTCGGCTGCACTTCTCCAGCTGAGAAGAGAGAAGGGATTTGTTGTTTCACATGGCTGGAACACCTTAGCTCCTGTTGTGCTACTGGTTCAGCTTTTCTTGTAATTGGTCTGATAGCAAAGGGTCATCTGTTGTGAAGCTGCTGTTCATCACCTCTGTCTTGCTAGAATGACATCAATTTATCTATCTATCATAAAGTTACTGGACCAGCAGTCTGAGACATTGATGGCTTATTTCAATATATAGTCATCGTGAGATGTAATGCATTTTACTTCCTGAATTGTTCAGATTCAGGAATACTGAAATAATTATTAGCAAAATTGGGATGGTGCACACATGTTTTGTAGTCTGTAACTTTTTAGAGATGGCATCTACATACTTTGCTATAATGAATGGCATAAAGTGGTTTTTTCAAATTCTAGCATTGCAGTCTGATTCCTCAGAAAAGCTAAATTTTCTTGAAACTGTCAATGGAAATTGCTAGTTATCAAGACTGTTCAGAGTAATTTACCAGGACTATAAGAAAGGCTGGATTCCTGAGTCTTTCTAGCATAGCATCTTTAACTTTTTAGTGTGACTCCACAGTAACATTAGCCTTTTAGCAAGGCATGAATGTTAAGCCTGATTTCCTGGTATGGGGTGAATGTACTAAAGGAAGGGAAAAGTTTCTCTTGGGTCCTGAACTGATAGAACTGGGTGGCCTCTTCCCCCACATCGTGTCATGTGCTTTTCTAACTCAAATTATTCTAAGGTTCCTAGGTCAACGTAAACATGTGTTTCTCTTCTGCGTTGCCCCTTTTCAGGATTTCCTGACCGGTTGTTCTGAGTTTTTGCATTTAAAACTTTTATTCTGTGTCCAAGCATAATCTGGTATTGAAAATCATGGACACTCTCCATGGATTATGGTAACCCGAGCTATTGCAGACTCCTCAATTGCTATTTACACCATGTAACAATTTACAAGAAATGAAGCTGTGGTGTAGTTAAGTCAGTTCATCCTTCTTCTATTTTGGGCAATGTTGAAAGTGTATGTAAGAGGTTGCAAAGCCTGGATAGCTAAAGCAGACCATTGGATTTATAAAAATTGACACGTACTCTTGCATAATCCTGTGTATAAAACATGCCATAAAGAGAAAGATGGATAGAACACAGCAGAACAAGAAGCATCATGATTTCCTTCCAAGTACCAAGAAGTGTGTAGCTAAAGAAGGGCTGCTTGGTGATGCCAATGCTTCTTCTCTTTCCTCTGTCTCTGTAGGTTCAGTTGACATTTTCTCCTGCATGCATACTAGTTATATTCCACTTAATCATTCCTTTCTTCACTAATTAAGCAGGAAGAGGAGGAGCTCCCTCAGGTATAGGAAAGAGAAAGCAATCAGGAGCTGTGCTTTGCCTTGCTTTTAAGAGAGGTAGGAGCATGGCTTTTTCTGGTAGCTGTTGATTTCTCAACTATTTTCACACAGAAGAAATGCAAATTAGTTACACCAACAAAACTATAATTTGTTTTCATTCCAAGGAGTCCACAGTGGCACAGAACTAGATGCTCCCCTGTATATTTTGCCAAACCCAAGTATAAAGTATTATGGCACAGGCTTAGAAGTGAGCTAATTTCAGCTTGGGAAAGAAGTGCACAAATAGATTGTTTTATTTTTTAACTTGCCTTTTGCTCTTCTGGTATATTTTTTGGAATCTGCCTATAGTGGACTTTAGCTGGCCTTCCTCAGTCCCTTTTCCCACTTTTTCTTCATTCTTACCCCATATCTTGGGAATTGAAAATGAGTCTGTGTATTCAACATGCCACAAGGCTAGTATACACATTTCTGTGTCAGGGAAGAGTTTGGAAGAAAATAAGGAATGACTCTGTTGTGTTACAAAATGGAACTGGGAATTTTGCAGAGCAAAGCAATTTCAGTACGAAGGAAGATTGCAGGTGTCGCATTTACTGAGGTGCTGCAGCCCTGACTGGTCTTTGAACAGACTGTATGAGCTACAATATTTTTAAACATTTAATGTTTTGCTGCAAGGATTATTTTTTTTAAAGTCAGGCAGCAAAGCAGGAGGAGAGCACACTGAAGTGAAGACCAGTAACAGAGAGCCACACAAAGAGAGAAGGATTTGGGTGAGTATTTGAAGAGGTTGCTTCCCAGCTAGAAAGGAGACCATTTAAAATATAGGTGACGGTTGTAGGGGAAACACAAACTAGCAAGTGGGCTAAGGAGAGCAAGTAAAAAGCAGAGCATAGAGTGCAAAAAATGGGTAGAAAGAGGAGCTACCCATGTTATGATTGAAGGTGTTAGAAAATAAAAGACAGAAAATAAGAAAAGATACTAGATGAAGTGACAAAACTGGGAAGGTGGAAGAGCTGAGGTGATATGTGATGTAGCTCCAACAAGAGAGGTAATAAATATAGGAGAGATGTTCCTTGCTGGTTTCACATGGAAGTAGTAGAATTGCTTAGTAGATTTCTGTTAGGCCATCCTTCTCCAAAACACTTACTCAATTTACTTCCTATGTAGTGTGTGTTCAGTCAGCATGGTTTGAGTTATAAAAACTCAATGCCTTCATGCGTTTAGAAATGCCATTTCAAATCTTTAAAAAATCTATTTGAAAGCTGAGAAAAGCTTAAAGCTAAAAACCACATCTTTGAGTGCAAAAATTAACTTTGTGTGTAAAATACATTTGGAGAGCCATTTCTTAAATCTCTGAGCTTTCTTTGAGCTTCATCTTTGTTCTGCCTTTATGAATTCAGATCCCTCGCGTCCTTTCCTCCTTCCCCTGTTTGGCACGCCTCTTGATTGTTTCACAATTTATCTTTGCTGCCCAGGGAGTCCAACTGTCTGGGCTAGTGGCTTTATCCCGCCTTGGTGTCAAGGTCAAAATCTTTTAATTTTACAGGTAGAGTGAGTATCGTGACCCCAGGGTCTGCTGCTGTATATTTAAATGCTGTCAGTGTTCTCACAATGACAGTGTCTGAGGTTTTATGTATGTCAGCTGCTTTATTGGGCTCTTTGGTGATATTTTGTCTAATTTCTCTTGGCAAGCATATAGGTATTTTCTTGTTAACACTAAAAGCCTGTGGCAATAAAAACTCTCAGATAAAAAAAGAGGCTTAACAACATTCTTATTCCAATTAAATTGAAGAGTATATTTACAGAAGGTAAAAAACAATTTTGGCAACATAATAGAGATAAGTCTGCCTTACTACAGTTTCTGCGTCATATCTTTTATCAATAGTTATGCTAAGGATGTCTTTCATATATTACCATTCTTGGAAAAGCCATTGCAATAGGGCAGAATTTGAATTACATTTTGCATCTACAGGCTTTGGGATTTTTAACAAGAGATTGAGTTTCCTTTTGTCCATTTTTTGCCTGTATAGAGTACTTAGACTTTCCAATTGGATCTGCCTGTCTTTCAGCAATGAGGTGTAGTAGGAATATAAACTGAAACATGTGATCTCTTGTGTGTTTTCAGTATTGCTTGGATCTTAAGAATGGTCCTGATCAGTATGGATTCACTGAAACAATTGCAGTAGCTTCTTTGCACAAATATATCAACATATTTCTATGTTTTCAAAAATTACAAGGTAAGTAAATTAAGGATGGTGACATGAAAATCCAGTTACTCCAAAAGTGACAAATACAATTTCAGTTGCACATAGGAGTTGAGAGGCTAATGTGTATTTGTAACAAAACTAGAAGATGGTTCAGCTCTAACAAATTGGTACTGAAATCTTTTACTCTGATATTTCTTCCAAGTCTTTTAAGTTTGGTTTCTGGTGAATCATCTTTAGACACATCAAACATTTTATTATTGCTTTAAGGTGTAGAAGTGTTACAGTAACCTGACAAAATAATTACAAGATTTCTTTTCCCTTATGGGCAAAAGAAAATATTTCTGTCAGCCCCAACATTTTTGAGATATTATTGCCTAAATATTTCACGTCTTACCCCTTCCAATCTCCTGATTCTTTCAAAAAGAAAAACAAACAAAAAACCCAAACAAACAACAACAAAACAACAACAACAACGCCTAAATCTGACAATGTGCTTTGAAAATGTTAGCTAAAACAGATGACTCATATGGAAGAATAATGATCCTCTGTGAACAGCTCATAACTTCAATGGCCTCAGATCTATAGTTGCTGAGAAGCTTTTCCTTTATCCGTTACCAAACTATTCTTTTTCTATTAAGCACAAGAAAAGAAAACCTACAGATTTCTTAAAATTTTGTCTTCTTGTTGATATGTTTGTTTGAACTGCAAGAAAGCACTTACTTATCCATTACATGCAGTTTAAAAATCTACGTTAGCAATTTGTATGTGCCAGTTTACTGAATATTTTGAAAGTCTGCCCTCAAATTTGCATTCTTTCTACTGATAGTCCTGTGACTAACAAACTGATGTACTTGTGAAAGCTAAACAAACTTCCAGAGGCAGAAATTATGAATTCACAGATCAGCCTTTTTCATTAGAAAGAAAACAAGAGAAACCTCACCTAAAACCTGATTCTCTTATTAGACTTGATCTGTAAAAGAATTAATTTTTGTTATTGGAAGGAGATGTGGCAGTCATCATGCCAGATCAACACTGGCAACTGTAATTCTGAGAAAGCTGAAAAAGGCTTTTTGAAACAGAACCTGTTGGCATCCATAAAACCCGCAAATCTGGATACCTTATTCAGTTGAGTAGCTGTGTTGACTCTTTTAAAGAGTGTGGCGTATTGTTTCTAGTCAAAAATATTTTTGTCTGCTCAGATCGCAGTAAGATAGATTACCCATGCTGTCTGTGCAAATTGTGGTTGTACTCAGTGGTCCAGGCATATGGACATTTGTGTTGATTGAGCTATTTTAACAACTCTTATCAACTCTGTCAGCAAAACGGTTACATATTTTAATGTGGTAGTATTCCAAGTTTCACAGCATTCATCTACCTTTCTTATCATTTCTACAGAAGGCTGCTGCAGTTTTGGAGGAATCATTATTTATTCATCTTAATTTAGGAAATTATCTTATCTGAAAGTGAGCTGAAGTCCACATATAAATAAGCAGGACCCAGACTGTAAAGAGAACCAGATGCAGTGGGCCTCCTACACTCCTAATGGCCTCCAAACGTGGTCTAGTACTTCTGGCTAAATGCAAGTCACAGATTAGGCTTTCACCTCTGCCGTGAACAAGTAAATACCATTTATAGAACAAAACATTGGATTTCAGTTACCAATTCTGTATGATGGCTGTATTTTACATGAATTCAGAAGTAGAGACAGAGGCATAGTTTATTAAGAAACTGTGTTTAAGATACACAGTTTGCAAGTAGTGTTTTTCTAAATGTATAATGAAGAGTGCTCTGCTTGCTTTGTCTTTGTTTAAAACAACCTTATTTGACTAAAGTTTCCTTGACACCCTAAGCGAAATTACCCTTTCTGGAGAGATGAGCATTTTGGTACAGTGTTTTGCAGGCAGCTTTGAATGTACTCCTGTAAAGCTGTCAGGAGCCACATGGGAGGCTCTGAGACCAGCACTGTCAGCATGGAAGTGAACCCAAGCTGTTCCCTGGGTGGGCTTGGTTGGCTGAGACTCAGTGCCAAGGCAGCCCTGGCTTCTGAGTCAGAATATGGGCAAACCTCGAGTTCTTTCAGAACAGTTTATCCTTTTGAGAAATAAGGCTGATCTATTCCAGCAAGGTGCTTAAGCTCAGATACAACTGAGTGAATAGGCAAGAGGACTTGCCTTCTCAGCTAACCAGCTGAAATACCATTTTCTTGTCATAAGCAGAATTGTTGTGCTTATCAAATTCAGCTCAGTGCCCTTGTATATGTGCCTATGATCTTATGTATGTTTTTAGTCTTTAACTTTTTTTAAAATTTGTGTGATTGATAGAAGATGCAAGATGACAAAGCAGAGACAAAATATATGACAGTTTTTACTGTTGAATTATTTGAGATGGTTTTTTATGTCTTTAAAATGTTCCTGTTTAATTTGTTATTATTATTGGCTCCGTTAGTATTTTGCATATATTGCTCAGATGAAAAAACTGAGGCAGAAATTTATCTGCTGAGTATATTGAAAAATCAATAATACATGCTAGAAGTCTTGCTGACTCATCTCTTACTTGCTGGTTTACTCTGTTTTTAATTGTTTTCTTGTTCAAGATTTTAACCTGGAATTGAGTTTTGGTGCAGGAGATTTTTTTTTAACTGTGTATTTTGCATTATGCATTTCCCCTGCTTTTTTTTTTTTTTTCTTCAGCTGCAGTAGTTTACTTTAGAGTGTTCTTGACTCGTTTTCTTGTAGCATACTACATACAGTTCCACTTGAATGCTTAGAAATATATTATATTTGCCTTGTTGAAATGAGGTTGACACATGGGTGGGAGAAATTTACAGCTGGTAAGCGACAGCAGCAAGTTTGTATTATACAATTTAAAAAGGTCATAAGTTTTGTCACTATTCTCCATTAGTTTGGATTATGATATTGCAAAAAACCCAGAACCCTAGCATATGCATGAAAGGCATGTGCTTCTTTGTATAATTCCTAGAATAATTTTTTTAGACAGCCTAGTCTAGTCAAGGGGCAGTTCTTGGGTTGTGTCCCTTCGTCAAAACAGAATGTAAATCTGAACCTCTTTGATGTTCTCAGTACTTCTGCACACTTTGCAAACAAATGACAAATTTTGTCTGGAGCAATTTGCAAAGTGGAGGATATGGAATAGATGTTTAGCCGGAAAAAAATATTAGGGTTTTTTTTTTCCTTTTCTTTAAATAGTTATATTTGAAGCTTTGTTTTGATCTCAGTTCAGTAGGAAGGGAGGGAATAGATGTACATAATCATTGCCAGCTATGGGGGACATATGCCCTGTGGACATAGGGAGCACCTCAATTCCATACCTGAAGTAATATTTTTGTCACTTTTTAGGATGTTTCTCTTCTGACTAAAAAACATAGGTTTTTTTTTTTCCCTGTGTGTAGACTAATACACAGCCTTGATAGCATTCGTATCCATCTTAAAAATAAAAAAATAAAAATAATAAAAAAATTCCTCATTTACAATAAGATTTTTAGATCATCCTAATAATTACATCATATAATTTCCTTATGTGAAGGTGTATTAATTCACTGTTGTCAATCTTAATATTTTTAAATGCTAAATAAAAGGAAAATTTCAGAATGTCCAAACCCACATCATTACCTAAAGATAACAACAAAAGTATGAAGAGTTTTTTAAAAACAAATTTACAGTGTTTTGACCATGTTTTGTAGTCTCTGTCTGGAAGTGCTGTAAATGCCTGGGCAATTGTTGCTTATCAGGACTGCTGATCTTGCTTTACCTAAAATATGTGCATGTTCACAAATGACACTTCATCAATCCCAGCTCTCCAGATGTTTCAGATATATTCTTGAAGTTTTTTATAATTCTGTTTTCCACACGTGTGCATGTGACACTCAAACATGTGAAGAACAGTTTGCTTATCGTTACTGGGGAGATATGTGCACATGTGTCTAGAATATTGTACTCTGAGTCCGGCAGGATAAATCTTCTCCTGTTTCTAGTTTCCCCGAAAACATCTTTGGAGAATTTTAGTTTGTATTGTCTATTAAATTAAACTTCATCCCCCATCTTGCTGTTTTCAATATTTTCTTTCCAAGCATATGTAGCTTTGTGTGCTACAACTACAATTGTTTGAGAGGACTGAACTATTGTATGAGGTAAATGATTGAGTTCTTTTTGAAAGGATCAAGAAAAAACAGGTACTCTAAAAAGTAGAGTAGATTTTGAGCCTATTTTCCCAATGCAGTTAATTCAATGTTTCCAGTTTCATTTTGCTGTTAGGCCACTCCCTAATTATTCTGTCCTAAAAAAAAAAAAAACCTGCAAAAAACCCACATTACTTTCTAGCGCTTCTTTTCTGTAACTTACTTCCTTTTTCCTTTTTGGTGATCTTTATTTTCAACTCACATTTGATTTTGGCTTGGTTTCCTCAGGGCATATGATGAGATATGAGAAGGAAAGAGACCCCTTAGTGTCTTCTCTAAGGAAATGGCCACCACAATGTAGTAATGGACACAAGATAATTGAAGCAGAGAGAGATGTGAACGAAAGCCAAGGAGACCAGGCTTTGTGAGTTCTGCTGTTTGTGGATTCAGTTTGTGTGAAGAATTTTCAGTGCCAAAACACATATGAAGCACACACAAATTTTGTCCTGTTTGTTTCATCATGGTGACGATGTTAATTATGGACATACAGAATGAATAAGCTGCCATTTATTTTCATTTATTTTAGAAAAGGACAAACCTATATACACATACATGTGTGCATGTGAGAAGAGACCTTCTGTTAGCTGGGACTCCCTTTTCTGTCCATCCCAGGACAGGGATATAGCACTAAAGGAAATTTGGCAGAATTAGAAATGGAGGAGAAGTGCAATCAGAGCATATAACAGAAGCACTTTCAAGACCTGTAGGAAAATATGACAGTGCTTTTTCAACTTTTGCATGACCTTTCTCCTGAGGAATGGTTTTATTTGTATAAGATGCTGAAGCTTGGGTCAAGCCCAAAAAATCTACTTTCCCTTCAAATTTATATTTCTGAGAAAATTCAGCCATGGGATCCATGTTGGAGGGATTTTTTTACTCCAAAGCATCCTCATATTTGCATTCTCTGGGAAAAAATAACCCTATAGAGAGAAAAAAGTCACCAAGAAAACCATCAGTTTCAACACTTGCTGTTAACAGTATACTAAACCCCCAAAAAGTCAAGTATCTTAACCTTCAATTAATGCAACTTCAAAAATGTGTGACTATATTAATATTTTTAATTATTTTTGTTGTTTTTAAATTATTTTGTTGACATAATTTTATGAAGAAGAGTTTTTATGTTTTTAAGGTGGGGGAGAAAAAGTTATTTCATGCACAGACCTGCTGAATAGCCACATAATCTAATATGTCTGCTTTCATTTTTCCTCCCCATAGTCTCATTGCTTTTTTCTGGGTCATTTCAGGAACTAATTTTTTGAGTTCCTTGTGTTACAGAGATTTGTAAAAGAAAATGTATTAGCACACTTTTGGGTACCATTAAAAAACCGTTTCCATCTTTAGAAATCTTTTTAAATATCCAGGTGTTTTCAACAACTACAAATGCTGCCAGCAGGGGTCAGTTTAGTACCAATGGAAATTGAAATGGCAGTACTGCACACTTGAGGAGCTAAAACAAATGTGAAGCTTGTATAATCAGACTACACATAAACTGTGTGTATAACTTGGTAGAGAGTGACTAAAACAATTTTTGCTATTCCTACTGGATTTGGATTTGAGTCCTTTTTTAAAAGTCAATGAATGAATAACCTTTTCTGGAGTTTTGCTGATTGCCCACAGTATTTTCAGTATTTTGTCCTTTAAGAGTATGTGAATGATGGATTTGACACTTTGCAAAAAAAGTGAATCTTCATTACAAAAAAAAAAATTGCATAGGAACAATAGGATATGAAAAAAGGATTGATTTCTGTGATGTCTCACATTTAAACTGAAAAATGTGAACCTTAGGTAGGTACATGGAAGTCTTCAGGTCAAGTTCTTCAAAGGCAGGAGTACTGGTGTATACATAGAGCTTACACATCACCTGAACCTTCACATCCCTCCCACCTTCCTTCCTCCCATAAAGAAGCCTGCACTGACTTCTTTAGAACCACTGGTGAGCTCTTGAATTTCTAATGTTTGCCTGAGATCACGTATGGCCATAGTTATTCATTAAGGTAAACATGTCTAACATACAAAATAGAAAGCAGGAGGATAAAATAGGGAAAAAATAAAAAAGTGTCTGACAGAGAGAGTTACTGTGGGCTTTATCTTTTTCATGCAGTTGCTTTTTTCTGCAGGTATCTGCCTTTGTCTTCTGTTTGCAGTCTTTGCCACTTTGATGTGCGTTGCATTTGTAGAACTACCTAGGTACATCCAGTTTTAGATTCTTGCATTCCAGGAAAAAGTAAATGACAGCATGTATCTTTTAGAAAGGTTTAACTTTCTTTTTAGTTCAATAGTGACTTCAGTAGAAATTCTTAGTTTGCATTTGATCACTCACAAGTAGAGTTCAATTTAAGTCAAATACTACTTTTAATGATATAATTGATGCAAAGTAATCAGGTACATGAGGCTAGGGTTACAAGGCGCTGTTTTTTAAGTGAGGTATAAGTATAAACTATAAGAGGAGACATAATATTGAGAACATTCAAAAAACTTGTTGCCCAGTCAAGACTGAAGTAACATATTTCAAGATTGAAAGACTGGAATGACATCATGTTATTGGAAAATTTTATGACTCTTTGTAGCAGCAGCAGCAAATATAACAGTTTTTATTTTGTCTTCATTTATTTTTTAATCTCCTTTTCTTTGAAAACTGTATCCTCCTCCTGCTTTTTTCTGTTCTTCCAATTCCACTCTACCACATTCTGCATATTAGGTAACTGAAATGGGTATAACTTTATGGAGTACTAAAATATATCTAATTAGGTTACATGGAAATTCAGGGCAAGGACCTATCTTCTGTTTCTATTTGTCATCATTTCTCAGAGATTTTCTGTGATGGTTTTGACTTTGGTGTCTAAAGCTGGTTCAAGATTCCCCAAATTTTCGGGACTTCAGGTACAAACATTAGATACTTCTGTCCATGTTTACCTTTCTCAAAGGTGTTAGTGACTTGGCCATGTTTTCTCTGGAGAGAGGTCATGAGTTAGAATAACAATTTTATTCACTGTGCTTTTAAATACCTAAAAGGAAAACATTTTCCCGTTAGAATATAATATTCTTTTAAATGATCTTGTGTGAAGTTTGAAACAGCAGGGAATAAATTAATTGTGAACATTTGGGGACAAACTGTATTGCTTTTTAAAACCTACGCTGTCAATTATGCACCTGTTGGCTGACTTTCTGTTACAAAGTTAGCTTTGGCCAACTGGCGAAAAATTGCTGCTTGCAAGATCGCTAATGCTTGCAGAATATTACAAGTGTTGAGTCCTTTTTTCCTTCCTCAATTAGAGAGTAGGTGTGGTGATAAATCTTAGTTCGGAAATCAGCTGGGAGCTGTCTTTCTCAGTTGTCCCTTTTGAGCTGCCACAATTCAAAGTTCTTTGCCTCTTTTATGTGATTCCATGTGTTTACCTGTCTGCGTTGCCACCTGTGGTTTTTTTTCCCCAGACAGACAACAAAAGAATACTTTTCTTGCCAATCTAGCTCCCCTGAGATGGATGACGAGTCTTGGACGCAGATTATAAATCATTATTCTTTCTAGTCAGTTGAACCCTTGAACACAAAAAATTGAGCTGACTTCTGCTCTTCCGTAGTATTTTATCACTTCCTTCTTCAGTTATGCTCTTGCACTCTCTTAAATACACTGGGCACCAGCCTTTCAAGGTCTATCCTCACATACTGTGTCCTCATCTTTGCTTAAGTCTTAGAAACAGGATTGCTTTCTCAGAACTATTTGTGACTCTCCATTTCATCCTCCACAAAGGACAAAATCTTTCTTTTCTTGACTGCTAGTCTTCCTTTGAATAAGTAAGGGTTTCTCCCCATGAAGACTATTTAGATTCTCTTTACTTAGAGAACATTATGAGAGTCTTGAACTAGTATGTCTTTGATTTAAGAAGTCCCAGCAACAAGATTTCTGGAGAAATGTCTCTTGTACTTCTATTCCTGGACCCAAAATGGGCCTGGGTCTCCCAGTATTGTGTGCTAGGGTGTTAGAGGAGGACTGCTATGTTTTCTGCAGAGAGAAAGTGGGAAGGAGCACCAAAACTGTGAAGATTCTTCAATTCCTGCTCCAAACCCTGCTATTACCTTCATTGTCTTGTCAATTAGTACAAAACCTCAATCAGTACTCTATTGCAGGGCATCTTTGCAGAACGTGCATCAGGCTTATAGTGTCGTGCCTGCAAGATGTGGAAAATGGCTCACGAGGATAATATTGGCAAAACTCTCCATGATATGGAAGTAATTTGCTATAATCATCGGGTTTTCAGATGCAATCACTTGATAATTGCATACTTTGAGGCTAATGAAATATAGTAACAAAGAACAGGAAACCACTACGTCTCTAAGTGGAAATATTGCTTTAAAATATATATAAGCCCCCAGTGCATAAATGCCCCACAGGATGAGAGGTGGTATGTGGGAATTTCTCCTGTTTGTTTTGAAATCAGCTCTAATAAAGTAGGTGGTCTGAGAAACTAGACACCCGCAAAGGACTGATGGTCAGAGGATTCTCTGGAGTTTGGTGTTTCAGTGCAAACCTTGACAAGGAAACATTTCTGTGTGAAGGTACCTAGGATAGTGATACTGTCCCCAAATTGATACTGATGGGTAAAAGTAGTGTTGCACAAGAAGACAGAATACACTATTACACAATATTAAAACCACAAAAGCCCCATGTCTCCAACAACCATTATACACCCTGACACCCTTGCAACTGAAAGATGGCTTATTTCAGGTGACTGATTTCAGCATCTTCCAATGACTGAGGCAGAAGCTGGTCTGTGCTTGTGTAAATCAGAGCACCTACAAGGCAGCAATAACAATGTGTGAATTTTGTGGCTGTTAAAGTTTCATTTCTCAATCTTCATCAGTTATATTTTGGCCAGAAGCCAGGGAATTCATCTTAATAGGGAGCCGAGAAAGCAATGATCTGGTGTGGGTAAGATTCTTTGTACACAGAGAATGTTTGTCTTGTCGAAATTTTGCAGCATGATAATGCAAAAATTCCCTCAAAAATGCAAGGAAGCTATATGCTGATGAAAACATTGAATGAAATGGACTAAAGGAAAACCAGCAAGCAAGAATGATGACAGTATTTTCTGTCTCATTGCTCAATATTGTCAAATGGGCCTTCACACAAGAATAGGACAAAATATGTGCAAAATGACCCCCTAGGTGTGGGTAGAGCAATGGTGTTGAATATTGACATTCAATTATGTCCATAGCCTCTCCCATGAAATAAACTTCAGCAATTCCTGCTCAAGGGGAGGACAACAGAAAGATTAGAAGACACGCTGGGTAGGAGAGCATCTAGAAACAATGCAGATGGATGCTTGGAAACGGTGGGTTTCAGATAGGATTTTCAGCAGTTGTTCTGCTCTGTGATTGGCAGGTTTTTTTAAAAAAGCATCCTGACTTTTGAATTCATCTTCTCTAAAACAAAGCAACATATATGGACCCTCAGCATTCAGAAGTAATCTTGATTAACTCTACTGACATCACTTCCAGAGAGCAGTTCACTCTTCATTTCAGAGCAGGTATGTTCTCAAGAGGAGCCAGGAATTCAGTGTGGTCCTGAAATTTTCAGCTGTGATTTGAGTGAAGAAAGAGGGGTGACAGACCCTGATTTCTTCTCTGTCATGACCAGTGACAGGACCAGAGGGAAAGGCCTGAAGCTGTGCCAGGGGAGGTTTAGGGTGGATATTAGGAACAGGTTCTTCACCCAGAGGGTGGTTGGGCACTGGAACAGGCTGCCCAGGGAAGTGGTCACAGCACCAGCCTGACAGAGTTCAGGAAGCGTTTGGACAATGCTCTTGGGCATGTGGAGTGACTCCTGGGGATGGTGCTGTGCAGGGCCAGGAGATGGAGTCTATGATCTTTGTGGGTCCCTTCCAACTCAGCTTATTCTGTGATTCTGTGAGTCAGAGAAGCTCGTATTTTCATTACGGTCAAGCTAAAGGTGGGCAAAAATAGGTTCTCAGGAAGTTTGTCTAATGGCCGAAGACATTCAGTATGCATTTTTGACATTATATTTAGAATATTTTGGACCTAATGGTTTAAGCAGCTATATTTTCTCCCTTGCTCTGCAGGACCAAATCTATCTATCTGTATCATCTGTAGTACAATCTTTTATTATGATTTCTGATGTTCCTTAAGCAACCTTAGTAAAATACATAGAAGTAAAATGATTAGCCTTGGCTTTCCTCTCCAGTTTAAGATGATGTCTAAACTAGTGATTTAAATTTGGCGCTTTTAAAATGAAATAAAATTTACTATCTGGGCATTCTGCATGCCAGCCCATATCATTCAGAAGTGTAGCTGGAAGTGAGACAGAAGTGATAGTATCTGGTGCAGCAAACTATCTTGTGCAGCAGCAACAAAAGAGATGCTGACACACTGTACAACCTTTGGGATAAAGTCCTTATTGAAAGAAAAAGCCTTTATAGAAATCTGTGCTTTGAATAGCCTTTTGCCTCTGAAGAGTATATTTATTTCCCTCCCTGCTAAACTGGTAAGAAGAAAGACTTCATTAATATGAAGCTGTACATGTGTTGTGTTCTTCTTGGCTTTAGTTTCTCATTTTGCCCTTAATGTTGTTAAACAATTAGTTTTGTAGTAGTTTTATTTCTAAGGCAAGAACAAAGTGTTCTCAGTTTGTGTATGTAAAACATGCAATGGTGAAAAAGTGTAGGCACTATGGGAAAGGATGACATTTCTTTGTGCTGGAGGAATATTCTAAATTGCATTAGAGGAGGTCTTCAGAAGAAAATCAATAGGACACTGTTTTCTTGCTAGAGATAATTTGGATGACCTTATGTTTTTCAGCATTTGCCCATATTTCCTACAAAGATAAACAAAGCAAAGTCAAATCTGTCTTAGGCCAGTGTCACTATGCTGATTATATAAATCTGTTATTTCTAGTATTAGATTAAATTAATAGGAGAAAACCATTGGCATGTTCTGTTCTCTACCCAGCTATGTGAATATGTGAGGAGAGAAGAGATACAAGCTCATAAAAATGAATATAAATATAACTTATATATAATAATAATAATAACAATAATAATAATATAATCTACTATTCTCTATGCAGCAGCATTTGCAGACCAGAGACAGATCAAAGGGGTTGCTAGAAAGAATGTCCTGTATGCTGGTTAATAAGAAAACAGACTAAAGCATTATTGATCCAGTAAACTGAAGGCTTTTTAGTTCATTCTTATCTCTCTCTGCTCTATGCCTGTTCATAGGTTTTCCAAGTATAAGCACTAGAGAATACTGAATTTCTTTTCCTTTTGAATTCTTTCAGAACTATTACATTAAGATCATCATTGTCATTCTGAAAAATCCGAAGGTGCCAGCTTTTCCTTCTCTAGTCATTTTATTAGAAAAAGAAAAAGCACAGATTTTGTTCAGTTTAGCTAAAATTGGTTTAGGTAAACAAGTGAAAAGTCTTACCTGAACACATCTGGACTTGTTTAAGGTTGACATGAGCTAAATCAGTATGAACTACATTGAACTGCTTTTTTTCAGATTAAGTTATTTTTCCTTCAGCTTAACAAATAATTTTAATACTAATTTCAAACTGGTGTATTTGGATGCTGATGATGTACAGTAGCCTGGATTCAACTCTTCTAGTGAAGTTTAATTCACTAGAGAGGTATGTCAAGTAATGAAACTATCTTCATTTTCTCATGATGTTTTTGAAGCTGAAATACCAAATTGAGTTTCATTTTAAAAAGGAAGGAAAAGAAAAAAACTCAACCAACAATGAATGTCAAACCTCACTGAGTTGTTTCAAGCTGTGAGAGTGTAAGGATTTAGACACGTGAACAAAGTAGGTGTTGTTAACTGCTCTGCGGTAGCTGTCCATAAACATACTCCAGCACTGCAAGGTAAAACACTGTTAATGAGCTCCTATGCCTAAACTGCATAGTAGTGAGGGTGTGCAGACTGTTTTTTCCAGAATGAACTGATGCCCTTTCAGCTTCATCTCTGATCACTTAGCTTTGTAATGCCATCTCTAATAAACATTTTAAAAAGTGTTTGTGCTTTGAAAGAATGAAACAGGTAAAATATCTAGCTGTTCTGAAATTTGTGAAGGCATTTTGAAGAAACTGTTACTTCTGCTAAAGGTAGGAAATGGGATTTTTTGGCATCTCTTCCTTTGCTTTCTTCCTGTAAGCTGTTGGAGGTCCTGCAGAGGCATGGAAATGAGTGACTGAATCATAGCAAGAGCCAATTAATTTAGATATGGCAACCATCTACAGCAGTCACCAAATTTCAAAAGCAACCTGCTCTAGCCACATTGTTAGAAGAATAGATAAGGGCTTAATAGGCAGATTTTTTTGGACTTGTTTTCACAAGCAGTTGATTTGAGGAAGATTAACCTGTCTCCTATAAATTAACTTGGAATCATAATGGTGTTACTGACAAATGCCAGAATATCCGTTCCTGCTTTGAAATATGTTAAAACTTTTTCACCTACTTTTTGGTGGAAGTGAGTTTTAAACACATAACTTGGGAAGAGCATTTGATTTATCCATTTTGAATTTACTGTCTTTTGAGTGTTCTCTTCAATTTACTAATTCTTACATTATGAGCAGTTCATGACTGGTTTCTAGACTATTCACAATGTCATGTGCTTTTAGGTTTTCTTTCCAAAGGTAAGAGTCATGATTTGTTTTTCATACATATGAATTAATATGATTTTCTTCACTCTCCTCTTTAATCCAATAATTCAGTATATTACTGAATATTTTCTTATTTAAACCACATGCTTTCCCATACTATTCCTTATTCATCTTTGTTGGTTTTTAACTACAACTGCTGATGAGCTGATGGTTTTTTTTCCTCTGCCATTACTCTCTGTGTTGCTAACTTTCTTGAGCTGATAATTTGGATAGTCATTTTTCTCACTTATTTTGCATACATCAAATTGGAGTATATTTTGCTTTTGCTTTAGTAGTTCATTTAGTATGCTCTGAAGTGCCTTATTGTATTCTCTGGTCCTGCACAATGTAATAACTTTTATCTTCAAATATTACTGCCACTTTTATTCTATCCATTTCCACTTCCCCCCCTGTTCTAGGTTGCTAAGAGAAGGAAATATAAAGCATGTACTGTGTGAGCTGAAAAGGTACTGCTGTGCCTCTTTCTACAGCCAATCAAATCGAAATTCAAAAACCAACAGAATTCACTGTGCACCAAATCTGTTGGCTAGTTTCAGTGGTGAAAGGTGTGGGAGGCCTAAAAATATGAAAGAGAATAAAGCTGCCACCTTCCTCCTTCTCACTTCCAAAGTTTGAAGTAGGTAAATAAAATGGAAAAATTTAGCCTAAAGATTATAATTCCCCACATATAATTACTGTATTGCATAAAAATTTTTAAAGCTTAGTAAACAGGAAAGAGAGAATTGCTTTAAACAATGTCAGTTAATGAATTTGGACTGGAGGCATTACTGTTTCCCATGCTTAATTTCCTGCATCAATTCAAAACCACCTACTTTTTGACATTTCATGGTCTCTGAAGCAAATAACAGTGATACCCCAATCTAGAGTTGTGAATTTAGATGAAGAATAAGCTGCAGGGGCAGAAGATCTGTGAAAAAGCAGAAAAAGATTCTGCTTTGTTGTTGACATTTCTGGTAGTTGAAAAAGACTAAGAAAAGGATCTCCAAGCACAACTGTCTGAAAGTAGAGTATTTTTCTGAATTTTCTGAGTGGCATTATTAGCCCTATTATAGTTTCATTTTCATGTTTCACATCCTTTTTCTACTATTCAGTGAACCCAGAAAACATTGTTTGCAAATCATAGATCAGTTTACTTCCAAGGAAAATGCAGATAAGCACAAATGCACAGGTATATTTGCAGTGATTCAAAGCACAACTCAATGCTATAAATGTGCAGTGCCCCATTAACCTTTTAGATTGGAGGCATGTATCCACATCCAGTAAGTTTCCTTTTAAGTGACAGCTGCAAAAAATATTGCTGCTGTTTGTGTCATTAATTAGGTTCTTTTATAGATTTAATCTCTGCTGCAGTTTCCAGAGGAGAAAACTGGCATATAACCTGTGAAGAGGAAAAGAGATCACTTACTTATATTTCCAAAGGTCAACTCATATGTTACTAACTCATTTTTTACTATTGTTTCTCCTCAGTATTATGAAGTTTTCCTGGTTTGTTGGTTTTGGGTTTTTTTTTGTAGTTTTCAGAGCTTCTTAGATTGATAACATTTATTAAAATGCAGATTGATGACCTTTCTCAATTTAGTGAACGTCTTTCTTTGAAGATTATATAGCTTTGATAGGAGAAAATAGAAACTCTTTCTGTTAGCAGATTTATTTGATATATCAAGATGAAATGATGGATTACTAACAGAATGTGTTTTTAAACATTTATTGTATTTGAGATACTGCTTTAGTCCATGCATTTTAGAATCAGTTATAAATTAAAACATTGATGCTAAGATGCACAGAAGATGAAAATATTATCCATTTGCTCCAAAGAGTGCAATGATTTTCAATATTAAAAAAATAATTGATTTAACTGTTAAATTGATTTAGTATTTTTAAATTATATTGGTTATGAATTTTGCTAATTTCTAATATGATATTGTTGACTGTGTGTTAGCTATTTCAGGGTAGTTATCAAATAATTGCTTTTTCACGTGACTGATTGAAACTTCATTCGTACATCACTTCAGACCCTTTTTCTAAAGATCGTCAAGTATAGCAGTTCTCCAACTCCAATTTTAATCAATGATTAAAACTTCGACTGAAGTTTTTACTGATTACGTTAAGGGAACTTTATCCTAAGCCTTTTGTTAGTCCTGCTGCTTTCCCTGATGCCCTTGTTATGCTCCTGTTTTTTCTTTGCCATCCCACTGACTACAGTGAATCATGCTGTGATATGGAAAGGCAGCCACCTTCTAGAGGGTGATACAAATACATGGCTTCCCTTGATACCACCATGCCCTGTAGAGTTTTTGTAAGTTACTACGTAAATCTTAAATGGGTACTATAAAACTACAAAATTACTTTTAAAAAATTTGGTTTCTGTTCTTTATGTGGGACTAAAGTTTTTTAAAAGTTGTGTCAGTATAAGTGATAATTTGTGTATGTAGTCTGAAGGATACCTTGAAAGGTGTGTATGCTTGGACTACACATTTGGGTAATGAGGAGAATGACGGCATTGTCCAGAGTGGCACTGAGGTAAACTTGGTTAGAAACAAGAGGCAAAGAGCTTGGACATGCATGCTAGACAGATATAGACAGAGCCATAAGATATCAAAAAGAGCTTTTCCGCTCTCACATGTGCTTCTGTCACTTTGCCCCTTGCTTGTACTTCAGTAGATGGTGTCGTGAAGTACCTACTTTCCTCACACATAACAAATTATAGAAAATGCAGGCAAATACGAGTGGAGTTTCTTCTTGTTTGTATTTTGTAGCCCTTCTTTTACATTTTTTACTTTGTGTCTGTGTGCCAGCTCTGCAATGGAAATGCTATCTATATATGCTATTGATAATGGTGGGACTGGAATAATTCTCAAGTGTCCTGTCATTTTACAGCTACTTTACCTTTTTCAAAGAGGAGCTGGTATCCAACGATTTGACTGTTTGAAAATTTTTAAACCACACTGAAACATAAAAATGAGATGAGAGAGGAGCTGCTTTCATTGGGAGAATCAATCCTCCAACATCCTAAGTGGCCAGCATATTTGTGTCTCTTGAACTCTTGATGTTTGGAGAGAGATGAGCACGATTTTCTGAACTTGTTCATGGAGACTGCCATTTGTGGCCATGAATTGTGGGTCCTGTCTGCAAGTGTCAGCAAAGGTGGTAGTTAATGCCAGTAGTGATGGCAGTTGTATTATAAAGTAAACTGCGAGCAGCAGCTTAGAGATACATGAAACGGGTCAGAGGATAGTGTGGGGATTTATTCTTCTTCCTTAGGGTTAATCTCTGTGATTTACACAGGGATTTTCCTGTGCCCTTTTGGAAACCACGGGTGAGATGAAAGAGCAGAGGTCAAGACAAGAAAGCTGATAAGCTCTCTTTTTCTCTACCCTGAAGTAGGATGTCAGCAGGGTGGGATGCACTGGGACAAGGATGGGGCAATCAGAACAAAACAACAGCTGTACTAGGTCAAGCCAAAATCCACCTAGCCCACTCATTTGTCTGATAGTGACCAGAAATAAATACTTAGATAGGAATAAAAAATTGTTTTCCTTCTAAGGTAGCTTTCTAAGACGCAGTATGCTGTAGTTTAATCTGGATTTGCTTGAGGCCTAAATTTACTTTTTTCCACTTAAAATTTTGTTTCCATTTTTGTTTTCTACAGCATCCTACAGAAATACAGTCTGTAATGTGATTATACTGTATCTGGAGTTTAATTTATTGTCAAAATTCTGTTGTTGTCAAGTATAAAGTAGAATAGAATATGCTGAGTTGGCCAAGACCCACAAGGATCATTGAGTCCAACTCCTGGCCTTGCAAAGGACACCCCAAAGATCACACCATGTACTTCAGAGCATTGTCCAAATGCTTCTTGTCAGGCTTGGTGCTGTGACCACTTCCCTGCGGAGCCTGTTCCAGTGTCCAGCCATCCTGTGGATGAAAAACCTTTTCCTGATATCCAACCTAAACCTGTCCTAACTCAGCTTCATTCTGTTTCCTTGGTAACTGATCACAGGAGTGAAGAGGTCTGTACCTGTACCTCCACTTCCCCTCATGAGAAAATTGTCAACTGCGATGAGGTCTCCCCTCAGTCTCCTCTTCTCCAGGCTGAACAGGCCAAGTGACCTCAGCCACTCCTCACACGGTTTCCCCTCAAGGCCCTTCACCATCTTTGTTGCCCTGCTTTGGATGTTCTCTAATCGCCTAATGTCTTTCTTATATTGTGACACCCAAAACTGCCCCCAGGACTCTAGATGAGGCTGCCCCACTGCAGAGCAGAGCTGGACAATTCCCTCTCTCGCCCAGCTAGCGATGCTGTGCCTGATGCGCCCCAGGACAGAAATGCCAGGGCACACTGTTGTCTCATAGTCAACTGGCCATCAACCAGGACCCCCAGGTCCCTTTCCCGAGTGCTGCTCTCCAGCCTCTCGTTCCTTAGTCTATCTATACACACAGCCAGGGTTGCCCCATCCCAGGTACAGAGTCCGGCATTTGCCCGTGTTAAACTTCATACGGTTTGTGATTGCCCATCTCTCTGATTTGTCAAGGTCTCTCTGCTGGACCTCTTTGCTCTTGAGGAAGTCGACAGCTCCTCCCAATTTAGTGTCGTCATTAAACTTAATAAGTATCCTTAGACTCCTGCACCCAAATTGTTAATGAAGATATTGAAGAGTACAGGGCCAAGGTTGGAGTGCTGTAGAACCCCACTAGTGACAGGTCCCCAGTCTGATGTTACCTCATTCCCTATAACTCTTTGCACCTGACCCATGAGCCAGTTGCTCACCCATTGCATGATGTGTTTATCCAGCTGTGTGCTGGACATTTTGTCCAGAAGGATCCAGTGAGAGACAGTGTCCAAAGTTTTGCTAAAGTCCAAAAATGTAACATCTACTGGCTTTCCTTCATCAGCTGGTTGGGTTGCCCTGTCATAGGAGGAAATCGGGTTCAGCAAGCAGGACTTTCCTCTCATGAAGCCATGCTGGCTGGGACCAATGATTGCGTTGTCCTCTAGGTGTTTTTCAATACCTCTCAGAATAATATTTTCCATGATTTTGCTGGGCACTGAAGTGAGGCTGACAGGCTTATTTCTATTTTGCTTCATATTTCTCATATGTGAGAAAATGAGTGTCTGTTCATGATTGCCGTTCCATGTGTAATTTTTCTCGTACCTAAGTTGGCTTTTCCAATGTGAGTCTGTTGAGCTTCTCCTGTTACAGACATAGCTGCATAACTTCCATTCACAGCATTGCTCTTCTCTGTAATGTTTCCAGTTCTGTTACATTCCCTTTGAAATCAGGTGGCCACAGCTGCATGCTGTGCTAGAGAATTGGATGCTCTATGAAGTTACTTGTCACATTGACATTTTTCTGGTTTTCTCTGTTCTATTTCTAATAGCACCTACCATTTAATTTGCCATTTGCACTGCTGCTTGGCTTTCAACTGATGATATTTTCAGAGAACTTTATATAAAGGCACAAAAAACCCTGTTCTGATTAGTGTCAGGATTTGGACTCTAAAGCACTGTATGGTGTTTGTGTTGTTGAGGTTTTTTTTTATAAATGTGTTGCTCTGTGTTTATCAAAGTTGAATGTCATCTGCTAGTTTATTTTTCAGTTGCTCATTATAGAACTTCCACAGGTCTTTGTTGTCAGTGTAGGACTTAATTATTCTGACTAATTTTATATTGTCATTAGACTTTGTGAGATCATCTTCATTTGCACAGTGTAGTTTTAAGCACAGATGCATGTGACACTCCACAGGACATTTCCCCATTATGAAACACAACCGCTTTTACAGTAATTTTGTATCTTTCAACTTCTTAATAGTTTGAAATAGGGTTTTTCCTCTTACTTGATGAAGTCTCAGGTTCTTGAAGGGAGAGATTTTGGTGAAGAGTTTTGTAAAAGCCTTTCTTGGAAATTCAGGTAGTCTGAAAGCTAAATTATAGTCGTCTAGTCCATAGGCTAAATGGTTTCTTTGAAGAAATCTGGTAGATTTGTGAGGTGTCATTTCTTCTAAGAAAACTGTATAGACTTTTAATATTAATCTCTGTCTATATTAATTCTGTTCTATTTTTTCTTTTTTTCTTGTTTCTACCATTTTGCATTGTGTAGCAGTTGAAACTGGAGGTTTTAGTTTCATAAGTGCCCTCTGAAAATGGTTTGAAAAACTGCTTTCGTATTTTTCACCATTAATTGAATTTTTCAGTTTTCTGATGTTAAAAATGGGTTTGTTGCTTTGATGCATTTGAGACATTTGCATTTGATGCCACAGATCACTCTTATTCCAGGATGCTGTGCTGATTGTAGCTGTGATAAAATGGTTTTGCCAACACAAAGCTTTCCACTCCTTTTTTTCTTCTGTCCACACCTGTGTTTTGTTGGAAAAGGAGTTACTTTATGATAGAGTGTAGTGATAAACAATGCTTTTTACACCTAACCAAAATACACTATTAAAAGCCACAGTGACTAATAAATGATAGTTACCAATAAATTGGATATCTTATAATTTATTAGATGTTTTGCTGTAGCAATAGCTTGAATATGCAGTACCAGGATTATCAAAAATGAGTGTCTCAGAATGCCATAAAATACTCTGCTGAGCTCTAGTATCTGGCAAACCCCAGAAAATGATGTTTTGATGCTGTAAGATCTCTAGGTCAAATTCTAAGGTGGTTTTGGGCATGGTGACTGTCTGCTTTGTTTTCAGTAAGAGCTTCCTGATGGATGTTCTCATTCAAGATTTGAGGACTAAGTTGACTAAGGATCGATGTTGCTTACTTTCTTATTCCCTGGGTGGTGACAGATTTCCCATAGCTACAGTGTGGCATTTGTGCAAAGCTAGATGCAGTAAAGCCAGTTGTTATTGTTCTGGACAAGGCCTGAAGTTCAGGTCACATACCAGCCACACGCGCTACACGCAGCCCGCTGTAAAACGCGGTGCAGTTTCTAGGAGAGTTAACAGGTGTGATGGACAGCCAAAAGGTAAACACTCCCCAAATATATCAACTCCCTCCATGGTGGTGTTTGATTAGACTTAAGAGAATAGCTGTTCCTAGAAACCACATTAGCTGACTAAAACTTCTGCGGGTTTGGTGTTGAGCAGCACACTTCCTAAAGCATGTGGTCTGCTCTGCCTGCAGAGGCTAGCTTGGCTTTGGTACGTCTGCAGTGGTTGTAGTAATTCTCAATAAATCTCCTTAAATCAGTTTCTAAGTGTATATTGCGGTTTCAGCTCCATGTGTGTGTTCTTGTGTGTGGTACTCTTTCTGCCTGCTGCTACTTATTCAGAGTAGGAAACTGTCTTGGGGTGACTTTATGATGTTGTATCCCCTATTGCCTGCTCTATGCCCAGCCATGAATCCTGTGCCTTTCTGTGTCTTTAAACTGAGCCTGGTAGGGGGGACAGAGAGAAACCCAGCAAACTTTACAAAACAATTTGTGCTTCAAGGCCACTCCACTCCTCTGCGTTCTTCTGCTGCGGCGGCAAGAGCGGAGGAAGCAACCTTCCTGCTTTTTCTGAGCTCTCGGTTCCTTTTCTCAGGAGAGAGATGGAGCCTACTAGCTGAGGAAAACTTTTTCTTTTTTCCTGGGACCTTTGGCTTTTTTTCTTCTCTTCTGGAACTGCTCAGCAACACCAGAACATATCTGGGGGACCTTTACACCCCCAGCCCAGAGGGACCTACGCTGAACCCAGCTCCAGAGAAGAGAGGGAGAGACCACATCCACCAAAAGGACTGAAATCTTCCCAGGTTTCTCTCCACAGCGAGAGGTTGTATTGTTTAGCATTATTTTTTTTCCTGCACTGTGTTTGTTAAATAAATAGTTTTTCTTCACTTTTCTTCCAAGGAGTTTTTCCCAAGCCTGGTGAGGGAGGGGTGGTTGAAACCTGCCTCTTATCAGAGGACATTTTCCTCCAAATTTGTCTCAAACCAGGACAGAAATGAGTTGAAGGAACATGAGTTTGGGGTTTAGCTTCTGGTTGGTTTACAGTTTGGCTGTGAAATGAAGGGAAGGATTTGCTTTCAGGTATGAAAGGAATGCTTGGATTAGATATATAATGTGTCACATCACTCTCTTTCCTTTACTTATTTATTTTTTATTAATGTCACTGTAAGATGTGGCTCATTTGGGAGAGGTCCCCCAAGAATGGCTTTAGCCCACGGGGCTGGCTGGCCTGGAGGGCTGTGGCTGGGGGCTCACAGCCACCTTGGAGATGGGAAATTGTACCTGCTGTCAGGAGGTAGGAGCTATGAAGGACTGATTTTGAGAGAAGTAAAGGCTCCATCCAAGTTTTGAAAGCAGACCCTTCTTCTCCTTCTTATTCTGGTGGGGCCCTGACTTAGTGACTTGCTGTGCTCAGTTCATTCAAGAGCTGTTGTGCCTGGTAATTTCTCTGCTTTTACATGCATATTCAGAATAGAAGATAGGTGGAGGAGACGTGAGGGTCACATTTAGCTTCAGAAGGTGCTAAGGAGCCTTAGACCTGAAACGATACTTTTCTTGACAAGCAGAGGCTCTCCACGCTGCAGCTTAATGGGGTTCTCTGTCACTCTGCAACAGCAGCAAAAATCCATTGATCACCTGGTCAATGGTGTTCTGTCTCTGCATGAGTTAAGTCAGAAGTAGTCTTTAATTTTCTTCTCTCCATTCAATGTCCAGCTTTTCAAGCACTTGTACCAATGTGTTTCCCACACCAGGAAATTTGGGCTTAGGCCATACGGTTTAGAGGAGGTGAACAATTCTTATGAGACTCCTGTTCTTTAGAGCAAGCACAAGAGTGTGAGACAATCAAAATGAGACATTTCATGTTTTATGGCAGAGTATATTCACTAATACGTTGTACTTGTATGCTGCTAGAGTCCTGTTTATTCTTTGCTGTGTTGTAACAAGATCTCTGTCCCTGGTTATTTGTTCTAGGCTGTTGACAAGGTAGCATTGCTAATGTGTAAGAATGACATTTGAAATTTTAGTCATCTACTTGACAGTACTGAGATTTGATTGCTACTGGAGTATGCTATGGATCCTACTAAAATTGACAAGGTCTGAGTGCAGTATTTTATAGCATCTCTTGTAGGTGGTGCTCTGTGAGAGGACAAGGAGCAATGGCCATAAACTAGAACACAAGAAGTTTCCCCTCAACATGAGAAATAACTTTACAGTGAGGGTGGCAGAGCACTGGAGCTGCCCAGGGATGTTGTGGAATCTCCCTGTCTGGAGACATTCAAAACTCACCTGGACATGTGTAACCTGCTCTAGGTAACCCTGCCTTGGCAGTGGGGCTGGACTGGATGATCTCCAGAGGTCCCTTCCAACTCTTAACTATTCTGTGATTCTGTGATCTGACAAGCTTTGTCTTTCATATAATAAAAGGGTAGTGACATGGACACGAGCACCATGATAGAGGTATGTCATCTTGAATTGATTGGCGAGGACCCTCTTTGCTTGAAAAGGAAAATGTACCCATACCAGTATATTCCAATCATTCTGTGTAGATGATTTTGTTATTCACTTCTAGGTATTTGTTTTAGGAAAGGTTTTTTCTGTACAGTTGTGCAAATTCAGGGACAGTCGTTCATAAACAAATACAAGTCTTTATATAGAAACCTTTTGGTTTTGTCATTGAAGAAATGGCTTAAAGAAATATTCTGCTTGTATAATAGAAAATCTCATTTATTCATTAACAACAAATGTCATACCGTCATCCTAGATAAATTAGAAAAGATAAAACAGCATCACAGGATAACTTGTGCTCACCACAGTGCTGAAAGCTCTAAGGTCACACCAGGAAGTCCAGGCTGTCTCAGAATGGTGAGACTGTGCAGTCCTGCTGAGCAGTCTGGAGCTGTAGTCTGTAATCCTGAGTGGGGCTGCCATTGCAAACATTTCAGCAACTCTTTTATTTCTTCTTTTACTACAGGACTGCCGTTTCTATGTAGATAATGTTGTGCTGTTATGCTGCAACAGTTGCTGTGCGTTTGTGAGCTCGTGTATGTTTTAATAAAGCTCTATTAACATCATGCTTACTTATGGCTGGGCAATACAAGTCAGAAGTGAGGAAAGCTTAACATCAAGAGACATTCATCAGCCATTGTGGGTTGTGTTTCTAGCTCTTACTATATTTATGGTGAAGAGATACTATCTTGTGTAATTCTATTGCAAGCTTGAACTCTACTCCTTTAAAAAGTTAAATTGAAATGAAGGATTGATCCACTGTAGAGTAGCTGAACAAGATTAATGTTAATTGATGGTTTCAGACAAACACCAGTGCTAAATAATATAGCTGCGTTTAATGTGATTTAATCTTACAGATATGGATGAGTCAAAAAAAGGAACCTGAGTAGTTTTTAACCTTGCCTGTTAAAAGCTCCTAGTTTTATTTAAATTTTAAATTTAAGAGAAAATGCTTTATTTATGTGGGTTGTTTATTTAAAGAAAAAAAATTCTTTAAAGTCTCCTAGAAAAAAAATTCACTTTAGAATGCCACTGAAGTGAAGGGTAAATACCAAGAACAAAAAATAGTGCTAGTGCAGTTGCTCTGTGAGAATTATAACTGCGAATTAGGAAATGAGGAATTTCGGAGTCAGTTGCAGAAAACATTAAATTAGAAAAACTAGGAAAGTATAAAGCATCTGAATATCTTCAATTTAATTTCCAATGGATCTTATGCAATAAAAAATTACTGTGAGAAAGTAAGTTTTTGTTGAATGTAGGTTAGATTACAATGACTTTTTAAACAATGTTATAAATATTTTATTTATTCTGTTTGTTTCCTTATAGCCTCACTTCCAGTCAGAGTCTGTGGTTCTTAAATACCATATATTTATATGTTTAAAATATAATAATTGTAACCATAAGTCTGAATTTCCAGCAGTTGTAATTCTCTGAGCTTTTAATAGTTATAATTTCTCATATTAGTTAACACTGCTAAGATTTGATTTATAAATTTGGCTTGTGCACGTAGCATAATTTATTACTGAAATGTACACGGTAACCCTAAGCCAGAAACTGTAAAGCATGCTGCTTTATGGTCTGTTTAATGACTAGAAGGTATTCTAAAAGTATTTGTCTCAGTGTGGCAGAAATCATGCTTAATGCTGCGCTGTCCTAGTGCAGTATTAACCCCTGGCCCCGTGCACAGCAGAGTCAGAGGTAGGATGGATCAGCCCAGCCACATTAAGAAAGCTCATTCTCTGCACATGCTGTCTGCTAAGTATGAAATGCCAGAGCAAAACTGCAGCCCACCCTGTGTTCCCTTTACCTGATTTATAGCTGGCCAGTCCTTCACATTCTTTTCCTGTTTCAGACATTGGGTGCCTTCATTCCTACCCAACTGCCAGAATCTTGGAATGAAAAGATTGATTTATATTTTCTGTATTAAGCAAATACTTATTTGAGAAAAAGCAGTGGAGGAAAGGAAAATTTAAAAAAAAAAGAAAAAAAAATTTATTTTAAGGTAGTTACAGAGAACTACTTTTCTACAACTCTGAACATGAATATACCCAGTATCAAGACTTTAGGATGAAATACATATATTTTGGTTTTAATGGTGACAACTTTCTGCTGATCAGAAGTGTTGTGTCCAAGGTGTTGGAGCACAAACATCAGCTACTGCTGCTTGCTGGTGCCCCAGAATGTTTGCCATGCTGCCATCCCTGCCAGTTCCTCTGCTTACAGAAGTCAGCTTCTGGGTTTCTCTAGCTTTTCTAATTGACTTGTTGTTTGTGGGAGTGCTAGGTCCATGCTTACAGAAGCTTGTACTTCCTGGCTTCCAGGTGCCAGTTGGAGCTCTGCAGGACCAGGGAGCTGCTACAGGGTTTTAGAAATCTGGGACAAAAAGGTTTTTATTCTCTGGTTTCAGGAAGGAAACTACTGAATCTGCCTCTCATTTTTAATGCTACCAGGCATGCCGCAAACATCTGTGAGACTTACCCAAGCCTACTTCTGTTAACACATATGCACCTTTAAGAATCAAACTCAAGTTCGGAAAGGTTCTTGTGTGATACTGTAACATATTTTTATGAACTGGTAGTTTTAAACCATGTTACTGCCGAACTGCTTTCAGCATGCAAAGCAAAAAGCTCTTGGTGCCTCAGTATTTTCTTTAAAGGAGGGAATTTCTAAGCCTTGTTACCTGTGACCATTATAATCTGTTCCTTTTGGTTTTTTCTCACTGCTGCTGTGCTTTTTCCTCTGCTCCATTGTTCTTTTGCTCTGCATCTTCATATGTCTCATATTTTGTGCTCTCCCATTTCCCTTTTCACATGCAAATGCAATGTTAAAATATTGAAGGTTATGTGTTCTTTCCCTTCTCATTCTCTTTTTCCACACTTCTGATAATTTTTTGTTCTTCTGATTCTGTCTTTGGGATTTTAATAATTTTTTTCTGCTTGTACAGTTCTGTTTCTCTCATATTTTCTGTCATTTATGTCCTGTCAAATCTCATCCCATAATGCTGGCTGTCCTTGTTATCCTTGTTATGCCATCCCACACAACTGCACCATGCTTTTCTAGCTGTGTTCTGATGTGCCACTCGTATGTGAGCTGAGATGTGTTGGGGCTGTGCTCCTTTAGCCCTTGTGGTTGTGCCTTCTCGGTGTGGGGGTAGAGAGAGAAAAGCCTTCAGCAGTGCTTGGGTCTAGTGAAGTTGGACAAATCCAGCATTTAGTTGTGGTATGTGACACGTGGGCAGGAGAAAAGGATAGTCATCTGCCCCTTATCTTTAAAGAGAGGATGTTGCGAGAATTTGGGTGTAACAAACCTGAGTGGAGGATTCACTTTATAGTTTACTTAGTGGAGTACCAAAACCTATTGCTTTTTGTTGTTGCTGTTGTTGTTGTTGTGGTTTTTGTGGGGGTTTTTTTGTGTTTTTTTGTGGGGCTTTTTGTTTGCGTGTGTATATTTGGTTTTTGTTTTGTTTGAAGAGCTATAGCTGGGAGTTGTTCAGACAAAATAAGAATGCGAATTTAAGATTAATCTCCCTGATTATGCAAATGCTTGCCACGTGTTAATGGGAAGACTAAACCCTTCATTTATGCTTGAATACCAGCTCTGTTTTTTTATCCCTCAAGTTTCAGAGGCATTACAATCAAATTTTAAATGAGAATGGAAGGTTTCCTTAAAGATCATCTAGCTCCAACCCCCCTGCTATGGTCAGGGACAACTAGATCGGGTTGCTCAAAGTCCCATCCAACCTGGCCTTGAACACTTCACAGGATGGGGCATCTACAACTTCTCTGAGAAACCTGTCCCACTGTCTCACATCTCTCATAGTGAAGAATTTCTTCCTAATATCTAATCGAAACCGACCCTCTTTCTGTGTAAAGCCATTACTCCTTTTTCTGTCACTACATGCCCATGCAAGAAGTCCCTCTTCAGCTTTCTGTAGGCCACCCTTTAAGTACCAGAAGGTGCTTCAAGGTCTCCCTGGAGCCTTCTCTTCTCCAGGCTGAAAAACCCCAACTCTCTCAGCCTGTCTTCATAGGAGAGGTGCTTCAGCCCTTTGACATCTTGGTGTCCCTCCTCTGGACTTGCCCCAACAGGTCCATGTCCTTCTTGTGCTGGGGACCCCAGAGCTGGATGCATCACTCCAGGTGGGATGCATCACACCAGAGCAGAGGGGCAGAATCCCCTCCCTCACCCTGTTGGCCACACTGCCTTGGATGCAGCCCAGGCTGCTGTTGCTTTCTGGGCTGCAACTGCACATTGCCATGTTGAGCTTCTTGTCAACCAGTGTTCCCAAGTCTTTGTCATCAGGGGTGCTTTCAATCCATTCTCTGCCCACCATAAAGTAGAAATGTCTGGGAACAATTAATACATTTTTTTTCTAGTAGAGAAAAACTTTGCAAATCTCTTTTACAGTGTCTTTTATAGTGTCTCAGACACAAAATGCTTCTAGGCTGCTGTGTATTCTCAGATAAGTGAAGACTGAATGTCAAACTGTCAGAAGTCATATCAATAAACAAAAGTATCAATGATGCTATGAGGATTATAGTTAATTTTGCACTTTTTTATGGAACCAGGGGTAAGTACTTACGGAGTAAGTATTTATGAAGATAAATATTCTTAGATAGGATTTATGCATACACTTGTAATAAAGGGTTGCCGGGTAGTGAAGGATTATGGCTGGAATGTGAATGTTCAGCACAATGAATATGGGATAAAAGCACACCGGTTTTGGGAAGATTTTGCCTTGATTTGCTTTGCAAGACAGAGGAGTGTGATGAATACATAGAAAGGGATGCACTGGGATTTGTTCCTCCCTCTTTGATCTCTTCCCTGGAAGAGGATTTCAAACTCAAATGGTCTGAAGCAAAGCAGATAGAAAGATACTATTAATAGCAGTCATAATAAAAGTGATTTACAACAAATAAGAGTTGTTTACAAGGGAAGAAGCTTAAAGGGATTAAGTTTATTTAGCCTTTGTCGACAGCTACAGGTTGCTGTCCATGGGATAGAGGCAGACTGCGGAGGGGAGTGTGGTGCTTTCACCCTTGTACCTGGGCATGTCCCAGGAATGCACAGACTCTCATGCAGCTGTGGGTAGCTCTTTGGAAGGCTCTCCTTCAAATCCCCTTGCTGCAGGCAGCTCATGGTCAGCGTGCTCTGCTGTCCCCAGGCACTTTCATGCATCCCCAAGGGAAGCCTGCCCTAGCTGCTCTTCTGTCTGTGAGCCTCTCTGGTGCATGCTGTAAAATATGTAGCAAACAAAACTTTAAAATTAAATTGCTTCTGAGATCTTAAGTAGTTTTGTTATTTTGCAAAGTAAGAGAGAAAATCTGAATTATTTACAAATGCTATCATGGAATCCAGAGAAAGAATGAGATTGTGAGGCATACAGGCTAAGCACCTAATTTTTTTACTCCCTCCTCTCGTATGCTGTAAGTGCACCTTGAAATGCCATTACCTGCTGTAGCCGAAAACAAGATAATTTGTAATGTGGAACAGCTAATTTTTCATTGTGGTTCCACTGGGGCATAATGCAAAACAATCCAGTGTAGCTACATTGGTAATGCAATAACCTGCAGTCAGAGCAGGGCTCCTGTATCCTGTCACCTTTGGCCAATAATGAAGCTCTTTGAAAAATTGCTGTAGGCTTTTAAATATACTTGACATATTCTAATTTTTTCAAAGCATAGAAACCTATACAGGAGCACAAAATTGAGTTTGGGTCATTATTGAAGAATAAATAAAAAATGCAAATTATATTTAGCTGAGGTCTTCCCCAAATCTAAGAGCCTTACTTATGTTAGGGAGCTAATTTGGTGAACTTTCTATTTAGATAGAAAAAGAAGCATTCTCAGAACCTGCCTAGACAATTTTCTGAGGATGGTTTTTTTTGGTTGGTTTTTTGTTGTTGTTTTTCTTTTTTTTTTTCCTAAATGTTAGAGCACATGAAGGATCTGGGAAATGCCAGCTGGTTTAGGCTGGCATCATCCTGTGATGTATTGGCTTTGAGAATAATGCAGTTTGGAACAACTTTCAGTAGGACAGTGAGCTGCTGTATTTCAGAAGTGTCAGTGCACAGCTGCAGAATTAAGCTGTCCCATAAATTTTGCTATGTTGCCTAGAAGCTCAGCTTTCATCTGCAAAAAATCTTAAAAGTTTAAAAAAATAATTTTTTTTGAAGTTTAGGTCCTAAACTGCTCTTTGTTTTATTTATTGCATTCTGTGTCTCTTCCAGATCATCTAAGAGGCAACATGCCCTGTGTTCAGCCAGGGCACTGGATCAGTGTGCTGAGGTTCCCTCAGAGGGACAATGTTTATATTCCCCTTGTTTTACCCAGCCCCTACTTTTCCTGTAACTTGCTAAAATGTGATGTCTTCCAGACCACTGTTCTGTTGTCAAATAAAACTAAAATAGACCAGAAAATTTGGGAGTCACTTGGAGACGATCTGATAGGATTGTGCAAGCCTGCTTTTGCGTATCCTGTGACTAAAACCCCATCCCAGCCCTCAAAAAAGAACACCTTAATTTTGCTGCAGGGGCAGTATCCAAATGTCCCTGTGTGTCTGAGCTGTGTGTTTGGATTCAGCAATCAAAGCATTACTGTACATATGTCATTAAATACACTGCTATTCCACAGTGGATTTTTCTTCTCAGCAGAGCAAATTTTCCTGTATTATATTGAGTTCTTGGAGAAGCCCTGAAAGGTGACTGAAATTTTAAATCTTGAATTGCATCGTAATTCCTTCCTTATGAGACAGTCAGAAAACCCATTCTGCAAAGCTAGATTCCATCTCCTTGCTGTAGATAACAGAAAAAAATAATTTTTTACTCTGTAATCGCAATCCTCTTACAAGGCTGCCTGAATTAGGAATTCTGATAATCGTAAGTAGTATGCTTTCTCAACCCCTCTATTTACAAATTATTTACTTACTCAAGGCTTGTCTACCTGAGTCAAAACCAATGCATGTGTTGTCAAAGAGAAAAGGATTACAGATGCAGAAATCTCCTTTTAATATAAATTCTGTTATTCTGATTACTATTTTCCTGGCTTTAATCAAGGTTGAATTATTTCTGACATTATTTGAGATGAGAAAGAACCTGAAAACTCTTAAAAAATAATAAAAAAGGTAAATTCTCACTATAAGTTGCACTCAAAAATTAAAGTCATGTAAGTTAGTGTGCCTCCAGTGAGAATCTGTCTCATTAATATTAATCTCCAGACTCTAATGAGAACACTAGGCTACTGTGTAATGCTAAAAGGGCACAGGTGTGACAGTTTTCGAGAAGGTGGAAGCCCGAAATCCCACAAGCTATTAAACATAAATCTTGCTACCTAATTATTAGGCAATTTCTTGCCAGGTTATTGAAAGGGATAAGTTTTTTAGTGCTTGTCTGTGAAAACTAAATGCTCACAGAAGACAATTTATCATACCTGGAACAACATATCCTTGAATTTCCATGTAACAGAAAAATACGATGGAGAGGAATCTCTGACCCAACTGCTTTATCAATATGCTAATTTATACTCTCTGCAGAAGAATTCCATGGAAAGTCATCTTTTCTTCTTTTTTCTCCATGGATTCATGATCTCCTGGGCTGCTCTGTTTGTGTCACAGTGATGCTGGGTTGGCAGCGTTGAAACTGCGTTGTTGAATCTCAGACCATTAAAATGAAATGCATCAATTACAAGTGCTTTGGTAGAGGGCACCCATGCGAAGGAAATTACAGGAGAAAGCAGATTCCTATATTTGGGAAAAAAACCCAGCTATATATTTGCAGTTTACAAACAAGAAATTGTTTTTAGCTAAAATTTTCTTTTCCAAGCAGCTTTTTGGGGGTTTTCTGTCTTTCCAGCACTGCGTATCAAGGTGTTTAAAAAATGAAGGTTTGAAGCTTTGCTATGTTCTCTACAGCTTAAGCATCCACTAGTTGGTCTGTGATAGATGCTCAGTAAATAGCGTGGTTTAGTCTCAGGAAGGAAATCTCAGTTCACACTTTCCATGCTGTGCTCAGGTTTGAGGGTATAAAAAAAATACAATCTAGAGTTTCTTTTTTGAGCAATGTCAACGACAGCAGCCTTGGTGCACACAGGGAGTGTATTTAATCTGTTTGTGCTCCTAGGCTTCGCAGTGATGGATTCCATATAAATAAATAAAGACTCAGGAGATTTCCTGAGGTGCCATTGCAAGGTGATCACAATTTGTCTTTACGAGAAACCTTGTGGTAGAAACATCCATAAACTGTATACAAATATGTTGTCCACTCCTCCCTGAAACTGGCTAAAAATTAGAGGAAAGAAAACAAACTTTTAAAGTGTAAATGTCCTTTCATTATTCTGCCTGCTAGTGTAGCTGTTGTGTTAATTGGTAATTCTTAATGAGTCCTCTGGTGGTGGAACATAATAGAGGAAGGACTGTGCTGTGTATGTTAAACCCACAAGTAAAATATGATTTTGTTTTCTTCAACAGAGAATTATTTACATGGTGAACTGTACAGATGGCTTGTAAAGGAAAATTACTCTTCCTTCTTGAAAAACCACTTGATAAATCACAGGCTTCTCTTTCTGTTTTCTTCTCTTTCTTCTCTAGAAAATCCCAAAGTTACGCAAATATGTAGTACTCCAATCACACTAAACACCTGGAAAAACATAAGTACTCTTAACACATTACCTTCATATGCACTTTTTTTTATTTCTAATATTTGTTGAAAAACTCCCGAAGTTCTCGGCAATGTTTTTTAATTGGAAATGAGATGTTTTCTGTGTTAAATGCAGTAAATGAATGTTGCATCTTTTCTAATTGACAGAACCAACCTTTTTGAGTGGTTCGCTAAATGCAATATATTAATCTATTGCTTATTACTTTTTTTTTCTGTAATAGGCAATGATAACACACAAAAAAGTAAATTTATTGCTGCTTAAGAGCGGGCTTGAGTTTGAATTGCAAATAGTGAATTGATTGGACTTTCAGGTGGGACAAAGATAGAAATCCTGGCTCCTGATTGTCAATGATCACAAATAGTGTTGTGGACTGCCTTGGTGTGTGGAGGTGTTGCTGTTGAGGACAATTTGCACAACTGGTACCTGTGTTACTGTGATGTTGGCCTCGGCTGGACAGTGGGTGCCCACCAGAGTTGGTCTGTCACTCCCCTCCTCAGCCATCAGGGGAGAGAAAATATAACAAAAGGCTCGTGGGCTGAGGTAAGGGCAGGGGGAGATCACTCACTGATTACTGTAACCGGCAAAAGAGACACCACTTGGAGAAATTAGTTTATTACCAAGTAAATCAGAGAAGGGTAATTTAAAATAAAACCAATTCTTAAAAACATCTTACCCCCACCCCTCCCTTCTTCCCGTGCTCAACTTCACTCCTGATGTTCTATACCTACCCCCTGCCCTGCAGCAGCACTGGGGACAGGGAATGAGGATTGCAATCAATTCATCACAAGTTATCTCTGCTGCTCCTTCGTCCTTCCACTCTGCCCCTGCTCCAGTATGGGATCCCTCCCATGGGAGACAGGTCTCCACAAACTTCTCCAACATGAGTCTTTCCCATGGGGTGCAGTTCTTCATAAAAGTGCTCCAGTGTTGGTCCCCACCATGGGGTCACAGCCTCCTACTGGCATGGGGTCCTTTATGGGATGGAGGTGGATATGTGTTCCAGCATAGACCTCCATGGGCTGCAGGGGGACAGCCAGCCTCACCATGGTCTGCACCATGAGATGCGGGGGAGTCTCAGCCCCAGTGCCTGGAGTGCCCCCTCATCTTTCACTGACCTTAATGTCTGCAGGGCTGTTTCTCTCGTTCTTGCCCCTTTGGCTGCAATTGGGCAGGTTTTTTTACCTTTCTTAAATCTGTTGTCCCAGGGGCACTACCACCATTGCTGATAGGCTCAGCTTTGGCCAATGGCAGATTGGTTTTGGAGCTGTCTGGCATTGGCAGTGTTCTATATAAGGGAAGCTTCTGGCAGCTTCTCACAGAAGCTGCCCTTGTCCTGGCCACACAAACCCAATACAGTTACAAAATCCTGCTGTGATTCTCTGTAAGAAGCAGCATGTTTGAATGCTTGTCCTGACAACTCAGGGTGACTCTGCTCCTCTGACATGCCTTGCTTCAGGATAGCAAAACTTGTAAACATGCATTTGAAACATGACAGTTGTAGCGCTGTTGTGTTTTTACCCTGCAGTCTTCAGGTGTTTCAAGGAAAAAGTGATGCTTTCTTAGCCTGTTTGCTGGAGTTCGGTGGTACCAAGACACTGCCTTACTTCCATGCAGAGAGTTCTAGGGTAAGGTCTTAAAATTGTCTTTCTGAGGTGTGGAGAGCTACTGAAGTTAAAATACAGTGCATTGCTAGTTCTTCAGGATTGCTTTCTTATGTTTGCTGAATATTTGTATTCTCAAAGAGAATTTTTATTAGCATGTCAGCTGTGGCTACCTCTTCTGTCCTTATTTTGTTGTAGTTTGGCTGATTTTATCCAGGTCTGTTAGGAAAACAAAGGTTTTAAATCTCCCCCTGTTGCTGTCTCCTTATTCAGGAGTGTTTTAAACCCATCACTGACTTTGGCACGAAGATGAAGGTCTCACAGTTATCTTATTTGCATGAGCTTCCTCAACAGTGATAGGTTGGCTGGGGAGTGCCCAGTGCAGGAAAAGGTTGGGATGTGGACTGCCTTTAGCACCAGAGATGCCGATGAATCCCGGTGGGCGAAGGCCCCAGACGCCAGGCTTTGTACTATCAGCTGAGCAGGGGGTGCCTTGGGCTTTCCAGCCTCTGGCAGGTGTGACAGACCTCCCAGACGGGGCATATCCTCCTTGTTCAGCCCAGACAATCTGCATTGGAGCAATTGCTTCGCTCACATGAATCTGCCTCATGAAATAAAGATCTGCTGTAGTAAACCCAGTGATTGAGCTGCATCAGATCTTTATTTCAGATCTTTATTTCATTCATTTCTTTATTTCTTTGTTTCATGAATCTTTATTGATGTGATAATTTTTACGTCACGATATGAAGCCACCATTGATTTAACTGGTGGTCTTCTCCTTTGCTATCCTGTAAGGGGATTAAATTGTATCATGTATAACATGATAGATCATATGGTGTCCTTTCCCTGCCTCACCCATCCTTGCTTGTCCCTTGTTCAGAGGGGCTGCATGACTTTGGTTATCCCTCTGAAAATACAGCAAATTGCAAATTGTATTCCCAAACTTTCATTGCCACTGAAGTCCAACAAAATTTTGGCATCTAAAGGTATGTCCTCTAAACCAGAAAACAGCACCAAATCTGATTATTACTTGTTGAAATTTATTTCTTTTTCTTCAGTAAATATTTAATCTTAATGACTTTGTAAACAGCTTGCTGTTTGCATTTGGGGGATAAAAAGAAAGAATCCTCAAGAGAAAAATATCAGATTATTTGTTAAGGAAAAAAAGCTTTGATACTTGTTAATTGCATGATTTAGAGTCTTCCTTTATTAGCATAATTGTTTAAAGACAAGTCTTTCCCTTTAAATAGTGAAAAAAAAACCCCATATTTTTTTAAGTCCATTCCTTAAAAAGCAAACAAAAAACCACCTCACTTTTCCTGAGGACAAGGCAGTGCCACATCAAAAGAAGGTGGATAATGAGACAACGGAGGGCATAATGTTAAAATTTGAAAATAACAATCCAAAAAATGTGCTGACCGAGCTGATGATGTTGAGCCTGGAGACGGGAAGGCTCAGGGGCAATTTTATCACTGTGTATAAATCCCTAATTAGAGAGAATGAGGATGGTGGAGCAGTGCCCACTGAAGGTACAAGAGGCAATGGGGAGAAATAAAAACCCCACAAAGTTCTATCTGAACAAAAGAAAAAGCTTTTTCCCTCTTAGGGTGATCGGATACTGGAAAAGATTGTGTAAAGTCTCCATCTGTGGAGGTACTCGAAACCTGATGGGGCATGGTCCTGGGCAGCCTGCTGTAGGCAACTCTGTCTGAGTAGGGGCAGAAGCTCTCTGTAGCAGTCTTCAATGTTTTTGTGCATTACATTGAAATTCACTGTGTGTAAAAGCTGTGAAATGTCCATATCGTGTAGGATGGGTAATTGTTTAGGAGGTAAGCAATTGGCTTTCAGCACTTTTTCAGGCTTTCTGCGATGTAGGAACTTGAATGAAGGTAGGCTCTAAGAGAGGTTACTCGCTACAGTGCCACTCTGCATGTGGCACGTCACTGAATTCATACTAGAGTGCTCCCAGTGGAGGAGCATATTGTGTTACAGAGCATATTGCAGGCTCTGTACAAGTTTGTCTAGGCTGGTTGGGTTCTAAAGAATGAGAAACTCTGGTTTTCCAGTGGTTGTGCAGGTTGGTCTGAGCTTGGTCCTCTAGATAATATCATGCAGCTGAAAACAGAGATCTATGCTCAGCAAATGGTCAGAGAGCATATCTTCTTTGGGTTTTTTTTTGACCCATACTTATAGATTCCCCAAATAAGTATTTGGAAGGTTCAAGCTAAGGCTTGAATCAGCTCAAATCTTCCTTTAAATACAGATCATATGCTTAATTCATAAAGACCTATATAAGTAGTGATTTCAGAGAAATTAGTAGTTCTGTGCACATAAGCTTGTTTGCCTCTTTTCCAAGATAATTTGTGGTATTTTAATACTGTAATGGTTTGGACTGGGCCAGGATTAAACCACATCAAATACATGCTATCTTTGCCCAAATGAGTTTATTCCTGGGGCTTTTTTTTCAGTTGTTTTGGGGTTTTTTTTCTGTTTTTATTCTTTTTTTCTTCTGATGAATAGCTGACTACTAACAAAATAACATTCTGTAGTAGAAGCTTATATCAACCTAAATTTTTGTCCACTTTTGGCTTTTAGTCATCTTATTGTTAACTTCTGCAGTTGTTTTAATGAAAACACAGCCCATCCCATCCAGACTTAAAAAACAGCTTCTCAGTGAAAGATTTGGTGCAGAATGCTCTTTCTACACTCTCTATCACTGTTTATACTTCTAAACAAATATTTACCTTACAATGAGGTTCATTTTGAGAGCTTCTAAACACATACTGTTTTTCAGGCTATATGCAGAATCCAGTAATGGAGACAAATATAATTTTTAAGTGCTAAAATGCATACCAGCATATATGAACCAATAAGCAGCACAGTGTGATCTGAAGAAATGACTTCTCCCTATACAGTGCATGTTCTTTAAAGAGAGCAACCACTGGTTTCTTGCTCATTGTAATTCACACTGCATCCAGCACTACTGGAAAACTAATGAAAATGCTGGGAGTATAAGGCTTTATTTTACTGTTGAGAATTCTCAGTGGTTACAATATTATGTTGTGCCTAATTCTCCTGGTACCACATTTTTTTTAACAGTGATTTCTATTTTCAGCCCAGTGATCCATTTCATGCATTAACCCCCTAAGTACTGGATGCACTGTGTAGCACAAAGGAGCTTTCAGAGCAAAATGCTTTTACTGGGTTAATTGTAAATAGGAAAAATCTGCTCAATCACTTAGAAATCTTATAAGCACAGGCTCAGTGGCATGGAAATCTGGGAAGCAGTGCTTTTTAAGTCCACCTCAAGAAGATCAAAGTGCAGGAATAAAAGGAGGAGGCGCTGGTTTAATTTTTTCATCTGAAACTGCGTGATATGAAGTGATGCAACTGTTGCCATAGTAAAGTTATATTGAATTGACTACATGCCAGTCAACACCAATATGTAATATCTCCCCCACCCCCACAAGCAAAGCAGAAGGATAAACACTTCTTGATTGATTTTGTTTTCCCCCGTATAATAAGGAATTATGGGAACTGATTTTAGAACTCTCTTTAAAAAAATATAATTGCCAGCAGTGAAAAGTCAGCTAATATTTTTTGGATTTGGGGCATACTGTGTTTCAGATCTAATTCATGTTTTTTCTCAGAATTTTCATTCATGAAGCACCTTCAGTTGCCAACTGTGAGATAAAGGAGTCATCTGCTCAGTTAACGAGTATTAAAATGTGGAAGATAATACCACTAGAATATTTTAAATGGTATCTTTACACATCTGTTTAAGTTTTGGCAGAATTTACTTTCATCCTGCCTTGTTACTCAAGTGAAATTTATCATGCATCTGAAGAATTCCCTTATTTCCCTCTCTACTTCACCCAACATACACATACATGCCGGGATTGAGAGACCAGGAAATATCACGTCATGGTCTGCGTTTCTCAATGTCTAATTTTAGGAGGCATCTAGGAGCGTGTGTCAATAAAACGTGGTGGTTATAAAATAAAAAATAACTTCTGGTTGTGTTAATGTTTATATTTGCATGGTTCAGGAGTTCTGTTAAGATGGGGTCAGTATCTGAAGTGTTGCTACATTGTTAAAGCCATTAAAACATCAAACGAATCTGAATTCCTGTGACCAGAGCAGGCAGACGTGGAGTACAGAGGCTCATCGATATGAAGATCTGTTTCTGATGGTGCCCTCCTGCTGTGTAGGAGGTGAGGGATGACAGCCTTATTCAGAGGCCTTCTTTTTCCTTCATAGGTTCTTAATTTCTTCTTGTTGCCGCACTTGAAAACTTTGAGTAACACCTTAGGGGCCAGACGCTGCAGTGTGAGCCTAAACTTCCACCTCCACTTGAGAGAGTCTCAAGTGCCCCACCTGACCTCCAGGTGCTGGTTTCTGTCAGGTCCTGCGTCTGTGTCATGTCTGCTGCTCTCCAGGGTTGTTTAACATGCACAGTGCATCTCGCATGGCTCTCAATTTTGTTAAGTAATCTTGCTCCAGGCAACTGATACCCTCACTAATGTGATTTGCTCTTTCAACTTTTCCAGAGAGGCAGGTGTACTTTAAGGGATTTTATTTAATTTGAAAGGGCTTCATGTGCTTATTTTGTGCTGTTTCTTTGGGGGGGGAAGGCAAATTGGATAAGTGTTTCTTGCCTACTGAAGGCAGAGATGCTGGTGTTGCTCATAAACTTGTGAAAGAACTATCTCCCTCACGGCTGTATTGCACAGACTGGCTTCTCCATCAGTACTGAAGGCTTGGCCATGTCGGGAGGGTTGACTGTGGCCATTATTTTGGAGAATAGGTGGTGCCTTCTATGTCTACAACCTGTGTCCTTGTGTGTCCTGAATATTCAGGCTGAAAATAGATGAGTGATTAACTTTTTAAAAATGAGCACCCCAGCAAACCCCTTCCATGCTTATTAAGTATCTGAAAAAGCTCAGATTTTCTCCATTTTTGCAGTGAAGTTATGCAGCTGTTAAAAATTGCCTGATTTTGTGGTAGAACTAAGTATCTTAAATCAGCAACAACAACCTGAAATCCCTGCCTGCAGCTGGTCCCAAGGCCTTGAATTTGATTGGATACTTTAAAGGGAGCGGGCTTTAAAAACAGCTTTCTTGGATTAGAAGCTTAGAATCCACCTAAAAGGTGAGAAACAAGAAAGACAAATATTATTTTAAGTGAGCCTGGAAGAAGGGGAGCAGCTGTAGATACTTGTGGCCCATCTTGTCCTTCAGAGAGTGCAGTGTGACACAGCACTGCTCAGCACATTACACAGCGATAGCAAAGCCCTAGAAAGTGAGTTGCTGGTCCTTGATGTGCACAGGAAAGTGCAGATTTGAAAACTTAACAAATAAGCAGTGGACCTCACTATCCTTGGCAAACCGGGAAACAAAATTTCAGGGATATAGAGAGGAATGAGTAGGCCAGAGAGCACCTTGGTGGTCAAAGAGTGTGTGTCTGAGTGGAGAGCCCAAAGAGACAGGTGGCCTGGCCACAGTGATAGGGCTAGGATCTCCTACAGCACCATGTGCAAATGGATAGGAGTAAGGAACAACTACATTTGTCAAAGGTAAGACTTATTCTTGCAGCCTGTCTTAAAAAGTTTTTTTATGAAGTTGCACAGACACAGATAAGGTTTCTGCTGTGAAATATATGAATACACTTGAAAAAACGATCAACCTGAGTGTGTGCCATTTCAGTTCAATTCATTTGAAGCAAAATAACTTTTCCTTATTTTTTCTCTACCTCTTTATTAGAGACATCAAAGCTGTGGTTACTCAGGTGTCCCCTTTCCCCACTAGCTGATGTTTTCCTGCATGCTCTGAAAGCATGTCAGAGTGCTGCAGCGTTCAGTCGCTTTTGACAAGGAATGTTGATTCTCCTTATGTCCTCCCCCCTCATGTAAAAGTAAGGCTTTGGCAGTCAGCAGTGTCCCTGGGAAGGCCTTGTTCTGCAAAATATAGAACAGATTGAGGTGATTGGTGCTGCTCATCCTGCTGCCCTGTTATCTACTGAAGAGCTTTCTTATTAAAGCATTGGCCTGATATGTTTATGCTAGTGAGTTATTAGAAAAGCAGTTGTTGAAGAAGCATCTGTAGGCTAAGTTGCACTGATTTATCACTATTGATTAGCAAGTGCTTATCATTATGTCCATTGACTACTTTTGTGGACTGACATTTTTAAGAGATTATTTTATTTTATGGCATCCTCTGGCTATTACCAGTAAGACAAAGCCTCCTGTATTTCAAATGAGCTCATTCATTATTTTTCATTGTCTTTTCTATTACAGCCATTATCTTAGATCATGTAGATGTAGTCAAGACAATATTTATAGGACACAGTTCAATCTCTCTGAAAAGGAAACCTTTCCAGATTCCACCCTATGAGAAGGAAAGATTGCTGTTCTTTTAAGGAGATAAAAAGGGAGAAAAAATGTCAAAAACAAACCATATGTGTTACAGAAACAGCATCTTATCTAGTACTTCTTTAAGGCAAAATTTGCACCCTTCATTTACATAATAAAAATGTAATCAGAGTAGCACCATCAACATCAGTGTTATGTTGGGCTGACTCTGGATCAGAACTGCATATGAATCTTTAGCCTTCATGTGAGTAAGTGGTGAAGGTGGTGATGTGGAATATGTATATTGTTGCTGGCCTCTATTTGTCTTCGTGGTTGAGATTATATTTTAAAGATCACGGAGGGCTTGTGTGTAAAGAGCCCACTCCCCCATCCCTGCCAAGCATTTTCTCAGCTCTTTCTCCTAGTATTTCGCCAACTTTTACCAAGAGGGAATACATGGTGTTGCCATTTTCACCATTAAACCTTAATGAATTCAATCCTCATATTCTAGCCTTGTGTTTGGAGGAAAACCCAAAAACTAAAAAAAATATGTAGATGTCTCTTTCCTGTGATTATTGATGAGAGCTGTATTTTGGGTGATAAAAAACAGAGGAGATGCAAAGGGTTGCTTCATCAGAAGAAAACAGCAGGAGCAAGTCTCTTGAGGATTGCCCCCATCTGTAGCTGTTGCAGAGAAAGCAGACCTTGATAAACCCTGTACACAGGTCAGAGCTTTCTCCAAGCCTGAGAATTACTAATGGGAATCCATTTTGCCCTCTAGAGATAGCCAAAGGTAGAGTGGGCTGACTCACTATTAAATGAACGTGGCTTTAAATGTACACAGGCATTTAAAGCCTTCTGCTGTATAGATTAGAATTTCAGCTTCCAGGATCACATTTTCATGGAATATTTTTCATATTAAAAATGCAAATAGCCTAAACCCTCCCCTTTTAGACAGTGTTTAGAAAGAAGTGCTATACTCCTAGAAAGGAAAAGACATGCTGTTCTTTTCACATATGCACTTTAGCTTTCCAATGTCTTTATGCATTCACTCTTTCATTCATTATTGCAGGTGAGTATGCCTTTTTTTTTTTGAGCTAACTGGCCTGGAGAAGGAGCATGCATTGGTGGGAACTTCAGACAATCATGGTAAATGTTAAGCTATCTGTGTCTCTGATCTGTCCGCACTTACATGAAACTTAGCTAATGGCAATGTAGTCCGTGATCATTGAATGAAGGACTTTGAAATTAGGAAAGAACTTTTGTCAGGAAAGATGGAAAATAAAATGAATCTCCTTTATAAAATGTTGTAGTGTCATTAATTCAAAACTTTTATGTGATGGATGAGCCCGCATAACGTTATATGGGAAAAACCTGCCAAAGCTTACTGTAAAGTCTCATAAACTCTCCATATGGAGAAATGACACAATGGAAGCTTTCTCAGACCAAAGAGTTTAGAATTGTATGTCATCTGTGTCTAAGACCACTGACAATCAGTACAGATATAGAACCCAGTCCTAAAATTTTGATTTTACAGATGCTGGGATTTGGCAGAAAATTTTTTTCCAGTCAAATCTCAGCACATAGGCTAAAAGCTTCTTGCCACCAAAGGAGGTGAAATAGGGGCAGCAAAATGTTGGTAAGCAAGTAGTTCTTTGCCTCATCTTTCAGGTTTTGTTGTCCTGTGAGGATTTTAGATGTTTCAGGCTGCATGGCAATAATAATAGTACTGAAATATAGCTGAATGAAATTAGGTTTTATTTTTTCTTATTTCATTTTTTTTCTGTGAATTTTTATTTCCTTCTTTCCATCTGTATTTTCTTTTATCAATATTCATTTTTCTTTAGTGCTAGTAGTGTAACAACTCCTGGAATATACTTTAGGGATTGTGAAGTCTCAGAAGATTTCTGAGGTTTGAATAACACCAAAATGTCCAGTAGACCAGAGATGTCTGTACATAGAAGCAGATGATAATTTTCTAATGTAGGTCCTTGAGAGGGATGTAGTTTTGAGAGGGAGAGAACAGTTGCTGCGGGACTAGTGTTTTGGGTTTTTTCTGTAGGAGTAGACAGACCTATGTGAGATGGGAAAAGCTCCTGGTGGAGACATGGAGGGTTCAGCTCTGCTGGATAAGAGAAGCTGAAGCAGCATAACGAGAGGAGAAGGAGAAAGCACTTTGCACTGAGTTCGTTTTAAAAAAACTGAAGTATTTCCAAAACCAGCTGTAAAATGGAGCTAAAATAATAAGTAAGATTTAGCTTAAGAAAATCTTATTTTTTCTTCTACACCAAATTAATTTTGACTTTTACTCAATTTTTAGATTATTAGTGGCATGACAGTGTTAGTATTTAATGACATCCTTGATGCTTTTGTACAGCCTAGATATTCAATTGTAACACTAAATCAAGTGATTATGGTATCTTGTCGTTCTGGGCTATCAGTGGAAATCTGCTGTCAGTGATGGTATGAATGAATATGGGGAAAACTCATGAGTGAATGAAGTAAAATATGTTTTACAACAGATGTTGCTGTGAAATAAAGTGTTTTGATTTAAGAAAAAAGCATTCCGGGTGTTATTTTAAATTAGTTACTAATACTTACGAAAAATACAGTGCCTTCAAAGATACACTGTCACTGAAAATTGTGTAATGGTAATTTTTTGGTCAGCTGTAGTAGCAGTTTTCTTTTAAAGGAAAGCTGTAGTGTCAATTTGTATATATATCTAAGTATAGTGAGTCTCTCTCTGACAGAGATGTGAATGTCAACAAGATAGGATAGGTTGACATAAGAAAAACAGTGGTAACGAATAATAATATGCATTATGCCATTAATGATAACTTGTCCCTTACAGTGCAGGAAAATAAAGGGGAGGTCACAAGAGAGAAAAGAATGAACAAGAATGTATCTGTGTATACTGAGGTCTCTTTTCTCCCTCCTCCTCAGGCATCCTACATCTGCAATCCTTTCTCTTGTTAGGAAACTAATTATACAGGGGTTACCAACCCAGTTCTCTTTCAAATATTAAAACAGTGGAACATCTTTCTCAGTCCAGGTAGCAATTAGCAGTCACCTAGTTGCAAGGCCAGCACAATCGTGTAGGTATTCTGCTCAGAGGGCATTGATTTGAACGAGAGCAGTAGAACAGTTCACATTAATTCCTGATGAATTTTTTTTAGTTCGTCAGGTGGCTGATTTCCCCTGTAGTACATTGCTTTGTCTCATGCCCCCTTGTTTCTATGCTAACTACTGCTTATTTTGCATCTGCTGTGTAAAGTCATTCATGGAGCTCATGGTTCTGTGAGATATGCAGTCTTCCCTCCCTTTGGCTGATGGATTACCACCATTAATACCTCCACTCAGGTCTGGGGACTGTTTTGGGTGAAGTAGCTGTGAGCTAGAGGAACAGCCAGTCCTTCCTCTATAAAGAGCTGAACGTGGATTTGGTAGTCCATGTGATGATAAATAGGTAAGATGCTTTAGTAAAGCAGTTCTGGCCAAATCACCACAGTCTAGAAGGCTGCTTCTTTTTTTTTCATGCTTTTGGAAAGCCAGAGGTTAATTAACTTCACTCCTCTTGAAAACAGGAAATCTCTGCAGCAGCTACTGACTATATCTTTAATTATTGCACACTCTGGAATCAGAACTGTGTGTGGTTTGTGAAGTCAGCTCTGTTTCAATGACTTAATTAATTTATTGAAATGAAATTTTAAAACTTAGCACTGGAGTGTATTGTTGGCCTTGCTAATCATAAATGACTGACATGTTCTGGTGTGTTCCCTTCACTTTCTCAATCCTTATTTACTCATGGACTGTAATTGATTAGTAGGATACTCATGCCAAGAAGGATCTTAATCACTCTCAAGGCCTGGTTCTGTGTTCATGTATGAACACACAATTTCATGTGTCTGAAATCAGTGTCAGGCTTTCCTCAAAATTCTGTAGCAGACATTCTACAAACATGACCATTCTCTCAATTTGTAGAAAAGAAATGGAGAAAAGGAAAGAGAATCATATGGGGGAAAAAAACCTCATGAAACAAAATTATTATAAAATCAGGGAAATATTCAAATAATAGCTTAGGGTTTGTTCTTGCAGTTTGCCTGAACTCTCTTTCCCTCTTATTCTAATGGTGTCTATTGTATGGAGATGGCACTTGCTGGTATTTTCTACTAGAGTACTGAACAAAGTCCTGATAAAATGAGCACTCTGATAGACGTTTGTGGTTCTGCACCCAGCATTTTCTGAGTCTGCTTATGAACCATCACATGTTCCATTTTTCACTGTTGAGAGAAGTCTGTACTACGCTTAGGAAAGTCGATGTCATTGAAGAAGTGCTTGCAAGAGTTTCTGAATTTTCTCTTCAGACAAGACTGGCTCCTGTATTTAATTATTAACTTCTTTAATTATTTATGGGTTTGGAACCAAATATTCATGTCTCTCGGTAAATGATTCCTCAGGATATCAAAGATTTCTCCCCGTGCACCTTGAAGCACGGGCTGCTTCATGGCAACGCTTTCTGTTGAAAGCCTGCTTTAGATGGCTGTCTTGTTTAGTCCTTATTATCACTGTTTGGTTTCATCCTGTGCAAAACAAGAAGTCATAATTCTCAATGCACATTTTTCAGAGCCTCTGGTGGTTTGTTTCAGAGTTTTGGAAAATTGATAAAAATTTTGGAGGGCTTTTAGGAGGAGAAGGGGGAAGGCAGCAGGTGATTTAGGTGAGTGCCAGACTTGGCTGGGCACGATATGACTTTGTGTACTTAGATAAACTCTTTTCTGTGTATTGTTATGTGTATGTTATTGTTCATGGTGAACGTAGAAGTAAGTTTGGTGATTTCTTTTGGTCTCAGTTCTGCCCTGGGCTATTCTGTAAGTGGGACAATGTTGCAGCAGTAGCAGTGTCAGGATGCAGAATCCATGTACGCCAGCAGCAGGGGACAGCCACAATGCAGGGATAGTTTTCCAGGAGCTTATTTGAGGGACTCCATATTTGTTGTCCCAGTTTCAGTGGATGAATAACAGTTAAAAGAGGATTTATTAGTCACTGGCCATTCTGCTGTCAGGCTAGAAGACATGGAAAGTGACCCACTTCCCACTTCTCTAGGTGACATTTCTTCAAGACTGGTGCTTATATTTTATTCATTTTTTACAGGTAAGTACATGGAGCTTAAAGGATGCTTACCCTACTTCTCCCCTGAGTAGTGCTCTTGTTTTAAAATACGTAAATAAATGAAGCATTGTTATTCTATTAGTTGGTTTGGTTCTCTCTAGTTATTCTTTGGGATTTAAAATGTGCAGTTTTGCATGTTCATATATCCAGAAGTACATGCTTGTAGTGGTTGAAGGCTTTTCTAACGGTGTGGAAAATTTTTGTTTAAACTTTGCCACCCATAAAAATTAGTATAGTTTATATTCAGAGTTGTCTTCTGTTTTTTGGTGTTCTCTGTGGTTGTGTGGGCTTTGGAGATCAGCTTCATGCCACTACAATTGTTGGCAGGTATTCAAGCCTTAAAATAATTGCCCATCTGTGTAACTCTCAGTGAAAAATTAACCATTCAGAAAGAGTAGCTGTGACATAATTTGAAGTCTGATTTGACAACATGTAAGATAACAGAGCAGAGTGAGAGGTAACATAATACACAGTCTATCAAGTAAGATTGTTCATGCATCTCTGAATTAATGATTCACAGAAATGGCAACTTCAAGAATCAAGAGCCAAAAAAATCCAAGCAGAATTTAAAGAAAACTCTGAACATGAAAGAAGATGTAATCAAATGTTTCCTAGCAGAAAGAACTGTACAGAGAGGAATGCAAAATTTGTGTATGTTGGGGGGTGGGTGGGAGGTTGTAAGGGGCTGGAGGGGAAAAGAAAAAGTAATATTTGAGAGAAATAGGGAGAGAAAAAGCGTTCTTGCTATCTGGGTAGCCAAAGTTTGTGAGAATCAGCTTTCTGATAAAATGCTGGTTTTGGTCAACGATTAAGGGATGATAATACCAGGAAATGCCTTTCTTTGAGCCCTTAACTCCCGTAACTCATTACTTTGATCAACGTCAAAATGCTGATATGGGTTTCTTCTGCAGCTATGTGTCTGAATGGTACCTGTTTGCTCTAGTCCATTCAGGGTGAACTGAAAAAAAACTGGTCTCTGGTGGGGTGGTCGGTGCTGCGTGTGGCATCCTCCTGTGCCTGAAGAGTACAGACTAGACAGGAATTTCTGTCTCTTCAGATACCAAAACTCTTTACCATTAATGATTCCACCCCCCCACCTGTATTACAACCTAAAGTTTCTTCAGGGTCTGAGGTTGGGCCTACCTCTGGAGAAACTGGGATGGTTAAAGACAGAGAAGTAGGGTTAGATGTGACTGGTTGCATGTCCCTGAATCAAGCGCAGCATGGGTGTGTGATCTGGTCTTTGAAGCCCCAGCTCTATATCCTGCCTCCAGCTAATAAAGTACTTTGAGGCATTTGAAAGACCCTTGGCTGCACCAGAAACTCCAATTATGTCAAAATTGAATACTTTTGTTTTCTCTGTGTTTGAAAAATATATCTTCCCAGTCAGCTGTGCTGTTCTCATGGTTTAGCCCCAGCCAGCAGCCAAGCCCCAGGCAGCCACTCACTTGCTCCCCTACCCGTGGGATCAGGGAGAGTATTGGAAAAGAAAAAATGAGGAAACTCATAGGTTGAGACAAAAATAGTTTAATAGGGAAAGCAGAAACAGTGCACAAAAGCAAAGCAAAACAAGGAATACATTCATTGCTTCCAATGGGCAGGCAGGTGTTCAGTGACTTGGGAAGACAAACACCATCACTCTGAACATCCCCCTTCCTCCTTCTTCCCCCAGCTTTATATAGTGAGCATGAGCTTTATGGAATGGAATATCCCTTGGGTCAGTGTGTCATCTCCCCACTTCTTGTTCACCCCCAGCCCACTTACTGGTGGGGTGGGGTGAGAAGCAGAAAAGGCCTTAGCTCCATGTAAACAGTGCTCAGTATTCACTAAAACATCCCTGTGTTATCAGCATTGTCTTCAGCTCAAATCTAAGACACAGCCCCATACCAGTTACTATGAAAAAGATTAATTCTATCCCATCCAAAACCAGCTCAGCTATGCATCTCTGAAGTGGAAGGTGGGGCTTGAACTGCTGGGGAAAAGCCATGTCTTTAGCTGTCTGAGATGACTATATAACCACAGCCCGACTGTTCTTCTCACTTCTTGGTCTTGACAGGAAATTCATTTGAGACATGAGCAATATTTTTCTGTCCATTTAGCAAGTAACCCAAGATAATTTAGGAAAGTATCGTGGGAAAGGCATCTTCTAGTCTGTTAAATTGTCTCTGCAATGAACTTTCCTGTTGTACTAAAGGCTTGGATTCAGTCATGTTCCAGAAATGCTTAGATGTGAAATGTCTGTAATTTGTAAATGACGTGTTATTTTATATGTGTGTGTGATATAGTCTGACATATGACTCACATCTAAGAGCATATGTTCACAAACTGCCAGAGAAAAAGCATTTCCTTGCCAGACCAGTGGCTGATCTTCAGATCTACCAATTCATATATGGTCTGTTTTCTCTTGTGCTTTCCTTAAATGCTCTAGTGCATTTGGGTCTCTGAAAGGTTATTTGTGTATATAGGAATGTGTGCCTACATGTGTGTGTGAATAGGCATATATATGTATCTTATATGTATAGAGGTATAAATGTATTTAGGCATGCTAGTTCCAATATGTAGCCTTCATGGGTTGAACCATTGCTAGTAAAATCTGTCATCTAGAAAACATGAAATGCATGAGGAAAATAAAAAATCCCAAAGAACGACACTTGTTAACTAAAAAGTAAATTTATCCATTTACTGATTTATGGTTTTATGTATTTCTGTTAAACACCAAATTTGTGAATTTTGAAGATGATTTTAATTATTTTCTTCATTAGGCTTTTTGTGAAGGTTAACCTATTGCATTAAGTAAAGAGAGTAAATTGTTGAAAAGAGTAAATGATGGAGAAATGCACGAATAGTTTTACAGATTAGTCATCAAAGCTCCTGTAAGGCAGAAGGAGGGAGCACAGCTCTACTTGAAAACATTGTTGCTTTCCAGGTGCTTTGATCAGTGTGTCAGTTCCAATGACAGCTTAAGTAGTTTGGCTGTGTGCAGGATTTTGTAAGAGCAGCACATAGTGAATATGTGTATTAATTTTATATATATATATAATTAATTTTATAGTATATTAATTTAAATACTGCCACCTTATTTTTTTTATTTCCATGTCCAGGAAGTTATGTTGTGGACAGCAGAGATTACAGTGGAACAGTAATGATTGGTTACTGGTTCATGTTTGTTAGGATTGTAGATCCTTAATTTTTTTTTTCTTTAATACATTGTGCATGCTAAACTATTTGAGATGTTGCACAAGGTGGAGTGTAAAGGCCAAGCAAACTTTTATGTTTTATGTATGAGTTGTTCTGTCATTAAGCAGAAATGATATTTGATGAGCAACTTGCACATGCCCTGTGTGGCTAAAATAGGCATCCACACAGTGATTATAAGCAAATAAGAGGCTTAGCTTAATATAAAATTTGCTTGCACTCAAAAAAATTATTTTGAGAGTAGATGGCTATGTTTGTTTCATTACTTATCTCTGGGGAACAAGAGTGATGCTTATCAGAAACTGTGTTTTGTTTCAGCATCTACGCTAACTACAAAAAATGGGTAACTTTTGGAGGTCTGCAGTAGCAAAGGTGTCACAGCAATACTGTGACTGCTGGGTTAATTGTGTGAGCTTGGTCCACTGCTACTTGAGGTATATTGAATGTATGTGCACAGTAAACAATGAATTTTTGAACTTCTAGAATATGCAAATATTTTAGCAAACTAAGCCACATTCCAATTTAAATTAATTAGAGCTATAATGTCCCACCACCAGAAATTACTCATGAGCTTCCTTCCACTTGTACAAACAAAATGAATAAATCAGTGAGAAATCTTCATTTGAGAACAAAGGGAGGATAATGTCAATCCTTGGTTGTTGGATTATATGATGCCACTGACAAGCCCTAAGGCCAAATAAAACTCATTTGTAACACTGATTTATGCTCTGAGCAATGTAACCTGCTAATTTAACTGTAAACCTGTTTCTTTTCTTGATATACTCAATTTAGAACCATAGAACTGAGGTTGGGTGAGCCCAAATTAGGTGAGGAAACTCTTTTGTTTCATCTCTAAAATAGTCCACATCAGCGTATTTCTCTCTGCCTCGTGACCTTCTGGTGGAGACTTCTGCAGGTGATGCCTCTAAGGAGAAATTTCTGTTTCAGAAAGGTTAAGGTGGTGCCTCCATCGCTCGTAGGGCATTAACCCCACTGGTGCCAGGTTTCCCATGTGACTGCAGGCAAACACGATCCATCTCTGGCCTCTCGTTGTTATTGCCTCCTCTTCAGCCCCCTGCCACCAGCTCACCAGATGGCTTGGGCAGTGTGTACTGTGAAAGCAGAGTGGATCTGCCCCCATCTCCCATCTCTGCAGCAGGAGAGGCTGCTCCCAGGGCTGGCACTTGGCGCCAATATCCAACAAGTCCAGGGTCACCTCCTGACCCCATGCTTTAGGCCACAGGGTTGCTCTCACCATACAGCAGAAATGCAGTTGTCTTTCTAGGGTTTGTGCAGCTCTCCTATCACCTAGGTGTCAACACGGATAAATTTTTACTTTTCATCATCCTTCAGAACAGACCATGAAAAAACATGGCAAGTCATAGTTCAGTTATTGAAGATATCAGGTACAGGGAAAATGAACGGTGTGAAAGGTATTGGATAAAAAAGATTAAAGAGACAACTTGTAAAGAGCTTAATATAAATATTATAATGAAAGAATAAAAAGTAAGAATGCCATAGGAGAATCTCAGTAGCATAATTCCTACATACAATATTCCATGATAGCAAAATAAAATAATGCAATACAGAAAAGATATGGGAGACTCCACAGGGAGTAGGAATAGAGACTGTGGAAGTATTTAGACGACTTTTCAGAGGAAATTGCAAGAGAAACTGTTGAGAGAGTAAACTCATTTTGTGAAATTATAATCCAATACACCATCTGGGAATGTGCACAGTTCCAGCTGAGCAAGACGTCTTAGTGGTTTCATGTGATAAATGCTAACTCATTGTAAAATCCCATTTTCCTGATGCTGTTAATTTATTTCTTCTGTTGAGGGGGAAAAATAGACATAAATATACATGGGTTTACGTCTGAAAAAGAGTAGTAAGAGTAGAGAATAAATGAAAATATTTTCAGTACCTTGAATTGCTGAAAATTCACCATTTGTCAGGAAAACTAATTAGTGTCTTAACTACATTGCACTGCATGAACTACATTGATTTAAATGTTGGACACAGAATGCATATTTTCGTTCATGTATTTTAAAAGAAGTTGATGTAATTTGCTATGACACGGGATGTCTATAAAATGCCCTTTGCAAAATTGTAATTTTCAATGTATTTCGAGTCCATCGTGTATCAGAGGGCCTGAATCAAGTCTTTAAAAATAAATAGGTTAGGTTTAAATTAACAGTAAGTGAGAAATAAGAGGTTTGCAGATCCTGGCTTTTGGATGCACTTCAACCCCAAGTAAGTTACCATTGCCAAGGCAATTCCTTTTTCTCATGGGTTAGCAAAATGGGAAAAGCACTGACTTTCTGGATAATAAAAGCTTTAGCAATCTAATTTGACTATGCTAGTGTGCACTAATAGTTATGCAGCATGCAATTTATTTTTCATTAGTACACTGTGCACATAATTTCGAATTGTATTGTTTATAATAAAAGAAAATACTTAGTGATGGTTACAGGCGCTTTGCATTTGGAGCCTCTAAAGAGTGTTGTTAATCTAGATATTTATGTCTTTTTAAACTTGGTTTATTACATCAGCAAATAATTTTGGGGAAGAACAGCTGCTAGTTTGTCCCCTCGTGCATACCTGAAGCCGTCTCAGAACTCCGCTTGAGGCTTGGTCTGTCCCTTGCCAAGAGGTTGTGGGGACTGGGTGTTCTCTCAGTCAGCCCCTGCTGCCCCAGGGCTGTGAGCACCCGTGCAGCACATGGGGGGACTGTGTAATCATCTTCTCCGTAAAAAACCATCCTCGTCGTACACAAATTCCTTTTATGGGTGCTTTTATTCATCAATGATACTTACAAGCAAAAGTCTAAACAGAATGGATCCCCTCTCAGTTCTGCCCGCTTTCCTTGTTCCCATGCCCATTGGGCTCTGTCTCTCACCCATTCCTTCCGTGTTTGTCCCAGCCCGCCCAGTGCTCCCCAGGGCTCTGAGCTCTGGTGTCCTTCCTGCCTGAGAAGTGCTAGAGGGTTTCCTGATCCTTGGCTTCCGAGCTCGCAAAGGTGCAGGCAGTCCCTCTTGCCCCCAGTGCTCTTTAGGGGAGGAGGGGAGGGATATGGGGGGTGTCAACTCTGGCCTGCAAGAGATCATGGGAAATATGGAGCAAGATGCAAAATGGGAAGCTGACTGGCTTAAGGTTGTTAAGTGAGGCAAGCTAGGATTGTAACTGAAAGGTTTTTAATTGCCAGCTCTGAAGCGAGCACACGGAGTTGAGTCTGTGAGTGAATACCTTAATCTCCTGGGCCAAATTCTGAGTTAGTACCGAGTCACAGTGATTTTCAAGGGTTGCACTGAATGTTGCTATGGTAGTATCGGTATAGATGAGAATATGGAGAAGAGGAGTAAGGAAAAACCCCAACCTTGAAATTTTGGAAGAATCATATGGACAGTTAGGTTTGAACATCTGAAATACGGCATTCCTCTTTTGTTTGATCTTGATTTTCCTTCTAGTGCAACAGGTACTACTTATCTTCAAAGCTGGTTTTGAGAGGAAAGATGTGACTTATTTTGATTTTTTTTTTTAAGAGAAAAAAGTTAATGAAAAAGTAAAATAACAAAATTATTCTTCTCTTTTTTCTTTGCTTTACTCTTTGGTAGTTTCGTAATGGTCAAATAAGATTAGTTATAAATGTCACTCATCATTGTTTTTTTTATATTTCCTCCTTGACTGCTTAAGATCTTTGTGAACAAAGACTACAAGGTGCTAGATAATGCACAAATTAAAAAACCCAATAACAAAAAAACCCCCACCCCTTATTCCTTGCAGTCAAGCAGTCCAGCCCTGTGTCTCAGTCACATCAAACAAGCTGTTAGGATATTAATATGGTTAATAATAGTTTTTGAATTGCCTGCTAGTGTGTGGAGGTGTATAAACACCAGGAGAGCTGAAGGTGACGAATAATAGATAATGTGCCATCAGAAAATATTTAATTACAGTACGAAATTGAGATAGCAAGCCTTGTGAGCAGGGAGGAGTGAATCAGTAGCAGCAGCTATAATTCATGATAGGTCAAGCCGTATTTGAAGGAAAAGCTTTCACTTGTAAACATTGTCAAGCCCAGGGGGAAGTAATTACTGATGAGAAACAAGTTTCTTTCGTGTCAATGTCATCATGAGGGGTTTTTTTGTTTGTTTTTAAATAAGGGCTGCTGTGGCTTTTTTTCCCCAGAAACCAACAAAAGGAACATGCAATATAATGTAGATTGAAGAGGAAATTCACCTGTCAGCTTCATGAACAAATTAGTACTCATTAAACAGACTTAGGTCTCTGAATGTGTTTCTTGCAAAGGGAAGGCTGGATTTAGTTTCTGAGTGCAGCCCTGAGTCAGTACAGCTGCTATGTCCTATTAAGTGTTACCAGACCACTAAAAGCCTTTAGGAGCCATGTTGTCACCAAGGCACCCTCCGAGGTATGACTTTGTCCCATTTTCTTTTGCTGTGCACGTGTAGCAGTTTGCCCTTGGCCTGTCCCAGTCTCACATTTTGATCTCTCTGACCATCCCAGCTGCAATGGGAGACTCTTTGGGTGTAATAAAACCCAGCATCTGTCTGTCCTTACGCCTGCTCACAGAGTGAAACCTCCGTGCCTGGTCACTCCTTCCTTGTGCCCCCAAGGGGCTTACTCCATGTCACAGTCCTGCCTCAGAGAAGGAGGTAGAGTCTGGTAGGGCTGGCTGCAGAGACAAGTAAATATTAGCTAACTTTTTGGGGGAAAAAATACTTGTAGAATTCTGTTTTGTTTGGTGTGAAAGTGTTTCTGATAGACTTTTATATGAGATCAAAGAACAAAAAGTGCCTTTTCAAGATATTAGTGCTAACTTCTGTCTTTGCCATAATTAGTTATTAGTTTTTATCTCAGTAAAAGACTCTCCACCAGTTCTGCGCTTTTATGAAACTCATGTTTATGTATATGTCTTTGTGAAAGAACTACATAAATAAGATGAATTTAGCTGCTGTGGGGCTGTTCTGTGCAGAATTTTTTTTATAATTTTTAACAACATTCTTGAAGGCATTAGGCCCAACTCATTCTCCTTTATGGGAAAGATCAGTTTCGATTTGAACAGCTGATAGGTGAAGGTGTGGATCCAATAAGAAAAGTTAACAGGGCATTATTACTAGGAATGTGAAGAAGTAGCCAAACAATTTAGTGTGCAATCAGCTGTTTAAAGCCACTTTGTTACCTTGTGACTTCAAGAGGCTAATGACATGCTAGTTGAAAAAATAATAAAATAAAAAAAGAAGCTCCAAGGTAAATCACAAACTAGTATTTCAGAGGAATTGAATAGGAAATGTTGTAAAGATTGAAAATTATGGGCATGTGGCCCTTAATTTATGTGAATTTAAAGGCCATATGGAAAAGAGCCAACACAGAGAAGTCATGCTTCAGAAATCAGTGTAATTCCCTGGTGGTCTCTGTGAGTGCATGCAAGGGAAGTCTCTCATTAAAGGCTCTCAAAGATATTAAATTCGCATGAAGTAAGAGAATGATCCACTGATTGAAAGATAAAACAGAAAAGGTGTATTAGTTAGCTCAGCTGGAGGAGAGAGGGCATCAGTGAAGTCCAGTATGGGTGCAAGCAGCACAGCACACTCATACGTGATACAGGAAAGAGCTTACATACTGTGGTGATTAATGTTGGATCCAATTCAGTGCAGAGAAATCTCAAATGATGCACAAGAGAGGGGAACACATAAAAACCTCAAAAATAGAAATAGAAATTATTGCAAAAGGAATTGGAAAACAGAGCAGGGAATATCAGCCCCCGTTTGTAGGTCCAGTGGTGCCCTTCTTCCCTCTCCATTCATAAAGGTGTGGTAGATCTGAATTAGGTATCTAGAAGAAGGATTGAGATTATAGAGCCGTTTGCATTCTAGAGAATCCCCACGTTAGGACTCTCCAGGCTGGGTAAATGAAATATGAAGAAATGTATTTTTAAGCTGAGTTTTGTCAGCATTTACCACAGATACTTTTTCTGTATTGAAAATACAATAATTTAACATGCTTCTTTAAATGAACAAACAAGCCCCCATCTCTGAAGAGTTTAGGTATGATTTTAAAGTAAATTTTCAAGAGAGTTGTGCAATTATTAAGCAACCTTGCATCAGACTTCTGGATCTTTAGCTGCTATTCTCACAGGATATGCCGCAGTTCTTCTGCTGAAGGAACTGCACAAATATAGTGCATATTTTAAGAGTATGAAAACTGATACAAGCACAGAAGATGCTAAATTGTACTCACTGCATGTGTGGTTTGAGCCTCCAGTAGTGTCCGGAAGTATCAAAAGTCCATCTTGCATCCTACCATTTTGGTAGGATGCCCTATTTTGTGTGAATTCCTGGCCTTGGATAAAGTGCTGTTTATGTAAGAGTTTACCCTTTAATCAGAGACGAGCACAGCAGAAAAATTAAGGAGCTGTTTTTGCTAGAGTTGCTTTTGATGTTGGATTGCGTGGAGCACAGGGCACTGATATGAGGGAGAAGGGGAAGTGTGGAGGGTTCTTCGAAGCAAAGCACTTTCAACTTCCTCACCTTTATTATAGTTATGGAAAAAACAAATGAAAGCTTGCTCATTTTGTTGTTTCCTGGCTTTGCCTGGACTCTTATAGGAGACTGATGTTTGAGTAGAAGTATATTCTTCTCTTAGTTGCTGTTTCATGTTTGGTTTTGTTCCATCAGGATGTTTGTTTAACAACCTGCTCCACTGGCTGCTATCCAGGTAAATGCTTGCACTCAGCAAGTAGCAAAGCCATTTTCCCTTTAAGAATTAGTGTATGGAGGGATGTGGGGAGACAGATGGAGGAATTTAAGTAATTGCATACTATTTAAATACACATGGACAATGGGTGTGGTGTGGAAGATGGAGAGCAAAGGGCAGCTGCATGCAATGGAGGACATTTTGAGGGCTGGCTGTAGACCAGGACATTCGCAGGCTCAGATGCAGACTGGGTGAAAGTATATCTGGACGTAGTGGAAGGAGGTATATAGGCACATCTGGGTTCTACCAGCCCCTTTGATCCTTCCTGCTACCAAAGATAGCTATTTTGTGATGAGGAGAATATGAGACCTTTAATGTTCACCAATAAGTCCCAGCTTTTTTTGCTTCAGTGTCTTCAGCAAAAGCCTTTTAAATCAAAATCCTGCTCCTATTTCAGCATGGTTGGAAATGAAACTTGCTAAAACCTGATGAATAGGGTCTACCAGCTTCCTTTGCTCCATGTTTGATTGATTTGTTTCCTTGCTTGCATAGCCTGTTTAATATCTCAGATACTAATTTATTTTCTGTGTGTTGACATGCACTCTGCAGCACATCTTCTGGTATTCAGCTATTACACATATGATAAATGAACACTGTAATGTCAGGTATACTGAAAATCAATGCTGTTAATATGCAAACAAATAGCAGACCTGTAACCTCTCTAAAGGGAAAGCATCTCAGTAAATGCAGGAATCAAAACCTTCATGATTTGGTGTTACCTTGTGAAATTTGCATTCAGAATGATAATTCAGGCTAATGGCTTCATGCTCCCGTGGGGCAGCTGAAATAGATTCTGAAATGGCAGAAGAAAAGGGTATAGTAAATAAATGCAATGAGCTGTCAAAGAATATTTCTACATCAAACAAGTCTCTGAACCTTTTTGTGCTTCATAATCTAACCTTTTCTAGCTGCTCTGTTTTTTGCCTGAATCAGATCATGAAATGAAACACATCAGCTACAAAATAAAAATAATAATAATAACAAAACCCTATTTATATAGCCACTAAACGTGTTGGAATATTGTGGAGAGAATTCTATTAATTTACAGTAGATTGGTGGGGGTAAAACACCCTTTGATTGCAGTTGCTAGGCAACCTTTTTCTGAGCAGATGTAGGTACCATTCCTGTTTGTTTGACACCAGCCGTACTGGAGTCTGGCCGCAAAATATGTTACAGCAGCAGCAGGGAATAGCAAAGGAGAACAATTTTAGCATTGTGGTGCTGAAGCATCTTTCTCTTGCATCCTTCATGCATGAATAATACAAATGAGGTTGCATGGAGAAAGCTTGATAGATTGGATAAAATAAGCTTGTATTACTATGATTTTACCTGTTGATCACAAAATGCTTTTTTTTTAAAAAAAAGTCATTATTCCCATTCTGCATGTGTGGAAATGGGACACAGAAATGTTAGACTTCCCTATGGAAAGCTGCTGTAATTGCACATTAGGCAGCAATAGGGCTGAAAGCAGACCCCAGGTCTTCTCAGTCCCATATTCAGTGGTCTGTGTAGAATTCACACAATATATTTTCCCTCAGAGTAATACACTCCAGCCAGCTATGGAGGAAGATTTTGTGGTATTTCTTTTACAGGAAGCATCATTCGTATTCAAGGAATTGTAGCAGTGCTTAGAAAGACAATAACCAGAGTGTTTCAAGAGATGTGATCTATGCTTCTGTATAAACACTGGTGTAACATATGTTTTTGTCATTTATACTTAACTCCCAGAACGGGCTTACTTATGTTATTTACTTTTACAATTCAAAATTAAGTCTATTTTATTCCAGACAAAGAGTGAGAGAGCAGTCTGTTTGGATGTCAATTGAAAATTCATGTTCAGGGTGTTAAAGCGTGGTGATTTCCTTCCAGAAGACCTCAGACACAGAAGGCCAAATGTATGCAAAAACCCTTGTTTCAGAAGGTCTTTGCCATTGAGAGTGGTGAAAATAACACTCTTTTGCTACTCTGTTGTGTACCATATGTTGTGATGGCTTTTGGCATGGGCATGTGAATGAGGCAAAGACATAAAAGATGAAAAGGGTTCATCATCCCATCCTATTTTTAAACTACAAATAATTAAACTGTAATTTAGAGAATATGAGGTTAAATAACTGCAGTTGGTATTGAGTAAAGGTAATATCTTTGATAGTGTTCAGTTTGTGGTTTTTTAGTTTCACAGGTTCTGAGCAGGCTTTTTGTTTTCAACCCCTGGATATAGGAGGGAGGGTCTGCCTTTTCTTTTGAGGAAGAGAGTTTGAAGACAGGAGGATTCCCTTAGCTTAAAAGAAATAATAATCTCTTCAGAAGAAACTAATCTGGGTCTGCTGGCTTGGGCTTACAGTCTGTACCACGTCGTGTATGCAGCTGTGGCTGCTTCTAGAAAAGCTGGGGTGTCCCAGGAGTGACTTAGGCAGGGCAACCTTGGTTATTCTGAACAGTGCCTGTTTCCACAGCCTGGCAGGGAGCAGGAGGACTGAGTGCTGGGGCAGAGCTAGAGGCAGGAGAACTCCCCAAAGAGTTGTAGCCACAGGTATTCCCGTTTTGTTTTCTTAATTAATCAGTGCATGGCAAACTTTCTTCCCAGTTTTGCTGTCATTTGAGCTATTATATGTAATACAGCTGAGGGTCCCCGAGGTGATAAATGTTTTCAGTACCATGCAGACGAGCTATATGGTGAGAGCTCTGGGGCTGTGGATAGCCCCATAAACAGGTCTGGGCTGCTGTGTGGTGAAAGAACGGGGGACTTCTCAGGACTGAAGTCCAACAGGCAGAGAAAACACACATGCACAGAATTATTATTTGAGTTTCATAATGTTTATTATAATGCTCGCAGTTTTGTTTGCTTATTTTTTAAAAAAAGGTAAACTCTAAAAAAATGGCTTTGCCTGGGAATCCAGATATTTTGAAGTAGAAATTTTTTGTTGTGATAGGTATTTTTAATGCTTATACAGGTCCAGAGGAATGGATTTGACCTCTTGAGTAAGTTTACACAATAATGCCATCTATATGCTCAGAAGTTAAATGCATGTTCTAAAAAGGAATGCAGTTTCAATACAGCTGCAGCTTTGACAAAAGAAAATGTAATTTTATAAGGACCTGCATAAGGGTGAGAGAATGCTGATTATTAGCCTGCCCATCAAGTCATGATTATGCTTTCATCAGAACTAACAGTGCAGATGTTTTATAAACATAAATACACAAATATTTATGCAACAGGACTTGCAATGTATTTCTGTTCATAACAATCTTGACCTCACTGTTTAACCCTTACAAGAGTTCTTCTAGTTTATGTTGTGTAGCGTAATATCTGTTGTTTGTTTTTTTCCAGTTAATCAGTTCATCAGGTGGGGTTTAAGTGTTGTACTAATCACGAACAATGTTAATGAAGATGACTTACATTCCTTTTGCAAGTTGTAAATTCTTTCTTTTTCCTCTCCAGAAGAAAGGTAAGAAGGAACCTCTGAAGTTGGAGAAATTAATGTGTATTTGAAAAAAATTAATAAAAATACACATTTATATTTATGAGCAATCTTTTCTTTAAATTGTCTTTGAATATATTCCAGTCATGAAGCTTAAGGGAATAAGTCCATTATTTCCAAGAGGTCCTTTTAGACCTCAGTTTCTCTCATCCCAACTCTTAAAACCTCATGAAATGAGAAGGTATAGTGCCGTCAAGAAAACCATCACCTGTGGAGCACACTTTGATGCAGTTTTGGTATGGTGTAAAAGAAATGTTCGTACTTCAGTTGCTTGGTATGAATGGCAGTAAGTTTCTTTTCAGTTTCATGGAGCAGTGCAGTACTTGGTCTCAAGGTGTATCATCTCCCTTCGTTTTTACATGTACTTTACATTAACAATAATGAGTATTACACATGTGGGTTACGATTAGGCTACTTTGAAACGACTCTCAGTAATTTCTTAGATGAATTCTTATTTAGTGTTTTAAGCTTGTTGAAAGGTACAGATGACTTCAACCATGAGAAAAGGAAAGAAATTCTGCAGAAATTGGCTGTTTTCAGTACTTTATTCCAGTTGAGAATTAGATAATATATTAAAAAGACAAATGCTAATATTTCCCAGTCTGTAAAAGTCATTACCGTTTGACAGCTGTTGGAAGACTTGTATGAAATATGTTAGAGGTCTCAATTCAGTTTCTAGAGCATAGTTGTCTTTAAAATACCACAAATACCCTAGAAATAATGGTATTTTAGCTCTTTTCTTGTGTTTTGAGCAGATGATCCACTTGTTATGGATGTGGAGAGGGAAGCTGAATAATTTTTCTAAACCAGGCATGTCTTTTGTCCAATCAGCAGCTAACCTTATATTCTGGGATTCGAAAGAGAAGTGAAGAAGTGCTGAGGCAGCAGCTGCAATCATCCAGTTTAATACAGAGCAGAGGGATTGTGACTGTGGTTTAGGAATAAAAGAAGGTGATAAGTAAGTTTTGGACATCAGCTGCTCTGCTAATGTACTGTTTTATGTGACAGGAGTGGGTACATATATCTCTGTCCCTGAAATTGTTCATTTTTTGTTTCAATGAATGAAAGTTGTTGAAATCATAACTTTTGTCACTGTCAGCTTACTTTCACTAGCCTTATTCATAATGCAAAAATCTCCTCAGTCTGTTTAACAGATCTGTGGGCATTTTCAAATTGCTTTTATTCAGTTTTCTGTCCATTAAGATAAATTTTTATGTAACATCCTGTTTTTTCACTAGTGGCTGTAATTTTCATGTGCTTTGTTTTAAAGTTCTGCTTGTCATTTTTGTTTTCCTGGCTCCTAAATTTGTGACTATAAAACATCTCCTATATAACTTCCTTCTGGTTTTAACTTTTCACTGATTCCAATGCACGATACTCCTTTTTGTTGGTTGTTCTCATTTGAATCAGTGTATGAAAAGACACTAGGCAGATGCTGCAGTCCATCTAGTCATGTGTTTCAACTTGTTATTTATTTCCAGCACCAGGCAATTTGTGTGTTAGCTCTTACTGTTCAATGGGGATTCCTTCTCCTGGAGCTGTAACTCATTTTCTTTTCACTGTGCTGCAATTTCAGGAGATTATGAAAAACAGACAGTAATGCATGAATTTCATACACATCCTACTGAATACTGAAAACAGAGGAGGACATGGATAAAAAATCAGAGTCCTTGATACAGGCAAAAGGTGAATGTTGGTTATTTGGATATAACATGGACAATTCGTGTAGTAGACGTTGTTCAAAAGATAGAAGGGAAACACAGATTAAAGTGAACAAAATTTTAAAAATCTTTGTTAGGAAAAAATACTCTTGGTTGACCTAAAGCCTGGTCAGATAATTAGAATATAATTTTATAATTTTAAAATTAGATGGTATACTTGACTGCAGCCAAATTTCAGCACCCAAACTGTCTCATCCTTTGAGGTTACCAGAATCTTTTGATGTACTTTGTGGTTAAAAATAATTTTCATTTCTCTTCCGTAGACCAGCATCAAGCTCTGTTTCTTTCTTGTTTCTATAGCTTTAGTCTGCAAACCAGTCAACATCGCTGTGAGAGAATGCTGCTCTCCATACAGTGTGGTCTTCAGCACACAGTTAACATTCAAAGTTGTGGAACAGTCAGCTAATCATGACACCAGCCTTTCTTCCTCATTTTCTAGTGAAAACATTTTAGAAAGCCTGTGGACTCCTGGAACACAAGTGGTTTTGGTCATGGTTAAAAATGGCTGATGCTTTTTCTGACTCTTGCCTCTCTTAGCATCAGAAACTAAATGTGGTGGGGTTTTTTTAAGTTTTCTGTTTTGCTTACATTTAAAAAATGTACTAAATATAAAACTATCTTGATTTGCCACCTGTTATCTATTGTTTGTCAGAAGGAATGAGAAATATACTCATCTAATAAATGCTGAAGTAAGGATCTAGTGCAGCCAGGATCTAAATTGCTTTTGTGTACTACAGTGGATAAAAATCTAGAAAAGGAATTGAGTATTGATTTTCCTAATCTGTTTTGGTTTTGCATCAACAGACAATGCATACACATGCAGTACCCATACCAGAAAAGCTTCTTTTTAGGTGTGAACTTTCTTACATACTTGCATATATGTGCATGAAATATGCAAAGATCTCACTTCTCTCATTTGCAAATATTTTGCATTGAGCCCACATTTATTTTGACATAGAAAACCCTTAAGCATTCCCTTAAAGTCATTACCACTCCTGTTACCATCACCAGGCTATAAAATTGTACCTTAGATTTTGCTAAGTCCCTTACTTAAGTAATATTCTTTTGGTTTAAAGCCTGAATCTCAAGTTCTGCTTTTATTTATGTTTGATTTGCTTCCCTCATGCTGAGTCTGGAGTGGTATATGCATCTGTAAGTGATCTGGGTTTGCTAATGCAGAGATTTATAGGTATCTTTTTTCCCCTCAACAAAATACCAAAATTTAATGTAAAATGTCTGTTTACCTGCACTTTAAAGTATGTTCTAAACACCTGTGAAGAAACTAACCAGAAAGCATGCGTTCTGGCCAGCAGTTAATGTTTCTATATTCCCATAATATATGGACTTGCTATAACCCAAGCTGTAGTCATGAGTAACCGTGCCTTTTGGGGAAATTCATTTGGAAACCCCTTATTTTGATTTTTTTTATTACAGTGGGACCTGTCAGATCCAGTCAGGTTAGATGCTTTGCCGTGCTTAGCTGCTGATGGTGGCAACTTAGGCTTTAAACAATTTGAGAACCGCTTCTATTTGATCTGGAACTTAATGAAAGCTGATGGAAAGTCTGCAAGATGAAAATGGTGTATTGAGAACAGTAGGTCAGCAGGTCTTTGCAGAGATAGGCTGGCAGTGGGGCCGTGTGGGGAAAGTTAAAGACAAGGAGAGTCGAGGGACTTCTCTGCCTGAAATCTTCTAAAGATCCCAGGCTAAGAACAAGCTTCAAGTTCGAGGAACTTTGGATTTGCCTTTAAGTTTTGCAACACAAGCTTATCTTTAATTTTTAGAGCACTTCATTGTACTAAGCACATGAGATAAAGCGAGATGCTTACAGCTGGGTATGATTAGCATATATTTATGCTGCTAATTTAACATTATGCAAATCGTATTCTCTCCTGGTTAGCTCACTGAGCACTGGATGTGAGGTGTCTCTCACCAGAGTGAGTCCTCCTTCTGTAATTGTTTCGTACTTTTTCACTTGCAGAAATTAAATTGATCTATCTTGTCACACTTTTTACCCTGTTTCTTTTAATATTGTAATTACATGGAAAGAAAATTTCTAAATGAGAAACACAAACCAGACTGGTAATTATTTGGAAAAAAAAATCTGTGAAGGGTTCAGATTTATTACCTCCCTGCAAAGGCTGAGGGGCTTTGATTTTCGGGCCAGAAAGACTTGCAAGAAATTTTTTTGTTTACAATGAGCTGAGGATGGTGGGGGGCTTATTTTGATCTCATATGCATGTAAATCAAGAAAACTTTGAAGTTTGTCTGGGGTTAAAACCAGTATGACTCTGAAGAGATTCAGACTCCTGTGGTTTCTGTAAGAGATGTGTGAGGAGCTTATGCTTGTGCTGCTGGACCTGTGACCTGAGTGGCCATGGCTGGTGCCAGAACCACTTCCCACAGATCGCTGCCTCTCCCTTGCCTTTTCCTTTTCAGCATGTGATTATGTACACATCCACTTACCAAATGTCTAAAAGGAGCTGAAGCAGCTGCTGAAGCACTGCTGACATTTTCCTTTCCTTCTATTCTAAATGGACAAACAGTGGCCTTAGTGGAGTGGCTTGTTATGAATTAATGGGGCCACGCGAGCTCCCATTGTAGCCCTGCTCACAACTCAACCAGCACAATGGACAAAATCATAGGTTTCCCTGATGGATTGTACAGCTCTGCACTCACAAAAAGTCTGGGAGTCTAAGGGATGGCAATGCTTTGCGGGGGTAAAAAAAGCACTTTGCAGTTGTTAGCACAAAACAAAATAACAATCCCTTCTATTTAATAGAAAAAAGCCTGGGAGAAAATGGCCCCGTGCTGAGCCCAGCTGTGATTTTGGTGGGGGGGGGTTAGTGCAGGAGGGCAGGCACTGTTTTTCTGCCAAGACCTTGACTGTGAGAGTTGCTCCACCTTCCCAGCTTTTGTTGGTCAGAAATGAAGACCAGCAGGGGATTTTGTGAAGTCTGCATGGCTACGTTGCGGGGGCTTTCTCAGCTAGAAATGTTTTTGTTGGGAGTGGTTTTACTTCAGTTAATGTAGTTGAGCTGACTTTTTACTGCTGTTTTGTCAACAGGTGGTACCCAGACATAGGCTATCCATGGTTTTCTTGGTTGGGAGAGCTGTTTTTTACCCTTCAGTGACAGCATGGCGATAGCAGTTCACTTTGTGTGATCAGCCTGTGGGGAGAGGAGGGCCACAACCATAAAGAATACTGGCATGTGGCCTCTGGTTTTGAGTAACATCCTCATGGTCAAAGGTAGCTGTAATAAACTATGCAGTGTGAGTGTCTTCACCTGTGGCAGGGATTTCAATGTGTAACTGTAAACACCGGGAACATCACTGCTCTCAGGAGGAATTTAGATGAATCTTAGCTGCTCTCATTGCTTTTAAGGTACTGTAGCATTGCCCGGTCATAACATTTTCCTTTTTCAACCAGATTTCATTGGATCAGGCCAGTTTCCTTGACCTGAATGTATTACTCCTATGCTTTCTATGTTAATGAAATTAATTGAGTATAGTGTCAACAGTGGCATTTTTGTCTGTGTCTGTGAGGCAAACACCTGTGAAGTCAATCAGACTTTGCACATCCTGTGAGCAAGTGTGACATGACAGGAAGGCAACAGTTGTGGACAAAGCCCACTGTTTGGTTAAGCACTCTGGAACCCTGTGAGATGAAAGGCAGTGCATAAATGTAAAATATTATAATTAGTGAGCAGGATCATTGCCAAAAACCTCTTATTGTTCTCATTTGCAGGAATGTGTGCCGCTCTCTTAATTTAAAAAGTAATTTAGATAGCTTAATGAAGGCTTACTGGCTCAGTGAGGGAGAACCTGAGCTAAGGGGGATGTTAGAAGCGCCTTTTGTTCATTCTTATAAAAAAGCTCAAATATGGGGGAAACATTGTCTTGTAATGGACAGGTGGCCTTACAAGGTTTTCTCCTATATTTGCTGTGCCCACTTTCCTAAATCCACTTTTGTGGTGTGGTGTGCCCTCATGCAAAGATCCCCCAACTAACTTGGAATGCTCAAATATTTTAAAGTTCATTGTTTTTATGTTTGTAAACCATAAAACTGGAGTCTCTGCAGCTAGCTGACAATCTAAAATGGAAGTAGTTCAACCCTTGCAGAGAAGCAGGAGTGAGCTGTGCGGGCTAAAGTCAACCTGAAGTATGAAAGTGTCACGAGATGTGCATAAGAAATGCAGACTGAAATAACTTCCCCCAAATCATGGGTTAACTTAATTCTTAGTTTTGGCTTATTTTGAAATTTTGTAGTGGTTTTTGATCTGTTAATGCTGATGAACCTTTGTTGTTCCTGACTTTTACTTTGTTTTACTCTCTAGAAGCTCATGTATTAGGAAAAATGCATGTCTTTGGGACAAAGACAAAACCAACCGCCTTACGTTGGTACAGAAGTATTTCTAACTTCCCTAATTTGTATATCATCATCTTCAATGTGGGTTTGGCTGGAAAAACTGGCCCAAGGACTCTGTCTGCTCCTAGCCTCTCCTCTCTGTCCAGCAAGAAATGCTTACAGATGACAAAGCACTTATCTTACCAATCCTTATTCAGGGGCTACACTTCTTTGGCTTTAAAAGTGACATATAAAGAAGGTATCCCTCTTCTCCTACCACTCCAGCACCCACAGTTCATCTGAGGAGGAGCACTTCTGCTAATTTTTTGGTAGCTTCATCTTATATAATTACCTGTAGCTAAATTCTGGTCATAATTCATGTACTATACAGATATTTGGCCATAGACGTGGGAAGGATAATAAGGCTGTGGAGGCAGCACTTTTACAGGTGACATTAGTTTTCTATCTTTAGTACTAAATGGGCAAGGTAAAATGTGTTGAATTCTTCTTGCATTTAAAGCATCTAAGTCCAATTTCCTAGTTTTAACTTCTCTTTTGTGGAGGTGAGACCAAAAGAGGACTCAGGAGGGAAAAAAGAGAATAAAATGGCATGCACGTTTCTTTCAATGTTATCTAAACTACACCAAGGTCAGCAGGCCAGAACAGCTGGTATTACTGTACCTTTCCTGGCATTATGAAATGTTTTGCATACTGTTCACGTACCATCTGTTTAGTTGTTCAGCGATACAATGACCAAAATGAAAAGTAAAAACATTTGCACCGGCATTGCGCGTAACAGACTGCTGGAAATTCAGAGCAGTTCCCAGTTGCCTGCTTTGAGTAAATCTCTTGTTTATTCTGGTATGTGACTCACTTGGACGGTTACTGCCAGCCTTTTGGAAGATTTCATGCCCAGGTTTTTTAGGTGCTGAATGCTCAGCACATGTATATACAGCATGTTATATATCTGGCACTGGCTTGCACGAGGGCTGGGTTTTAAGAGGTCCTTGGATTTCACACAAGTGTTATGCTAAGGCTGAATTCCCAAAAAACTGAATATCAACAAGAACTCCTATTTTGAAAAACCTGACTGCTTGGAAGAGATTATTTTGTTGCCTAAAATAAAATGAAGCAAGAATTTGCTTCCTGGCAGTGGCTTCAGAGGATGGGAAAATTCTGGCCAGGGAGGGTAGTGACAGATAACTGTTTCTCTTGGTTGCTCCTTTAAGGTGTAAGCACTCAGAGAAAGCCTAAATCTTTTCAGGAGCAATGACTTCCTGAAGTGAACTCTTACATGTAGACCAAAGCACTAGTGGAAGATGTCTCTGCTCATGTCAGGGTGGTTGGAATTAGATGATCTATAAGGTCCCTTCCAACCAACCATTCTAGGATTCTATGATTTAAGATAATAAATGGTAATATTTCTGTAATGATTAAAAATATTTCCTTTCTGATAATGGCAATTTCTTGAAATCTAGAAACAAAAATTATAATGTATTTAAAGTGGTTTTGTGTTTGTTTAGACAAGTCAAGAGTAACTTTTTAATGACTTGTAATAAAGGTAAGTGCATGCTGGAGGTACTATAAAAATCCCAGTTTGCTAATGAAACTGATAAACTTTGATAATTGATGCCAATAATGGATTTTTCTATTTTATACTGAGATTAGCACTTGCAGACAGAGAGTTAAAGTTCATCATTTAGGAGTGCCAGAGGCACTGGTGGGCTGTGTTTACAAGCCTTTTAATGACTCTGGTAGGTGATGCCACATGAATATTCATTTTGATGGCATGTATTGGTAGGTGAAAAATTGCAACTTGCACAATATAGCTGTCTCTTAAAAATTAAATGAACATATGGTAAATGATAGGCGTTTTAAAGAAGCTCCAAACAGTTTCATTACACTTCGCTGGCAGTGATGGAATTGAAGAGTAATAAGGAGGAAAAGAAAAGCTTTCCTTCTGTGTGCTTACTGAAACCATGAATACACTGGTATCACATGTATACCGTAAGTGGGAAGGGAGGGCTCATACCATCTGAAATTGCTGACAAATGTTAAAATCAGTCCTGTATCATGTGCAAAGGCTTTAATCATGTTGCCGATACATCTCTTTTTGTGCAAGGGGACACGTCTTGCCTTTGAGGACATTTACCTGGCTAGAAAAGGCTTGTTTCCAATTGTTATGCAGAGCCGTGTGCCTTCCCATTGCCACAGACTGCGAGCTCGTGATAAGAGCTAATTGACTCGCAAGTCCTTATTTGCATCGCATTTTTGATTCCTGGAAATCAATGAGTAACCTGAAAGTCATGACATTGTAGAGGTCAGTGTGTGCACACACGTCAGCAACCACAGAATTTGATTAGCTGAAATGGTGACAGGGTTTTTGTAGATTTTTTAGCTTTGATATGAAACAGAGTCAGGCAAGGTAGGTCTGACTGAGAAGTGTTCGCTTATAATCTTTTTTTCTCTCTCATAAAACTGCCGGCAGTCTACTCAGGTGCCTTTAAAGCTTGTATTGCTGACATCAGTTGGAGTTTCTGCAGAAGTGATATTATGCTGAGGAAGCAAGTTTAATTATTTCTGGCATTGGTCCTATGCTGGTTAAAGAATGTAGGATTTTCAGGGCAAGCCTGGGGAAAGAAGATGGGCCACTGAGGAAGATGCTCTTATACCAAAAACATGTGTGCTGAAAGCCTGAGGAATAACTTTTTGTTCCTCCAGAACAGCAACTGTTGTTTCATATTAAGCAGGATTTCTAATGGCAATTAATCCAGGTTTTCATGTTCTGCATGAGCCTAAAATCTAGAAGTGTGAATTAAATGTAAAGCACTGTACATACATCATCATAAATGGTCTTGATACCCCAGAAAAGGTTTCTCTACACAGATCATTTTCATTAACAAGTTGCATGTGAGAAAGGTCAGTAATCCTTGCTCCCACAGTGTCTCTAAATTGTCCATTAAAATATGTGTTAACAGTGACATGTTTTTTGAGAGGGAAAGGCCACTTGTTTAAGTCTTTTGTTGCTAATATGCTGAATGAAATATCGAATTGAATGGAATGAGGTGGTGTCAGGAGGCAATGACGTGAGACAAGGAAAAAGAAGTGACAGAAGAGAAGGAAACGATACAGAGAATATGGAAATAAGTAGAAGGCAGAAATCTCTGTGGAAATGGAAAGTGATCAAGATGTCTACAATTAATTGGGGCTAGGTGACACTGGCAAAAGGAGGCTTCAGAAATCTGCTGCTGGCTTTTTGTTTTTCTGGTTTCTTTAACCATGTGCAGTAGAAGAAAAATATTGTCAAATATAAGAAAGACTGAGGAAAAAGTAAATCAAGGGGAAGGAAGGACGGACGGACGGACCACTCTGGAAGTGGGTACATCTGTGTCTTAAACAACAAAAATCCTGCTCTTCCTGACTCCACTTCCCTGCCACCTGCAAGCAAATGAAATATGTACTAAGATGTCTAGTTATATGAAAATTACTTCAGAAAGAGCAGCTAGAGTAAAATCTAAAATGAAGGCAGGAAAATAACAAGAATCATAAATAACAGGAAGTCATGACAGAGGCATAGTCTTTTCCAGCCTTAGTGACTCTATTCTTTTATGATATGTGGTAATAGTATGTAAAAATAAGGGTCTCTGTAGAGTTGCCAAAAAAACTCAGCTAGTAATTATCTGAGACATCCTGTGTGGGGTGGGTTGGTAAGTTCCAGGCCTTACAGCAGTGCTGTAGCCTCAGGAGTGCTGGACTTCGGGTCGAATAAGCGCAGGCAAAGCACATTGCATGCCTGTGGGCAGGAGAAACGAACGCTTCTTAGAGGTCACAAAGCCTCACCAAAAATCAATAACTGTAGATACACATGTGCATGGTGAGTGTTTAGCATGTGCCAAGATATCCTTTGTAATGGAACACTGATAACTTCATACCGCAGGGCAGTAATGACAGGCAGCACTGTGGAATTTCGTTTGTTACTGTTTTGTTTTACAAGAAAGTTAAATGTAGACATGTACTTGAATTTCTTAGGACCCGGAAGATTCTTTCAGCCTGTGAAGCCACATCACGAAAAGCTGTTTTCCCTTCCAGGCAGGGCAGGTCTGGCTTCAGACATCGCAGAACCTCATCTTGGTTTGGTCTCTTTGCTACTTCTGTCTCCTTCTACTCTGTCTTCTACAATGCGTGTGTGACACTATATCCTGTTGGGCAGTTAAACCACGTGCATTAAACTGGGCATTGCCTGTTTGTCAAATGCTTTAATCTGTAAACCAAATCCGTGCTCTTACAGTTAGCTTGCAAGAGTAGGTGGTCATAGGGGTTTCTTTGTATGGGCTGATTGGGTGGGGTTTTTTTCCTTAGTTTTGCAGATACTGTTGTATCATATTATGCTGCTTGTTTTCCAAAATTAAGCAGTATTTTAAGAAAAGAAAGGAAAAGAAGCTTCCAGAAGATTTTGATTTAAAAATGCTTCAAGAACCCCAAACTATTTGCCATTTCATATGGAGCAAAGCTTATGTTGAGCAATATGCAAGAAAAGGGGAGGGGAAGAATAAAATGCTTTCAAACGAATGACTAATGTGCACACTAGGACAAGTCTTCTTGTATCTTGGGCATTTTCACTTGTGTTACATTAATATGACTAAGAGTTATACATTTATTTACCACTTAAAACTTTCCTCTTTAGGGAATGAAAGATTTCCATATTAGCACAGCAGAAATTTCCTCAAAACTGTTATGATTTTACTTACTAATTAGGAAAATCTTTTTGATCCTATGGACTGAAGGGAGACCAGGAGGCTTTCCATCTAACTAACTAGCTGTTATGTAACATGTCTGTTGACAAAATATAAATAGTCTTTATATCTCTCTTGTAATTTATGGATTTGATACACAAATATGAGTGTTCTCATCTTCTGATCTGTTACCTTATGTGCATGTAGCAAAGAATGTCTCATGTTTTCTTGAATTCTACATGTCCATGAAGTAGAGTTGCCTTTTTAGTAGAGCTACTGATTTTCATCAGCTCTTCATAACAAAAATAGAAAATACTCTTTCAATTCCGATTTTCTTTTTAATGAGGAATACTGATATTTCAATTTATTTTTAAAATTTTTTAAAAATTAATTTTGAACAAGCAGGGTTTTCCCCATTCTGAACAGTAAAAAACCAAAATCTGAAAATTCATTTAATAGGAGGCATTCTCACACTGGTAGGAATGTGTGATAAAATGATGTTACAAAAGTGTTTGTAAGAAGATGTAAAATTATATTGATAAATAGAATATCATGGCAGCTAAGAGTAACAATTTATTTTATAGTTTCTACTTTGTTGAAACAGTAGCATAAGTTATTTTTATTCATTGCAAAATGAAAAGCCCACTCCCTAAGATGGAAATTATTTTGAAGTTGCTATATGTGTTAAAGAAAATGTTGCAGTAGTGAACCTCTGCTGAGCTCAGGCTGTTAGTGCCACATGGATCATCCTGAACTCTCCCAGGGGATGCCCAGCTCCAGCATGAAAACAGGGTCTTTGCTCTTGCATGTGTTCAGCTGAAGAGCTTCATCCCAAAACCAAAGCTCTCCAGAGTCAGTTCTGGTTGCTTGGAAGGCACATGGAGAATCCTTCAGTCCCTGTTACCCTGTGGCCCTGGCGAGAAAGAGAGGGAATGTGGTGTCTTGGAGCTACTCCCTTGCCCTTTGCTTCTTCCAGGTCTCTGCTGCTCAGCACTTTCCCATGGTACCTCCAGAGGTCCTACTTTACTGGTGAAGAGGGTCAGCAGTGTTACTTTCTTTAAGCTTTGCAGTATTTGGTTTTTTTTAATGAGTAAATAATGTATAGCATCACTACCAGTGTTGTTCTACCTTTTGTTGATCTCTGTATCTGATCTTCACAAGGCTCTGGGACATTTTGTGGGGAGGCAGAGAATGACACAAAAATTTTCTAGCAGTAGATGGTAAGGGGGTGAGCAAACTGTAGCATGAAGCCATGTGTAGCTTCTCTCTTGTGGTGGCACACTAGATCTGTTAAGGAGACTTTTGGAAGACAAGGAAGCTAGAATGGATTTAAATTATTTATTTTCTTTGAACTGAGGTACGTAGTTTTTGATGGTTTATGCAATAATGAACAAAATTTTAGTATGTTGCAGGTTGTTGTCTGACACTTTCCCAGGATAGAGTGCATGTCAAGCCTTTTATACCATAAGCATTTAGGAACAGCAGTGTTTGAAAATAGACCTGTCTATTCTTTTACCTTCACAGAAGTATTTCCTGCTTAAAGCAAGCATAGCAAAGGATAATTCGTGCAACAGAAAAGAGAGGAAATATTTCACTGTTACCTGTTCAAATACTATGGTTTTGTGTTGGTCTTCTTTGAAAAAGCTTTGTTTGGTGAAATTTGGAGGAGAAAGTGCAGTGGGCAGTGAGTTGAGTGCTTTGCAGGGTACATCACTCAGCAGAGGGAAGAGGGCACCTGGGCTGCCTCACAAAGCTGGAGGAGACAGGTGCTGACCTGACCTTTGGTGTTTCCTTCTCGGTATTCTTGGTTTGTTTCTGATTTTCCTGGTGTGCTGCTAGGAAACTCGAGAATGCACTCTGCATTGTCTCCGTAAGAGAAACCCTGTGCCTCTCTCCCCTCTCAGTGGTATTATGCTACCTCATTTTTAGCAGCTTACTAAAGCAAAGATTTAGCCTCATCCTGCGGTGCCAAAGATCCCTTCTGCTCTGTGACTTCTGTAAGACACAGAGCTGGTCAAACATTTTGAGTGACTGAAACGATGTTCTTGTACTGCAACAACACAGTGAGTCAAACTCTGTGTGGGGAAACTAATTCTCTCCCTTCCACTGGAGAGTTCATGTGGTTTTGAGAGTGCCTGCTCAGAGACCAACATGACAGGTCCAAATCTCATAAACCAGTGATGGTCTTTTTCACAAGATATTTGTCATTTTGTGGTAATTTTTCGTTACATATTTTTCTAATCAGGTTTTAGAAACAAAAGAATTTGAATCTGCAAGCCTTTACTCATTTATTCAATCCTGGTCATTTAAGTTGATTTTTCTCCTATACCAACTCTATTAAAGATAAAATTGAAAAGATGTTTTTGGCTACTGTTCATAAATGTATGACAATCTACAGTGTTTCTTACTGAATAGAATTTGAATTCAAAATGCCTAAAAGATTAGTATTGGAGTCATGTAATCTTATCTCAAATATCCCTTTCTTTAATACAGGAGCTGGTTTCAACTTTTCTAATACTTAACCCTTTTGCCTTGTAAATAATGCATATGTGCTATGCCACTATTAAGTATTCAGTCTGTTGTCTTCTATTTTTCTGATTTATATGGTCTTCCTGATGTGAAATGAAGAAGATTCTGGACATATTCCCCCAGGACAGGAAAACTGTTAGTAGAATTCAATACTCTCTCCTACAGAAATTTGAATATAATTTGAATGCATTAAAATTAATATTAAAAGGCAGCATTCTTTGTGGCAAGATATCAATAGGCATTTGCAACAAGTTAAGGAGTAGTTTTATGTCCTAGAAGTTTGCTGTAAGCTTTCAACGATCATAAAAAACCCTCAGAAAATGACTTTCAGGAGTCATTTTGCAGTGTATTAGAATATCAATATAGCTCAAGTTTTACTTGTTGGAAATACGATTCTTGATACCACTTTGCAAGCAAATGCACTTGTGTCCAGTGCTACAGCATGTACTGAAAAATGCCTTCCTGGAGACTGCAAGGAGACAGCTTCAGTTTGGGCTGATTTCCAATGTGCTACTGCGTCTGAAAGTTCACCAGATCACCTCTGCCCGCTCCTCTGTTTTCCAAAGGGATGAACTGAGGGGCACTGTGCATCCCATGGTTGTGTATGGTGTTCCAGAGGTAGTTTTCTCAAAACTGTAAAATTTTTGAAGTAAGGAAATCCTCCCTTGAGGCTCAGGCTGGCATACCTTATATGTGCAAGTAAATCTTATGCAACCTTTTCAAAGGCAACACAAATTGTGAGTAAAAATTACCTATCTGTGTGAAGATTGATAGAGCAGGCATCAAAGTTTGTTCTGTAAAAATGCCAATAAAAATGGAAGGTGAGTCAAGCTGCTTTATACACAAACAAAAAAAAAAAAAGGGAAATAGACCTGAATGAATCCCTAAACTGCTCTAGTTGTAGTAATACAAAATGGTAAAGCCATAGAAATGGAGCAACATATCTGAGACAAAGCTGTGTATAATAGTAGTTTCCTGAATAAAACAGCAATAATGCCAGATTCTTATAGGCCATTATTCACAACCTAGAAGATAACCTTCTAAATATTTTTAGTTTACAGCACACAAATAAATCATAGAGTAAAATAATTCTATGTCAGACCATATGCTATCAAAATATTTTACTGTGTAAGGGGCCTTAGAGATCCTGTATCACTTAATCATTTTGTGAATATGGGTTTTCATTGAATATGAAATGTATACACAGTAAAGGCAAGTAATATGAATAGTACCGAAGTGACACATCCTACAGTAGTAAATAATCCAGATAACTGAATTTATATCCTCAGGATACTTAGCGGGCACATTTCGAGTTGCATCGAGCAGTTACATTTATAGCAGTGTAGTATATCTCTTATCAGAGGTGGACTTTGACTCAGTTTCTACCAGTTACAATTTATTAAGTTGAGCAGTGACTAGTTTTAAACTCAGCTAATTAATTATTAGCTTAATACTTGGCAGTCTTGTTACTTTGCAACAGGGTCTAAATCCAAATTATTTATGATGGTGGTTCAGGCACCGCCAGAGGATCAGTGTTCATGAGCTCTGAGTTACTCAGGTTTGTGGATCAGCACACACTCAGTCATATACTCAGTAAAAAGAAAGGAAAGCGGAGCAGTGAGAAGGAAATAACTGTGTGAAGGAATGCAGCTCCCACCATGGTGCAGCAGTAGCAGGAATTGTATCCAACACAAACGTCCCCCCCTGCCCCCCGCCATCCCCAGCATCTTCATTCTTTAAAGGCGAAATCCTGTTTTATGATCACAATTACTTTCAGTAGGGGCGTGAATTTGCATGAATCCCTGTGTTGGACCAGGAGTCCCACATGCCATGCAATCTCAGTCTCAGTTAGTTTAGACTCTTTAATAGGGACTTCCACTGAGAAATTAGGGCCTCTGGTGTTAGATACCTGCCTCATTTTACTGACTTATGGTATCAGGAAACCCAAACATCTAATTTAGTGCCATAACATTAGGTACTAAGCCCCTTCTTCCTATATATAGCGAATGACCCAAGCAGATAATCTACACATACGGTGCCATGTCTTGATTCTGCCATAATTTAATGAAATCGGTGTATTTAGAATTAAGTTATGGCAGAGTTTGGCCCATCATTTATACAGTATTGTTATGAGTAATGTGAGGTGGGAATTAACAAAAGCCTGCCCTTTAGGGGAATGCTGGTTTTTGTGTTAAGGATGCTGGGAGGAGGCGGCTGGAGGGCTGTAGGAGGGCACACAGGCTGCTTGCAGCTGGTGTGAAGGGGTGATCTGGTGTGCATTCATTGCCCCTTGGTTTTGTCACAACCAGTATCTTGTTCAAATAGGTTTTCAAAGAAAACCAGAAAATGGGTCTATCTTAAGCTCCAGTGTTTCTAACCTCTGAAACTCTCCTTCCTTTTTCATCACCTTCCTTCGGAGGTGAGCTATAATTAAGCTAAAAATAACAAAGCTGCTTCAGGTTTTATCGTTGCTGGTGTCTCACTGCACCTGAGAGGTTAAAGCATTGCTTTTACAAAAGAAACCCACATATGGAAATTTTGGGTTTTCTTTTGGCATTATGTTTACTTAGATACTGGATGGACATACCTTGTCAGTATTATACATTGCAGTCTAGGTCCAACCATAGTAATTGGTAAGTTTCCTGGAATTGCATGAATATATAATGAATTTTTATTAGACTTAATGAAAAAAATTGAGGGAAGTTTTATGTATAGATATGTATCCAGAATTTTATTAAAAATCTAAATGCATTATAAAGTAGTAAAAGACAAAAATGTCCACCAAAAATATATTACATTTTTTTTGTTTTGGTTAGTGTTAATTAGTGTCAAATTAATGCAATTGGTAATTCTGGCTTTTTCTTTTTTTTATTGAAGCTGATTGTGGGTGGGCTAAGTTACACTTGGGACATGAGTACCTGTCCAGGAGAGCTCTGGGGGACACTTCTATATCAAGTCTCTCAGCTGCATTCTTAAATTCAGGTGAAGATGCATCTGTCTCTTGTCTTGTCTTTCCTTTTAGGCTTGTGCAAGCCTTGCTGCAAGTAAATGTGTTAAAATACAGTGAAAGAGGAGGAATGAAACTGATTTTTATCCACAGGCTGTAGTCACATGTCACAGATCAAGGTTATAAGAGATTATAGGCTGCAATATGGCAGGGAGCATATGCTGCTAACTGCTTTGGCTCCTGTAGGTGCTGTTGCTTTGGGGAAAAAGATCAGGCTTGGTCCTTCAGTCTGTCTCAAAGATGAATTCTTTATGTCATCATGCTCACACATAGTGCTTTTTAGATCAGGGACATCATTTTAACATAAACCCTTAGATTTCTTAAACGGAAAACTTAGGAGTGGTGCAATCGGTATTTACATAATCTAGGTTTTACATTTCAAATTAAAAAATGTAAGATGGATGTGACCAAAGAGCAGGTTTAGGCAGTCTTGCCATCTGGGCACCCTTCAGCCCTACGGACGGCCGTGTCCAGTGAGCCCAGGCCCTGGGCTCCCCCTGGACTGGGGAATGGAAATAGATTCCTGTTTGGGCCAGGCACAGTTCGGTTTTTGCACCCAACCGAATATGTAGCAGACACAGAACATTCCTGTCATATATCCTGTTCCTTCTATCCCCCTCCAGGTATCCTTTCCCAAGACCAAGGAGCAGAATAGAAAATATATTGATTTCTTATTCTTGCTCTGTAAAAGAAGTAAAGCCCAGCAGCTTAACAGGCCTCAGCTGTCTGAAGCTACTGCACACATCTTTAGTGTCAGCACATTTTATTTTTGCAAACAAAAAAAAGTCTAAAAATAAAAATCCATGTTATTTTGAAGCATTAAAAAAGCTTATTCCTTCACCTTTTTAAATAAAGCGCAAAATAAAATAAAAAGAGACTCCAAATTGAAATGCCCTGCTGCTTTTAGAGAATTCATATCAAAATCTCTTTGAGTGTAACGGGTTAGTAGAGCATGGAGCTGTTTAAACTTAAGGTGTGGATACAGATGCCTTAAATCACAGAAACTAAAGACAGAGCAGACTTTACAGTATTTAAACTTCTGCATGTAAAATTATGCCGTTGTTGCTTGTAAATATGCTAAAAGCCTCCTGTAGTGTCTTGTAAATATGCTAAGAATCCCCTGTAGTTAATTCTCCCACTATTGTTATAAATGAGAGCAAAGAAAATGTATTTCTTACTTTATAGCCTCATTTCCCAGGTGTAAATCTGCTGTTTTGTTTGGCATTAGCAGCTCTGTTCCTTGACTGACAGGTTTCAAAGTCTGCCATAATTGTGAGCCGTGCTCGCATTCACTGTGCTTCAGAGTCAGCAGGGAATGGTACTATGTGCTATTTTTTCAAAGAAAGGGCATTACAGTGGCAACATCTAATAAATCCTGAAAGCACCCCACCTTCTCTTGGTATCTTTCAAATTCCTGTAATAGCACAGTTTCCTTTCCATTACAACATCATAGTCTGAGCTGCTGTAGTTATAATTGTCTTAGAACTCCCATTATAAACCCGACTTTCTGTGTGTTATGGAAAGAAGTGGTGTAAGTAGGCCTGACAGACTGTCTATCAAATGCTATTCTCTGCTTGCTTCCTAATATTCATTCCAGGAGCAAAACAGTATAGGTAGAAAAAGAAAAAAAATTCCAGGAGATCCTAGTTAGCCACAGTGAAAGAGGGGCTGACATACAAGTGCTGCACTGAAAAGAAGAGAAAAGATGCCAGGGCTATCCACGGCCAGCCAAAGCATCAGTCATCAGCAAAGGTCATGTGAAGTGTTTGCATGGTATGAAGTCCAAGCAGTGCCATGAGGGGCTGCCCACAGCACAAGGTGCTTTTCTTCAGGGTCTGCTTTTCTGCAGGGGTCTGCTCTGGTCCAGTCAAGAGTCCTCTCCTGGGTGCAGCAGCCTCATGGACCTGGGCAGGCCCTGCTCAGGATATCCTGATGTTACATGGGCTCTTCTGGGGGAGGGACAGAACAAACATCATGAGCCCTGAGCCAGCTCCTCAGTTTGCAAAGCGAGATTGTGTCCCAGCAGCACAGACCTTTCTGGTCTCTCCCAGCAGGGACCGGTTCACAGAAGGGCAGGTCGACAGCGATGAAATTGGTTTTGAGCTTTGTATTTCACTGAGATTTGGGAGGGAGGCAAAAGTATTTAGGGTCAGTTTGGGGATCAGGAAAAAAAAGAAAATATTGTATTTTTATTGAGCAAATCTGATTTTCACATTGATTGCAGAGGCCAGCTGTAAGGTACATCGTTCAAATACTAATTCAGAAGTCATTGATGATGTACGAAAACTGGAACACCCCTATTGAGTAATGTACTGTGGTCAGTAGAATTTATCTGAAATGATGCCATCTTAATGAAGAAGGACATTGTTTGATCATATCTCTGTTTAGTCTTTAATCATCCTGCTTTTATTCTTTAAAGATCTGCTGCAACTGTTGAAATGCAGTTTCTGATATTTTCCTGACTGCCGTCTGTTTCACTGTATGGTGGAAAATTTATTATTTTGGTTGGCCAAAATTTATTATTTTGTTGTGGTTTTTGGTCAATGTAAGATCCTAAGTCTTTGGACAGACCATAGTACTACCATCCTGTAGGTTCTGCTAAAATGGGATCATATTTATCTTATTATGTTCTTTGATGTAAATAGCATACTTTGCATGCCTATTTAAATACCCTCTTTCTGCTATTTATTATTTTATGTGCTGTTTTTCTGCTTTCAGCACGACCCAATATAATTGCCTTTATGTACTTTCAGGTGAAGAATGATTTACTCACCAGACAAAAAAAAAACAACGGGTATTGGGCATAAATAACTTCTGAGTGTGTCCCAACATTCTTGTATTTATTACATGTTCAAGAGAGAGTGCTACCTAGTTTGAGAGCAATTATTTGCAGAAAATAGATTGCAAAAAGTGCAGCATGTGTCTAGAGAGTTTTCAAAAACACAGTTCTTTTTGTGGTGCAAGGAACAAAGCACTGTGAAATACGTGGTAAAACATAATGCACAGTGATTTTTACATACCAAAGGTGCTGACACATACTAAAAGACATATGTGCTAACAAAGACCTGAATGTTAAAGGTCTGTTTAAAAGCTGAATTAAATTCTGAATAGACTGGAAATACTCAGAAATGTATTTTAAGGGTTTAAGACATGAGACATTATGTCTTTCTGCTTCCTTTTTCTTATGTCAGATAGGGTTGGTTTTTTTTTTTCACTCTATTGGGTTCTGTCAGTTTTCTAGAATGTACTTCTATAATGAGGTGTCCATAGAAATCTGCTAAGTTTATTTAACTTCTGTAACTGATTACCCATAACTTATTGCAGTACATTATTTCACCATGGTTTAAGCTGGTTATTGTCTAACATTCTCCACTCATACTTTTTCCTGCTTCTATATAACAATTCTGTCAAATGTTCTGTTTAATGTTTAGTGCAGTATTTTCCGATGGCTTTGTAGTGTTTTCTCTCTAGAGCCTTAAACTTACCTCTAGGTGTTAGTGTTGCAAAAATGAAATTTTGAATAGTTCGTCTCATTTGGTCTGGAGTTTTGTTACAGCTTTAATTCAGTCTGGTCTGCATGGGAAATCCCAAGTAATTTTCTTGGTATTGTTTCATTAGTTGATAAAAGAAAAGAACCAGAAGGTAAAATTTGCAAAAAGTGTGGATTTTTTATTAAAGAATGGCTGGTTTTGAGGTTCTTTTTTTCAGGACTAGTTAGAGAAGGTCCTTGAACTCCACTAACTTTATTCATATGTCACTGTATTAATTTCTGAACAGATTCTTCTTCAGTTCTTCCTATTTATTGTCTTGTCCCACAGGAAGTTATTTGAATAGCAAAACCATAGACAAACCTTTTTCAGCTGAATTGTGGTGGAGTCTTGCATTTGAGCAATGCTAGCTTGTAAAAATATTGTTGGGTTTAGAATCCAGACTCTTTGAAACTTGAGATATCTGAGTTTAGGCACTTTTCAAGGTATAAAGACTGATTCTTAGTACACATTGGAACAGTCAGAAGCAAAGGTTGAAGTTAAGAAAATGAATGAAGAATATTCCTTCCTTTTTACCATATCATTTCTGTTCATCTTATTGTGACTTTCAAGGTTATCACTGATGCTTCTTTAAAACTTTGCAGTTGCATGATGGTCTAAAAGATGTGAATTGTAAGGTAAAAATTGGGAAGACATCAGTCTCACCTTGGCCCCTCTGGTATATAAAGATACTTTTTGGTATCCTCAAAAAATTAACTTAATAATTGCTTACAATAATGTGTTGTATTTCAATGAATCTCCATCTTTCTGCTGGGATATTTTTACTGATTGTTAATTTCAATGCTGGATATTTTATTTGGGTAGCATCTAACTTGCTAATCTGTGCAATTGTGTACTGTAAGACTGCTTCTTCCTGAACTTTGTTATTTCCACTCATTCTTCTGAATCCATCCACATATTTTTTTCCTTCCTTTCTTCTGAATATCTCCATACTGATGTCAATCCCTACTGCAAAACCTTCCAATACCACTCTGAAACCATGCATAAACATGCTATTATACCAATAGCTTTTCCTGGTGTCTTGGCACAGATCTGTTCAGCTGCTAGTGCTGGTGAAAAGCAATTTAAACCAGCCCAGTGAGTGCTGGCAGTCACACTGCTGTTTCTCCCCTCCACTTACTAAATGTAAACGTTCAACACCATTCATTTTCTAGCTTCAGAAAGCTCATAGCTTCTGTACCCTGCAATGCTGCTACATATACCTGGGGGGATAAGGACCCGGGAGAGATATTTTGGACAATGATTTTATCTTCTCCACTTGCATTCTCTTCTCTCTCATTCCTTGCATGTATCATACCGGTGTTCGTACCCTTCTTGAGTCCAATGAGGAGTCAAGAATCACAGCCCACCCTTAATTATCCAAAGCTGTTTTTGAAAATTCCCTGTCATACCTGGGGGAAAAATGCCTTTGCCTTTGCCTGCTCAGGGTTAGTCCTGCCCACATACAGGGACCAGTAGTGGTAGATCCTTGTTGCTTTGGCCTTGGGACTCTTGTCTGTGCTTGCTGAGCCTGATCTTGCTGCTATTGCTGCTTTTGGGAGACATCCTCTTCAGAGTAGTCTTATATTTAGGAACTGCCTTTATTTTTTGTCAGGCACTAGGTCCTGGGGTCATCCCTTGTGCTCCTGTACCTGGGGAACTGGGCAGCAGGCTTTGAGGTCTGAGCCAGGGATGATGAGTATAGAGTTCAAAGTCTCAGCCCATCCAGTATCTGAGGACACTTAGTGCTCCTCAAAGGGAACTACTACTACTAATTGTTTACACTAAACAGCTCCCAAAATGTCTTAGATATAGTATCAGCATACAAGAACAGCTCACTTAGGTATTTTCATATAATGATGTTATATGATACATATTTCCAAATCCAGAAAAAGTAGGGAACAGGTTAAAGTTGAATAGTGCTTTTTCCAACCCTTTTTCTCCCCCCAGTTTTCTGTTTGAAGGCTTTTAATAAATCTTTTATAAACAGTATCTCTCTGTTAATTCAGAATAATTAAAACCATTTTTTCACTCTAAATGTTGGATATCAATTCTGGCCTGCTGCTGTGATGATAGAAAATGTGATATAAAGATTTTAATTGACAGTCTGTGCTGAATCACTATGCCTGCTAACTGTCAGGGACAACCTGTCCTGGTGATATTCCTGCTGGTTTGCCAGGTCCCTCAGTGATCATGAGGAAACCATAGTAGCTCTGTCTGCCAGGTTTTTTCTATGTATATCAATGTGAAAGCTGTCAGGGTACTGAAGTCTGATTCTATTTTTGGTTTGGTTTTTTTTTCTCCCCTCTCACAAATCAATTAGCCTTATTTTTAATATAGATTTCTTTGCTTTATGTGTCTCTGCATCCACAGAAGAAGAAAAAGTAGCGAATTATTTTTCTTTCATTGCATTATTTGATTTTCCATTTTTGATGCTATGCCCAGGCCCTGACATTTTCAAAGGTGGCTACATGAACCGCTTCAGGTCTTGCTTGTGCTGACACTTTGGGCTCTTGACTTAACATCTCTCCATCGTTTCCCCATGCTTTCTCCCTTCTCTGGGAATTCCACCAAAGGAGTATTTAGATGTGAAGTGGATCATTCCTTACCTTCCATTCATTCACTGTTAGAATAACAGAATCATTAAGGTTGGAAAAGACCTCCAAGATTATCGAGTCCAACCTTTGGTTGAACACCACCACGTCAACCAAACCATAGCACAAGAGTGCATCTCATGAGCGAAGTGAAGATTGGTGACTGTCTTGGCCACAGCAACCGTGAAGCAATTGAGTTTAAAGTCTCTGTTGACGGGAGGAAAAGTGATAGCAAAACCTATACTCTGGACATGAGGAGAGCAGACTTCAGGATGTTCAGGGAAATACTGAGTAAGGTCACCTGGGAAAATGTTTTTGCAGGTGCTGGGGTCCATCAGTGCTGATCACTTTCTAAACATTACCTCTTAAGGGCACAGGAATAGGCAATTCCCAAATGTCAGAAGTCAAGCAGGGAAGGAAGAAGTCTGGCTTGGCTGAACAGGAATCTTCTCTTGGAAATAAGGCAAAAGAGGAAGGTGTATGGCCTGAAGCTGTGTCAGGGGAGGTTTCAATTGGATATTAGGAAAAGGTTCTTCACCCAGAGCATGTTTGGGCACTGAACAGGCTCCCCAGGGAAGTGGTCCCAGCACCAAGCCTGACAGAGTTCAAGAAGCATTTGGACAATGCTCTCAGGCACATGGTGTGACTCTTGAGGGTGTCCATGCAGGACTGAGAGTTGGACTCATCGATTCTTGTGGGTTCCTTCCAACTCAGCATAGTCTATGGCTCTGTGAAGTTCCACGTCAATGCTTAACTACCCTTTCAGTGAAAAAGTCTTCCTGATTTCCACCCTGGACCTCCCTGGCACAGTGTGAGGCTATGTCCTCTTGTCCTGTCACTTGTTGCCGGGGAGAAGAGGCCAATCCCCACCTGGCTACAGATCATTTTCAGGTAGTTGTAAGAGAGCGATAAGGTCCCCCCTTTTCTTCAGGCTACACAACCCCAGCTCCCTCAGCTGCTCCTCATATGACTTATTTCCTTCAGCAGCTCTGTTACCCTTCTCTGGACACTCTCCAGCACCTCAATATTATTCTTGAATTGAGGGGCCCAGAGCTGAACACAGGATTCAAGGTGCAGCCTCACCAGTGCTGAGTACAGAGGACAATCACTGCCCTGGTCCTGCTGGCCACACTGTCCCTGATACAGGCCAGGATGCCATCGGCCCTCTTGGCCACCTGGGCAGATGCTGGCTCATGTTCAGCTGCTGTTGACCAGCACCCTCAGGTCCTTTTCTGCTGGGCAGCTTCCCAGCCACTCTGCCCCAGCCTGCAGCACTGGAAAGGGTTGTTGTGACCCAAGTGCAGGGCCTGAGACTTTGCCTTATTGAACCTCACACCACTGTCCTCAGCCCACTGGTCCTTCTGCAGAGCCCTCCTACCCTCCAGCAGATCAACATTCCTGCCCAGCTTAGTGTCATTTGCAGAGTTATTGAGGGTACACCCAATCCCCATCCCCAGATCATTTGATAAAGATGCTAAACAGGACTGGCCTTTGCTACTTGTGCAGTTTGTCTATTGATTAAACAGGTGCTTCTTTCTTTTATGAAAAATAATTCTAGGTCTACGTGTAGTTTCAGGATTTGTATGTGCCAGCCTTCTCTGTACCAATGTGCAGAGTGGATGCCATCCTACAGTCCCTGAGCTGGCCAGGCACAGGCAGAGCCAGGAGCAGCTGTGGCTGTGCACTACAGGCAGGCTCTGGGCAGTACTTGCGTGAGAGGCAAAACAAGTCATCATTTTCTTGAGTTGTGGGACCACACAAAATATTAGTTCTACAGTCTTCTCATTTGTAGAATGGGAATAATAAGCTGCCCCACATGGTTAATGCTTGAGAAGCTTTGGTGAAAACATCCATAGGAATTGTTCATCTAATACAAGAGAACAATAAATGCAGACTAATGTAAAAGTAGGTATTGTGCTGTGTACTTTTCATTTTGGAAGCAATGATAGTACAGGCAGGCCATATAGACTGAGAAACTGTGTTTTGGTGGAAGCATTCTTTTATTTCTTTAATTTTGTAAATATCTTGTCACTTGTTCAGGGCAAAACCAGCTTTAAATTTCTATCCCACTTGACAAATGAAAACGTCTCTGCCAGTTTCCTGGATCTCTGAATTTATGTGATGTCTCAGTAACTAATTCTGTTTCACAAAAAGATATACAGAGACTGTAGTGTTTGGCTCTTAGGGCAAAATTTTGGAATCTGTTCCTGCTTGTAGATTTACAGGAGTATGTTACACTGCCATGTTACCATCAGTCACAGAGATTGGAACTGTAAGAGTTCTGCCGAGTTAATGTCCTAAAAAATCTGACCAAGGTTTCACCTGATGGATTCAATAATATCTTTATTAAAATAATTAGATTTTCCTATTACGTAAGCAGCAATAAGTTCTTCAATATCACTGTCAGATAATTAATAATGTGGGATTATGATCTCTCTGTGGCAAAATAGATAAAGAAAGGAACCAGTGGCAGAAAATGAAAGTTTGATTATAATATTAGAGATAAAAAACCAAATGAGTGAAAGAACTATCATATTTAAAGAGATATCATGCAAATAGAAATGTGATAGAAGTGTATAAAGAACTGGTAATGGAGAAAAAGGAAAAGTGACATAAGTAATGCAAATATGTCTCATATTTCAAGGAAGTATTTCAAAGAAATATCTTGAAATAAAAAGAAAAATTTAACAAAACAGTCTTTAAAAGTCACAAGCACTGTTTTGCAGAACAGACAATTTCCTCATGGGTACGTACTGCTGCCAGTTTATTCTGGTTCAATTAACCTATGTATATACACTTATAAATCTGCAGCATAGGACATATGCCCATGTGGTCCTCACACATCAAGCTTCATGTAAACACACTGTGAGATCAGTGAGATCCTGTGGGATGACAGAGCAAATACTGTCAGTGCACAGAAAAATAGCAAAAGGAGGTCCCTTTGTGGCATATAACAAAGAAAATTTTGAGTTAAGGAATAAATTCTGCCCTTTTGACTCCAGAGTTGTTGGACCTTTGTACCGTGGATCTGATTCTGGCCTATAAAGCAGAAGAGTTCAGTGTGAAGCAGGGTTGATGGGCTTTGATGGGCTGGAGCCATGCCAGGCCTTCATGCATTGCCTGATCGTTCTTGTGAAATGTGTTACTCTGTGTTTCAACTTAGGAGAAATATTTTGTTTGCGAAACACGTAGCTGCATATTCACTTACGCTTCCCAAGCATGTGAATGCATGGGGTGAGATGGATGGCAGTAATTTTCGCAGCTTAAGTTGCCACTTTATCATGGGGAAGCAAATAGGATCCATACGAGGTACATGTTATTGCAGAGTATGTTCCTTGTGTATCATTTGGCTGCAGTTAAAGCCCATCAAATCTCCTTTATGACTCCTTATATCTCAAGATTCTATTTGCGTCAGATTTCATGTGTGTGTTTCACTAGAGGCTGCATTCACAGCAACATGTTCCAGACAGGAGAGCAGCTGCTGGCTGCTGCCACGCTAGGATGGAAATTCAGGCAAAAAACATCTGTGTAATCAGGGAAAATTAGAATTCCTCATGCTAAGGGAGATGTCAGAGTCAAGAAAGGATTTTTCTTTAATAATTCTTACTTAGTATACTGGCATTTGCTGTCCCATTAATCTCATTAGGTGACACAAAATGCTTTGTCTTAGGATGATACATACTAGGAAAAAACACATGTTTAGATACAAAAGTCAAAGCAAAATGCATACAACTGACTAAAGAACACAATTCTTTATCAATTGAGGGAGCTGTTGCATCCTGGTACTCTTTATACCCTGTTTCTCATAATGAAACAGATAGGGACACTAATGCAATGTTTTAAATACACCAAAAATTATTAAAGATTGCCTAGAACACTGACTTGAAATTTCAGTACTGAAAGCTTTTGGTACTGGCTGCCATTTTCATGCATTGAGAAAGCAGGGATATTAATTCTTGGGAAAATACATTATCATGGCGCTCTTTTGGAAGTCTGCTGTCCATTTCTTACTCTGTATTATTCAACTGGGGGTTTTTCTGGATAGATCTATCTTTTAAAGAAATGATAATTGTGATAATGAGCTTTCTTGGGCCTTTACAGTTCTGCTTTGGTTCTCATACTCTGTCCATCTGTGCCATGGTTTGAATGATGAAGCTGTTTGATATGTAGGTGGGTGTTCTCTGTTTGGTGTGTCCTGCATCGCCCCTGGGCCTGAGGGATATGAGTTTGCTGCAGCTGCCCTCTCAGAACCTCTGCCAGGGCTCTGTAAGTAATTAGGTGGAATTATTCTATATCAAAATATGCTGATAGATTTGAAAAGATGTTACTGTAGCAATGGGACTTTTAGAAATGAGAGCTCTCTACTGTGTTTCAAGTCTGACATGGCCAAAAGCTAGCCTAGTAGGAAACACAGCCAGCAATGACAGGCTTTTTTTGAAGATTTAGTAACCTGAATTTCTGCTACAAGAAGATTTTACAGCTCTCATATATATTGATGAGGATAATCTAAAGAGAGTTTATCTCTGTAATCTAATTTGGAAGATTAATTACTGAGCTGTTTTTTATGTATTTTATCCTTACATGCACAGTATGTACAGTCATCCCAATGTACAATTAATTTTTTTTTTTTAATCAATATGGAAATTGAACTTTTGTGCTTTTGAATGCCATGCTAACCCCTGGCTTAGGCAACAAAATGGCATGGTCCCTTCAGATGAGCCACTGTCCACTGCTTTTCTACTGTAGTGCCTGAGAACAACAGCCCTAGAGCTGCAGTCATGACATTAGTGCTATCTCAAAAATGCACATCAGGAGACATTGCTTGCCTGGCATTGGCAACGTGCTCTGCTTGCTATATATAGGAATACATGACAATATCTGTCATTTGTTGGAGGTACTCTTGCAACTTACATTGTTTTCTCCCTAGCAGAGGTTTTCTCTTCTGCTACCACTGGAGAACATTTCAAGTGGCTAATAGAAAATCCAGTGCCTTATCTGTGAGCTTGTTATATATGCCTGTCATTTGCTCATATTATCACAACAGCTTGTAGAATATTGTCATCCATTTCCAAAGTATTGAAAAAAGGCAGCGATCTACCTCAATTCCTCTCCCTTTGCCCCCTCAGACACATGCTCCACACAGCCTTGCAGCTGCACAGCGTGGGTGTTGTGTGGTTTTGGACTGCCCATGCAGTGCTGGCAGGTCAGGGATGTGAGATAGAGCACTGGCACTGATTTCTGAGAAATCATGCAACAGTGATTTTTAGCTGAAAAGAGAGTATAGGCGAGGTGTTGTGATAGTCTCCATTTGAAAGATGGTGGCTCAGGAAGTGTAGGGGGAGGAAAGTGACAGGGGGTGGCAGAAGGGTAGGGGGACCTTTGAATATACTTAGGATCTCAGTTTTAGACAGCTTTGTGAAAAACAAGTTATGAACTACTCTAGGAAGCAGTAATATGGTAGAGAGAAGAAATGTAATAAAATATTTCTACATGAGAAGAAAGCATCTTTGCTGCCCACCTGATCTTTTGTTTTAAATACTGAAGGAAATTATGCATCAACCGACAACAGGGCTTTTCAGATGCCTCTGGCAGTTTGCATGCTACATCACAGCCTAATCAGTGGTAATTCATTCAGAAAATCTTGTAGACATGGGACGTGTGCAATGAGATCACATACTCTTTTGGGGAGCATAGTCCTCATCTAGAAAAAGATAACAGTGAGCTAATTTTGCATCGTTCTGATTTGACATTTCAGTGGAAGTCATGTGGTAGTTCTGAATTGTGGGTGAATCAGAGTGTGGGAAATCTTTCTGCACAAGAGAAATTATAGCTTTTAGCATTGAAATTTTAATTCTCATGGAAAACAAGCAAAGCTGTAACTGGGAACTTGCTCAAACATCCAAATGAAGAAAATACAGATTTAGAGTTCAGCCAGACTCCTCTCTAATTAGTGTTCTTACAGTGTGGCAATGACCATGGTAGATGCTCTTGGAGATTGTCACCTTCTGAGACTAGAGATGAACCATTAAATACGCTGAAGCAGTCAATGTTTCATTTTGTGTGTGCATATTCTTGGCAGCTGAAAAAGTGTTGCTCTCTTAAATAAGTGTGCTCCTATCAGGTAATGTCTGATCATAAGATGAACAATTGCAGTATGTTATATTTCACTGTCAATCTCTTTACTTAATTGCTTTTTTCCTTTCTTTTTTTTTAAAGCAAAGGCTATGATAGGAAGTTTAGTCTGAACTCAGTTTCTTTTTCTAGCGCATACTGTTCAATGTACTGAAAATCTGTGGGTAATTAAGGAATTTTTAAATTTAGAGTAGAAGTACTACTGTGGATCCATTAATTTTGTGGCAGGCATACCTAATACAGTCTTGTGATTTTAAGGAATTAAACTAGCAGATAGCCTTCTCTTTTTTAGGCTCTCTATTAAGCTAATATTTGAAATACCTTAGAAGCAAAGGTTTCTGTAAGGAATTTTTGCAATGTAGAACTGCTTTAAAATATGTATGTCACACATAGGAACTCATGGCATTCTAAGCTGCTTGTTTCTTTGAGGACCAGCCAAAATTTCAACACCAAGTTTTGATATCCATGCTTGCCAGAGTTGATGTATGACTTATCCAGAACAAAATTTGGCACACATGACTGCTGAACTCCAGCCCAGCTTAAAGCACATAACTCCTGCAACATGCACAGCAAGTAGAACCAGGTGTGTGTCCAACAGGGAAGGGGAGGTGGTGGCTACTGGATGTGGGTATCCTTGTGCCATGTCTCTTCCACCCTGCCAGCTCATGGCAAGCAGAATGGCTCTTCTGGTGTCACCTCAAGTCCAGCAAGTGGACTCAGCCAGCACTTAGTTTAAAAGTTGTTATGAAAAGTGGGAGAAAGACTTCATCCATGGGTTAAGAGAGCTGGTTCAGCTTTGCTGATGGAAGGAAAAAGGTTGGTTTGCTCTTCAACCAGCAGATTTGACTGTGTACAGGCAGCAAGCAGATTTGCTCCAAGATTTTATTATTTTATTCCATTTCATGTAAAAATATTCACAATTGATTCTTGCTCTAGCACTGTATTTAAATAGAATTTAGGACATTGTTTTTAGTGAATATAACCCAGGAAATGTCATGGGCTCGCTAGTATCATGGTGAATATTTTATTACAGCAGCTGAAATCTTGTATTTTGATGAGGGAGAGGGTACTGTTGTTTCAGTTCTGTGAAATCTCTCTGAGGATCATTAGCTTAGTTGCTTATTTTGTGTTTGAGACAGGCAGAGCTTAATGAATGTCAGGAAGAAAACACGATCTGGTACCATTTTAAGCACTTTGCCAAAACAGTAAACAAACTTATCCAATATGCCTGATGATTTCTGTGATTATGCAGTAAAGCTAGCCTTGTTTTTGGACTGGTTCAGGGCCAAGGGGTAACTTGTCATCAAGTGGAGATCTTTTCATTTATCAGTTTATTTTTCTGCCCTTCCACAGAGACTGGCCAAATAAAATGTTTTCTTTGTGCCCTATTCTCCACTCTGTTTTTTTCATCAATTTCACTCTGTCTCTGGGGCTACAAAGTGTCAGTCAGCTGCAATAAAGTGTCATTTTTGCCACTTCGGTGTTTATTGAGAGCTCTCAGATATTCAGTGCCCAGTTTCCTGGACCTGTGCCTTGGGTGAGCCACGTGGGACGTGCTCAAGAGCTGTGGTAGAAATGTGTGTGGCTGATTTGGGCATAGTAGTAATAAAATACAGAGCTAAGAGTCATCTCCTGGCCACTGATACCCAAGTTCAGCAAACTCTGTTTATGTTTCTTGCTTGGTGTAAATTTTTGACATTTACAGTTCAGAGGACAGCTTGAAAGTGTCCAAGTGAACTGATAAGAATCAGTAGCCAAAACACCAGGAATCTTGGCTTTGTTACTGATAAAAAAATAGCTTTCTTCACTTCCTTTTCACAGAAAATGGCAAAAATTGGGTATTTTTTTAAGTGCTTAAGCATGATGTTACTGCACCTGCTGCTTCTCCAGAACCTTTTGTGAAGCAGGCAAATTAGGTCCTGCTCTGGCATGACAAGTGCAGGCACAGACATACAACAGCAGAGAAGTCCTGCAATGGGGCAGTCCTGCCAAATGCTGTCTGCCCAGGTGAAGCTGTATTGCCCCAGTCCCCCTTTGGGTTTTGAAGCAGGCACTCTGTTGCAGGCTGGGCAGTCAGGCAGCTAATAAACAATGAGTAGTTTAAATAGAAATGGGGTGCAGAGGATTTTGAGACTGTGTTCTTCACCTTAACTATTTTGCCATGTTAGGAATTAATGAATGTGTTACCATTCTTCAGTGAGCCTCGGGTTAATAACTCTGTGAGCTTAGATACCCTCAAGGTAATTTTTTCCTTCCTTTTAAATCAGGCCAATTTTGTAAGTGTCAAGCAGTCTGGACTAAGAAATGACTAATTTTGTGTCATTTAAAATCTTTTGGTAACTATGATTATATCTTTCCTGAGTGTGATCAGTTAGAAAACTTGAAAAATGGTGCTCTCTTCGATCTGGGCAAGGTAGCACCACAGCAGTGTTTAGCAATCCTTTAAGCTTTCTGAAGCCAGAATGTGGTTAGGATCCCATAAAGCTTAAAGATGCGTGGTGTAGTGAAAATGATGTAACAGCACAAAATTAAACAGCATACTTCATTTGCAGATTGGAAATTAGAGATGCACCCGGCCTTTTTCCCTTGCTGTGTGGGAGCGTTGCGATGTAGTTCTGTTCTGGGCACCCTGGGGGCACTGCCTGCGATTGCCTTTGCAGGATGCATGTGCAAATCTCATCTGAAACTGCAGAGTCACCTGTGAAGTACCACAGGGGCATTAAGTTCTGAAAAGGCAAGACCAGGAAACAACTACAGCAGCTAAAACATTGCCTGTGGTAGAGAGAACATGATGTGCAATTTAAACATCAATAGTAGTTGATGTAAAATAAAGAAAATACCTACAATCTGTTTCAGACTCCAGTCTGTAGCTTGGATGAGGGAACAGAAGAAATGTTTGCAAAAAAGTTTTGTGGGGCACACTGGACAGTCTGGCTTTAGTTTTACAAATGGCTTAAAAGTTCAGTTATCAAAATTAGTTCTCATAGCACTGTTTGGACCTTTTGGTGTGTGAAAGGGAAGAAGATGTGAAAGAAGGGAAAGGCCAGGTGGATGTGCAGCACTGTTTCAGACTGCTGGGCAAAGGGAGATTTATGGAATAGGTCTACCTGGTTAGAAGACATTCTCCCTGCCCCATGGACTCCAAAATGGCCATCAATATAGGGAGGATTTAAAGAATTACACTGAAATTGTGCTAGCTGAAAAGAAGGTCAGGGGAGTTGAAATTTACAATTACTACCCGTAGCAAAAAAGGTAATATCTGCAGATGAAAGCTGATGGGGTGGGAGTGAAATACCTACCAAGAGCAAACTGAAGTGGACTCCCACAGTAATTCTACCACTCTGAGTTATAGCTGATTCTTTCAAAATCCCAAAATATTCACTCTGCAGCATCCCCAAAGTGGGAACAGGGCAGTTCCTATGCAAGTTATGTTGTAATCTCACCCTGATCTTATGGCAGAAGAGAAAGGATCAGTAAAAAAGACAAGTGGAACCCAACCAAAACCAGCTAACAAACATTGCTGACTAACATTTTAACATTAGAGCAGTTATGAGGCACCAAAATCATGATCTATCTTTGAGACTCTTGCCGTTCAAATAATTTTCTCCAATGAGTGATAAGGTCTTTGTCATGCTTCTGATCTGCACTCTCATTCTTAGACTGCACTCTAGTTTGAGGCTTTTAGATTGACTAAATAGCTGATGAACCATGCACATGTTCAGAGTTTGATGCTGCTGATGTGCTTTGCAGCATAGAAGAGATTTTTCACCAGCTTCAGGGCATGGGACACCTGCTGCCATCGCTTAAGCAATAAACTGAAGGTTTGTAACAGATGCTTTATAAGGCATTTTCCTAATGTGTTGTTCTATGTTTCCTTTTACTCTTCGTATTAAATCAGGATTTTTAAGCTGTTCACTTTTAAGACAAGTGACAAGTGAATCAGTAAGTAAAGGTACAGAGACAGACAGTTTGACAGCCCATGAAAACAACAATCCAGGGTATGAATGGCAAAGCTGATTTGTAATTCTGACTAACATGTTGCAAAATAGTGAAAATTTCTAGGAACAGTTGGATAGTTTTGGAAGTTTCTTCTTTAAAAATAGTCTTCCCCTGTGTTGCAAGTGAGCATCAGCAGCTGTGGCTCAAAATATGGCCAAGTACGAGGACAGGAATTCAAATTTTGTTTTTCACTTTGAGTTCTCATTATCCTTCAGCACTGTGATTCTCATGGCTTTCTGCCTTCTCTTTCCTGTGATTTCTAGACGGCTCCTGTTCCTTCAGGGGCTTCCTGCCCCTGTAATTCCTGCCCCTGCTTTGATAATAACATTTTGGTAAAGGCTTGCTCGAATTGTGTGTGGCTTTGCCACAATAAGTGGTTATTACATCCGTGATGCTCTAGTATGGGGCTTCTTTCCCCATTCTTTCTGAATTTTTGTGCACCCATTGGCACAGCTGGTGCTGAACAACCACTATAAATTTCTCTGCAGTCCCTGCGAGGAGTCTTGGTGGTCTGGCTTGGTGGTGGCAAAGCAGGTGCTGCCTGCTGTGCCTGAGTCCCTCCCTTGGTGGCACGTTGTAGCCGTTCCCACAAAAGTGCTTTACTTCAAAACTACTTTCGCTTGTTTAAGGTCCTGTGAAGTTTTGAGTGTCCTAAAGAAGTTATTATTAAAATGTCATCTGTTTAGAATCAGGTAAGAGCTCAAGGACATGTTGTAAATTCTCTTAATGTGATCAGGAGGATTGGATTAGGCAGCTTTCCCAGCTGCATGCTGGTAACACTTCCGCTGAAAGGACAGATGATCCCAAACTAGATGATATTCTGAAATCCAGAGGTACAAAAGGATCTTGCAGAGGTTTTCACTCCGAATACCTTAAAATTTTTATCTTGCACTTTTCAGTCCAGTTACTTTTTTTTTTTTTGTCTTTCTGTGAGAATCTGTTTCTTCTTCAAAGCCTTTTGCAGTTTGCCATAATGGCTGTGGCTTGATGCCAGCTGGGTACACAACCTGACTTACTGTGAGACAAGACCAGGGACTCTTCCAAATAGCTGGCAACTACAATATCTGCAAAACAGAGACAGGCAACTTTGCTGCCAGCTGCCTCTGTCTGACAAAAATGCCATCTTGGGTTATATGCACAGAAGAGAATTAATAAAAAAAAAAAGTGGTGGTTTTTTGTGTGTTTGTTTTAGTGGGGTTTTTGTTAGGTCAGCTGAACTAAAGAATCAAAGTTTTCACAGCTTATATAGGACTTGAGAGGAATACATGTTACGGCTTTAGCTTCAGTTATCAACAGATTCAAGATATTTGTAGTGGTCTTTGCAAAAACAAGGTTATTGTTCTTATTTAGGTTTTGCCAAAAAAATGGTTTATGTGTAGATGCTCCATAATATAGAAGATGTTCACATAAAGAAAATTTTCTCATTGGAAGGGAAGGAGGAATTTAAGATAAAAATGCATAAATATAAATCAACACTAATAGAAAGCAAATTTTACTTATCACTGTTTGATGGAGTGTATTAAGACAAAGAAATGTTTTCTAAGCACTGGAATGAATGAAATTCAGTTGCATTTAAAGTTAAGTAGATTGTTTTAAAAACTGAAAACCAAATCTGTTTATCATTTAATTATGTTTTAAAAAAATATTTGAAACACTTCAAGCAGTCTTTCCAGAGTGGGAGATGTTGTCTCATCATCTAATTGTCTGCTTCCTACTCCACTGAAATCTAATCAGAGGGGAATCTCCCTCCCTCTGGGAGGAATGAATTTAACCTATTGTCTAAGCTGTTTGTATTAACAGAAAATATTTCACTGCTACTTTTTCTACTTTTTTGTTGTTGTTGCTGTTTTGTTTTGTTTTGTTTTGTCTACAAGGATTATTTACAGGAAAGTCTAGGAAAGTTCCTACCTCTACAATAGGAACCCAGGAGATACATAAATGCAAATATATAGCCATACAGAGTAATATGAAAATTATCAGGAGATTCAGGGTAATAATAAGCAAACTCTGTGGACAGGAATATTTAGTGCAGGTTATTGTACAAGACTGATGAAGTTCTGAAACATTAGCCCCACTTTATATGCGAGTAAAAAGATTTAAAAGAAATATTGACTGAAATGGAGATGAGAAAATCTCCAGTTGCTGTAGAACTGCATTGAATGAAGAGATCACATTTTCTGAGGCTTATGTGTCCATCAGCAACAGTACCACAACTAGAATGTTTTAGGATGTCTTGAACCCTGAACTCCAAGGATCCCAGAGGTTTTTTGCATCTTTACTCTGGGCTTGGATTTTGGATTCAGGTCTGTTTCTTGAACTGGCCAACCCAAAGTTTTCTGAAGGCTGAAATGCAGAACCAAAGAGGCATTAGGAGTGTTTAATTTCAGCTGTTCCCTGTTAGTTGCTGTAGGTTTCTCTCAAAGGACTCTAGGAGGTGATCTTCCCTGTATATAAAAGTCCAGGAATTGACATAAGGCTATCCCATCCATTTCAGTCAAGTGAAGTAACTTTCTGTTTAAAAATCTCCTCTTTCACCGTGAAGTATTACATTTCTGCTTACCCAGAAGCTCACTATTATTGCTTGAATGAGCAGAAGTATAATCCTCTGAGGTGCTGGTGTCCGAGGGGCCAGGAAGCAATGAAAACTCCAATCAGTCAGTGTAGTATGAAAGCTCCCAGGTAGAGCTGCCTGGGGACTTTGCAACAGCGTGAGCGGCACTTATTTTTATTGCACCATAGATTAAGGGATTGCACTGCACTACTGCTGCTGCAGGATTGGGATGAGAATGAAAACTGGTGCGGGAGAGGAGAGCCCTATTGAGCTGAGTGAGGGATATGAGTGTCCAAGGGGAGGGTAGTCTTTGCCAGACTTGCTCACATGTGCTGTCCCCTCTGTGGGGAAGTGTGGCAGACCTCAGTCAGCAGCAGCAATGAAATGTCACAAGCTAGAAGAGAGAGGGAAGTGTACAGTCAAAATAAAAGTATTAACAAGTAGTGTTTCTTACCTCTGACTTCCTTTCAGCTGGGAGGAAAAAGTAAAGTAACCCCCCAAAATCCTTTGCTGTTCTGCTGTGTGATTTCTGTTCCACTGCAGAGGTCAGAGGAGCCATGGTGGTGCAGCTGGGTGAGGAGTGGGAGTTACAGGTGATCCTATTTGCACTCACTCTCCAGAGGATTTAGCTTTCCAGATTAGTCTGAGGTCTGCAATTTAAAAGTAATCCTGTAGGACAGTAACACTGAAAGGAATGGTGCAGTAGTTGGAGGGGTGCTGAGCTGTGGTGAGCCACCCCTGTGCAGTGGCACTAAGACACACAGAGACCCAGGAAGCTGCTGTCCTCCCTGGCACTGGGGTGTACAGCCCACTGTGTGGTGCAACTCCCTTCAGGGACATGAGCATCCAGGCCATATCCTGGTGGCTTTTCCATTCCCTCAGCGTGTGTCCTTGTTTGATGTCTGTCGAGGATCCTTCAAATGATGCTGTGGGAGCAAGTACCACTTCTCCCAGACTTCTGCATTGCTGTCAGAGCAGGTGATGTGTGGTAGAGTGGTGTGTCTTCTCAAGTGAAATGCAGCCTGTTAATGAAAGGACACATCTGGCTCTTCTCAGCCAAACCCTTCGTGTCAGTCCTATGAAGAATATCAGAAGCAGGCTCCAGAAATGTGGAATCTACTGTATGATGTATTTTTATTTGGTTACTTACTTCTGAATTCACTCTAAAACTAGAGAAGGCCATTTTCTGACGTTTTCAGTAAAGTTGAAGGTCCCTGTTAATTGTTTCTCTGGAAGGGTGCGTAAAAACTCTGTTCCCCTTGCTGCTAGAAGCCATGAATGATTCCTTTTCAGGAGCAGAGCATCTCTTCTCTCAGCACACTCGGCTCAGCTCTGTAGTGAATCCATAAGCTACAGGGTTTAATTTTTTCTTTTTTTCCAGAAAACCCCACTTTATTTTACACCAGGCATGAAGAAGATGTAGAGGAATAATCTCTCTCTGCTCCCTTTTCACCTCTGAAAAGTAGCATTATTTAGTATGTGATTGTCCACTTGGGAATCCTCCGTACAGAGTTGCTTACGGATTCTGGCTTTTCTAATTCATCCAAGCATTATACACACTTTGTCAGTTTTCACTGAGCTCTTTTTGATCTTGGTATAAAAACACAATTCCTATTCAGAAGGAAAAAACCAAGCACCTTTAGTTGTGCCTATCCACAGCAAAACCTAATTTGATTATGTGGCATAATTTAACCTTTTAAAGGCATAACCTGACCTTTTATCAGGGCGACCTGCTTTAATTAAGCTAAACCAGAGATGGCTGTGTCTTCTGTGCTGTTTAAAAGACATAAGATTTAGGAAATGCTTTACACTGCTTGCAAGACAGGAGACAGCCAAGAGCCTGTACTAACAGATCTTGCTGACAGAGGCATTGGTAGGAGGAAGTGAGGTTTGGATACCTCCAGCCCCACCACAGCCTTAAATATGCCAGTGGTGGTGGCATGGAAGCACTTCTCCACGTTGCTCTTGTAAGGGAGAAGATGATGCTTTTTAACCATTCTACACTTAACACACTTTAATGTAGCCATGACGTTTTTTACCTAAGCCTCCTCTAGTTCTCAAAGCACAGGGAGTTGTCCAGCCACATCACAGCAACTTATTTGCAGCTTAATCAGAAATCTATATGCAAAAATCATATTCTTGGTAGTTATTCAGAAGATCTTGACATTTCCTGTGGGAGCAAAAGAGGTTTCTGTAAGCCTTCATAGATTTCTTCTTTTAATATTACTGTTGGAGACAGTTCCACAGATAAAATATTCTGTGTACACTTTTCACTAATCTGTATGTGAGAGATAAATCAAGGTAGAATCCAGATTATATGGAATGTTTCAGTAACACTAGTTACACATATTTCATTGCTAAACTTTGTGTTTAGAAAGTGATTAGAAGTTTTAGAGTTAAGGTAAAAGAATAAAACAGGTATTTTTTTGCATTAATGATTTACATCAAATAAGTGATCTGGTAGGTAAGGCTGAAGTGGTGCTTGAATTTAAATCTTAAATTCTGGCATACATAACTTTTCTTTATATTTCATAGGGTCAAAGTTTCACTTATATAGTCTCAGCCTTTGATTTTATTTAAAGTAGTGATTGAAAAATAACTGTTCATCCATCATTTCTTCTAAATTTGGAAGAAGCTATTTAGGAATTATCTGTAGTCTTTTGAAAATTCTGGCCACTCTAAAACACAATTTCCAGTAGAATTTTCTGAGCATGTGAAAAATGGTGCAGAATTTGTACCTTTGATCCATCTGAATGCTTTGCTGTTGTTGGGTAGACACATACTAATTGCAAAATGGATGTCAGAGCCTGCTATCTGCTTCTGATACGTGTATGCCTCTTCTCAACTTTTCTCAGTCAAAAATTAATAGTTTGATGCCCTGCCTGTAAATGTCAAGGTGTCATTTACATAGGTTTCAAAATTTTAATCTGTCTAAACTTAAACTTGCACAGGGCCTAACAGATTTTCAGCCTGAAACTCCAAATCCAATTTCTTGGCCCATTTTTATTTTACAAGGAAGTTGACCATGATATGTATGTCAATATCAGATCCTCTTAGTAGGTCCTTTGCTAAATGTTTCTACAGAATTATGTATTGCATTATGGCACAGTCCTGACCCAATGCAACAGGAAAATTCCTAGAAAATTCAGTGGAGCCCGATTTTCATACACTGTTCTTTGAGAGCTATGTAAGAAAGAGCCCGAAAACATTGTAGCTGATGCAAAATTAGAGAAATAGCCTTGCATTTGTTCTCCTCATTAAGTTTTCACCAATTTAGTTGACGTTTTTCAGTTTTCTAAATTGTCAAGAGTATTTTGGTAACTGCTTTTGATAAGACATGAGCAGAGAAGAAGTCTGGGTTTGCTTCACTAAATATTTTTTCGTTTCTGGTTTTGGACTTGAATAAGGCAAACGGTATTTTTCTCTTTGTCGTCTTCAGTGCAGCAAATGCAAAAGAGCTGAGATTGGGAAACTTATTATGTGATAAGAACTCCAGCAATTATCATTGGGTTTTCACTTCTTAACGCTCCCTTCTGTTTCCTGTGAACATTAACATGCTCAACAATTTGTGCCCCATTGAAAGTCTAGTATTTGATAGTTTAGACAGAGACTTTCTTTTTCCGCAATGTGCAGTTTCTCTTCCTGTACTAGAATCTTTAAATACTCAGTTGGCAATTCCTATTATAGTTGATTATTTGGACCAGGCAAATTGCCAAATAAAAGGTTTGTAAATTATCTGCTTTATATTTGTGCGGTCCTCAAAGGACTGAAATTTGCTTTGGGGAAAAGCAAAGGACCAAGTAATAACATTTTCTTTTTTTTAAAGCAGTGCCAGAAACTTAATTTCAGAGAGCTTTTTATTATTAAATTTCCCAGCCTTCCTTTCAAGCACTTTATTAGGAACACGGCTCATTTATTTGGGAGGAGGAGGAAAGCGTTGAAGAAGGGGGAGATAAAGGTGAAAAGCAAGCTCATTAATTCATATTGTGATCTAAGTGTAGTGTTCATGTTGGCAACAATTTCAGTTTTCTAATGTGCAGTCATTGTGAAAGACTGATTCTAACATGGAAACCTCAAAGAAGTGAGAAAATTGTTTTTCGTGAACTTTTTTGGAGCTCATTTATATTGAAATTTTTAAGGCCTTTGGAATTTTTAAGTGGTTCTCCTAGAGCAGGTGAAAAAGACCTTTGCTCTTTAACAGAAGGAGCCAGAGAAATCAAGCTTTTGCTTGCTTTACTTACAAACTAGATGCAGCTTTGAGCACTGGGCTTGAGTCTGAGGCTGTTGGAAAAGCAAAGTCTAGGTTATAGATGTAGTGTCAGGAGGAACTGATCATGCTTCTGGGTTGTGGTCTGTGAAAGTCTTCTTGTTTGTTTAAATTTATGGCTTAGCAGTTGGCACGTAACTTTTAAGAAGGGACCATTTGTCTCCAGCCTACAAAATAAAGCTGTTGCTGGAAAGGTGCAACAGAAGAGGTCAGTGCTGCTATTAGTTACATAATAAATGCATTTTTTTTGCCCCAGTGAAAGGCAGAAATACTGTGATCCACTTAAAGCAAACTTAAAGCATGGTGACAATCCAAAGCCTAATTTTGTCAGTGACACCTGAGAAAGCTGACTGGAAACTGGAATTTCCATTCCCCAGGAGAGCTGAACGTTTTTGAATTTTCTGTCATTCTACTTGGAAAAATTAGCATTCTGTAATATTCTGGTTTAGGGGCGTAGAAATATTTCAAGTTCAGTATTGTTCAAATTGACAATAATGTTCTTGTTTTTTCTGTTTAAATGTGTACCAAACCTAATCTGATTAAATTAATATTTTCAACAGCAAACAGCTCTCTCAAGAAATGTCTTTGCTGTTTATTATCAGGGGATTGTGGACACATCCCTCTGAGGGAAGGCTTTCATTTTCTGCCCATTCAATTTAACAAATTCTCTGCTCTTTCTGCGAACCATCCAAGCTGGAGCTCTGAGCTGTTGGCTGTCCTCCTCCAGCAGCTGTTTCGGTAGTGCATGTAGTCAAGGAAAACACAGAATACATTTCCACTTTTCCTAGCACCATTGATGAGATGTTTCTGGCTTCCTGAAATCACTCTCAGGCACAGGGAGAGCTCTGAGGAGCCGTGTGTATCTCTGGTGCTTTTAGAATTTGAGATCAGGAAAACTCTTCTATTGCACTTTTTCTTTACTTCCTTTAACTCATTCCTCAAAGTACTTGCTGTTGCCTTATTTATACAAATCTTTCGGGCCTCCTTGTTGCAGATTTTGTCTTTCACAAGGTTTAGTCTTTCTGGCAGCCTGATTTGCATTTTGCATGCTTTCTGTCTCTGGGGATAACCCATCAGCAGTTACTGTGGTGCAAGGCTAAGGACAGGGCTGCTCAACAACAAGGGGTCTTGTTTAATGGGAAGGGATGGATCTGCAATGGCATTTGGGTGGTGGAAGCAGTGCAGATGATTTATTTCTTACAGGTGGCTCATTGTAGGCTAGGGAAGTGTGACAGCACAGGTGTGAAGGAATGCACCATACTCTTTCAAAAATCACAAAAATAGTAACAATCAGCTCAGGGGAGGGAGCTGGAGCAAGGCAGAATGGGCGCATTTTACTTTCCTGTGTTGCAAAGAAGTTCTGTGGGGTACAGCAGGTACAAGCTGTCAGGTGTACCTTCAGGTGTTTGAGAGATGCAGTGTTACAGCATTAGTGTGAAAAGTAAAAGAGCTATTGACACTTCTGCAAGAAATGGAGGGGAAAAACATTGCCACTGCTATTCAGAAATGCTAAAAAAAAAAGTAAACCATTTTTGTGAAAGTTTGCTGCAAAGAAACACAGAGGAAAATCTAGGAAAACAATCTGGTGCCAATATGTAGCATATAGGAAATAGTTTTTCTACTGTAAATCAGGTCCTGTTTCATCATTTGTTCCTCTGGCCTTCACTTTTCTATGAAGTTTTCAAACCCCATCTAAGATGATGGGACTCTGATGGGGAGGCACTTCCAAAAAACTTCTGCTAGACTAATTTTTTTCTTATTTTCTTCTAAAACCTATACCTGTGTGTCTTTTAGCTTAATGTCCCTTTTGGACTGTTTAATTTGCTTGGTAAATGACCAGACAGGAATACTATCCTTCCTGTCCTGGTCTTGCTAGAGTAAAAAGCAAGGTTGCTTAGTCCTGTTGCATCAGAGCATTATCTTGCTGGTTTTGAAGCCTGTTTCTGGGGCCGTTCTGGTTGGAAGGACTCTTTCTGGAACATGGCTGGAGTTGTCCGTAGTATTTCAAAGGAGCAGCTCTAAAAGGGGCATTTGCCATGAAAATTAATCTTCCTTCACTCTTCTGAGTACATCACCTGATGTGTTTACTCTTTTCGTGGCTGATGATTTTCAGACATTCCATATTCCACAAATATGCTTCTCCCTACATAGCTTCTCCATCTGACAACCTCACAGTTTATAGCAGAAATTCTTGTTATTAGTCCCAAAGCTTCTGACCTTGAACACTCCTATTAAATTTCATCCCATTTGTATTACCCTTCCAGATAATCCAGCCCCCACTATGTGAACCCCCAGTCCTCCCTCCAGACATTTAGGTCTCAGGGAATTTATTTGTTTGTTTTTATATTTTTGTGACAGTCATTAATACTAGTCTTAAGTGAGATTGGCCTCAAGCCCAGTCTTCGAGGGTTTTTCATTATTAACCTGCTTGAAGTTTAACAGTTCCCTTCCTGCCACATGCTCCTCTAACAGGCTGTAGCTGAGGAGAGGGGAAGCCTGCCCTGGCCCCTGTGACCCCTTTCAGCAGATGCCTTTGGGGCACAGGGCTGCCCTTCCCCTGACTGCCACTGGGGAAGCCTGTGGAGGAGAGGCTGCTGGAGCAGAGCTGACAAGTTCACATGGCGAGCTCTGCCTCTGCAGCCAGGAGAGGCAGAGAGACACAGACACCTTTGGGGATGGCAGAGGGATATAGGAAAGGGCACCAAGAAGGGCCTTGTAGGATTTGCTTTGATCCAGGAAATGAGCAAGTATTGCTCAGCTGAAGGCCTGGCTGGAGGAAAGGGCCTGCCCTGCAAGGGCACAGAGGTTGGGGGTGAGATTTATTTGCAGTCCCCCTTGCTTTCACTCTTTTACCCAGCAGAGATGATAGGTATTTCTTCTGTTAATAGTGTTTACTGCTCCAGCTGGCATCCTAACAACACTGACTTTCTGAGATGCTGGGGTACTCAACTCAGGCAATAGATCTCAGCACTTAATCCTAAAACCTCATGTTGATTTGAGGTCTGCTAGAGTTACAAAAGAATTAAAAAAATAAAGAAAGAATAGAAAGCTGAGAAATAAACTCCCTTTCACCAGACAGTACAACATAAGGCACTGTACTAAATCTGACTAAAGGTGTTTTAACAACACAACTTAATATAGCCTCACAGTGCCAAATGTGTCAGTTTAGTGGATTGAATTTGTTACTTTATTGATGATTGCACACATTTTGTCTTTTGGAAGAATAAATTACTCAGTCTAACAATACACACAAATGATACCCTTTTCTGACTTTGTGTGGTCAGAAATGATGTAGAGAGACAATATGCTAAACACCATGTTTCATGGGCAATGATTGTTACGAGTAAAGTGTGTTTTCTTTTGTTACAACACTCATGAACATGTCAAAGTTGAGATACCACGCTGATGCCTGTGCTGATACTTACCACTTTGCATGTTCACAGCCCTGTACGAACATTAATGAACCAGTGTAAACACTCATTTTCATAATGTGGCTTAATATAATAAGGCATTGTGAACCTTGCTTTGCCTCTGTATGCACAAGGGATTGTAATTTACACCCCTTTCCATGTGCAATGAAGGCTATACCCGTCATCTACCCTCTCACAATCATCCTTTTCCTGTGCAGTTCCCACTGAAGGGGGGAACAGGGCTCCAAAGAGCCTGGGCCATAATTTGTTTGGCTCTCTTCCAGCTTTCTAGATGGTGCCAGTTTGCTCCAGGCTTTTTCTGTGCTACATCATTGCAAATCTCATTTTGAGGGGTGTTGTTTTCCCCACATCTGGAATTACCTCTCTCATTGCACTGCCAGGAATAAAAGCCCACCTGCATTTCAAAAGTGCATGTCTGCTACATTGTCTTACACATTTGTCAGCAGGGAAGCCCTGCCTGCCTTGAGCTATTTTGTTTTTTTTTTAATTTTAGAATGTTAGTTACCCTTTTGCTTCAAGCTACAAGTATGTGCATCTATTTTGGCAGCATGATTTCAAAGGGCTCTATTTCAGATACTAAGAAGTGTGCGCTCTCAGGACTTGCAAGAGCTGGAGCAAGTAAATTAGCAGATTAGAATGAAGTCAAGTGAAGTTCTGAAGGGCTCCAGATAGTTTAAGATTACAGCAGAAAGCGTAATATGAGGGCCGGCTCTCCCAGTTATTGAAAGTGTACTCGTGATGCCTTTTCCTGGTCTTAAAATCAAGAGTCAAATACAGTTAGAAGGGAAAAAGGGATTTTACCTTGGTATTTATTTTAAGGATCCTTAGGTGCACTACATCTAGGTCGAATGCACCTCCATGCACACGGCAATGCACACCCCCAAAAGATCTGGTATAACATTATAGGTGTTGCTAATTAGCAGATCTATCAAAGATTCCCCAATGAGAGCCTCGAGTGAACCCCCCTCCCCAAGGAACCTACCCCTGGATGGTTCTATCTTAGTTTACAAAATGTGTTCGGGAGAGGACCTTGGGGTCAGGGGCACACTGATCCCTAATTATGAAACCTCTAAAATGTTTAGCCTCCTAGCTTGACAAACAAGTCCAAGAATGTAGGAAAAAAGCACTAAAGAATACAAAAGTTGTAAAAAGGTGTAACAAGGGTATAAAAGAAAAGACAAAAAATCATCATGGCGTCACTTGGAGAGAGCTGAGAAGATACCAGCCTCTACCAGCTGGTGCTAACTCCCACAGCACAGACTACAAGCTGAAATAATCTTTATTGATGGTATCTCTGTATGATACCCACCTGTGAGCAGGGAATTACCTTTGTATTCAAACTGGCCACGTCCTGTGAAACCAGAGGGTTTATTGACTCTGTAGCAAGAGCAGGCTGTTTTGCCTCCAGGAATGGTTAGCTTCCTGGCCTGAAAGGTTAAGGTGAAAGGTGTGTGTGGGTGTTAATGGTATTATGCTCTCAGTGGACTACAGAGTTCCATGCTGGCTAAAATGTGATTAATTGAGCAGAAATAATTCAAGTCTCTATCCTGCAGATTGTTGAGGGGAGACATGCACCTGACAGCTGATATAGTTAAGCATTTGCAGCTTAAAGGTGCGTATCCTCTGTGCTTCTTGAGGAGCAAACAGGAGTTATTCACGTTACTCAGAGCAGATGTCTGGCTTTTAGTCTCATCATTCATTATTGCTCAGCAAACACCTGTGTTCATACATTGCATCATAAATACTGCAAGATAAACTGTGATTTTTATATTACTTGAACATGACCCTGACTCACAGCCACACAATAAGATGCACAACAGCCATGCTTTATTACTTGTTAAATATATATTGGAGAATGATGGTTGAACCCAGTTATTTCAGGATATATAAGAGATTTCTTTACTTAATAGCCCCTGTGCTAGAGAGGATTGTGCTCTGTTAGGCTAGACTTAGGCATGCCAAAATTATGTCTGTGAAGAGACTCCCTGTAATGCTACTTAAATTTATTGACTGAATGGACAAAAGGTCTGTAATTTGTTTTATCTTCTAACTTTGAAAACATCAACTTTAAGGAGTCTTGTTCATATTGATAGCTACAGCGATGAGCTCGAGAACTGAATATAGGGCCAGACTAGGATTCCATAGGTCAGAGGTACAAACCCTGTAAAAAACCCTGAATTATTCTGGCCTTTCTTGGGAAAAAATGTGAAGAAAGGCTCCATATCTACTTGGACAAATAACCACTTTCAAAACAGACCTTAAGAAGTGGACAAAAAGCCTACAACAAATGAAAAAGACAGCTTTATTGCTGCAGTTAGGAAAAATGAGGATAAAATTAAATTGCTACACTGGCTTAAATCTTGCAAAATAGGTGAAAAGAGTAGTACCTTATGTATAATAACAGTTGAACAGTCTTAAGAAACTAGCTGGTCAAGTCACTAGAATAAAAGGACTCTAGAATAATTTGAGACCTCCAGGAGGTCATCTAGAACAGGCCCTTGTTCCAAGCAGGTCTGATTAGATCAGGTTGCTGTGTCAGGGCTGTGTCCACTCAAATCTTGAATACCTCCAAGGAGGGAGATCTGCAACTCCTCTGGGCAAGCTGTTTCAATATTTGACCACCTTGTCTTAAAAATACTCGATCAACAGAACTGCATTGCAGTGGCTGGGGACAGATAAGAAGAACTGTTTATGGAGTGTGAGCCACCATTCCCAGAGATTTCTACCAGTCTGGAAACGACTGACCGGTATGTACTGGTGTGTTCTGCTAAGCCATAGCATGAACCACCAGCACCAGCCACTAGTATCATGCTGAAAATAAAAAAGACAAATTCACTCTTGAAAGTTATTGGCTCGGAAATTTCCAGAGATGGTTTTTAAATGCAGCTCTAGCTCCTGCTAGAGACGAAATTCAAGTGGAGCAGGTACAAAGCAGGGCTATGAAAATGATTGATTATGAGGAATAGGGAGGAATAAAAGAGTTTGGTTGTTCAGAGAAGTCAAGTGAAGACTTTGAAAGGCATCTTACTGCTCTCTGTAAGTTCATTACCACTAATAGCTGTAATGGGAAGGAATAGATGAAGACTGTTAATTAGAAAAATGTTTTAAACAAGAACGTGGTGAGGCCTTGGAGCAGCATTCAGAAGGAGCAGTTGTAAAAATACATGAAACAGAAACAAAACCAGACTGACTTTGACATGGAGGTCTGCAGGGGCAGCTTTTTGCTCAATATTCCATTTGTGTTTTTCAGGGTAGACATTGTGTTCAGGAGTAATTTGCCTGGCATTTCAGTACATATGGTAGCATTTTGGTTGATCCTGTCGTGCCCTGTTATTTCCTGAGCACATGGACAGGAGTAACAGCGTGTCTGCAATTTGCTTGGCAAATCCCAGATGCTCCCCAGTGCCTGCACCTTGCATGCTTGTGGAAAGGCTTGACACATCATGGAAAGGCCCACAGTAGGCCAGGGACTTTGCTGATGTTTCAGTAGAATGGGCATGATCTTTGTATGTGCGTTGCTGCTGAGGAAGTCCAAGATAAAGATATGTCAGCCCATAAGGAGGGACATTGGTGAGAGACTGAATGATGTGTACTCAGTGTGTCCGCTGGGTCCCTGTGCATTCCAACTCAGAGTATTTTTCCATGACTAAACAAAAATATCTATTTCCTTAGAATGGTGACTGAATTTTTTTCAATTGTATCCTTTATTTGGCATAATTTTATGCTCTTACAAGCAATTTAAGCCAAATCATGCAACTGAACGTTTAGCTAGTGCTTTTTAATCCATTTTAGAGTTTTGTTTTGAATAGCCTGTTGGTGAAGCAAACTAAATTAAAGCAAATTCCATCTGAAAGCTGGTTCTAGTATTTGTGATTATGAAGTCATTATTTGAAATTCTCCATAGTTGCAGCATTTCTATATTGTCTATTTAATTTTAAAACTGTTATGTATTTAGTGACCATATATGGAGCAGGGTAATATGAGAGAATATATGAAACAGATATTTAACTGGAAAATAACAACTTAGTGTTAAATGTATCTGTAACAGTGAGAGGGCTTAGGCAGAATGCAGAAATATCAATAAACAATTAGTAAGAGGCATGTGATGAATGAATGACGTGTGAGTTCAAAATAAGGAAAAGAATGGAAATTAAAGGATATTGAAGAGGCTTATTTTGGAACAGGAAAGTATTAAGGAAGTTATCAAAAGAATAGTTTCTATTCCAGCATTTAAAATTCAAAGAGAGAGAGTAGAAAATAGCCGTGCTGATGAGAGATGGAGTGATCAATGGTTTGGAAAGGCTAATGCAGCTAAAAAAGAAACAGAAGCTGCCTGTCAAAAAGGGGATGTCTGCCAGATAATCAGCTGATGTTTGCATCAAGGTCAGTCACTGACAGTGACTGCAGTGTCTCTTAAGTTTTTAGACAAAAAAAAGTCTTTGAACTAGATTGATCCATAGGAGTATTTACCCTGAATTCATGGAACTGCAGACTAAGTTGTATGAACCCCTGCTGTGTTGGTTTAGATCAAGTTTTGCCTAGCAAAGCTCAGCATTATTGTATTTTGTGTCACTGGGAGTTTTAGTAATGTGCAAAGCTAAAAATAACGGCATATCTACTGCATTTCGAATGTCACCTTTTAGCACAAGCACAGACTTTTAACCCTGCTGACCACGGAGCTTCTGAGATTATTTGTTGGGATGAATGACTTTATCCAAAGTACAGATTGGATAAACCCATGCAAATTTCCCAGCTTCTGGAACAAAACTTTCATCAATTTCTTGTAATGCATAATTGCATGTATGATCACAGCTGTTATTGTGGCTGTTTCTAAGTAGTTTTTGTGCTGGTAACATGAATGAGTGTTTGATGTTTCGAGAAAGGAGTGTTTTTGAAAATGAAATCTGGAGCTTTTGCATTGCCATACTGGGAAAAGCTGAAAGCAAGGTGATCAACCATGCTGCAGCTTTCATGTACCAACTTTCATCCTGATACCAGTGCCTTTCAACATGAGGGACAGAAGTTGTTTATAGGGAAGAGATGCAGTTTTTTTAAAGCTAATCAACTGAGTTTGTATATTCAGTAATAATTGTTGCAATCCACCTGAGAACTTACCCAGATTAAGCCAGGCCTGTAACAGAAATCAAGGTATTACATAAAGATCTATTGGCAGGAGAAATTTTCCAGTCCAGGTTCTCTTTTAAGCTCAAAATCTACAGTCCTTGGTCCAGCAAAACTTAATGATTGTTTGAGTAAGAATTCCAGGATTTTGCCCCATAACTTCAAGAGATGTTAGGGTTTTTAGAAAAGAAATGAAGTGCATTGTTATAGTAAGCGTTGGGGTAGAAGGAGAGTACACCAAGATCTACATTTAATTTTAAAACAATTTTTTACTTTTAACGCTATTGATTCCAAAAGGCGTTAGGTTTGATATAGGCTTTTTTTTTTTTTTACCCATTACCAATACTTGAAAAACAGTTGCTGTTCACATTTTATGGGTGGAGAGAATGATGTGATTGTTATTCTTTGACAAGAAATAAAGTTCTAATTCATACCAGAACACTAACTTTGTGGGTGCATGTTCATTAAAATTTCTTTTTTAGGAACTACTTAATTCCTGATTTTTTAATTATTATTTCTAAAAAATTATGTTTAAGATATAGTTCCAGAACTGAATTAAATGTCTTTGAGTTCAAAGAAATATGCTAAAAAAAATAATTTTTTTGAGCACCAAAAACTTGATTCAAATTTTGGGTTCAACGTGCTTTTGATTAGGTCAGCGTGTAACATCTTTGAAGTTACACCTTAAATGCCTTTGAAAGCTGGAGCACTATTTTTAGGAAGTGAATAAATCTTTTTAGGCAATAGATTTTATTAATGTGTATTAAACTTAGATTTAGCCAAGTAGATCAGTTATAGCACATATAGATTGGGAAGACAGGGTGTGTTTGGGAAGCAGAAATACAGTCCTATCAGAGAAATAACATATGCATTACAGAAATATATACTAAGACAGAATTTAACATTATTTTTATTTGTTGTCCAAAGAAATAAATCTTTTTATCTGAGCATAGGTAGAAGAAACCAGGTCATGGGATCTCTTCTGGGCTCAAAGGAGAGTGTTAGTTTTAATAAGAAATTTTTGGCGAAGCCCAGAGATTGCAGCTTTCTATTGGGATTACAGTAGGAATTTTGAAGGAGAGCTATAGGAATGTTCCTTACCCTTTATAGGGAAAGTTTTTCTACAGATATAGGTTATTGTGCAAACAGAAACAACTCTTTTCCTTTTTGCCCCAGTGGACATTGGCACTGTTAGTGTGAATAACATGTAAAAACCTGGAAGCTGGAGACCTTCCTTTGTGACTTTAGAAATCTGTAGCCGTGCAGGTTTGCCTGTGCAAAATGGGAGTAAAGTAATTTCTTATGAGTAACAAATGAATCACAGCCTGTTCACTGAAAGCACATCCTTATATCTTGTAGCCTCACTCAGCTATGCCAGGTATTTATGAGTTAGCCATTTGATCAATTAATGGCTTCAAAAAGCAAATCAACAAGAACACCTAGTTTTTGTGTTGTTTTCCCCTCTTTCCGAACCCAGTAAAAGCAACTTTTCCTGAAGTTGGCAAAGGCCTTTCAACAGCTCTCTATAAATCATTGAGAGTATTATATTTCTCCTTCCTGGAGGAAAATGTCCATGGTAGGATTCAAGCCAGTAGTTTTAAGTGATCCTGAGGGGCATGGCATCAGATTGCACTGTTGGTGCAATTTTATTGTCATCACATGAAGGCGAGAACTTCAATGCATCCATGGAATTTTTGGACTGGGAAATTCTTGAGGCCAAATCCTGGCTTTGTTTCTGTGGCCAGCTTGAAGCAGAACTTGTCCAGTGTCCAGGAGTGAAGAACAGGGCATGAAGTGCTACAAAAAGGTAGGTCTGAGAAGGTTGTGAAGACAAATCACATGTACTTGATTGCTTGTGCTGAGTAGCAGCAGGTGCAGAAGTGCCAGTCAGCTTTTTGTTGGAGAAGATGTGTAAAATTTGAAGAGTCTTGGTTCTTCCTTAAAGCAGTGCACCCTGCACCAGATTTATTATTACAAGCAGCATGTAAAAGTAACAGACCCGTGCAAACACTGGAGCTGGATCTCCTGGGAAATTACGTTTGTTCCCAGAGTTCACTTTAGTTGGAGAAACTTTTCTTAGCAGCTTTTCTTTCCCTCCAACTGGTTTGCAAGTTCAGATTTTTTCCAGATTCTGAAAGACTCAAGCAGTGCTTATCACTCTGTGTCACCAGGATGGCAGACCTGTGTGTCTGTGCCCCCCAGAGCCTCCACTGTCACTTGCTGGCCCTTTCCTTGGGCTTTCCCGGGATTCACTCCCTGCAGGAGCGGGCACTGGTGTCACGTTGTGCCCCTGGAACCGTGGCCGTGAGGCCTTGGGAAGCTGTTTGCCCAGGCTTGGGGCTGGGGACAGAGTTGTCCCAGGGCAGCGACGCTGAGCTCCTCAGGGCGCATTTCTATTTCTCGTGCTAAAATGTGTTTCTGAATACTAATTACCATTTACAAATATTTTAATGTCTGCTTAGGAACTTAGCTCAAGGGGAGAAAAAAAAAAATTATGGTAATAGTTTCAAAAGACCACAAAGGCCATATTTTTTAGCAAAGCATTTGGCTTGCTTTACACTAAACATGCCCTCAAGTTCCATATTTATTTTTAATATATTACTCCTACATCTTCTCTTCCTCCACAGTGATTTTCCCTTGCTGAATAACATCCACTCAGCTTTCCTTATCCCAAACAGAGCTGTCAATCTTAAAGTTTAAATTGGCATCATCCTTTCCCAGCCCCAGCTGTCCTTGGCTTTCTTCAAGTTTTTGTCAGTGTGATCAAAGTATAGTGCACTTGTACCCATATATTTTAAAATATATACTGGGTTTGTTTCTTTTGGATAGTACCCAGTCTATCACAATGGTCAAAATTGTTTCTGGCATCCATGGAGATAATTATAGCATGTCATAATGTTGTGAATAGTGTATTGTATTAATATCCTTACATCACATGGGGAATTCAAGATATGAAAAATAACTGTTCCTGATAGTCAGGAATCTAAAGATTGTTTTTCTATACTCTCTAGCATGATTGATTAACAAACTTGGCTTAAAAGAAGAATATGCCTATGAACCTTTTCTGGATTTATTTTGACTGCACACAAGACCTGTTTCAAATTTTGAGCTGAGATGAAATGCATTTAACAAAGGTTAGGATATGATCAGTGGCAAAGCTATTAGGGAGAATTTCTTGCCATTTTTAAGGCTGCACTGTTTCTACTGCCTTCATCCCTGTTTTTATTTATTTATTTTTCTCCCAAAATAAGTATTTTGGTTTTGTCAAGTTTTATTTTTCAAATTTGTATTTTATTTTAAATCTTCAAATCAAAAGAAATCATTGCCATGGTGGATTATAATAGATGATACTTCTAAATGAACTTGTCAGACTTCTCTGTTATGGAAGCTGCCAGGATCCCAATATGAATGCAGGATGGGTCTATGAATTTAGAATTTGGACATCATGTATATGTCGTAAAAGCATGAATTTGATACGGTATGGATTATGTACAAAAAAAAGTCATATTCATATACATTTTATGATTTAAGGGATAAATAACATGTATTTGGTATAATAGTGTCAAAGATGCTGCATACCAAAGAGTATTCAGACAATTTCCTGCAAAACTGGGGTTTGAATGAGCAAGCTGTTAACTCTATTAACTTGAAACCTTTGTATCTCCAAGTACCACAATAGTAGTGTTTCTGCTATAAAAATATGCAGTGTCTGACTGTAATACATACTGAGAACTGTTTTATTATAATATTTTGTCAATGAAACATGGGTTGTCCCTTTATTTAACTTTGTTTGAAATTCCTATTTCAAAGAACACTAAAATCAAGAATTGATCTAATTTTATGCACTCCCAATAAACAAAGTTTGAGTAGATGGTATCCAGAGGCTCCTTCCAACCAACATTTCTATCATTGTTTGATTAAAGATACTGCTATTAATTACTCGCAACCTTGCAATTTTGTCACCTTTGATAGAGAGATGGTAACAGCTGCTTACAGTTTAACAGGTATTTATAGTTTTCAGAGGAAGAAAAGTTTTTTAGAAGAAAAATGAGGCTAAGACACAGCAGTGTCAAATACAGTAATAGGCCTATTCTTACTCAACTCTTAGTGAGTATGTACAGGCCTTAGTGGAGTTTGCTAATGAATTCATTTAAATTATGAAATTCTGTGTAAGATAAACAATATCAGTTTGTGGTTCCTGTGAAGTTAGTCTGGAAAACAAATATGCTAGAGACTGTACCTCATAAAGAGCTTGTATCCCATGTTACAGATGCTCGTCTTAGGTGGGACAGAAGCAACTCTTAGAGTCAGAGCAAACAAGTTTTCATTTTGGCAGTTTTCTCTTCACCTTGGGGACAGTGAAGTTCAAGTCTTAAAGTGCTTTTGCCGAGACTGAGCTTTCCACCTACATCATCAGTATTCCAGCTGGAGTTCTTAATTTTTTTTTTCCTGAATCCTTGGGTTCACTCCATTCTTTCATCTAACTCTGCTGTTCAAAAAAAGAATGATCATCAAGCCACCTAAATTATATCCACTCTTCTATGTAGTCCATTGTGCTGTTAACTAACTCTCTGTTTGTTTGATTTGTTTTGCAGGTAAGTAGCACTTAGCACCCGATAGTCAACAATTTATGGTAAGTATATTTTGTAATTAGCAAAACTAAAATTGAACTCCTGTTTTGTTCTTTAAAGGGAATAAACAAAGAAGAGGGTTAGTCATACAATAACATTTGTTTCAGATGCTGGTCAGAATGTTTGCAGATGTCATTGGGTTTACATTTTTCTCCTCAAAGTGTTATTCATCTGTTGCAGGAAGAAATAAATATAAATACTCAAGGCAATATTTCAAGGAAGTTGAGCAAACAATATTTACTTTAAACACAATAAACAAATGAGGGTTTCTTTTTTATTGTCAACTCCTTTCAGCTATAGTAATCTTGGAAGTTGTTTTAACTAAATGAAAATCTCACACAAATGCAGTGTGTAAACGTTGGTGTCCCTATAAAGTTTTTACTACAGGATAACTAAGACTCTTCTGCTCATCCAGTCTTTGACTTGATGAAAATGCTATTAACACTGAGTTATTATCTATCCAGTGTAATGAATAGATCTCAGCGTGCTTCCTAAAATATACCAGTGTCATCTTCCTTCCCCTTCAGCTGGGGAAATAATCACAGAATGGTTGCAAGTGACCTCTGGAGATCATCTAGTATGAGCCAACAGTGGTGAAGAGACCACTAGAAGCATATGGTGAAAAGATATATCCTAGGTCACTGTCAGAGCTCTGACAGGGATTGCCATCCTCTGTTGGTGCACAGTTGTTATAAAATAAATCCGTTTTTTCTAGTATACATCACTGCTCTCATTAAATTAAAGTCTTAATATGGTACTCAGTTGCTGCCCAAGCAACTTTAAAATTCAAATGTTCATTTTTAGCTTTTTTAACATCACCAGCCTCTCCAGAGGCAGTTGTTATACTGTAAATATACTGTGAAAGGTGTTGCAGCTTTGCACTGCAGTGCTGGGAATTTAATAAGTGTACATAGCACATTTTTTCTTGTGATAAGACTGATAGACTCTCAGCACTTGACACTGATTCTGTTTGAGCATTTGATCCTCCTAGAAAGTGACTGTGTTTTCCTCCCTGTAGTTTTAACTTTGTAGAACATTTTTTTCATTATTGCTCAACTCCATAGGATTCTCATTTGGCGGGGTTTTTTTGTTTGGTTGGTTTTGTTCGGTTTTTTAATAACATTTTTTCCTTTCTTCCCTTCACAGGTGCCACTTTTTGTCTTGGAGACATTTTTATTTTGAATTCAGATTGTTCTCTTTAAATGATAACACAACTCACTCATCCTTAGTCACGGAGGATTTTTCTTTCAAGTTTGCTGTACATTGACAACACCTGTAAGTTTATGATCTAGTCTATGTTTATTTTAAATTCTGGTAATTCAGTTGTGTTTGATATACCAGTGCCCTAATTATCTGATCTTCTTTGACTATGCTTTCTCATTTTCCCATGGCATCTTCTCCAGAGGTTTACTTGTGCTGCCTGCTTTCTGTCATCTTTTGTAAACTGTTCTGCCAGAGGATTATTGCTCTACATCAACTAGCACTTTTTTCCCTGACATTTTTTTAATGCACATTTGTGCATGCACATACAAAAGTGTGGTAGATGTGAATTCACGTTTAAGCACTGGCTGACAGAGAAATAAAATATGTCCACTAAAACTGCCTAGACCCATGTCTGAACATGGAGTTACATATTCTTTGCAGAGGTCAACTCTGAATTTCTTCTGCCCTTTGAGACACCATTATCACCTTGCATCACCATTTTATCTCCTGTGTGCCAAGTTGGTTATATTGTTGTGTTTCCATAAACTTAATTTTTTGAAGGTGGGTTACAGGGCTGGTATAAACAAATAGGAAGGATCAATGGGTGCTTTTCATTTGTGTTTTCATTTGTTCTGTCTGCTCAGAAGGGAGGAGGTGAGTCTTACAGTTCTTCCTGGCAGACTCAGCTCATGGTTCCAGTTCAGGAAAGGATTTCGAGAGGTGATTTCCTAGCTTTAGTGCCTCATGTTAGGCCTGGAATTAAGAAAAGTTTAAAGTACCTGCTGATTAGGATTTGGCTACCCCAATTCAAACCACTATGTAGTTTTTCTTGCTGAAAAAGTTACCTCTGAAGTAAAAAAAAAAACAACCCTACCCAGTGCTAATTGACTATTTATATTGCAGAATTTTTTAACATACTTTTTACATAACTTTCAATATTCTCTCCTAAGATTGTACATATGTCCTAGCATATTTTTCACCTTCCAGCAGAAATGGAGTATATCGTATATATCTGCTCATACAGCAAAAACAATGAGTCTTTTGGGAAAAGTGAGGACTGAAATGAATCACAAGACTGTCTGAAAAAATAAGATTCATCTCTTCAAAATAATATCCCTTATTCTTGAAGTGTCAAATACACTTTGTGCAATTTTTCCACAGACTGGTTATTTAGACTGAGATAAAATTAATCTGTTAAAATTTTCTCATATGTGAGAAATTTCTTGTACCTTCCGCTGTGTTTAATTTTATTGTGACAAGTGGTTTCAAAGGCAGTGCCTTATATGCAGGAACCTTCCTAGAAAAGTGACTAGTGAGTACACCTATGTAGTTTATGGCAATATTTCTAGAGATAGTTTTTCTTATTTGCTTTTATCTTGGAGCTGCTATGCTGAAGCAGTTGAAAATAAGTTATTTCTTCAAAGAAACTGGTGAAGATTTGTGGTCTAAAATTTTTTTTTTATCTCCTATTCTGGATGAGCCTGTTTATTAGAAAGAGTCTTAACGGAAAGATCATCTTATATTAATCTGTTTACTGTGGTTTGGGCTGGGCACTGTTGGGCATCTTCCCCAGCCAGGCTTTCTGACTGTATTGGAAAGGGAAGTCTGTCCTCATTTCCACTGGCAGCAAGCTGCAGCCATGATCATTTTTTGTTTCATCATAACATTTCAGGCACTGTTTCTTTGCTGTTTTTCCTTTGGTACCTCTTTTGCTTTTGTACTCTTAATTTTGAAACAACACAAAATTCTGGTCAGAAAATTTTCCTTATATTTTCCTAAGAGTATCATGAGCATTGTAACAAGATTTGTAATATAGCAAACATCAGCTGAAATGATGGTACTCTTCCCTTTGTCTCAGGAGTTGTACAGTACTTCCCTTTTATAGGCAGTCAAGATTAGCTCTCCTATTGGCTTTAGATGGTAGGGATTTACTCTCATATAGCACCAAAAACCGTGAGCAATAGAAAGAATTACACTGGAACCAATGCATCTATCTAAGTAAAGCAGTTAGATTACATATTTATTAAATTAATAATAAAATATCAGTTCATCTCTGTTTGATGCCATCTTACCCTGCACCTGTCACATTCCCCATTTTATAACCCTTTCCTTACTGTAATTCCATCAGTGAAGGAAAGAATAAGAACAGTGGCTGTCTAAGAGATGTATCTGAGACTTTCAGTTCTCAATGAGTTACACTGATACATTTGTGTCTTGGGGTGCTTCTAAATGTTTTATGCTAACTGCCTTATTGGAATATGTAGGATGAAAATTTAGGTGCTATCTTGAAAATGTGAAAGGTGTGCTCCCACTTTCACTAGGCTTTCTAAAAGCTTTGGAAAAGGGATGATAGCAAAAGGGATGTTTTACATAGCAAGAAGACAAGGCACTAATTTCTTCCATCCAAAGATGTAAAATCTTTGTTTTGTGTCAGAGGATAACAACCTCAGTGTTTGACTTACAAAAAAAATTGAAGGAATTGATTGAAGATTTTGTAGTTCACTAGTTGTTGAAATGTAACAGGTAACTAAGGCTATTTTGATTGTTTCCTACTATTTCTTTAACATCCTTTAAAACAAATACTTTTTAAACTTCTTTAAACGTTAAAACTTGGGTCAAGCAGAAAATATGTTGATTGGTTTCCTGAGAGTGAAAAGGTCTCAATCTGATACTGTTTAAATTTCCCAATTTCCAGGGTGAAGGAGTGTTCATAGAACAGCAATTTCACTTCTCTGTTTTCTCAGTGTGCCTCAGGAGGATGATCTGAGGGACCACATCTGGGTTTATGGGAGGATGTCCTTCTTTTTGTGATTTTCATCCTTTTTCCTGTCTGCATGCCCTTTCCACAGTGTTGCAAATTAACTTCTGTGGTAGCTTTGATGATGTGGGGTGCTTGCCTGGAGTCTGGGTTGATACTACCAAGATAATGTCCCTGAGCAATCAGGTGCTGCTAGATCGTAGTGATGATCAAAATGGTTTGTTGGGAAAAACTCACAATAGTAGCTTATGGAGGAATTTCTGTTCCCTGTCATGATTTTTTTCTAAGCTTTTATTGTTTTCTGTGTAATGCTTTCAGAACAACAGCCATTTTGCTAACTTGATTTTGAAGCTGAAAAGCTACAAACTAGAAACAACTTAAGTGATGTTTATGCCCCACTTAGAGCAAGAGGGTTGCCTGGGCCCTGTCACTGCTGCTGTGTGGGCCCTCTCTTCTACATCCAGATCATCCTGAGCATGGGCAAGAGCAGGATCTCCTCCTTCAGCTAAGCAGGGTAATCTGGTTGTGAGCAGGGATGCTGGTGTCCCTGGTATGCTGGCAGTGCCCAGGATCCCATGCCCTGTAATTCAGTGAGTGACTAATATGGAAATTAGGCATATTTTTTGACAATAAAAATCACAGGATCTTGTAAGGAGGGCAACAAGCCAGTTTCAGTGGAGGTGCACCTACTGAGATGGTAAACTGTGATTAAGCTCAGTCTGAAAATAGTTTAGCTCTTTTTGGAAGGAAACAATTCAGCATATATATGCTTAAAGTCCGTGGCGGGGTTAGTCATTGTCTAATGTAACTACAGCAAAAATTCAAATCCTATTCCTGTGATGAGCTTCCATGTGGTTATCTGAGATACGGTCATTTGTCAAAACTTAATGGACCACAAAAAGTGGTCTCAACAAGTGCATCTGTATTCATGTTTTAACTCAGCTCGAGGTGTTCCTCTGAAGTGAATTTCCCAATCAGTCCCCTTTGGTTGGTTTTGGTTGAACAGCAGAACATGAAATTGATGCCTTTTTTATGAGACTAAACTAGAGGATGTGCTCAGAGAGTCTTGAATGCACACCAAATGCAAGTGAAGTTCAGGACAAGGCATCAAAGCAGAGCTAGTCTGAAGTTTAAAAAAAAAAGCCAGGAAAATCTGAAATATATACAGTAGGGATGACAGATCCTCAGCACCAAATTTTGGTCTATAGACCAGTTCCTATTTGTCTATAATACCTGCTAAGATGTACATAAGCCAGTGCTACCGTAAGCCTTTTGGATGCTTACTGCCTCATGGAGTTAAACCATCTCCATTTTGGACAAAGGTACTGTGTCCACTTTTGTAATTTATACTCATATTGTTCCTGCATAAAATTTTACCCTGCAGTGCTTAGTACTGGTAAAATACCACAGAAATGTGTGTCATTCTGCAGGCTGGGAAGCAAGTGTCAGTATGTGGGGAGTGTCAAAGCTGAGAATTATGGAAGGGGTGCTTCTGCCCAATTTTTAAATGCATTTATGCGTATTTAGCATTTCTTCGTCTGCAAAACCAATTCTTGGTTGTATCCAAAAAGAAGAAAAAGTATCCTTGCTTTAATGTTAGAGATACAAGAACCTCTTCCCTTCAGTTGCAGGGTGAGTGCAACTCGCTCCGGAGAGCTGTGTACTGACGTGCTGTGCCTTTTCCACGTACCCTGAAGAGTGAGTCCAAAGCAAAAATAACTCTTTGGGGTCAATGGCAAATAAACCTTCCCTCCTGTTCTTACAGGTGGTCCTTAATCCTCAGAAAAACCAGAGCAGCTAGTTGTGCTTGGGCTTTGTTGCTGTGTCTTAGTCCTATATATACTTTGGAGAACGAAGATTGCTGTGAGTTTTAGCAATACTCTGTTCCAGGCACTGTGCAAAGCTTCAGCACCTCTCCATGTACCAGCTGAGCATGTCTGAGTAACAACACAATGATTGAGCTCATGAAGTCGCTGAATGAAGTTCAGTGTTACTGAAGGCTGAGGCGAGAGGTCATGAAATGGCTGGTGTGCCAAGTATAAACCAATGTGGCAGTGTTCGGGGGGCTGTGGTGAACGAGAGAGAAAAACTGACTGGAAAAGGCAAGGGTAAAGAAGAGATGAGTGCCCTCTAAAAGACATTCGTAGCCCATAACAGAGTCCAACAAAGTTTTTTTAATTAGTAACACTGAAGATGGATTGGAAAATTGCTCCTGGACCACTATTATTCACGTATGTGGTGAAGTTCATAAAGATTTAATTTCAGCAGTAATAGTTTCCTCTTAAAAATAACAATCTCAAGCTGCTACACAAAGGAGATTGTTGTTATTACCCTATTTCTGTGGGGGTGGAGGTGAGATGCTGGAGGGGTGGGGGGAAATTACTTGTTTGAAGTCACTCAGCTGATCCAAACAGATTGAGCAGCAATTCCCAGTCTCCCTAAAGTATCAGAGCACTGCTCAGTGTGTGCAGTATAAAGAAACCAACAAACACCAGTTTGTGGCTCTGTGGCACAGGATGGGGGTGCTCACCCAGCCTCTGGGAGCTGCCTCCTCAGCCTGAATAGTGCCTGGATCTGGGATAGGGAGGAAGAAGACTGGAGATGGACTTGTCCTTCTCCCAGAAGTGGCCAAGGTTACCCAGTTTCTACCAAAAGCTATGTGCAGTCATGCAAAATTCCTATATAATCTGAGTCTGGGGGTTGAATGGTTTATATGAGCTACTGTGGTGGACAAATTTTGTTGAGTGGCAATACTGTCAGCAAGTTGTCCCTCATCATTTTGTAGGTATTAGTAAGTTCATTTTGTGTTCTTTGGTAGTGCTTATTATCTAAATTATTTTAAATGGTTTGTGTCAGTTCACTAAATACTGGTTATGATTTAAAAAGCATTTTCACAGGTGCTTTGCTACATTTGTATTCAAGAGGCATATGCTCCTTTTGCATACATCATATGGAGATGCAGACACTTTCAGAAGCAGATGTTTCACCCACATACGGGTGAATTTCTATAAGATGAAGTAGAGACTTCTCTGTCAGAGGAAACCACTGTCACTCCCAAGTCTTTGGTCTTGTCGTTTGGTTCCAAAGTGTGCAAATGACTTCCAGGCATAAAACATCTCCAGAAAGCATTTGTAACTTTGCATGATTAATCTGATCCAAGGGTTTCCTTCTGTCAAAGCTGCTGGAAACTGGATAGTGTGTGTCATTTGCCAGAGAAGCCTCGGGCTCTAGTTCACCGTGCTGGCGGCAGAGCTCAGACTCGGGCTGTGTTCATGGCATGGTGCTGGGTTGTGCATTAGTTACCAGATCCGCTTTCACACCTTCGGACTGCTGGTCTTCCAGACTTCCCAGGGAGGTCCGATCCCGTCAGGGTGGGTGTGGGAAGGGCGAAAGTGAAGCAAGGATGTGGAGAAGGCGGGTCTACAGGATTTTGGGACAGCCACGGCAGCCGCTTTGGCCGCCGGGCTGTCCCGAGCTGCATTCTGCCTCCTGCCCAGCAGATGGCAATGATGTGCCAGGAACGCTGCCTCATCCCGCTTCGGATCGGAGGCAGCGCCGATGCCCCAATCGCGATGGGTGCGCCAGGTTCCCCAGGATGGATTGCATCCCAGTTGTTCCCGTGATTCATTTTCAGTACTAGTTTTTTTCCTTTTCTTTCTTTTTTTTTTTTTTTTGCCTTTTCGGATTATTTTCTTCTCGTTCCCTGTAAGCTGTCTACGCTGCCGTGATAGCACGGTCTTGGTCGGTGTTGCCGACTCATGATATTTTGGCTTAGATTTAATTAACCACTTGCACAGATGCCACTGATTCTGTGTGATCTGTAGACCTCCTATGAAATGCCATGATAAAGGAGGACAGGCTACATGATTTAATGGCCCCTTTCAGACCTTAAATATTATGGATCTCGCTTCTATAGTAGAGTGTAAAGATGATTAGGACTTCCTACACTACGAAGGAAGAAACAGAGATTTTTGAACTGAAACTTCCAAATGTATTTCTCCTAATTCCACACCCTCAGGGTCAACTGCTTTAGATAACAGGAATTTTAATTACCTTGAATAACTTGCCAGGCACAAACACTATTCATGTGTTGTATCTATTACCTTAGTGGTGCCATTAACAAGCTGCTCTTGGGAATGGTTTCTAATGCCTGGTTTCTAATGCCTAGTTTCTATGTAAATATCCAAAAATACCTGAATTTTGGAGATGCTGGGGGTTTTTAGCTACCACTTAACTATATGAAAACTGGACTACATTTGGTAAGAATTGTCTATCAACCAAAGTGTCCATTCTTTGGATAGACTAACCAGTAAAAAAACCATAATAAAATAATAATAATAATGATAATAATAATAATAATAATAAATAGTTAACATTGCATACAGTGACAGGAACTTTTGAAGATGCATTGCTGTCTATCTGGTTTTTTAGGCTTTTCCATACATTCTATCAGCATAATGCCTAAGTGAGTAATTTAATATAAAATCAGCATTAGAGATTTTCTGGATTCTGATACCTGATTTAAAAGTTATGTGCTTATCCTGTAAAATATATTTATGAACACAATGTATGTATGCACTGCTGCACAGAGAAATATTTTTTACTCCATCAACTCTTAGGATATTTTTCAAGGCTGTTGGGGTTTTTTTGTAATGCAGCCCTTTTAAAGCTATTCTGAAAGGAGGTCCAGTCACCACTAATTCCTGTGTAAATTAAGCATAATCACTCAGAGAAGAGACCCTTTATTTAGTGAGTTTAAAGCTCATTATACAATTTTGTAGGGGGAAAATTACTGTGCCTGTAAATTAGCTGCATTTCCTAATGAAATAACTTGGCAATTTTTTCAGCCTCCTTTGATAGGAATAAGAATTATAGTGGCATTGGAAAGTAAAATCATGCTATTCCTACTAGCAATTTCTCCAATTGTAGAAGAAATTATAACTGTGAACACATTTTGATTCAGATTAATCTCAACAAGTAACAAAAGCATCTTTTGTCATGGTGTTTTTTCATCTCATTTCCACCTCTTTTATTAGAGCTTAAAGCCAGCCCCATCAGCCTTACTCCTGGTGTATGATGACACAAATTCTCTTGGGGCATGTGGCTTTCTCAAGCAATAAAGCATCATTATGCTGCTCATTTCTGAGGATGCACTATTTCACGTGTGAGTTGTGTGTTCAAGGGACAAACCAGCAGACCTCATCATGTTAATATGCCCCAAAAACGAGGCTTTCATCCTCCCATCAGGCTTGCAAAGGCGAGCGTATTTACCATAGGTGTCTGTGCTTGTCTAGCTCTATCCTGACACTTGTAGATGACAGCAAATAGATGGCATTTTAAGTGCTTTGGCTGCAGCTGCCAGCAACAGGAGTGGTAAAAGACAAAATAATTGTTCTTGAGCTGGCTGTCCTCTTCTGAGCAGCAGCAGCCTCGGTGCACATTAACAAGCCAAGCCGGTGCCTGTGGCTCTGCAGCGCGTGCACAGCCGTCTGCTGAGCCAGGTGTTGTGACTCCACTTCAGCAGCCAAAAGCAGAGGTACACGGACCTGCTGTGAAATTGAAAATCATTTCAAGAATGCCTGAAATAATTGCTTTTTCCTGAAATCGGTTGTTTTATAATATAGATATTAATCATATGTACTTATAGGGTGTGGTTGGTTTTCTTACATTTGGGAAAGGTATAAATTTAGGGTCATATGGATTAGCAGCCTCAGGGTTTCTTTTTTCTCTTCCTGCTTTGGCCAGTTTTCAGCTGTGTAAAATAAAGGTTTAAGAATAGTTTGGCTTTGAAAAATAACATTCAGACCAACCATAAAGAAGTATTCATAAGGGTCATCTCAGTGTGTGGGTGCTTTCTTCGTTTCTTCACACAATAACTCTGTTCTACAATAACAGCAAGCAGCGAGTTCTTTGAAGTCTTTTTCAGTGTATTAAAATTAGTGAAAGATTAAATGGGGGGTTTGTTACATTTGATCAACATGAAACTTCATATCAGTGTGAACAATTTTCCTTCAGCAGTTAGGACCTGGTACTGCATATCCTGTGCTGGACAGTGGTTTTGGGTCAGGCTACTGAGGAAAAAGGTCAATAACTGGTTTCAGAGTTGTTGTGGTCCAGCACAGAAAAGCAAAGCCATTTCCCAAATACAGGTTCCTTTGATTTTTGTGTAGATTCCTATTTAAAACATAGGGCTGTTCATACTTGTCAAACAGGTCAGCATGGTGAAAAATCATATTTCTATTTTGGATGGAATCAGAATGTAGCTTCCTGAAGTTAGTGTACTTAGGTCTGAATTGTCAATACTTCTGGGTTTGCACACTACTACGGATTTTCAGTGCTCAACAGTAGATGCTCATCACTTCTCAAAGGTAATGTGTTTCTGCTTACCATTTTCAGCATCTGAAGACTGACTCCTGAGAGAGTCACAATACTAAAATTTATTCTCTTTGGAAATGTAAAAACAAAATACTGTGACTTTCCTAGGGCAGACATTTCTGTGAAAAAAATATTTACTTCTGATGAAATTAAAGTTTTTTTGTTTGATTCCATCCTTGATGTATTTTATATTTATAAATTGAAAAGAGAGGTAAGATTAGTTGTTGCAGATAACCAATAGCTAGCATAAACAAAGCTATAGGATGAAGGAAATGAAAAATAAGCAAATTTGAGGTGAAAGGTGCATTACTCCATTGCTATTCTGATAATTAGAGAGAAAAAAATTAATAGTTGCCATAAAGTATTTTAAACATGAGAGCCTCTTATTAGGTTCTTCAGGACTGTAATTAATCACTTGCAGCCACATACGTTCTTCGTGTAGTGGTGTACAGTGCTAGCGTTTCATTAAAACCCAGTTCAATAATCATGGGTCACTCAAGATGTCGTTTTCTCTGCAGAAGGTTGGGAAGCCGAATGCCTGCTGCTTCATCCCTCATGTGCTGTGCCAGCACACTGAGCTGAGTAGGAGGAGAGTGCAAGCTGAGCACACCAGGGTTGCATTCCAGAAACCCCCTTGGTCTGGGTGAAAATGCTCATATGGGCCCTGGGAGCAGAGGGATGGGCATAGGGCAGAGGGCTGGCAAGCACATAACGGGGCAGCAGATGGACAGCGTCCCAGACAGCACAGAGTTCTGATAAAGACATTGCAAGTCACAGTCAAATTCTACCAAAAGGAAGTCCCACGGTTAAGAAGAAATAATTCATAATAATATTAACTAAATGCAAGTGATATATTGTCCCAGTGACAGAGTTTTTTGACTTTAACAATTTTTTTTTTCTTAGCAACAGTCATGGGTTGAATACTCACAGCTCCTGTGCTGCCCTAGTGCCTTAGCTGGTTTGCACTGGCAGTAAAGTTAAAGTTAAGAGAAAGATGGGTAGACAAGTGGTTGGAGATGCTCTGATTGTCACCTGTTTTGTTAATCTCTTAAGGAACAAGATATCAGAGGGCCAGATTTTCTCTAGTACATTCCATGTTACTTTTGAGGGATAGGATGAAACATAAGCAAGAGTAAGAAGGTGCACCCTGGTGCCCAGTGGGGTTTGGGAATTGAGAAACATTTTGATAACAGACGGTTCTCTGGAGGTATCACTGGTTTCCTGAATGAGTCCTTACAGACTGTTGGGAACCACGTTACCAGTTAATCATTCCATCCTCACAGGGTGTAGGGTGCTCTCTCATGAAGTATGCAGTAAATATAAAACATTTTCCCATGCAGCTGAAGGAACCTGAAGCCCCATCCTGCACCATTTTCTGCTTGTCACTTACCTTCCTTTTGAAATACATCTCACTGGCATTACAAGAAAACACATTAGGCTCCTGGAATTGTGCTTGGAGTAAATGAAGAGCATCATAAGCATGCTATTGTTTTATATTTTACTTCGAGAAGTTTTTTTTGCGATTAGATTGTTGTTGAAGTCAATGAAGTACACAGAGAGCAGAGTGATTTTGATAGAGAGCGGACCTATCAGTAGCTGCTCAAGGATTCTTTCTAATCTTAAATATGATTTAATGCTCTGTGAAAAGAATGAAGAATCCCATTTTACACTGAAGCATGCTGTTAATGTGCATATAAAAACCTCAGCAGTTTTATTGACAGTTATGAATTTACAGCTGCTGGTGGTGAAGTTTTTTAAAAGACTGCTTCCCTTTCCCCAATTCTTTGCAGATCATTGTCATAGTTTGCTATTAGCTAAGGCAGTACCTCATTTAGCAGAAATGCATAGGTCTTCAATTTCACTGTATACATCAGGAAAAAAGAAAATCAATGTGAAGCCTGGACTTAGTCTGCTGATGCCAGAGATGACTATCTGTAGCATACAGAAAGAAACCCTGGCTCAGATTAGTTTTTCTTTACCCTTTGGATGTTAAAAATGACAGAAAGAGGCTACAGCTGGTGAGAGTTCTTATGCCTATTATCCTCTGCTCAAATTTGGTGTTAAGCCTAGAGACTGTCAGTGTGTGTACCAAATATTTCAAGTACTCAGTATTAATTTAGTATTAATTTCTATTTATTATTGTCATTTCTATTAATTGATGGGAGGATGAGTATTAAGAAACAGTTTGTGCATTTGAAGTTTCATGTTTGCATTGGATATCCATTGTGTGGTTGTGTGCAGATGATTGCCACGTACCCAGGACTATATTGGTATGTGTATATATGTGTGTGCATATGTATATATATATATATATACACACATATACATATACACATAGGTGTTTCTTTATGCCTGTGTACGTGTACCTGACGTTCTTATCTGTTTATATATAAGAACGTGGGTGTGAATGATGCTTTAAATCATATATTCACCGTTCTTTTTATGATATTTATACAGTATCTAATCATCAAGGATATAAAGGGGTGAAGATAATTTTAATTTTCAAACAAAATTTGGAAAAAAACCAGCCAATGCCCAGCTTGCAAAGTCCAAGCTTCACAGGAGGGGTCTCTCTGTGGCTCATTGCAAACACAACTATAACTACAAGTGACCTGAAGCTGGTTAAGGGTGCTGTCTGGCCAAGGAAACCCAGTGAAAGAAATGGACATAAAAAGTAAAGGTTTGTGTGATGCTATTAATTTCTGGTCTAGGTGGAGCTTCTGTTAAATTGACTGTCACTGAGACGATTCCTTATAAATTATGTTCTTTAAACTTGCTAAATACCCCTCAAGGAATAGATTTTCATGCATTTTTTGAAAATTTGAAAGTTGTTGTTCTATTGGATCTAAAATAGACCTGTTTTCCCCTTTTTTATTACACTTCTCATGATGCCTTTTGCAGAAATGGCTTTGAGAAAATGTCTCAGAGGTGCATGTTGGCCAAAAAATATATTTCTTAGTAGAAAATCATGCTTGATGGTGAATGAGAATTTTTAGTAAAACATTAAGAAAAAATATGAAACTTTTGAGAAAAATGGGAAGGTATGATGGTAGCAATTCTGCTTTTGAAACTGGAAAATCTTCCTTAATTAATTTTTTTCTAGCCCTGGTGAAGCTCCTATTCTGGCCTGTGGAAAATGACATTGACTGGTCTTGACATGATAGTATGGAGATATTCCTTATGACTCTACACCAAGAAGAAGCTGGAGCTTCCCAATTATTTCTATCAAGCCTTATACTTTTAATATTATTTCCGACAGTTCTATTTGATGATGTGTTTGTGGGATCAGGGTCTGCAAATCTCACACACGATTCCTTTCTGAATTATTTTATTTATAATTGTTACTTTTTAATTCTGAAACATTACCAACATCTGCCAGTAGACTCTGCAAAGTAACTGAATTCAGTAATTAATTCCAAGGGAATGCTGAGCTGTTCCTTGCCCAGACTCATTCTGTGGTCCTGGGTTTCCAGGGGCACGAATTCAGCATATTTGAGCAGTAAATTTGCCTTAATTTCCAGATATGAGTAAATGTGCCTAGCTTGGGAACCCAGCTGTGACTTGGAGCTTGGGAGATGCTGGTTCTGGACTTTCTCCTGACAGCTGACCCTGATTTGTTCATCTGATCTCTTTGAAGGACCTTGGGATGCCTGAAAAATGTGTGTATGTTGTTGTTTGCTTCCTATGTAAAATTATCCCCTTAAGATGCTGTAGTTTGACATAGTGCTTTAGATCTTAACATGTTTGAGATATATTCTCCATTTTAACTTACTCCATTGCTCATGTTTCTTTTGGAAAAGGAGAAATTTGATTTTTGAAGGCAATCAGCTTTCAAAGTTCTTTTAGAAAGATTATTTTCTTCTCTTTTTTAAAATTATTATTTCTTAAAGGTAATTTTTCAAGGACTGTCTTAGAGGTGCTCAGACGTTTTCTCATTCTTTCAAAAATCCAGGATCTGTATGAAATGAACACCATGATAAGCCGAAGTCTTACTTCATGTTAAGTATACAGGGTATGTATGATGGAGGAAAGAAATGGAAAGACCTGTGGTGTATGCTGTGTCAGGTGTTTTTCTGCACTTAATAATCTATGGTCCTTTCCCAAAGATGACTATTAAACCTTATAAGGGTGAGCTACTTCTAAATTCTAAATTTAATCTAATTCTAGTTCTAAAATTCATTCTAAAGATGAGCTACTCTTGATTTAAATATAGTGGTTTACATTTGCATAGTAAATATTTTCCTGATTTTAATTAATTAATCAGCCTTAGGATTGGAGGAGACACTTCTGTTTTTTGTGAGCTAATTAGATATAATCTCACTTTGTCTATTTCCATTGCCTTTAATCAGCTTTCTCTGGCCAGATAACACTCTTAATTCAGTTATTTAACTACCAAACTGTAATTGTGTTTATATATTGTAGGCATTTATAGTAATGCTTGGTCTTGCTTGTTTGCACGAGCCTCAGCATTTCCTCATAACCCTCCAAATGGATTTTGATTCCTGTGGTGATCATAAACTAGTTGGGGAAACTGCTGCAGTAACGTGAACAGCAGTTTTATAATACTGTACATGAGAACAAAATGAATCATGGAATAGGCTGCCACTGCTGGGACTTGATCTGCTGGAAAGATTTGTTTCATGAACATGTTTTCATTCTCTCTTTCTGAGCTGACAATTTGGGGTGACATTTATAGGATTCATGTCTCACCTCTCTACCTGTTTGGTAGAAGCAACTCCATACCTGCAGGATGAGCTATACCTGTATCACCTAGGAAATGAATCAAGCCTTGGTCTAACCTGCTCCCTCTGCACTCCTAACAAATCTTCCATATCAACTTTAATGAACAAAAAAATGTATGTTTTGGAAAACTAATGCCTTAATGTGTTTCTGTCCCCCGCCCAAGCCACAGAGGCTCTCTGGGGTGCTGTGGAGATGAACCTCTCCATTTTCCTCTGTTCTGCACTGACAACATTTTGCCCCAGAATATTAAAGTTTCTCTTCCTGAAGGGTCTCCATTGGCACAAGCACTAAGGAGCCGCCATGTGCTCCACGATGCATCTGAATACAAGTGTTGGGCGCCTAGAAATTAGTGAGTGCTGTTCTAGGTATTTAAAGTGGTGTGAATCATGCTAACCCTGAGTAATATTTCAAGTATGTAGATAGACAAATGTTAAACGATTTTTGAATATTTTCCATTAATAATTTTAGGTAGGCAGTAGCAATTTAATTTAAATTAACCATTATGCTTATATTATATAAAAAGTGATTATAGTATGTATTGCATATGAAATCAGATGTTTATTTTGATCTCAATTTATTTGGGTTACATCATGCTAAGAGTTCAAAATGGAAAAGAAGTATTGAAAGTGGCTAAAGGATATGTATTTGTGTAAGACATACTCGTGATCTGCTGAAGAGAGGTTCTCTTTGCTGCTGTAAGACACTTTTTCCTTTCACTAGCTAAAGATCAGAGCAAACTATTTGCATCAAAGCTTCTTATTTAAAACAGTCTATTGATGGCAACACACTTGCTGAATTTGCAAGCAAGCACCTTTATGTAGCTACAGCAGCATGAAGTGTGCCTGCCTGTTATTGGAAAGCATCCAAGGACATCCTCAGCCTTTCAGCTTTCCTCTGTGGGGTGGGGTTTTTGTTGCTGTCGCTGCTTTTCTTCATTTCCCCGTACTGCAGCGATTTCTAAATAAGTGCTGGTTGATTTCTCCATTTGTTATTTTTAATTTCAAAGGTAGGATGCTTAGTGACCCACTGAACAGATACAGACTTTCTTTCCTGGACAACTAAAAGTAGGATCTCTTCCCTTTCCCTGGTGGTACTACCTGCCAGCAGGCTTGGGTGGCCCTCTGGAAGAACCCTGATAGCCCACGTGATATGTGATGGCCAAGGTACCAAAGGCTGCGTCTTTAAACAATACCTTGCACTTACTTGCAAATGAAACCAGGTTGTTAACCAGAAACAGGCTGACAAGGCAGCAGTGATTCCTGCCTCCGGAGAAATGCATGAGGAGTTGTGTGGGGAGGAAAGGGCAAGGCTGGGCCCCATCAGGGTTGGGGAGTGGGCACTGTTGGAGCAGGGCAGTGGGCACCAGCAGAGGAGAGCTGGTGGCCAGTGACTCAGCAATGCAGGGTGAGTGCTCATGCCCCAACCTCCTCCCAGCTCCGAGTCCATGAGGATTTCAGGAAGTCATCATGCCTTAAGGTTACTCAGTGATGGGCTTTCTGCTGCTTTTCCCCAAGCTTCTCCTTTTCATCTTTACAAAGCCATTCAAAAATTGCCTGTAACTGGCACATAGGCTCTCTTTTAGAGATGAAGGATGCCATTTGTGTCTAGTTTGAATACTGACACAATCATTACCTGGTTAGAGACTTAAGGAAGAAGCTACCTTGTAAGAAAGAAACTTTGTCATTGATTAAAACATTTGAATTTCATTTAACAAAGTGGTTTTCAGTGACCTCTGTTTCCCAGATGATATGCCCCCTTTTTGTAAGCAACACTTTGGTGCAAATTCTTCAGTGCATTCTAAGCAAGTACAGAGATTACGATGAAGATTATGTCATTATTTTAGGAGGTGATCCTGCCTGGCTGATGCATTTTCAGCACTCTTTCAAATCTCCCTCAGTTGTGCTTAATGTCCAGTTTGCAATGCCAGTGAATGTATAACAATATAGCTCTTTTATAAAATCAAAATCTTTGTGCAGGGATAGAAACACTACTTAATTAAGCAAGAAATGAAAGAATTAACATTGTAGCATAGGTCTTGTAAATGATCTCCAGATTAGGCAGATGCACATGTGGTCATGTTTAAGAGCAGCTTTTTGTAATAGTGTAAAGAAGCACTGAGATGTTGGGTTCTGTGAATACATGTATCACATTGAAATATCTAGTAGAAATAAAGGGAAAAAAAATCAACATTTACAATACCTGATTAGTAAAATAGTAGGTTAAGAATGAATGGAGGGATAGTTTTTAACTCTACTGTTTTGGGGAATGATAAAAACATCATCCTGAAGGCCCTTCAAGGGCTAATTAAGTCTAGTTCTCCAATAATCCAAGGTCCTACTACTTGGAAGAGGGCTGTTGCAACAAAGGACCAGATCAGCCATTGCTTTGTCTGGATGAACCTTTCTAAGGACAGAATCTCTCAACCTGTTTGACAACCTATTCCAGTGCTGCTAGGAAAAATATTTTTTCCAGCTGTCCAACTTTAATCTCTGAAACTGCTTTGTGTGGTTGTTTTCCTTGTTATGCTCTCTGACACTACCAAGGAGTTTGATGGTGGTGTCAAAAGAACTGCCCTTCAAATAATTATAAGCAGATATTAAACACCTCTGTGGTTTCTTCTTTACCAAAGTTATCAGGCCCAGCTCCTTCAGCCTCTCTACACAGGGTATGTGTGTTAGGCACCTTTGTTGGACCTTTTCCATTTCCTCTGCATCCCTCTTGAACTGAGGGTCTCCCTGGGCTGCCTCAGAACTAGCTTCCCTTACTCTGCTGCCATGCTCCTCCAGATGCAGTTCAGCTTGCGATTTGTTTTGTTCACAGTGAGGGCTCCTTTTTGCAGCGTGGTGTCCACTGTAACATCACAGCATATTCTTAAGGGCTGCTGCTTGGTGAGGTTTCAGTCAATGCATGGGGTTCTGCATTCTGGTTGCAGAATTCTGTTTCTCCCTCTTCAAGGTCATGACATTTCTGTTGGTTAACCCCCAAATTTATTGAGTCTTCTGGCCCGAGGCTCTGGCACTTATCCTGTCAGCCACTCTGCCTAGCTCAGATCTGCCTGAAAGTTTGCCGAGTCTGTTAACTTCCTATCTGAGTGGAGGTTAGTCTATAAAAGCCTACTGATAAAGTCCATCCTGTTATTTTTATTTTGACAGCCTCCTAAGATACTTAGCAATGCTTTCAGGAGAAAACCCTCCATTATATGTAACATTATACTCCTACTCTTCTAAAGAGAAGGAATAACCCAATAGTAAAGCAGGAGTTGGTATCTTATGCAGAGATGATGGAGATATGTTTATGTTGATGTAGGAAATCTTGTAATACTTGTTTTTTCTTCTGAGTACACCATTTTCTGTTCTCTTTATTTCACTGACTAACATGAACATTCTACTGTCTATAGTTTTAGATACAATTTATTGTGCTTTTGAACAAGAAGTGTTTGGTTTGTGACAAAGCAGTGTGATGTGTGTTAAGAAGGTATTTTCAGGTAAGACTTCTAAGTCTCTTCTATGGGGAGAAATCATCATAACTGGTCTTCCAAAATCTTTATTAGACACCTTAAATAGTTTCCACGTATTTGTGAAATTTTCTATTACTTCAGGTACTATTTGACAATTTTAGTGCAAATAAGGGACACTTGCTGAATTTCTGTTCCATGATAAAAATGTGCTCTAGTAGGATTTGGTACTGGGAAAAAGGAATACATCTTCAATTTTTTTTTTTTTTTGAATGCCCCAAGCCAGACTCTTTGTATTTGCAAATTTTAATTTGAGTTAGGGAAGAAAACTCTGGCAAAACATGAAAAGTTACTTTAATTTAATGTACTTGTTGTTTTGGTGTGTTTTTTTTGTTGTTTAACTCTCATTATTTGAACCCATTAACTAAATGACCAAGTGACTCCAGCTCTCAGTTTATGAGCTAGATGATGGATGCTGCAATTATTCTGAAATAAATTTTATAAGTTAAGAACTGGTGCTTTGTAAGTCAAAAAATAGTTGCTGAACATCAGGAGCATGTTAATGGAACCAGAGGGAAGAGGAATCTACAGAAATTCAGAGGAGGACTTTCGAGGCTTTCTGAAATACCTTATGGAATGGAGCTCATTGAAAGTCCCCTGTTCACTCCCCCTGGTGATCACTGGGTCCATCTGGACATTTAAGGCAGCTTTTAGTCTTGTGGGAAAGACATGATTTGACTCAGGTTAGTATCTCAGTCCAGTAAACTTAGCTGAAGAAAAGCTTCTATGCAGGGCTGGATTTTGTAATGTGAGTCTACTTTTATTTCATTTAAAGATCATGGTCTTCCCTTGACCTCATCAGAAGAACGAAAACATCTGGTTCACTTCCCCCTTAAATTTCTCTAGATTTCTTCATGTGTTAACGTTCAACTTAGCATGAATACAGACTAGGCAAGGAAAGCACTTTTAAAAGACTCTGCAAGAAATACAGCGTACTGCATAAGCACTTGTTTGCTGCCAGTAGATCAAGAGACAGTAATGGAGACTATGTATAAGGCTCTAGAATAACGTTAAAGAATGTGAAGAAAATTACAACCCAGGTTCACTCACAGAAGTACAAATTCAGGACTAGTCCTACAGGACCATGTTAAAAACTGAATTATAATTTATACCTATATAATTTGAATACTCAGTGTGGTTGCCATCCAGTACTTTATTAATTTTGTTTGTGTGGGTTTTTTAAAAGAAAAGCCCAATGTGACAATTTTGTTATGGTGGACGACCGCAAGGTGAATGAGATGGCAGGAATTATCCATCAGGGAATCTGGTTTCATTGTACATGGCAAACTTGTGAAACCCAGAGGACATACTGCGCCTCGCCTGGCTCTCGAAATCAACAGAATTGTGTTAGTTTAGATTGTAGATTTTTGGGGGGGGTGGTTTTAAAGAAGATGCAACCTCCCACCTTGCCTTTGAGAAGGAAGTAGAATGGAGCATTATTTGTTCAAGAAAGCAGCATTCAGTTTAAACAATTTCTTGCAGTGATACCTTTGCCTACAGCTCCTTAGAGCTACACAAATCCATTGAGGAAAACAATAACAAGAGGGCTCTTATGATAGCAGGTTCTTGACAGCAAAACTTCAAATGAAGAGAAGGGGAGCAAGCAGGAGGAGCAGTACTAACAGGAAGATATTTGCTCTGTTAACTTTTGCATGGGCAAGGGATAGACTCAGCCCTCCTTCACCTGAAAGTTTGTGGTCACAGCTGCTGCCTTGAGTGAAAATACAGGTGAATTCCTGTGGCATGTGCAGGTAGCTGAAGGGTACTCCTGACCACGAAGGGAGCACATAGGCTGCTGGCCGCTTGCTGGCAGGCCATGATGGGCTGTTTTCGTACTCAGAGCCTTGTGACACTGCTGTCAGTGTCACAGCAGTTTCTTTTTATTTTAGGCTGCTGAAAGAGCTTACCTTGTGGATTTGCTAGTTAGACTGATATCCTAAAATTGAAACCATATATAGCTATGTCATGTTAATATTTGGTTTGGTAATTTCTGTTTTGCTTTATACACTTCTAATTCAACACAGGAATACTGCATTCAGCTAAAAGTTTGTTGATTCCCTATGAGCCAAAAAATGCAAAACAAACTAGCTTCTTTTGAATATTGCTCTCTTGTGTTCCAAATACCAGTATCTGCAATCACTAACTACTTGTGGTAAGCCTCTGAAAATAGATGCATGTAATGGAAGTCATGTTTTTTAAGTAAAAAACAGATCTGTGATCTCTGTTAAAGACTCTCCACAAAATATCAGGGACTAGTTTAGCTAGTGGGGCAAGACCTTGGCCTTAGAAAGAGACCAACTTGATACCTCATTGAAAATATAGAGTGAACCATTTATTTTGGATAAATCACACAGGATCACAGAATATGCTGAGTTGGAAGGAACCCACAAGGATCATCGAGTTCAACTCCTGGCCCTGCACAGGACACCCCAAAATCATACCCATGTGCCGAAGTGCATCGCCCATACACTTATTGAACTCTGTCAGGCTTGTTTCTGTGACCACTTCCCTGGGGAGCCTGTTCCAGTGCCCAACCACACTCTGGGTGAAGAACCTTTTCCTAATATCCAATTTAAACCTCCCCTCACAGAGCTTCAGGCCATTGTCTCAGATCCTATCACTGGTCAGCACAGAGAAGAGATCAGTGCCTGCCCCTCCTCTTCCCCTCACAAGGAAGCTGTAGGCTGTGATGAGGTCTTCCCTCAGTCTCCTCTTCTCCAGGCTGAACAGACCCAGTGACCTTGGCTGCTCCTCATATGTCTTCCTCTCTAGGCCCTTCGTCATCTTTGTTGGCCTGCTTTGGGATGCTCTCTTAATAGCTCCATATCTTTCATCTCATTCCCCAGTCAGTACGTACATCCAGAACTTCCCCATTCCAGGTGCAGAATCCGCCACTTTCCCTTGTTGAACTTCAAATGGTTGGTGATTGCCCAGCCCTCTGGTTTGTCAATGTCTCTCTGCAGGGCCTCCCTGCCTTCACAGGAATCAACAGCTCCTCCCAGTTTTGTATTGTCTGTCAACTTGCTCTGTGTCCTTTCCAGCTGTGCATTCAAGTCATTTATGAGGATGTTGAAGAGCACAGGGCCGAGGATGGAGCCCTGTGGAACCCCACTAGTGACAGATCCCCAGTCTGATGTCACCCCGTTCCCTATAACTCTTTGCACCTGACCCATGAGCCAGTTGCTCACCCATTGCATGATGTGTTTATCCAGCTGTGTGCTGGACATTTTGTCCAGAAGGATCCTGTGAGAGACAGTGTCCAAAGTTTTGCTGAAGTCCAAAAACGTAACATCTACTGGCTTTCCTTGATCAGCTGGGTGGGTTGCCCTGTTGTAGAAGGAAATCGGGTTCAACAAGCAGGACTTTCCTCTCATGAAGCCATGCTGGCTGGGACCAATGACTGTGTTGTCTTTCAGGTGTTTTTCAGTACCTCCCAGAATAATCTCCATAACTTTACCAGGCACTGAAGTGAGACTGATAGACCTGTATTTTCCAGGGTCCTCCTTCTTGCCTTTCTTGAAAACTGGGACAAACATTTGTGAGCTTCCAGTCAGCTGGACCTCTCCGGATTCCCAGGACCACTCAAAAATCATCAAGAGAGGTTTTGTGATGATATCAACTAGCTTTTTGAGAATTCTTGGATGAATCTCATCAGGCTGCATAGATTTGTAGGCATCCAGCTGGAGCAGCAGCAAATTTGTCTGCTGGTGAACTTGGTCAATGGCAATAGCCCTAGAGCCATCTTGACCTCATGGAAACAAGTCCTCCTGAAATTAAAACAATAAATCGTGTTGTCCTTCTCCTACCAGAAAAACTTTGACCTCGTAAATACTTTTACTTTGGCAATCCAAGCATGGTGGGGCTGTAACCCAGCTTAGAGGTGTTAGCTTCTGGACCTCAAAGGGAAATCCCTGATCCTCTGAGCCTTCTAAATTTCCTAGAAAAACTCCTCCTGGGTAAATGTGTGTGTCATAGGGATTACAGAGCAAGCGTCACTGAGCTTCACCGCGGGTTCTGCCAGCATCCCTGCAGCAGGGCACTGCAGTGATCTTTGTCACAGCTGCAGGGATCCTTGTCACAGCCACAGTAGCGATTCTTGTCACATCCAGCGCTTTTGTCACAGCGCTGTGAAATAACCGTGGCGGCTGCAGCCTCAGCCAGCTCCATCAAGGCCAAGCCTACATGTGAACAGGGAGCAAAAGCTCTGCCTCCTGCTGGTAACCCAGATGTACTGTGAGGTCTGAAGTCATCACCTGCTACATCAGTGTGTTGGTGTGAACGTAACACTGAGACCCAGATCAACCCCTTTGGTGGGAGAGCGGGCAGCTTTGCCTCCACGAGCACTGTGAGTCTGACCTGTGAGGAAAGGTTTAATGACCTAGAGATTCAAAACTTGTCACTAGGGAACATGATAGCAGCATAATGGATTTGAAACATGGAAACAATTTGCCCTGCTGCTTTGTTCCCTCATGTATATATACTACTTTTCAATCTGAAGCTTGCCCTAGTTTACCTGTGGCATTACTGGAGCACCTTTGTGCTTCTTAATATTTCTACAACCTCTATGCTTCATACTTCCCAACCTCCTTTTGGCTCTGGCTTGGTAAAGGGATATGAAGGGACAGCTATGAGGCTTCCTATTAGTATACAGGTACACTGTTTTTTATTCTGAATCCAGCTCTTGATTTATTTCAATCTTGAGAAATTGAAGAATGCGAAATTGGGTAAAACGCATTTATGAATGTGTATGCCCAATGCTACATGCCCTTTACAATTTGAATCTTTTCTGCTCCCACAGGACTGATTATAAAGGCTATTAAAAAGGCACTTGATGGTTTGTTAAAATCTTAGGGCTTTAGGTCATGACGTAAACTGTGAAAAGTATTACTAAGTACAAAAGGCAGTCCATTTCTAATGTCATTGGTAGTAATTTCCTTTACTGACTACGGTGTACTGTAAAACAAGTTTTATTAACCTCAAAAGTAAATGTCCTTAATGTCTTATAAACTGGATAGTTAATAGAGGTTGTGCAGGCAAGTGTGTTTGCCTGGCAGTGTCCTGCTTTTACCTGTACTTCTCTCAGTATTGCAATGCCGTGCTGGAAGCCAGAATATCAAACAGCGTCTCTAGAGTATTAGCAGCTGTTGTGGGGCAGCCACATTAGCCACAGATTTCACTGCCTGGAAATGAACAATAAAAAGCAATCCTCTTCATAACAGTCACTCAAGTGGCTTCTTTATCTAACTGGAAGAGATCTTTCTGCTTGATTCTGAGCAAGTATTTCTATATTTCTTTACCAAGAAAGATTCAAAGTATTTCTATTTCGCCCTTGAAAGTGATTTTTTTTTTAAATTATACAGAATACTAGCAAGGGGTATATGTATATTACTGTAATTATTATGGGGAAATGAATCAATTTTTTCCCTGTATATGTTAAAATCTTATTTACTGGGGAATTCTTCTGATTCTTCTTCCAAAGGATATTTTCAGGTGGAACCTCCTCTTTTTCCTTACATGAGAGGCAGCCAGTACTGCCGTGTAAGTGTATGTTCAAGCTGCTCTGAATTAATCCTGTGTTCCCTGGCAACAAGTTCCCATTTCTTTCCTTATCTTTTTGAGATGCTCTGAGGGTTTGGTCTGAGGCACCGTTAGTAGAATAGACATAATGATTGTATCAGTTGATTAGAGGCATCTAATGTAGTTTCTGGACATCAGTTACTGCTCTGTAATGGGAACAGTTCAAGGGAATGCTTCATGAGGTTTACAGTTGACTAAGAAGCTAGAAATCTGTGATTTTGCTTGCAGCACGTAGGCAATTTTTCCATGTCCTCATTGCAGTGTGAAGGGTCCCTGGTGGAAGGTAGCTTGTCTTCTGGTTTAGGTTTACCCATGTCTTTGGTGCACGTTGCAGAACTTCCGAGGTTTAGCCACCCTTTGGGTACTCTGTGGGCAGTTACATTGCCCCAGGCTCAAACTGGGAATCTCCCTGCTCAGAGTACATTTGTCTTCCTTTGCCAGAGCTGTGAGCTGGTGTCTGCTGCCCTGACTTTAGGGTAATACAGTATGTGGGTGTGGTAGCTGGATCTGTGTGTCAGTGTGACAAGTTCAGTACATGGTGGTTTCAAACTTCCTCACAGCTACACTGGGATATTCCCTCACTTTTGTTTGCTTTTTTTTCTTCTTTCTGTGGAGCTGTATTAATTACCAAGTTTTTTTATTATTCTTATTTTTAAATTTGATGATGCTACTTTATTTTATTGCATCTATTTGACTCTTGTCAGAGCCACTTACGAATAACAACAACATAATTTAGTAGAGGATATCAGCTCAGCTGCTTTATGAAAGCTTTATTTAAAGGGCCGCTCTTTGCATGCAGTGAATATTTAATCAATGCCTTTATTTTCTGCTCTCATTTTCAATTCTGTTTTCAATTTATAGGTTTTAATTATGTATAAAAGACAAATATATGCTTTTCTTCTTTCTATTTAGTTTTCCTAAGAGAGTCTAATTTGAATTTGTCGCTGAAAACTGCTTTTTACTATATTCAAGTTGGTTTTAGAGTCCTTCCAGAGTCTCAGAATTTATATTATATTTAGCATTTCTGGATCCAGAAAAGTACTGGTTCAAACCTTGATGCCGTTAAATTAATAGACCTTTTGCCTTTAACATTCATACTGCTAGGATTTGCACATTTGTTTTTAAATAGGTTAGTAAGTTCACGATAATGCAGGATTTTTATTGCAAATGATGTCATGTTAGTACTTGTGATTACTTAAGGCAGACGTTTTAAGCCATGGTTAATTTATGGATTACTAGCAAATAGAATTACATGTTTTAACAACTTAGGAATTTCAAATTCTGTTAAACACAATGTAGGTTTAAAATGTATTTTTAATACCTGTCATCTCCTGCAAGTAGTTGGTCCAATGCATATATAACATTAGTAGTAAAAGGATACTTCAGACTTTTTCCTATTTTAAGAGCTGTCTTTTCTCTCTTTTGTTTCATTTAAGGATCAAAATTTAGTTCCAATTATGATTTTACTGAGAACTCTATAAGTTGTTAAATCAATACTATACATGGGTTTGGGGAGGGGGTTTCAGAAGTTAGAAGACTAAACTAAGTTGCTCTAGAAGGAGATTGGATGTCTAAATTCAATTAACCTTTTGTTCTGCAGTATGCCAGAACCTAACATCATCAGGTTCACAGTGGCCTTTAGCCCTGTCATGACCTAGTTAAATGTATAGGTAACAAATCAATAGCCTGGGATAGTTATGAATTATCTCAATTTTTTATTATTTACTATCTAATTCCTAGTACTTCAACAGTGGAATTCCACAGTTATGTCAATTATGTTCTGGAAATACCATTCAGCTCTGTTTATTTGAACCTATTAATGTGCTGAGACAAGGTTGGGTTTCCTTCAATAACATTGTTGCAGAATGATTTGACGATTCCAACACCTTTGTCTTACCAGAAAAAAAAGAAGAATGATTGTTCAAAGAGTCGTATGAAACCAGTGTCGTTGTACAGCCTGTAACACACTCCCTGGTTCCTGGGTTCTCGTTAACTGCTGTTGTGGTCTGATGGGAACAGTTTCATTTCTATCACACAGCTGCCATTAGGCCCTTGCTCTCAAGAAAGTTTTCTCCCAGACTTTTTTGTTATGCAGAAACCCAGGAGAGGGATTGGGGCATCTTTTCTAAGACTCTGAAGTAAACACAAGTGTGCAGCCTTGAGTGAATAAAGTCCCAAAGAATTGGGATGGTACCTCTACAGTCCAATTAATTTAGTTTTACCTGCTCTAGCAAGGTTTAGCATGGTGAATACTCCAGTTCATGATTGGGCTGCGTGAAAAGTACCATTCCCATCTGTTTGACTACAGCTTGATCTTTGGAAGAGGGACATTTGTCTTGTCTCATGTGGGCTTTTCTTTTTTTGTGGACCCTAGTGTGATTTTGCCTGGCCCTTTGAATTAATTCATAGTACACTACTCTGCCTGTTCTTGTGTGTAGGTGTGAAGCCATGACTTTATGCTACCTTCACTTCCAAGGGACTAATGAAGCAGAGCACTGCTTACTATTTTTCTGGCATAACAAGAGAGCTTAGAATGAGCAGAAATCATAATTTAACTTGCATTAGATTTCTACATGCATTTTTCATCACCTGAAAAAAATTGTCTTCGCAAACTAACTTTTTAATGAGAAAGCTTCTAGTGTTGCTGGTAGCAATGATTAAGTGTCTAACTACCTATAGCACTTCTTGTTAGTTCATTAAAAGACTAGCCCTCCTAATTACATTTGCATGTCTTTCCATAATTTGTACAGACCTCAATAATTAAATGGGTGATAATCCGTCAGCAGAATTGCAAAAGACCTTGATCCTTACATACGCAAACCCTCAGGCAGTATTTACAGTTATCTAAGAGTATGTTGCCTTTCTTACTTGGTTTTTAACTGAGTAGAAGGCACTGTTGATGATAATAGCTTTGCATATAGTCTATTGTGGAATGGATGAAGACACTTTGGGATGTATATAGGCAATCTGTCCCTGTGCTCCCTAGTCATTGCAAAGACAGATCTCATTTCTGGCTTAGTGATTTGAAACTGTCTCTATTTCACTGATAAGTCATTTTAAAATCCAAAGTGAATGTTATTTTTTCACTCTTTGAAGGCCAGATCTCTTTGTGATGCTTGGATGGCCAAAAGATGTTGACTAAAACACATATTAGGTACCTGCAGTGTAATTTCTAATGGTGCAGAGGTGAAGCTGGGGAGTTGGTGCTCACCCTCTGAAGGTCAGAGCACAGATTGAGTTGCATGACTGGAAGTACTCAGCACTTACAGTGCTGCTTTAAGTATATTTATCTGTTTTCTCTATTATTTGTTCTTCTCTTCAGATAGCTAAAAAAATAAGCCATCTTAATTTATTTTCTTTCTTTTTTTTTATTTTTTTTATTTTAACCTGGTCTTCAGGTTTAGAGTAATTTTACTTCTGCCGTACTTATGTGAGTTAAATGATTTATATCTCTATTTCATCTGGGAAATGCCTCCAAAGGCATCCATTTAAATATAGCAATTTTGGTGCATTGCCCTCCAAATAATTTAGAGAGAAGCTATCCATCATTAGATGAAATTCTGCACTCTTATCAGTGCAGTGCTCATTTTCTGATCATCTGAAAAGCTTTCAGACTCTCACCCATGAGTTATGCAGTCATCACTGCTCATTTTCTACCAGAATCCCTGTGTCTACACGTGCTCCTGTCTCACCAGCTCCCCTCTTAGTCTTCCCTCAGAGCAACACAGGGCGATTATCTTTCTAACTCATTTGGCTTATCACATTTAAGACTGTACTTGAAGAGCAAGGTCTCAGCTTTACAACTGCATCATTATCTTCTGAAATGTTTTTAAAATGTGCCATTTTAGCACTGTGTTATACATTCTGTCCTCAGAACAAGGGAGCAAAACTGGAACAGGGAGAAAGGAAAGTGCCTGCTGTGTTTCAAGTTAGTGTTCCTACTGGGACATGTCTTTGACGCAGGGTCAGGTGAAGGCAGTGCAAATGGTGCAGGAAGGCACTTTGCTGAGTTGAAATGAAATATCACAAGCTGAAAGAGTAGTTTCTGACCACCTGCCTGGACAAAGTGATTTCATCTGGGCTGCTATCAGAATTGTCCCTGTGTGGTTTGGCAACTGTTTGCAGCATCTTCTTTATATTATTTCAGTTTGTGCACACGTTGAGAATAAAAAGAAACTAGGAGAAAAGAAGAAGAAGTATCTTCTCTTCAAAAAAAGCTTGTTACCTTGTTATGGCAAATTCCTCCAAATCATTGCTCTTTTGCAAAGAGGCAATCATATGTTGTAAATAATAAATAGCAATGATAAAACACCTGAGAAAACTTAGATAAGAACATGTATTGAGAAAATACAATTATTATGGTCTGATAGTTTTCATAGTGGGCAAAGCCATGTACCTTATAAGTTCTACCACTTAACTTTTTTAATAACATTTCTTTAAAAGTTAATTTATTCTGATGCAGGGGGGATATCTGTTGCTTATTTCCCATATCCATCTATTTTGCGAGCTTTAGTGTTGCCCTGAGTTTCATGTTAATTATGTAGGACCATCACTACATTTAAAAAACAGTCTCCATTAAAAAAACCCAAACCATGAATATATTAGCTGTTAACTGACTTAACAGAGGTCTTCTGTGTCTCTCACAGGCTTTATGAATTCTTAGGCTTGCAGTCCTTTCTGCTATTTTTTTTCTGTGTATTGAAGCAACCATATAATTTATCTGGTTTGGAGCTCCTTTCTTCCAGCATATTCAGAGCTTACCACTATCACTAATAGAAAAGCAAAAAGAGATTCATCCCTTAATTCCTAAACATCTTGATAAATGAGCAACAGAACCTTCCAACCAGCTAATGTAACATGGAATACAGACCGTGATATTAGGTGTAAGAGATTGGTTTGGCAGGATTTTTGAGTATAAGTCAAGTGACTTGTAAGGAGATGATACATAAAATATATAGCCTGCCTCAGTATTTTCCCCAGTACTCACATGGATATGACAACAGAGTTCCCGCTCTTCAGTTCACGTGTCACATAAACTTGCCTGTCTTCTTGATATCAAAACATTGGTGTGAAGAATTAAGATTGGGTGCCTGGATGATGAGAGAATGAAAAGTATTGCTCTTCAAATGATGCTGAGATGATATTCAATGGAGCAGAACCCTTGTTAAATGATTGGTTCAAAGCAAAACACAAGCTCAAAACCATTAGCTTTTAAAAACCTGTTTTACTGCTTGTGACTCCTCACTGTGCTTCACAATTCACATCGAGGTTTTAGGATTTATCATTACCTAGACTACCCTGGCTTCCATCAGTGTCATGCCTACAATATTGATAGTCTTTGTATAAAATGCCTTCATCCCCTCAAAGTTATACTTCTAGAAATTGCAGTAGTATTAAATAAATAATATTAAAGGCAGAAATTTCTGGGATTACCTAACAATTTCCCTTATGACTATCAAGAGGAAGAAACGTGTGTTTCAGCTTCCTTAATGCCGTATGTGTTGGCTAAGATGGATTTAGCTACTTGACTGTGCCATGATAGAGAAAGATTAGAGCTGTATAAATTAAATACTGGGCACATGGTTAACATTTTTCTAACTAGAAGGAACAGCTAAAAAGCTGGGGTTTGTACATCAAGTCGACTTAATACTGGATTTTGAAAATCCCCTGTTTTCAATTATTTTTTCTTGTTCTTTTCTCCTTGTTTGGTGAGGCTTGCTTTATTTTTCCCGTGGTCAGCTGAGTAACACTGGTGCAATATTCCTCCGTGGCACTGGTGTCCGTTGTTCAGTGACACTGTGTGTCCCATGTGATCAGTTCCACCAAGGGTGTTATTGTGACAATTGCTCTAAGTGTGTATTAGAATTTTTTCCTTCCTAAAATTAGCCTAAGGCATTTCAACTACTTGGTCTTAAGGGCACAGCTGATTCATGTGGGAGCTTTTCGAGGGAAAAATGGTAGTAATGTGCCCAAATTCTGTTTTCTTGGTGTGGGAAAAGGGCACTGAAAGGACTCTATGCCTTTGAAAATGCTTTTTCTTTTGGTCCCAATTTATTTTGGTTTTTATTGCTTAAATACTGCCCATGAAATATTATCCAGTTGTAGTGCTTGACTGAATTATGACTAAGATGATCTAAAAAAACATTGTTCTTCCATGTTTCTTTGTGTCATTCAATAGCTCTGATCTGACTTCTAAAATACATTTACACAGTTTTCTCGGAGTTTCATGACATCATCACATCTGTAGATTTAGGGGCCTGATGCAAATGATGATCTGATTCTGTTAAAATGATTAGTCTTCCAAAACATGAACAACATTTTGTATTCTCTCCCTCTCTTATATGGCTGAATAGATTCCAGTATTTTATTTATGTTATGTACTTTGTTTTGAATCACATTCTTTTGTTGCATGCATGAAGGTTTTATGAAACTTTCTTCCAGTATATCAGTATTGGGAACAGCTGGTCCTCCCTTCCTTAAGCACCCGATACTTTTCACAAACTTTTTGATTACTTAAAAGAGTAGTATTTCTGGGTTTTGGCATCGTTTTAGCATCATGTTGTTTGTAGTTAGTTGCCTGCACAAATAGAAATGAAAGGAATCTTGGGATGAGATGAAGTTATTTGGATTAATTAATCCCCATCAAAACTTCATTGAGCTATTTCCATATATATTATAGGTCAAAATAGACTTTCATTTTAATTCATGCCTTTATATAACAACTTATTTACAGCCTGGATATTTGCTTCCATGTGCTTCGCCTGTGAGCTCTAATAAATATAACTCAGAGATGTTGCTTGGACTTTCATTTTCATTTTAAGCTTAAAGACTATTGTAGTCCCTACAGATTATTGCCTAACAGTTGTTTTCAAAACACTAAACTGATAAAAATATACAAAAACTCCTTTATCGTGCAGCCTAATATTTAATAAAATATGTATAGTTTTTACTCCTACTTTGGCACAGAATGTAAGAAATCATCTTAATTTGCTACTGGCATGCTGTGTCTCACAACAGGTGTGCTTTGTGGTCTGATCAGAAATCTTAGCTGGAATGGTGAGGATGAGGGTCTTTATGGATTGCTGTGTGGACAGAAGAGATTTTTTGTTCTTTAGTATAAATCATCCAGTGATTGATCCATCCATTGAAAATATTTAGTTTGAACACTGATACAGAGATATTGCACTGAAATATAAACAGATGATGTCAGAATGACTGTAGTAAATGCAATTATGCTTCAACCCACAATAATCTTAAATGAGATGTTTTATTAAATGTTAATAACTTTGGGGACTAGACTGTTTTCTTTTTAGGTCTTTCAAGTAACAGTTACTTTGTGCAACAAGATGCCTGCAATATAAAGAATGTGGAATGTGTACCAAGGGATGTTTCTGAGGGCTTAAAACCATTTGAGATTTATTAATTTTCTGGAGTTGGGTTAACATGGTTCCATGAATAGGCACAAGGCCTGGAGAGTGGGATTAGGAAGGTTTCCAGAGGCTCTGAACTCATGTCAAGCAAAACTGTCATGCCAAGCAGCTAAGTCAACTGAATAGGGAAAAGTCTCGGAAGTGCTTTATCAGTGCATAATATTTGTAAATTTTATTCAATTAATTTACAGCTGCAGGGCTCATGAGGCTGAAATTAAAGTTTTGTAAAGTTTTGATAAGGAAGCAGCCAAAAACAAACAAAAAAGTTTGATTAGCTCTGGATGGTTTTTAACAAGTTGGCAAGGGAACAAAATAGCAAGCAAGTATTGCAGAGGAAGGTGCACCTAGTCTTGGGAGGCATTGTAGTCAGCTGGATTGGTAGCAGAATGCTGCCAGCACCCTGAATGTGGTGCCTGCAGGTATGCGTGACATTTGCTTTGCCTTCTTCCAACAGGTGCCTCCAGGAAAAGCCATGTCCCAGAGAAAAGCCTCTGGAATACAGTGCTATCAAAAGTACTTACAAATAAACATTAGGCTTTAAATACCTTTTATTTCTATGACAAGATTAAATAGAATTTATTTCAGACAAAACATGAGTGAAAAAGAAGATATGCCAGAAGATGCCCAAGGTGCTAACATACGAGTGTAACACAAAATATCTGTGCCTCTGTTTCAGGCTTGAAAATTATTGTGTCTTGAGTTGATGTTACCTATGCCACTTCTTATTTGTTTTTGGTTTGGTGGGGTTTTTTTGGTTTGGTTTGATTTGGTTTGGTTTGGTTTTTTGGTTTTTTTTTTTTTTTTTTTGGGAGGATCAGGGAAACCCTCAGCGTCCCCAAGAGGCCTTTTGATATATCTTGGCAAGATCACAGTTAGGGCTGCCACCCCATTTCTCTGTTTCTTGTGGTCAAGCTAGGAGAAATGGTGTTGCGTATTGATATCTTACTTTTGTCCCTTATGTAGGCTCATGATAGGCCAGAATTTTGGAACCAAGCTTAACCTGAGCCCTCCCTCTCATATGCAACATGTGTTGCTGAGATAGCAGTTTCTATTCCTTTTAGTTGTATGCATTCATTACCTCATATTTGCATTATTGAAAAGAGCAGTATTTTTGTTGTTTTCTTACAGGGATTGTTAATTTTTAGACTTGAGTTCCCATTTCTCAGTATTGTTTCTTAAAATAAGATTAATCAAGTGAATTATCCAGGCAGCTTTTACACTTCCAGTGATTGTGAAATTTGTATTTTATTTGCAACCTTCTGCCAGTATATCTACAATGAAAAAGGAAATTCCATTAAAATCAAATTATCACATGGGAACCCCTCTGCTTTTGCTGAAATATTTTGATTTATTTGGGGAAAATCTAAACAAAATGCTTCAATTTGAGTCACTTTGAAATAAAACAACTCAGTTTGTTAAGAGCATCTTTTAAGGGAGTGAGTGGTGTAGGTTTGATGCATCCCAGTCATGCCAAAGTTGTGGCAGATGTACTTAGAGAACGCTGATCTATCTGCAAGCGGGAGCCGGACAAAATGTAAACTACCTTTTCTGGGAACAGAGCAGCGTCTTGAGAGGACAAAAGCAGCATCACCCTTGGCTGAGTTTCTGCTGTCTGTCATCGAAACCCTGTGATTCTGAGGGAGACCTAAGGACAGCAGGGGGTTACTGGAAGTGGTGTTTGCTGTGGTGCCTTCCTGCCGAGGGCACAGCTCCCTGTGTGCCCTGGGGAAGCTGCTGTCCCACCACAAGGCCTTTCGCCAGGCGCCCACTGGGCTAAGTAGAAGTTCACACCAAAGTAACTCGGATCAGATCCAAACACCTGTGAATTGCTTCGAATTAGTTTCTGAAATTACAGATGAGGATCTTTCCTGCAATGCTACTGGTCTGGAAGAACTTGAAGGCTTTGTAAGTGTAAATCGTGCTGCGCACTACGGTTATTTGACTCCGAACTCATTATTCATGGCTGGATGCTAGACGTGTTTTGCAATGCCATTTCCATAAAAGTTTGAAAAGAAACAAGTCTTCCTTTATTAAGTAATGTTTCCTTCATAAATTCTGCTGACATTTTAGGATTGGAGGAAAAAATGGAGGCAAGTAGCTTTCAGACTTCCTTCTATCTTAGAGTGACACTGTGACCAAGGGCCCAGACTTTCTGGTGAGGTTTGCATGCCTTCCACTGAGTTTTTTACACTGGGGCAGCAGGTGAAGGGCATCTGGGTTTGTACTGGGGGAGTTTATAGAATGTCTTAAAGGTCATTTTATAAGGTTTTACTGAAACTTTCTTAATTTTTTGAATGTCCCCTACCCAAGTTCATGATTGTAAAACATAATATATGGATGAACATTCACTCCAGGCAGCCTCTGCAGTACAGAGGAGATACCAGAAGTTCATTGTCTTAGTGGTTTGGCATGACCATTTTTGGTTCTATTTGCTATATACCCAGTTTCATTCTGGTTTTCCTTATTTCCTTCTTCAAATACCTCTGTGGATTGTTCTAATGTAATTTAGAAATTGGCAGAGCACTGTCTTAAAACTGAAACCTGAAAGTTTTGGTACAGTGTGACATTTATCCATTGTTTTCCATTGTCGCTAAGAGCAAAGCAGTCTTCCTGAGCTATGAAGCTGCACACTTAAAATCGAGTGCTGTATTTATGTGGAGTTCAGCACATTCAGTATCAAACTTTGCACAAGATTCATATTTTTCTATCCTAAATTTGCATGAAAAAAATCATATTTTTCTATCTTAACTTTGCATGAAAGAAATGAAGCAGAAACTTTCTCTGAAGTCTCTGAAAATATTTGGGTTTGTACTCATTAATGTATGTGTTAATATATAGATAGCTTCTGCACTTTAAAAACAGGCTCAAAACCCCCACATTTCTTTTGGGTGTTTAGAATTATCATGGTTTGTATCTCACTCAACAGACAATAAGTTTCTTAAAAGGTAGCCATGACATACTGACTCCTTGATCACAGCACTAATTACAGATGATTTTTGAATGTATTGAGAACAGCCTGTTTATTTCTGTGTCAGAAAAATAAATTATGTTTCTATATGGGACTCTCAAATGATGGTAGAAGAAAAGAGCAAAACTCTGCTGGGAGTTACATCTATTATTCACAATCTCAGAGCATTAAAAGCATCAGAATAATAACCTGTTACAATAAAGCTATGATATACCTAAGCCCTCTCTTCATAAAGGGAACTTGATTCATCACTCAGGTGTAAATGTATGTCACAGAAGTCAGTTTTTTGGCATGATATACAGTGATTCTGTGAAATTAATAAAGCTTTAAAACAAAGATATTTAAAGAAGCAAATCAAGCACTGCTTGAAATGCCAGGAGTCATGGGAAAGATAGACTTAATCTCATAAATAGTTGGTCTGGACTTAAATGAAACCTTTTTATAGCAGAAACAAAGGAATATTCTACACATTATGCTAAAGATATTATGAGATGAAAAATTTTCTGTGCCTACACAGCATACTTGCTTTCTGCCAGCAGCTGTAATTTGTTCGTGTGGGTTCCATGCAGTCAGTCCATTTTTAAGTCTGTTTCATTATTCCCTACATTACAAAATACCCATATGCTGTTAGCTTCTATTTTGAGGGAATAAAGTAAAAGCTGTTTCTGTGAAGTCTAGCCTAGACACTTGGAAGGCATTTCTGGGCATTTAAATTGATTGTGTTTGTCCATAGCATTCAGCATGGCCTAAAAGATAAAAGTTGGGAGGAGAGGGAGTGGGTTTCTTCACAACTTATCCTGAGCTATGTGTTCTGGAGAATTTTAACTCATTTGGAAGAAACTGATCACATGACTGAGGGCTCCGATGTTCTCTGATATGCAGTTCCTCTTAGTCTTAGCCTTAGCAGCAGCAAGTATTTGAGAATTACTCCCCATTTAAATGTTAAATTCTGAGGGATGCAGATATGTTCAAGCAGGTACTATCTTTGTACAGCTGCACTTATCCTTTTGTTGTACTCCCAGTTGCCTCTGCACTGCTCTTAGGCACAGCTTTTTGCCTGGCTCTGACCATCCAACCATCCAAACAGCTGGGGGTGTAAAAAAAGCCACCATTAGTTCCAGCCCACTGTTTGTGTCTGCAGTGTGTTTCTTGTCAGTGCAGCCAGTGCCACTTCCACTGACAGCCATGCTTGGAAGAGTTACTGGCTGTCAGGGGGGTGGTCTGACAGGGGTTTATTTATAAGAAGATAATGGGGGTGGACATTGGACACAGACACTGCTGACATCTTCATTTAGGCATCAGAGCTGCAAGAACATTATTTGATAGAGGCTGATTTTGAAAACAAACTTGCTTGGTGAGGAGGGGCTCAGTGAGGCTTCCCATATGAGAAATGTCCATCTTAGGGATAAACAAGAACATAACGAAATAAGCAGTTAGGCTGCTGTTTCAGGAAACTGGTTTATTGATTAATTATGGCAATTAATACCCTATATGCAGTAAAACTCTGGTGGGCCAAAAGCAATATTTGAGAAAGCTGATCTTCCCAGGATTGACTGGCGCATGGAGTTGAAGCCTGATGCTTGTTTCTGGTTGACTTACAGCTAAGACTTCACCTTGTTTTGTAGCTTGTTTAAAACACATTGAGTTTTTAAATGAGATCTCAGGAAATTACTGTTTTTCAGCCTTCTTTTTTACTTTCCTTGGTTTTGTAACCTACTAATAATATGCTCTTACAAAAAATAGCTGTCCACAAATGGTAGATAATGTGAGGGAGATACAGTGGCCTGTAAACTTTCTTCTAGAGAAATTTAACTCTGACTTCAAGGAAGTCTGAATGAGAAGTAGATAAGCTGTGGTCAGAGGTATGTTTATGAGTACAGAGATCTTCCTGCTATGGGAGCACTTGACAAGAAACAGAGAAGGCATGTGAAGAGCAAAACATGCGGCAAGATTGTTTATTTCTCCCTAACTACTTCTCTCCTCTGCCTATGCAGAGATTTCTGAGTTTTCAGTCTTTATTCTTCTCCTTGATTTTATGTAGCTTAATCCAGGATTTCTTATGGCAATTTGCTCTTTATAGTGCAAATGTTTTAGTCTCTGTGTGTTATGAGACAAGTTTTCTTTACTAAATTATTTTCTTATGTCCGTGCAATCTTTGCCCTGCCTCAAGTGGGGACTAAAGGAACAGATATACTGCATATAATTTTCATGTCTACTGCAATATTTCTGCAGAGAAAGACAGTGTTGTGGAGTAGTAGTTTAAACTTCCAGTAGTTTATCTTGCAAAGAAGAAAACAAATATTAATAAATGCTTTATTCTTGTTATTCTGTAAGTGATCTCGATTTGTTGACTTTCACCTCAGCATTACTAGTTGTATCCTAACTACCATAAAATCTTTGGCTTCTTTTTAAAATACATCTTGTCTCACCACTGTGGAATAATTTGCACTACTTTCTCAGAAATATTAGTCAGAATCCCTGAAAGGCAGCTCGGAATAAGGGTCATTTTTTGTAGTGGCAAGAGGCTGCAGAAATTATCAGCATTCAGTCAATCAAAAAGGACTTTCAGTTCATTGTGGGAAAGAGAAAAGTGCACAAGCTTCGGTGAATCTTCCTGTTACTGATTCCTAAAATATGTTAATTGATACGATGAATTGTTACTCTTTCCATTGAATAGTTCAGTTACACGAGTCTGCTAAGACCAGAGAGCAGAGCACGTGGCTGTTCACAAGGCAGTGTGTGCGTGTGGTAGCTCAGCAGACAGGAGGCTGGCCCGTGCAGGTGCCCACACCGTGCCAGCTGCAGGATGTTCCTCGGAGGGATCACGCACAGGGCGGAGGGTGTGTGCTGTGACTCCTGCTCTTGCTGTGAGCAACTGGATCCCGCTTAAAAGGCACAGTAATGGGCATGCCAGAAAGAAAGCTAGATTGGCATTCAAGAGGTTAATTAGAATGGGAAAGAGCAATTAAAGGGACGTGAGGAAGTCTTCATAGAGCTGTAATTGAGCACTCTTCATTAAACGATCTCATTAAATGAGGCAGAAGATTTTTTGTTGTTGTTGAAATTCTGAACTTCCTATTAAGATTGTCTAATCAGCTTTCTGAAAGGGGAGTCATTACAATACCATAACTTTTGAAACCTTTTGTTGTTCTCAAGATACTGCGAGGTATGTTTGATGTGGATGTATTTTCCTTGGCACCAAAATGAAGAAATGGAAGTAATAATGTTGCTTGTGTATGAATGTCACGAGTCCATTATTTTTGTTTGCCCCAGCTATGAGACAAATGAAGGTTTAGCTCCTAGTTTCAGTAATTGCCTCCTTGTATTATGTATATTGTGTGGTAATGTGGCTACACATGCAGAATACAAATCAATACCTTAACAGCAAGGAACAGATGGATGGCTCCTGCGAAAAAACTTTGTTGTCCATTTATTGATCACAGTTATGTTAACAGAGGCATACCATAACTACCAGTGCCAAAATAAACATCAGTTTTAATAGTGGTCCAGTGAGAACAGGATTCTTCCTGGTTTACTTGGTGAGTGCAGTCTTGTGAACTGCTAGACTGATTCTTAAATTCTCTGAATTTAAACAAAGAGCAGGGACTCAGAGCGACATTTGTGTTGTATAAAATAGATTAAACATTATAAGGAATTAAAGCATTTAGATCACAATGAATAAAGCCTGTTATGGAAAAAATATTAATTAAAAAGAGGCACAGTGAAATGCTGCTGATTTAAAACCAACCAAAAAAGAAGTAATAGCTTCGCCTAATGTGATGCTGTTCATATTCCTGCTCTATATCATTGTCTCAATGATTTCTGTTGGTTTTCTTTTCTACCTCTGCATATAAGACCCATAGAACTGCAGGGGCACGTGGAGAGGACAGCATAACTCAGTGTGCACCAAATATTGCTGTTGTAGAAAGTAATCAAAATGAAAGCAGTTGGAAAAGCTTCATATCTCTCTAAGTCCCTTACCATGGCCCTGGGTACTGTGTGCCGTAGTGGTAAACGCCCATGGAGGGATAAGGTTACAAATTATTTTTGAAGTTATTGATGTCCTTCCAAAATCTTCTAAAGTGATACACGTGTGAGTGTGTGACACACATTTTGTGGATGTGTTTATGCTCTCATTTTGGCTCGGTCTCTGTTTTGCTCCGTGGCCCCAGCTCTGTGATTGTCCAGTGTCAGTTGTCTTCTGGCCTCCTCTTGGCACAAAAACAACTTGTTCTCTTTTGGAGGAAACCCTGGCTGCTGAACACAGATATATTGACATATTTTCCACATATCCACTGGGGCCTGCTTTCTACAGAGCAGTGTAAATATAACCAACCTGGAACAGCATGGATGCAAGCCAATATATGCCTTTTGCTGCTAGTTTTTTTTCTATATTGCAAAAGCAGTTTAGAGGCATCCACAATATACCCTTACTATAAACAGCATTACTCTGATTAGTCATAGTAATAAAAGTCCATTTCTCTAAATGACCCTTCAGTGAAGTACTAATTAATTCCAAGGATTTGGGAATATATATTGTGTAGTTTGTGTTTTCTATTTCTAACATATGTATTTTATTGAAGAATAGAAAAAAATAACACATGACTGGAAGAAGAGGAAGACACAACATTTTTGAAGTGACAGGGAAGGTAGTAGTCTTTAGTCTCAGACAACCTCCTAGACATAAACAAGGAAGGACCCTGCAGGAAATGTGGCTTTTTGCCTGTGTTGGTAGGAGATTTTGACACTGCACTGCCTGTGTTTGCTCTTGCCTTTTGCTCTTGAAGTTCAGCAGATACCATTACCCTTCAGCTGTGTCCTGGCCGCCACACTGGCTGCATTTGTATCCTCAGAGTTTTGGCAATATGGGATTATCGGGGGAAAGAAGTGGCCCAGAAATAGAGCAAGAGTTTTCTTTCCTCTTTTAGCATTTATACCACTTATCTATTTTATATAAGTAAATTACTGAAGAAACTATCCATATATTTGCCCAGTTCATCCATATGTCCTGCAAAGCAGCTGTGGAAAAGTCAAACAAAAGGCATGGCACATCAGTTCATACCCCTTCCCCTGAACTTGGCTGCTTTGTTTTTTGTGGTTGAATCCTGTACTTCCTTTAAGGATTAGAAAGGTCTGAAAAACCTTCGAACCAGTGTCTTGCTTTTCTTCCCTTCCTTGTAGGGACAGCACAGAACATCCCCCTGCCATGTTGGTTGCTGTCCCTTAGATCATACATAGAAATAATGAGACCCACTGCTCCTGACAGCCTGCCCTTTTTTTTTTTATTGGGGGCGGGGGGGGAGTGAGGGGGAGGGAGCAGCATTTTCTTTCTGGAGATGTAGAAGTGTGTCAGGAAGCTCAAAGAAAATGCAACGATTTGCATAATTTAGCATATGGAGAAGATACCCAGAATTCAGCCTGACGTATAGGTCATATCTGTGAGAGGAAAAGGAAACAAAACCCAGACTGTGATTTGCATCATCACTACTTTCTATTGTGAATTATGCTCATAGCTGGCTGAATTTGACTTAGAAATGAGACTGACATTGCACGTACGCTTTGGCCCTTCTTCATCTTCTGCTGAGGAGGAGAGAAACATCCCCTCTGTCCCTAAACAGAGATCTTGACTAGGGGAGCCAGAAGCACGCAGCACATAAAAATTGGATGATTGTACTAAAAAGAACTTGGTACTTTTTTTTTTCTGAATGCCCTTGTCAGACAGTCTTTCCTTATACTTGCCAGCTAATTAGCATCTAGTGATAGTTATTTCGTTTCAGGGAGATAGCAAAACTTAATTTGTGCTGTTAATTACTTTTCATCAGTTTTCCCATCTTTGAATGGACAGTATATGTATCTATACTATTACTGAACTGAAAAAACCCTCCTAGATGAAGTGAAAAAAACCCAGTAGCTTGTCTTCCCTCAATAATTTTAGTGATTTTTAAGTGAATGAGATTGGATTATGATACATTACATTTTAAGTGTAAATGCTAATTAAAATTGACTAAATTCTAGCAAAATCATAAAGGCAGCATGCAACTCAGAGAATTGTTTTCAGATTAATTTCTGAAATCTTCCTAGATGCAATCAAAATGTTTTTAAAAATTAATATGTTTGGTTAGAATAAAGAATTTTTACTTAGTCATTAGCCAGAAAATCAAATGGGATCTTTATAATATGACCTAATAATGCTATCTAACGGAAATAATTGAGGAGACAGCATGATGTAACTATGCAATGAATTCTCTGAAAAATATGTTCTGAAAGCTGATGAGGTGACAAGCTGGGTAAAATTGCTGTGTAAACACAAATTGGCTATGGAGTGCAGACAACAGTTTCTTTAATTGCAGATCTTGATTTGGTGGGACTCATACCTTATCTGTGCTTTTGCTTTCTGGATGGAAATGTAGCACTTTGTGAACATTTCTGTTTTGTTAAGGTCTGTCTCACTTCTTTGCTGCCAGAAGGTGAGGAGTTTGGTTTAACTGGGGAATGGAGGAAGACTGCCAAAGTGACTTTTGTTAGTGGAATTGTTAAAAAAAACTTATGGAGCCTTCTGCTGAGGTATTACCAGGACAGTTACTTAAGTCTATTTATTTTGGACTGTGTAGCTGTGGGAGTTTGTCAGTGTCACTCAGAAGCTGGGGAGCCACCTCCTGTGCTTTCTTCTCACTGTATTTGCAGAATTGTTCTCCAGCTCCACACCTGCAGGGATGCTGATTTCTGTGAAGGGTGAAGAGTCCTGTCTATAGTTTGCACTTGCATAACTCATCAGCACACCCCCTCCTGAGGAACACAGCTCCCTCAGACACCAGAGGTGCACAGGTGTGGGTGTGTCCCCTCTCTTCCTGCCTGCCATTAGTGCAAGTGCACAGGGCACATCACCCAGGAGGGTGCTTGCTGTGTGTGCTAAGGGGAGCACCAGGCCATTCACCCATGGCTGGATGCTTTGGACACTGTCACCAAGAGCTCACAGCATGGTGTGGTATCCCTTCAGACTCCTGGTGAAAGCTCCTCCCTCGATTTCAGATAGCTCTGAACCAGACCCTTAGAGTGCTTGTTTTTCACAGGTACACTTAGTATTGCTACCATCTGCTTCTAATTTTCCCTAACCCAGTAACAGATACATGTAACCAGAATTGTCTATCTGTTTACATTGCAAGGACCAAAGTTAAATAAATAACAGCACAGCATTCAAACTTGGCAAAAGGCAAAGCAGGATCTGTCAGTGGGTACAGATTTTGTCTTCCTGATCCATGTGGCAATAAAGGGGGCCGCCACTCTTTAATGTACTTATGGTATAACTGTTTTATTAGAGCAAGGCAAGCTATTCCTGACACTCATGCACTGGATTTGTCTCTGAGAAAGAGATTATGATTATCATAGGAAGGGTGCCTCTGCCTTGACAGGTGACAGAAGTGTCCCTGAAAGAGCTATCTGGGTCCCAGTGGGCTCCCAGTGGCTGGTGGAGCTCATGGCACCTGTTCTAGAGGAAGGTGGGAAACCCTAGGCAAGGGAATGATGCCTCAGGGATCCTGCAGGAAGCATTTTGGATGAGTGATTTGGATTGTTTTGCCATTAGTTGTCTTATTCGGCCAAAACTAGTTGAGGAGAGAGTAGGACATTAGACTTCAGTGGTGTTTATCCTTCCTAAGGTTTCCCAAGAAAACAATTTTACAGCTATTGCATGTTGGTAAAGGATTCATGCGTAAGTTTACGGGTGATTAATGCAAAGCAAAACGGAGCAGCCAGTTCTCTACGTCATGTGTTGTTAATCAGTGGAAATCCTTGCCACAGGCCATTGTGCGCATTAAAACATCACGCAAATTCCTGACAGTGCTCTCTGGAGAATTAATAAATGAGTGAAAGCATGCTTGGCTTAAGAAGAGCTGTAGCTGTAAATGTTTGGAGTACGGGAGAGTCCTTGAAGGAAGTGTAGTTCCTTCTCTTCATATGCCCATTCCTGAGGCTTTCACTTAGCCACTGTCATGGTTCAACCCCAGCCAGCAGCCAAGCCCCAGCCAGCCGTTCGCTCTCTCCCCCCTCAGTGGGATCAGGGAGAGAACAGGATGGGTAAAAGTGAGAAAACTTGTGGGTTGAGATAAAAACAGGGAAAGCAAAAGCCACGCACACCAGCAAACAAAACAAAGAATTAATTCAATGCTTCCCGTGGGCAAGCAGGTGTTCAGCCATCCCCAGGAGAGCAGGGCCCCATCACACATTATGGTTGCTTGGGGAGGCAAAAGCCATCACTGAGATGTTCCCCTTCCTTCTTCATCCCCCCCTCCCCTTTATATACTGATCATGATGCCATTGGGTCTGGAATATCCCTTTGGTCAGTTTGGGTCACCTGTCCCAGCTGTGTCCCCTCCCAGCCTCCCATGCACCCCCAGCCTCCTCACCAGTGTGGCTGTAGGAGAAGCAGCAAAGGCCTTGGCTCTGTGTAAGCCCTGCTCAGCAATAACAAAAACATCTCTGTATTATCATCACCATGTTCAGCACAAATCCAAAACACAGCTCCATACGAGCCACTGTGAAGAAAACCAACTGTACTCCAGCCAAAACCAGCACAGTAACATTCCTCATGGCTCTATTCTTGTGGTTTTGTTGAATGCTTTGTCTGATGGATTGCTTGCAGTCTTTTTCCTGTATATCTTTGCTTACAGTGTCATGTGTCTGTGTATTCAATGATTTCTAGTCCTGAGAAGATGGCTGGTTTTTATTTGTTTAAGTAGGATAATTTCAGAAAGTAATTTCCAGAAAAACTGTTGGAGAGACTAAAGAGTTTGGGAGACTGCTATCAGCAAATGCTCTAGACAAGAAAAGTATTATTAGGAGAATACGAAAGCACCAATTTTTTCTTTCTGGTTGGAAGAGGGAAGCTGGGACAGAGAGCACTCACGAGCTCTCTCATGACACTCCTTTCCTTCTACAAATGCTCTTATGCAATTCTTGCTTTTACTCTTGCCACGATCTTACCCTCAATATAAAACCGAACAAAGAGAATTTTCAAATGAATCAAACTAGAAAGCCTTTTCGAAGTATTTTCCAAGATATCTTGGCCATGCCCTATCACTTCAAAATAGGCCTTAATTCCACCCTCTATTATAGTAGAACTATGTCAGAAATACTTGCAGGAAGGAAACAGAAATTGTTACCACCTGGAGCCAGGTAACTATTATTTCACATTCCTGAAGTCTATGGGGAGTTTATTGTAATTATTTTTCATCTAATTTATCTATAGTTTCCATCAATTTCACCTATGTTTATTAGTCTATATTAAATATTTTTGAGGAGGAAGATCTCTTTGCTTTCTATGCACATCTTGTGAATGGAGGCATCCAAAAGGATGCAGCCATTTTCCTCTTAAAAAAAAACCAACCAAACAAAACAACCCACTCACACTGTAAAATAGACTTAAAATTGTCCTAGCAAAATCTCTTAAAATGAAGAGTTTCTGTCTTTTTAGCCCTTCTTATATTTTTTAGGCTGGTGACTTAAGTTCACATCCAGACTGATTCATTTTACCTTTTCTTCTGACACAGTGAAGGTAAAATGAATAGCACCATAGATTTAAGTGCTCTATGGCTAGAGGTAGAGCCAAGATCTTCAGTGGTAACCTTTACAATATTGGACAACAAACCACAACGATAGTTGCTGTGTCAGGCCCATGAATACGTGTCTGAGTTATAACACATCCTCAATAGTTAGCTAGCTTTGATTTCAAAGCATCAGGCAATGGTAAAGCCTCTGCATTTCGGTGTGGTGTTGCAGTGATTAAACTTCTAGCCTGAATTTGGTTAGCTTCAGCTTCCACTGATGTGAATTGTTGTGAGTTTGTCTGAGGAAAAGGCAAAGAATGTCTTCCACACTGAGACTATGCACTAACTTTCTCCTTATCACATCTTAAATAAAATAAACAGATTGTTTAATGTAGATGCTTCCAACATGAGTAGTCAGATTAAGATAATGGAAGATTTCTGAGGGGAGAAGATACACATCTGGCTTGTGCATAAGTCAGTGCTTGCCTGCTGCTGACTGGAAAATATGTAGAACATGTGTCCCATTTTGTTAGACATTTCTATGGATGAAGAATGCTCTCAAAGTTGCAAGTGTGACTTAATGGTGTCCAAGACCTGTAGAGATGAAAGGAGCTTCCCAAGAAAACAATTTTCCTCTAGATTTTCTGGTGCTGGAGCTATTAGCAGCTGTTTTCAGCAAAGTAGGAGATTGTCATACTGCAGGACTCAGTCTTGTCACTGTGAAGGTGTAAGACTGAAAGATGTGTGAAAATTTTCTCCCTGGATGTTGGCCATAGTCAATATGTTGACCTCCTTTGTGATCTGCTTAATTTTCCATTTCTTATCTGTTTTCTTAGCAGTTTCCTAATTACTTTTGCAATATTCATCCAGACCTTATTGACTGTGCTCATAGTTGGTCCTGTGACAACGCAGCTGAGCAGAAAAGGTAAAAAATACACCTTTTGCTATTCATATGCTTCATCCTCATAACCATCTTGTCCTAGGAGCAAACTAGAAAAGTTGTCTATTAGGCTTTCTTCAAGTCAGGTGCAATTTCTGCAGCAAATGTGATTTTTCATTATGCAATCCTTATCCTATTCCTTCACTGCTGTGTGTTTCTGAAGCAAAATGGGCAACACCCCCTCTGCTGTCCTAGCTCACATCCTAGTGAATTGTACTTGCTCCCACAAGCAGCTCTACCAATGTCAGTGAGAATATGTTGCAAAAAATAAATGCCTATTTAGCTATTGTTACGTACTTGTTTACAGTCATTATCTAATGCATCTAAATTTGAGAGATGGCTCCTGACATCAGCTTTGGGGATATTACATTTGATCTGTGTCTAAGAAGTAGTTCAGACAGTTTTGGTTTGGCCTTGGCCTTGATATAAGGAAAGAGATTCTTAGATTTCCATTTGTTATTTGGAAGAACAGTGCCAATTTGTCAGTAAATACTACGGTTCATATTGAAAGGACAGTAAGTCCCAGTCAGATTTTTGAATCTCTTAAACAAAGTCTGCTGCTTTTGAACTTTCAGAGTGTAACTGATTTGGGGGTCACAGTGATTCGATCTCAATCATCTTCCATGTGTACCATGGAATTGCTGATAAATTTGTTTAGTCTATACCGGCTTGAGAAAGAACAGAAAATGATCTGCTGAAGCTGATGTGAGGGGTGCAAATGTCGGGAGTGAATGATGTTCCCTCTCACTAACCAGTCAGCTTGAGGGAAGACAAGTAGCTGTCCCTGTTTCTTGCAGGTCTTTTTAGTGACCCAAGTGCCTCTCTTTGGATGGGTGTACCTGTGCTTTAGGGCTGTAGCTCTTCCCTGCTGCCAATTGTCTGGAAGGGAAGAAGTGGTTCTCCAGTGTTGTTTCACCCAGGTATACTGTCACTGCCCTCCACTTCAGCAAAAATCAGCATTGACCTGTGCCTACATCTGTGTTTTCACTCAGTTCACTGTACGACATGTAGCGTAATGTATGTGGCATGGAAACCGGGACACGTCTGGTGCAATCGGGTGTCTGCAGACACTGCCGCAGTGTCAGGGGGTTCTGTAATCTTGTAAGATTTTACTCAGCTTGATCTGCACTTACTCAGACCAGCTCTAAGTCTGTGAAAAAATTTTGTTTATTGTTTCGCCAAATGATATATTTAATTTATATATACTCAGTGGAGTCTTGACTTGTATGAATGTTTATCCCACAGGCAGTGCTAAGTATCTTGCAAGCAGATCTATCTTTGCTTTTCATGGTGTTCATTTATCTACATAGCCCACTCAAGGCTGAGTTTCAGCACAGGAAATGCTGAAAATGCACAGTGCTTCAACAGTGTATGAGCTGTTTAACTTCAGATGTACTTTTCAGGGTCTGGTTTGTGTGGTGCACTGAAGAAAACAGATCAAAGTGATACGTCCTGTAATTTCATTACCTTTGTCTTACAAATTTCGTTTGGGCCTGTTCTCAATAGAATAGCACCGGGTCCAAAACAGATATTTGGAAAATCTTTGAAGTTTGGAACATATGGGAGGTAGAACAGACTTGTGACAGTAGACTCTGCTTGAAAGCTAAACTGGTAATTTAATGTACTGAATGCATTAGGGAAACTGTTCATGTTTAAAAGCATTGACAAAGCATCAGTTCCTAAAGAAAACCGAACTCTGTCTTAGATTTGCACAAACGCTCAGTTCTGGTGTTGGCAGTGAAACATATTTATCCCAGAACCACTTTTTGATGTTCCTTAGTGCTTTACATTCTAGCTGGTTATTAGCAGCAAACTTCATATAAAGCAGCTGAGAAATGTTGCCAGGCTAGAAACTAAACTCTGTGTTATATCCTTTTGAATATATTAAAATAATATATAAATAAGATAGCTTCCAGCTAAGGTACATAATGCCTTGTCTTTCTAAGCTGAAAATTATTAATTTTACTGAGTTCTCACAAAGCACAACTGAGTAAACAATGTAATAAGGAATCCTGTAAAGAAGTTTTCTGTGCTTTTAATTCTCCTTGAAATCAGGAATGCGCATTAATGATCAAGTTTTCAGCTGAGTCTGGGTTTTCTTGGAAGATCAGATCCTTAAATTTTTGGTGGGATTGTTATTCCTAAATGTTTGAATATTTTACTTTGATTTCTCTGAAAAACAAGTTAAATATAAATCATAAAATAGCTTATTATTTTATTTGTAAGTATTGAAATGGGTATTTGTTGTTTAAAAGTGCAGATTTATACTTTAAAATTCCTAAAGGCATGGTAATTTTTGTGTGCGTCTCCTGAATATTTTTTCAGAGTAAGTGTACACCAAACTGTAAAAATCGTGAAACTTCAATTTGTTTGGGAATAGATGAATGAGTTACAAAAAAGAACACATGGAAGTTTACCATTTCTAATAATAATCAGATATAACTCTTCATGGATCAATATTTGGTCTGAGGCAAAATGTGTGATGCTGTTGATTTATCCAGCCAGTTTTGCTTAAACTGAATAGCCTACATTCATTCTTAAAGCTCAGAGAAAATGTGACCGAAGATGAGAAATGAGTTAAAAGAAGAATTTGAAAGCAATCCTTCACTAGCAAGGACTAAGTCCTCTGTTTGGTTCAAGGTAAAAATTTATGTTCAGCTCTGCCTGAGTCATTGCAGTGAAAGCTCTGTATGTCCAGGAAAACCCTGAAATGTTTGATTGATGAGCAGTGTTGGCCAGAATATAATTTGCCATGCATGTTGCTCTTAAATTTGGAAAAAGTAAACATTTTAGTTTTGAATATTTTAAACCTGAAAATAGACGTAACATGGGAAATGTGATTCTTATTCTGATCCTATTTCAGATTATGTTAAAATTAGCTATAATACCATGCTTTAGCTGGAGGTATGTTTTGAAAAGAACAGTTTATGACAAGTATGTTTTCCCATTTTGGTGTTTCTGAACATAGTTATATGACATATGGCAATCAGGAAATTAGATGTTATATACTTTCAAATAAGGAAACGAAATTTTATGTAGTCTTCCTAATTGCGGGGAATTCCCTCTCCATGTACCGTAGGAAAATCTTGTTCAGTTGATGATTATGGCTGTGGAAAGAAATATTCATGGAAATATTCATGAAAAATGTGGAAAGGTGGTGCTGCACTTAGGATTTACAGTGATCTACAGTCCTTTCCCTTGATGCTTACAGGCCTTAACTTGCAAGTCTTACTTGACTGAGTCCCTGGTTTGTCTTCAGGAGCCGAATGAAGGAGACGTGCTCAGGCTCCTCAGTTCTCATCTCAGGTCGGTCAGCTGGCCAAACTTCTCAGTGTCATCTCCCAGGCTGCGTCAGACTCCCTCCTCCCTATTCTTGTCCTCTCTTACCTCCTGTACATGCTGTGTAGGGAGGGGAGTACTTCTCACCCGTGTGGGTTTGCTGTGAAGGTCCATGTTTTGCAGACTGGTGCCCTCGAATATCAGAGGAATCAGGGAAGTAATGAAGCATAGAGAGTAATCTTTTATTACACAGATGTTGGTGTTTATTCCTCATGGTTTTTTTGTTCTCTACACATCTTGCCTGCATTCTTGATATGTTCCCTGTGCCTGCTCCTGAAGATTGTGTGCTGGAAAGAAGTGACACTGCTGCTTCTTATCAGGGGCCTGCCCCTTCCTGCACAACAGTGCGGGCACCCGGGATGATGCTATGATTAACATCACAGCACCAGCTTCCTTTCTCAACTCTTTAGTTGCTTCAGAAATTTATAAAGTGCAGGAATCCACCTTAAAGTCGTAAATGCACATGTACTGACACTGTTTTCATGTCACTGAATGTGGTTTTGAGCACACTCACATAGGTGAATATGGTCAATACCCACACGCACTTCTTAATTTTTAGTGGCGTACATACACATAATGTCCAACAGCATGGACCTCTGTTAATATCCCATAAAGTTCTGTGCTTGTCACCTGCACAGCAAAAAGTGTGTATATAATTTTTTCCCAGATACTCAGATTTTAGTTTACTTTGTAAATTCTGTGTTTATATCTAAGCTTTTAGTTACAGTTTGATTTTGATCTCCTAGGCCACTCCACTGCAGTGAGATTTTGATGTCTGGAATGTGACGTTTCCATGCATCTCAGTTTCAGAAAGAAATGTGCTAAGTGTATGCACTCTGGAGGTATGGAGACTATTTAGATTCCTTAAGTCCTCTGGGGTCTGAGTTTTGGCAGCAGTTTTGTCCTCTGACAGTAAAGCCTGAAAAAAGGAAAATAGAGGTGAGCAGATAAACCTGAAGGAGCTCTTTGTGAACATTGACTTTAGCTCAGTCAGGATGATCTCCATCAGCTCCGTCTATACTCAGTGGAGGAGAGGGCATTTTTCCTCCACAGAGGGACTCAGAGCAGTCAGATTAGGCTTCACTGGTGAATGTTTTTCTCTCCATTGACTGGAGACTGTTTAGACACATTAGCTACACCTGATTAAATTAGCCTTGATGAGTATTCTTTCTGATGGACTAATCTGAGAACTGAGTTCCAGTCATTAGGAAAGCTGATATGTGAATGGTATCTCTGTATCTTGGGCAGCTTACCCTAAAGATGGGCAAATTAAGCAGCATTATGAAGTTCTTTGTAGATCATTTTGCATTACGGTTGTGTAATTCCAAGTGGACTTTGATCCATATTACCGTAGACAAGACAGTTTAATGAACACAGGGGAAAAGAGAAATAAGCATTAGGGGTAGGGAGATGGAAGGAAAACAGTCTTATTTGAAGCACTGGATTTGTGACATGAGATCTTCAATTTGTATTTTTTCCTCATTAAAACAGAGATGCATGTAATTTTCATTTACTGAGTGAAAATGGAAATGTGGAAAAAGCAATCCGATAACTGAAGGAGATGTTCGTGGTAGGAAAACTAGCTAACCCTCACAGCTGGAAAATCTTCAGATGGCAGTGGTTCAATATCTGGAAGTACTGACCTGGTGTGGCCTTGTGGATTACAAGAGAGTTTTTAGGAAATAACCTGAGCTAGAGTGCTGGGTACTAAGGGAACATTAAATACAAAAAGTTGGCTCGGGCAATGTTGTGATTGCCTGAATAGAAAAACAAATTGGAAAATGCAGTACAAACTCATTCACAGTATACCTATTACACTTTATTTACACAACTGCTGCTGGTGATGTTTGTTTTTTTCTAATCATTTGAGTGGGTGGCTCCATGCAGAAGAAATATTTATATGTATCTGTATTTTCTTCTTGTGAAGATTTATCCATTACATGTAGCATTTTAGTAAAACGAAGGTCCGACTGACTCGCTGTCCTTCATTTTTCTATAAAGAAACTGAAGTTCTGTTCTTTTACTCGATATGGAGTTGTAACATTCTTTCATGTGAAGAACAACTTCTGGTATGCAAGATGGCATATCTTTCTGAGGGTGTTATGGGAACCACATTCCTAGGGTATTCCCTAGAGGCACTCTGTTGTTGAAAATGTGTAATCTTGTTGGGGGGCCCATCCCTTTTGGTAAAATGGGAGCACCACATTCTCAGACTGTCACTTCTGTGAAGCTGGTGCATCTTGCATCACAATGGGAAAGAGCAGTTTGATGCTTGTGCAGTAACAAAATTTGAGTCAGCTCCTGTAATATAATACATAAACTGGTATATTTGGTTTGTGTGGCCAGGTTATAATAGCAGAAGGGCTACAGGTGTGGCTTCTATGAGAAGTTGCCAGAAGCTTCTCCCGTGTCCAACAGTCAGTGCCAGCCGGCTGCAAGATGGAGCCACCACTGGCCAGGGCTGAGGCCGTCAGTGACAGTGGTAGCGCATCTGGGATAACAGAGTCAAAAGCAAGGGATAAAAATCTGTGCAACGTGAACCAGAGAGAGGTATAAGAGTAGCTCCATTTCTCATTGTCCTAGTCTGATGTGACTGGTAATAAATTAAACTGATTTCTCTATGTCTCTCCTGTTTTGCCTGTGACAGTAACCGGCCAGTGGTCTCTCCCTGTCCCTGTCTCGACTCACGAGCCTTTCATCGTATTTTCTCTCCCCTGCCCAGCTAAGGAGGCAGATGGCAGAGTGGTGGGCACCAGGTGTACAGCCAATGTCACCCACCACAACCATCAACTTGGGATCTTGTGAAAGCAAGACAGGTTGAAAGAGCACTGCCAGTCTTCCCTGGGAGTGCTTATGCAGGGCTGTCTCCTACAACAGGTAAAACTGTGTCTGCCTGATGAGGATCATATTTCTTTCCTACCCTCAAGGAGGCAGGGTAACAGGGAACATTAAAACTGGCTTAATAAAATATTTAGATTGATTAAAGAAATAAATATTAACTGTTGTCAGTTTGGGACTTGAATTTAATCAGTTTTAATTTGGAGTTTTCACATTTAAAAGTGCTTTGGAGTTTGTATGATACAAAAATATCAGAAATACATTTAATCAAAAGAGGGAAATCTTTTTCTTGCTCTGTGAGTGTGTGTGTATGTATTTATAGGAGGATGTTTGCAATTCAGCGTCCTTAAGACTTAGTGAGGCACATGCAGAGCACTCTAATGCTGTTTCAGCTGCACCCTGAACTATGTGCTTGTGTTTCTGCTGAGATTGTAGTATGAGCATTCAACACTTTGGAGAATAAAGAGTTATTTTTTTAGGTGTTTATATAATAGGATAGCCAATTTGTACTGCTGGGAAGGCTATAGGACGTTATGTGGTTCATAGTCTTTAAGTGAGATCCCTTGAAGATCATCTGAATATGATGCATTTGCTCTAATAAGGAATGAGATCAGTGGGATTTAACCTGTCATGCTTCTACTGCTGAACATCTATATGCTACCAGTTCCCCAGTATTCATGTGACTGAATACTCATTTTAAGCAATGACTTAATATATTTTGATTAAAAAACAGAAAGACAGGAAATGAGATGAGAGACACAGATTTCAGCTCTCACTTTGAGGAGAATGTTTCTTGTTTAAGAAAGGACTGCTTTCTGGTTTAAAATATTATGCCAAGACAACTGATTCAGAAGGGATAACTATATTGCCAGATTTATGTAAGCAAATTCAGTTCTGTCCCCACTTCCCTCAAAAAAGTCACTGATGCTGATGAAGACATTTAAAAAAAAAAGCTTAAAGAAATCAGAAATGCTTTCAAACTTATTTTAATGTCAGTTCAGCTCACACCATTAATTTCTCATAATGGTTCGTAAGATCATGGTAAGTAAACAAGTAAATATTAAGTTAGTATTTAAAATTGCTTCCTGTGTAAATTTCATGTTAGTAAATTGAAAAAATATTTTGATTAAGGGATTAACAATATTTAGTCTTTGCAACAATGACTTATTGGATAGTACTAGTCAAAGTGCAAGACACTTGAGGATGGAAAGTGACATTCAGAAAGCATCTTAAGCTTTTATTTTTACATTCTGATTAATTCTATAGTAGCATCTAAAGGCTTGAATTTGGAGTAATGCCACCCTGTAGAACTCCCAAACACATTGCATGAAATGGCCTCTGCCTTTAATATATAATGGTAACAGCTAAAGCAAGTGGGAAAAAACACAGTGAGGTGCAGGAAGGTGAAGAAACTTGCTGAAGGTAATCCAAGAACACTGGGAAGTGAATCCAGGTTTTATAACACAGATTCAGTGCTCAGTCTATTTCCATATTCCAGCCACTCTGATTCCTATTTCTTATAGGAGTTCAGTGTTTATGACAAGAAACTTGATGTCAGCTCAAAATAAAATTAAGAACTTGAGATCTAATTGTAGAAAAGCTTTAAAATAATCTGATTGCTTCCCTGTGGACACTTCAAAACTTAAGGCAGGTACAGCAGTTCAGCTGAGGTGCTAACATTTCAGTTTAGCCCGTGGTAATTTTCTCAAACATCTATCACCTCAATATATATTAGGTTCTGTCAGAGGCAGCTGCATATAAACAGCATTATTGCAGTAAAATTTCCTGAAATTATACAACTATGTAAGTGTGTGGAGCCAAGACACAATGTATTATTTTGGTGAGTATGTGTAAGTTCCTACTAATCAGACCACTGACTTTTTTTCAACCATGTCCAGTGCACCATGAAAGGAATACATGCATTTATTCCTTTTAAGATCTGTGTGAATAATACCTGAAAAGTTTCTTGTTTTCATTTCTCTCTCTTTGATTTGATGTAAATGTAATTGGATGAATGATTTGAAAGCATTTATATTGCCCATGCCCTACTTCCAACAGTTCCCATTCAAAATCAGGTCTGTGTTTCTTCCCATCAGCACACATTACATGGAGATATGCAGATTCTTCTGAATCAGAATGTTAATAGGAATGTGTGTATTTCATTTTTTTCTTCTATTGAGAGCATTTCCTTCTGAATTTTGTATTATAATTTACATAATGTAAAAACGAAATTATACTGTTTTCATAGCATAATAGACCAATTAAAAGTTGAAATGAAAATGTTGATAGGGCTAAAAGTGAATCTCTGAAAAAGTGTTGAGATCTCCAACCTGTCTTAATTACTTGAGAAAAAAACAAAAAGAAAAGATAGAAAAAGCAATATTTCACAATATTCTTTGTTTAGAACAGTTCAGTTTTCACATGCCAGCACTTGAAGTGATTAATTCAGAATTTGTCTACAGCACATTAAACCCTTAATAACACCTTAAAAATTCAAATGCATGTTGCATTTCCTAGAATATTTGCAGATATAGATATATGATATTTGTACTTAGGATGTATGAATAAAAATGTAACTGCATATTTAGCACTAGATTTATTCTTTATTTACTCTTCTGAATTTTAGGAAAAAAATGTTGCAAGCCTTTAACAAATTTTTTCAATAAGGAGCACGTAAAGGAAGCTAGAATGTGAATAATTACCCTATTTTCCTTAGAGTTTCATACTTCGAGAATTTGGCTTCTTCAATAATGGCTAAAATAACCCCTTAATTCTGTATTTCTTAGACATTTAGACAGTTCTGCTTATTATATGAGGCTAATGAGTACCCAGTGCTGTGGCCCCACCATCACTGTTAGAAATCAGGTTATGTGAGGACTACTGACAATCACAAGGCTTGCAAGCTGCTGGTCAGTTCCATGCCACATGTGCAAGAAAAGGTTAAAAAATGAATCATGACCTTAGTCTGTGCCCACTTTCCCAAACCAAGTTGTTGCAGCCAGTGGGAAGCCTCTTTGGGATGTAAAGTGACTTGTACATTGCAAAGGTTTTCCAGGACATAGCAGGAAAGAATTGGGTCATAGATGGTGATGGACTCTCAGAGAGTGGGTCTGGCTCCTGACCTCTGCACTGAAAAGGCAGGACCATAGCAAGGCTCATTTTCTCTTCTGCTGTACTTCATCATCCACTCAAAGCCTATTCCTGGGTGCTCACAAGTCTTCATCAGTTTTGGATGCCAATCAAAGCCGAGCAAAAGCAGAGTTCCAACACACAGCTATAGGTCCAGCACTATACCTAAATTATCTTTGTTTAACACCTTATTTTAAAATGAAGTTGTATTTCTTCTAGCTATTGCAAATATTTGAAATATTTTTCTTAACATAACTTTGCAGTCTATGGTTTTCTATGAAAAATATTGAAATTGCCTGCAATCTTAATTATCTGTCAAAATAACAACCTAAAACCAGTCTGAGCTTATTTTCCCAAACCTAAATAATAGAGCTCCTAAACCCCTCCAAAACTATGTATGCAATATTTCAGAATCAGCTTATAAAATGACTCCTGTCTCTGTACTATTATAGTTGCTAGCATGCTGCCCTTGAAGATGCAGCATAAAATTACATGTTAAGTACTGATTTAGATTTTCTTGTTGTTATTCATGAATATGTGAGCCTGTAGTTGAAAGACATTATGGTTAATCTCTGAATTTAATCCTTTGCAGGAATAAAAAGTGGAAGGGACTCAGCATTATTTGGCTTGCTTATGCTAGATGACAAGTACTTGAGTGTTCCTGCACAGAAACAGGCTGCCAGATACGCTTTTAGATCTTCCTTTTCTAAAAAATTGAGTGGACAGTGAATAAATATTTGAAGCAGTTCCTCTTTTTGTGTTTCAAAACATTCAACAGAATAAAAGCATAGTACTGGAAAATCATTAGCCTCTTTAAATTCTAGATCAGATGCAACGTTAGTAAAACTTTTTATTTAAACAAAGAAAGCCAGCTGCTATGTTATCTGCCAAGCAAGTTGCGTAGAGCCTTCTCTTAAAGTACTTTTTTACAATAAAGTATGGGTGTGGAATTACCCTGCTGGTCCCTCCCTTGTTCCTCAGGTCTCCTTCCTCCCCCCACAGTAATGCAATAACATGTACTACTAAAGTTAGAGAAAGTCTCCCAGATCCTGATCTTTAGTACTGGAAAAGGTAGGCTTGTAATACATCAAGTGCTAGGCTGTCTTCAGTCACTGTGCACTGTATTTACCCAAGCTCACTTGAGATGTTATTTGTATTTATTTTAAATACTTGTCTAATCTCTCTGCATTTTGGAATCTTATGCTTTTCTCTGGCAATTTAGAATTTGGAAGAAATATTTTAGTTTCAGTATGTTGTGTTATTTTTAATAACAGTTGTTCTTTCAACTAGGATCTCAAACTATCTCTCATACTATACTAATCTTTTGGCATAGGTTATTGCTCTTCAAAATGAATCAGTTGGAATTGCTCCAAATAAATCTTCTCTTAACTTCAAATGGGAAAAGGAAGCATGTTGTATAGATGGGGAATTAGCGATTTCAGAACTGAGCTCCTTCTTGAGCTCCTCCAGAGTGTGAGGCAGAGTCTGGAACATCATCTGGTCAAAAGGTGTTCTCTTCTAGGGACAGCAAATCTTTGTTACATGCAAGATGTAGTCAATGCTGTTTGGGCAGTGTTTTGTGGCATATCTTCCTCCAAATTTTGCTTTCTGAAACTTCATCTTAATTATGGTACATGTTCTGAGACTGCTGAATTACAGTCACAAATTCACACTGAACTCACAGATCTGTTCTCGTATCAGTTGGAATTTGACCCCCTGTTGTCACCCTAAGAGCATTTAGAGGAATAGAGAGATTTTGAGGCTCCTAGTACCACACAGGTAGCAAGTACACAGTTCCCTGCACTACATGTTACTTTTTTGGGCAAGACAGGTGAAGAATTTGGTGTAACATTTTGATAGGACTTATTTTCACATTCTGAAGTTGAGCTTCCTTATTATTGGCATTGCTAATTGTATCTGTAGGCACACTACAGACTTACCACTTCAAAACTCTTCACTTGAGTTTAGAATTATTAATTTAATAAACTTAGGAGCCAAATATATTGTTTGGATATGCAGTCAAACATTTTGTTCACATTTCAGCCAGACCTTTGTGACTATTATGTGCGATGAGAAGTATAAAACTGCAGGTTAAAAAAAGATAAATTTCCAAATTTTGGACATGGTGGGATACTCATCTCTGCTAGAAGAGAGTAAGTAATGAGAAATTAGAGGGGAAAATATTTGCCCATGATGCACATCATAAATTCTACCACCTCAAATCATTGGGTATGCATGATGGATTTCTCGTAAGATGTGGTGGATCTGCCTGTATTAGGCTAAGCTGTGCCACAATACCCAAACCCTATTAGAGAAAAAATGGCTAAGAGAAGATCATCACATTTTTATGACTGTCATGGTCCTTATTTTTCAAGGACTAAAGTCAAAAGCATTGTGGCATAACTGTTTTAGAGCTTTTTTCCAGAACTGAGCTTTTCTGGGTTAAAAGACACTTCATTAAAGTCTGCCAAAGACTAGGATGAGCTGAGCTTCCATGAAATAGCTAAAGCTGTCAAATGTGTTGATATTTAGAGTAAACTTCTCCACACCATAATGGGCCTTGCCTTACAGGTGGAATCTATCCTGTGAAATTTTAGATTTTTTAAAGACAGGTATCTATTTCAAAGCAGGTTGTTTGGGCTGGTTTTGCAGTCAGAGGTTAAAAAGTAAGATGCGATGAAATTCATCAAATCTAAACCAGACAGCATCTTTAAAATAAGATAACTCATGATCTAGAAAAGGCTATTTATCTCTTGTGGCTCTAAAGCAAAACTGAACAGCTGTCTGGGTTGTATGTCTAGAATTTGGTGGATTATTAGCTGGATTATTAACTACTCATGTTAATTCCATGTGTGTGTGTGACTGATGAAAAAATCCCCAATTAAAGGTTTTCTTGTGTTTTTTATCTGTAACTCCATCTTTGATCTCCTTGTGTCTCATAGTCAGACAGTGAATACTATAAAACCACCTACTCTTCTGTGAAACTTCTGATGTTTCATTTTTTGTCAGTCCCATGATCTGTAACTTGCAAACAAGCAATGAGAAGTAGGAAACAAGACAATGTTACTGAACAAAGTGTTCAGACGTCCTGAATTATCTGCCAGTGATTGAATCACTGATCCAGTTGGTTCATATATGTTCTTGTGTTCACATCTTGGGCATATACATTCAAGGGCTGCTGTTCAGATAATTATTGTTTTAGCTTTGTAGTGCCTGTATCATATAATCTGGGTTCTCCACACTATGTGGTTCACATGAGAGTAAGAACACTGGAGCTCATTCCTCAGTTTACTTCCATTTGTTGTTTGTGTTACACTTTCTGTTTTCTCCCCACTGTTTAGATGCATCATAACCCTTTAAATTTTTAATTTTCATTTGCTTTACCTATTTTTTTAATGCTTTTGAGTGTTTTTGCTATTTTATTTTTTTATTTTACAACTTTGGTCCTGGTTTTCCCCATCTCGTCCCTAAATCTCACACTGTAGTGTCTGACTTTGGCCCAGAAAGCGTGTGGTTATGATCTCCCCTGGCATCAAGGGCTGTGGTAGAGAATTTTTGGTCTCTAATGGACCTACCCAGTTGTCTTTCCTGTCTGGAAGAAGAAAACACCACAGTTAAATATCCTGCATGGCGCTTAAATAAAGAGCTAAAAAGAAATGAAGTGGGATATCCCCAGCTGCTTGATACATTAACGTACAAAGGTCTGCACATTTTCCTTCTTCAGCAGTACTAGAATCAGCTAGAAATAAAAAAAAAAACTAATTAAAAACACCCTTGGTTCCAGGGCTGCTCCCTGGCACAGGTTCCTTGAGACACGCAGGAAGTTGTGCTCTTGTCAGCTGGGCTCCAAAACCAAACAAAATGGGTCTTCAGAAGAACCTTGTCAGCACGAGAATTGCTGACAGTTTCTGGTTTACTGTGTTGGTAGAACACAACCTTTTAGAGGACCACTCACCTTTGTGTGACTACAACAGAAATGTCAAACAGGCTCCTGTTCTCCTCAAAAAAAAAAAAAATCGGCCACAGTGCAATTCTTACAAGGTAAAGGAACATTCTCAAATCTCAAATTGTGATTACCCACTTCCCTGTTAAGGCCGGACAGGCAAACTCAAGGTTTCTTCATTGCTCCATGTCCGAGTAGCTGGCAGGGCAGCTGCCTGGAGCAGCAGCTGGAGTTGTGCTCTGTGTCACTGTTGGTGTTTTAGGAGCAATGCTGCACTTGGCAGGGGCTGTGCTTCAGCTTTTGTTCACATCATGGCTTTGCACACGACCGTGCCTCCCCTGTCTGTAGTCACGGGGTCCCAGCTGGAGCTATTCACAGAATGACCGTACATACACACATCCAGAGGAGAAGGGCATACTTACTTGGATATCACAAGGATACTCACTTGTGTCTGACTTTGAAATGCGCCTCTAGTGTGTACATTCCCAACCTTTTCTCCTGTTACAGTTCCCTTGTTGAAGGGTTTGATCTCATCTCTGAACTCTTTGGCTGAGAGAAAGGACCCCTCTCTGCCCCTTTTCTGACTGCATGAAGGGAAGGTGGCTGGCAGCATGCCCTCTGCATTTACTGCCAGGATAGAAACTCCCCTGGTGCCAGCACACACCCCGCCTGGGAGTTCCATATGGCACCACGTCTCAAAGGAACAGCTAAAGGTCAGCAGCATGTCTTTTACTGTGGAACTTACCTTTACTGTTACCGTCCCATCCTGACACCTTCTGGGCAGGAGCCTTTGTGTGGGTGTGAACTCAGCAGCCTGAGTTGTCAGTCCCCTGTAAAATCCTTTAACTATAGGAGGGGTGAGGGGGAATATGTTTAGAGAAGAAATTTTCCATATTTGCATTATATTAGTAACTGAAACAGCTGCCCAGGATTCATTCTACTACATTTCAGAAAACAAAATCGCCATCCTGTGTGCCACTAAATATTTCACAGAAATGGATAAAGAATAATTTAACTAAGAAGCACTGTCAACCTAGCTGAAATTTGAAACTCTGTACTTGTGAGATGTGGAGGTTCATAACACTGTGGTCTTGCTCTCACAAGTGTGCCCAGGCACATACACACAAATACACACACACAAATACACTCACACACACACACATATACACATGTCCACATGTACTTGCAGTTTCCCAGAATAGTACATATTTACAGAAAATGCTTGCCTGTAGGACTGCTGTGGTAGGATTCACACCTTTATACCTGAGAGTGGGCGGTTTACAACCTTTACTAAACATAACAGCATTTTAAGGAAGGAATATGCAGGAACATTTGGCTTTCCATCCCACAATATACTTTGACCCTTTTTTGAACATTTTTCATATATAGCACAATTGCTAAAATCCCAGTTGTTTCCTATTTACTTTGTTGTAGAAGTTTGTTATGTACATATGTTTTTTGATTCGGATGGCATGATAAGGGCTGGTTTAAATCATGTTGGGTTTTTTTATTTTCTTGTTAATGGAAATTATCTCCTTTAAGGAGTTTCATGGCCAATGTCACCTTTGTTTAGTGTATTTGAGGGCTCATTCCTTGTTCAGATGCCTAGAAGGCCTCAGCAGAGAAAAATGTTGCCTAATCTTTAACAGAACTCGGAAGTCTTGCTGAGAAGTTGAAACAGGATTAGAAAACTCAGTATCTGATCCTTTGAGGACAGCTGCTTCAAAGGAGCTATACAAAGCTGGAGGAAAAAAAAAGGGTGAATGAACAAGCTTGAACCCTTTGAAATATTTACTGTTCAATGAATTTGGAGAGGACAGGGGAACATGATGAGGCATTCCCACTCCTGAAGGGTGATAGTATCCTCTTGTTTTATTAATAGGAAAAGTATGATATTACTACTTTGACATTCTTTTGTTTGACAGAAGCAGAAGCTGGAGACATTGATTTAAGTATTATACTACATATATATATATACACACACACACACACACACGTGAAAGTGGTAGAAAAAAGCTTTAAAAGTTCCATTTATTTCTCAATATTGTCTTTTTTTTCCAGGAATACTTCAATTCCTTGTAAAACACATCCAATAACTGGATCAATAGCCATCATATATTAAACACTAATCATTAAGAATCATTCTTTTACATGGTTTACACTATCACTCTATGTCCTGGGAGCAGTTCCTCTCAATTTCAAAGCAGTTGTGGAGCTCAAGTTCTAGTTTTGGCTCTCTGCATCAGACAGAGGCGTGTATGTCCTGATAAAAATTCAGACTTGGCAGGGAACTGTTCCCTTGTCACACAGTGTGTACCTATCCTGTGCCTGAATTTATTTACCCAGCCACTACTTGCAAACACCTGTGCAGTTCTCAAGTTTGCTTCAGTATCTTCTCTCCGTTTGTTTTTGTTAGTTTTTTTAAAAAAAACAGGCTTCATGTTTTTGTTGATAAACTTGAATGTTTTCATTATATATTTCCTTACGCTCATCTTCTGAAAGCATCTTAAATGATCACCTGATCTGTAGAATAAACTATAGTTTCATAAAAAACTTGGGCTTGGATCTCTCCAGGTGACCATTTTGTCATGGAGACAACGTGATCCAAAGGACACAGCAGAGCACGCCTTAGATGCCAAGGGACTCAGCCAGTGTTATCCATGCAGTGTTGTGTTTATACGAGCTCCTAAATGCCAGGGAAACTTTTCAAACATAAACCAAACATAGCCGTTAATATTTTATTTGGCAACTTCATTGAGTTGCTGTATGGAGCCAGTAAAACTCAGTGTGGAGGAACAGCTCTTGCCAGCCCAGCCTGAGAATGAGGATCCCAGTAATCAGGCATATGCCCTTCCTGTGTGCATGGTATTGGGTTTTTAATTGCATTTAGTGCAAAGGTAATAAGACCGTGCTAATAGATTTAGGAAAAATAATTGTTGAAAACAAAACCCAGTCTTGAGTCAAAAGTTCATTGGTTTTGAGAGGATTGTAAAAATATTTCAGGGGGGGCCTTAAATTCTTCAGTGGATTTCTATTTATCTATGGTCATGCACATGCTAAATAATGATATTAAATAAATTACTCTCCTGTTGTGTTTTATAATAGAGCAAAGCCTTCCAGCTATATAAACAACACTTTATTTTTCCAGCATTATGGAATAAAATGGGCAGATGGCTTTGTGGGTTGACTATTTGAGTTCATGACTGAACAGCAATTTCCAAAGTTGAGCCTAACTGCGACAATAAGTTATGCCTTTTGTAATGCTCACTCATGCAAATTAAGGCATCGTTTGAACAACCTGTGCACATTCAATTTCATATTTGGTAAATCTTATGTATTTCCCATCATGTTGGAAGGAACTGCCAGTGTTTTAAAAAAGCAATTTATTTTGTCGTCTTTGAAGTAGCTGATGCATTAGTAACCCTGCCACCTTTGAAATTAAACAGGATTTTGTCTGCAGTTTGAACACTCTGAAGTGTTCTTCTGTTTTTAAATCTCATATGCGTATCTGAAATGCCTTCAGCTCTCCTGCAAATGGGTTTTGTTTAATGATTGCTGTTGTCTCTAAATGGGTCTTGGCATTTTTATTCAGTTTGTGATGAAGCAATTATTTTTGCTAATTGAATGTGCAGGGAATGACTTGAGACAGGGAGCAAACAACATCCCATAGTCATGGGCACTTTAGGATTGAGAAGGTAATCCAAAATACGGCATAGCAGCCTTTGTATTTCATCTTATAGCTCTCCCAATATACGAGTAGTTTTAATGTCTGTGACGCAAAGGCTTTATTACTTCCTCAAAGTAGAAGTGAAATATTCACTTTGCATGTGTGCAGCTTGCCAAAGAAGTGTCCTAAGCGATGTTTGCCAAAGCACGCTGGTTTTGGTACACTGCTTGTTACCATTAACTGCTCAAGTATTGGGCTGGTGAGTACAAATAATAGAAAGATAGATGTGCTGTCAGATCCTTCTGGTTACCTGAGATATTTCACCACAGAATCAGAGCAATGGAAGGAAAGACAGCTTTGAGCCAGACCTGCAGGTCTCAGGTGCTTGCAACAACAGTGGATGTTTGTGCATGCTGGGAAGGTAGAAATGTCCCAGTCTTTTCTCTCCCAGTCCTTTGCTGACTATAGCTTAGAGCACTGCAAAAAGTACCTTACTGTCACTCCTTCAGTGTTGATCATCACCCAACATGACATTAAATAAGTTTCAGGCTAAATCAACCATTTAATTCCTTCAAAAACATACTGATTTCTTAAAAACATCACATCAGTCTTAAAAACATACTGTTTTCTACTGAACTGTATTGATGAAAAAACTAAAGAAAGAAGGGAGATTACTAATTTCATAGCAATTGAGCAGTGAGATAGGAAAGCTTTGGAAGAGGATGAAGTTAGCAAGAGAAAACTGAGCTACGTTTTAGAGAGGTCTCACTCACTGAGAGCCCTGTTCAATGCACATCTGTTGCTGAGAAAGGAAACCAAACTAGGTTTACTGAGACTGGCACAATAAGTATTATTTGAAAATACCATATGGATAACATTAGTCACTTGGTACTGGACAAGGTGAACTATGAGGTTAATCTAGTATGGAAAATCCCATTGATAATGTTGGCATGTGCTCCACAAAATTGGCTGCCCAGTGAACAAGGGAAACATTTTTTTTTCACTGTGTGACACAAGAGACCCAAAGCAGTCAAAAATCCAGTGACTGAGAGATAGTACACACCAGATAGGAGGTATTTGCTAAAATTGCATGTGCTGGGCATTGCTGGCATGATTTCCCTGTATAATTGCTGGATTTGTATTGTAGTGTATGCATCACTAAATTTCCTAAAACTGCGAAGCAATTTGGTCAGCTCTGTTGAAGAGTTTTTTTGTGTCAAACCTTGTAAAGTACTGATTGTGAAAGAACCATGAAAGAGAAAGCCACAGAATCCCTTTAAAATATGTCAAACAAACCAAGCAAGGGCAAAAATTAGGTGACAAAAATCGCATTTATTTTTGTGAACAGGCAAAAATGGAATTTTGCTGTAAGCTTAGCCATGCTTTGCCATCACATCATTATTGCTGCACTAACATAGCATAACTCTTTTTGTCAATGTATTTCTGTTAATTTGACAGCCTTTGGTAACATTCAGATCTCTCTTGGGATGTTAATATGTCCTGGGCTGAAATGAATAGAGTGTGCAATCATGGTTTATAGCTCATTTTAAAATTATTTTCTTCTTCAGAAGATTAAAGAAACCCATATGCATGGTTTGAACTCTCCCTTGCCCATGTGATGGGGAATGGAATAAACACAAGTAAAAATTGGTCATCATCCTTGCAGTGTGGTGTTGCACTATGTCTGGCCCTGGGAGGGCTGTATGAATTTGACTGCAGTGCCCTGTCAGAGGAGTAATCCTCCACTCAGAGTCTGGTGAAGTGTCCCTAGAGCTGTGGCACAGTGCATCTGCCACCTACCTGTGGATGGTGGTGAATGCCCAAATTTAAAGGTTGAGTATGTGTATGTCTAACAGCCACTTTGAAAAACATTGGGGTTAAGGGGTGGACAAGTCATTGTGCCCTTAAGTAAGACATTATGGTCAGTGTTTTTTTTGTCTTCCATGTGATAATCGTGGTCTTGTTAGATTTCCACATTCCCATGGAAATGAAGTTAGGATGTGCACAGAAACACTGCCGTTCGTTTTGTATTCTTTCCAGTGCACTTTTCATCTACACATCATGGAGCAGAAAATGAGAGGCTTGCACTCCCCGAATTCTCACAGGAGATCATTAGGATTCCCCACTGTTGTCTAATCATGTGCTGTCCCATTGATGTGTAGTCAATTGATGGGTAATTGTGTTTTATGCAGTAGATCTCGCTTGAGTAAAGCAGTATGTTGGCTTTAGTTACGAGAAACTGGTATGGATTTCAAGCTCTTAAATGAACAACAGATCATTCTGTGCTTCACAAAGTATAAGCACTAAGTATGAAGGGAATAAGTAATGGGGAAAGGAACATTTAAAATTTGCGTTTGCAAACGGACTTTCTTTGTATGGAAGAAGTATATCAGATGCATGGCAAATCAGCTTATTGTTTAATTTTTGAAATGCTGGAAGGAGTTTATGAATAAGACTGCCCGTGCATTAGAGGGGCTGCCTTAGCCACTGAGGTGTGCCTGTCATAACACACTGGATTGAAGTTCCTGCTGTGAGCTGGGGAGCTGCGAGGCCTGAGCAACACCAGGGAGAGTAAATGAGGGGTGTAGAGGAAAAAAGTTGTCTTCAGACTCTTTTTTTATTGTGTGTGCCTCATGCTCTGAGCTGCAGTCATTAGTCCATTGTGGGTGAACGTAGTAGGGCTGTGGCTGAAGCTGTGCTGGGTACCCAGGCCTCTGGATAATACTGCTGAGTGTTTTCTGCAGTTTGAGGGAGTGCAGGACCCTGCAATCTAATTTTCAGATATACATTAGGAAAAGAATCCCTCAGCATCAGGGCAGTTATGGTGAGCCCCACGATGTCTGGTGGGCATAGGCCATTATTTATGAAAGAAAACCTTACTTATAAAACAAAACCTCTTCCCCACAAAGCTACCAACAACCTGGGTGGAGGGAAGGCTGACTTCTTTTTCATGGAAGTAGCAAATTCACTGACCCCGTCAGCTTCGTTTTCTATGGTCTGGCTGGTTGGCCCTGAAAGTGCTTCTGTCTTCGAGGGTTTTTGCAGGAGGGAGTCATGCCTGTCCCAGGCAGCCAGTGGGGTCATCCGCTGGGGGAGGCATTTTGGGCTGTGTGGCCTGGCTTGGCTTTTGCTTTGTTGCCACCTCTACGGGGTATGCTGGGCTATTTTGAAGTTAGTGGTATTATTAGGCTGAGTGACATTAAACCAGGAACCTTCATGAGCATGTGGGAATGCCTCTCTGGTGCTGCAGGGCAATATTGATTAGCCTCAGTGTGAATCTGAGAGTGGCAGCACGGGAAAGGTTACTTAATATTATTTTGTGGCAGCACATATGTTTTGCAAAGGACTGTTTTGAAGGTCAGCCGTTTGCACGTACCGCTTTTCCCAGTTCCCTGTCTGCCTTCAGCTCACAGCCAGGCTGGTTATTACTTATAGTCATTTTTGAGGTTGTGTTTGAGATGAAGACAAGAGGTAGGGCAGATTATCAGTGGTAGCTGATGAGGTTGTTATGATGAGACATTAGCCTGGGACAGGAGAAAAGGGAGAATATAATGCATTCGCTTGCCTGTCTGATAATGGTGTGGCAGTTTCTGTTTGTGCACATACAATGCTGGTAATTCGGTGTGTTGAGAAGCACTAATAGAAGGTTATAAAGCCTGCAGAGTTGTTCCAGCTGCTGTTTTATACAGATGCACCACAGTATGAAACGATGACATTTGCTTGTAGCAAGTTTTGCTTCTTCTTATTTTAATACACCTTGTATACTAATGTGTTCTATGATAAAACTCCATTTTCAGTGACCCATACACTTTTTAAATATGCACCAGCTCTTTCTCAGACAAGGCAGGCACAATTTTTTAATGTATTTTTCAGCAAAATCAAGGAAAAAGGGTGTATTATGATGAGTTTTGTACACAAAGGTACATCAGAAAATAATCAGAATTCAGACTTAATCCTTTGCTTTATATTTTTTGTTTCTTTCCTTTCTTATCTAACTTCTATATCCTTTTTTCCTAGTCCTTGTCTAAAGATTGGAAAATTCATAGTAAAAGATATATGTTCTCACAATCTGATCTTTACTGTGTAGCCAAAATCTCCTGACCTTCAAATGTAGAATTCCTTCAGTTTAGTGACTCCACTGATTAAAAAACTCCTAGGAAAGATGGGGTGGAACTGTAAATGTTCAGTAAGATTAAGAGGTTCAAAAAGGTTGAACTGAAACCAAATCCTTAATTTGGCCACTAAAGTTGAATTAATAATTCCTCAGTGAAGTTATTTTTACTGCTGTAAGATAAAGAAGTACTAAATATTACTGTAGCATCACTGATTATTAAAATGGAGGTAAAAGCTGAGTATTCATGCTTTATGAGAAGGCAGAGGAGCAGTACAAGAGGTTGTAAATATGATGTCATATTTTTATTCCTTGACAGACAGCTGCTAACACCTGGTATTAGAAAATTTGGGCATATATGCCAAATAAAATTAGTTCCACACTGTTCATTGTGGCATTTTCAAGACATCCACTAAATCTCTGTTCCACTCACCACTCTCTTATTGCCTGCTTTGCCAATACTTGATGAGTAGTTGATGTCTGTATTTAAGGAAAATAAATGCTCGTTTGATGTGAACAGGGCTCTTGACATGAAGAGAACTCTGGGGTTTGCAGGTTTGCCACAAGTTGCACGTGTTATCTTTGTAATATGGCTTTAGATGTGAAAAGGATGAAGAATGCGGTATATTCCTACCTCTTAACAGATATCAGGACGATCCTGTTCACAAGGATGTGTTTTTGAGGCAGCCACCATGCTAATTACTGCTTCCTCAACTTGGGAATTCCAGCTTGCTCATCAGACCAGAAATAACAAAGTCAACAACAGTCTGGCATTTAGTATTTTCATATTACCATCTTCACTGTTACTGGTATGTTTTTTTGAAGTTGTATTTTACATGACCAGTTGCAAACAAGAGTTGGTTTTCGGTGTAGGAACAGCTGGTAACAGCAGATTGGGAATGCTGGAAAGGAGAGATGAATTGCCCAGGCCTATCAGCTGCACACCAGAGGGATGTAGGAATTGAAATGCCAGTGTTTTGGAGAGGGGGTGATCAATGTGAATTTGAAGCTTGTCTCTGCCTCACTTCAAGTGACGAAATATTCCTGACATCAGCTTCAGGAGAGACACTTATGATACCTGTGAATTGGTTAGGGACTGCCTTGCGAGGAGAACTTTTTGATATATTATCAACTGAAATTTTCATCTGTTTCATAGGAGAATTGCAGTATTTTTGAAACAAACACAACCAAGACTCATCATTTCACAGGAAGGACAAAAAAATAGAAATCTCAGTGGTAGACTCACATTGAAGGAAAGTAGTTAAAAGGTACCAAGCCTACGTCACTCCAAAGATAAAGGTTATAAGAGCATCTCCTTTACACCTCAGTGCAGAAGCTTGGTGGCCATCTGCTGATTAGAAAAAATAAATGAAAGTGTGAAGTGTTTTGCTTGGCATACTGTAATGTCAGCTACCCTTATCTGCAATTTAAGATTATACTGCACTGGGAAATAAAGCAAAAATAACCCCAAAATATCTCCAGCCTTTTCAAACTAACTATTGCCTAGGCTAATTCTATTACATATTATATATGTAGAATTAAGTGTTTAAATGTTACTAATTGCTAATTACTAATTTTTGATTACCCTAATTAAAAAGCAACAATTCTTTTATTTCCCTGCTAAATGTTTTAGTCAAGATTTTATACTTATGTAAGTAAAATTAGAAATATGTAAACTTGAGCCTAGATGTGTCTCCTATTGGATCTATATATTCACTAGAAACACAAGGATCAGCTAGGGTAGGAATCACCAACCTATTCCATGCATATAATGGAATATTCCTTGTAGAGGATAGCTGTGAGTCTTTTGTGAGTTACTGTGTCCATCAGTAAAACTGGCTCTTCTAGGGGTGCACTCAGGCTGGAGAGATGTGCTGAAACACCTCATGCACAACCGAGGATAAATGACCGAATGTAGGTTTGCACATATAATGCAAATCTGAAAATACAAGCAGGGCAGAAACACAAATGTATAAAGATTCAATTTTATCAGTAACATGGTAAGCAGAGTCTGGAAAAAGAAAGAGGCTTTTGTTCAGCATATTGCCGGCTTTTCTGTTGTGTCTTAAATTATTTGTACCACTAACATTCCTCAAGGTGTTGGTAGGAATTTCTGCATGAGCAAGGCTGCAAAATACAGTTCTACTAATGTCAATACCTTTTGAGGTGCATGGCTGCTCCATTCTATGGAAATTTATACTGATGGGTAGCTCTCAGAAGCCAGCTGAAATATGTACCCATATGAATTTATGTTGTTTGTAAAATTACATGACAGAAATGCAGTATTTCCTGTGAATTATTACTGTAAGCCTTCCTAAGTCTCTTGTCTTACATTACATTTCCTAAAGTCATGGCAAAAATGCTGTACTTTTTAGGCATGTATTTCAAAGGTCAGCATGAAGTTATATCTCAATTCGTATATAAGAAAGGAAAATAATAATTGCAAGAAAGTGTTGCTATTCATTGGCTTTTCAATAAATCTTCTTGTTTTTACTTCGTTTGCAGCATATGATTTCAGGGAATGAAGCCAAAGTGGACTTTAGTGCCAGCTAGTCTCAGTTGCATATAGCAACTCCTTAATTATCACTTAGCTTCTCCTTTATTGTGTTCTGTGCTCCTTAGTTTATAAGGATTGCTTTCAGTAAGACAGTTAAAGTCAATATAAATGTGCTTGGAGATTAATACCTTGCCTGTTAATTTGTTTCCAGCTTCTCATCTTTATTGTTAAAATGTACATCAGGTAGGAATCTGAACATGCTTAGTTTTGGCTTTTAGCTGACGGTTCTTGCTGCCTACCAAGAATGCAAAGCCATAAAAGACATCTGGCAATAGGGAGGAAAAACCTGTAAATATTATTTGAATGCTAATTGTACTTCAGGTTTTTTAAGACATCTCGCTAGAAGCCTTAGTAGTCTTTTACGTTCTTGCATTTCTGGGCTGGTATGACCTGAACAGAGAGAATGAGATTGTAATTTCCCTTCTGCTGGGGGCGAATATAATTTATTTTTCTTATTATTATTGGACTCTCTTAACAGGAATTAAGACTCATTGCTTTAAAGACACATGCATTTAATAACAGGGATTTGATGTCTGCTGAGCTCAGTGCCCATATGTAGTCTCCTACAGATCAGAAGCAGTGCACAGCTGCAGATATTTGTGCACATGAAGTGCCTTACAGGACCACTGCCTAACTGCATGCATTTTACATGCTTTTCTTCTGATATGGATCTAAAGCTGCCAACAACAGCGTGGGAGCAGCAAAAATTAAAAGGAAAGGGAAGGAATGTTTCCAATAAAAGTTTGCCTCCCTTGCATAGTCTAAGTGACAGCAAGCATTCCAGCTTTGAGGGCTTTCAGTTGGCATTGTATGAAAATATGTTTCAAAGTGGGGGCAAAAGGATGAATATAAAGAGGGGGAGGAAAGGACTGTGGCACCACTGGGCTTCACTCAGATTTGCAGCCAAGGCTGTGGAGAGGGAAGTGATGACAACTGTGGAGTTATATATGCGTAAGAGCAAAGTTTCCCACACGTGTTCTCATCAGTATCACAGTTTGGGGTGCTTGGTAATGGAGGTTTGGGCTTCAGCCAGTAGGGAGGCAAGGCCAACCACAAAGTTCAGATCTGGATCCAAGTGCCTGTGTGTTTGGGAGTAGTTATCCCTCTGGTTTGAGATTTTACTCATCTTAGCCATGCACAAAAATAAGTAAGAAACACGAACAAAGATGATTTTCAAGTTGCAGCTGTAATACTTTAAGCCCTTTAGCAGTTTTGATTAACCAGGGGATTACATGAGATTTTCTGTGCCATTTACTTTATTTTAGCAAATTTATATATGACAAGTACTTTGTCATTTGTACTGCAGATCAATCTTGAATGAGCCTGAAATCAGGTTTGGAGTAAATACCACTTGTGCCTCCATATTAGGTCTTGTGCTTTAGGGAGCACCTGGTTATCTGCAGGAGAGAGAGTGAGCTCCTACCCTACTCTAAAACCAGCTCTTCAGCCATACTAAGGGAGAAGAGATGGAAGCCACTGTGCTGGCAGTGATGTGGCAGCCACCGGCCAATGTCACAAAACCGTGGGCAGAAATGGCCACAATGAGTTGCACTTGCTGTAGGACATCACTGCATTTTGCTAAACAGCCCCATTTTCTGCTTGGAAGATCTGATCTCTACTCCATTTCTGTGGACTCTGCTGCTACAAGCATAAAAATGGACATCCTGTGCTCATCTTCCTGACTTACTTGAATGGGTTAGAATGTATAGAAGATGGTGGAGATTGCTTAATTTATTTGAACTTGAGAAGAAGGCCTTGGTTGCTGGAGTTGGTGTGGCAGTGGCCTACAGCCTTCTCCTTTTTTCTCTTGCACTTCTGTTGTGGCAGGAGCTCCTTAATTCTTGGAGGTTCTAGAGAATCCCTGCTTCTTGTAAGAAGAAGTCTTTGCTAGAGTTTCACCACCTGAAGTCCTAAAAGGCACTTCTTCTGCACACAGCAGTTCTGCCTGAGCTGGGGTCCAAAGCACGTCCAGAAGCTCCTTTGGAGTAAGAGAGACTGGAATTGTTTCAATCATTTTTCATTTTATTCCATTTCAACCATAGATAAAGCCAACACCAATCTAATTAAACAGTCTTGCATGTATTGATCAGATTCTGAAATTTGCATTTAACACTGTAGCTACAGTGGCTCATGGCATATTATGTAGAATAGGGAGGTTTTGAAGAGAATATTTGCTTTGTTAGTGGTCGTTTTGTAAAAAAGGAAGCTAGTGGCCCTTTGTAAAAGCACAATAACTCAGGGTCTCCTAAATAATAAATGTCTGTCTTGAAAATAGGACTGTCCCATGCTCCGTTGTGTCCTGGTGGTTAGGTCACATGAAGTAGACAATTGAGCAAGCACACTGCATAAGTCTGATAATGGATAGGTCCTTGGAAGCAGCTGTCCATGATTTAGCAGTTCTTTTAAAAGGGCATAATAATTCTAATGTAAACCAAAGGTGGTTTTTTTCCCTTGGTCATACAAAAATAACACATCTAAGCAGTCCTCATGCCCCTTCTAATTATACGAGCTACTGATTCTGGATTAATGTAGTTCATTCCAATTCACACTGTTCCTGTTAAAATGCAGTTGGCATCAAAATGATCCTATCTTAAGACTACTACTGTATATGATATAATTAAGGAGTAATCCCTTTCAAAATTGGTCATTAGCATTAGCTAGCAATTTGCTTCAAAAGGTTAATGCTACAACTATGGTAAACAATAACTAATTTCATGGGGATTTATTGCCGTTAAAAAATATAATCAGTTTCTAATAGCAATACTTATTTTTTTAAAAAACGGTAGATTGGTTGAGTGCACTCAGATTGCTTTACAATGGATATTTTCCTGGCAGATGAGTAATCCTCTGCTAGTAATTTCAGTTCTGAGTTCTCAGGTTTAGCACTTCAATTATGCATTCTTCGTTTGTTTTATTAATTGTTTGGTTATATTTGACAATGCTGAACTATACATGCATGCATAATATATGACATATTATTCATGAAATTTTGCAATGTGACAGGCTCTGGTTACTCATGAGTAATACAGCAACTGTCACATAATAAATAGAGTAAAGTGACTTTATGTAAGCTTGTTCTAAGTTCTTAAACATAATTATCTGAATTGTTGAAAGGAAATAAGTGTTGAAATTACTGTGATGCATGATGTAGTAATTCGAGGAAATAAATTCTTATGCAATAGGTAGAATTCTTCTGAAGATGTTTATGACAGGAACAAATGAAATAAATGGAGATATTCAGTACTTAATACCAAGGTTGAAGGTGGCTGAGATTGTCATGCTAACCCTCGCTGTAAATTTCTGCCACTTTATTAACTGCAGAAGAACTGGATATAATTACATAGGCATAGAACTTAGCTGTGAAGAAGTATTGCTGCTCTGTGGAGCTGAAGTTCTTGCAGGATTGGCCCTGCACGGTAGGAAACACACAACTGATGCATTCTGTGAATTGCAGTATTCTGGAAAGCCTGGTTTCATGTCTCTTCTGGTCATAAAATACAACAACCTCAGCTCCCTCCCAGTGCCTTCAGATGAAAATTTTCTGCCATGGAAATCTAAGGAAACCTACTGTCTTTGGTTTGAATCAAACAAAATGAGAACCGTTTGCTGAATTGCAAAGTCTCATTCCAGCTGACTTTGAGGTAGGTGTGTGTGGCAGGTGTGTGCTGCCCTGGTGCCTCGTGGGAGCGATGCGTGGGTGTGTTCTTCCCTCATCCTTCACTCCTCCTGTACTTCCCACTCCCCAGATCTCCTTGTGCACAGAGATATTCCTGAATTTGGAAACAGGCTGAGAGTCTGACCACAGACTTTGTAGGTGATGGAGAAGGTGAAGCGATAGCCACTGAAACTACAGCTCCCACAATTCTCCAGAGCTTGAGGATTGCAGATTTTGTACTGAAGCTGACTATTTTGAAAAGTAACATTACAGAAGGACTCAGGGAAATATACAGTGCTTGCATTAAAGTTTTGAGGCTTTAGTTTCAGAGTACTTTTGTTTGTATTGAAAGTACCAGGAAAAAACCACTAAAATTTTCAAAATAAAAAAAAAATCCCACAGAACATTTCATTCTGTAAAGCATTTTGAATTTTTCCTTAGGCTGCATGATGTTACACTGGTCTTGTTTTTAGACAGTAAAATATTTTTCAGTGATTTCTCACAGTATAGGGGTTTTGTATGCAAAGAAGGAAAAATAATGATTGCAGATAAATGTTGCCACTTACTGAATTCCATAAAATGCATACTAACCTTCTCTGAACTTGCAGAGTAAAATTATTTTTTAAATTTCCAAATCTCCACCTTGTTGCTTTTTTCCCCCCTTGAAAACCCGTATTAGCATTGCTACTTTAGGACTTTCACCAATTGTTTAAATTACAAAAAAATTTTGAGATAATTTAACCTCTAAATAGCAGAAATTAGTAAAAAATTATGACTTAAAGTGAAATCACCAAGACCATTGGTACAGTAATCCATTACACTTTTACTATCAGTTTCTTCTTGATTTTTATTCGCCTACAGCGCAGTAAGTAACTTCACAGGAGTCAATCAGACCTGAGTAGAAAGAGCATCAACCAACCTGTCAAGAGTAACACCTCCAAATTCACCATTTTTATTATATTTTTATATTTATATTTTATTTGTATGCTCTGGACAGTACCTCCAGCTTCATTAAGACAGGGCTAATACAACGTAACTGTTCTTTCCTGGGTTTCTAGAGAGAACTAGAAAATAGTATCTGTTCATTTCCTTGCAAATCTCAGCATTTGATCAAGAGAGGAATGCACGACTGCAAAGAGTTCTTTTGTGGAGTAGGTTCTACAGATTAGATTTAAAGATGTAAGTAAGTATTCTTTTCGTGATCATAATTTTGGTACCCCTTTTGAATTGTTGTGTTTAAAGACAAACTGACAACCTTGTAAATTAAATAGAAATTGTTACAGCTGAAGTTCATGTGCATTCATTAATATTGGAAGTTAGCTTTAAAAAAACTTCAGCCACATTATAATCTCTCGAAGTGCTACTAATATATACTCACACTTTTCTTATGTTGTCTTCTGTTAGTAAGAATTAGATTCTGCTTTCATTTACTGCACCTGCAAACTGCTGACCCTATAGTTCATTTCCTAGTATGTAAAACTGAAATTAAGATTGTGGGCATCTAGTTTTGCCTCCCTGGTGCAACACAAAAAGAAAATTGACTTTCCCCAAAATTTCTTATATGCAAAAGGAATTCTGGGACACTAGGAAAGTGAATTCAGTGACTTTTTATAATCTTTATTTCACACTCCGTTACAGAATTACGTGGAATAATAGTACTATTTTTTTAAGCAGAACTAAGTTAAGCTTGAGAGCAGTGAACCACAATTTAGTAGAAAAAGTTCTACATGAAAATTCTTTGCAAACATAAACAGGAATATCTCCGTTGACTCCACTGGCCTTGTGCATTTCAGGAGACAGAGCAGTCTAAGGAGTCAGTGCCTCACTCAGCCCAGATGTATGTATTTTACTCTCTTTTAGTCTCATTCTATTAGCTGTGTCATTCAGCTGGCATCTGTGCTTTGGTTTTCGTGCTACAGATCCTGTTATATCAGTTCCAGTGACGCATAAATACTAATTCATCCATATGCTGGCTTTTCTGACACAGGTGTGTTTGAGATCATGGAGGTGTTATTTTAAAGAGCACATTGTTGCATTGGTCATGAAGTCACACAGCAATGTCTGTTTTACAGAGAAATATGTGTGAATGAAATGCACTGTTAGTATTGAATAAGTAAGCTTCACTGTGGCAATTTTTATGTATGAAGAGTATGAGAGGAGATCTGTCAGTAACATGTGAATAATAAGCCTGAGATGTACCAAATGCCTAGTGGAAATGTGGTTCCTAGAGCTGTTCTCTCATACTGAATGCTAAATACAGGCTTCTGAGATGAAAGAATAAAATCAGCATTCAAAGCATATTTGTTTTAGGACTGTTAAAGGATTTACTTTCCATTCACTACCAGCATTTTTGCTCTCACATTTCTCATCTGTTTACCTACAGACTTACCACAGGGCTTCATTGTGTGCCCTCTTCTGTCACACAAATGTGCTGTCTAGCAGAAAACCAACAAGAACATTACTGTATTGATTTTCTCTCATGCCTGCAAGTCATGAAGGTTTCGTGATTAATATAAATCAATATTTGTGGTAGAGCAGGAGGTGATTTGCGTAACTGCTGATGAAAGAGAGAACACTGAAACTTTCATTCAACACTGTATGTTATTTGTAAATACTTGCCTTAAGAGGATTTCCACTGTACCTGGCTTCAATACTGTGAAGCTTGAAGATTTTGGTGTGATATTGGCAGAATTTCCTCAGCTGTGAGCCCCTAAAATTTTAGCACAAGTTAATTTTAAAAAGAGCTAGAATCTAAGCTAAATCCCCTGCTTTCTCACTACTTGTTAGAGGAGAGATGTGATAGAATGAGATAGAATAGAATAGATTATTTGAGTTGAAATGCAATGACCACCTAGTCCACCTGCCTGACCAAGGACCAACCAAGTCAAAGCTTGTAGTTAAGGGCATTGTCCAAATGCCCCCTAAACCCTGACAGGCTTGGGGAATCAACCACCTCTCATGGAAGCCTGTTTTAGTATTCGACCACTCTCTCAGTTAGTTAAAAAATGCTTCCTACAGTCCAGTCTAAACCTCCAGATGAAGGGCATTAAATTGTTCCGTGAAAACTGAAAGAGTTCTATGTAGTGTGTAGGTCCAAGGTGAAAGAGTGTACATAGTGATAATGCTGGGCTTTTTGCAGGCTAGAAAATTGCAATCCTAGCTGTACAGCTTATCTGCTCTCCTCTGTAATAACAGGAGGTCTCGTTCACCGGTATTTCCTTTTGGCTTTCCTCATGATTCATTTCAGTCTCTTTTTTACCAGCCCTCTATAAAGAGATTGAAAAACAACAACTGTAAACTTTGAAATTGGAATTAATAAGTTAATCTCTTAAAGGTATGTGCTCATATGTTACATGCATACAAGTATAAGAGTGTTATGCAAGCAATGGGGAATTGATTTTCACATAAAGTCTTTATAGGTATTATAGATGTGATTCATAGTTCAGGTTTCAGCTTGAAATTGTATTCTTCCTGTGCTCTTTTTTTTCAGGAAAAAAGGAAGCTATTGCTGTAAACTTGGTAAATAATCATTTTAAGGCATAAAAGGATGTGTATGGATTTTGAAAACTTAGTTACTGGTTTTCAAAATGGAAGAACTCCAGAGCATGATCCTCTTTCACACTTTTTTCAACTGCTTGTACAAATTCCACATAGAAAACTGACCTGCCACACATGTTGCATAATTTACATTAGAAAACAGCTTTGCAATACTTCACTTTGCTCACTGTTATGACTGGATTTCTATCAACAAATCCACCTTTTAAAAGCTTCACGTGGTAAGCATTTAAGTAGCTCAGTGAAAACAGGTCTCTGTTATGGGCTAGTAACTGAGTGTACTCAAAATAAATGGTGGTTCTGTATCTCTTTAAAGTTTTACATTACTTGAAGAAAAGTGTATTACAGCTAAAGTAGCTGCACTTTTGGGGATACAGAAGTTTTTTATATGTCTAAAGAACACGGCATAGCAAATGGTCTAATCTGGCTATCACGGCCTGTCTTTGGACCTGGGTGTGTGAAATGTCAATGACCACAATGACAGTCTTTGGCAGCTTGTCTATAAAAAATGTCCACCCCTAAACAGACACCAGCAATGTAGAGAATCCCCACTGCACTTTTAGATACATAATTTTCAAAGTAAAGAAATCAAAAGGGGAAATTCTTCCATCCAGCCTGTCTACAGCATGAACTGAGACAGGAAAAAAAAGGTGATTATATATTCCTCAACTTTATGGAGATGTTTGTATAAAAGGATTTGTTTGGTTCTTTATTTCTTGGTGTTAGAAATGAATGTTTGGCACAAGTAGGATGCATTATTAGTAAAGTCAGACTGCTTGTATTTTTTGATTGAATTAAGGATGAGAAATTCAGGTGAATCCTTGGAAGTTAACACTGCATTCACTGCTGGGAATTGTAGGAAGTGCAAATTATATGTTACACTAGATAGTGACTTCCTTTTAATGATGAAGATTTTTCTCTGGTAGTTCTTGTATTTATGTCATTTGTGTGAGTGTTGTAACAACTGGTGTGGCAACAATTTTGATTGTGCATGATTGCTGTAAAACTCAGTGTCCCAGAAATAAGGAATTTGCCTGATCCTGGTAAGAGTCACTGGTTATCTGATGCAGAAACAGGGTTTGCATAAGTCCCAGCAGTTTACATCAGTAGTTTGACCAGTAAATCATGTGCAGTTTCATTGCTCTTCTTCTGTACTTGTCTTTTGGTATGCTGGTATTCATCCCTGCCAAATGCTTGCTTGTCAGTCCAGTACTTTCTGAATGACTACCTTGTCTTTTACTTTTGAATAACAGCAGGGGCAGGTGGCTGTGTAGTTTCCAATCAAGAAAGAATGCTAATGAATTATAAAGGACTTCTGACTTGCATTTAATAGCACCGTGACATGTTATAGCAGCCTGCCAAACACAGCATTTCTTATAAATCACACTTCAAAGGGCAAAAATGTCCACCTGTCATATCTGAGGCCTCTGCAAAAGATTTGCATTTGAAGATGACATGATTTGCTTCACCTTGTAAAGTACCCTCTTATGATAAATGGGGTTTTTTTTAACGGACAAAATAAGATAATTTAATATTTTCTTCCTTCTGCCCAACCACGACAGCATTGTGCACTTTGTTTCATTTTTGGAAATACTCGATTGCTCTTTTGCAAGAAGAAAATCCATTTCAGGGACGGTGTTTGAATAGTAATTGGCAGCATGCCTGAAGTATTGACATTGTCTCGTCAGGACTTCGTACACTTGCATGTCCATGCAACGCCTAATCTTTCTGAGCAAGAAATTGATTTTATATAAGTTTCTTAAATACTGACAGTTTTTACATACTTATTTTTGTGGTCATACAGATGACCTGGAGCCATGACATACCATCTGAAACACTGTAAAGACCGATGATTTATATCCTAACAAATGGTGGCACAATTTATAGATGTAACATAAGGAAACACATACTAGTTCTTCACTAGACAGTGATGTGTAAATCAAATGGGGAAGGTGATTTTCTGAGCTAAAATAGGGAGGTGTTTGTTTCAGAATTTATCCTCAGGCCTTTGGGCAAGGAATTATTAATCATTTTCAGTTTTCAGAGGATAGTAAATAAAATAAATTTGCTTCTGCAATTTGACCTGATTAGCAGGTATCAGTACAGAATTTTTTTCTTTTTGAAGAGGTCAAGTCATCAGAGAGTTATTTCTGTCTTACAAGTGAAATGAGCAGGAAGGAAGTCTCAGCACTCTGAGGAAATATTCAGCCATCTTAGAGCTTTCTACATTTTCTGTTACATAGCTGTATAAGAGATCTGTACAGCTCTGTGAGATACTGTTTGTTCATGGAAACAAGAAAGGCTAAATCCCCAGCTGGTATAAATCAGCCTTGTTTTACTGAAACAGTAGAGCTGTGCACTTGCTTTATACCAGCAGACAAGCTGGGTGAAAGTAGACATTAGAAAAAGGAAGCTTAGGTGCATAGAGGTATTATTTGCTATATATATTAGCGCTAATTACCAGTAATATAATTACAGTGGCTCTAGGGGGTACATTAATATATGTTTAAAAGAAATTAAATAATTTTTAAGAAAAAGTAAAAAGAAATTTTAAAATAGAGAATTAAAATAAAAAATTAATGCCATAATTCTGCACAGCTGTCACTGGAAGCACAAACCTGGTCTTCTATGTTGTCTCATATATGACTTATTCCATAATTTAATTCAAACTTTGGTGTATGTTTATTTTGGGATTAATATATTTAAAGGTAAAGTTGTAGCACTTTTTTTGATTGAGTCATCCTCCTGCTTTGCGCGATCAAAAATCCTCTCTGGTCGTATTGCCTAGTTTCTGTCATATTGCCTAGTATTATTTAAGCATAAATGCATAAATTCTCCTGAATTTGCACAAAAACAACAACAACAGCAACAACAAAAACAACAACAACCACCAAGCCAAACCAAACAAAACGAAAAATAAACTTAGAGAAAGAGCTAATACCAAAAGGAAGGAGAAAAAGAACTGTTGTCACTTTCACTTGTTTTTCAATGAGCTCTTCAGGATTAGTCTCAATTCAGTCTTCATTCTTCCTAGCTCACGTGGGGAATCTTGAGGGTTTATTCAGAGAATGTTGTTGTGTGCAGGCAAAAGAAGGTCATGCCTGCCTCTTTTCCAAGGTCTCATTACTCTGACCACTCCCGAGAAACATCCCTTCTCAACAAAGGATGTTATCCAGCACAAAAAGATATCGTTGACTGTGAAAGCCAGTTACACCTAGCAAACAGTGTTTCCTGCTGCCCTCATCATTGCCCTACCTTTTGGACTGATGCACGTGTTGGCTGAGTGGGGATTTGTTGTGGAGAAAAGGGAGGTGGCTGACACAGATACAATAAGAAAGAGCAGGATGCAAAAATAAAAAAAATGTGTGAGTGCACACATCGTGAGTTAATAGTTATAAATCTATGCAACGAACTCCATGTGTTCAAAGATGATGAAAAAATACTTTAAATATTTTTCAGCTTCCCTGTAGAGTTATGCTTTTCTTATGTCAAACCTTGATCTATAGTTCTATGGAGGAAAGAAGCATTTGCAATGTTAAAACAACGCCTTTCACTTTAGATTTAAAACAGGATGACAGAAATATAAACATTGTATTAACCCATATTGATTTCTCTTTTCTTTTGGAGGGAGAGGAACGAAAGTAATAAGAAATCTTGAATTTCGTTTCAAAGTCAGTCCCTTCATGCTTATTCTGAAAGTTTAGTCTTTTATGTGAAAAAGTGCCTGCTGACATTATTGAGTACATAAGTCAATGACAAATTTTCCACTGAATTAAATGGAGCCACAATTTCATCTCAAGATACCAAACCAGATTTTAATGTATGTGCTCATTTGCTTTTTGTTTAAATATAAATTGAAAGCTTAAGAATGGCATGGTAAACTATGTATTTTCTAGATTATGCTGAGGAGCAGATTAGTGATTACAATTTGGCATTAGAATTAGACAGGAATAAACCAAGCTGTTTAGCCCCTTCCTGGAATATTTAGGATCTTCCTCTGAAATTTATTTCCTCTATGAGAGTTCAGTTACTCTGCTCCGGATTTTGACCTAGGTCTATTCTGCATCATTTCTCAGTAAATTTACAGATAACGATTGTTTTTGTAAAAACGCCACGTAAGGTACAGATGGGACTGAATTCAGTGTGATGGCTGTTGTTTGCAGCATTCTTAGCAGAGGGCTGCGTTGGTGGAAAGTCAAAGCACTGCAATTTGTTCACACCCAGTCTGGCAAAAAATGAGCATAATTTGTCATTTGGGAGCCAGTATGCAAGCAAAAGAATGCTTTTATGTGACAGACAGGTCTGCACAGGTGTTTGGATCCAACCGACAGCTACAAGATAGGCTACCAGGTACTTCTTTTGGGGAAAGAGCAACACAAACATTTTACCTGATCACATCTGTATTCTGTCAGGGAGTCCTCCTGCCTTGAGAGAGCCCTACCTGCCCCTTCCTGGCATCTGAGGTGGCTGAGTCAGCAGCCTTCACCCACCCTGCACATGTGTAACATAAAGCTGTCTCAGCACTTAGCTGAGACGTGCATTGCACCTGTAAACTTGTCCAAGTGGACTCCAGCAGCATAGCTGTCACAGCATACACCCTGATATAGGCTGTACCAGCTCACCTGCACACAGCCAGCTGGCCAACATCACAGCTGCTTTGGCTGATACTTGGATTGAATTGATTAGTTGTTGAAATACGTTTGATTTGCTTAGAAGCACCTATGTGAGTTGCAATCCAATGGCTTTGTAGATGTACTATGAAAGAACCTCAAGTAGCCTATGTTAGGCAACTCTTAGAAAGAATCTGCCTCCTTACTTGGTTAGAGCATTCTTGGGAGACATTTCAATCAGAATCTTGGTCCAGAAATACCATGATAGTCACAGGTACAGATCAATACTAAAGATTCACTAAAGCGTGTTGTTAGTGTTGCCACAATATTGCATTCTGTTACTGAAATTTAGTTTCTGGTCCAGTTTTCTATCTTAGCCACAAACATTACAACTCACTGTTAAATGGTAATAATGCAGTCATTATAATTGCTAAGCTGGCTATGTGTGTTATAGGATGATAAGTGGTATGATAAAATAATGAGAAAATTCTACAAATTCAGGATTATGGAGATTGCATTATTGCTGTAAATGCAGAGATAGCTATTGTGAAAGATAAGGATGAATCTCTGAGGGTATATTCTATCTAATCAAAACATTTCCCACATGGAAAAGTAACAAAAGCAATAAAGTGATAAAAGCAACATTAAGCTATATAAAGATGTGATATGCAGACAAAGAACCTCGTTGCATGGAAGGTTTCCAGTTCTGAAAGACGATTATGACTCTTTGGTCCCCTCAGAGTTCATTAACAAACACTTGGGAGCACTGATTAGGGCCTGTATCTTTGTTTTCCCACTGGTATAACAGAAATAATTAATGGAAAAAATGTGAAAAGATGGACTAAGAACTTGGTATTAGTTTATGGGAAATATTCTTAGCTTTAAGCTAGTTAAACTGAAACTCTGAAAAAACCCTTCTGATCCTCAACAGTTGAACATTTTCTCTTTTATGTTATTTGGAGACTATTTAACAATATAGATACCAGAGGGGAATAGAAGAATGGTGGTTTAATTTGTTTACTCCCTTTGCAGAAAAACTGGCTTTTAAGACCTTCAGAATTTAGATTTTTACAGAGCTCTAAGAAGCCAAAAGAATTATTTATTTATATATGTATTTTCTGTCATTCTGTTTATGCTTCAGAATTTGGACAAAATCAGGAAAATCTCTGATTTAGATTTTTAAAATAAATCAAACCAAACAACTCCTTAAGGTTCTGCAGTTTTAAAACATTCTGTTTTGCCTGTGCCTTCCATTATCAGTAGTTTTTTTCCCATGGTTCATAAATTTCCAGTAAACCTCAGAGAAATATTCCAAGACCACAGATAATGCTTGTTAAACTGAACCCAGCCCATAATGATTATTAATTATTTTAAGTGCTTCCTCCTTAGGTTTCTTTTCCACTATTGGCAGACTGGGTTTGAAAAAAGCCAGCTAGCTGAATACCAAGGAACATTTGCAACTTAAAACCAGGGAAATCATTAGAGTTATTTCAGATATAAACTGCAATGTCAGTCTGTTTTGCTTCATGGATTTGTCTGTGGCTTCCCAGATGACATCAGATTTAAGGACCTGATGCAAAGTCGCCTAATTCAGCAGGTTCACCATGGACTTTGGTAGACTTTGGACTATGCTATCAAATTCTACACCTGTTCTTACATCTGTGGCTATTACAGTGGGTAGAGGCCATCTTCCCAGAACCTCTTGCTCGTGGAGAGCACATAAAGTTTTGCTAAAGCCTTCTTTCCATACCCACATGTATACCTGTGGTTTAAATCTGTGTCTTTTTCAGGACGTCTCACTCAAGTCCCAGAGCTGAGGGCACTGTCTTTACTCACACACTGCACCTAAGTGTCACACCTCAGCACCTCACTTGATGAAGAGCTTGTGTAGCCAAAACTTGTCTTTTTCTTCCCCCTCTGCACTGTCATCACTTGTTCTGATGAAAGGCATTAGCTTTACTTACAAATATTGCCTCGCCTAAATACTTAACCCATCAGGAATATGGCCACTACTCTGCCTCTGAACTTGCCCTCTTCCTTAGTCACCATGTCTTAGTTTTGACTGGAATGACTTTGGCCGTCCTTGGGTTGTATCTGCGGCGTGAGCTGCTGAGAAACCGCCCTTCCCTAGGAGCAGCTTCTGCTCTGAGTTCCACTCCGTCGCTTTCTCTTTTGTTCCTTTTGCTGTCCTTCTTTTTAACTTCCTTCCCAGATCTTTTTCAATAGGAAAGCTGCCTGGGGACTTGCACTAAATAGAGATGTGAAGGATCAGTGTTTCCCTCCTCTGCTAGCTGCGGCTGGGCCCTGGGATATGATATGCAAATCTAGCAAGGGGTACGCGCTCCCTCCTTCCTTCCTTCTTGTTTGGGGACAGGATTTTCCCTTCTCCTTATCTGGCTGCTTTTAACTTGCATTTCACTTGTATCCTTTAATTAACATATTCCTTCTAGCTTGGCTGGCTTTTTCCTGTTTACAACATCTCCACAATTGCTACCCAGCTCTACAAATCATACACTTCATGAGAAGTACTCATTGTAAATTTGCGTGTTTCTAGGCTCATCAATTCTAGTTCACCGGGAGCTTGGAGTATGAATTCTGTATTACATATTAATAATGCAAAGAGTAATGTAGTACTGAAAGTGACTTCCTAAATGGCCTTCCTTTTTTCTGTGTTTCATGGTACTGCCATACCTGAGTATGTATTTCCAAGAAAGAAAGTCCAAATATATCAGCTGAAAAGACATACAAATGAACTGTACACAGAAAATAAAATTAATCATTTTGTGAAGAAGACTAAGTGGCAGAGTGTGAGAACACAGCTTCTTAAAAGCATAATTTGGCTCATATCGCTTCTCATGAGGAAGTGGAGAGGGGTTGTGATGTAACCCCTTAAAAGTCTGTAGATAAGAGCATAACAGAGAGATGGAAGTAAGGAACAAGAATTAGGGTAACGCTTTCTTTCCCCTTGAGAGCGGTGTGTCCACCTAGCCAGGCCAGATGTGCAGTGTGACAGTTCTTTGGAATAAAGGAGCCTCTGCAATATTAGTTGATGTGGGGCTCAAAACGTTCTCATTTAACAAGTTACAATGTCAAGCAAGGTGAAATACCTTGTGTAGTGGATTTTAAAATACTTTTCGATGGAAGATTATGTACAAATGGTAGATGGTTTTATACTTCTTAAATGATACATCAAGATTTTGGAGAGGTCCTGATAAAGTGTCTGTACCCTTTATGGATAAGATAGCAAATCAGAAAACTAAATTATGCCTCAGAAAGGCAGAATTCTTTTGAAAGTAAATTTGATCTGTTATTATGTAAGTTGATAAATACTTTGCTTACATAAAATTTCCAGAAATACATTCAAAATGTGGCGTGCCTTTCCACTTTGTAATACTACTGCACAGATCATAGTAAAATGAATACAAGCTCAGTGTATGTCCTAAGGAAGACACAGAATTTAGCTCATGGTACTTCTGCAACTCACTGTGAGTTGTATCTATCAATATCAGTGAGAGAATACAAAACTGTTGCTGCAGTGTTGAGCTGTGGCTTCCATACAGTGCTGTCATGGCTTAGGAATGGTATTCTCCAATTTAGTGCTCCCACTAAAACCACCCCTCTGCTCGCTCCCCCTCCAATGGAAAGCACAGAAGGCAGAGACCATGAGTTGAGATAAGAACAATTTGCTGGAAACAGCAATGAGATAAAAAAATGAACAGTAACAGCCACAATATTAAGAACAAAAGGTATAAGACAAAGAAACCATTTACATGTAAAATAAAACAGTATCGGACCGCTTTGCCCACCATGCTTTCTCCCACTGGAAGGAATGCCCTTCTTCTTGGAAGCCAGAGAGGGTCCTTTCCCCCAGCCCTGGCAATGACGTGAGGTGGTATTGAATTGCATTAAGGTCCTGGCCAAAACTAGGACAAGTGTTATGAGAGATCCTGGCTTTAGGAACTGTGTTGTAGCCATGAATGTCAAAAGAAAGAATTGAGGTTTATAGACTGAGGTCGGCTTTTGTTATACCATCTGATATAATTGGAAAAAAAGATCAAATGTTTTACCTGTTATCTCTTCTGACATCAATCACTCTTATGAAAGATACTTTCATCATACAAACCTCTTCTGTTATATTTATCTTTCTAAGTGTAAAGGACATATCTTCTTATGTCAAATGTGCACTTTTTAATATTGATTCCTTGAGACATTGTATGTGACAAAGGTAAAGAAAATAAAGAAAGGAGCTTTGATGAATGTAAAGCAGAGTTTAACCCAGGCAGAGCTTATTAGAAAGCACAGGTTTCTGATGAGCAGAGATTGCAGTGGAGTGGCTAGAATTGTACTAGTCAGTGACATGAAGAAGCACACTGAAAGGTTTAAACTGAAGTATACAGATTTAGTTTTGAGGCAATAATCAAAGGTGGAAAAGAGGTTAAGGTGGTTTCTTTTTTTTTTTTTTCATTCTGAAAATCATAATACTTAATGTGATAATCCAGTCTTTCTTTTTGTGAAACACAGACTGCAACATTTCAATTTCTTTCATTAAGGCAAATGATTTAAGGCTGAATTAAAACATTATGTTTTGGAAAGGTACATGCTCTGGATTTAAGAGTGCAAATACAGGAGAGATTATCCATGTTCCTCAAAACATGGAATTTTTCAGAAATGCCTCTGCTAACTTGATTATCCACTCAGTAGATCCTTCTGTGTCTTTTCCCCAAAGGCTGAGATTTTTGGCAAAATAGATTGCGACCAATTGCTTTAAACTTTCTGTTCTTCATGTGCTTAGAATTTCTTAGCACAATGATTTTTAATTGTTTCAACCTGCACTTGCAATTCCATCTCTAAACTCTGATATACTGTAACCCCAGATGTTAGTCTTGCTGTGCTGCACGTGCCTTGAGCAGCCCAGATCTTCATGCAGTGCCAACTAAATGTGAGACAGAAAAATCGGAAGATGTTGGATTTCAGGCGTGCTGTGTGTACTGTGGCGTGACACAGATCACCGGCTGGACTTCTGTTAATTTTGGTACTTTCTCATGCATGAAACATTAACTGAAAAATGTTATTATATGAGTTTTTGGCCTTTTATGGATAGAGTGAAGGACTTCAAATCTGAAGCTCTCACAGCTCAGCAGAATGTCGTATTTGCTTGCTGAATGAATGAGAGTCAGATTCACCTCCTATTTCCTAACAAAATTAATTTGAGACCTTAAATTTAACCATAATAAACAAATTAAAAGTTCTAATTGATAAGAATAAACTAGATCATCATTGAAAGCTTTGAGAAAGAAATGTGTCAATGAGGCGATTGAAATAAGGAATGATCATGTGGTTCCTGATGATCGAGAACAATGACAGAAAAATATAACAAAACCAGAAAAATCTGAAAAGAAGCTCTTCTCTGAATTTTGAAAGTTGAGGACGTTTTCAATCTGCCAGGAGGAAAGATAGGAAGCAGTGGTGCAAAAATGAAAAAGCATCATTTCAATTATATACCATTAGTGTATCTCAGCTCTCACAGATGTGGAAGATCATCAAGAGCAGCGTAGGTGTGAGCTGCATCTTAAAAGGGAGGTGAAAATAGCAATGGTTTTGTCCTTGCTTTACTGAGCAGTCAGGAATGACATGGGAGAGCAACAGAGATGTCAGGTTTGTAGAATTTAGCTGTGATCCGTTTTAGTTTGAGTAAACGTAACTGGGCAAGAGAAGAGCAGTGAGCACTCGAGAGCATAGAGGACAGTGATTTTTCTTAGTTTGTCAACACACAGAATATTTGCAGATGTACTGGACTGTACTTTGTTTGGCCAAGGTGGAGTTCACTTTCTTCATAGCAGCCCCTGTGGCACTGTCTTGGGATTGTGACTAAAACAGTGTAGGAAACACACCCATGTTTTGGTTGTTGCTAAACTGCACTGGAACAGCCCCAAGGCTATCTCTTTTTGACACTCTGCCCTCTCCTAGTGAGTAGACTGGGAAGGGGACATAGCTAGGACATCTGATCCAAATCAGCCAAAGGGCTATTCTATGCTGTATAACATCTTTCTCAACAAAAGAAAACCCTGGCATGGGATAGGGGTGAGGGTTAGTTATTAAACTATCTTTATCTCAACACACAAGTTTTCTTGCTTCTTGTCTTCCCATCCCACTGAGGCAGTAGTGGGGAGTGAGTACTGGGTGGATGCTTCATTGCTGGCCAGGGTGAACCCACAGCACAGCAGTTACTGCGCAGGTTAACGGAACATCGGGTTCTGTGGCCCCTGGTGCCTGCGATCTGGTTGCCTTACTAAGGATATACCCAATTGACAGTTCTGAGTCCTTAAACTCTGAGGCATTGAGGGACATTTTCAGGAACCAGAACACGAGGAAAAGTACCGTGCAGTTAAATGTCAGTGCGTAATGCTTCAGGATACACATTTGCATATGTAAGTCATCCAGTTAACATCTTTAATTCTTCTGACAGAGTTGAACGAAACATAGACACAATTTTTTCCAGAAAAGGTGCTTTTATTAGATAGAATGATTTAATAATCATTCAATAAATAAGTACATTCTTCATTTTAACTGCCTGCAGCACTTAGAATTTCCTGTCAAGGTGATGCCACAACTGGATACCTGTCCCTCACATTATATCTCTCACTGTATCCATGCCACCAAAAAATGCAGTTTAGTCTTTGAGGATCCATTCTTCACAAGAGGAAATGGTCGTAAATGTGTGACCTGAGGAAGAACAGGAATAGCAAGGGCATTTTGTGCTACAGCCGCTTAGCTGAGGTGAACGGTGAAAGACAGTCCACTATCTGTAAGGGTTATTCCTAGTATAAGGATGAGGATGGGAAGTCCTAGCTCAGTGGATGATCACTTAAATTTCAGATGGCAAGTAAACAGTGAAAGACTAAGAAAACTTCGCAGCATCATTCAGCAGGTGAGCGTAATTTCTTCTTCAGTTTGCAAATTTTAAACTTTTCTTTATTGATTGGGTTTTCTTGTCATTCCTTGGAGACTATCTTGTCATGTCCAGTCAACTAAAAGATGTCTAAAACCTGGAATTAGCACTGTGATATAGAAAGGTAGGTTCGAACTTCAACAGTCATGAACATTTCTAAAACTAGTGTTTTCCCGTGATGCTTAACAGGTAGCATCACCTGGCACTCTGCTTGAAACTTTAGTGGAGAGCAAAGGCGTGAATGCATGGTTATGCTGTTTTCAGTAGCTGATACTGTGGCGAGTAGAAAGTGCTGGCAGAGGTGGGCCTGTTGCATTACGACTATAGAAATTTACATTCCAGCTGGTCCTCAGAGATCAGAGGGGTTGGCTGTGACTAGTCTTGATTTCTGATTATAAAAAATTAGGCACCCTGGCTGCCTGTATAGGTTTTATATCATTCCTGTCAAAGCATAGACAGTTATCTTGGAAACACTTGTGATCATCCTACTACTGCTTTTTTGGGTAAATGCTTTTGAATGCCTGACTGGACTAGCACAAAACAGCCTGCAATAAGGATGGTAATGATAAATACATGGACAAAGGAAACTAAGCAAACTTTTTTGCTTAGTTCTGCAGGAAATTTTAATGCTGCCCTAGAGTACTGCTGAAGATTATTTTAACCCAGAATTCTTTGTTCTCAGTGATTTTTTGGTGTATAAATTAATGTTTTGCCAGCAGTACTAGAAATGCTCTTTAGTACCAAAGCAAATATTGCACAGATCTCTTTTTTTTACAAAAGTGGTTGCTATTTAAATATAATGATTATAAATAAAAATTGGAAGAAAATTCCTTAGGAACAGAAGAGAAAAATATCCTTTTTTATAGGGCAGATGTTATTATGCCAAAGGACTGACTAAATAGTATTGTGAAAATATGTTCTATTTTTTTATTTTCTGCATATCATCTGCTCTCAGGTTTGTATAGAAAAACACTGGATCAAAACACTTTGAAGTCAATGGGAGTTTTCCCATTGAGTGTCATGAGCTCTGTGTCAGATGCTTGTGGCTTATAACTTGTGCTAACGTGCTGGACATGGGGAATCTGTTTCTCCACTGTTCATTCTCTGCTGAAAATGGAGAATGCAGTGTTGTTTTTCTGCATCACAGTTTGCTGGACGGCCAATAGGTTTTACCTCATCCTGTGCTGATGAGAAAACTAACATCTTTTGATGACCTCTTTCAGCCTGTGCAGAGACCAAATATAATGTTTGCCTTTCTAATGCCAACACATGATAGTTTTGAGTGTTATTGGACATATGCTAAATACAGAATGACCTTAGTCATGACAGTACTGGGCATCTGCCTATGATAGCAGATGTTGCTGTCTTCTTCCTAACTTCTTCTGGTGGCCTTAAAGACCAAAGACAAAATGATCTTTAAAGAGAGAATTTACTTCTCAATAAATGAAATCATTTTGTTGGGGGATGTCTGAGACACATTAATTAGCAACTCCTTGAAAAAATATTCATCACTTCTTACCCACTCGTTACCACCTGCAGAAAAAAAATATTCGGATCTGTTTGCTCAGTGATGACAATGTTTCATGATTACATTTCTGTGATGTTATTAAGGTCAAGGGAATTCCTGAATTCAGTCGATTTTGAGCAAGTAAAATTACAACAAGTATTCAGGGCCTCTTTCGAGAAAACTTTTTATTCCCATGAACCACTGAGAGTTTCTTTAAGCACTTAGTATTTGTTATTTATACTTTTTCTTTTCCTCTTGGATGAAAGTACAATTGAGTTAAAACAATCTTTCACTGAGAAGTACTTCATTTACAATGAGCATAACTATAGGGATTTTATCTGTCACTCAAGATGCTGCTTGTAAAGCTACATTAAAAAAAACTTGCTGTTTTCTTCCCTGGAATAATTGGAAATCACAGTTGGTTAAGTAACACTGCAGAAGGTCATAGTTTGTACAAATACAAAAAAATAGAAGCTAGAATTATTCAAAATAGTTGAAGAAAAACCTCTGGATATCTTTTCTATGCAGAAGCACATTTTTACATAACAGTGTTTGAGAAATTGGCATCTGTCTGTCAAACATATGAGACAGTCTAATTAAAGTCAGTTAATTCTGGTTAACAGTTCAGATATGTTTGAAATACTGATGTTAGCTTGTTTGGGTTTATGTCGCATGAACAGATTTTACATTCCAAGGGGTTTGGCTGTAGCTTGACTCTGGGCTTATTCACTGAAAAAAACAGGGTGTGACATTAGGGCAAGTTGTAGGGAACAAGAACAAAGGGCCTGAGCTTTTTGTTGTTGTTGCATCACATTCTTATGAAATGGTATTGTAAGCCTCACAGGACAGGGAGAAGACAAAGAAAACTGGGATACAGAGCTGTAGAGTTGGATAAAACAATTTCTATTAAATGCAGAGCTCTGGGTCACAGAGAGGGTAAGTGATTTGACCAAAGCCACAGAGGAAGTATATTGCAAGTCAAAGGCTGGAAAATTGGTGCTCATGTTCTCAGTTATTTTTCTGCAAGAATTAGTGGGCATTGCAGGCAAATAACACCTTTTTTCTCATTCACTGTCTTTATCACTCTCTTTCTATACTTGCTACATTTTGTTTTATCTTCTTATGTGACACTCCAAAAAAAAAAAAATCCAGGAAGGCAGTAGCTGCTATATTTTTACTGATGTGCCACATCATATCGCAAAAATAATTTAAAGAAATTTCTGATTCTCTGAAGAATTCTCACACAGTTTCTGAAAACCCTCTTAGTATGTTATGTATTCTACATTTGGCACCACTAGAATAATGATTTTTGACTGAGTGTATAGCCAGGGGACGGTCCTAATTTGCATTGTTACAATTTTAACTAATACAATAATATCCCTGCAGGTCATTTTCAACCTGCATGTTCTATTTGCTGAAGCAATGTCATCTAAATTAGCTTTGTGAGAAGATGATTGTAAATTATTGAGTTAGCATGTCTTAAGAAGTTACCGCCCTTGAGCTGAGATGCAGTAAGTGATTGTTGCATGCCCCTCTTTTGCGACAGCTAAACTGTAGCTAATTTAATGCTAATTTAAGTATTTAAGTCACTATGCAGTGCCTGATTGTCTGACCATACCTTAAAATCTATTCTTTTAAATACTTAGGGTTTTTTTTTTTCATGGTAGTCTGAGGTTGCTCACAAGCCATCTAAAGCTTATTTATCTGACAGAGTCAATACAAGGTCACACACTTTACTCAGATGTTTCAGAAAATGAATTTTGCTCAGGGATGTGTTTGTGGCTCTGGAGGCTGCTGCTGGGTTTAGATTCTGTTTCAGTGCAGGTGCATGGCAGCCCACCAGCCAGAATGGTTGCTCTGGCACAGGAATTGAACACTCTGTCCTTGGATACAGCGTGGCCTCTGTATCCTCTCTTTGAGTATCCTCCCTTTGAGTTTGCTGTGTTTACTGAAGTAAGCAATGTTAGATGTTGACATCTTTGTATTCAGTAACTAAAGTGGACTTTTCTTGAAAGTCTCTTAAGTGTTGCCATTCCCTACTAAATGTCTCTGTATAGATATAATTTTGGCACATTTTGGAAGGAAGGGCAAGGCATGAGCCAGAATGATCACTTAGGATTCCTTTATCCAGTCTAGTCTTATATAGTACTGGCACGGGCATAGTGTTTTCGTGGCTGTCAGTGAAGTTCTTCATAGCCATAGAGTTATCTTCAGGAGAAGGAGATTTTCAGAATGAGACAATAAACAGATATGTGCTGTTGGGGGAGCTTTTGGGACAGGACAGGCTTCTGGAATACAGAGTGCAGACTGATAGTCAGGAAGTGCTCAGATGCTGCAATGAGTGCTGCCAAAGTAGGGCTCCAGCTAGACAGTTTAAAAACCTAGACAGAGATTGTATCAGGCGTATTTTTAGAAAATAATTATGCACATTCTTTTGAATATATAGATTGATGGTGAAAATTGTATCATTCATCAGGCATGTTGGTTTAAAAAACCAAGAGATGCTGTTAGAGCCTGAGAACAGAGACTTCGTATCTTTGTGAGAGATTCACAGACGCTTGATTTCATTCATCCACCCACACAGTCTGAGATAAGCATAAGAAAATTGTTCTACTTCAAGAAGGGAAGTTAACTGACTTGAAAAGCTGTCTTGGAGGTCAAGGACTTCTATGATAAATCTTCTACATTTTTATTTGATCAATTTTCTGATGTTTCCACATAAGAGTTGGTTGGTTTTATGTTTTTGTGTTCTCAGAGCAGAGAATCCACATTTTGAAAAGTATACTGCTGTAAAGTAAAAAAGAGTGCTATCAATGAAACTGCTGTCAGTACCAATTAATGTACTTATTGCCATTTTCTTTCTAGAGATAATGTTTAATTCATTCTAACCTTAACAGAGATTGCTGTTAAAAAGAAACGAGAGTAAATCTCAGACAAAAAGAATTCAGCAGATGAGTTTGGCCTAGGTAGAATATTTAACATTACAAAGAAAGCAACCAACTTCCTCCCTAATTATATTACATTTTTGTCACTGTCTGATGGATCCTTCACTGTTAAAAATTGTATTAGTACCATATGAAATCTGTTTGAACTGTGCTGATATGCACAGCTGAGGAACTGGTCCAGTATTACAAGCACCTGTTGGGTCTCAGAAGTTGGATGGTCCTCATAGTAACAAGCATGGTCACATTAGCACAGGCATCTTCTAGTTGTTTGTTGACTTGAGAAATCAAATTAGCTCAATAGTATGATATGCAGACTGTTTAGCATCACTATTAGAAACATTTATTGTAGTTTTAGAATAATGTCTGTATTTGTGATGTTGGGCGTGCTTTGTAGCGATGTGCCTGGTTGAGCTCCAAGTGCCTGGCTCATGCCAAATTAGAATGAGACTTCATTAAAAAAAAAATCTTACAAATAGGAAATTCCTGGAAAATAATTCATAAGACTCCCCAAATCTCATAAAGGTTATTGCTTAAGTTAAATGTGCTTGAATTGTATGAGACTCGCATTTCTATAAAATACTCCGATTTTGCAAGACAGCATTTACTGACAAACCATCAGTTAAATCTAGTTTACAGATTATCCTTAGTGTTCCTGTGAAGGATCTTCACCTCTCATTTGGCTGAGTCACAGCTGCTTTTGATTATAATCTCCATAAGAGATATTGTCTGAGTAAAACATAGTTCAGGTACCCTGTCCTATCTAACACCAACCACTATACTTTGGTTAAAATCTTACTTGCTTGAGAACAAAGTGTCTAGTCTGCTAATCTAAATGTTTTTGCACTCCTATATTCATGGCGTCTACAGAGTTGCTTTCAACTGTCTTGCAGGAAAACTGAAGAGTTCTTGAAAGCAGCATGAATCATACAAGCATTTGCATTTTTCTTTTACTTGATGTTGTTATTTAGGCTTATGGACTGATCCTAGAAGGGAAAACTGGTATTTCCAGTGAGACTATTATTTGTATGACAAGAATTGCCTTTTTTTTCGTGAAAAAGCCTTGTACTTTTGGCATTATTCACAGAAGGCTATATGCAGTGTGCATACCTGTAAAAGCATATATGAAGGCTTCGAAGAACCAGAAATTTGTCTAAATTATTTTTGAAATATGATGTAAACTGGAGCAAATGGTTGTATGATCTGAAACCAAATTTTTTCTCACAGTTTTAAAAAAAGTTCCATACATATTTGAATTAAGACTCTCTAGCTGGGGCCTTCTGTGAAAACAGAAGGAAATAAGTTGCCATTCATCCTAACCTGTTCCTCCTAAAGTGGAAAATAGCACAGATTTCATTGTGCACTTTCAATGACTCCAAAAAAACAATTCATAATATTTGTCCACTGAAAATGAATAGCAGTGACTGTTTTCCTAGATACGTACCTTATTTTCCCACATGCATTATTTTCCTACATACATTTATATATGCCATTTATTTGTGTTTTGGTTCTCTCAGGAAAAAAACCCTCTTTTTTTTTCTTTCCTAAAATTCATTATAGATAACTTGTATTGGAGCCAGAAACTGCACATGCTTTCAATATCCAGGCAAGAGTATAATTTTGGAAAATACACTATTGATGACACTGTTTTTCTTGTGTCACAGCAAAAGTTGACTATTGAGGGCTATTTCCTCATGAAAGAAGGGGAAGGGGGAGGATAGCCTTTTAGATCTTTTCACATTTTCTTCTTTCATTGAAGGAAAATCATTTAAATTCTTCCAGAATCTGGTTTTCTTGTCACACCTGTTTTGAAGGCATCTGTTTACTTACTAGGTTTCCACTAAAGCTGATTTCTGCAGTTTTTTGTTTGGAGTGTTCCTCTGTCACAGAGGGTGAGGAGGAGGAACAGAAAGTATTTGCTGTCAGGCTGGAATAGTTATGTTTCTGTTGCGATTATGTCTTAAGTACTGTAATCTTTTTCATAGCAGTATTTTGCCATGACCTGGTTCACTGAAGAAAGCAACTCATATAAATTGGCCCTGTGCACAATCAGCGTGGGGGCTCAGGGCAGGGACAGGGCAGGGACTGGCCAGAGCCCGGGGGTGCCTGCTGGGCACTGACAAGAAGCTCTGTCACATTTGTGCTCTGACAGCCTCAGGGCTTCCTGGTGACTGTCCTGGCAAGGGCCCTTCCTGGGGAGTCCCCATGCTGGGGGACAAGTGGCTTTCTCAGCTCACTAGGAGACAGGAGCCAACTCAGACCTTCTTAGACCCCAAGTCAGAAGTGTTTGGAAAGTATGAATGCTAACAGGGCACACAAAAAGCACACCAGCTGTGTTGGGTTTAGTATTGAATTCGGAGCCTGACAACTTTAGTGCTGGGTGTATTTTCTGGGTACCTTCCTGGCCTGAAACAGCCACGCATGTTTGAGGGTGTAGACATGGCAGCCCCCACTGCTGCCACTTGCTCCCCTTGCCTGTCGGGGCCCAGGAAAGCTGTTCCCCACCGCAGCCGCTGCCTCGCTGTCGGTGCTGTGGGTGTTGAGACAACATCAGCCCGTCAAGGCAGGCTGCAGCGTAGGGGTGGTGAAGGCCCCGCAGCACGGGGACAAGGTGGGCTGCATGGCCTCTCTGTGCTCTGGCATATCACAGAATCACCGAACAGTTAATGCTGCAAGGGACCTCTGGAGATCATCCAGTCCAGCCCCCCTGCCAAGGCAGTGTCACCTGGAGCGGGTTGTGCAGGAGCACGTGGGTGGGTTTTGAATGTCTCCAGGGAGGGAGATTCCAGGGCCTCCCTGAACAGCTTGTTCCAGTGCTCTGCCATCCTCAGTGTAAAGAAGTCCTTCCTCATTTTGAGGTGAAACTTCTTGTGTTTTAGCTAACGTTGCTCCTGATCCTCTCACTGGTCACCATTGAACGCAGAGTCTGGCACCATCCACTTGGCACCCACTGTTGAGATATTTGTATATATTAATGAGATTCTCCTCTCAGACTTTTCTTGTCTAGACTAAACAGGCCCAGCTCCTGCAGTTGCTCCAGACCCCTCATCATCTTTGTGGCCCTCCTCTGGACCCTCTCCAGTAGCTCGTTGTCTTCCTTGTGCTGTTTGGTTGCTCCTGTCCCCAGTACTTCAGGGATCTCTCTGCCTGGTTTGTGGTTGAGGTTTTAAAAGCACTCTGCACCTTTATAGGTTTCGGCTGCTGAGGAGATTTCTTTCCGTCCTCTTTGTCTTGCTCCCTTTTGTGTTTTCTGTTGGATGAGTTTGCCGTGTAATGGCTGGTAATGGCCATGCAGTAATCTGCATAAGTGGAGAAAGGCAAATGCAGACTGAAAATGTACCAGAGAGGTGTGTTGGAGTTACTGCCCGATTTCACAGCATCATGCAGCCAAGACAGAAGACATGAAATAATACATGGCCCCTTAACTGGCATAGCATGAACAACGCTGTGCCTGCAGCTGTACTACAGCACTGCACCATCAACCTGTGCCATAGGGAAGTATAGAGCCAGGAGTCCTATTTCAGTTGTGGATTTTATGCTTCTGTTATTTTTCAAATAACGTTAAGGGGTTTTTTCTTTCTAACTGTAAACCTTTTGGACACAGTCAAAGACTTAAAATTCCTTTGTATGCCAAACTGCTGCTGAGGTGCTTTGTGTCCTTGGTGTTACATTCAACATCTTTATGATTCAGTTCTGCATTTCCATTCTTCACAGGGCTGTTGTAACACTTAACTAATTAATGTCTACACATTGCTTAATGTCCTTGAGCAAATAGAAGTATAAAGCTACATGTATATAGAAAAAAACTAGTATTTCAGGCCTTCTGAACTCTGGTTTCAACCTGTAGTTGCAAAACTGAATTGCCAAAATGAGAAGCAGGAAAGAAGCTTCATGAGAAGCTGCAATGAGGAAAGGATATCCAAAAGCATTACTTTTTTCTTTTCTCCCTACTGATTAACTGCTCCCAAATTATTTTACTTTCCAAATTTGAGGCAAGAAAAATAACAAAAATAGTTATTCCAATAATGAAATGATACCAGGAGAAGAAAAGAAAATTTTATGCCCAAAATAATAATTCTCATCATGGTCTAGGTGACAATTTCTGTGTGGGGTAGAAAATAAAGAATCAATATTTCCTGAGGTTCATTGTTCCATTAATTGCTACTGCATTAGGGCGGGACTTCTTCCATACTTCTTCCATCTTTTAGCATCTATGTTGCAATATAATGTAATAAACTACAATAAGCTAAAAACATTAATTTTTAAGTCAGCATACATGCAGACTCAGCAACTGTTACAATTTTAGTATTTGAGTGTGAATTTTTACTACCTAGTTTTTACTGCCTTTACTACCTAAGTCATGGTTGGCTTATGAAATTCAAAAATAGCAACAAGAATGAAAGGCTTGAGCTGATTTTAAATTAATTTTGACAGATTTATAATCTGCTATCAGGGATTCCAAAAGTAAAGACAAAAGCTGCTTTTGGAGGGTGATTTCTTGAAAATTATTTGCCTGTTGAAATGAAGGGAATGAACAGGCTCAGATGTTTATTGACTTAAATATGTAGCATTTTTATTTGTGAATGATTTTGAAATTGGTAATATCTAAGCTCAGTTATTGTGCAGTTAGTTACTATGGATACTTGGTTTGCAAAACATGTGGCTTTACGGCTAACTTCTGCCAAAGACCATATTGTTAAATAACATCTCTTTTTTTAGACAAACACATGAAGTGTCATGAGAGTATGTTCATAGTCATGCCCACAGATCTCCAGAGACAAGTCTGAATAAATAAATATTAGTGAGCTTTATTTTGCAATTGTCGTTTTATATGTCTTGGAATAGACGTGTCAGATTTGTGTAAATAAAGCTTTTGAAGTAATGGCTTTTATGTAGAAGTTCAGTCATTATTTTTTGTTTTGACTAAAACATCCCTGCTTCTTTCTTCCCGCACACTGGTAGTGATGCAGCTCTCCTAAAACCTGATCAGCTTTCCTGACCTTGGCTGTTGTTATCCAGTCTTAGGGAAGTATTGTGGAACAGATCATCTTTTAGTTATCAAGACCAAGTGTTCTTCACTTGATTTCTCACTTTAACATGTTGCCACTGGTAAAAGATTTCTGCATTCATTTCATTAAGTATTGTCAAGTACTACTCAGTGACGTATTTATTAATAAGCAGCATGTAAAAAAGTCACCCAGCACAGCTGTAATTGTCTTCTTCCCGTCTCATGCACAGACCCTGGGATTGGTGCTGGCTCTTCTGCCTTGGGAATCCTCCCAATGGCCAGATTCTGCATGAAAATCATATGTGTATTCAATAAAAAATAAATTTAAGGTTAACATTTCCTGTCTTATGGTAGTCCCAGTGACAGGACTTAAGACACAGTAAGCCATGTAACACAACTAGTTATAACTGGAATAGCAATATTTAAGTGAATGGATGAGCCTTTCATGGGGCTTGGGTTGCAGGCTGACTTACTGAGGCGGGTAAGAAATGGCAGCAGTAACCTGTGAGCCACCCTTTTGAGGTTATTGAGAAAGCTCAGCTGAAAACAAAACTTCTCTGTAAGTGCTTGCATGAGCATGGCCTCTTCCTAAAACAAGAGCAAAGCATGGAGATTTATTTCTCCATCATCAAATGACTGAGTAGTTCGTACAAAGTTAGGAGACAATCTGAACGTTTTTACTTGTAAGGCAGCAGAGGAGAATAATTATGTGGTCAAGGTGTCAGTACTCGTTTGTTCAGTCATTCCTGCGTTAGACAATTGATAGTGCGATATCCAAGTGATAGATGCTGGCCAGGTACGAAGGTGTCAGTTGATGAACTCCAGTATTTCTGCAGCCCCCTTTCCAAGGCAAGGCATATGATTTATGTAGCCCCAGTTGTCCCACTGATATTAACTCCTTAGTTAGTAAGAGACAGATTTTGTGAATTGGTGAGTGTGCCTTGGAGCCAGGGACGTTGAGAACCATGGGCAGGTGAAGCTTCAGCTTCAGAGAGTTGAATTCAGCCCTGCATTTATGTGCAGAGGCAAAAACTACTGCTGGCCATTGATTGCCACACTGACACCTTTGAGATCACACCAGCAGACATACAAGTACTGTCTGAGCTGGATTGCTGCTTAGAACTACTGAGTGAATTAAGTTGTGCTATAATTTTAAAAACAAAACTCTACCTATATTCTGTTGCAGTCTGCATATCGTAACATATTTGAGCTGCTGGTGGAGGAAATTAAGCGTTAGCCTTGACTGGTATTTTGCCGGATTCTCTCCTTCACACTCTATCCACAAACAGTTAATAAGTGCTAATTAAGAAGCAAGTTAGCTGTTTGATCTTGGTTTTGAATACATCACCTCATGTAGTTTTGGGCTCTATTTTATTTCACTTTATTAATTCAGTCATTTTATAGTGTTTGTTACTTTTTCTTCTCCCACTTCTTATCCTCTTCATTAAAAATCATGGACCTGTAACTCAGGGTTTGGAGATGTAGTTTGGAGAAACAGATGTAGAAGTATAATTTCATCCTAAGGGATAATTTTCACATATTTGGTTTCAGTATCTTACACAATCTGAACAACAGATTTAGATGATCCATCAAGTAGTAATAGCTCAATAGATTCTTCGATGTGGTGCTATCACAGTGAGAATGAAATATCAAAAAAGTAATAACAGTGAAGCTTAAGATAAGTACTTTGTTCATGTCCAGTAAGAGCTTTGCCAATGAAAAGGGGCGCCTGTTTCAGCTTCATCGAGGAGGTCATGTTACTGACTGTCCATAAAAACAGTTGGACTCAGTCTGGAAAGACTGGCTACAAAGGCTAGACCATGATTCAAACTTTCAGAATGTTTTGCATTTTTGTTAGGATTGAAAACAACAACAACAAAAAAAAAAAAACCTGCAAAAACCAAAACCAAACTGAAACCAGGGAAGTGTTTGGTATTTGAAAGCTTGATATTATAGAGTCTTGTTATAAGACCTAAAGGTTACAATTTTACAATTTCACACAGCTGATTTATATTTTAGATGAATGGCCAAAAGTAGCAAAGCATGTAAAATACTTAAAAAATACATTTTAACTGTAACTTAAACAGGAATCGATGGAATGAATTACTCTTTTCTGTCATAACATGTAAACGAGAGAATTATTTCCACATTGGTGGAAAAAGGAATGAATGTACTTTGTTTGTTCTTATATGGCTCTCATAACAAAAACTAACAATGAAAACTTACCTAGTGTGATTTTGTAATTTTTGTTTTAAATTCTTATTGTATCATGAAAGATTCCTTAGGGTGAAATGTCTTGGGTTTCGGAATTACTTTGTAGTTCTCCCTCATTCTATTAATGGAAGTATAACAATTGAAAGGTATAATTTTCATCAGATGAGAGACAAGTCATAAATGAAAGAAAAATATATTCTTAAATAATCATAGCTGAATACTCAATTTTAAAGATCTTAATTCATCACAGAAGAATGTATTTTGGCATGTAGGTTTTTGGCATGATGCTTGTGTAAAAAACAGTATGAACATAAGGAGGGGAGTCAATATCATAATGTGTAGGAGAAATGCAACAGTAGATTTGAATAACCTTGTGCCTTGTAGTTCATATTTCTGATCCAATTTTGCACTTTCTTTAGTTCCATGATGATTACAAGAGACCTTTGTGGTGTAAATTTGGAGTTTTTATTTGGGGGTGGGGTGAGGAATTTTCTAGTATCTACTAGTGTTGTTGTGACCAAAAATGATTATGTTCTTTGTTGTCACCCTGCATTTTGTCAGTTATAATAGAAATGCCGGCTCCTCATTGCTTGCTGAAACTACTGTTTTCTTGTCTTGGGTACATGTAAAGATAAGGTTTGCACAAAATGGAGAAAAAAGCTCAAATCAGGGAGTATGAAAACTGTAGATAAGTGTCATGAGACACTAGGAGAGTGTTGCGATTCTAAGGGGTATTTGGTAAATATTTTCTTAGTTCTGTAAATCCATCGCAGCCCTCTCAGCCTTGGAATGTATAACATAAGACCATTGTAATTTTCTCAGTGAACAGAGGGTATGATGGGACTTTGAAATATAGAGGTCGTGTTCTTAAAGTTTCTGATATCATGAATCTAGGTTATGAAAACTATTGACTTAACTTAAAAAATTGTAACATAGAGAAAATTGAATGAAAGCATCAGTTTTCCAGGGTACACACTGGTAATTACTTTCCTGGTCTTGCGTATATAAGGGAGATTATACAACTTTTCCTGTAAAGAAACTTTGATACTTGTTCATAGACAAAAGTGTCACTTTTCCATGAAACAATGTATTGTTATGGCAGTAAATGGCACTTTGTAAATGGCAATATATCATTTGAGTGCTGGGAAAACACAAGCATTTTTGATAAATGCAAAGTTTCAGTGCCTTTCAAGGTGTCTCAAGCTAGGGGGAAAAAATGAAAAAAAAAATACCATGTTATTTTTAAAAATGTTTGCTCAAATTCCGAGTTTCACTAATCATACTGTCTAATGATATCACATCTACTGTCTTGGTTTTTAAAAAAAAAATTGGATTTTTATTTTATTATTTAATGTTAACATGGCACTTGTGTTAGGAATTAAGCAAATCAAAGTTTGCAGACTTTTAATGTCAAGGATTTGTTTTGTCTGAAATATGCAGAATTTTAACCACAAGGAATTAGATCACCCAGTTTCAGTGTTCAGAGAAATTTTATTTCAGGTTCACCTTATGAACTTTCTTCCTACTTGATTGTTGTTTTGTGTAACTCACCTGGTGCCACTGAAGTCACTGCCAATTTATGTTAAAATAAGTGCAAATTTTGTGCTCTTACTTGCATTGCAAGCTTAAAAAAAATGTGGAGTTTAGACAAAGATAAATGAACAGGGAGTGGATTATTTTGTTTCAAGCTTATTTTTATAAAGGTCTATCCTTTGTCAATTAATAGTTGCTAAAAGCATGTTTCTGAGAAGTTGACAGATTCTGTTTCTGACTGTTAGATTTAGTTCATCTTGTAGAGGTGGAGAAAGCCCTGTTCATCACAGAAATGCTCCTAGGAGGTTTCTTTGCTGCTGAGTTTGTGAAAGGGCAAAGGTGAAGGAGCGGGGAGAAAATTCTTTTGCTAACACAAGTATTTCCTGTAGACAGCAGTTACATACAGGTCTGTGAACTTTAGTTAGCTACCCACAAGCATTTGAACTGTGAGCTCAATGTGGTGTTTGTATAACCTTCCTTTATTTCCAAGATATCTGGTAGAGACTTTTTAAAAATTAAATACTTTTCTTTTCTCCCGTTACAAGTGAAAGATCAAATAATGCAATTATTTGACCATTTTCTCACCAGTTTAAAGTCTGTGTACCCTAAGAGAATTCATTAAGTAGGAAGCATATATGAAAGTTCAGCTTTTTCCTGAATTTTTCTGCAAGCTATGATTCTAGCTGTGCTACTCTATATCTAGCTATTTCACAGTTCTTTTGTCAACTCATTGCTAGATGTTCCTTGACTCGGAGTTCTGTATTTGAGCTTAATTTGGAATAAATTGTTACATTTTCGTTTCTCTGTGGCTCTTACTCAAATGGAGGTGTTGCTTAATGCTGCCTCTAAGTATTGCGTGTTTATTCCTAAATAGTAATAGTGTATAGTAACAATGAGGAAAATCTGTGTAATGGCTACGTCTAATCTGGTACAATAAACAAAAATACTATTTCAAAGAAAAATGAATTCTAGTCAGTTGTAGGTAGAACAATATGCTGTGAATTTTCTGTTTTGTTGAAATAATGGCCTTCTGCTGAGGAATTCTGATGGATGGAATGGTGTTTCGGGATACTAGTTTATGGAGCACAGGCGTTGTGGGTTCTGAAAGCCTTGTTCCCATGTAACCACCCAATATATGTACATGGTCCCTTCTCTTGGCATAAAAAGCAGTTATTTTCCACTAATACTTTCAAAAGTCACAAAGGAATCCAAGCAAATTGTGAAAGGGGTTTCCTGTAACTTAGTACCAACTATTCAGTCATTTCTGATTGGAGCAGGTTGTAGCGTCCCGAGCTTTTCAAGCAAAATCTCTCTCCCTGGCCTGAGAAATGCAGCTCTGCAATGTTCTGATTTAGGTCCTGGGTGCCATGTGCACCCTGTGGTCCAAAGGAGACCAGGACCGCAGAGCAGGATTGGGGTTTTTTTGATTTAACTCCTGTCAAATATAGCATAGAATGCTTGCAAATTGTCTTTGGTATTGTTAGACATCATTAACTGACTGTGGTTTGTCATCAGATAGGATCATCCAAGAATGCTGGACTAGCACTGGGGGAATGAGAAAAGGAGCAGCATCAGCACGAAAGCTGTATCTCACTGTAACTGGACATGTATGAGCTGTGTTGAGATGTGTCCAAGTGTTATGAAATTCCAAAACCGGAATTATTTCAACTGTTTCCTGATTATAGGATTGTTTGAAAAAAATAGCCCCAAAATAGAGAAATACAAAAAAAAATAGCCCCAAAATAGAGAGATACAAAAGATACAGTGGGGAGTTGATTGTTCAGAGATATTAAGAATGCACACATCCTGTAGAAATCCAAGAACTCATTGAATACCCAGTGCTTGAGTTATACAGGCCTTAAATTTACTGCTTTACCTTTAATTTGTTCTATGCATCACATCACATCTTTAAGTTAAATACTGTTCTATTTTGTACTTATATTGAGTTTGAGTTATATATTCTGTCTTATCATACCCTGCTATTTTCTGATATGGGCATATTCACCCTTTTGTGCCAGTGCACATGCTTAGAGCAGTTTTCCCTTTCTGTCAGGAAGATGTCTACAGCTGTTCTCTGGATTTAACAATCTCTTCGGTGCCTTCAATAGGCTGCTACCCTTTTTCCCCAAAAGACCCCTCATTAAGGCAATCAGCTGGGTATTTCAGTGTTTCAGAATTGAATACAGAGTGGGCTTTTTGTTTCACAGTTTTATTTTGTCCGGTTAAACTTCTAATTGCCACCTGGACTTGATATATTTGATTAATACCGGGTGGTACTGCGCTCCTTTTCGCTGTCCCTGGGCAGGTCTAGCCTGCCTCAGACACATCACCTGCTGTGGCACAGTAGCATCAGTCATTGTATCTGACAGCACTGTTCATACACTGCCTGTGCAAGGAAGGTCTAAGAGTGAGCAAAAAACATTCTGCAGGCATATGCTAACCAAGTGGTTAAAAACTTTAAAAGGAGAGTATTTTATTTAAGATATTCTACATTGGCATTTCACAAACAGCTTGTATAATTGGCAAATTATACTTTTACACATAATTTAAATGACCTGCTCTCAGAAGATGTTTGACTGTCAACTATCTGGAAGAACATAATGTATGATTCCTGTTGTCTTGCTGATTTCCAAATACCTTTAATGGATGGAAAGGAGGTTATACCACAAAAGGTGATACATTTACAGAAGGATATGTCTGACGTCCTGATTTTAGAAGTAGTAATGTCACCCAGGAATACACAGGAAAATAAACAATAGCTAAGTAACTTAAAACCTTTATGTATATATATTTTTTTTTGCTTTATTGATATGATGAAAAGAACAATACTTATTCCTTTTGATAAAACTGCATGTCAAAAGAAAAGCAATAGTAGTTTATCTGTAGAGAAAAACACATAAGAAAAATGGAAGGAACTGGCAGCTCTATCAGTGTTCTTTTGGGTCTCAATGCACAAACATTATAAGAGCCTGAAATTTTGTTTGGTTAATACAAAACAAAGCAGGTTTTGATTAGCCTTGCTTGTCATGGACATAGGCAGAGTGTTGGTGTAGTATGCTTCCACATGGGATTTCTGTGTATTTCTTATCACCATACTAAAGGAAAAAAAACCTCTTAGGTTCCGTTCTAAAACTCTCCAGTCATCTCTGTTTTAGGTTGTAAGTCAAGTAGCAAAGTGAGATGAGTGCTGGTTCAGAAACCACATGCTGCATATAAAAAAGAAATTGAAAAAAAGTGGATTTTTTTCCTAAAAAAATGGTTTCCATGTTTCTAAATTAATCAAGTTTAATGTTTTTTGTTGCTCATTTCAGAAGCTTTAAAATCAAGCCATTTGTTTACACTTGTTTAAGTTTTTAAGATTTAAAAGTACTCATTTCATGCCATTACATTTTGAAAGAGATGTTTCCTTTTTTTCCCACCCTTTTTGAAATTTTCTTCTCTTTGAACATTCTCAGCTTTTTTGCTTTCAGAAATTTCCTGGTGGAAACAATTTTAAAGCAATGGTGTGAAAAAAAGTTTTCCCCAGATTTTTATATTACCCCTCATTCCCTCTCTGCTCCCGCCCAGTAGAAAAGATATTGTTGTGCAATAGTGGGAAGGGAAGGGAAGGGAAGGGAAGGGAAGGGAAGGGAAGGGAAGGGAAGGGAAGGGAAGGGAAGGGAAGGGAAGGGAAGGGAAGGGAAGGGAAGGGAAGGGAAGGGAAGGGAAGGGAAGGGAAGGGAAGGGAAGGGAAGGGAAGGGAAGGGAAGGGAAGGGAAGGGAGGGAAGGGAAGGGAAGGGAAGGGACAGGAAGGGAAGGGAGAAGCAGGGAAGGGAGCCACAGGGAAGGGAGAAGCAGGGAGAAGCAGGGAGAAGCAGGGAAGGGAAGGGAAGGGAAGGGAAGGGAAGGGAAGGGAAGGGAAGGGAAGGGAAGGGAAGGGAAGGGAGAGGCAAAAATTCCACTAAGCCAAACAGACCAAATCCAAAGGCGTATGGTTGATGAACTTAAAGAGGTAAATATTACTTGAAGGTCTAGCTCAGCAAGCACCTCCAAAAGGAGTAAAAAGTATATTGCCTCTGTGATAATGAAGTCATCAAATAGTGAAATACTTAAGTTAGAATTCCTCTCACCTATCTTGAGCTGCTTAGCAATTTGGTAGGAGGAAATCATCTGGGTAATGGAAAGAGGTGGCATATAGTACTTTATTCCACCTGTGTTATTAGCGGAAGTTATGTAAGAGTAATTCATCAATGTTTTGCTTTTGCCCATGTAATTTTCATACAAGCATCCATAGCTGAATCTCACCCTAATTATTCATATGAAGTACAACTTTTTTTTTTTAATATACTGTTACAAAGCATATAAACATCTATCTGTAGCAAAATAGGGAAGACAAACACAAAGTCAGTTAATGATGCCTGGATGCCCATGAAGTTTGATCTCATTCATAAACAAGCAGTGTGTTTTCAATAAGTGGGCATGCAGTGGCTGTTGAAATCAAGTTAATAACTCTGCCCCATTTCACAGGAGTGGAGTTACCAGTAGGAAAATGAAGATGAAGAGAAGGATGTCATGCTCCTACTCCACTCCAATTAATAATGCCAAATGCTGCAAGCGTACTGTAATATGATCCATTAGTGACTTTGCAGCTCCCACTCTCCAGTTCTGCTCCAGAAATAGATGCATTTCAGTTCTGTTCCAAAAAGCAGGAATAATAACATTTACAGGCCTGGGTAAAAGCTAGAATTTCACCAAGGGGAACATGAGACTTGCTGACTGTTGTCAGAGGAAAACTTGTGAAAAGGTTAAGACAGGTTGCACAGAACTTTTAATGGGAGTCCTACAAAACTTCAAGATACTTTGTTTTATGCTAAGAGTGCAACAATTTTGCATGTTTCAAGCTTTACCTTTTCAAGTCCAGGTTCATAACTACATGTTGCACATGCGTTTAAAAGAAAAATAATGCCCATAGCAAACATAACATTTGTCCTAGTAATGATGGCTTTGAAATTCTTAGTAATCAAATATATTTAGCTGCATAGATAAATATTTTTATTTGAAAGATTGGAGAAGTATGTGTGGGATTAAGGAGAGAGGAGGTAATTTGCCATGACCTATTTTCATTCCGTTTCAATCAAAATTGCACCACTTAGCTGAGTACTATAAAGGGATGCCTGAAGCAAACTTGCACTAAATTATCTGTTAATGTCAGGCCAAATTTCTGGTCTCCTGTCTTGTAGGTGGTGACAGGCTATCTGCAAGGGATACCTGTGTTCTGCACACTCATCAGAAAACTTCATGTGCTAGGATAGCAAGAAAGGCCTGACATATTGTTAGTTGATGTGAAGAAAGATGTCCAAAGGCTTAAGATGAAGAACGAAGAAAGCAGTTGGAAATGCACATCTTTGTTGTAACTAGCTCTGTAGTAATGTTAGTCTTTAATTCAGCCAAAATGTTGATGTTTTGGCACAAGAGATTAATAGGAAGTCTTTGAAGTAAAATTAAATACTTGTGAATTCAGTCAAGGTGTGAAACAAATTCTTCAATTTTCATGGTTTTGCAGCATACTTTTGCTTATGAGCAAATATCATAAACAGTTAACTACTTGTGCCCTTTGCTTAGTCTGAAAATCTAAATAAGAAAACTTTCCCTAAATTCTTCTAATATGTTTTGATTTCTGTCTGGAAGCATTTGGACAATACTCTGTGGTGCAACTCATGGGGATGGTCCTGTGCAGGGCCAGGAGATGGACTCAAAGATCCTTGTGGGTCACTTCCAGCTCTGCATATTCTGTGATTCTGTCAAAACACTGAAGAATCTTCTTTTTTTCCCCCTTCAGCAATTTTCTTCTTTCTGATATTTCTTTCATGTCATTTTGTTTCTGTGGCTCCCATGGAAGCCAGTAAGTAAGTCCTGAGTTGAATGCAATGTAGAACTGGATTCTAAGCTCCTGATATAGTGAAAACATGTAAGCATGTAAGTATATATAAGGCACAAAGGTCTAATTTTCAAATGTGCCTTGTTACAGGGCTCCTTTCAGCACAGTGTTCAGGTAGCAGATGCCTTCCCACCATGGACAGAGCTGAGATTTCAGAGCGAGAAGCTCGTCTGAATGGAAAGCCTGTATGTCCTGGGCTGTTTGCACAAGCAGTGGAGTGAAGTACACTCAAAACAGGGCCTTGACAGGTCTGTGACCGCTGTGGCATACTGTGCATTACGGTTTAGCACTGTTGCTCTAGCGCTCTGTGTGCCAAATGAAGTCATTAGCGGATTTGAGATCTATCACCCATCTGTGCCTGCTGTCTGTTCATCCTCAAGTGGGAAGGAGCTATCAGTGCAGAGCTGTAGTGGGATGTGGTGGTTCTAGGAGGTCTCTGGGGTATGCCTTGGTCATTTGAGGTAATGTGCCCCCCACATGGCATTTACTGCTCACCCCTTCCTCCTGAAAAAATGTTTGAGTCCCTTGAGAAGCCTATTAACATGAGAACTCATTGCGATATCTTTTGTTAAATATGTGGCCATGACCAGCGATACCCAGGCAGCTTTGGTGTGAATGAGAAACTTAATAATCCATGAAAGGGCTTTTTTTATATATATTTTTAATGTACATTACATTGGGTTAATAAATTAGAGAAGAAAAGGATTCGTTATGGCTTTCTTCCTGGTGGTGGATGAGAATACACCAGCTGTAACACACCATTTACAGAGATGGCTGGAGCCATTGTATATCAGAGCTGAAAATTATATTGGCCCTTTCAGGGCAATATACCCTTTGGAAGTCCTTGGGAGGGTTTCTTACATGTGTTATAAGAGCTGCCTCCCTGCGTTGCAGTAACAGGAACACGTGGAGACAAAATGATTGATTATTAGCCCTGTTGTTTGTAATTTGATCAGCGCAGCAAATGTTAGCCAATAATGATTTGTTTTCTTTCCCTTACTCCCTTATTGACGTGTTCATTGTCTGAGTGTCTGAAATTCCAAATCTGGAATGTTCTGCCATCAAGTCTAACTCTGCTTTATTTAACCCTAAGGCAAATCCTCGGTATAAAGTTGTATGCATGAGGTCTGAATTAAAAGCAAATTCAACTTGTTACGTTACTAAACTGAAGCCTCCGTACTCTGTCAAATGCAAACACTAAAATAAATCATGGCTGTCCACTAGACTGTGAGTCTGACAGAGATTGCTCAGACAGTAGCTTTAGACATCTTGGGAACAGTGACCTCTTTACAGGGTAACTTTACAGAGTTTTCATTAGTCACTCAGAGAGGAAATCAAATTTAACAGGCTGCTATAATTTTTGTTTGGCGATAAGGTATGCCTCAGAGTATTGGCCAGTCAGTAAAGCTGGTTTACTCATTGTGTGTTTACCAGTCTAGAAGAGATTATGTCTTCTACTTGTGTTACCTTACTGAGTACAGGGTACTTCTCTAAAATATGTGCAGCCTCAAAAGATCAAATCTTTTTATTTAATTCAGTCAGTTTATATACTATTTTTTGGATTTTTGCTATTTTTCAAATAGCAGCTCCTTTTAAATAAACTTGTAGGATTTATTGCCATGGAGCCAGCTCAAACACTAGGAAGCGATTCTAAAACCTGTTAGTTTATAGACTAGAGCTCTCTGGCCAATCAGGCTGTGATGATAAACCTTGAGAGCTCTAGAATATTTTGAAGTTTTGCATTTTGGAGGCTTGAAAAGTTTGTGGCTCCTCCCTGAGAATTTTCCCTTGGTTCTCATGCTGGGAGATGTGTTTTTTCAGAAATTTTAGAAATAGCAAGGAATTTGTCTTTGCACTTTGAAGTTCTAAAATATGCAGCAATTTTCTTTCTTTGCGAGTATAACAAACTCTGCAAGTACTTGGTTGTGTTTCTATATGTGGATATGCTGTCTTAGTGCTTTGTAGCTGGATAGAGAGGAATTTTTAGAGGACTCAGAAGGGACAAGCACAAATTAAATTACTGAGATAAATGATTCTGCAGGAGTTAAGATGACAAGGGACATGCCTTTGTATGGAAGAATACCGTTATCGAAGCAGTCAATTGCTGAGAATTGTTTATTTTTCTTATTTTAAAATCTGCGATCACATAGAAGCAGAACCTGGTTGTGGGATGAGGAATAATGTGGGTCAGTTAAGGCAGAAAAAAAATAGCACAAGGTAACCATGAAACTTGAAAGAAATACTGTGATGCATGAGAAGAACGTTTGTTTTGCCTTGGTTTTATGTGTTTGGATTTTCCCCTAGAAACAGATTAGTTAATTTCCATTCCCAGTAGACTTAGATCTGTAAACAATTGCCTCAGGAACAAGCAGCATACCTATGCTCTCCTGCAGCAATGTTGGATACTCCAGATTTGGCTGTTGTTTGAGCTACATCTGTGAATTTTGGGAAGCTAAGAAAACTGACTTTTCTTTGGGTGTTCTCTAAAAAAAATGCCGTCTTCATTTTGTTCCTTGGGAGTTGTGGTCTACAACATCAACTTTTGTTTTGAAATCTAGTAACTTCCTGTGATAGAACAGATATTTAACTCAGATTTAAAACATCTTAAAAGGTTATGTAAATAGAAATGTAGAGGTGATTTGGTATCTTTTTAGAAACTTTGTAAGAAAACTGAAAGAGAACAAAAAACCAACCATATAGTGACAGACTATGAATATTTCATATTTTATACCTGTTGTAGGCTGCTGTCTATGAAGGATTGTGATTATATCAGAATTTCTCACACTGTAAATGGTGAGATCTTCCTCCTCTCACCACCTTAATCTCAGTTCCTCTCTCTCCACTTGCAGAGCACAGAAAGCAGCCATTACAAAGGTTACTATTTGTAGTACACATGGGTATCACTGTTGGGTTTTTTCCGTTCCTGAGTTTAAAAGGGGGGAAAGATTGTCTCCTAGGAGGTTAAACAAACCTCAGAGCACCTGGCACTTCTTATGCCTCTGGTAGGATTGTGCACTGAATCATATAGCTCAGAATTCATAGGACCAGTTAGGCTTCTGCCTGTGTTTATGTATTAAATACTTTTTTAGATGTGGCCCTGTATACTTCGGATTCCCATTATTGTATGTGAAACTGCAAATAATTAGAAAGTAGATGGCATTTCACTATCTCACTGGGATATTGAGATGCACTTGCATACCATGAAAATATCTGAGAGGTTAAAAAGTACCTTACAGTGAACTAATATTGAAAGTTGCTCTTCATGTCTGAATCTCAGCATATTCGTTTATCCTGGTATAAAAAACTAATGCATGTTTCAAAAAGAAAGAAGTAAAACTATTGTGACTTCTGTGTGTAAAACTTTTGGCATAATAGAATACATAACTTTAATAGAAAATGATGGAACAGTCTCAGTAACTCTACGGTGATCAAAATTCAATATATTAATATAAATATGTTATGGTAATAATAAGAGATTTGCGAGAAAGAAGAGTTAATTTGTTTCTAAGAGATGTTTGACCTCTGCTACTTCATGATCTGTTAGAGAGAGCTAAGGCTCACAAAAGCTGGCTTTCTTTCTATTTTACCTGGAAGGCATTATTTTTTCAATAAATACCAAAATCAAGTCAATATTTTTAGAACCAGGATAATTGCCACTTGAAATGGACTAATCTTTGCTCAGGAGTTGTCTGACACTTTATATCCAATGTCAGCAGGAAAGAAATAATTAAGATGTATGATTTTGGTAATTGATAGGGAACATTTGAATGGGTTACATAAATAATAGACTAATCAAAGTATTGTTTAACGGTTTACAAAAAACACATGCCCTACTGCATGTACATTTATTTAAATTAATGTTGCTGTCAGAATTTATGAGAAATTTTTAAAGAGGATTTCATTTTCACCTTATGGTTAATGCTCTCATAAATAATAATTTGTCAATTTGTAGGATAAGTTATACTATTAAATTGTTCAGCATACGTCTTTAAAACATAGGTGTGCATTTACTGTTCCAGACAATTACTCTGTGGATAAAAATGCAACTTTCAAATTTCATTTCCATGTCTGCCAAATCCTACTCTTACTCATTTTCTGTTCTAATGAGAATTAATGATATTAATAATCCAGTGCTATGCAGAAGAGACCTGGGACTTTTCTTTTATATGCAATATCATGCAGTTTTTTTCTAAATAAGAAATTAGTATGTCATTGACAACTGACCAACATATCTAAGAAATAAATTAAAAAAACCTCAAAACCAGCTCTTCCCCAAAAATCAAATATTTTAAGAACACACTCACAATTGAATTCTGTTGGTTTTGTTTAAGCACATGAAAGTTATACTTGTTAATCATGTGCTAAGCGTTGATATATCTTGAACACCAAAAAAGCTCAGTCTCATAGTTTGGGGTAGTACTATATCTGCTTACAGGAATCTTCCATTCTTCCCCCTTCTTTTCTAAAACCACTTTAATTGTGTGTAATAATGACTGTATGAAGGAACAATACAATTACAATCTGAATATTTGAAATTAAAGAGAAAGTTGTATTTCTCTTGTATGGCAATTCGAACATGCTTTGTTATCAGATCTTCTACATGCAAACCAAAATACCCATAATGTGAAAGATACATTATTGCACAGTCTTTGCGTTTATTTGTGCCCATATCAGGTTGCCACAATTGAGGCTGCTATTTACTTTGAAACTGTCCCATAGATATTCTTTGGGTTCCACTGTTACTCATTAAAAGGTGCTGTGACAGCCTGGCATCAGCAAAGTCCCCTCATGGAAACAGCCACTCTTCATCAGTAGTCACTATCACCTGTTAGGATGTTTCTGGGCTGAGCTTCTCAGGCTCTGTGTAGGGTGGCTTTTTTTCTTCTCTGGACAGGAAAGTAGGGCCCCTGCATGTGTTTAACCCCATGTTTTTGCAGGATACTAATATTTCTGCTTTTAATTGACAGCAGTTTTACAGGAGAGTGTGTCCCAGATGTGATCGCTCTAAAATGAAAGAGTACCAGTGTTGGTCTTGAATGTTTCCCATCCAATTACCATTTGCCCCTTCTTTTTATTTTGGCAGGTTTTTTTTCACTTGAGTATGGGGTTTCCAAATGATTCTGGTAATCCTGGATTTTTTCCCTTGTTTTTACAGGTGACCCGTAACTGTTTCACCATCAGTAACGGAGAGATGCAGGATGTTGGTGTTGGCCTGTATCCCAGGTACTGTGGACACTGTTTCATTCACAGGCAAAAATCTATGTCAGTTTTTTTCTCCTTTTTTCCAAGGTAGCTGTAAGGGCCATCAAAGCAGCAGGTAACATGTCTAAATGAGAAACTGGGAAATGGAAATAAATTAAAGGAGAGTAAAAAAATACGATCTAGTTGAAAACATTCTTAATAGTCCTGATTACAGCATTAAAACAGTTTAAATAGTATACATCTTTATATTTTATTTTTATGGAGGTGGTAGTCTTTTCTAAGTAAGAATAAATGCTGACATCAAGAATGCGCGACTGGGACTAGTTAAGGGAAACCTGTTCAGCGATGCTTTAGCATACAGATATTTTGCAGCTGAGAGCCTTCAGAATTAGTAATTAAAAGGAAAAAGACTGATATATTTATAAGTAAATTAGCATAACAAAGAAACCACTGAGGTGGAAAAATAAGTCCCTTAAGAGATAGATGTTAATATTCGAATTTCTTATTATTGTTTCTTATTTGTATTAGGTAAGAAGTATGTGCCAGTGAAGGTCTTATCATCATAGAATTAGTAACCTGTAATCATAAATGTGGAAAATTAGTATGTATAGTTTAAAATTACATTTTACCATCTAATTTTGGTTGAATTATGTTTGTCAATACCTCAGTGGGCCTGTCACTGTTGTTTCTTTTCCTACTAATGTCATATGTAGGATATGACTAAGGACACTTAATATCTTGAGGCCTGCCTTGTAGTAAAGATGAGGAAAAGCTGGTTAGGAGGACGTGGGAATTAGTGTCATGACAAGTGCAAAACAGTCATTTGATTTCATAATGGAATGAAAACAATGCTTGAGAAAAATGAAATATTGTTTTGGAGCATTATTATTAGGGAAATGTTTGCTTTTGGTTGAAAAAAAAAGCCCTTAACTGTGAAGAAAGTGTCTGTCTATGTTCAATGATAATGCACTGCCAAGGGATGCAAGAGACTCTTTCCCAAGTCACGTCAGAGCAGTTTGAGTTTTGCTATAGCAAAAAAGCTGGGAAAATTGTGAACTTAAATCTGTGGTTTACAAGTCCTGGGCAAATGTCCTTCCAGGTGAATTCATATGCTTCCAGATGAAATTGTCATCAAACCCACTAGTGTCTCCATGAGATGAAATTTAATTGAGAGTTCTTTATTTAGCCTTATTAAGAGGTTGTATATTGTTGTATGGATTGACAGCTTCAGCATCACAATATATTTTAAAATAGGTAAAATCCTATGGTCCTGCTCTGCATCACCTTGCCAGCAGCTTTGGGAGTGTGCCCAGTGATCTCACAATGAGGATAATGGATACTCTCCCATTGGGTTCTTGAGGAGATTAACCACAGATATTTTATTAGGCCAGAAGGGATATCAAAAGAGTCAGGCCCCTCTTGATACCTCCTCTAAGAATCAAAAAACTAAATAAACATGGTTTGGGTTAACATGGTTAAACATGGCTCTGGCCCTTGGCAACATCCTCTATTTTGCCAACAACATTCGGGATTTTGAGTTGCTGAATAAGACAGACAAGGAAAGAATATAAATGCATCCAGGAGCTGAATAAGCCAAAAATTCTTCTTCCAGGCTGATAATGCCAGAATTATTCTTTCAATGGGTCATTCCCATAAGAAAAGAACCATCAACCCCGTTTCTGCTACGACACAAATGTTTGCCTGGCAAAGCCAGTTGTTTCTCAGCTAAGGAAACACATGACTCAAAAGTATATAGCAGATGTTGTTAACAGCCTCCTTCAGAGAGAGGCAAGAGTGTATTTGAGCAGTGTGTGTGTCTTGAGGGTGCCAGCAGCTCCCTAATGAGCTGTGCTGCCCCAGCTATCACATGCCACAAGAACAGAGCCTGGGCCAAAATATGTGTAAAACAGAGGCAATGACCGTGTTTCTTCTTTCAACTCTGTACACCAAGTTCTTTGGCTTTGGGACATAGTATACTCCATTTTCTCATGATGTGAAATATGGGTCGATTGTTGGCCCCTTTGAGCTGTGCTTGCAATGACAGTCAGGTAATCGATAAGGTTAGTGCCCTGAAACTGAGCAGAAGCAATAGAAATATAGCTCAGTCCCTCCTGCTCTGAACTGTCCTAGTTACCTTGTTCCCCACTTGCCCTGTTCAAATCTCCAAGAATCAGGGTTCTTGGAGAGTCACTGGGAGGCCATTGCCTTCCTCCTGCCCTGAATACACAAAAGGCAGAAACACATGAAGAGATCCCAGCATGGCTCCTATTACCAATGAATATAAATCTTCTAAGCATTAATTTTCCTCCCCTAACCAAGAGCAGCTGATTTAACAGGGAATTTATTTGTTTCGTGACTTAATTGCTTGATACTTCAGATGTAATCATGTTAGCTACTTTCAAATGATTAAAGGGAAATGGCAGTGGAGACTCCTCTGTTAAGTTTTTTTCTTTCTTTCCCCCTCTACCACCCCTCACAGCATGTCTTTACTGAACCACAGCTGTGACCCAAACTGCGTGATCGTTTTTGAAGGATACCAGCTTTTACTTCACTCTGTCCGAGAGATCCAGATTGGTGAAGAGGTAATTAACTTGTCCTCCCTTCCATCATAGACACCTGCAACAATGACATCTCTCTAAATAAATTCCAGACTGCTGGGCCACCAGCTTAATATTTTGATGATATATTGATGCCACTTTCTAGCACATAGCTATCAGGGGGAAAATGATAAATAGAATCATCTCTTCACACTGCCTGGGCCCCATAATCATTACTTCTCATAAATCACTAGCAGTCTTCATAAATTCCTGGTACTCCTTTCCTCCTCTAGGCACTTCATTTTGTTTGTATTTGAGTGTCTTTACCCTGACAGGAACACTTACAATATTTCTGAGTGGAATGCAGTGTTCACTAAGTCACTGCAACAATAAGCATTTGTCAGGCAGCAACCATGCAGTTGTAGTAAACTTTTCATTGACAGTGAAAGCAACAAAACAAGGTTTGTTTTCTTGTCCATTTCACTAGGAAAGACTTCAAAATATCCTTTTCAAGGGATTTCTGATTTGATATAAGGTATTATCTACTTTATAACAGCACTTGTGTTAATTTGAAAATAAGCATTTGTGGCTAGAAATCAAAGTAAATGTGTCTTGCAGCAATGCAGTACTGAATTTGCTTAATAAGACCTGAAAAGAGATATGTGCGTGTATGTAACTTTAGATACACCAATGACCTACACAGTCCTAGCTGTTGGTCACTACAAAATCATAATCTAATGTAATATGGTTCATGCCTGTTCTTAAAACTCTGTGAGTATGAAGACCATACATATTTTAATTTAGATGTAGTATTTATGTTCCTCCCTATGACGTTTCTTCTTTTTTAATGTATCCTTTCTCAAAGATAGTAGGCTATCAAAGTAAGTAAATGGTAGAATATTCTTTAAGACTATCAAAATAAGTAAATGGTAGGATATTTTTTTTCAGCAAAACATTGTTAAGAACCAGCAGAAATGTTTTTGCATACTTACCTTTTTGCCAAGAGAAATCTTTCAGGATGCAATATATGTTTGTGTAGCTATTAACTGTAGCCATCTTTCAGTCCAGTGTTCTTGTTTAAGTGTAATTATAGACACCTTCTTTCTATTTTATCCATAAACTATAGCTTTCCTCTTGGCTTCCCAGTTCACTGAGATGGGATGCTTATTTAAAAATACAGTAGATTTTAATGTCTTACCGGGAAGAAAATGGGCTTAAGGCTTAAAAGACAAAATAAAGCTATGAAGTCAGTATTAGTTTAGATCTGTTATGGGAAGAGGAAGGAAAATAAAATTTTTATGGGGGTATTTACAAGTCAGCAGTTCAATATTATTTTCTACACCTATTTAATTTTAATTTTCATAACTCTACCACTTTTCATTTTGTGTTCTGCATGACGACTTTGGTGCAACTTTCCACACTGCCTTACTGCTTGCCTGCAGCAGGGTGAGCTCGGTTTTAGTAACAGCCATGTATTGAATTTACAAACTTATGTATGTGAAACTACGTTACCTGTTGTGAGCTGAGTTTTAACTTATACTACTGATGTCATGATCTGAGCTAATGGGAGAGAAGATACATGTTAGGGAGGAAACCGATTGGGTTTTCTGAATAAATTGGGCGCTCTGAGATGGTAAGATGAACATTATTTCAAGTCACAAGGCAACAAGAAAACTTAATTATAATCACTAGAAAATTTCTCTTATCCTGTTCAAACTTACACTAGATGCAGAATGAGTTCCCCTGTAAAATAATTAATAGAAAATAAGCACTAAGATTTATTAGAAATAAGACACTAAGTAGCAAGTCAAGCTCAGATTAGTAGAAGAGGATTGTGGCTTTTCCATCCATTCAGGAACATATTTTTGCACATTTGTAGTGCTTTCTGTCGGAGCACACTACAGCAGTTTATTCATGCTAAGGACTTGTTGTCCACCAATAATTTCAGGGAAAACAGAGACACAGGGAGCTGAGACAGCTGGCCATTGTGGTCATCTCAGCATTCTGAACCTTGCTTCCAGAAGCTCAGAACTTTTTGCCCTTCAAGATAATTATAAAATCACAGAATGTTTAGAGTTGGAAGGGACCTCAGAGATCGTCTCATTCCAGCCCCCCTGCTGTGGGCAGAGACACCTTTCACTAGACCAGGTTGCTCAGCGCTTCATCCAACCCAGCCTTGAACTCTTCTGGGAATGGAGCCTCCACAACTTCTCTGTAATGCTGACCATCACAGTTTTTGTAACTTTAGGTGATGTTAATTTCACAGCACACAATGATTTCCTTTACTTGCAGTTCTTTGCAAAAATTAAATTGAAGTGTTACAAAGAAAGGTGGGATGTGGGGAAGGATTCTAAAAAAGCAAAAATTATTCATCTAGAGATCACGAGGGCTCCTTTAGTGATAAGGTAGCCTATCAGCTAGTTTTGTCAAAAAGACAAGCAGCCTACTCTGAAGAGGTCTTCATCATTTCCCTCCCCTTAAGTAACTACTTCAAACAGCATCAAGATGTGTGCTATAATTTCAATTGACTTTTTGTTAGTTGCTGTCTACCTAGTGTTTCACAGGCAGACACGAGATGATTTTGCCTCTTTTTCCAATCAGAAGTTTTATGGCTTCAAATCAATTAGCCTTGCTGGGTGACAGAATGAATTAGCTGAGGTGCAGTTCTGCTCCAAAATAGGTGCTTTGCTTCTCAGTAGCTTCAGAGTTCAGGTAGAAAAAGTTTGTATCTTTCTTCAGAATATTGCATAACTGACCATTCCCTTACAGAGCAACATTTTTTTTAATTAATACTGGAAACAAATAATAATTTCAGATGATGAGCAAGTAAATCTATTTTCATGATAGAATTCAGCCAAGTTATATAATGTTTCTTTACTGTAATTTTGTGAGAAGTTTTATATCTGTGTATGCTTGACACATTACATTTTGTCCCATTACAGTTTTTATAATCAAATTTTTCCTTGAGTTACAAGGCATTTTGATCTTACATGCCAAAACGGAGAGTACGGACTGTTATCCACTGTCTCAGGAACAGATTTCTGTACACAACCCTCCCTAAGACTCTGAGACTCATGATTACAAACCAAGAAGATTCCCTTTTTTCTCCCTGCCATTTGCCTTAAAATACTTGATTTTAAATTTTTACGGCATTTTCTGTCTCGAAATTTTGAATTCTATTCTGTTACAAAAAAAATCCCCATAAATTAAGTCCACCGCATCATGGCAGTACTGGAAAATTGTGTCCACCTCATTTGGTAGATGAGGAACGTGAGAAACTAACTACCATATCTATGATTAAAGCATTTCTATGTCAGAGCAAGAAGCAGGGCTCAGACAGTGCTGTATTTCTAAGGAGGAAGTCTTAAGAGTCAGTAAGTCTCATGGCTTTTGAATAATTCCTTGCCTTCATAAATGTTTTTAATATATATTCTCCAGTTTGGGGGGAAAAGATTTACTGCATTCTTTATAAACGATGCAATAAAGAGGCAAGCTTTGGTCAGTTGAAGTAATGTTTTAATTAGTAGCATACATCCCACATGCAAATACCATTAAGACAACCTTTGATAAATGAGCATATTTCCTAAATACGTACAAGTTAAATGAGCTTTGCATCTAATGAAGTGATCCAAAATTAAAGCAAGTGGAGGAGAGAGACTTGAATACAGAAATTTTGTGTTTAAACAATTAAATGATTAGTATAGACTCAGTCACTGTTAGGTTGGTCATGTTTCTAAATATTCTAGTTATATTTTACCACTCAGTCTGCCAGCTACAAACATTTTTTCACTTATGGATTTCTGCTGGCAGGGCTGGGAATTTGAACTTGGCCCTCTGACAGCAAGAGAAACTCTTAAGTTGTTAAAATGCTAAAAGGAGATATCACTGTGATGAAGCCTCTTCTCTTTCTGTCCAGTCATATGCTTTAATCCAGAGCAGGTTGTTATGTGACTGTTAATATCCACAAGCATTTGATAACCTCTGAAAAAGAAAAGTCTTTTTTGAAACTTCTTCCTACTCCCAAAGTTTCTGCAACATAAATGAAAAAAGGAGGTGGGGGGGCCAAAAACATAAAGAGAGAAAGGGATGAAGCCTATAGGCTGGATAGGTAAGGGGTATTTGATATTGGCTCTGTGTTTGTTTTGCAGTATTATAACTGAACCCTACCTAATGATGGTTTCAACAGTAATGACAGGGTTTAAACCATTGTCTTAAATATTTTGGCAAAGAATAGACTAGTCTCATATGAATTATTTTTCCCAGAAGATTCCTACTGTCTTGCACAGTGCCTGAAGTTGATTAAATCCCTTTTACTGCTGGATGCCACCTGAACCTAAAGCCCAGCAGGACATGAGTCAAAACCAGAGATGTTTATGCAGAGGACAAGAGACAGGGAACAGCCAGCGTGTGGAATGAGTTTGACAGAAAACACTTGTGAGTTGCAAGGAGACATGAAGATTGGGAGGCTTATGATGGGAGAGGGAAATAGGGTTTGGAATGTCTGAAGGATGAGGTTAGAACTGCAGCTTGGCTGGAAAATGCTTTGTGGGAAGGAAGGGAGACAGATCTTTCTTACCACACCAAGGAGGATGCAGATTAGGACCAACTGTGGAAAGAAGTGAGGACGAAGTCGTTGGGGTCACTGAAGATGTTTGAGAAATCAGAGTAGGGCAGCAAGGACTGTTTACCTGGGAAAGCAAGAGAACACAGCAGGTGAAAACGTGTAAGATAAGGCTGAAAAACAGACCTGAGACTGGCACAAAGATGAAATTGTCCCATTGTACCAAAAGTGGCTAGGTAAGGAGCTAGAATTGATGGCCGGAGAACAGGTTTAGATAATCAGGTGTTGAGAATAAGACAGGAAAATGATACTCATGTTGAGGGGTAGAGGAGGGAAAGAATAAGAGGAACATTGGAGATAATGGGGCAGAAGAGACAAAGCTTGGGAGCGAAGGATGGAAAATAAATAAGCAGCACAATTTCCATCCGTTCACTGCAGAAAGATCAGAGGGAAGCCTATGGCTCCTGTGTAAAATATTAGTACAGACTGTTCTGCGGTAAGCCAGCAGTGGTGAAACTAATCCCCTCTTGGCTCAGACATGCACAGGCTGGGACAGAACAACAGTATATAGAATGCTAAACCTAACAAAGTTCTCACACTAACTTTTGATTAATTGTGGAATTTTAATTTGTCTCTTTCATTAATTACACTATTAATCTTCAATTATGAGGCCGTATTTATTTTAAATGCTTGACTTTGCCATCTCAGTAGACTTCTTTTAACACAGTCCTCCTTCAATATGTAATCAAATTACACTGTAATAATAAATAAAAAATTGCAGGCATTGTTTTAGTTGCTTGTTAATTGCTCATTCAATTAGAATGCTCACTAATTTGCAAAATGCAGGTTCTGACAATGGATTTCATGGTCATTACTAAAATTGGTCAGGTTTTCCTGTAATTTCTTTGAATGGACTCTCATGATTTAACTGAAAACCATGTGAAAATTCTCCCAATTAGTTGAAGTGTCTAGGCTCAGGATGAAATAATGTGACCTGATTTTTTTCAGCTCTGACCTCTCTGGAGTGTTTCAAAGTGTGTTGGGTGTATAGTGTAATCACTCAATAGCATGTGTGACTGTATGCTGGTCTGAGCTGAGCTGCTTTTTTGTTATATTCTTTTCCTTATCATTAGTTTGTGCCTGTGCAGCACTTTAAACATTTCAAGAACTCTACAAATGGTTAGTCCTGTAAAATTCTTTCTGGCAGGCTTCAAAGTGAACAAACTACAGACTTCTCTGTAGTTCATTGGAATTCACTCTGTGCAGTGTAAGAAGCTGAAAATGGCACAAATGTAGGCACAAATTTTATTTTATCATTTTAATAAATCTTCTTGTCAATAGTTCTAACAACTTAGACTGCAATGGTTTTGTGCTTCCTTGGTCACAAGGGAAACATCACAGACATACTGAAAATGGGTATGGCGTAAGAGGGATTATCCTCAGGCTCAAACATATATTTGCGAGAAGGTAAGGATTTCCCTGAGAAAAAAATTTTGGAGATAGTTGGATACTGTGTAACAGCAGTGGTAAATACACACTTAAGCTCTGGAGCTACACAGAGCTTACGTGTGAGATTTCATACACAAGGAATTCAGACACTGACTTTCTTTGCTCTCTTTTCTTACTCTCCTTTCTTTTTTAATTTTTCTTCCAAATTAGGATTAAAAGTTGAAATAGTGATAATTTTAGGGGGCATTAATAATTTCACACAATATTGATCTTGAAATGTGGAAAAGTATTCTTCCATGGAAATTATTTTTCCCTTTTTTTCACCTTCTGTAAAAGTAGTCAATTTCTTCTAGGAAATAATCTGTTAACATTTTACTTTATGCTGGGAAAAATGTTGAATCCAAAAAATGTTGCTTCTGCTAATACATACACTGAATATGGATTTTTTGTAAAATGTGCCAACTCTTTTTTTTTTATGTACTGCATACAGCTCACCATCAGCTACGTTGAATCACTGATGCCTACCAGGGAACGCCAAAAGCAACTGGTGCGCCAATATTGCTTTGAATGTGATTGTCTTCTCTGCCAGAATCAAGAGAAGGTAGGTTGAGAGAAGAAATTCCTTGCCAGTGAAAAAAAATTTTCCAAGGCCCGTCAGCAGCTTCCCTTCCTTAATGTAATACTTCTCTTTTGCTACTAATTGAATGTCCAGAATAGGGGAGAAAATGACCTCTGCCCTTATTGTGGTTTTTGTTGCTATGAAGGACAACTCTGAAGGAAAGAAAAGCAGGAAATGTTGGCATTTTTCTATTCAGAAGAATAATCTTGGAACTTCAACTGAAGCCAGTTGTCTGGTACTACAGAAAGGTTGTGCTTATCCTCAAAATAATGTTGAATTAATTCTGCCAAACACCTGCATCAGTAATTTTCAAGAACTACCAGGCTTGTTCAGCAGTTGTTAGAGAGAATAGTGAACCTCCTTAGGTGCCTTTGTAGTTTTTATGCTCACTTACATGACAAGTTCTTGTAGTAGCAGGTCAGTAGTTGTCGTAGAGAAACTTTTGTTCAGTGTGATCTCTTACTAGGGTTCAGCCTAGCCTGATTTGATTATATTCTGGCGTGCTTCGTATTTACACAACCTTGGCACAATAAATTTGTCTCAGACCCTGATGAGAGATCAAATGGAATAGGCAAAATGAGGCTGGCTTCATAGCAGTTTTTGCACTTAGTCTCTTTTGTTATATGTACAGGTCTTATTTTCACAACTGCCTGTTTGGAGTGAGTCACCTGCCACAGCTAAATGTGTTCCTGCAAGATTACAAATAGTAAGAAAGGTATTGATGAAAATGTAATTCCAAGGAACACAATATGATTCATGAAATAATTGCTGCAAAGAAAAAGAAAAAGAAAAAGAAAAAGAAAAAGAAAAAGAAAAAGAAAAAAAAAGAAAAAGAAGAAAAAGAAACCCCCAAAGTTTAAACTGTAACATATGCTTTGATTCATCAGTAGGCAGTTCAAAAAAGAGAACACAGAAAATTTCAGGCTTATGACATAATGCTAAATTACTTCCTGTCGGTGTTGGCGTTCTGTGCCTGATAAAGGCTGCTGCAATTCTGCTCAGAGGCAGTGAAATGAAGACCTCTTTTTGTCTTTCTTTTGAAGATGGTCACTCAAGTGCCGTGAAATCTTGGATTAGTTTTGGGTAAATGGCATCCTCACAGATGCAATGATGATTAAGAAAAATAAGCAGGCTAAAGAGTGTTCAAGGATCACCTAACAGTTTGTGAAAGGGTAGACAAGTGGTCTAAAGACCATTCAGCATGTGGAATGTTTTAGGAAATAATATCCCCAGGCTGGTGTATATGTCATTGTAAGAATCAACATATAACAGCAAAAAATACTGTAGTGAAATTATATGTGCATATATTCATGAAAGCAATACCATAGGTTAAAATTAATTCATTTTTTTTTCTTTTTGAAAATATAATTGTCATTTGTGTTCATATTCTATAGATCTTTTTTTGCCCTTTTGCAAAATTCCCTTGGGAATGATATTGTGAAATGTTTGGAAAGCTCTTTGCGACGCATTCTGAAATTCTGTGATTTCCTTGTCATTACCATGGAGAGAGGTCTGTGAAGGTCTAGAAGCCTGATGGCAGCTTTGTCTGTTGATGTCCATGAAGAAGACATCTTTATCCTGAGCTTCAGTTTAGGGTGATCGAATATTATCTGCAGCAGTCCTCACAGTATTGTGTTTCATTTCTCTGTGACTCCTGAATTTGTAAAATCTCTGCATTATTAGCTTGGAAACTTGTTTTTTTCTTTTTTTTCCCCGTTTATCTCAGTCACTGTTAGTAAGCTGAGAGTCATGTAACACTGCAGGTACAGCAGCAGATAATATTTTTGGAAATTCTGGGATTTTAAACTACAGAATGTCTAGATGCTTAAAAGTCATGAGTTGATAAAATTATTCAATAACATCCCTGCTGAAATACCCCTGATACTGAGACAGATTTCCAAGTCATCTTGGAAAATTTTTAAAAAGCAAAATCTTTGTCAATAGAATAGGCAACAGCTGTAACTTTGGGTCATCAAGAGTGGCAGAGTCAATATTGTGAATCAATAAATACAGTCAGCTAACAGTAAATTACCATATTACAACATTGCTTTGCAAAAAAAGATAGTTTAGTCAACAGCAATTCATCTTGTATATTTTTCTTATAGGCAAAAATGCAAATTCCAGAAATGCTTTATGCATTCAAGTAAGTTCTTGTGTATTGGGGATTTTTTTCTGTTGCAGTCAGCTCATTAAAAAAGCTAGAATCCTTTTTGAAATCACATTTATGGACACTTACACAAACACTTAGAGAGTTCACTTTACTCCAGTCCTGCTGAGTGTGCTTGCGAGCTACTGAGCACATACTAGGGACCAGTGAAAGCTCTCGAGATGCACACATCGATTTACAGTAAAGTTTTAAGTCAAGTGATTTCCACTGTAGCTTTTATTCTACACCTTTTGTAATGTTTCAAAAGTGATCCTGCAAATCCTGTGGGAAATATACGTTACAGTTTATATGAAGAGCACATAAACCTTATGTCTATTTGTACTTAGTTACATGCATCTTTATATATTCATTTTTATAAAAATACTTGGCAAGATCATTATCAATGAAATTTATGTTTCCTGCTGTAGTTTTTTAAAGGCTTGTTCATTTAGCGTTATATGCCTGAGTGAAAAAGGAAGATGGTATCAAGTTTCTGTTCTCAAGTCGGTTACTGACTGCAAGTGACCCTGGATAATTCATTTTATTCAAGAGCAACCTTTGTGTTTTCTAAGATCCAACCCTTATTTTTCATAATTGGTGGGAAGCTACCATTTCAATTGGAGCTGAACAGGTTTTTAACCAGAAAACAGATCAGTCCGTCTGTATTGGGGACCATTTTTGTGAATGTTCTGTGAAGGTCCAGTTTGTTCAATTTCTACAAATGCAGTGAGAAGATAATTTATAGGTCATTTATACTTCTGCTGAGTATTCTGATGCCCAAAGGATAATAAAGAGAGATGCTGCATTTTCGAAGGTCTTTTAGCTTTATGTGATGAATTTGTTTAAATGAGAATAATTCCTTGAAGCAGGATGGTTTGATTTGGTTTGGTTCCTCATACAGAGAGAGAAGACAAGCAGCTCATTCGTACTGTCTTCAGTAGAAATCCATGAAAACTGGAATGGATAAAAGAGGTTAAAGGAATTCCTTCAAGTAAATGCCCACTCTTTAGACAGATAAAGTTTGGTGAGATGAGTTATGCTGCTCCATGAAGTATATATAAACACAAAATCAAGACTGACGTGATTACATTTCTGTGTTAGCTGACATGGATAACCAGAGTGCAATTGCAACACTGCCTAAATATACACAGTTCCCTTGCACAACTGTCAGGATCTGAGACTCTAATATGGCAAAGGCTGTGTTTTCAAGTATCATGAAGTGGGCTGCAGCCCAACCACAGGGTTCCTTGCTGAAGCCAAAGTTACTGAACTTTGGCATCAGCTTCAACTGATACACACTGGCACTCAGTGTGAGCAGACACAGCCCCAGACCAAGTGGAGAGTTCCATGGCAGAGCAGTCACAATTGCACTGCATGCAAAATGAGAGGAAATGTTCCTCATTGGTCCGTGCTGGTGAAAGGGCTTCAAAGTGAATCTTTGTTTGCTGTACAGTAGTAGTTCTTTATCTTCCTCTCCAACTGTGAGCACAACCAAGGAATAATCTAGGTGCATAGCTGTTATCAAGGTGATGCCTTTTCCTGGTCTTAAAATTGAGAGTCAAACACGGTTAGAAGGGAAAAAGGGATTTTACCTTGGTATTTATTTTAAGGATCCTTAGGTGCACTACGTCCAGGTCGAATGCACCTCAATGCACACTGCAATGCGCACCCCAAAAGATCTGGTATAACATTATAGGTTTGATTAATTAGCATATCTATCAAAGATTCCCCAGTGAGAGGCTCAAGTGAGCCCCCCTCCCCAAGGAACCTTCCCCTGGATGGTTCTGTCTTAGTTTACAAAATGTGTTCTGGAGAGGACCTTGGGGTCTGGGGCATTCTGGTCCCTAACTATGAAGCTTCTAAGATGTTTAGTCTCCTAGTTTGACAAATAAGTCTAAGAATGTAGGCTAAAAACCACTAAGAATACAAAAGCTATAAAAAGGTATATAAAGGAGTATAAAAGAAAAGGCAAAAAATCATCATGGCATCAAAGGATAAGAAAACATAGAAGCAAACAGTGGCAATAGATGGACTGGTGATCTTATATAATTTTTGGTGCCTGAGCCTCAATGTGAGCTGCATTTTAATTCTAAGGATGTACTATAATGCTGGCCAGCATCTTTTAGCAGCTGGTCAAGCAGCCTGGCCAGTACAAATACATCTCTGTAAACTGGTTAAGATAAGATTGAGGTGAACCTTCTGGTGGTTCAGTTCCTGACAAATTAAATGGCTCTAACTACAAATCTAAACAAGACTTTTGTCCAAAGTTAGGAAAAAAAAAAATCAGGAACTAAAACAGGGGAAGAAAACATGTCTTCCCAAAAGTCACTCATAGAATACTTCCTGTTTGTCAATACTTTAAGTTACAGCTACTGTATTGTCTTCAGTTCATTGTATCTCTGACAGCTTTATACATTAATCTTTGCTCCATTTTAAGATCAATCTTCACTGTAATTCAGGAATGTGTGCCAAGCTGAACTTTTGGCAACACATTACTATTCCAGCACATAAAAGCCCCTTACATTAATTATAATTAAAGATGGGATTACATTGATGACAAACATTTTAAATGAAGAACAATTTTTTCCACAGTCATGTGCCAGAGTATTGTTCATGTTGTACATCTTCAGCCAAGGATTTCAGGGACATTTGTGCTTATAGAATTGCTTTGTTATGAGTCGTCCTTCTCTTTTGGAGCCGGGATTTATTGTTTTAGTCTAGCTTGGTTTTTGGAAAGCTTTTATTTATTGCAAGGTCAAAAGCAATGGGCTTGACTCTGAATCATTTTTATATTTGGCCAGTGTTTGAGAGTTGCCAAAGTTAATAACAACATAATGCCAGTAAGCACATTATTCCTTTAATCAGTTTATTGCTTTGCTTAGTACTTACTTATATTGCAGCTAGAATTTTGGTAGAGAACATCACAAGTCCAGTTTCCAACTCAAGGACTCTCAAAATCAGGTCACCTGAACAGCAGCCAAGCTATCAACCTCTACATAAAAATATCACCTGCAATTCTTTACCTGTTATTGCATACATCCACCAGCTGTGTTATAAGAAACCCTCCACAGAATAAGTTCCTGAACGTGAAGTTTTGACATTATTTTTCTAGCTGAGGAAACAACACAACTGTAGTTTAGGACTTCATCAAATGTAAGTAAATTGATCAAATTAGTTGCAACAGCGTATGTCTGTGGTTGATTTGCCTCACCAGATTTCCTGAAAGACACTTGAATATGGCCAAAGATAGACTATACAACACTTTCACCTTTGATCTTCATGTTTGCTCTCAGCACTACCTTTGAAGAATATGTGCTTAAATTACAGAGGCATTGTTATATGCAGAGTATTATTATTGACTGTTGTTTTTAATTAGCGTGTAAAGGCTTCATGCAAGGTCATTGTACTGGTGTTAGTACAAAAATGTCACCCCTCCCTCAGGGATCGTATATTTAGGACACAGGAAACACAAAATCATATGTTAAGAAGTGCCTTTTAAAATTGCTGAATTGTCAAGTTCCATAAGTTTGTGTCCCAGTTTTCCTAATATTTATTTATTTTTAGATATTTACATTCTCACTAAGTTTCCCAAGTACAATATGGAAGATGAGACCTCCAAATTAATTCAAAAGATGAAGCCTGGGAAGCAAGGATTAAATAGGATTGTTGAAAACAAGTCCCTTTATGCAGCTAACTGAACATAAAACCCTTTGATCAAAGGAAATAAAAAACTAGGAGCATCTGTTTCTCTAGTCATGATTCTAAGAAACTTGCTAAGTACCAACGTACCAAAGGGTGTGTTAAAAAAATTATCAGGACTGTGTTCCAACAAAATCCTGGTTTAATTCATTTCCTATCAAAATACAGAGTTTGCAATAGTTAATTGTAGAAATTGTTCATTCCTCATCTTTTTTTACTGTTTTGCCACTAGAATTTCCTTTGAAGCAAACTGCAGAACGACATCAAGCCAGAGATCAGTCATGTTTCACCCACCTACTCTTCCAGCCCAGCGTCAGTATAACCAGTGCCTACAAAAGTCAGTGGCAGTAATTAGAGCCCACTGGGACACAATGCTGTTTCTTTCCATAGGTGGCTGGCTGTTTCCTCCCTCTGGCAAGACATTTGGTAGTGACATAAACCCTGGATTCATTCCTGAAATCCAGCAGTCATACTAACACTCTTCTGTTTCTTTCAGAGGATCTTACCCTCTTGGGAAGGATTTCCAAACAGCCAAGGACAGAGGGCTTTTATTTTTCGAGTGCCAAAATGACAGTAAAAAACAAGGCAGCCGCTTCTAATTTCTGGGATCTCTTGTTCATTAACAAAGGCATCATCTCTTCAGCTTCTTAGCATTTCTTACATGACTTCTGAGGCTCCTTCCATCTTTCAGCATTGTAATTTTTTTCCACTGAAGTGCAGTTCCAAAGACAGTGACAAATGCACTGTGATCATTTTTCCGTGACAACTTGCCTAGCCCAGTTGCTTTGGGACTGCCTCAGTGTGCTCTGGTCACCACTTGGCAGCATCCAGCTGGAGCTCACTTGGGTTGTCAAGGTCATGCAAAAGATCTGGCTGTTCTTATAAATAGACACGAGTTGAAAGATGAATGTAAACTCTTTGCCTTTTCAGGAGATCCTTAATAGAGTAACCTGTATCAGTTTGGTCCATCAAGTTCATATTTAAAGCAAACATAGAAGTTGGGAGTGTGGCACCCTCCTGGGAGTCTGGCTTTCCGCACATCTGAGGGGAGCAGAATCTTATTCCTTTTAGACCCAGCCATCTAAGAGGAAATGTAAATCTTCTGGCAGATGTTTTAAGCAGAAACACTTTTTTGCCCCGGGAAGAGAGGGCATTCTCATCACTTTTTTAGGCTGTTGCAGCTACATTTAAGTGCCTGGATCCTTCTGGATCCATCCTTTTGGATGTCCAACTTCCTTGGGAGTGTTAGAACTAGCTATTACTGTTATGATTTCTTTTTTCAGATTTTGTCATTCCTGTAGCAGTCACTATTTGGTCTCTGCTGAATGACAAACAGAAGTAAGAAAAGTCTCACACTGGATTGTCAATCTAAAATAAACATAGGATATTCAGAGAGAAACAGCAGTAATTTAAATGTAAGGCTAGATCAGAAAAATCGCTTTCCGAACACCCTTTCCTGCAGTGATTTTGCAGACACATCTTTTTCCTAAATATGTATAGAAGCCAGTCATTGCATTATCTGAGCCTGAATTTCTGAATTCCCTTTCACTGAGGTTCCTGTAAGATCTTGTACATTTCAGCCTGTCAGGGTGGTTTCTAATGACAGCAATACCTTAGGGAGCAATCTTGATTTTGGATGCCTTTTCTTAATCTGTTTATCAGTCACTTTTTTCTATTTTGCAGCATGTTCAATCTTTTAAAATGCCATTAATTAGGTAATATAGTAGGTTTCAATTCAGATCCCATAAGTAATTTAAAAAAAAAAAGAGGATATTGCAACTTTAAACTGCACTTTTCTGGACTGACTGGGTTTCAATTTTCTGGATACAAAAATCTCTCTGGTTGAATGTCATCCACTTTGGACAAAATAATATCTGCATCAGAGCCAGAATGATATTTTTTCCTAGATGTTAGAACAGACCCTATGGGGTAAGGGGACCCCACAACTCTTTAGTGCTTCAAGCAATGGGTGAGGTTCAGGTGAGTCCAGGATGTGCACTGTATCTTTCTTCTAGATTCCTGTTCCAAATCAAGTGGAAACAGGAACTTGGATCTTTTTCTTTCCATGTGTATATTTTAATGGGCTATGAATTTTAAAGAAAAAGTAGAAGAAAGTGAGTGGAAATAGCTTTTTCTCACTGGTTCTCTGGATGTAAGCTAAATTCCCTCCTGATAGTAAAGAATTTTATCATTTACCTTTAAAGACGCAAACCAGGACAGCAACATTATATGGGCTGACCATAACGTCAGCCTTTGCGAGCATGCTGTATATTTTGATCCCTCCATTTTATTGTTTTATCTGCTCTTAGACTCTCAGCTTTTGGGATAAACACTCTTTTTACTCTGTACAGTGTAAAAACCTGCAAAACAGCGTAGCTGTGATTTTGATACTGCCAGGCTTACAAATAATAGCAACAGTAAAGTCAGCAAATAATATGAATCCCACCAACATGGAGGAAGAAAAGAAGATGGAAAAGTACTCTACTGTTTATCATCAAATTTGTGGGTTACTTGAAATAGGACACAATTTTGTTAGCTCACTGAAATTTTTAGCAATATGCCATCTTCAAGTAATTTCTGGTGAAGTTTCTGTCATTTTTCAACTCATTCCTTCTTGAAGACGTTGTCTTGAAGACATCACCCAGAACTAGTCCAGAGGAACATTCTTCATTCTGAATAAATGTTTTCAACTATGGTTCTTATGTTTCTCCTTCCTTCAGATTCTGAATATGCTTTCTGCATACTCCAAATTTCTGGTTCTTGATGCCATCCTGATTGTATACTATATACTTTATGATGCTGGGCAATTTGTCTTTTTATTTTCTTTTTCTCAGCCAAAAATAATTGTCCTAATAAATCTTACCTTTCTTACAGTGTATTTTTTTCTGAGATCAATTACTATCCATACAATGCCCAGAAATCACTAGAATTAAATACTGCAAATACAGTAGGTGTAAATGCTTGGTAAAGATTAGCTTCATTGCAGTGCCTGTTGTCCTAGTTTTCTGAAAATTCCAATCAGAGGAGAGGAGTAATGACTGGTTGTGTTAAGCAGGTTTGTGCACATCAAGCCTGTAAGTATGATCATGGTTTTACCTTATATGGGTCAACAATGGGTTTAAAAAGTCTGGGAAACATTTAATCTAGTAGTCCTGATTTTAATCTGGTAATCTGCCCATCATCAAATCCATGAACTAAACCATTCCCTTAGCCTCTCTCAGAAGAACAGAGTATTCTGTGAAGCACTTCACTGTGATTGCTTTTTGTGGTGAAGTGGACATGTACCTACAGTGGACAAACACAGCTCTGAGTGGGAAAAGCAGTATTGTATGCATATGTACGTACATAGGGGAGCATGCATGGAACCTGCAAGGACAATTTTAAAGATTTTCCTATTTCATGAACAGTATGTTCCACAACCGTGGTGGTGGTTGTTTTCTTTTGCTGTTATTTGTTTTGTGACCTTTGTTAAGTAATGTGAAGCCCTATTTCATATATCCCTCCATAAACTAGGTACTGAAACGCCCATTATATAAATAACATTTAAAAGATGAGTTATTCTTTAGTATATCTCAGTATGAAACTTACTAGAAAGACTCACATTGCTATTTCCCATGTCACATTGTGGAAGTGCATCTTTTACTCTAGGCTTATTTAAATTAAGAGAGATGGCTTTCTTGCCAGCTCCCTCTAAACTTTCAGACACTCTTTGCAAGCCAAATTTTATTTTTCAAAGATTGATTGACTGATTTAGGACCCTGTGGCAAGATCATCAGGTAACATGATTTCATTCTAATTGCTTTTTGACAGTGTAATAACTCAAAGTTTAAGGTCCTAGCTGAATTTGTAGGAAGAACTGTAGGTGGAGAAAGACAGAATCACACTCTTCAGTGCCTAAATCAGTTCCAGTCCTTAACTAATATCCTCTGAGGTGTATTAAAGCAAGAATGAGCTCATTTAAATAACAAGGAAGCCTATAACTTTTGAGACCGTAAAACTGCAGACTAAATGCTTTGGCTTGAACTATTGCTATGATAAGCAATGTGCCATATCAGCTTCTTGCCATTAATTTAATTAATCTCACAACAAAGCAATAACTAAAGCTGTAGTTATAAATTTTGGTTTTGTGAGCTCTATTCTAAGACATGAAGAGGGACTTTTTTGTGTGTAAAAGACAGCAGGCTTTAAAAGGCTGTACGTACTCCAGCCGCGAGAGTTACAGCAGAGGATTGTGTCATTTTTTTGACCCACTGCAGGATGTCCTGCTGCTTTCCATGGGATTGCTCAGTGAACTGTATGAAAGCTGTTGATTATACCATAAGCAGTGATTTGAACTGGGGACTGTAGTCAGACAGCATATCACAATTCTGCCCAAGATTTATCTGAACACCATCATTAAGAAAAATATGTTGCTGCATCATATTGATTGTGGTATGGATCTTTGTCTTAGTGTTGGACATAAACTAACGCTCCTGCACTTCCTTTGTCAATATTTAGACAACAAAATTTTTACTCTCAAAGTATTTCTAGTGTATAACTGTATGTTAAGCTTGCATCATTCCCATGCACAAAAGAAATACTTCTGAGCTTGGAGAGCTTTAGATGTGATTCCAGCTACTATCTAATAATACAGTACTTTGAATCTATAGGCATTTTGTATAGTGGAGAAAGATACTGTGAAGTTCTGTTGCTACTACACTGTGTTTGGGTAAGGAAGGTGGGGGTCCATATAAAGTGAGCAGCTTCTCCCCTGCCCCGCACCCTGACCTGCAAAAGAAATGTTAAAAAGAAAGGGTTGAGGTAGCTTTTTGGAAGGGTAACACTCATTCTTCTGACTGAGAAAAATATTTTAGGACAGTTTGTCTGTTTTCAAGCAATGATGAAGTACTTAAAGGAGAGAACTTATCAGGACATAGACAAATAGTTTACTGGTACTGTGAACTGGTTTGGAAGACTGGAAATCCACTGTAGATTATGCATCACCATATTATGTTGTTGCTTTGAGGTAAGTCAAGATGTCTAATTTTCAGTACACATTTTGTTATGTAGGCTACCTCTCCTTGTATTGAGTCACCTTGGCCCATCACCACTGCGTGCTGAGGCATGTAAGGACTTCTAGCACTGGCAGCCAACAGGCACCAGCTGCACGGTAGCTATCCAAACAGTAAATAAAAGCCCTGAGAAATATTCAAGGGTCTTATAACAGTTTCCATGAAATTATGATGTTTTAGAGAATGTCCTTTTCACTCTCTTTCCTATTTTTTGTGAAAATGACTAAAATGTTTATATTGTTGAATCAGAACAACAGAGTACTAGAAAGTTATTGGAAGCTGTTTCAAGCACTCATTTGCCTTATGGAGTGTTTCTAGCTGCTTCCCTTAACCCCTGGAAGAACCTTTACTGGTTTAAATTGGTGTTAGTTAGGGGATAGTCAATTCTCCAAAGAAGAAGTTATTGAAATTACTATAATACTATACAGCACCTTTTTAAAGTATTTGCAAACTTCTTATTTGATTATATTAAACTAATATTCATCTACTTGGCAGTCAAATGTGTTGGCAAAATTCTAAAGGAGGAAACTCCAGGTATTGTACTCTCTTAAGGAGCTGCAGTTGTAAAAAATGAATTCAACCTCTTTTATTCATGACTTTAAAAACCTTGGAGACTGAAGAGTGTGGATTTGAGTATTGATGCTAAATATTCAAGAAACATACTAGTGAGTTAGGCAACCAGTTTTTATCAGTGCTCTAGGAAATGCCACTTCAACTTTTGAGATCCAGCAAATAGTTTAAGGTGTAGAGTAGATTGATCAACTATGTATGATCTTAATCATGTTGCATGTTCTTTTCTAAACAATAAACTTCCTGCATTTCACACCTGTTCATTCAGAAAGCATGTGCTGAAGTAAATACTATTTTTTTACGTTGCAGTACACATTAAAAAACCAGAATTACTATAGCTACAATTTTATCATGTGATATATCATGCATTAAGATATTAAATTGTTTTGATATTAGTGTTCAAAAATAGTATCTAAATTAATGTCAGTATGTCTTCAGTGAGAACCTATAATTCAATGGGCACAAGTTCTTCAGGTCACTGAAGCATAAATTGAACTTCGATACACAAGTAACTACACTTAGTGAAGTATTTAGTCATTTGCACAGATATTAACTTTAATGGGATTTATATATGCTTTTAAACTTAAGTACAAGTTTCAATGAACTGATGAATGTGGATTGGATTATACATTGTGAATAACTGAAAATTCTGAGGATTTTGGACCTACAGATCTCTTCTGAGCCACTAAATGCACTCAGTGGCACTCTGTATCTCCACAGGTTGCAGAATTAAGGAATAAAGAAGATTTGCCTTTTAGCTGTCAGTTTGTGTGGTTAGAGAGACCTAGAGATTGCCTTAACAAATGTGTAATGTCTAAGACAGTCTGTGAAATACCAGTCTCACTGTTGCTAGGGATTGGGCTGAACAGTATCCTTGCTCAGGTAAATGAACTACACACAGGGTTTATTTTTGTACTGATGATGGAAATTACAATGGAATTATAAACGTGACAGGAATTTTTGGGTGATCTGGCATAAGGCTCTATTTCATTCATGCTAAGATGTAAGTAATTTCCTTTGTTTTTCCTCACTTCTGCCTTTTATGACTTGATAAATAGTGAACTTTTATTTATTGCTCTTCCCACTGTCCAATCAATGTTTATTTCCGCCTGTAACCTATGCAGCTTGGATGGGAATTGTGCAGTCAGCCCTAAGCTCCTGACACAGGGAGGTTTATAAAGGCAGTGCTGTTAACAGGCACAAAGCTCGGTCCCGTTGCTCATACAACTCCCATCATCCTAACGGGGAGTAGGCATTGAGGTCTTGGGCCTGCAAAGTGTCAGTCATCCCAGGGGCCTGAGCTCTGTGTGACACAAGGATAGTTCCTGGGCAATTATGAATCCAAAAAGAGTAGTAGTATGTAAGGGACCTAGTTTAAAAATAAATGCGGGAAATGTTTTGGTCAGCAACCAGAATGATCGACACTTAACTGAAATGACTTCAGAATGCATTAAATACGTGTGCCTTTCATTTGAGGAGTCTCCAGGTAGCAAGATGCTATGATATAGTTTACCTGCTTAGCCCTGTGTATTGATTATATTTTGACAGATCTGTCATTAGATACTATCTTGCTTTCTGGCTAAGTAGCCTAGCATCCTTTTATATTGCTTTTTCAGAGAGAAAATCCTGTCTGTAATATTGTTTGTTGAGATTTTTATCACAAAGAATGGATGTGAAACAGAAAAGCTCTAATAACAGCACTTGGTTTGTGAGCATTATTGGTATTAAAGAAGTTCCATTGGGCTCTGATGTTCAAGACTAATGAAAACTTTGAGCTTTTTTTGGTATGTTTTCTCTTACTACAGGAATTTATACATAACCACACTCTAAATGTATATACACTCTAAAGATTGTTCTGACAACACACCTAAATATTAAATCACCAAAATAATCAGTTATATATAATGCTTGCCAAATCATTCCAAAGTGTGTCCATAGTAACCCTGTTTCTACAGTATGCTGCATTTTCATGAATGAAGTGGAAGTAATTGCAGAAGCATTGCCAGGAAAATTAATGGATGACAAAGACTGAGAGAATAATAAGCATTTATGAGAACAGGTAAATAATAGAGTAACTGGAATTGCTGGTAAATTAGACCTGTTGAAATATAATGCACCAGCCCTGCAAAGGTGGAGCACATGTTCTACATCTGGAAGGGGGATCTACAGCTACGATTTATTTCACCAGATCTCAGACAGGTACAGGATAAATTTCATCATCTGAGCTAGTTGCTCTAGACTTTATTTATGGATAAAATGGAGAAGAATGAACACACTTTGACTGTTATTCATCTGACATATTTTAGAAGCCTGCTTTAGAGTAATACAAATTGCACCCTGAGAGTGTTTCTTTGTCATATAGAAGGGTGGCCCAAATACCTACATTTGATCAAATGAATCTCAGCGTGGGTGTCTGAATAGAGATGGAAAACATTGTGTTCTCCTCTGGCAAAGAAGGCTAATGTGACCCTTGAATCTATATAACAGGGGAGTCAGTAGGAAGAATGATGTCAATTTTCTTCACTATAAAACATTTATGAGAGTGCCTGTGTATCATACAAAATACAGATGCAGTGATCTTTGAAAAGGCTGTTTAAAAATATGTGTGTCTAAAAAAATCACAAAAATTAATAGCTGAAATGGGATTGCAGTGAAGAAGAATGGAGTATGACTGACAAAAATGCAATTACTATTTTCTGCTGTGCAGAATTGTCAACCTGACAGATACTGGACTTGCAGCTGTAGAGATTAAGAATTGTTTGTCTGTTTGCTCCTCTTACCTTATAGTTTGTCTTAATTAAATCTCAGATGGACTTATCTTAGTTCCATTTAATTTTATTAAATTAAACTGACTTCTTAAAATAGACTTGCTGATCTTAATTTTCTCTTTATTAAAAGCATCTAATTTTAATAAAATTTCCCACAGCTGTTTTTGATGTCACTTTTAAATTTCTGAGTCAATATAGTAATGTTGTAACTAAGTCGGATAATGTTGAGGGAAGGTTATTCATACTGCCCTGTGAAGGTGCTTGTCTTTTTGCACTACTTGTATGTAGGGTCTGGGGAAACCTTCGTCTTGATTTCAATGCCTAAATAGAGCACTTAAACATGAATGGTGTGAAGAACTGCTAAATTTTCCAATATCTATACGATTTAGCGTGTTACTAGCCTGTGCAGTTCTTATGCACTTCCAGACACCAGAGTCAGTAATCCATGAAGAGCTGGTATCGATTGTGTGAGGGAATGCAGCCTGCCTAATACTGAGCAATGTACTGCACAGATTCAATATGGCATCCAGCTCCAGTGTGTCTGATTTTACTCTGAGAATTTAAAAATAAAAAGTACAAATTCAATTTGTTCAGAACTTGAAGTTCAACTCCTCCCAGAAGCCTTACAGGGAACACAGCGTTGTTTCTGTCTGCAGATGGAGTACCTTTGGAATTGTCATGTGTCCCATCCACCCTCTTCAGAGCTGTGTGACAGAAAACACAAGGCTTCTGGCGAGGAGAACCTTATGTGGGTTGCAAAGGATGGCTAAACTGGCATTTGTGGACCTTGCATTATTTTTCATGGAGCAGGGCAAGGGAGCTTTTAAAATTTCAGAAATCACATGTAAATCTTGAATCACGACAGGGCTGTGTGCACTGATAATTTCACATTCTTGTAGTTCCTAATGAAGTACGTTCACAAGACTGAAGGTGAGTGAATTCTCAGCTGAAGCTGTAGGCTTCTGTAAACCACAGCCCTCACAATAAGAGATGAAAATTCTTTGATTCTGAGTTTAAACTTTATCCAGAAAATGTTTCATAGAAGATGACCTCAGATATTTTGGGAAAGCACTCAAGTGTGCTTTCTTTTGCTGTGTCTGTAGCTGCCTGCGCCTGCGATTGCCCGGCAGGCCCTCACGCCCTCTTGGCTCTGAAGCACTCCTGTCAGAAATTTGGTATATCTGCAATATCACAGCTTGCATATCACATTTTCTCACTGACACTTTTCTTCACCTTTCTGAAAGGGAAACTTCAGAAGATCTGCAATGTCTTTACTCATTTAATGCTTTTCTTTTCTGTCTAGCATAAAACAATGAGTTACTGAGTTTACTGGGAGCATAGATTTGGTAGCTCCTGCACTTTTACATAGAATCAGAAATAGAAAACCATTATTTATGCTTTCAGAACACAATGTATCAGAGATCTGTTCTAAAATGCCATGCCGTAATTTAAATGTGTCTGAGCTCCTCTGTTCTGTTCAGATGCATATCTGTAGTTGCTTAAATTTTTAGAAATTTTTAAGAATTAAGAAAATCATAAGCAATGGATAGCAATTTCTATGAAATGTTTAGGTACAGCTTTTAAAATGTTGAAGTATTACAGTTCAGAAAACTTAAACCTTCCACAAAAAAGAGAGAACTGATTTATCTGCTGCTATCACACAGGACTATTATTATTATTATTATTATTATTATTATTATTATTATTATTATTATTATTATATAGATTTTGTGTTCAAAATAAACTGTTATTATTATTTATTGTAATTTTTCTGTCTTTCAAAAATATCATACCCAATAATATTTCGTTTTAGACCCCTAATTTCTGTTTGAACTACGGTTTATAGATTTTCACCCTTCATAAAACTGACATTTGCTGGTGGTTACATTGCACTCTTTTAATCCATTTATGTATTTAGAAGAGAAGATACTGGTCAGGGAAAACTTTAGTCCTTATTTTTCACTTGTCTCAGGGCAGGCCAGATGTCCAATACCTCCTACAAAGCTTTGCTTATTTCTGCCTTTGTGGGACTGGATACATGAATACTGAAAATAGGCATATAATGAAGATGCCCTTGGACATACCTCAAATAGGAGGAGTGCTGGGAAGGAGAAAAAGAGGTATAGGGGTTACTCACCATTTGGAGTTTCCAGTCACCACTTCTCCCTTCTCTGAAGGGAGGTGAGGAGTGCCTCATGGTTTCTTCTCTGTGGACAATGTTGGTCTTGTTTCTCTACCTCCATCTGTGAGAAGGAGAAAGATGAATTTTGTAGAGAGAACAGAAAATCTGTGTCTTATTTCTATACTGTAAGGTAAACATGAAAGGAGAACTAGTCCTTAATCAATCTTTCCAATGTTCAGGAGAGTTTTGGAGGTACAGTGCATAGCAGATGAGCAGTGCTGGGGCTGTGGGAGACTTTTGGGGAGAGGGCAATGGTGTTTACTGGTTAGCATGTGCTTGCTTTGGTAGGAGAAATATCTTCTCTCAGAGGACATGCTGTCCATGTGGAAATCTTTTAGAAGTCAGGATTTAAAATACTGGGATCACAAAGAACAGGAAATATAAGAAACAGAAGAGTAACCAGGGGAAGAGGCGTGGTGTGAAGGAATAGGAAGGAAAGAGAAGCATTCATCTGTACTTCGAAGATTACACTCCTTTCTAAGGAGAGTTCCATTAAGGATGGAATGTGTTCAGGACACTCAAATAGCAGAAGAGATAGGGAGAGAACTAATTCTTAGAAAGAAATACTAGAGAATGGAACAGGTGATTATTTTCAAATGCTTATTTCTGCGGTGTCTGATGTCTGTATTGTTTCAGGAGATTGTGCTTTTACAATAAAACTTCCTGTCACTTAAAGCCAGAACTGCAGATCATTTTATATTTGACCAATCTTCAAACAGATTACAGTCCTCATGAGATACCCTCCAGTTTTCTTATCTCTCTCTCTTTTGTTAATGCTTTGTTATGAGTGGTTATAACTTCATTTTTACAAGTGTCCCCAAAATGGAACTGAAACTGTGAAAAACTGTAATATTTAAAGCAAATATTGACATTTAGTGCTATATTGTGTTGGACAAATGATTTTTATGAGCACTTACAGGATGCACTGGGCAGAGCTGATCATGTTGATTCTTCATGTTTCTCCTGAAACATAAGTTGCAATGATTATGTACAAATTTAAAAGTCTGAAAAATCATTGGACATAAAAGCCGAAAGTATTCTGAAAGAAAAAAAAAACAACTAATGTTCTGATCTACAAGCTATAGTAATTATGATGTTCAAGAAAGTATTTTTAAAAATTAATCTTGTTATCGAATCCTTCATAGAGCAAAATTTCAAAATAGTGGAATTTAGGGAAAGAAAGATGATTCTTTATGGCAGGAAAATTTTGCTTTACAGAATATTTTGCATTTGCCCACTTTGAAGAGGCAAATAGATTTCAAGGGTAGAATTTTGTCTAAATTGCTTAGGTGGGCCTTCATGCTTTTTGTGCTCTAACCAAATTCAAGAAGATGTGAAGCTGAGAGGTTTCAGGTGTGACGAATTTAGCTTATAGCTTGTTTTAGAAGAAGAACTGAATATTACTGGAAATTTTCGTCTAGAGGATTGGAAGCACAGATCTGATCAGTCAGGGATAGGTAGTCCAAGGGATAGGTAGTCCACAGAGATTTTCAGAAAGCTCCAGTGTAAAAATGATGAATCCCCAGGTGTGTTTTATCAAGAATGTTATAGCAGCACCTGCCATAGAATTGGAAGAAAAGAGAATTGGAATTGAAATGTTATTGCATCTCAACTCATTTTTTAATGAACAATTTCTCCCTGCACATGCTTGGAATAAGGAGAAAGCAGGTGCTAGAACCCTTTCCCATCTGGAATAATTGCTCAAAATAAGTCATGAGATCAATTTTGTCTTTCCTTGTGCCATAGATTGTGGGTTCAGCTTGCACATCTAGTGACACTTCTGCCTCCAATGGCTTGTACCTGTCTTAAGAGAATTGCAAAGTTGTGTTCTTGCCATAGAAAAGTGTGTGGTGCAGGTGCCTTTTCTGTCTTTTCTGCTTTCCCCAAGAGCCTTCAGCACTTCCACTCTGTTTTCTGCAGCACACCTCTATGTGCAAAAGCTGAATTGTAAAGCATGCCAGTTTCAGCCACCATAAAGTTGTCATGCATTCTTATGACTAGATTATCTGGTCTGACTATTTTTTGGACCAAGACAAAAATATTTTGTTGTTCTGAGAAGCAAACTCTTGTGTTTAGTGTCAGTGTTAGAAATAAGGAAAATAATTAGGCAGAAGTTGCTAGCTCTTCCTTTTTTTTTCAAAAGCCTCTTCTTTTTCTTCAGCTGGTGTTCTTTTCTATAAATGAAAAAAGCCTGTCTTTATTGCTGGCAGCTCAGCACACCTGGAGGTTTGACTGGGAACGTGTTCTGAAAAAAGATGCTTTGAAAGGGTGTTACTCCATGGAAAGCTCTATCTCCCGTAGCTGTTAGATTGCTGCCATGCTCTTAGATTGAATTAAACCATTCAGTATAACTTTTAATCATGTCAATTATTTTCATAATTCCAGCTCCAAGGCAGCTTTGTGTTTTTAGCTGGCTTAATCATACCACATGGCCGTGACTTTCAGGGTGTTTTCCAAAGGAGAGAAACAGCTTACTTGGAAAAAGGTTATTAGGCTGGAAGGCAGTGTTCCCAGTGGCAACCTCTCCTGATTATTTTGCAGCCCCTGCTTGGCTCCCTGTTTGGAAGCAGCTTCCATGCCTTGAACTAGAGCATTTAGGAAAGGACAGGACTTCTTTCATGTGTGGAAATCTGATGAAGAGCAGTAGAAGTGTAAAATGCCAAGCTAGCCATGTCTTTGCTTGTTCTTGCATCAGCCAATCCCTAAAATTCCTCATCTTGGGAACACAAAAAACATCTAATTGAAAACCTGTGACTTAAATCCTTCCCAGAGCTGGGCATCCTGCCCAGCTCCCTCCATCCTAAACTCTCATACAAAAGGGATAAAGACCATGAACCCAGAGAGGGCTGGGAGATTATTGGTCCAACAGACACTCCATTCTCTACCTGGCTATGAAGCCAGCGTTGACTTAACCCTGTGCACTGGTGTGAAGGTTGGAAACCCCAACCTTGCCCTGCTTTGTGTTGTTAATGAAACACTAGAAGACAACAGTAAGCAACTCAAAAAGCTTCACTAGACAGAGAAAGATTAATCCCATCTGAGTGAACACTTTAGTCATTCATCCATCAGTCTTGCTATGTGCAAACTGAGCCCTAATGACGCATCAGTCTTTGGCCTTGCTGCATAGTTGTTTTCCTTCTTTCACTTATAAATCTCTCTCAATTCCCATGTTTCTGAGGTTTTGGTTGCTAGGCTTACAGCATGTTAGAGAAACACTGAATGATACTTGGGCCAGTGAGAAAAGATAACTTAAAACAATTTTTCTGATTTGGTAGGTCCTTAAACGGAAAATTTCACATCATTATTAGTATCTTATAGGCTGGATTTATTTTTTAGATCAGTCAATGAGCAGCACTTGGTCCACAAAGGCATTTTAGAGAGATTGTTGCAGGTTAACTAGCAGTGTTCAGGGGTAGATGTAGTCCCATAAAAATCAGTGGAGGTTACATTGGCACTAAGACATTCAGTGTCTGTCTGCTGCAAAGCTGGAAGAGGGCTGGGCAGGTTCAGTGTGCTGATAAAACTTCTGTGGTATGAGCGGGTTTGTCCTAACATTCACCTTATGCCTTCTGGTGGCAAATTCATCTCTGCACAAAATTATTTCCAGGTGATCGTTTTGATCAGCGAACTGATTGTAAGGGAAGTTCATGTTCAAAATCCAGTGGGGTCAGGCCGCCCTCCTTGTGAGCCCTACAGAGGGGTAGGGCAGCTGAGAACAACCTTGTTTCAATCTTGATTTAATCATCCCAGGAATCCACAGAGGTCTGCTGTTTCAGGAAGCAGATGGAAAGACAAAACTACAAATTAAACGTGAAACTGAGTGCTGATTCTTACTGTAAATATTTCTGAATTTATGGCAAATGTGGAGCAGTGGAATAAGAAAATGGTGCAATTCTAGGCATTTACAGATTATGGGCTTTTCAGTGGAGGTACTTCTGTGATTCCTGGTGAGCTCCTGTTGGTTACAAAGTGCTTGGTTAGATTTTAACACACTTTCTCTGTTCCTCTGCAGGCCTCTACCCCTGCTGAAGGCTGATCTTTTTAGAACTGTATTTAAAATATTCCTGCAAGACTTTGCACTTAAAAAAACTCTTCTGCAAAGTAGTAGGGCCTTTTATAAGGAGAGAGAGGTAATGAACTGCAGTGTATTACAGGTCAGATTTTTAAAGATATTTAAGTGCTATAGCAATGGAAATTGAAGAACTAGATGCTTTTGGAAATCCCTCAAGATGCTTAACTGTATCTGTAGATGCTTTAATAAATTTGTTCCAAGTGGTTTGCCTAAGGTTCAGTTAGTCACTGCTAGAGAATTGAAATGGGAAACTTTCTCTTTACTGCTGTAGCCATTAATCATTTTTGCTTTCTTTCTGACAAAGCGATGGGAAAATGTAGCTGTTTGTAGAATCCAATGGAATAGGGAAGAAATAGTAATGAGTTATAAAATGAGAGTTCAGCTTTTTTCTGATTCGTAGACTTCTCCTATAACCTCACGTTTATAACTGTAATGGATGAATGTAGAGTCCCACTGTTTGTCTCTATAATCACCATGTGGTTAACCAAAATTATTTGCTAAATCCTTCCTACAGTGTGCTTAAGAGAAGTCTTAGATAGAAGATCTTTGAAAGAATTTGATCTCCTCAATGCATTTTGATAGTAAAAATCATATGCTATTATTTCTTTTTTTCTGGTTGATCGTAGTCCTTGTTGCAAATTTAATATCTAATTTGAGTGTTTAATGTTTCCAAGTTTGCATTCATTTTTCTTTATATCATCTCATTTACTTACAGAGTGAGTATGAATTCCAGGTGGAATGGGTTTTTTTTGGGTTTACAAAAATAGCAATACAGTCTCTACAAGTAGGTTTTAACTGTGAAATCCTTTTACCCGGTTTTGTATCATTACTGCATATTCTCATTTTACTGTTTTTCTCATTAAGTGCATTTGTTTCCATTAACCAGGATGCTGAGAAACTGGCCGGTGAAGACCATGCCTGGAAAGCCATCAAAGATGCTGTAAATGAAGTGAGATATCCAAAATCGAAAGAAGGTATCCTTTCAGTGACGGGCTGCAGTCCGTCATTCAGTCGTGAAAGGAGCCCCTTAGTATGCAGTTCATCTCTTGAGATTGATTTCCTTACATTTACATTCTTTTTATTGTAATGTTTTTTAATTCATTCGATGTTTAAAATGTGTAATATTCTTAATTATATTAATAATAGAGTCTCTGATTACTTGGAATGGAACTGCTTCATGGCAGGCATAGTGACTACCAAGCACGTGAAGGGATATTTTGGCTCTGATTTAGATTTCTGCTATCACAGCCCACCATTTCATATAAATCCACTTCTAAATGAAAGAAAGCTTAATCTGGAATGTTGTTAAATTCTTTGTTCTGTTACTCTCAGTGTGAACATTTACAGGTTCTCATTCTTTGTACAGCAATGACAGTAACAAGGAAATAATCACAGTCAGGTTCACAGCAGACATTATAGCATCATTATAATAAGATATAATAATATATAATAATAATTGGTAATTAAGCAAATTGAATGAAATGATCTTGCACTAATAAACAGAACTGGAGTCTAATGGCTGTCATGTAGATATTCAGTCCAATTAAAGAAATTAGTGAACAGCAGCAACCAAGAAAAGATGAGCAGAAGAGAGGTGGAGATTTTTACTAGAATACTATGGGTTTATTGATCTCTTTCTTATCTTGGTCTATTTGGTGGAATTTTCCTGACTGGGAATTTGGCCCATTGTGGCAAGATGCCTTACCATTTTCAGAAACATGGGCTTTCTCTCAAGCTAGAAAGAATTTAATCTTCCAGTACTCCTTTTTGGCAGCATGAAAAACAAGTTTGTATAAGGATATTCCAGGCTGGCAACAAGTGATCACAATTTACACAGTAACAAAAAACCCAACCCATTACACTGAGTTTGTTTCTTTCTAATCCAGAGAGATTAATTTTTTAGCAAAGGGGAAACACTCATCTCACCTTGCTTTAATTTCACATAGTTTCTAGTCTGTTTTAAGTTCCTCTGTAGTCACTGGATTGAAACAGACAGTACTGAAATAGATCTTCAGGGCCCATGATTCAACCTGCATGTTAAATTATAGATATGCAACCTGAAGTTGCAATAGTTCTTATACTGAAACTGTGCAGTCAGAATACTGGTCCTATTTAATATTCTTGTATTTAATTGCAGGAGAAATTGCATTAATGTATTTTGCAAGTGTCTTTAATTAAGATTACTGATTTAACTGATACTTAAAAATTAATCAAATGCATGGTAATAAAATATATCAGGACTGGTTGGAAAAATCTATTCTTGTTGTCTGTTCAGCTTCTGTTCTCAGTCATGGGCTATTTGAAATGTGTCATCTTTACTTTGTGCACCACAATACCAGTGCTAACTGACGTGGTGGTGAGTGCAGTACTTGAAAGAGGGAACTTGACTTTCTTCCACTTGCCAATAATGAGTAGAAAACCCTCCTGGCAGACTGAGGCACATAGTTATTAGTTCCTGCATATATAAATTTTTGTAACAGATCAAACCAACAGTTTCTACAGTAGAGAAGGTTGGTAACTCCCACAGTCTGACCTACTGATTGTAACTGATGCAGTGTTGTAATGCTAAATCCACAGTTAGATCTGCTTGAGGCAGTCTTCCTCTGCTCCTGGGCAGATGCAGGACAGGCAGCTCTTTGGTACTTTTGCAGCTGATGGCAGGTTTTCTAGTTTGCAATTTTACATACCTGCAAAGTTGGTCCCAACAGGTTTTGTTTTATAGCGCATCTGCTATTAGATGATAGTGAGTGAACAAAGTAGAATAATGAGAAGTAAAAGCAGACATACTGTGCATCAGCTAAAATGGTAATCTTTCAAGAATGTCAGTGGTTTGTACTTTCTACAAAAATTGTATCAAGTGGAAATAACATCCCTCATTCTTCTGTTTTTCTGTCCTTAATCAGTTGTAAAGAATACATGGATGTTTGCCAAAGATATAAAGGTTAAGGTGCAATTTTATAATAACACATTCCTTCCCTTATATGGCTCTTTCAATCCAAGGGCATGAGAGCAATTCACAAATAATTAGTTTAGCCTTGTAACAACCATGCTATAAATCCTGGCCCATGGTGGTCACATTCTTAAATTTAAGTATGTAAATATTCCCATGTTCAAGATGGACTAATTACTTCATCACAGGTTTGTCATTGTACACTTTAAATTCATTGCTGGGTTAGTGTGAATAGTATTTGGAGTAATTAGTGAAGATAACTAACTGCTGGACTTCCTTGAGCTGATTGTGTGGAAAGGGCTATAATATAATCAATGTTATTACTTCTCTTACTATAAGTCTAATTTTTTCTTTATTTCATTTCTTCTTACTTATGTGAGTAGTATCTTTTTGGTGTTTAGACAGCTTGCATTCTGGGACTCCCATGGGTATAATCATAGGTGGTAATACTCATTTGAAAAATGCAGATATTGGGGTTCAGATTAGGTGCAGTCAGAGAGAGAAGAATCTGGTCCACAGAGAAGTCAAATCAGTGCAGAATGTAATGAGAAAAGTGATGTGTGCTAAGTAATATCCAAATAAAGTGAATGCAAGGTTGTCTTTCCTCCATTCCAAACTCACAAAAAAATCTTCTTGTAGCATTGGAGGTGAAAATCTCCTTTACTGCCAAGATCATTAGTCCTGAATTACAGTCGGACATCAAAACTGTGATGCTTTTCTTTCTCATGCATGAAACATTCAGCTGTACATGAAAAAAAAAATCACAGCACTCTTTATGACTGTTTCAAGGAGAAAGAAAATGGATTAATTTTAAGAAAAGGTTCTAATTTCATGAGAATTCTAAACAAAATTTTGGGCAGCTTAGAAGAATGAGTCATTATATATATATATATATATATATGTATATATATATATATATATATATATACATATAAAATCTTTTTTTAGCTGCTGGGACTTTTTTAAAGACACATTTCCATGGACTCTTGCCCTTGGCTTTAAGAACTGTAGTATCTTAAGTAAATAACGTTTCAGTACCTAAATATAAGTTATATGAATTTCTGTTATGTATTAAAATATCCTTGCAATTTGTCATCTTTCTCTTACCATTTATTGCTAAAATACTGCCTTCTTTAGAAGTTGTTTTGCTACATATAAACGAAGCACAGTTACCTAAGCTACCACTTCTGCATTTAAGTATGTTTTCAAGAATTGTAGCAGAGTCTGGAATGATGGCAACTTTTCTATTTTAATGTTTTGTAGCTCTTACTCCTTGCTAAACAGCATTTAGAAGTTGTATTTTTGTTTGATTAAATGTATTTCTTTAACTAAGGGCAATAACAGAGTGGAAGCATGTTCTGGCAAGATGCCAGAATCTCTTGAGCAGCAATGATCTACCAGATATAAATATCTATCAGCTGAAAATGCTTGACTGTGCCATGGATGCCTGTATTAACCTTGAATCCTGGGAAGAAGCATTGTATTATGGCAGCAGGACTCTGGAACCGTACAGGTAAGGGGTGTAATTGGTTCAGCTGCTTCCAAAGATGGGGGAGAGCTGGCTGTCTCATTAAAAGCGAAAACTGCGCTTCGTCTTGATGCTTCTTACTGTTTTTATTTCTTGTGTATATCTTGTATGGCTTTCTAGGTTAATGAATGAGGCAGAAGTCTCATTCTGCTTTCGCAGTCAGGCTGAAAGCAAATAAAAGGATAACAGGAACTATAATAATAAAAACTGGTTATTATCCCCTTGCTTTTTCACATGTTCAGATGCTGCCACATCCCTGGTCAGAAACCGACTTTCAGGCTCCATTGACATGAGGGTATCAGTGTTCTATGCTGAGAAAGGGCGAAAGTGAGGGACAGGTAGCTGGTTGAAATAATGTGTATTCTCCATATACTCTATACATAGAATTTACAGAAAGAATAAAAGTCTTGCAAAATGCTATTTCAACTGGAAATTAAAAACCTCCTGGTCCTTATTTTAGGAAGAGGTCAAGGTGGTGAAGTACTTGCTTCTCTTCTCTCCTGATCAGTACTTGTTCCTGTGCTATGTGCTGGGAGAGTTTCTGAGTCTGATGGTCATTTGTTGATACGGAAGGATAGTCTAGGAGATCATACATCATGTGGTAAGGCTTGAAATTGATTGGAACCTGGGGCTGTAATGCAACTTTGGTCATCTAGTAGAGAAAGGGCAGGTGCTTCTGCTTTGGTCTGTGTTCTAAAAGCTTTAAGACTCGCATCTTTGGGTTCTGAGCAGTTGCATTGTTTGTAACTAAGTGTAAGCCTATGCTGAGCATCCAGATATAATGTCATTCACACATGAATATTCATTCTCGGTAACATATTTCTTAGAGCATCCATTTCTTCTCTGTTAGTGCACCATGTGATGTTTCAGTGCAACGTGTGATGTTGAGAAGTGTGAGGGGTGTGCTAGAGCTGAACAATATGCTCTGCTGTGAATATGAGCATTTCAGATGTTATATATTTTCCCTAATCAAATGGAGATGCCATCAGCATTCAGCATTTTGCCTGAGGAAATTCCACGTGGCAGCCTGTTTCTGAATAAAACTCAGGGCTTCACTTCAGGAACAACTTTGTGTTTCAGAGCTTTCACTAAAAAGTGATTGTTGATAAAACCTGCATAGGCTGTGGTACCTCACAGCTGTGGAGTAGCTCTGTGTTCATAATGACTATTCCTTTTCATAGAGGAGGACATGAATGCCTACGAATTTTCACATTTCTTCAGGGTGAAATTCACATTGTGCATGTCCCACTTAACCTTTTAAACAGGCCTTATGTAGTACTGCAGCAGTACATGCTTCCTGCCAGTGTTCTACCTTGTGGCACACTGCAGATGAACAGAGTAGTCTGCCTGTTTAAATGTTTCCTAATTAAATAAAAAACCCAAACCTCACTTGTTTTGGGTTGGGTTGGTTTTTTTATGACTTGTTAACTCAGTTCTTCACAACTGAAAACTGAGCATTTTTTTTTTCTGGAGACATTTCTGAGAGCAGAGATTACAGTGAGACCAAGTGCAATTTTACCAGAAAATTTAATAAAGCTTTCTCTGTTTAGCTTGTACTATAGTTTTCAAGCTGTTTAATGCAGCAGTTTGGAGATGAAGGAAAGGATTTGACTGTGCACCCGATTAGTATCTCTTAAGGTAATAATTATTTACATGAGATATTTGACTTTTTTTGCACCTTGGAGAGCTTGTCCTTATTCTCTCCTCACCCAAAAGCATTATTTAAGAGAGATTTTCAGTTTTTTCTTCTTCTTTATACCTTCAAGTCATCACTACAAGCTTTGACACACCTGAAACAAAATCCTCAGTTTCTCATTACAGCAAATTGTGCCCCAAGCAGCAGGATAGCAAATCCTAGGAAATCCTTTGGGATACATTGAATTTCTCCTGTTGAATCAATCTACTGCTTGGCTGCTCCTGCAGTTCCATTATAGCTACCTATTTTCCTTTCCTCAGCTCTGGAAAAAGTATTCATACAGATCTCCACAGGGAATCACCTGAGAATTCGTGCAGTCCATATAAATAGGAAATCATTGTTACAACTTTAAAGGCTCTGGAGATTTGGTCAGAACCAGTTTTAATTTCAGGTAATGTGTTTATTGTGCGTTTTTCATTTCTTTAGCAGCAAGATTAATTTTCAGTGCTGTGTGACACATTGTATCATAGTGTATGTTTTCATTATGATGGTTGCTGTCTTTTTCAGAATCATCCACTTCATGTAAGTGGCAGAGATAGACGTCTGAACTACATAGAACAGATTTGTCATGCTGAATACCAGCCCCTGTGTTTTAGGTAGCGATAATAACCTATAAGGAGCATTGTTCAGGACCTCTGAAATGGTTTTAGCAGAAAGAAAGTGAGAGGTAGTGTCTGCCAAGATGAAAAGCTGCCTTCTCCTTTTGTGCCGAACCGTAGCCATCCATTTTTTGTTAAAACCTTCGACGTGTACTTTCACTGAGTAGCCTAAGCCAAGCGTATCTACATGGCTTTCCTTGTAAATGCCACAGTAATAGCCTGTCTGTCCAAGAGCCTTAACGAAAGTTAAGATATTTGCCTAAGTAAAAGCTGCCCCATGTCATAGTCAGCACTCAGCAGCTTGCAAAAATAAACTTCCTTTCAAAATCCTCATGAGCCTTAACCGCAGAATAACAGAGTATCAGCAAGAGGTGTTACACGGGTTTGTCATGTCTCAGCACATTCACACTCTGGGCTGACTGCTGCTCGTGAAGGATCAGATTCAGAGATACTGAGAAAGACAGATTTCCCTTAGGTTACCTCAGAGGAAGGACCCAGCATTTAGCCCTTAAATTACTGACAAGGCACATATGTTCTGGGGATTAGGTTTGGGGTATTTTTTCCCCTTGTCTCAAGTACTCAGTGCTTTACACTGCTGCCAGAAAGTGGAAGGATGCATCTGTTATAAAACTCTGCTAGATGTGCTCAGCTATTGTGACAACAGTAAGAGGAGGAAAAGAAGTAACTGTGTGACACCACAGGCCTGCTGGACTTACCTGCTGGATAACACCATGTCACCTCTTTGGGGTCATGTGACATCAGGTCTGGTGAGATTCTGATACAGAGACAACAAAAACGTTCATCGATTTCTGCTCTGCACTGCTCATAATCCCCTGCTGAATTTCAAGCTAGTGTAGAAATCCCACTGATTTTCAGATGGGTTGTTTTAATTAACAGCCCTTCATTTCCAGTGCTGCAGCATTAGAAGTAACTGGAGGGCTCCAATACCAACAAGAGAAAATTCTTTCTTTTCATCCCGTACAGAAGTGTTTTGCAGAAGTGCTGCTCTGCCTCTTCACCCGGCAGCCTTGCACGTCCTTCCCCCTCCATCCCCTCTCCACTGAGTCAGCACAAATACAGGGCTGGTGCAATGTGACTGCTGTGCTGCTGGAGTGGGAGCGAGCTGGGTAGGTGCAAGCACCCCATATTTGTGTTATCTGTGCATCATTTGTCCGCCCTTCTGCCTCCTCCTATTCTCTGTCCCTTCCAGTGATGTTTTGCAGTGCCCCATTACTTCACCTTTTGCCAGTGACTGAGTTCATTTAGGACACAGGGAGAGCAGTCCCAGTGAGTGCAGTGAGTGCAATTTTGGATTGTTTTGCAAAGGGCTGGGTTTAAGAACAGTGGCTGGTATGTTCTTGGTTTTTTTTCTGAGAACATGGTTGAATTTTCATTGGGTTAATGAAATAGCAGCCAGGAATTTTTCATTTAGGATTCTAATTCAAAATATATGATGGTCTGTATTTTCTAAGTATGTGAACTTCAATCAAAAGGCAGATTAAAAATTGATGGTTGCTATAGTATCCTTTTCTTGAGTCATGACCTTGTAAAAAAGCCAAAAATAGCTGAAGAACATAATATTCTTGGAAAAAACTCTGAACCTATTTTCTCTTCTTCAAGAAGGCTTTCCAATAAAGAGTTTGGCTTTCTTTTGGTCTGATTTTTCCCCCTTTTTGAATGTGTTAAAAAAAACCCAACCTGCTTTTACAACTATGTGTTTTGCAATACACATGTGATGTATGCAATGACTGGAAATAAATTGTTTCATCAAATATATATGGTTCTTTACTGAGCTCAACAGACTTCTGAGTACTGGCTAGTTCTGAGGGACTTGAATTGAATTTACATTTACATTGAAAGTTAGAGGGCCTAAAAATATCGCCAAAAGTGCACTGCAGTGATAACTCGGGCCACTGGGGGATGCTACTGCTTAAGGGTTACAGCCTGCATTCGTCGCCAGTCGGCACCCTGGTTATGGGAGGTCCCCTAGGGATTCGTGCGTGGCTGGCAGATTTCTGAACCTACAGACAGTACTAATTCAGTGACCAAAGTTCAATGTCTTAATCATAAACCATCAGTTGTAAACATAAATCTTACCTCTGGGATCACCCGAGAGGGAGAGAAAAATGTCAAGGTGGAGAAAGCAATTTAAAGAAAGAATGAAACAAAGAACAGAAGGAATTAAATCTTCCTTATTCACTTTGCTGGGGTTTTAGAAAATGCCCATGGCATTTAATGCTTAGAGCAAAATGTGTCAAAAGAAGAGGAAAACCCAGTATAAATAAGAGAGTGCATTGTCTCTGGTTAATTATAGGTAATTCTTCCAAAAGACAGATGTTTGTAGCAATATTTGCACAATTTTTGGCTTCAGTGTACCTATTTTGTCAATACACAGGGAGAATGCTTGTCACTGGGCTGATGTGTTTAGGAATCCATTAAAACACTTCAGCAGCCCACTTCTGTCTTCCATTCCTCCCTACTTCCTCCCCTCCAATCTCAACAGCCTTTTCCAAAAAAATAAAAAGAAAGGTTTTACATCTGAAGTCTGGTGCCTAAGTTATCCATGACCTGATCAATCCCTTTCCCATGTAGGAAATGGATTTTCTGTTTTGCTGGTTGCTTGCTGTGTATGTCTGCATAGCACCATCTTCTTCAATTCTTTGGTTCTTTCCTAGTTGTTTTTCTTGTATCTTTCCATCACATCCATGTGTTGTCCCCCAAAGAGGTACTGACCTGCATAATCCTCAATGACTTCCATAAACTCACATTCCCATGAGTGCTCCACGTTCTACCTGTCTTCATTTTCATGTATTGCGCGTATGGGTAGAAATTCTTACTATTCTCTCCAATCATGTCAGCTGTTTTTTGGGTATAATTTTGATGTCACTGGCTTGTCCAATATATTCTATCACACATGAGTAGAAGTTCAGCAACAGCAGTGTTAATTTGCAGTACCTCCTTCAGTGTACTCCACATTTCTTAGATAGGCTAAATTTCCTTAAGCTTCATTGCTGCAAGAGTTTTTTTGTCAGCGTATGCACAGTAGCTCCATATTTGTGTTCTTGTGCTTACGATCTTCAGTTTGAGCTTCTAGTTTCAGGTTTTGCTTCTAGTTTCACCTTACACTTATGCCAAGAGCTATTTGAATTTGGATTTTAGAGATAGTGATCTTCTAGTGATGTTAGTGAACTAAATCACTAAGTTTCCCAGAGCTGCATTTTTCTCTGACACAACTACAAGTGTTGATTTCTCCATCTCCCACATAGCATTTCCAGATGGTTTTTAGATGATTCTTGAAAGATCAATGATAACTTCATCTGCAGGGATTTCTTTTTTTTTTTTTTTCACTGTGAGATCTCTTTTGGATTAAGATGTTAGACCATTCAGGAGTTCATGCTTTATCTCAATCAAGGATTTCAGTCCTAGTCATCTGCCTACCAGAACCAAAAGACTCAGTTTGGTTCTGGTGTTCTTGGTTTGTTTGTTTTTCTTTTTTAGTTAAGCAGTAATAGTTGGTATTCTTGGCTTGTAATAAGGGCATCCTTTCTTCTTTTTTTTGTACTTGCGTGCTTGCAATTTACAAAGTAAGGTCTTATGCAGCCCTTACCTGAGCTGCTTTCATTAGTCTGCTTGCTATTACACACTAATTAAAGGACACATATGAAAAAATAGAAGCGAGCATATGCACAAGCAGACATTACAAAAACTTGTGTGCTGTGAAAAAAATGCAACATAGTTATTCAGTTGGAACGGTTTTGAGAACAATTTCGGGGAATTCACAGTATCTGTATGAATTTTGCTGAGAAGAAAAGGGTGGAATTGATGGCATACAGATTCTAAACAAAGGTTTGGTTAGAATCTAAACTTAAATGGGGTTGGGAAGTGATTTCAAGTGAATAATTAACAGTCAAAAAATAGAGACATATGAAACATCTATGGAGTTTTGGATTCCTTTGACAACAACTCAACATTGCTTTGCAAAAACTATTTTAGAGGCAGAAATCATGGCGAAAGGGAGAAAAAGGGGAGGAGAATCATTTAAAAAGACAGATAAATTACAATTCTATCTCTGATGAAAGAGAAAAAAGAGAGGGCATGGAGGAAATAGGAGCAGAGAAGCTGGAAGGAACAATGCATTCTCTGAGGGGAGAATTGGGAAGAGTCTGATTTTAGTCAGAAAATACCTATTTCTTTGTTTGAATAAATTGTCAGTTTGGCTTGAGGAAGCAGAGAGAGGAGACTTGGCGGTGCTTCCAACGAGTTCCAATTAAGAGTTTCTCGTGGTGGAGATGCAAACAGTGGTGAAAAAGTAAAATTGTGGTACTTAAGCAAGAAAACAGTCTAAGAGATGTTAGAGATAAAGGCTGAAAAAGATGAAGAGGCAGTATTTTTTTTCTACTGAAAAATAAGAAAAGTTACTGAAAAGGAAAACCATAGTCATGAGGAAGGGAAGAGGAAAGGAGCAGCAGATAAAGAGAGCAAAGAAATTTCAGAATGTAGTTTGTTTAAAGGGTGAATCAATGTGAATGGCCTGGTAGAGTGAGTGAAGGAAAGATGGTGCTTTGAAGAGGAGTGTGCAGAGCCTGAAAATCGAAGGAGGTATTGTCAAACAAGGACCGTGCCAATGAATTAGTAAGTTCCTAGTGAGATGATCTGTCCAGCACGGAATCCAAAGAATGAAGACCACAGAGGTTCTGTAGTAAAATAGGTGATGCTGAGTAAAGCTGAAATTTCACAGACTGATATTGACAGGAAAAGGGAGAGAAAAAAAAGAGCATGAAGATGAGAGGAAAATGTAAGTTACTGCAGTGAGCGAATCCTAGAGACCACATATTTACTGATGTGACAGTGGACTACAAGCTCACCGGCGCTTGAATTTGCCAGTTACTGAGTAAAAGGGCTAAAATGTAATGGAAGGTGTAATTAGGAATGCTTTGCTTGGATATACCTGAAAACCAGGAATATCGTTATTTTCGGGTGCTGTGTTACTAAGCTTGTGCATAACCTTACCTTGGTTAACAGGTTCATTCATACTCCTGTCCACCATATCAAATCTCTATGAATGATATTTCACTTGACTTGGTCAAGGTCTGTTAATCAGTTTTCCTTAACCACATAAAACCAGAAAATCCAGTCCTTCTATACAAGGCACATTGGAGGTATCAAAACTAATTCTAAATTATCTAATCCTGGTATGAGAAACAACACAGCCACATTAGGATAGCACTGTGCTTGATATAATTCACAGTAGAGTTGTGCCACAGGGTAATGCTGAGAATACTGACTGCTATGCAAACACTATTTGTGCTACCTCATAAATACAACAGTTTCTGGCCTTCAGTAATTTAGTCAATGCCTAATCTTTTTCTTACTTATCTGGACAACATCTAATACTGGATTATGCAATTTCAAGTGAAAGAGTTGGTGTTGTGTTGACCTTCTGGTCAACTGTAAAACCCTCCTGTGTGTATTCCCTTCACTGCCACAAAAGATACTGCTTCCTTCCTTTCCACTCTGGTTTTCTATTAGAAATTCTATCTACTTTAGGCCAGAATCCCAACTACTGTCTGTTGGTATCTAACCCTGAGATGTTTTTCAGCCTTCAGATAAACCAGTTCCATGGTTAAGGAGGTGATTCAGTGCTTCTCCTCTCTTCTTCTGTTCCCCTGAGTATACTGGAACCTCTTTTCTCAGGTTCAGTTTGTCATTTTATCATCAGGCAAGACACAGAAGCCTGAATCAGCTTTAGCTATGTGACTTTGAAGATGAAAGTAGGAAGGAAGAAACAAAAAGCAAATGATTTTGGGTAGACAGCAGAAAAAAGATGGTAACTGATTACAAATGCTGTAAGGCTAAAAAAAGGCAGGCTGTAGTGCTGCTAAGGAAAAAGGTTCACAGAAACAGAAAGAAGCTGCCCAAAGGGATATGAAAACTGATGTAAGTAGGAGCAAGATAAATAAATCAGAGAGGAAAAAACCGCCCTCAGAAAACAGTGCATGTCCACTGATCGATAATAAAAAATATGTATTTTGCAACCAAAATAAAGTCATCTTCAAGGAATGCAATTCACACATGTCCAGTAAAGGGTATAGGATATAGGCAACAAAAGAACAATTACAAGAAGCCTAAAAAGATCAGAATTAGGGTGAAAAAGCCTTTCTTTTAACTCCTCCCCATCATCACAAAAGATAAAAAAGGGAGAGTGTGAGGAAAATGGATACTGCCACAGTTGCAAACACTCTCCTAAGAGGAAAATCAGCCTTCTCTAGCCATGCAGTGTGCTCTTGGAGGATATGGTTGATGGGCTGCCAGAAGTGAAGATAAAGTTCTGGAATGAAAGTGTTTTCATTGTAGCCACATCATGAATTCATTTCCATATTAATTCAGGTATGTTGAATGATGCACACCAAGGATTTATTATACTTTTAAGGCTGGCCAGCCTTTCAGAAGCCTTCTGAAAACTGGCAAAAGTGACAGCCAACAAGTAGAAGCATCCTGAACCAGGTCTTTCTACTTGAATCACTGTTGATGAAATAGAAAAGAGAAAGAGAAAGGAAAATATTTTCATGCAATAGTGTGCTTGGCAGACTTTGAAAAATGGAATTAGATCCTACATTGCTACAAAACAAAAGTCTCGGTATATACAGTCATAAAAAGGAAAAATATTTAGGAGATTAATTTTCTCAACATAAGGGGAATTTGCAAGATTTACCAAAGTATTTTGTGAAGTACTTTGCTTTAGACAGTGGCACAAATTATATGTTGTAAAAATGTTTATGTAAATGCGACTATCGACCTTGCTTAAGAAGAATGCAAAACTGCTGCATGTTGTGGTTTGAGATGTTCTGAAACACAGACATTGCGTCCTATGAAATACAACACAACTTCTCAAATCTTACCAAAAAATCACAGAGTAACTTATTACAAGGGGAATGCCATACTAATTAGTTGCTTGCTCTCATGACGATAGCTAAAGATAAGTTATCTTGGGTATTTGTCTCTGTACCACACCAGCATAATGTCTTTTATTTTTCAAGGGATTTCAAAATGCCTAACCAAGTTGGGTAATATTATCTCTACCCATTCAACATCTCAGAATTTTGAGATGAAAAACAGGTTTACATGCTTACAGTAAGATAACATCCTGAATGCATACTCAAGCTTTATCTATTGCTACCTGTCTGAATTTCGTTCATCTGTGTATTGTCTTGCTTTGCAGTTCAAGTGAGCTCTACCAATGCTGGATGTTTATCAAGAGATGCTATCAAATTGTGTTAGGTTGCTTGTGCCAGTAGAGAAAAAAACAGAAGTGGAGGGGGTGGGAAGTGTGGGTGGCAGGTCTTTTCCATGTGAGAGAGCATCAATATTAATCAGTGACACAAAAGTATATTGACTTCAATTAAAATTGTTAATTTTATTAAGTACCCCATGCTTTCAACCACCTGTTGAAAGCATGCTCTAAGAGCAGCACTGTCCCAGGGAAGTAGTCCTGACTTCTGATACCTTGAGGAGAAAAAGAAAGTACAGTGGTTAATCTATGGTGTGTTAAACTGTGTCCATCAAAGAACAACCAACTCCAGATATTGCAGGGGGACCAGACTTCTCCCATCTTGTTTGCGGTAGTGAGGACTGTCACTGTTCTTGATCTTTGCATTTGAAAAACACCAGGGTAGAGCATTGACTGCATCCAGTGACCCTAAAAAAACTCACAGCAAGTTGCACTCAGACCCTTCTAAGCTAAACAAGAGAAGAGTGACAACAGTTTCTCATAAATTAAAAGGACACATCTCCATGGAAATCAGTCATGTCTTGTGGATCCCAATTTTACCGTGGCACTCAGCAACATACAATTCAGTGGCAAAAGCACTTCACTGGGGATCAGTCTCTTCTCCCAGGTGACAAGCGGCAGGATGAGAGGAACCAGCCACAAGGTGAACCAGGGCAGGTTTAGATTGGATATTGGGAAAAATTTCTTGACTGAAAGGGTGGTCAGGCGTTGGAATAGGCTGCCCAGGGAAGTAGTGGAATCACCATCCCTGGAAGTATTCAAAAGGTGTATGAATGTGGCACTTGTAGATATGGTTTGTTGGTGAACACCGTAGTGCTGAGTTAGCAGTGGGACTCAATGATCTTAGAGGTCTTTTCCAACTTTTATAATTCTCAGATTCATTGTTGGTGATAATGGTGTGATGTACTAATGGGGGATCAGTCTGCCTAGGGAGTGAATTACTAAGTTTTCTTCTATAAAATCTATTTCAAAGGTCAGAACTGTATAAATATTTACCAGGTTGAATGAGAAAAAAAATTTACTTACGATTTTCCTGCTATTCACCCCAAAAAGCTATCCCTTCCTTTTTATGTCCTGTATTTAATCATCAAACAAGATAAAGTTCTTGACTGTTCTGAACTAATAGAACTTAGTTTACATCAAGTTTCCATGAAACTTCACCTTTCTCCCAAGCACAAATGCAGATATTCATAGCGCATGTTCACATTTGCATATACTGATATGAGTTCCTCTTGCTGTCACTGCTTCCTAACCAGGTAAATTCACAATTAATTGGGTTGCTGATATCTTTAGAAAGTTGTGTTGTATTTTACTTCAGTTTTTCAGTTAATACTGGTTTTTATATATTAGTTCCTGTCTTTGTTGTCATTTGACCAAGATTTCTTTGTAATGGGTTCAAGCATATATATGCATGCGTAAGCCGTCCAAGTTGCATTCCAGTAAACAGCACAATCCTTTGGCCCTTTCTGCACACTCCTCAGGTGGCTCATCCCTGGCTCTCAGGGCTACCCTTTGGCAAATTTCTGCTTACTTTTGTTTGAGTGAGGTTGACAAAGGTAATTTGATTTCCAGGGTCTTTGGCAGTGCTAGTGACAGCAGTGGCTTATAGAGAGATACCTTAGCCTGTTCCTGAAACAGAGTTAGTGTGTTGTATTCAAGGCCATAACACTACCCCAGCTTGTGATTAAGTGCTTAGTGAGTTCCATTTCCTTATAAGAACATGTGTAAGAACCCAAGAATGTATGCCACAAGTGAACTAAGCATTAATCTGTCAGCAGCTTAAGTGTGTTTGGGATAGTGCAATGGAAATATGTGGTATAGTGACACAGTGTTTGTTCTCTGGGAAGCACTTAAGAGCAGATGGAACCTGTAAAACAGATTGATTCGTGAAAGTGTGCAGCTTCTATCAGATTTGCTTGATGCTTACTTGTTTTAACCCAAATAAACACAGGCCACATGTTCTTGAATTTTCAGTAAGGCGGTGGTAGCTACATGTGGGAAACCCAACACTAGTAAGTGCACGGAAACTCATCAGGAAGGGACTTCTGTTTAAAAGGCGTGCTTCTCCTCTAAAATAATGAGATGGGTAAAAATTACCATATCACTGAGGGTATATCCTAAGGAACTGAAAAAAAAAGATTAAGGATTCTACAACAACATAAAGAATACAATTCTGGAGTCTCATTACAGTTAAATGGAAAATGAAGTCCATAGCAGGCATGTCTTAAAATTCTAGTATAAATCAATAGCATCTATGAAAATGAGGTAGGGTTGTATGGAAATCACATAAAAATCTGTAACATTTTTAAATTAAATGTTAAGCATCCTACAGAGCTGTTGAAGCGTACTGTAAAACTCTGCAGACAATGGTTGTGGTTGCAAGCTGAATTCCACTAAGGTATGTGTGTAAGAAAGGCATTACATTTGCATCCTTAAAGGTGACTTTTTGGTCTCTTCCACTTGTTAATCTGAAGAAATAATAAATCCTACATCAAGATCTGGATGACTCTTATTTGTGCAAAGCTTCACCACTACTTTAAGGATATTACGTTGTGTGCCGTTGAGGCAGCCACAATTTAGTTTTTCTCTTTCAGAATTTGGACCAAGTTGAACCTTGGCATGGAATTTGCAGATAGCCTACACTGACATTTATCCTTTTGTTTTATACTGAATTAAATCAGTTGAACGAGTGAATCAAAAGAAAGGCTAGATTTTCAGAAGCTTGGGGTTTTTCATTTTTTGAAAGGAAGCATATCAATGTGTCTCCCAAAATTAAAAAGAGTATGTGGATTTCTGCCATCTTGCCTTCTGTGTAGCGTAGAATTTCTGTACCTGTAGCACAGATCTTGTTTCAGCTGATTGCGAGAAATTTGCCTGGGGTGAACAGAGTAAGAAATAATATTAAAAATGTGTCTCTGGAAATATAATTCTACTCTTGTGAATTGTGTGTGCTGCAGTCTTCAGTTAACTTTAAAACTACATTTTATGTATTCTTCAGATACAGTATATAATATTCTATTAAGCTACTTCGCATGTGGTGTTTCTAAGACACATCCTTAGCATGATTTTGAAAGGCTCAAGAAATGTCATACCTCTTCAAACCTAAAGGAATCTTGACTATGCAAAATATGGCAAAATGTGTATAGCTGCACAAAAAACCTCAGACCGAAACCCTCAGTTGTTCCCACAGCAATAGTGTGTCATGCATATTCTTTCTACCCAGAGCACTGGAGACCAGAACAGCAAGGTTCAGGGACATGCCATAAAAGAAAGATTGCCATACATTGTCCCAGTAAGAGCTCAGTTTTTCAGCAACCACTTAGAAACTGAAGACATTTCAGTGTCAGTGAGGCTTCTATGATTGTGTTGTCTGTGTGTGTACCTTTGCTTGTTAGTGCTACCTAGCAACTTGCATAAAGACAGACATGTTGAGCGTATGAGGTTCCTACAGGTCAGTAGAAAATAAGAGGTCACATATAGAGTGCCTATAAAGAGGGAAGATGTTTAAGCTCATGTTTGAATGTATTAGTAGACACCAAAATGTCCACATAGCAAAAAGAAGTTTTAATGTCCTGGTGGAGGGGGAAAAGCTCCACACCTGTCTTATTATGGTAGCATAAAACCACCATGAGTCACAATGAGTTTGGTAAATTTAGGTGTTCCTACAATCAGTTGAAAGCTGTCATTCTGCTGCTCGCCTCAGTGGCACAGCCAAAGGCAGAAGCTAAACCTGTCTCACCCTTATTGAGGAAAGAGAGAAGGTACAAAGGACATGAAAGAGAGCCATAAATAGCAGCCAATATATTTCTTTATTCTGAGGCTCATATTTTCTCTTAGAAATGATGTCATCAGAGCTCAACATCTGCATTTTTCACACATAGTGCTCCATGATATTGCATCTCAATGAATGCTTTAGATTAACAGAATTTACACAGTATCAGTGAAAGTACTTGCTTTCCTGTCTGCTTTTTGTGCTATGGAATTGTGGATTTGGTATGTTTTAATTATTTCTGTTTTATTTTTAGTGTATGGAGAAAAAAATACCATTATAAAAATGGGTAAAAATTTTAAAAACAAGGAAAATCTTAAATTGTGTCTGCAGTTTCAGTGTTACTTGAAGATCATGTGGAAGAAAAAGTCATTGCATACACAGTAGTTCTTAGTACCCTGCTTGGACAAAACTGAGAGGTTTTGTTGAGTCTGCATTCTTTCATATGTCAAAGTCAACACAGTCCGTGGCTAATGTTTTTGGAAAAAGTTCAAAGCCATCAGGTGGAATACTTGGCACTGTTATAGGTATTGGCAAAGTTCTCTTGGCTTCCTTAAGGCTTGAGTTTCATCTCTTGTGCTGGTTCTAGATCAGTCAGCTATAGGTGGCTTATGGATGAGCCATACAGGAGCATCCCCACTATTTTCAGAGCTGTCAAGTCTCACATGCTGGGTAGGAAACTTGGTCTTCTGACCTCTCCTTTTACTCCCCACCCCTGGTACAGTGGTTGTTGCTTGTCTTCTCTGTATCTGTCACATCTGACAAAAAGGATCCCTGGGAAAAGTTAGCTGGAATAATTTATCTCTAGGTGATTGCTTATCCAGGAGCAATGCTGCAACAGGTCCTCCTCTCTTGAATGCCTGGAAGTGCAGTCAGTCACACGCTCATGCACTTGTCATCCAGGGCATGAATCTCGTGTGTGTGCTTCCTGCAGAGTGTTACTCTTCCTCAGATCTTTATGGGAAAGTGCACTTTCATAAATTCAAGACCTGACTCCTTTCACATACATAATTTTTAAATTAGAAAACTTCTCTGTAAGAGAGCTGCACTTACGACTTTTGTTCACTGCAGGAGTTTTTGTTACAATATGTTGACAGATGTTTCTATTTCTCCCCGAGTTCAATGAATCTGCTCTTTAATTTTAGCATAGCCATGTTTTGCAATTTTACTCTATTCTCAATAGTTGAAGATACCTGCTTTCCACAGCCTGATGGAGATTACAAATTTAATCATTTGATTTATCATGTAACCCAGAAAAGCAGTTACTTAGAAAGCAGAGAAGATTTTGTGAGCCATCATTATAACACTCTTCGCTGTAATGATGCACCTTCTTATGCTAAGCAAAAGGGTTTTGAATAATGAAAAAAAAAGAACCCAACATTATCAAGCTTTTTTTTTTAGTTATGAACCTGTAACTTAACATCAGTGACAAAAAGTACTGAATGAGTTCATGGAAATAAAAGGTGAATTTACAATTAAAAATTTTGAAACTGTCCAACTGCAATGCTTTCCTTTTGAAAAGCACACTGTAGTGTAAGAGTTTGTCACACAGTCCTTAATAAGCTGGTATTTATGCCCTTAACATTTCTCAGAAACTTTTTTTACATAGGGATTATATTGGGCCAGAAGCATCCTGAGATTGTCTATCCATTGTTGTGAAGATTGATACTTGCATGACTGCCAACTCCTTCTTTATTCTTTCACAGCTTTTGGGTTTCAGTGGCTTCAGTACAGTGACTTTATTTCAAAATATTTTTTAAAAGCAGACAGAGGAGGTTGGTGGATCAGAGGGACCAGAGGTAAAGATATTATTTAACTTGGAGTAGTAGAAAAATGAAGCCTGTGTGTCCTTAGCGAGAATAAATCCAGCCTCTGACTGATGTGCTGGTAATATGTTGTTTGTGGTGATGCCTGAGGTGGCCACCTAAAACACAGAGGAAGAATAAGAGAATAAAAGTAGGTATTTATTTGAAGGGCCTTCAAAGGTACACCCTGGGCAGTCAAAAGGCTACACCCAAGATGGACACTGGGTCACGAGTTCTTCACACTTTTATAAGTTTGGTCCATTTGCATATCAGGGTTAATTCTCCAATTATAACCTCAGTTAATGATGTAATTACCTCAAGTTCGCCCCCCTTCAGAGGCTTTTAGTTTACACATTTTGGGGCCTGGGACAATCTAGGTGTCCTTGGAGAGCAGTCCTGGAGAGGCTTGTTATGTCTAACCAGCATGAGAGAGCAGAAGTTAACAGGCCACAAGAAACTTCAGAGTTACACGCTAAGCAGTACAGGATTTGAAAAACATAGAAGTTAAAACCTGAGGCATCAGTGGAAGTATTGGGGATGGCTCATCACAGTCTGAAGGAGCAAGCCCTGATTTTTGCACTGCTTTGTTTTTAATAGCTGCCACCATTGTTCCTTCTCTAGCGTGAAAATATCTCCAGTGTTGTACACTGTCTGACTTGTGTCACTGCATGTTGCCCTGTTTCATCCCCAGCTCCAATCTCTGTGTGCCCTTTGTCCAAGCTATCACTGACCTTTAAGTTTCTGCTGATACAAATCATACCAGACCAGAGTCAAGTGATACTTGTGTAAGATATATCCAGCCTTCTGTGTCTAATAAGAATACTACATTATTTCAGGGGAAAAAAAATAGACATACTTTAAAGAATGTTGTCTGGTTTATTCTCCTCCTGAAGGCAGCCTGCTAACAACAGTCACTCAGGAGATCTGTTTTTCTTCTTTACATTTAAATGTTTGCCTTTTGTAAGGCACAGATTTTCTTGAAGTGCTATCCGTAAATGTACAAGCATACGGAAAAGTTGGCTGCAGACATGTGCAATGAGCATATTGGAAATTTGCATTTTGTGGTCTCCTCAAATCACAGGATTTCAGAGACCAACTCAGTATGCTCCTTGTAGCCTTTCACTGCTTGTTAATGCACAGGTACTTCATGATAGCTGTGATCAACACTGGAGTAACTCTGGCTGTAAAAAGCTCCAGGCATGTAAGCTCTAAAGGAAAAAATACCACCATGCCGGTGCCCAACAACTGAGTTGTTCACTGGCCTCCAGAGCTAAGGGAGCTATTTTTCCATTAGATTTTTGCCTCTGATTGACTGACTTTTTGTGCTGGTTCACTGAATGATAGTTACACTGCAGTGTTCATGCAGTGCCTGTTACACATCACAGAATTCACTGGAATTCTCTAGAATTTTAAATGGGCATAATGGATTTTATAGTGCAGAAATGAGAGTTTCCCAGGAGTGGAGAATTTATAACATTTCTCCTGCATGCATTCCATCATATCTGTCTCAGGGCAAAGCTCACACTGTGTTCTTTACCTTGGGGAATGTACTACTGGTATCTTTATCTTCTGTTATCTTGGTGTTTTGGATTACCAGAACATCTTTGAGATTTCTACTTCAGTGTCATATTTAACTAAAATTGACCAACGGATTCAGAAATTAGTGGAGAAGAACAGGCAGACAGATGTTGGCCCCATAAATCTTGTTATCAGGCTAAAAAAGGGATTTTTTTCCTTAGCTGTCACAGAAGATAAAGCCAGCAGGTCAGGGAAGGACAGGCTAACACAGAGTGTGACCAGAACATCAGTTCTTTCCAGCCTTAGACGGTCTGAGTCTGACTGCTGGTGTGCATGGGTGACAGGTCACCAATTCCTACATGATCTAGGCATTATCCAGGAACTGTGACCAGGAGGATTTTTAATGAGGGATTTGTTGAAATCTAACAAAGTAGTTTTATGGATGCATATAGGCAGCTTCTTCCAGGTACGAAGGGCAGGTTTAGCTGCAGCAGGGTGAAACTGAAAGTTTGAAATTGGTGGACAGTTTTCCCTACTAGTGTGACTGAGCAATGACTACTGAATATCTCAGTTTGTTAGGTACCCTAGCACTGATTAGGTAGCTTTAGCTATTCAGTCTATTGACTGCAATGGAGCATCAACTTCGTTTTGCAAAGGCAGTTTTGGCACCTGCCAAATCTCTGTGAGTTAATCTCTTTCCCATACGGCATTGAACTCACATTACCCTATCTCACATAACACCAAATACTGTCTTCCTATTTCCTCACATTCCAGCCCATCTCAGGACACCTTCCCAGCTATAGGCATGTATTTTCTTTTCCAAATGCCATCCTTTTTCTCTTAGAAGACAAGCTACAAATGACAAGCAGCAGCACAGGATTTTCCTGCCTGCCTTTGTCCACAAATACTATCACCACTTCCACTACCCAGATGGTGTCCTGCTCTAGATAATACTCACCTTTGGGTGCTTTCCCAACATTTAAAATTGAGATATTTAAATCAAGGGGAGATCCTTGCATAACCCAAAGCAATCCTCAAGAGACCACATCCTGGGAATTGCTACATTAGGATAAACCACCATCTTGCACTTTGTAGTTCCCAGTAATGATTTTTCAGGAGCTGAATGTGCCACTTTCACACCACATGATTCAACTCAGCCAGAGGTCACTGGCCTCCATCAGTGTTATTAAAATTGGGCCTGAACAGATCAAATTATTAAGAGAGCTGAGAAAGGAATGAATAACAACAAATTTATTTCCCAAAATTATTTCCTCCTTTGCCTTCAGAACAGCCACGAGCATATGTGCAGCTTTCTCAGATTTATTTTTAGTGGAGTTCTTTAAATGAGTGTATTTTAGAATATTTTAGAATATTTTACTATGTGACTGTATTGTGAGTCTTTAAAACTCAAAGCTCAGTTTTTATCCCTCAGGTAAAAATGCTTGCTGCCATACTAGCTGAGCATTGAGGCACTTCCAGCCAAATGCTGGTGTTAAAAAATGGAGATAATTCTGTTGCAAGTTTCTGCACAAGCACAAAGTCATCTTGGAATCCTTACTAATGGCTTTAATTATGAGAACCAAGCTTTAACTTTACTAATTCACACATATGACTGGAATACACATGCTATGAATATTTATTATAGTAGAATTCAAGTTGTCATTGACTGTGAAACAAAATCAAGGACCTGATAAATTCAGTTAAAAGGCAGACAAGTATGTTCCACTTCATTGCAAAGTACAGGATATCTTGTGCTGCTTCTAGCACTCTTCTGAAATGAGGAGAAAAAAAAGAAGCAGCATATACATTTCCAGGTGCTGTTTATATGGTCAAATGCTTTAAAATATTTGCAAAGGGTTCTTTTTTCTATATGTAGGGGGTTTTTTAACCATATGGTCTAACTTGCTGTATGGTCTAGTTTACAGATCTAGTTTACCTCTCTTCTGTGTTCCCAGCCCTGGTACTTCACACTTTCTGAGTGGTTCCTGACTTCCCAGGGGTACCCAAAATACTCCATCTAAGCCATTCATTCTGAAACAGAGAAAAGAAAGGGGAAGTGTAATGCAGTGTGTTTGTGCTGGATCCAGTGGTACCACTAGCAAAAGAGATTAAAGTAGCAATCCAGATATTCAAAATCTCTTAGTTAACTTCTGGGTGAGATCAGGACAGTAAACAAGTTTTCTGTTGAGGGTGAAAAACCTGGTATTAGGGATGAGAAAGTTGATTCAGTGGCTGCAGACTCTGCCATGCAAGATCACTGATTCAGGTGTGTTTTCTTAGCCTGCCTGCCCAAGAAGAGGGAAGTGGACCTATGGAAGTGAATTCATGACCCTGTCGAGGAGAGCTGACAATGGCCACTGTCTGCTCAGTAAAAAAGGCAGGGGGACGTAGTTAATGTTCCAGGAAAGACCATGTTGCATTTTTATTCTGGGGTTTAAAGATCTGTGAATGTTTGGTGTTAGAGGCAGTATAGGTCTTCTAGAATCCCTCAGTTCGGGTTCTTCTTTTTCTTTTTGTCTTGGTACCTAACTGAGATACACAGACGCATTTTGGGTCATGTTCTTTTCTCTCCCAAACCCTTTTTATGCTCCTTATTGCTTCTTTGACTCCGAACTATTTATCTTCATTTCTTTTACTCCTTTCTCTGTTCCTTGGTGAAGAATGAATTAAGGGGTGTGTGGGTGGGTGCACGGGGGGGTGTATTTCTGTAATTTCTTCTCCTTTATCCCTCATTTCCTGTGCAACTTCAGAGTACAATGTGTGTCATCACCAATGGCCTCTCCTTTTACTACAGGAGACAGAAAACCAGTCCTCCTTCCAGTAGCTGCTGTGTGAAAAGGATGAAGACCCCAGAACTTAACTTTTCCTTTGTCCAATGAAAAGGTTGCCTCTGTCACACGAAGTCCTCCCTCCATAAACTGTCCTTCCTCCAACCAGGGTGTCAGAGGATCTTTTTCATCTTCCAAGCACGGAGAGGGGAACTATGTCCCGTGCTCAGGCAGTGCAGGAAAGAGAAAAATAATAAGCTCACTAGAGCTTGGCTGCTCTATGCCAAATGGACAGATGAGCACCTTGGCACCTGGTTAGAGGGAAATAAAACTGCGAGGGCACCCTCCAAATGTCATTAATTTCTATGAAGTTCGAAAGCAGTTGTCAGAAGGTAGACTTTCATTGTGACCCAAGCATTCTCTACACAAAGTGTCTGCAGACATTCATGAACTAGAAGAGCTGTTTCAAGAAGGACCTTTCCTTTTGAGAGTAGTTTTACCTTTGTTGCCCATCACAACATTACCTTTCCTAGGTTTGTCTGCTGTCTTGAAAAAACAAAACAAAAAATAAAAAGCAAAAAAAACCAAAACAGATTTAAAAAATAAAAGCTGAGTGTAGAAAGGTATTTACATACTATAATTACTTAGCCTGTCAAGTCAATTTTTTACCTATACTAAGAATCCTGTGGATTCTATATAACTCTCCCTTTTACCTACATTTAAAAGGACCAGCAGCTCCCATGGAACTACACTCTCTGGTTACCATGTGCATTACTGGGCCAGCTCACCATGTGGATGGTGCAACAAACACTCCCCCAGTGCTGCTGTTGAGTTGCTGCAATTGTGTGGTCGATGGAGGGTTAAACACATTCCCTTGCAGTACGTGCTTTCTTGTGAGTTTTCAGAGGTTTTTCATAGAGCTATTTTATTTTCACCCCTTTCATCTATTTGTTGTGGATGCCCACATGACCTCCTGAAAATACAAACACACTCTTTTATTTGCAGAGCCTATTATCAGCCTTGTCTTTAGCCTCATGATAAAGGTCAAGTAGATTAGTTAGGGAGGCTCTTGCCTTTCTAAATCCACATTGGTTATCTCCTTTTAGATAATTACTATCCATGTATTTCTCTAATGTGCCCCAGGGTATAGTTTCCATTCCTTGAATACTGCAAGGTTAAATTCATCTACTTTTGACACATTTTGCTGGGTTTCAGCTCTGCTAACTGGTTAAATACCAGTGCTTTTGTGATTAGTCATCCTGGAGAGTGGAAATAGAGCAAGTACTCCAAAAGAATATTATTTTCCAGTGCAAATCCTCTAAGAAACACTCTTGTACTAAGAAACACCAGCTAATGTTTCTGACTTTTCATGTAACAGTTTTTCAGCTATCCATGCTCCAATCTCTTCCTTCAATGCTGTATTGCCTATGCAAATTCATGCTGTTCATGGAAAACCTGTGGTAATAAAGGAGCACAACAGTAAGAAAGCGATGACTAATATTAACCTCCCTGTAACCTGTAGTCAGATTTCAAAATGCCACTGAAACATCAAGGCGTTCCAGGTGCTTATTTTAAAAAATATTATTCTGATATTAAAAAGCTTACATTTTACATTTGTCAGAAAAAAAAATATCATAGCAGATTTCTTTTATTTTGTACTCTTTCATCATGATATTTGCAAGAGAAACTAGAGGGCTTTAAACATATATATGCAAGATGTCACTCAGAATTACTTGTTTCCAGTGAATATTCCATATCTGTGCATTATCAATTTGGATAGCTCTATTTTAATAGGTGCTTTATCCATAGTTAGCATGTGCTCTTTTCCTGGGTTTCATACTGCTCTTCATCAAAACAGGATGTTTAAAACGCTGCATTGTATAATATAGAATAAGGAATATGGAGAAAAAATGTCAAGATCCTTTCTTCTGAAAGGATCCTTTCAGGATCTTTCCTGTGAAATTTGCTAATGAAAATACCTGGTTCTGCCTCATTTAGACTTTCAGTTTAATATTAATTCCTAATGTGACAAGTGAGAGCATTTTGATATTTCAGTACTTTTTCTGTATCTTTAGAGGCCAAGTCTTTTATTGTGAGATACCTTTCATATATACTGCAAAGCAGCAGTAAGGATTTATCACAGTGAGTTGCACTGGTTCTTCCAATCATTTGTATCACTATTTAATCCTTTAAAAATAGAAAAAAAAAAAATAATAATGTCCGCATGGCTATGCCTGATACACATTTACCAAAGATAAAATTTCCTCATTCACAGAGGTGTATTAACATTTGTAATGTTCATTTGTAACTAATGTGTGTGTCCTGTCATCAAACATGTTATCATGGTAAGGAGCACAGAGCTTTGCACATACATTTTCCTTCCATCCTCTTTCTAGGAGCATGGGTAGACAGAACAATTTCTCCCTGTCACACGCTTCCTGTTCTTGCTAATTCCTCGGTGCTATGTATTCAGTATAACAGTATATATTCAATTAAATAATTCAGCTTTACTTTGATGCTTAGGAAGCTCTCCTGTGCTGGAGGTCAGCATGAACAAAAGCCATTGAGATCCAAACCAAGACATACTGGTTTGCCCATTTCCCCATAACTCTAAAAAGAAGCTCTTTTTTAATGTAAGTTAGTTTTCAGTTGTAAGAAGATTTAAGAATTACAGAGATTTTGCCAATATAATGTCAGTTTTTCTGCTGTTGAGATGCCACTCTATGTATGCGGTAAAAAACCCAGCCCAGCTTAATATTTTCATTAGCTATATACCCATTTAATAAAATTCTTCAAAATGCTGAAATGTTTTTATTCATAAGGGTTTCTCTTTTATATGCAATATGCTTTGCTATTCCTGAATGATTACAACATCTCTGTAGAAGGAAATGAGGTAAATATTGCAAAATGCAAAATACTTTACAAATGCTAGAGCTCTGACCTTATAAAACAAAGATGCAACCTTGAGTCAGACAGCCAAGATCTTTTTAGCGGTTTAATGTAGCAGAACTCGACCAGAGGGGCAAATTTTTGCATTACTTTGCTATTGATGTGAATGCTGCAGCTGCGTTTGTGTATCCATATTCATTATTGCTAGTGTTCCTCCTGGATTATGACTGATCCAAAAGAATTTGAATCTTCATTTTGAGGTTTTTTTCTATTTTTTTTTTACTTTGGTAGAAATAGACAGGAAGAATACTCAAGGCATTCATTATTTCTTTCCACAGTTTGCTGGAAATGGCAGAAAGTATTAAAAAATGAAGGCAAGCATATCTCATGGTGTTCAACTGACTGATACTTAAAGTACCATTAAATTTTTCGTGGTAGATTGTGTTTGTTTTCCAAAGAAATTAGAAACTGTGGCCCTTTGAGAATTGTGCTTTTTGGTCTCTAGACATTTATTGCTACAGCATTTAGTAAAGGTGATCATTGATGAAGTTTGCTCATCCAGCATACTTATATGAGGAGGTTTATAGTGTAGGTGTCTTTTCTCTTTGGAAGTGTGCTTCTCCTGTAGAAATGCACTGTACTGAAGCTTTCCATATTTATCAAAGATTAGTAAATGACAAGCAAAATCAATCACTCTGTATCCTCATTTCAATTTGAAGAACCAAAGTGAGGCACAATTTATGCCACAGTTAGGAGTCTGAGCCAATGTGACAGAAAACTGAGCTCATAAGGTGATCTTGAATTATTAATGCTGAGGAATATTCAGCAGAGGGAGTTGGATATTCTGAATTTCCTTCTCAAGGAGTCCTTGACTGTGCACTGCGTGTACTGGGAAACTGGGAAGATTAAGCTTCCCATCCTGGCATCTAAAGTTAGATGCCTGTGAGCTGTCATCATGAATACACTGTTGAGATAAATCCTACACTTGCTGTCATGTAAGAGTTTTCTGAAGTCGTGTTCAAGTATAGTTATTGATCTGATTATTTGTTAACTCTTTAGAACAAATTGCAGGAAGCTCTGGAAAGGATTTGGACACATGATTAAAGAATGGAAAAAGGTACACATTCTGCTCTCTTTAGGCACTGCAGAATATGTTGTTTCTCAAGAGAGTTTTAAACGAGGCAATAGTGATACTTTGGCAATTTGGCATGAAGTGAAAAATAAGGAGATACAGAGAAAAATGCCCAGAAATGAAATTGGAAAAAATAAAAAGTTTTCTCAAATCTGATATCATTGATAGATCAGATAGGATCTCATAGGAGAAAATCCAACAGAATGAAAAGCCTGAATCCTGTATGCTTTCAGAGCAAATTTCACACATGAAGTATCTGACGTTTCTCCAGGAATTATGAACACAATTATTCCAGTAGTTTTTCCTGTATTTCATAATTTAGCATGGATCCAAGTAGTTGATTACTTGTCAAAATGTTTCATGTCTCAAATAAAAAATACTAAAATTCTGGAGGCAAGTAGATGTTCCAGATTTCAGGATTCTACCTTCCTTATGATGATGACTAATGCAGAAATGTAAAGGAATGGAGAAACATATCATTAATAAGAATCCATGAATCCTGAATAATTGCTCATCAGGGATTAAATTCCAAGTCCACATATAATGAAATGTAGTCATGCATCTTAAGTCTTGTATTTATGTGAGCAAAACGAGTAATCGAAGGCTTGTGGATCTTGTGAGCTTAGTGCAGTATCTGTTGTTCCCTGCGTTTCCTGACATAGAAATTCATTTTATGGAGTACAACCAAAAGCTCTTCCTTTAAAAGAGTAAGACAGAGAAACAATCTTTTTCTTCAGAGAGTACCATCCATCTTCCTCTTAAGGGCAGCTTAAATGAGAAAATTTAGTACTGTGGCCACTGTTTCTTGCACTTGCTCTGTGCTTGTGACCACTTTGTTTTGCTATGAGAAAGGAAAGAAACAAATACAATTGAGGTGACAATGTCTGCAAATTTAGATTTTGATTTGCTAACAACCTCCTTAGTGTTCAGATTTCAGCTATCTTGACAGGTATATTCATAGGGGATGAAATTCACATGCAGACAGCCCCAGGCTTATGCACCATATAAATCCTCTCTAAGCCTTTAAAATGTGCTTTAAGTGGGCCTAATTGATGTACAGGACCTGTACTGGCCCTTATACACAAGGGAGAATTGCTTCCAGTTTTTAGGCTTGAAATAATTAACTATTGTACTTTCCCTTTATTCTTTTTGATCTGATTCCATTTTCCTAGTAAACTGCTTTCATGCTGCCTTCAGTTTAAAAACAAGCAGAGTGGAATATTTGAGATCACAATATATATATTAGATGTAAACACAAATTAAATGTATATTGGAAAGGTCAGTGTTCAATAAAAATTCAAATCAGATATTTGGATCTGATAAGGCACTGTGTGATCTGTGCAGTATGCACATGGGGATTGTGCAGAAAATCCACTAAACACGATTATAGGAGAGTACACATTTTGTAAAGGACAGAATTCATCACATCCCTTAACAATTCTTGAGGCATAGGCGGAGATTAGAATTACTATAGCAACTGATTATGTGTTTGCTGGTGGGTTAGTATTTGCTAGCACATTAAGCACAATATGCCATTTCTAACTAATACTTCATAATTTATAGTTATTGCACCATCAATTTTGGATCAAAATGTAGCACAACCAGTTTATTAACCTAATAATGCAAAATACAGTCTTGTATCTAGTTTGACTCTTGCCCCATTTTGTCTAATATCTTATAAAATAAATCTTTCTTTTTTTTTTCCTCCAGATTAGCCAGTTTCCTAGTTACCTCCTGTTTGTTTGGAACAAGTCATATAAAAACCATCCAATTTTCTTTTGAAGAAAGGACATTTATACAAACTTCATCATAGGATTTTATCTTTGCATATATTTTGGACCAATGTTCACAAGAGAGAAGGGCTTTTGTTTTTTAAGCATACCATTTTTGTTTGACCAAAGCTTCTGCCTCAAGGGTAAATAACCCAAATAGATTTTAGAGTGCTTTAATTAATCTTTTCAAATACCTGTGTTTTTCTCAATTTACTGTAGTCTGGTCCTGTTTGCTTTGGAAATGAATCAACCTAAATATGAAATAACTCTGTATTAGTTTTCAGTGACAGAATCTACAACATGGCTGAAGTGATTATTTTAAATTTACACCATTAGTGAATTCAAATTAACCTTGAAAGTCTATAGGTAGACAAGCTGTCTAACTCTGCTATTCTGCAGAAGAATTATGTCTACCAAGAATTGCAGTTATTTCCAAACTCCTCCTGAAAATCAGTGTACTTGCCCCCGTATTATAAATGCTGAAAATTTGAAATTACAATTTGAGAACTGTTTCATATTGCAGTCAAAATTTTTAATTAAGTGTGATAGTCTCATGTACACTGGCAAGTATAGAGCTGAGCTTTGTCCAAGCACTATTTCTTCAAAGTATGTGTAAATTGTCTTTAACCTATTTGGAGTTGTTGAATCTCTGTCTGTAAGGTAGAGAGAAAAAGAAGAGGTGAGTGTATGTGCTATGGCATGGCGATAAAACAAGGCATTCCTGTACTCTCTAACCCAGTGATCTCTAAATTTATGGCTTCTCTGTTGAGGGGAACATAGCCTTGTTCAGTGGTTGTTTTCTGATATAAGTATTTCTCCACATGAAACTGGCTCGAACTGTTACGTCTTGTGTGTTGCATAATATTGTATGACATACTGTATGACTTGATCTGCACTCTTATCATGTAGGAATCAAAAAAAATTGTGGCATGGGTATATTTAATCTGTCTGGGCTCATCTTTTAGGCAATCTGCATATCTGCACGCATTCATTTTAAATCTACTTATGTAATGATGGAAATACTTTTACTACACAGTAGTATTCATGCTGTCACTGTACATCCATGCACAGCAAAATTTCCCTCTTGGCTCATCTCTATTCATAAACAAATGTCACAAAGAAGTTAATACTCTGCAGTTTTATAGAAACTACTGTATCGTAGCTCAAACCAGCATTGGCAAAAGGTATGTATTTTGCAAAACTCATTTGCACGGTTAGCATTATTTGTACTTTATAGTAACTTATGAAAACTTGTCAGAACTTTTTATATGAAGGTACAACTCCCGTCAGCTGCCACTGATAATGGACAAAGTAAATAACTAAATATCAAGGACTCTGATAGGGTATATCATTGGTTTTGCTCAAAAAAGTCTGCTGAAAGCCAGTAAGAAATTAGTAGAGCCCTTTCAAAGAAGTGTCTTTCATGAAAAAGGGGAGGACGTAGACCAAGAACATTACTTGATGTACCAGCATAAGCAGAGAAAGGAAGAAAATACAGATCAGAGGGGCAGCATAAAATCCTTTTTGTTACAAAAGCTTGCCGTGCCTTGATGTGCATTTGCAGGCTAATTCCAGGAAAGAGCTCCATTTTTCTGGGAGAGAAGCTGTCACCTAGCAGAGGCCTTTTTCTGCACTCTATTAAGATACATGTGGTCCAGCATGAAATACAAACTGAAGGTGATACAAAAATCCTCAGAATGGATGCCATGGAAGCCAAGAGATAACTAAGCCATATTTCAGACAAATCACAAATTGACAATCAAACTGTGGTACTTTGCAAAATCAGAAGGGGCCATGATATTTTATTTTTGCTTGAGGCAAGTAAATGCCATTTTAGATTTTGATGACTGCCTCATTCTATGGATTCACATTTAATAGCAAAGACTCAGTATGTGGTTTTTCCTGTGCCTCACAAAAGGGTATTGACAGATTTCTTCTCATGCTTGGCTCCTGTACCCATTTAGAAAGATGCCCTTTGGGCTGCAGAGATTAATGGACGTATCATAGATCAATGGGTGGTTTCCTGCGGCTTTATGCACAGTACACCATTGCATGTCTTAACATGTAATTTGCAGTGCATAAAGGGAGTTTACTTTTAAATGGCTATTAGTGGTCTAGCAGTTCCTCCAAAGATGGATATCTTGCATGTTGCACATCCAAATGAGCAATCAGCCTACACAGCACTTACAAGTTTGGTTATATGTAGGTAGAGAGGACCCTGGAGTGACAAAAAATATTAAAATTATGACTGAAAATACAGTAAGAGTTGGTTAGAGTGGAAAAAAGGCAGCTTGCTAGGATAGAGAATACTGAAAGAAGAAAATATAAGGGTAAGGCCAGAGAAACTATGAAAGAAAGATGCAAAGACTAGAAGAGGAAAACAGAGAAGTAAATAGAAGTATCCGGGAAGAGGGAGGAAACGGAATTTCTTCTTACTGTTTGAAATAATGAGTTGTGAGACAGACTGGAGTTCTGCCTCAAACACAGCTGGTATATGTAATGGGAAACCAGAAGTAAATGTTATGCCAGAGAGCTTTAGCCAGCAAAGGGGTCTAACCTGGGACACGAGATGCATTAGTAGTCCAAGACCCACAGATTGATTACCCTGACAGCTCTGCTGCACTTGCACAGCAGCTTGCTGGAGCTCTCCCCCATGTGCTGGCTAGTATTTGGGCTAGAACTGTGAACCTGGTCTCGTTGCACAGAGATCCACTACTGGGAACTGTGGGCCAAGTGTTACAGAGTCTTTCTGTAGCTCAGTGGGAACCAGCTAACATTTGATAGAAAAAAATAGTACTTGACAGAGTCCACATATGTTTTTTTTTCTCATTTCCCCTCCTCCATCACCACTCATCCATAAATCAATGCGGTAATTGCCTCCATACAATCAGCTGAGAGAGAATGTGGTTGCTCACTGTTTCATAATTTTAGACTGTTACAAGCCATTTACTAATGTGCTTTAGGCATGATAGCGCAGCTCTTCTTTTGTGCCTATGCTGCCCTCAGTGAATGGGGTGCAGGGCAAACATTTACCAGATTGTCTCAGAGGATTCTTGTCCGAAGTGTGCTCCCTGATGGGATACCTACACAAGGCCTCTAGGGAGACGAGGTTGGACACTAAATGTCTGTGCCTCCACTGGTGCCTGGGCAAGTATCATTGTAAGAGCTTGACTAAGCAGGTCTCTGTCAAGTAACTCTAAAGGATTTCCTGTGCAGCTTCCAGGAGGTTTTTTGGTTGGTTGGTTGGGTTTTTTTGTTTTTTGCTTGTTCATTTGCTTGGGTTTTGGTTTGGTTTTGTCCTTCTGGTGGGCTCAAGGCCATATGCTTCAGTGTCATGTTCAGCCACTGCACTTGTGGTCTGGCCCAGAGAGGTGGCCGCCCTTCCATGGTTCTTCTTACAAAAGGCTGGAGTTCTCATGATTGGAGAAAACATCCTTCCAACAGACCCATGATGTATTTTTATGTAGTTGAAACTAAGTGGAAGAAAAACAGCTAATTCTTTGGGAAGTGGGCTCCTATGTATTGTGCCCTTTATTTTCAGTCTGGGAACTCTTTGTTTCTGTTTTTATACAAGAGATTTATTCAGTAGCTCCCTGAATGCATCGCACTTTAGCTTAAATGAATCGTTCATCCCTTATCTCGCCTATAGAAATACATTCTCATCATGTTAAAACATGGACCTAATCTAGAAATGCAATCCAAAACCTCATACTGAGGAAATTTGGTGCAAAGTGCCTATTGGAGAGTATCTTTCATACTCTCATATGTCTCTAAACAAGCTCTGAGTGGCTGGGCCACATAACTATAGCTAGGTATAATTTTGAAAATCCTCGGAATCTTTTGGGACAATAACATATAATTATGAAATGATGGCTTGAGATCTTCCCTTTAAAAATTTTTACCTCCTGCCCATACTGCCAAGGTACAAACATACCCATTAATCAAGGTGTACCACAAACCTGTCCTTCCTTGAAAAATGCTTGCTCAGTGAACATGCTACTTTCAATTACAAACAGAGTTCAAGCACGCCTTGCTCGTTTGAAGTATTGCACAGCGTTTTCCATGCTGTGAAGAGGCACTGTGGTGTGTTACCTGAAAAAAATCTCTCCTTTATATTCAGCTGGAATTTCAGGCAGTGCTTTGGAGCCTGGGAGTGATTATTGCTCATGATTGCTGTTCATAAAGTTCATAGCTGGTCTCCTTTTTTCTGTAAAGAACGCCATTTTCCCCCTCCCATCTCTTCCTGATTGTTTTCTTTCCTAGGAAGCTCTGGAGCAATTTACATGCCTTTTGGGTCATGAAAGAGGTTTTCTAGCCAGCTGAGCAACTGGATGGAAGTTACATTTTCTCCAGCTCAGACAGATGGTCTTGTTTAGCTGTCTCATTTTAACTCTGTAGCCTACCAAGGATTTGGCATTCTTTTCAGAACTATTGCTAATATTTTTGAACTCCTACAGAATCTTCCTATTAAACTCTCGAAGCTCTTCACAAACATGACAGAATTTAGCCCTCATATTAGTCCACTGAATAAAGAGATCCATATTCTCATTTTACAGATGGAAAAGCTGAGACATGAGGAGGAGTAAGGCTAGTTGTCTAAATGAGATATCTGACATCAGGTAATGGAGTTCTTGTTCAGGCATGCTGGTAACAAGTTATGCATAAGAATGTCACTGAATTTTGCAAATGCTAATTCAGCTGTTATTGTTGCTATTATTTTTGACAACAAGAGTTGTATCCAGCATGGTAGACAAACTGAGATGGCAGCTGGTAAAGCACAAAGACAAATCTTCAAGACAAATCTTGAAAGGTGACAACATGGTGGGAGAAAGAAAAAAAAAAAGCATTAGAGAGGTCAGCCTGTAAGGCACCTGTGTGGTCAAAAATGAACCATCCAGACATTTGATTAGTATCACTAGGTCTAACAGCTATCCAGTCAAATCAGAAGCCTGTACACTTTGAACTCTATCAGATATATCTGGTGTTGGAATGACAGAGAAACAACATCTTGCTGGTGTAAAGATTGTGGGGCAAAGGAAAGGTCTTTGGTCTCACTTTTTTCCGTAACCCCATATTGGTACTAGCATGAAATTCTGTTGGAAAACATGATGCCACTGTGGTAGTTAATGCAGACAAGGAGGTGTTTACTCAGGGAACAACAATGGCACAAAGATATCACAAAGCAAAAAGGACATCTTGTTAATTGTATGCAGAGTAAATTCATTTCTTCATTCAAATAACTTTACTATTAGCTATGGACATGATACACTGCATTTCTAAAGTAAAAGTGATGCTCAAAGAACATCCTCACATCAGAGGCGACAGTAAACAATTGAAGAAAAAGATCCATAGTACCTTACAAGAGGGAACTAGAGGGCCATCACCTCAAAGATTTAGGGCAAGTTATGAAGGGAGAAAAAAATGAAAGAAATCAAGGTGCTGTAAAAAAACCCCAAAACTTTGTAGATTTGCTAAAAATGAATCATGCAAGACTATTTTTGATAAGACAATATAATCTAAATGCAGGAAAATAACATAGAGCTAAGCTTCAGTGAAGAATGAAATGGAGCATTACAGAGTTACCATCATTCTGGTAGGTCATTTGCACAAAAATTATAAGGTGGATAAGAAACTGGGTAAGAAAGAGGTAGGTTTGGGAGGATATCAAAACAAAAGGGATATTCCTGGGTCCTTTCACAGTTCCAAGCTGGAAGCTTGTCTTCTCGAAATAGAAGACAGGGAAGATTTGATGATCACAGCATGACTGTTACATGCCAAGCAATGAAGTAGTAAGAATATGAACCTGACTTGGTTATCCATTTTTGGTCAGAAATCAACTGCACCTTGATGTACTGGGTCGGTAGTTCAACCAGTCTCTGAATGAGACAGAACACCTTCTTATTTGTTCTGAATGTGCCAGTTGTTGGTTTTCTCTGATATTTTTGGGTTATTATGAGAGACATTTGCCTTTTCCATGCTAACTGTGATTTTTGTAAATCCATCAAGCCCTTCCACAATAATTTATTTTGCAGATTTGTCCTGGACTCATTATTTACTCCTCAAATCCACCGCCTCTGTCACCTCTATCCCTTTCTTCTGAACTCTTTTGAGAAGACAGGATCAGAACTGCATACAACACCCAAGATGTAGGAGCAGGATGTATTTTTACAGCACTTCTCTCATCTTTTTAGGAATAGATCCTAGTATTTGTTTTGCTTTTCTGAGCATAATGTTCACAGAACTAATATGTTCACAGAAGTAATGTTTTCACATAAATACCTGTTCTAAAGCCAAGATCCATTTCCCAAATTACACAAGGTACTTCAGAAACCATCACTGTTGCTTAAATCAGTGATCTAACTCGCATGTTACCACTTTTGTGTTACAACAGACTTCTGAGGTGGTCTGAGATACTGGTGAGTGGAGAGAAGACATTTTGCACTGAAGATGTCAGTGCTACCAGCTCTGTCCTTCCTTCTGCAGCTTGTGCACGCCCATACTCGCACTCGCCTGACTTCTCCAAGCTTTGCTGACAGCAGTAGTATTTAGATGTGTGGGGCTCAGATACTGGGGGACTCGTGTCATAGCAGAGGGAATCAATTAGAGGAAAGTCATATGTGACTTGTATAGTGATCCATCAGTGCTTTACATTTTCATGTCACTCTCTGGTTTTTTGGAAGAAGGAGAGAGATCATGCAAACCTGTGGGTCTGTGATTAAGACCAGAGACTAAACTTGCATTTCTTATACCTGCAGTCTTGTATCCTCAGCTGAGTGAGATAGGGAAAGTGAGTCATTTTTCATACCATCAACAGCTGGTCAGAGGTTCATTGCTGGAGGAGAAAGTGATGCCAAGATCTTTGTCACAAATTACAGTGCCTCTAGTGCACATTTTTCTTCAGTTTTTTGCTTCTCTTCCCATGCATGTTCTCTTTAATTAGCTTTCCTTTTGTTCCTTTGCTGCATTTCTTACCCTTCTTGTGTTTTCTGGCATTCTCCCAATGTCATCTGTATGGCTTTAAAAATCTTTTTATAAATCTTTTGAACTAAACTGTTGATCTTAATCTCTTACTCTCCTGGTTATGCAAGGGCGGAGACAGTGTGTTCCTATCTGCAGTGGCAGTCCATACTGCCGTCTTTATCTGTAAAGGTGGTGAACTTACAACAAAAAAACCTAAGAGCTACAAGATGTTTTGAAGCTCAGCCAGGACACAGAGACAATATATATAAAATCTTTTCCTACTTCCATTCCAGACTGAGCACGCTTTATTTCCTTAAATTCTCATAATAACAGAAGAGGAGAGAACATTGAAGTGGACAGTTCAAGCTGACAGAGTTAGCATTTGAAGTGGATGAGTTAGACAGATCAAGAGCCAAGATGAAAATTGCAGTTTATCACATTTTTTCGTTTTATTGAAGTTATCATTCAAACCTTGGCAGAGACAACATCTGGAACAATATTCATTTTAATATGACATAAATTATTATCATAAGGAATATGGCAGAATGATCAGCAGCCAGAGAGAAATAATTTCTGAGATGGATAGCTAACATTTCTTGAGAATTCAGTCAATTAAGAAGTATGATTGCTTATTTGATCGCATCAGCTCAATTACTGAAACAAATAGTAATGGAACAGTGTGAGATGCAGATGTGATGAAAAATATTTTGAGGCATTATTTCACAGATCTAAATCCTGAACTGTTTCCAGAGGCAGTTGTTCCACAGAAATAAGTTATCAGTCTGGCACAAAAGTTTCTTAACTAAGGTCACTGTCTCTACATTTTGTTTACAAAATCCAGCAAGCCTGCTAAGCCTATAAAACTGCATTTACTTTCATTTGGATTGTTAGATCCAGACAGGTAAGCAAGACAGCACAGACACAAGAACCAGACTCTGCAAGAACCAAAAGCCATCCTAGAGCTACAATGAGATCTAGGTTTAACTTTCCCAGAGATTTTATATTGTAACATTGGACAAACCATTTCATTTGCCTGAGCCTCCGTATCTTATCTGGGCAGAACAAAGGCTGCCTTGCCATGCACTTTGCTGCTTAGTGGGGTGAGGCTTGTACATGAGTTGTGGGCATTGGTGAAAATCTCAATACTTGGGGATAACCAAGAGTTTTGCCAATACAAAACAATCCAGAGAGAGAGTACATGTGAATTAGACTGCAAAAATGTACAGCCAGGATATAAGAGTATGGAGGCTTCCAAATGAACTCTGATCAGAGGTGTTAGGTCTGCACATCTGTATTGATATCACCCCAGCTGGCTCAGAAAATGATGCCAATTTTCTGCTGTTATTTGGTTAAACCAGAAGAAGTCTCTTAGGGATAATGAGTAGTTTTGCATAGTAACCACAGAAAGTAATTTCTCCTGCTTTAGTTTGTAAAGACTTCCCACCATAAAATTTCTTCCAATAATGTTTTCTCATTGCTGGCAAAGCATTTTTATAATGCTTTAGGGATGTGCACTAGTGGTTTCCTCCAGGAAAACCTCCCTGCTAGTACTGAGGAGCTGATCCCAAAATCCAAGTGAGAGAGGTCAAATCTGGGAAAAAATAGAAAAGACTGATGCCAGAATTAAACTGTTCACTGATGCTTTGTTCCTCTCCATGAGACACTGTGATGGGGAGATAAAATGGACAATAAACATTCTAGGGCAGCTGGAATGGAGTATATCAGGTCGGCCACAGGTAAAGGATTTAGTCTTCTACTCAAAAAATGGCATGGCTGCAGAAGGGATAAGGGGAGTTGTGAAGTACTGAACTGATTTAAACTTACCTGGTTATCCATGATAGATAGGAAGTTGTTAAGAAGACAAAGAGAGGGGGAAAGAGGGAGAAGGAAAAAGCAGAAAGAATAACAGGTTAACATAATTATTATTTCAATAAAAAATGTAATATTAACATGAAAGCCAGGCTAGTATTTTTTTGAAGGCTTTCGCAGGGACCTCCAAATATTTTACGCAGATTAATACAGATATATTGCTCTTAAAAATTTCAAAGTTCCAACCAGACTTCTAATACTTAGCATTCAAAACAATCACCTAGTCCAGTATCAATGACACATTCCCACTTTCTCCAAAAATAATCCCACAGCCTTGTTCATTCCAGGCAAAACTCTTGCACAGGGCTCGTGCTCATTAAAGAATAAAATATTGACCAAATAATGTATAAAGCTGCTTAAGATTATTTTCTATAAATAGAGCATTTCTTCTTAAGTACTACTTTAGCCTCAGATTGCTGGGTTTGGAGCAGGAATTGTTAGGTGAAATTCTGTGCAAGAGATCAGACTGAACAGCACCTTTGACTTTAGGATGTGTAAACTCCTAAATGAGTATAGTTAGTTCACCTGTCCTATGTTCCTGATGCATGTGATTTCTTTGACTATTGCATACTTTTTAACACAAATAAAAATTTTTCCTTAATTTTTTCCTAAAAATATTTGTCATAATTCCCATGTTTAGAACCCATTGACCATCCCAGCCAAGGAGTAGAAATAATATGTGAATTGGTTGACCAGTTTCACATCACTGACTAGAAAAAAAAAAAAAAACAAGTAACTGGACAACATAAAACCGATTCCTAGGCTTCAGTTCAGTGAACAGCTTTAATGAATGTACTCAAATACTGAGGAGTTCAGAAATCAAGAACAAGTCAGAGAAAGAAGAGAAGGCTGACCTTAATGGGTGCTGTATTTGTGGTTGTGAGGCTTGTGCTGTCCTCTTTGCATTCTTCTCACCACTTTTGCTGAAGCCCTGGAGCCTCCTAATCCCTTCTGTGTTGGTGGGGCTCCTGAAACTACTTTATGTCTTTTATGCTGTCATATTTACTTGCACTAAAAGGTACTGCAAACCAATTTATTGGTTATGTATAGCATCACCTTTTACATGTCACCTTAGTAAAGAGACTTGTAACATTTCCATATCAAACCTTTATTTCAGGTTTTATAAATCCTCCCGCTTCTAATTACATGAGGCTGAAGACAGCAGTATAAATGTTAGCCCCACAGAATGATTTGCAAGGAATGGTAGACATCTATTTTAAAATATGAGTCATCAGAAAAGGCAGCGATTTTGCATTGTCTCCTTTTTTTAATACTAGGCTTTAATTCACAACAGAACACAAAAGCTCTGACTCTTTACCCTGTAATTGGAGATAAGTTGAGTGGAATTAATGGAACTACATTATTAAGAAATAGAAGGAATTGGCTAAATTTTGTCAAGGGTTGTGGTTTTTACACTGTCCCTTACATGAAAACACAAGAAATTGCTTGGAGAGATTCAGGGCTAATACATAGAATGAAGAAAAAAATACTTTTCTTTATAAAGTATATGATTAGTGACTGCTCTGGGGGTTAATCAAGGCAAACCTTGAGGCTGAATTACAGAGAAGAGCAACCGATTTCATTAGGAACACCTACTGTTTTACATAGTATGGGCCATTTCTTTGCCTAGTGAAAACTGGTATCCTTGTATTTTGTGAATGAAATGCAGGAACTGCTGGTGCTTGGAACAGTGAAGCACTGGTGCAAGCTACCTGAAGACTGGGAAATAGCTTTCCTTTGTGGTTTTGGATAGTAAGCTAGGCGGTGCCTTCTTTGCCTCACTGGTCACTTATCAAGTCTCCCAGGCATATCCCAGAATAAGGGTTGAGCCAGGGATTATCTGAGAGCATGTGGCCCCTACAATTCCAGATGACACCATACTGGAGGGACCAGTTGATAGGCAGGAGGGCAGGCTGGAGGAACAGGCCAGCATGGGTGCTCTTGGGCATAGATGGGAACAAAGCTGTGCTGCCTCATAAAAGCAGAGGATTTGATACAAAATGTACAGCTCTTTCTCAGCCTCCTCCAGCTGTCTTGTTTACAATGCAGCTCCACTTGTTAGTTGTATTTTGTTTAATCTCTCTTTGCAAGTGATCTACTGGGCATTGACCAGTGCCAAGGGCAAGGAAGCATCACTCCACAGAACTATCCTTACTTCAGCTTTCAGTATGTAACTATTCCTCTTCTTGTCCCTCAGGCCCCCGTAAATCTCATAAAACCCTTTTCAGATTGAAATCCTGCTCTTCCCAAGCTGTAACGTGTTTTACAGCATGTATTTCTCTATAGTTATCTTGGTCTCTTGTTGACAGTCTTTAGGTATCAGTTCCTTGGCTGGTAAATATCTTCCTTATTCTTAAATCTATCCACTTGGTTTTGTTCAAAGCAATGCATGGGGATAATAAATCGGCTCACAAGTTCTTTCTGTCACGCCAGTGTTTCATAATACTGAATCCTGGGGATGTCTGGAAGAAGCCAGCAGCCTTTTCCCCACTTGCACATCTCCCAGAAGAGCTGCAAGCTGCCTGGATTTCTCTAGTAAACTCACTCAATGGATGTCCTTCCATAAATGGTGTTTCAATAGTTTAATAGATTTATTCCAGAATATGAAAATACTGTTGTTTCAAATGCCGATTTTAGGACTTGCAGAATGGAACTGTGTACATGCATAAGATGGGACCATAAATCAGCCCAGCAAAACAGCTTTGTAAATATTTATGAGCACAGGGCTCTTCATTTCACACATTTTACTCCTCCTCTGTCCTCATCTTAAGTTTTCACTTGCTTTAGTTAATGGCTGGTAGTTTGGGCCGAGTACCTGACATTGCTAAATTGCTGCCTGTTTTCTCTGGTATTGCATATACCACAGTCCTAGACCTTTAGTGACTGCAGGTCAATGTATGATCTATAGAAAGAAACGTGTGCATGGAGGGGCATATTCTGGATTCTGATGGACCCACATTGTGTGGTGTGAATATTAGCAGGTGGTACATTGATGAACTAAAGCACAGCCTGGATTTTCCTGCTTGAGCTGCCACCCCTCATTTGGCTGCGGGCGAGGCAAGACCCACATTTCCTCTTTGTGTTGGTATTAGAATGGGGCTGGTTGTTCAGAAGGGTGAGGAAAGGAAGATTAAAAAGATGGTTGATAGGATGAAAGATAAAGGTGTGGGATGAAAGAGATGTGAAGCGGCTGTGAAAGAACAGTGGCAGAAGAATCAGAGCTGTCAGGGTACAGCAGAAACAGTCTAATGGGGCCTACAAAGATGGGTTATCATCTCATGCAAAAGGCTTTGTCTCCCTGGCACCTTCTCCTGTGGCCGTGATCCTTCCCCAAGCATCCTGGCATTTTGGTGGCCCAGAGGAGAGGAAATGACATTTTTACTCCTTCCTTTGCAGCAGTCACAGAGGAGGGCAGAAGGATGCAATCACATGGACATTTTCTTTTCAGTTGTGCATGAGCTCATTATTTCCATTGGTGTCCATGTTAGTGCTGGAATTTCTATAACTCTTCACTAATTCACACCAAAATCTCTGCATTTCCTCCCTATTTCACTAGTAGCAGATAGCACCATGTTGATATAATAACCAGAAACAAAATCTAAAAATAAACCTACTGATAGTTTCCTAGTGTTTGTTTGACCAGACCCTTGAAGTTCCTGAGTGGTCAGTTTGGACTGAGATAAGTGCTATCATTTTTCTTCTCTCTTGTCTGCTGGCTCTTCAGCCTTTTTGAACTGCAACCCACAGGGGGCTGAGCAGGAGGTGCTTGTGGCAATTCAGGATGGATTATTCTCATTGAGGAATTGGCTTCTGCTGCTTCATGAAAGGCTTTGGCAGATCAAAAGCTGTTGCTGCTGAGATCCTGCCAGGCATGCTTTCCATGTATTTCTCTATGGCTTCACTGAAACTGTGTGGGATCAGTGGAATAGGGGAATTTGGGTATGAAAACATTTTTCATTATGTTTACACATCTTAATTAGAGATTTATAAGGACAGCCAGATATGCTGCCATTTAAACAATTACTTGTATTTAATTGTGTTTGCATTTTCATTAGTGAAATATAACAGAGAAAGATAACTTATTAATTTGCATGCAGATTTATCAGAAGATTTCTGTACATTGTACAAATTTATATCATTTAATGTCTTAACATGCATTTAATCATACTCATGGAGATTTAAGTGTCTTCCTGACTGCAGTGGTATCATTCATTAACAGTTACCCTGAACTCTGATGATCATAGGTTTGGCATAAACACAAAAAAAGTATATTCTTCAAAAAGTAGATTTTGGAAAGCTTATTGGCTCTTCTTCCTGAGGTTGTGACACATTTTGTATTTTTAGACACTGCTCAAGCACACTGCTGGTGTACTTGAGGAAACAAATGCTCTTTGATCAAATAGGATGGTTGTCTTTGGTGAGTTGTGCTTAAGGCTTTTATTCTTTCTTTTGCATAGTCTGTAGTCACTGGCATTCCCCAGGGATCAATACTGGGTCCAGTCTTATTCAACTTGTTTATCAATGGGACAGGAGGCACCTCAGCCAGTTTGCTGATGGCACTAAAGTGGGGGAGTGGCTGATGCACCTCTGAAGGCTCTGCTGCCATTCAGTGGGACCTCGATAGGCTGGAGAATTGAAACCTGGTGGGGTCCAACAAGGGCAAGTGCAGGGTCCTGCACCTGGGGAGGAATAACCCCAAGTGCCAGCACAGACTGGGGACTGACCTGCTGGAGAGCAGCTCTGTGGAGAAGGATCTGGGGATCCTGGTGGATGACAGGTTGTCCATGAGCCAGCAGTGCCCTCATGGCCAGGAGGGCCAATGGTGTCCTGGGGTGCATCAGGAAGAATGTGGCCAGCAGATCAAGGGAGATGATCCTGCCCCTCTACTCAGCCCTGGTGAGGCCACCTCTGGAATGCTGTGTCCGGTTCTAGGCTCCTCAGGACAGGAAAGACAAGGAGATACTGGAGAGGGTGCAGCAGAGGCCACAAAGAGGATGAGGGACCTGGAGTATTTCTCTTATGAGGAGAAACTGTGGGAGCTGGGCCTGTTCAGTCTGGAGAAGAGAAGAGAAGACTGAGAGGGGATCTCATTAATGCACATAAATATCTCAAAGGAGGGTACCAAGAGGTTGGTGCCAGACTCTTTCGAGTGGTGCCCAGTGAGAGGACAAGGAGCACTGGCCAGAAACTAAAACATGAGAAGAGCTTCTTTCCACTGAAGGTGGCAGAGCACTGGAACAGGCTGCCCAGGAAAGTCATGGATTCTCTGTCTGGAGACATTCAAAACCCACCTGGATGAGTTCCTTTGTAACCTGCTCGAGGTGACCCTGCCTTAACAAGAAGGTTGGACTTGATGATCTCCAGAGGTCTCTTCCAACCCTAACTATTCTGTGATTCTGAGATAGTTAGTAAAAAAATATATAAGATCCTTTGCAAGTGACTTAAATTCCAAGTGTGTCCCTTCACCTCATGTTTCCTGATGGCCAGTTCCAGGCAAGCTACATCCATGGCTTTCTGAAGCCTCCAAATTGCTTTTTCAAGATACCATGATCTCCACATCCAGAACATGGGGCTGGGGTGCAGTCCATATATGATGAGCCAAGGGCCAGTGGAATTTGAAAATGTGGAGCAGTCACCATGAAAGCATGAACATTTCAAGAGCATCTTGAGAGCAATTAATGATGACCCCACTCTCCATCTACTTCCTAGAAAAAAAAGAGACCATCATTTTGGTTTTTTTTTAACAGAACCTCTGCTTCTGTGAAATTAATTAAGAACAGGAATGTATCCTCATGCTAGCAGATACCTTGTCTAGATGAACAAGACAAGTCTGAGATGTTTCCTTGAATGGACAGAACCAGTTCTTTTTATGCAACAGGGAGCAGCAAAAAAACCCTCAGAAGCAGTAGCCACAATGTTACATACCTGCTTTCACTGCAGTCCCACTCCTTCATCTTGGAGGATCCAGGACTGGGTTCCCTGTTGAAGCTTCCTCTTAAAATTGTGCCTCGCCAGAGACCTGAGATTGTCAAGGACCTCTGTTTGCAACACTAAGTACAGTAAATGCTATTGTATTATCCAACAGTAGAAAATTAAATAATCCCACTCCCGTCACTTTCTAACAGGATAATGTTAAAGGCATTCCTCTGGGATGGAGAGCAATAATTTGCTAATTCCCCTCAGTATTTCATGCTTCTCAGTATTGCAGCTAATTTTCTCTGAGTACCTTATTAACATTCAAAATGACTTTGCAGTCCCACCCTAATAGCTCTCCGAAGAGGCAGTGACTGTGAAGGTGAGAGCTGACAGTGACACATTTTCCTCCTTTTTCTCTACAGACTGTATTATCCTGGTTTCCATCCACTGAGGGCTGTCCAGCTGATGCGAGTGGGCAAACTGCAGTACAGTCAAGGCATGTTTCCTCAGGCACTGGAAACCTTGAAACAGGTCAGTATGGTGAAATATTTTTTCTCTATCCTCCTTCCTTGCTTCCCCCAAAACTGCTGTGTGACCCTCCCTGCCTCATGCCTTTGGATACTTCTCACCACTTCTTCCATCAGTGGTGTTTCCCCAGGCTGCAGCTGGGTGTGGTGATGGGTCACTGTTGCTCAGTGTTTCAGGCACTGACATTCTCCAGTGTCAGCCACAGCTAATTACAGTTTGATAGCTCAGAGGTGCCTGGATGAAAAATTACTATTAGATCTGAAGAGATAAAATTATCTCAGTGCTTTGTATGTTCCTTATTCCCATAGCAAAGTGATTCTGAGGGCACTGAAATTACAGGAACAGGAGCAGAGCTGCAGTTTCTACCCTCCTTATTCCCTGTTGGGTTCTGTGGTTTCAGATTGGAGAACTTTGTCTTTAACATGTGTATTTTATTGTAAGCCACACTCAAATCAACAGTCATGTTTCTTGATACCTCGTATTTCTTATCATTCATCATCTTTGATCTGGTTTTGCAGCTGTGCTTCATTAGTTACATTTCAGCTTTAAGCCATCCCTCTTGTACCTGAGCTGACTTTTATATTCATTTCCTCGTACCTCAGGCTCTTATTTGTCCTGCTGTTATATTGCTGTTAGTATCATCTTAAATATATTAAATAATCCCTTTCCATGTGCAACATGTCCTCAGGATGTAGGATCTTGCCTCCTGTCTAAAGTCCTCAATCACTGCTGGGGTGCTTTGCTCCCCCGGGGAGATGTGCTGCCTCCAGTTTCCCTTGAAAAGGTCTTATACTTATTCTCTAATGTTATTGATTGTCCTGTGATCAGCTTGCCCTGAAGACACTATATGCTCCACGTGGTTCCCTGTCCTGGCTCCCTGCCCACCTCCAGTTCCTGACACAGCCCTCCGTTGCCTTTGCTGGGTGCTGCCCAAAGCCACCTGGCCCAGCTACTTGCCTGTATCTGCAGGGCAGGAGCAGGCCCAGGGCTGGCACCAGGGTTGGAAAGAAGTGAAGAATTTGGCTCTGCATTCCCTTCGATTAATATCCGTGCTATATGAAGAGCTAGTCTTGTGGCAAAGAGTTAGGGCAATGGCTTGGGGCAGAAGGGGATGGGTGTCTGCACTGGAGGTGGGAGAGAGGTGCTTCTTCATTCCTGCCCAGGTCCCTTGTAAAGATAATATCAGTCATGACTCTCTAGGAATTAGTATTTTGTACTTACCTTTTCTTCAAGCCCCGTATCTCTTTGGTTTTAACATCTGATTAATGATGCAAGCTGAATAACTAATAATTTTCACATGTTGAAGTAATAAATTAGTATTTAATATGATGCCACTCTTGCTAAATCTTGGTATAACTTAAATCTTCACTTGATATATTTTACTTAAATCATAGCTAGTTCTATCATTATAAAGCAGATGGAAGAGTACTCAATTCTATTTTTTATGCATTATTCAGAAGTATGTCATATATCTGTCATGTGCCAGGTAATCCACTCTGCTCTTTCCCCCAAAATATTTATAATTTCCAACCATTCAGAGTTTCCCTTTTAGCAGTGGAATGAGACCCCAGTCAGAGGAGCTTCTGTTTTCATTGATACTGCTACAATATATCAACAGGCATTGTTCTAATTGCATTTCTAATGTGATACTGCATTAGATTAAACTGGAGCGAATTGCTCTAGAGACAATTGGATGCTGCTGGTCCGTGAAGGTGGACATTGCAGTGGGGATTTATATGTTTTTGGTGAAGAGGTTGCCTATTGCAAGCCAGATTGCTGCTCTGTGATGCTTTGGAAACTGAGCAATGCCTAACACAGAAACCTTTTCTAGGCTGTGACTGCCTCTTTCTCTGCAAAGGGACGGCAAGGTCCTGCTTGCCCTCCCATGTCATACCTCAGTGAGCCTCTAACAGAGGCTCCAAGCCTTTGTTGCTCCACAAGGACACAGTAAGTGCTTTACAACTGAGGTGTAGAATCCTGTTGGGGCTTTGCCTATTCCCTATTCAGCCTCTCTGTTTACACCTATGTGTGAGACAAGGACAGATTGAACTCCCACTCCCTAGGAGCACAGCTGAGAGGAGGAAAAGCTTCTTGTCATCCTGTTTCTCCGTGTAACTTCTTTGGATGAGCTCTGCAACTGATTCACTTCCTTGCTGTCTACACCGGAACAAATTAGAGGAAGATACAATTCCCAGTTTGTTGTGGCTAAAGGATGTGATTCCTAATATTACTCAGATAATGTCCTAGAGTTATATGAGAAGGAAATTTGCCCCTTTGTGATTAGATGTGTCAACAGAGCATGCCACATGCTCAGAGCAGAAACTCGATTACCTTCTCTGCTTCATTACTCTTCTTAATACACTCTGACACTGAATAGCAGCACCCTGTTGGAACCCTCGTCAGACTAATTTCACTGTGGCATTAAGAAGAAGGATATGGAAGGTGCAGAGGAATTGGGATCTGAGTGAAATTCACCTCACATATAAATCCTGTTTAATCAGGTGCAGCCTCAGAGCTGCTGGGGATTGACAGCCTCTCTGCAGCAGATACACAGTCTGTTAAGACCAGTAGATCTTCACACGTGGCTCTGCAGCCCAACCCTCACTGCTGCTCTCTGTGCCACCCAAAAATGAATCACTATCACAACCACCTTGCTCTTTGGGCCCTGTGGGTTTAGCTTTCTGCCCTGCACCCCCAAACAAGGCTTAAATAATATGAAGGGCTTCATGTTTTCCATTAGAAAGAAATCACCCCCTAAATGTATATTAGGCTCTGCAGAATCTTATTTACTAGATTTTGAAAGAGAAGATTTACAGAGAGGCAATATGCCTCTGAAATAAAAACTGAAGGTAGGTCTTGGTTTATTTTACAACCAGCATATTATTTTTAAATTTATATACATATATATGAAAGATGTAATAGAGGACAAATGGAATTATAGATCTGGAGAGCTTTTGTCAGCAAAAGACAGGAATTGGAGCCCAGTCTGAAAAACAATTTGAAGGTCCTGACATGGCATGGTCACAGGAGTACTTTTGTCCCCCATGAGCTGATGGGCACAGCTATCTTGTCTCATGAACGTCTACAACAGGTACTGTACAATTTCTCTTCTTATGGAAATCCCTGTTGTGGAGGCAAAAAGCACAGGAACTGGGGTCAAATCCTTCCCAGGTCTCACAGCAGCACTGAAGAAATCCCTTCTCTAGGTGTTTGCTTCAAACACTGAATTGTTTACCAGCTGTCATTGATAGTATCTGTGATAGTTTTTGGTATTCCTCTGCCTGCTTTAACAACTTGTCCCCTTCAATCAAGAGAAATGGAAAACCACAGATACTCCCTCTGAAATACTAGCCTACACTTCCTGCCCCTCTGGCACATGGCCATTTGCTTCCTGCTTTCCCTGTGGCAGAGCTGTGCCATCCTGCATCTGCCCACCGTTCCCCCCAGCCATGGCCATGGGCATCCTGTCCCATCCCCATGCAAATCAGGCACAAACACCTGCGCTGCTCCTCATTTACATTCTCGGAGCCACAGCCGTACCTCCAATCTAATGGGGTTTATATTCTTCAGGGAGACAGTGTGTGGCTGATGACACCGTGGCCTGTGTTGCTGCTGTAGCTTTTCATAATTAGATTTGCTCCTTTAGCTGAGAGGGAGACCACACAGACCACATGAATCTGCTCAGCCTCAACTCTGCTGGTTAGCTGTGGGATGGAGGAGAGCAGGGGAGTGGGCAGAGAGCCCACATGTTCTTGCTTCTGTCCAGTAAAACAATTCCTTGAACTGGAGCTGAAATTATCCCCAGTTTTGCACTGACCCTTGCCAAAACAGCTACATAACCTAATACCAGTTGAATTTAGGGATTACACGAGTCATTGCTGTTCTAACTTCGGTGCAGCTGGTTCTGACTTGTACTGCAGTGTGTGAGATGGTACATTGCATAAGAATGATTTCCTCCAAGGAAACAAAAGGATAAAGACTGAATGCTTTTGTCTGCCATACTTGAGAAAGAAAAGAAGTAGAAAGGAAGTGTCGGAGGTGAGAGAAAGTCAGCAATGGTAGCATTAACTCAAGATAAAGTTTGATATTAAGGATTATTGCCTTTTAACTGAGGTATATCTATATGGACATCTCTGGCTGTGCATCAGGATGTCAGGGTCCAAGTCCATCACTGCAAGCCCAGCCTCTATCCTATAGTGCGGCTGAAGATCCAGGTCAGCTGCCCCAGGACTGTCACTCAGATGTATCCAGATGCACAGCTCTTAGCACACATCATTCACAATAAATCCATCAGCTTTCTGGGATAGGGCATGCATGCACCAGTGTGTCAGGATCCAGGGCCAATTCTCTTGGCCACTTTGCTCTACGGTAATCCTGTCTCCTCCTAGTTAGCCTGGGAGCAGCTGCATGTTACAAAAATTGAGTATTTTTGATTTTGTTTCACATTTCTTTGCCATTTCTAAAAGCAATGAAAGTATTTCCATTGTTCTTTTTAACTGAGTATATTTTATCTTTTAGTAGTAGGGCACTGTGGTAGCTTAAAACATATTTGACTCTTTTTAGAGCTCCTTGCTCACTATGATTTGTTTTGACTGCTATTTCAACTTGTTCTTTCAATCTTGTGCTGCCTCTCTCTTTTAAGAATTAGCTAATTTGAGGCAAAAATAAACTGGAATTTCTATATGCTTGCCAGGCTCTAGAATTTGGAAGTAGGCTTTCATTCATTCCACCAAAAAATATATTTACTTTTATCTGTCCAATTTAAATGACGCCCCTTTCTCAACATTTCTTCCCCAAAACATACTTTTTCTGCAATCCAAAGCTGATTTAGCTGAATTTTGTCACCTGACTGGACAAGGACCCCGTTGAAACACAGGCTGCGTTTAGTTTTTTGCAATTCCTCAGTTTGGGATGATGAAAAATCTGTGTCTTTTCTCCTGCCAGTACACTACTAGCTCCCTTGTTTTATCTTCAGAAGTGCTGAATCAACCTCCATCTAGGACTTGCCTCCTTGCAGGAGGAATTTAATAGAAGGAAGAAGCAGAAATGCCATATGAGAAGTGATGATCTAAACATGAGCTGGGCAAAGAGCATTTCAGACATATCTGTGGCAGGAAATCAGCAACACTACAGGCAATATCAGCAAGCATAAATTAGCCCAGCAGTAGAAGATGACGAACACAGAAAGAAAATAATCCCTGGGAAAAGCAGCAAAGACCCATTCCCCTGCATGCCTTTTGACAGTGAAACTATTAATATACTCATTTGTTTGATGCTCTGTATAGTTCCTCCTGATAGAGGTAAGGTACTTTATTCCAGGGGTTAAGCATTAATCCATTTCTATTTTTACAGGGCTTTCAGGCTCCTAACATCATGAACATCACAGTCATCTCTTAAATAATGCATCAAAACCTTGGGTGCTGTAGTTGACGAATCTTGAAATGGCCTTCATGTCTCAGTGCAAAAGTATCTCTCTCTGCTATTCCAAACATCCAGCTGTGCAATGTATCTGTGGGTTTTAACGCCTAAGAATAATGTCAGTGCCTCCTCCTTTGTCAGGGACAAATCGCCATGCACTTTGGGATGCTTCACTCCTATTCCTGCTGTGCCATGCATCAAGCCCACAGGTGCCAACCACTTGAAGAGCAGTACTTACATCCCACCCTGCTGCAGGGTCCAGCCCCTTTGCATGGTCTGCACAATGACTAACATGTCCCTTTCTGTTCTTTCCTAAAGGCCTATAATATTATGAAGGTGACCCATGGGACAGATCACAGCCTGATGAAAGTCTTGATGGAGATAAAGGAAGAGTGTGAGGCCATGATGAGAATACAGTGAAGATAATCTCTAGTCTAGAAAACAAAATATTCACAGACAAAGAAAATAAAATGTTTTTTATTTCATTGTGAAGCTTCTCAATGGTTTTAGTGTCTTTTGTTTAGGTCCTACTTGCTTTACAAAAAGGTTTAATATTGGTTTTGCTGTATGGTCTGAATTGAATTGGTGTTTGGCAGAATTCCTGTAATTTTCAGAGGATTTTTTGTGTCATCAATCATCAGTCTTATTGACAATAACTAACAACACCTAATTATTTGATTGTAAGTATTGGGAAATGCATACAGTCTTCATCAGTTAAAAAGTGATCTAATTCCATTGATATCAGCAGTCAATTTTTCGTATCAGTTTATGCCAGCAATTAGGAATGTCTTGTCAGACACATTATAAATGAAGAGAATATACTTTTTCCCTTTGTCTTGCCCTTTGGAATGGTTTCCAAAAGCCTGATTCAGTGCTCTTTGACATCAAATAAGTTTCCCAATGTTTTAAATGAGATTTTCCTCTCTCCCAATATATCCGCAGGGCTTTGTCCGTCTTCTTCTTGCATTTCATACGTTATAATATTGAATACTAAAATGGATTGAATAAAAACTTTTATCAAAAGTGGAAATTGCTTACTCTGCTTTTTCCTCATTTTGCTGGCTTCAAGAGTTTCTCACTTCATACTGGTTTTAAAAACAGATATTTGGACCTGTGAGCTCAGTGCTATGGCTTCTAGACCTTTCTGAGTCTGTGGGGTTTGAATGTCACATCCCCAAACAGAGAAGCCCAGAGACATACAGATAGACATTGGCATCCCTGAGGAAGACAAGGATGTCTTAGAAAGCACAGGCTCTCTATTTCTCCACGCTCATCAGCAAGAGGCTTGTTCTTGCCAGAGCTGTTGACTTCCATTTTTAACACAGAAACAAATATTAACAAAAGCCAATATTTATGAGGGACATTGAAACTTAAATAATTTAAAGCCTCTGGAAGTATTGCTTCAGGTGTGTCACTCCTCTAACAATTTATTGCTGCTACTCCAGCCATGACTGTTACTTCATTAATCCATCGTTGTTGTAAAGTCAGGCTTTTTTCACACCAGTAACTTGACACCATTAATTATTACAAGATGAGAACACATTTAAAAAGAAAATGAACACTCTGGGTGTAATTTACAGCCACGGCACACGAATGCCAGCGCTGAGGAAAATATCTCCTTTCAAGACGTCTGAATTTGTTCCAGCGTATGGAGCGTTCACTTGCCCGGCAGTAATGTGCAAGCAATAAGCTCTGAAATGCAGTGCATTTCTGGAGTACGTAGCATGGCTTGCTGCCAGAGGCCAGGTCATATCAGCCACCCAAGAAGTGCAGTAATCCTCCCAGAAATTCACTGCTTGGTTGGGTCTTCCTGCTATTATAAAAAGGAAATTGTCTGGGGGAAAAGGTCAGACCTTTGAATTTATTGGGAGTTCTGACAAAGTACTGATGGACAACCAGTCTTCAAAAACTATTTTCTGGTTTTAAATGGGCACATGCATATTAGAATTTATGTGATTTTTGTGTAAAGATCATGCTTATGTTATCTCATGGTGACAAATCTGGTACTAAGATTTGCAAATGGAGGGGACTGCAGAATGTAAGGTCAGGTGATGCATTAGTGTGTGCAGCATATCCTGGGAGACGGCCCAGCAGCTGTTGTGCGTGCAGACACATCTGCAGGTGTGAACTGCAGCACTGTTTGCTGGGGCTTCTGCTACGAGGACATCTCATATGCTGCTATCATATGAGAACAGCCACTTTACAGCAAGCAGAAGCAACTGCCCATGCTGGGGCCTTCTCTCCAGCAGTGGGCTTCTCTAAGGTCTAAGAAGACACTTAGAGAAGAGGTACAAAGGAAGCAGTTCAATGACAGCCTGCTGGGAAACAGAGAAGGAGTGTGCCGTCGGCCGTGGAATGTCACAGCAGCAGCTGTGCTGCCGTGAGTGCAGAGCTCTTGGAAATCCATCCAATGCTCGATGCCAGAAACCGAATCAGCACCAGGATGGTCTGTGGCTCAGGGTCCTGGGGGCACCACCGCATTGCCTGCCCTGCCTGGCCTTCTCTGGGCTGGTCTGAGGAGGATCCTTAGTGTGGGGGCATAATCCATGCTTTGCATTCCTTACTGTTGATGCAAAACTTGCACTTCTTTCAGCTTGGTCAATGCAAGAGCCACGTTTTCTGGTTGTTTCCAGTCACTTACTGAGCAACTTCCCTTAGAGATTCCCATACACTGACACCACCAGCAGGGCTGACAGTGCTGCAGAGGAGGTTGTTGTGGGCAGATTTTCTCTCCTGGTGGTCCTACTCCAGGCTATTTTCTGCAAAGAATGCTGGTCTGTGACTGTGGAGGGATTTACCTGAATGCATCGTTTGAAAGTGCGGCAGCAAGCAAGGGTGCCAGGCAGGAGGCAACATTAGATAAGCACTCATTTCAAATCAAGTCATGTTATCTTTGCACAGACATCCTTTTTCAGTTTTCATGAATAATACCTGTCAAATTTTTCACTTGGTGGTATTAGTGGTAAGATAAAGACGCTAAAGTCAGAAAGAGGCAGACTGCAACATTATCTGTAATGCTGGCAGGTTTGCTGCTTGCTTCCCACAAGTTGGAGGCTTTTCCGGTGCCTTTTGGAAGGCAATGGTTACTTGAGTTCACCTCAAGTTTTAGGAATGCATTTTGAGTTACTTTTGTTTTGACACTCTCCCTTAAATTAGTCCAGGAAAAACAATGTTAGATTGCACTCAGAGGGAGCAGAATTGCAGTATGTGCTTGGAAGAGAAGCAGTAGCAGAACACAGGAAAAAACTACGTGGAATTATACAGTTTTTCTAAGAATAACTGATTACAGTCGAACAAGACATTTGTCTTAAACAAAAAAAAATGCTCCCTAAACTCTATTTCTTTAAGCATGGCATAATTCCCTGTATCCGTGACCCTTGAGGGTGCTGACCTGATGTTGGAAGTAAAAACTTTCCAGGCCCTTGGCAAACAGACTGTTATGCTGTGCATAGTAGAGGTAGTAGAAAGTAAAAGAAAAGCAGTGAGGGAAAAATGCAGTAAACCGTTTTTTTAGAGCTTGGACCTCTTTGAGTCTGTCAGCCTGTGTGTGAAGTCTATCATGCATGGGTTTATGCCAAGAGAACTCGCCCACTACTCAGCCTTTTTTCTGCTTCTTATTGTAACCCTATTCTCTGATAGCTAGGTTTTTAAATGACCTTTTCTTAGACTTGTTATTTTTTTACAGAGCATGTTTATGAAATACAGAGGCTATTTCCCCATACAGTATATTTCAAATAGTCCCTGGCCACTGCAAAGCTCTTAATGAACAGAGTTCCATTTTTCACAGAGGTTGTGCCAATTATGAGGATTTTTTTTCCTGAATCAGAATTAAACCTCCCATAAGACAAGGAGAAGAAGGATGGTCTTACAATTATGGACACAGAGTTCTGGCGTGGCTTCTCAGCTGCACCAGAAATTGTGTCTGACCTTGGGCAGATGTCCATACTTGAGTTTTCTTATTGTTGATCCCTGGAAAATAATTCCTCATGAAGAAAAAGAGAAAAGAAAAGAAGAAAAGAAAAGAAAAGAAAAGAAAAGAAAAGAAAAGAAAAGAAAAGAAAAGAAAAGAAAAGAAAAGAAAAGAAAAGAAAAGAAAAGAAAAGAAAAGAAAAGAAAAGAAAAGAAAAGAAAAGAAAAGAAAAGAAAAGAAAAGAAAAGAAAAGAAAAGAAAAGAGAAAAGAAAAAAGAAAAGGAATTGGCTTTGACACTCGCCATAACTGCCTCACTTCATCCCTACTTATGAAGGCTTAAAGAGCCTATATGTATTCACTTAGTGTATTATTGGTAGGACAACATCAGAGATAAATATTTGGCCAGCCTAGCTTTTGGGGAAGGGCAGCAAAAGAGCTGGTTGCCATGATAATTTACAAACATTAATCCTGTCCCACACGAACATTGGTGTCAGAGCTGCAGCAACATGGCAATGTCTGTGTTACAGCCCTGCCATCGCTGGTGCATGGCACAGGTGGGAATGGCATCGTCGCAGTTGTCATAACTGCAGGTATTACCCTGTGAGACTTCCTCCACAACTGAGTGCCAAGCACGGGCAGAGAGCTGTGAGCTGCCCCTGTCTACACTGTACCTCCTCCAAACAGACAAGGCTTTGTTTCTACCGACTGAGCTTCAACAACATCCAAAGAACCATCAAAAAATCCAAAACAAGCGCTTTTGTTCATTTCTAGACCAAAGCCATATTAGAGTTCCTCTTTTCCTTTTCTCCTTTATTCTTTTTCAGATGACTATTTTCTCTTTCTTTTCAATGTACATTTTTCCGAACATATCTCCTTTCCTTTTTCATTTCTGATTTTACAAATTTAATTAGACTGAAAATACATTTGTTATGGCTGTTTTGTAAAATGCACCCTACAAGAACATCCAAGTGTGAATTTTCCCTGCCCTAAGCATAAGGAGTGCACCTTACCTAAAGTCTGTGGTCTGCAATTCTTGCCATTTAGCACAGTGGTTGCTGTTTATCCCCACAACAGTGATGTGTAAGCCAGGCCTATGTGATCCCCGTTAGTATTTCCTGAGGAAAGCTCAATGTTTTTATATGCTCTGCACTTGTGGTCAGCATGGACAAATCAATTCTAATTCCATCATTTTTTAGACTTTTTGTAGGTTTTAATAAGAACCTTAGAGATTCCCTGCCCCCCAAATAAAAGAATAACTCAGGCTTAGTAATTAGGCTTCACACAGTCACTGCTCACACCAAGGAACCTAAGAGGTTCTTTATAGTTCCCAGGAGACCAATTAACCTTCTTTTAAACATATCTCTATATAGCCACTGAGACAGGCACACACAGAAATGCATACACACACAAGCTTTTCAGCAGTCTCAGATGCTCCAGCTCCTTGTTAACCAGATTCTGATGGGGCTTATGGCAGGAGGGCTGGAGGGCTGGAGCATCCTGTCTGGGTCCATTTTAACTCTAAAGGTGACTAAATCAGGACAGGGCACAACCTCTTCTGATTTTCTTGGCCCCAGGACAGGGGGAAGAGAGCAATCACACTGCCTCTTCTATGCCTTAAGTTCCCCTCCATCTCTTGGGGTCGGGCAGGCACACTTGCTGGTCCCAGGTTAGCAGCTAAGGAGCCTGCTCCCCCGTCTCTGTTTCAGTTAAGGGCTGGTCTAGTAGGGCTGACAAGATGAGGAAAGAGCAGTAATTTCTTCCTCCGCCCCTCCAATTCGGCAGCTCTGATTCCCAGTCCCAGAGGCTCCAGATAGGAAGGTGGCAATTTTACATACGTCTTGAAAGAAAACTGCACTTTAAATCACAGGTGATCCCTCTTGACGGTTCCACTTGACTTTCAGAGCAGGAGCCAGGAGACAGTAATAGAGAAGAGCGTCTGATGAGAAAATTAGCGGAGTGCCACTCTTCCCATCCCCCAGGCCCTGTGCTCTGCTCTGAGCAGTTCTTGCCTATTTACTTTTAATGAAGCTCCTTTTAATGAAGTATTTTTTGTGCTGTCTTCCTGTTCCTGTCTCTCCTTGTGGTGCTGAGAATCCCATGATAAAACAGGTAGAGAAGAGGTCTGGCCTGATCCTCCCTGTTCTGTCCCTTGAGGACACCCAGGTGATGTGTTATGAAACCGTGGAGCTGCCATCCCTCCCAGCAGCAGCAGCACACTGAGGAGCCCACAGGGAGGAATGGAAAGGCTGTTGTGGTCTTCAGATAGAATTTCAGGCATCACACTGCTGCCTGAGGAGGAGGAACTGCTCTCCATACCTGTAGTGGTAGTCATACAGCTGAGGGACAGCTGGTAGTCTGGCAACTGGAGTAGCAAAGATCACAGAATCACAGAACAAGCTGAGCTGGAAGGGGCCCTCAAGGATCATCGAGTACAACTCCTGCCCTGCACAGCACCATCCCCAAGAGTCACACCACGTGCCCAAGAGTATCACTGCTGGGGGTTTGCCTCTGCTTGTCCCATTCCCCCCTTGTTGTACTTCAGTCTCCTTGTGAAAGTCATGTCAAGCTTGGTGGAGAGTCTTCAGTGAGGTACTGGTGATGTCTGGATTTCTGTTCTCTCTAATGTCATTAATGTTGTGTACCCATCTTACACCATGTATAGGACTGTGATCAGAATATGATTACTGGGGACTGATGTTCCCCACCATGCCAACAGAAATGATGATTGAGGGAAATTCTTATCATGACTTGGGAATGTTAATTTCTGAACATCTGTGGCTCAATGCACCAGTAAACAACAGTATTATTAAAGGTCAGAGTAATGAGGATATACAAAGACTACTTATCATTACCAAATGTTTTCTGTGGGGACTGTTACATAATTTGTGAAAAATAAACAAAAATCTGATTTTGTGTTTCAGAGGACTGCTGATCCCAAGTCTGGGAAGGGGCAGACTGCCAGCAAGCAGGCAAGGATGCTGCCTTATTTACGGCTGGCAAATGGGAAAATCAATAAAAATCCTTCAGATGGACATTGTCCAAATTCATTTCATTGAGGCTCCAAATCACTTTATGCAACCCATGTAATGCGACTGATGCACCCAGGCCACAAAACTGTTTTACCATTAAAATCTAAAGCCTTGGTAAAGCATGTCCTTCTAAGATAGTGGAAAAGCTCCTCAATAGACCAACATTTCTTCTGCTGTGAAAGAGCCCTTTGAAATCTGCTGCTAAGTCACGTGAAATGATGGTTATTGGGTGGTGGGAGGGAGGAGCTTGTCCTGCTTATGAATTGGAAAAAACTGGTTTGCTTGGTTGGTGTTGGCAGAGCTGCCGAGTTAACACAGGTTTAGAGTTCTGCAGCCCTGCAGACTTGCTCAAATCGAGCCCATGGCCCAGACAGGCTTTAACCTGGGTGTCCTTACTCTTGACCGAGGCCTGTCAGGCAGGCACTGGGCTGGGCAGGTATCCCAGTTCAGACCAGAGCCAAATGAGGAGCTGAGGGAGGCAAAGGCAAGGGTTTTATTCCTGCCTGATGTGATGCCTTCAGCAACACCATCCCTCTACAGGTGGGGAATGCAACAATGTGCCAAAGCCAACTGCACAGCTTGTTGCATTTTCCTCTGTACAGGACAAAGGGGCCTTGGGGTGTTGTTTGGGGCAGTCCACCTCGCACTGCAATGTGAGCACTTCATGAGCCTCAGGGAGCTTCCCTTTTCCCTGCTCCTCACTGCAGAGAAACCAGCACCTTCCTCACTGCCCACTTTGTGTCCTGTTCTGCCACTGATGCAGCCTCTTACCAGGGGCCACTGCTCTTGAAGCTGTGGAAGTTTTACCCTTGTAAAAAGATATCAGGTGTCCAACTCCTGTTGCAGGAGGAGTAGGGAGGGAATACGGAGCAAAAAGCTCTCTAAAAAATACCAGCCACAACATAATAATTTCTGAAGGGGCATGGAAATGTTTATTGGCAAGCATCAGAGAACAGAAAAGCCAGACAAGTCCTCAACTCCTACATCAGCTTTGGATCACGGCAGCTGTTTTGTGCCTGCTGCTCTCCGGTACCGGCTGAGCTGGGCCTGTTCTGGCACCGCCCTGCGAGAGGGGTTACAGGGGTTCAGGCTCAGCTGCCACCACCAGTTTGTGGAGCAGGGCTTTGCCACCTTGGGATACCCATGGAGGAGGTTTGCAAAGGGCAGTCAAGGAAAGACAACCTCGTCGTAATCAGGCTTGAATGCCCTCTGCAACTGCCATCTGCAACCTGCAACTCCCACGAAAAAGCTTGCGCGGTTTACCAGACGAAAATGGTGAAACTCTGAGGTGCCTCAGGCCAGCAGACAGTCCCAGGCAGAGGAAGCCAGTTTTGGCACCAGTGTCTATGTGTCAGTCTTCACCCAGCCCTGCCGTACACCTCAGGCACTGTATGAATTTTCTCACAGCGAGCGGGCCAGCTCCTGGCCAGCCAGCATGGTCCTGCAGCCAAGAAAAGCTTCCAGGATGTGGCCAGATGTAGGATTCCTTAGTGAAATATGTTTACAGCTTTCCCACCTGAAACACAGGTTTAATTACAAGTTACCACACTATGCACTTAAAAAAAAATAGAAAGTCCTACTCCATCTTGCCTAGGGAAGAATTTCTAGGGTCATAGAATTTAGAGCTCAAAGGTTTACAATCCCAACAAGATAAGGCAGTATAACAACCTTCACACTTTATGGTGTGAGCTTATGAAGAGGTCAAAATGGCTTAGCATAAGGGTCAGTTTTACTCAAAGTCCCTGTTTGAGGAGGGGAAATAACATCCTAAATCTTCATAGCTGGCTTCAACATAACGATTAGCTTATAGGGGTTTGGACTGTTTGGTTTTCTTTCCTAACCTCAGTGGGTTTTCTGCTTCCAAGGAGACAACAAAATGAATCCCAAAATGAAACGGTGCCTCTGAGCAGGCCTCTGGCCAGCTGGTGCCACTGCATGTCCTGTGCCTTTGGAGGGACAAGTGAGGAACTATCATTGCTCTGGGACATGTCAAGGGGCTGTGCACCGGCAGCATCACTGTCCTGGTGTCTGTGTGATGTATGGTGGTGAAAATGGGCAGTTCAGTACAGCCTTAAAATAATAAGAAACGTAATAAGAAACTTAGTAAGAAACTACAGATAGCTTTGCAACAACCTCCTAGGAGGCTTGCATGCCTTGACTGATGACTACACAAATCTACTACGAAGAACTGGGAAGCCTTCATCTTGAGCCATCGTGTGTTGCAAATATATGGAAAACTTGGGAAAGCAAGCTATTAACAGGACATAAAAGCAAGCAAGGAATTGTTCAGAGGAGCAATGAATAAACATTTCATAAAATGAGTCACAGTGCCTAGCTGATTTTACTGGGTGGAGATATCAGTCCCAGAACAATTTTTTTCACAGTGGAAGTATTTCAGTGCCCTGGTACTCTCACACTAACTGCAACCCCTATCACAGATTTCAGGTGCAAAGCCCTCTTGCTATGCTACATGTTTATTGAGTGTGCACACAGTATTTGTGACTAGCCTGCTCTGTGGATCGCTTCATGCCACCACAATGTTGATTGTCAAGCCAACTGGAATGGGTATTCCCATTGTTTCAGCCTTGAAAGCAGAAAGAAGAGTTCAATAGATGCAAAGTCTGTGATGCCCCAGCTCAGGGGCTGTCCAGAAGCTTTTCTGCTGGTTTGACAGCATCTAATGGCTTTACACATAACCTTCAGAAATGTTTTTTGAGCCTCTGGAAACTCAGGGCAGGCGTGATCCTGAGCTATGCCAGCCTCCGGGGTGCACGAGTCACCAGCCACAGGGCCAGCAGCCAGCTGTTATCTTGCTCATTATTCCAGTAATTGCCATGCCTTCCATTGTCCTCAGAAATTAGGAGAAAATGCTGTTTACAGTGTCTTGCTTGGCTCCCTCAGTGCCCCTTGCTGGGTACTGTAAGGTTTCCATCAAATATGGTTTAGCAGCAGGCAGCTTGCTCTTAAATAAAAGCAGGCAGCTGCCATGACTCTCCACAGTTGTGTCCCTGGGCATGCAGCTAAAGCACAGACAGGGAGCGAGCTGAGCCCCTCTGTACGCGTGAGCCCTGAGAGGCAGGGTGAGTGGGAGTACTGCTGCTCCTTCGGTGCCACCAGGAGCTCGTTTCAATCAAGCTCCAAGGGGCAGTTTGCAAGAGGCTGGGCTGGGTGGCACAGAGAATCCAAGGACGCTGGTGTGGAGGAGTCTGCGGTGGCTTTGTGCTCCCCCTCCTTCTATAGTGTATCTACAATGAGCGATTCACCTTTTGACAAACTAAATCTAGGAAAATGTCAGGGTTTTCTCCTACCTCCCTGGTTTTCTGCTATTCAGGGAATGAAGATGAGCAGGGATGAGAAAGGGACAAAGTCCCTGCTCCTTTTAAAGTGAGTGACAAAGGTCCCCCATTGCTGGAGGTGTGAGACTTCCTCACCACAGCAAGCCTCGAGTCCCGCACACAATCCCGTGTCTGGCAGCACTTGGGTTCCTAGGAAATAGAAATGGAAATACAGATGTGTGCCAGACGCACACAGCTGAATACGTTTGGCTGTCGTTTGGCTGGCAGGAAACTCGCAATCTGACACAAGGCATGGGTGCCAAACCTGTGCTGTAAGGGTCCACAGAAGAGACACATATAAACATATATGAAAATGAATGCAGGTCTTTTCCCCAGACAAGCATCCATTGAGATGGACCGGGTTTTGGCCGTCTAGAGGCTTTTCCCAAGTCAGCACTTGCCAGGACAGCTCTTGAGAGTGGACACGACCGCCAAGCTACCCACTTGTTCCTGCAGGTTATGAAAGTGGTCTTTGAGCAGTGTAGAGCATTTGTGTGGTCACAGCCAGCAAAGCTTTACTCAGTGGTTAAATAGCAGATGTCAGCCTCCAAAACTGCCAGATCAGCAACTGTCAAGACTACTAACTATCACAAACCATAAAATTCACAGATGGCCTTTCCCAGAGCATTAATATTAACTAAATATTAACTTTGTGTTCATCTCAGAAACTGGGAACTGAATTTTCTAGCATTCGTCCCTCTTCAGTGTCTTCCAGGCAGATACTGCTGTTAGCCAAAATGAGGGTGAGCTCCCAGGAGCCTGGTTTGCAGATGGATGTGGGATGCTTTAGCAACAACCTGACCTCCTGGTTTTCCACTAGCTGGAGAGCTTATTTGGGACCTCAGAAGGAGATGGGGTTGGTCAGGTTTCCACGCTAAACATGATTTTTAGTCTGGCAAGTTACTGGTTTTAAAGACAAAACTTGGTCAGTGCTAGGGCATTACTTTCCAAGAGGTTCAACAGCCTCAAGCAGGCCTCAAAAGGACACCCTGCTCCCACTCTGTGAATGAAACCTTTCCTTGCTGTCTTGCCCCAAACCAGAAGTGTGTGACATGGAGGTCTGTAAGGCTCCAGATCTGACCAAGAGTGAATTGACTCTGTTTTCAGCTGATCTAGAGCTCCTCACCATCAGTTCTGTCTTAGACAAAGTCTAGGACTTGCACTAACCCATTTTTCTGTTTTTGTCCCTGTAAGGCACTTCAGGCTCCTTAATACTGATGTGGCTGCATGATAACAGCAATGAAGATAAATTACCTCAAAAGTAGGCAATAAGCCTTTTAGCTCTTTAGAGCAAATCAGAGCTATTCTGAACAGCCCACAGACAAAAGAAATGGCTGTTTATCTTCATTTACAGCTACTGTGGAGAGGCACAGCATGCAAATTCACCGGCCTGGGGCAATAGCTAAGGTAGTACACGGCTTGCTGCTGTACTGTCTCCTCCCCACTACCTTTGCCAGCCTTTGCCTCTGTAGCCACCTCAATATTTTTCCTTTAAAAGAGCTGGTCACCGTAAGTGACTGCATTCCCTGCCATTCCCTGTGACTGCTAGACCTGCCACTCTGCTCTATAAGATAGAAAAAAAGACCTTATTAAATTCTCATCAAACTGTTAACCAAATATTTAATGCCTAACACCCTAACATGTCCCTCCTAAAGTAAGGAATATGAGAAAATAATCTGCCAGCACATGATGTGTCTTAAAGGACATTTTAAATTGTTTTCTTTTTTTTAGAAATCTTCCCCACAAGAAATAAGATCTGTGTTTTTCTTCCAATGGGAATAGCCCAGTGTCCTTATCAGGGCTTACCCAGGTGTTGGTGGGCATGTGAGATTTGCTCGGAGAGCTCACTTACATCTTGTCCTGCAAGCAAGGTGCTCTCTTAATTATCAACAGGGAACACCACAAACGTGAGCTGAAGGTAAGCAGATCTTGTGCTCACCTCAGCAGCAGCTCAGGGGTCAGCTGAACCTGCTACCACTGCCTCTCTGAAACAGAAAAATGTCTTGAGTAATGGACACAAACTCTTTTTATCACTCCCATGTTGTGTTACTTACCTGCATGGTGGCCAAGGGAAATGTGACACAATTGCTAAAGATAACAAAAAATTATACCTATGAACACATCCTTTATATTTGTTTGGTTTCAGATTTTTCCCTTGCTCACAGATGCAAAAGAGCAATCCCTGTGTATATACATAACCAGCTTATGTAAAAGCCTGACCATTTCAGGTCTGTTGACTGCATTTTCTTTCTGTTTCTGGACAGCAGCAGCAAAGTTACTGGTGCTCTGCTTGCTTGTAATATTTCCATCATTGCTATCAAATCCTGCAATTCTTTATTGTTTTCTGGTGAATTTGCTTCTTAGTAACACTTGCTTGATAGAACCCCTTTTGTCATTTTATTTTCAGGTTTGATCTTGCTCTCTTGCTCACTTTCACTGTTATGGTATCACATCCTCTTGTGGGTCAAAAGCATTCTCTGGTATGAAATGCCATGAAATGCTCTCATCTAGAGTGAAAGAGTCAGGAGGAGGAGGCAGATATATTGGTAAGATAAAAGTAAACATTTAATGCCACTATAGTTTGATTTTTTTTCCAGACATCATATTTTTGACAATGTTTCACACCTCAGATACCACAAAAGGGATATTTTTTAGCCAGCAAACAATAAACTTTACAATTTTAATGGCAAAAGGTTCAATGCATTTGTTGACAAACTTGGAAATGGCTGTGACTGTCCACATTTTGAACTTGTCCTCATGCTGTTCTTTCTTCTTTTTTCCCCATAAAATTTAGTTGATAAAATATATATATATATACTACTGATACATCCTCTTCTGGAACTGCCCACTGATGGGACCAGCATAGGTTATCTATCAGTTTCTCTCCTCCTTAGCCCTATTTTGTACCACTGTTATAATGAGAAAGAACATAGCCACGGACAGAGTGAAATGAATTTAGCAAACATACACTTCAATGCATAGCACTTAGATAAGCATTTCCAACCATGATGTGTAAATAAATTATAAAATACAAGCAACTCTATAAAACAAGAACATCCTGAGTTTACAAATAAATTATATCCTTCATACATAGAATATGATGTGGATGTGGATGTTAGTAACCAGCAGTTTCAGCTATGGGAGGGAAAGAAGTAAAATGTAGAAAAGTTAGTGTCTATGCATACATGAGACATATATGTATGTGTGCTACATGTAAATACTCACACACATACATATACAATATAGAGGGTGAATACATCCATATCTATAGTATATAGAGACTATGTAATGTAGCTGAAACTGCCTCAAGCACCAATTTATTACCATTATTATAAAGTTTGCTCAATACTTAAGTAGGACCACTCAAAGTAAGATGGTTTGGGTTGTGTTTTATTGCCTGTCCAGGAGGGTTTGAAGGTAGTTTGAAATATTATAGCTGAATGTTTTATTTCCTGTCCAGGAGGGTTTGAAGGTAGTTTGAAATATTATAGCTGAATGCTACTGAATGCTACTATTTCACTTTCAGCACCTCCATTCTTTGCAGAATCATCATGCCCTTTGTGAGCTTCAAAATGTTGCATAAGTGAGCACGAGACTGCAGTTCATTAATTTGGTGGCAAAAGGGTGCTACATTTCCAAGGAAAATTTTTTTTGTTGTTGTTTTGAAAGGTTGCTTGAGAAGGAGAAAGAAGAAAAGATAAAGACAATAATAAAATGGTTTATTATTTCCAGGAGTAGGTAAGGAAGCTCAGATAACCCTGGGATGAGCGCACAATAAATGCAAGAGAGAGAGATTATTAACTTTGTATTGACAAATCATTCAGAGTTTTGTTTGCTATAGTCACTTGGAAACCTCTTTCAAATCTTAGGATAGCTAGCAACAGCCAGCCTTGTGTCTTCAAAAACTGCTGCATGTTGCCAATGCAAAAGCCTGTGGAGTTACAAAGCACAGACCATGAGGATGTGAGGATTAAGCAGGGTATGCCACCATCCATGGATTTGAGAAAAATGCCTCTCTGTATGGTCTTCATCCACTCCTATCAGTATTTAATGGCACCAGTGCTTGGATCTCTGCAGCGAGCCGGTGCATCCCTGATGCTATGCAACCATCCCTCCCATCATATGAACTGGCATCAGAGACTCACTCAGCCTCTGGCTTAGGAGAATTGAATTTGCTTCTGCAATGCAGAGGCTTCAATTTACAATTTGAAATCTGTTAGGACTAGACAGAAAGCTTCATAGACCACCAAGGGTCCAGGCTCTCAGTTGATGTAACTATGCTGTATGCCTCAAGCATATGCATAAATTGTTGTGTTAAACAGCTCAGATTGTAAAATATCTGGCCTTCAATTTGTGACACTGAAATTTAGAGTAGTTCATCTGGAATACTTTTACAGGATTTAACAGCCTCTATGTGAAAACTGCAGCAATTTGGCTACGTAGGCTGAAGAACCTGGGTAAGAAAGAACCTTTTAAAGAAGCCCTTGGAAGAGTTCAACCATGAGTTTTCCCTATAGTGTGGCACAAGCTAACTTCATCCAGGTGAGTGCAAGGGGAATGGTTTTGTAGGCACTCCTTGGAGGAGGAAAGAGGAGTGGTGGTGTTGCCATCTGTGAACAGCCATGCCACCTCCCCACAACAATGTGCGAGGGGGCTGTCTCAGGCTGTGTGCATTTATCTGTGTGGGTACACCTTCTGTTTCCATAATGATTTTTAGCTCATTAAAGATGCAACAACATCACAAACGTTTGTAAAAGGTGATTTTTGTAAAAGAATCGATATTCTTCAGCTGTCATCACATTTGAATTCCATGCCACAGGTAACAGTCTCTATTTTAAGACAAGCCATATTATTGAGATAAATTAAAAAAGTGAAAAAATCACACTTCAAGGTAGACTGAGTCTGTCCTGTGAGCAAACATGGGATTTGGTGTCTATTACTGCCAGCATCACTCCCAGGTTTCAGCCTCTGTAATTGCCACATTTAGAGACAAAAGAAAAAAAATGCCAGTGTGTATCTTTGATCCTTTTTTGTACATTTTCTGCAGCTCTCACTAAGAATCATGCCAGAGGATCATGGCATTGCTTGCTACGAGTTGCTATTTGATGGACCCGCAAGTTTCAGAAGCTAGGATTTACGGCAGTGGGTCTTCCAAGACTGGATGGAAGACAGAGGATGTTCAGCAATAGCCCTGTGTGTGGCCTTTACACAAAATGAGAGGGTGTCAAATAGGGAAGGGAAGCATGCTCTTCTACTGTATAACTAACAGTAAATACCCCAAAAAATGGCAGGTGGATGAATTTTCCTCACAACTGGTTTTACTCTGCTATAACTCCTGATTCTTAATGCAGACGTGCCTCAGTTTTATCAGAGCAGGTGAGATGAGAAGAGGACCAGTAAAGACCTAAGAAAGGAGAGTATTAGTTTCCTTCCTTGCCTTTCTGTAAAGTAATACTTTGGATTATTTAGATCTGAATGAATTGACAGGGAATTGTTTTGAGGCAGCTGCAAGGCATGCATGGCAAAAGAAAAGACGTGTGACAAATGTACCAGGAATTAGGGCTCTCCCACACCCCTTAGAGCACAAATTGACCCAGTACCCAGAGTCAGCACAGCTTCTGCCTGCTGTAAGAGCTCACACAGACCAGAAGGATATCTGAATCCACAGCACAGCCAAAGTCTCCAGCCTAAGGTTACACTTGAATTTATGGCTATAAAGCAACTCCTGTGTCTTGTATGAATAAGGTTCACGCATGCCAAGAGGAGCAGTTCTCAGAAAGAACTCCCGGGTGCTGGTGGGGATGTGGAGCAGTGCTGGTGTCCCACAGCCGTCACACAGCCTGACAATGAAGAGCTGTGATCTCCTGTCACACGTGCGAACAAAGAATTAACCTTCAAACCTAATTACATTAACACTGCTGTTTCCTGCCTAAGCCATCCCAGGGAAATAAGATTGATTTCTGAATGTGCAAATGATTAAGCGTTACATTCACGTTGCTCTTGTGTATTTTGGGCAGCATGATGCCTCTTTAAAAATCAGCATAAAAACAGCATTATGCTGGCAATGCCTTAAAGAATGGGACTTCCTGGATGACTTGCAGAAGTGTATGGGTCTTCTCTAAAATGCTGGCTACTGCAAACTAAGATCCATTTCATAATAAGGTACTGAATGCTTTGATTTATCTGTTTTGCAAATATTTGAATTATAACAATATAAATTCTGAAGTAAAAAGCTGTTTTCAAGAAGAAAACATTTTATAGTTGTCAAACCGCCACAAATTTTTCATTCCTTTTTTTTGTATTAAGCCATCACAACTCTTAAAAACATAGTGGCAAATTCTGAAATGAAATGACAGAAAGTCAAGAAATAGAAGATGGGTATGGATTTTAGGATATGAATACTAGTATATTATGGGAGTTAATGGCTACAGTAATTAGGTCTTCAGAAATAAAATATTTGTAAGTACTGTGATTCTGCTCAATTAGTACATCATTTTTTAGTATGCAAAATTCATCCTTGGCATAATCAATTTGGTTTCAGGAATCAATTTTTGTCCATCATGATAAACAGGGTGAACATATGGTCTTACTCTTTGAAACAATGGCTAGGTGCACGTGCTTTTTGCTATGCCTCCTAAGCTACAGAAGTACCAAATCGAGAGTCAATGAATAATTGAGTTAATGTTGAGGACGAATAGTACGTGCAGTAGGCATTTTCCAATAGCTCTGAAATGTGTCCACTTGATTTATAGAAACATCACCACTCCTGTGTAAGTCCCAGACTGTATGCAGGGACAATTTCCTTGGCTCTCTGCAGCTATACTCAATCCATGGGGCTCTGCAGAGAAGAGATGGCCTCCAAGGAACCAATACATAATAAGTGCTACTGAAATTGCTATAAAAAGAATAAAGCCAGTTAAATTGCATTGTCTGGGAGGATTTTCAGAGTTGGTTGGGGTTTTTTTTCCTTGAGAGAGAAAGGGATATGTCTTTAATACTTGCTTAGAATATAAGTTTCATGATAGGAAATTGTTGTGGAACAGACTAGAAAGTGACTTTCACATAGGACCTTTTTTTCCCTTCCAAATAATCCTATGGATCGTAAGTAGAATTTTCTACAAACTCCAGTGACAAGGGTAATAGAGTCAGTAAGATTTGTTATTAGAAGTTGCAGAGCACTAAAAGAAAATAGAACTATACAAATGTTATTTCTACTTTTTAAAAAAGCTTTTCTGTTCACCTAACCACTAGAAAATCTACCAGTATTATTTTTCCATTGGGACTTGCTGCTTGGGGTATTGTAAGATGGCATTGATGTGATGGTGCAGGTAAAAGAAGAGTTGCACTTTCATACAGCAGTTAATTGATGCATTTTGAGTATATTAAGTAAGAGTCTTATTTCCTCATAAGCAACAGGGAGACAGCACAAATGTATGTGAGAGAGGAATTTTTGTGAATGTGCTTATTTCAATTTGGAGGAATAAGAAACCTAATTCAACAAAATAATTCTCCATGCTCATATGTAATTAAAATGCAGATTTTGCACATTGGTTTATGAAATACAAAGGATGTTCCTTCCCACATACTGTTTCACAGACAAAGAGGCAAACTAGTAGAATATTTGGATGTGCATGGAGATGCAGACCCTTGCCCTTTTGATGTCAGTGTGAACGTTGCCAAGGCTTCAGCTACTGAGGATTAGTAAAGATGCCATAGCCAACAAGCCTGAAGTGCTGTATCTACTCATTTGCTTTATTTCCAGATGTGCTGAGCTGAGCAGAGACTGCACTTCCCAGGTACATCTGTGACTATGGACACACTGGGCCAGAGATCAGAAGCTGACAAAACATGTTTTGCAGTGGTGTATGTTGTAAAGAGGCAAAGCTAAATTTTACCAGTCATAGTCTCAAGAAAGAAAGAAAGAATAAATCACTCATTTTTGGACTGATAAACATGGGAACCCTTAGACTAAAGGGTAATTTTCCAGCAAGTTATTAGCACCAGAAAAAGGGCTTAGGATCAAAGTACCTCCTCATTCATAACTCCAGCCAGTACAAAGCAAAACATACATGAACAAGAAAACAAGTTATGGGAGTTGGATCAAATTGAAAAGGTATTTGCTTCTCAGTAATGTCACTTCTCTCTCATACACTGCAAAACCTATAGGCTGGGAAAATGACTGTGTTCTCCAGCATATAAGAGAGTACAGAAGAGCATTTAAACAAACCTTACTCTCTACTAGAAATATTTTTGTGTCATCTGGGAAAGCTGAATTTCTCTTTGAGTGGCCTTACTCTGGTAACAAGAAAAGACAGTTAACATTTATTCATATGCTGTACTGATTAGGAAATATCTCTACAAACACAAGTTACTTAGAAACAGCAAGTCTGAAATAGGAGAAAACACCAAGAGAAAAACAAGCTGTAAATACATTTCAAAAGTGTATTTGTTTTTTTTCCTTTTTCTTTTCTTGACTAGCACCATCTGTACACAATAAAGTATGAACATAAATGTTTGGATAACAAAGATTTGCAAGGCACTTGAACAGTTTTTCTGGATAGGTTTTCTTTTAATGAACCTCTCAATGGAAGTCCCACAACCACCTTTCCTCCTTCCTCAGCTAATGCAGGGAAAGAAGTGTCTTCTGCCAGCAGTTCTTATTTACAGACATGTCCTTAAAAGGTTCCGCAAAGTGCTCTTTTAGGCTAAGAGTATCAACAACCTTCTATCTCCATTTTCCATGCTTGTTCTGTTTGTTTTTTTAATGCTACTCCTCTGTATAGTATAGCAAATCTCTCATACACACAGCTGAGACTTGACTCCAACCTTCATCCTCATTCTTTTGTCTTTGGGATGCTGTTTGGAAGGGAAAAGGAGGATGGCAGAGATGCGCATTGAAATTCTCTTGAGGTTCATACTTTATCGGCGTCTAGAGGTGATGTCAAAACAGGTGATCATCATGAGATGGGCCTTGCAGAAGTTGACACGGTTTTCTAAACGCTCCGTCACACATTCCAGGGCCTCTAGGTATTCCAGAGAATCCAGCTCAAATACCTGCTCCAGATCAACTGTGAGAAAGAAAATACAGAGACAGTGAAAGGAGACAAAACTCAGTGATGGCTGGTGGGAGAGTCAGAGCTAATTCAAGTCTTCAAACCCATAAGTGCTGTATACAACATTATCTGGGGCTTGCCACTGTCATTAAAAGTTGCCTTTTCTGTTTAATGGCTATTAAAATGGCACAGCAGCTTGTCCATAGTGAAAAATACTTTAAAGTTGCATTGGATGCTTTCTGGAGTGATCTGCTCTGCCATCCTCACCAGAACTGCAGATGCCTTTGCTGTGCTCCATCATCCTCTAGCAAATGTTGAGTGCTAAGCATGTACTGACTTTCTCACACATTCTGATAGCTGCTCACACATTTAAATAGCTGCTGTCTCCTGGGAGGGCAATTCCTTTGTTGAATTCAGAACTCGGAATTAAAAACAAACCTGTAGGCTCCTTGTTCCTCACACCTCTCCCTATTCCATGTGATTCTCCCTAGACCACTCAAGCAAGGCAAGGGAAGGCACACACATCAATCACTCTAACACAGGTGCCCAGCAGCTTCCATGGAAGCCAAGTGTGAGATACATTGTCTGAGCCAGCACTTCCCATCTTGTCTGGTCCCTGAGGCCTGTGCAATCCTTCAGGCTTTCTGCATTTACCACATTGGAATCAGAAGCAAAGGCATCACACAGTAAGTGGACAGCAATGCATAGCAAATTCTCTCTCTCTTTAAAACTGTCCTTTTTAACTCTCTTCCTTTATAGTGTTTCTGAAACCTATACTGTGGTTGTTTTGCAGGATGTACCAATCTGGTGTCAACTTAAGGCAACTGTCAAAGGAAGAGGCAGGATGTTGTACGGGAACACACCAGCCGGCCTCCTTTTGCCACCTGCAATTATCCTAAATAAACTTCTGCACATTGTGGGTTTCTTTCTAGAACTCTTTGATATGAACTTATCTGCTTGCTAATACTAAAAACTGTTGTGTAACTACTGCAGTACTCTTCATGGTTTTTTCCTTAGAAGTGCTGAGGTCCTTCTTCATTTGAATGTGAATGCCCTTTAAGCTCTCTGAACTTTACACATCTATAGTTATAAAAAATGGGCCAAATTCATTTTTCGTGTAAGCCCACTGCTGCCAAGGGACAAGTTTGCTCCACAGTGTTATTTTGTTGTAGGAGAGCAGATTTATAATATTACTCATATGTTTGAGTGATCTGAGGCCAAAAAAAAAATCTCATTTTCAGGAGCTGTGGACTGAAACACGTGAATGTTAATCTACCAACGGCAATATCCACCACTAGAATGCTGTCCCATTTCAACATTCAGCTCTCAGGCAAAAAGGATTGTTCAGCTTTACTGTCAACATTTAATAAGAATTATAGGAACTAGTTTTAGAAAGACAGTCAATCTAAAGCTTGCCCTTAGGTCATATGTTGGTTCATTGTAGTTTACAAACAGTAGCTTACATCGCACTCTTACCAGACACTTCTGCTTCCCTCCATCCCCCCTATTAAACAAGCCAAAGGGAACCTATGAGTTCAGGCAATAAAACAATGTCCTTACATTCACTGAGCCACTTATTAGGATCCAGCATCAGGTACTGTTTGGTCACCTCCAGTTCTCTCATTAACCACTCATACTTGGCCTTGACCTCAGCGATTCTCTGCTGGCGATGCTCCAGGATTTTCAGCTTGGCATTGAAACGTATCACCTCCTGCCAGCCAGGAAAAAGCAGCAGGGAAGGAATAGGTGAAGAGGAGAAGAAATACCCAGGTCCATTCAGTGCAATGATCTCCCAATCAATAATACTGACAATGAGCCATTTATTCTGGAAGCATATGAATCACTGCATGAAATCATCCATCATCTGCTTTATTTTTATTGCTTTTGTTTGGTTTTCATGTTTTCCATCAGTGGGCTTTGGAGACTTTGCAATGGTAGTTAATAATAAAACATAATAATTAATAACAGGCAGCATCTTGAAATTAGATTAACTGTAGGAAAACATTTTTGTTTTTTCACCACAGTTTGGCTAAGAAAATCTAAGCTCTTGGGAATAGGAAATCCATTGCTTGCTCTATTGAAAGTCTAAATACACCCCTGTGCTTGGTGCATAAGTAATGCATTAGTCATATTTTAAAATAAGAGAACTGGTAGCAATATCAAATTTGAAACATCCTTAAACAAAGGGAGTATGTTATGAAAAGCTCTAGCAATTCACAGTCATTAATAAAGAAGATATATTTTCTGTAAAGATCTGAGGCACAGTAACAGCATGAGGTGCAGTGCTGGAGACAGCCAGCCTGGCCTCACGTGACTTCTGAGGGGTGGCAGCCACCAGGACGTGCAGCAAACGAAACCATGCTGATGACAGTGCTAGCATGGAAGCAATTCCAGTAACAGAACTATCCTCATCCAAGCCTGTGTGAAGGTCTCAACACTATTCTGCACTCTTCTCTGTAAACAAATCTGTGTGGGTGGAAACCTCACTCCAGCAAGTTTCTCCAAACATCACAAATAGCCTCAACAAGTGGCAGGGGCTAGGAAGAAAAAGTGCCTTAAAATAATTAGGAAGTCTATAATCCACTGTTACTCTAAAATACTCAACTTCAGATACTCCTCCCAATATTATGTTTTAAGTGCTGACCTTTGCAATTTACGCCATCCAGGAGATTGCATGGATTGCACTCACCTTGCTGTCCCCACCTCGCCGTCGCTGGAGCCTCTCCACATCATCTATCTCATAGACTTTGATCTCAAAGGGCTCCCCCAGCCCCCGCTGCCCACTCCTCAGTGGCCCATCCACCCAGCGGACCCCGGGGCTGTTGGCAGTCTTCCTTGCTGGGGAGGTGGTGTCAAGGGATAAAGCTGGAATAAGCCTCCTCCTCTGTGAACCTGCAGATGGAGAAAGTGCCATTGCACGTTAACACAGTTATTGCTTCTCCTTTCTATCGCAGAGAAGTCTACAAATTATATATATTTGGCCTTCTCAGACATAGAAGAAAATGGAGGGAAAACCCAGGGAGGCCATGGGAGCTGTAGCTGCAATGTGCAGTACCCCCTCGCCATGAGTGAGACCCTCAGAGTTCTTTGGTGCCTGACTCCAGGATTTGACACTCAGAGGGCACAGGTACCCTGACGTTCACAGAGCCAGTGTCTGCTCCCCGTTGATGAGGTCTCAGTGCATACAGGTAAGCCGATGAAGGACCCAAGCCAGCAGGATGGAACCGGTCTAGCTCGGCTTTCCTTTCTCTTTACTGGTACTGGCTCTTACAGTCAAAGGACAAGCATCAGCCAGTCTCTGCAAAGATCATCTCCAGGAGAGGTGTGGGTTTAGCTTTTTTTTAATCACAGCACAAAAAGTGCTTTGACAGGCAAGCTCTGTTACTGTGCTGGAGTCGGGTGTCAGCACGGCACCACCTAGGCCTTTGCATAACACCTCTGCAGGCTGGCTGCAGCACTAAGGCCAGGAGAGAGGACAAAATGCTCACAGTAAGTACACCCAAGCTTTGTTGCATTTGCCTTGTCTCTACTCAGTAGAATATTCCTCTAAAACATTTCCCATTTACGGACTTACTGCAGCACTGCTGATGGGCAAGACGGCAGCAAGACCACGAGGCTGGAGGAAGGGTCACTGTGCCAGCTTCCATACCAGGGCTCGTGCACACCTATCCCGCTTTGCAACACCAGCACAGCCAGTGGGAGCACTGCAATAGCTGCAGATGTACGTGGTTGATAAAGCCTATGCTGCATGGAAAGCATCTGCCACGTGAGATGCCAAGTCAGGGCCTACGGTAGAGCAAGGAGGAAAATGTATGTCACTGGCCTAATGGCAGTGGGTGTTGGGAGAAAGAGCAAAAACACACACAAAAAAAGAAAAACAACTGGTTGCATTTCCTTGCTTGGTTTAGTACAATCAGAGCAACGGCTTGGTTTAAAAAAAAAAAAAAAAAGAAAACAAAAAGTTTTGTAGCTGACACACGGTCTTCCCTAGGACACAGCAGGCAAAAAAAAGGATGGGGGAAGCCAAAAACAAAAGCTGGAGCCAGCAAGTTTGAATGAAACTATTAACTGACTCTCTTGGCTGCAAGTACAAAAGTGATGCCAGCCAGCAGGGAAGAGATGCCAAATGATCATGCAGATTTTATTTTAAAAACAAGATAAAATCATTTATAGGAATTTCCCACATTACATTTATTGAGACTTGAATGTAAATAGTTTCAACATGTCTGTCAATTTGATGCTTCAATAAAAGCTAAAAAAACCCCCAAAATGTCTACTGATTGCCTAATTTTCGGATTCGCAAGTAACAGAGTATTGCCTAGTTTCATTCATGGGAGTCTGCTTCTGTGCTGATTTTGAGAACTATCACATCTTATCCCATGATTTCTGAGTACAACAGTCTGTGCTAGAAACCAGTAGGTCTGTATTAGGGTCCAGTAACTAACCTGCAAATTCTAGCCTTAAAATGGATGAGAATGGTCTATTGGAAAGCCTGGTCTACAGAGCTTTTATTTGGATGCATCTGAGATAACTAAGTGCAGGAAAAAGAGAGCACAGCCAGAGCTGATTGACAGACAGCTCTGGGCAGACAGGGAGCTCTACAAGGCCCCTTTATACCTAACAACCTGAAATGTGGACTGCCCATCCTATGACACTTACCATAGCTGTGTTTATTGCTCAAACTGCAGCCCAGCAAAAAAACTCATGCCAGAACAAATGAAGCCTTACAAATACCAGCAAGAAGGAGTTATTTTAGTTCTGTGGTACCAGTCACTGGAAGACAATGTCAGCATTCCCCTACCTTGAATGCATTTCAGTTAATCTCTAGATTAAACTGCCTGATCAAGAGAAGAGTCAGATCTTGATAAAAGGAAAAGCAAGACCTGATCCATTACCATAGCCAAAACCTGACAACAACAAGAGAGACAGTTTGGGAAGACCCCAAAAAACTGCAATGCTAAGGGTGGCTCTTGTCAGCAGTGCGAGAGAAAGGTAATCAAATGCTGGGAGCAGCTGCACACTTGAAGGGAGGTGAGAGTGCATGGTGGACTATTCAATTTTGTTACATGCAGGGATAAATCCTGAAATAGGCTCAGCACCTCCTGGGAAACAAGACCTCTGCTTGCTTAGATGGGAAGGGCCCTGAGTATCATCTTAGTGCCACTCAAGATCCAAAGGATTCAGGCATTAAATATGTTTTTAAATATTTTTGAGGCTTTTGGCCATGGTGTCTCACAGGAGCAGTCTCTCAAATTTTGTCTGAGTGTAAATATAATCTCTCTGCTGCTTGACAAGTTTTAGAAAAAGTGATATCTACAAGCATCAGATCTGACCTTCTGTTTAATGCACCCAGTGCTGTTAATTATTTTTACCTTCTGCCCCACAATAATGGTCACATCTCCGTTCCTGACATGCCTTCAGATTAGCTCTAGCATTTCAAGAAAGCAGCTGAGCAGACTGGAAATTCCTTCTGCCCAGCTCTCCATGCATGGCTGGAGTATGATTAAGGTCGTGCCTTTTTCCGTGATGCTTGATTTTCTTCCTCTTTTCCCCTCTGTGGCTGTTAAAACCACCTTCTTGTGCAATGAGGCACTTTTAAACCACCCCACTGGAAAAACTGTCTCCAGCCAGAGTCAAAGTCCAGGTCTGAGACTCTCTGGGAATGCAGGTAGATGGCTCCAATGTACCTTGCCACGAGAACAGCATCAGGCTCCTACTTGGAGCAAAGCAAAACAGATTGCTGGGGTATGAAGTAGAGGGATGATGGTAAACTTTTTTGCGTTTTGTTCCCATTCATATCCATTTGGCTCAATGGGAAGCAGAAGCCTGCAGTCTAGAAGGAGGGCTCCAACCTGAGGCTTCATTTAACAGCGCTTAGCCCTTGGTAGAGAAGCAGCTGAGACTGCAGCAGTGGCAGGAGACATTAACTCATTATGTTTTTCTAGCCAGAGCTCGTGTCTGGATTGCCTGTGGGTTATGACAACAGGCCAGGCTGCAGCTCTGGGTGCACTGGGGCAATGCAGCAGGGCAGAGCTGCCTCACACAGCTGCCCCACCATCCTCTGCCAAGGGGCTCCTTTGGCACACGGGCAACCTGCACAGGGCTTCCAGTGGCTACCTCTGTGTGACACACAAAGGAGAGATGTCTGTTTATCTGAGCCTTGAATGCTGACTTAGGATGATTTATCTGAGGCTCAGAGTGCTTTGAGGAGAAAATAAAATGAAAGATCTTCTTCCTCTTTCCAGTAAGGCAAAACCGTATCTAGTTTGTTCTAAACATGCACTGTTTAATAGGCTGTTTATTAGCCCAGTGTCACAGTTTGATGCTGGTTAGGCACCAACACCATGAAACCTATTTGCCTCTGCTATAGTTAAGTAGAGAAGGGGAAGCAGGAAAAGGAACTTCTCGATGTTTCTTCTTCCTTAAATATGTACATCACAGAGGTGTTACCAGCGTGTTTAATTGGCCTAGCAACCTGCCCATCAAACCAAGTTTCCCTAAACTGCTAAACCACCACACCCAGGTACAGAAAATAATGGTGTCTTTTGACAGGAGACTTCTGTCACTGACCTGTCCATTTAGTCTCTGGTTTTTTTTCCTTTTTTACCTTAATTGGGATCAGTAAAGAGATACAGCCTAAGCAGAGCTTTTGGGTGAGTGTCACAAAGCAGCTGACAGCTTGCTCATCCATAACAACACACAACAATTAAATTGTTAAAATTAATGCAGCTTTCCATTCATATAGAAAATATCCATCTGAAGTCCCACATTTATTGGGTGCACTTGATGGAGTTAGGATCTCATCAATTTTGACTGTATAATAAATAACATGCTTTGTGGGAATTACAGCACACTACTCCTCTATTCCCCATATATGACTCCTGAAGAAAGTGGGCAGCCGGGGAGCTCAACAGGAGCAGCTCTCAGCACCCTCCCACCTCTGCCCCACCTCTGCAAACAGGCTGATCCTCCCACCATGTAAATAGAATTCATTCCTCCATTAAAAGAAGAAATTTATACCAAAAATCAATCTGAAAGAAATCCAGTAAAATGAACCCAAGGCAGAATAACCACATATTCATTTACGACCATGCAGTATGTAAAGCAACATGCCATTTGCTAAATGCCCTGAAGGATATGTTTTTCGCTTAGTTTCAACTTATCCACTCTCAGAATAACCCCTCTTGAACGTAGCTTGAGTATGAATAATCAGGCTGTGAAAAAGCCATGAAAATACACAGGACACAAGATTTGCTTTTGCTCTACCTTAAGCTATAGGTGAAGGTCTGGCCAGGTTAAGTTTAAGATAAAGAGAGTAGCACAGCAGTGAAGGTGTGCAGTGTGAAAGTAGATCTGAATGAAGAGTGGCACTGAAGCTACAACATATTTCAGCAAAGGTAAGCCCAGGGGAGCCTGAAGATACAAGAAATACAGACCAAGCAATGTGAGGGTAACTTTAAGGATAAGAAGACACACTGACCTCAGCAAAATTGCCACACTGCATAAGGATGTGTGCTCATAAAAGTATGTGTTGACCAGGGCAAAAGCTCTAAAAAGTCTGGTTTTGCTTAAGTACTACATATTTTGGAGTGTTCCCCTTAGGCTGCTTACCAATCACACATTGCAGATTGAGCATCTTTTCTGTGAAAAAGGTAAAGGCAAAAACTGCAAATACAAAATCTTAATGAAAAACAGCGTGACGCATATCTATTCAAAGCAGGATACATCCAAATGGGATGCAAAACAACTGCTGTCCTAGAAATTTCAAGGTGCTTCAAACAGAAAATGAAACTGTAACTTGATATATCATCATTTCAGAAGTTTATAGTGTGTGCTCAAAGGCGGGATGTGGAGCCAAAGCTATTCCCCACAGCACTTAATGTTATGGGATGTAAAACTGCCTTTCTGTACAGAACCTGTTCTTCAGCATTTTGGTTTTTCTCATCAGACAGTCCACGGAAATTACAAAAACCAGACCTGGCTACCTAGAGCAGTACCCCTAAGCTCACACTCCTCTATCTGTGGCTTCATTTCCAAGAGGTATTGTGCCTCCAATAGCAGTAGCACCAATGTTAGTTGTAGAATCAAACTTTGCTTACTAGCAAAGATTATTTATCCTGTTTCCCCTGCTGCTCCTCACTGTCTGACAACAGGGCTCCTGCTCTGTTTGAGTCGAAAATGTGATGCTGACTTTGCCTCTCATTCTTATTTCCTAGTGGGATCTGCCCTTATGGTCAATTGTCCATGACTGAACCAACTCCTCCCCTTTCCTTTGACCTCCTTTCTCCTAGTTTATTTTATAGTGCACTTTGCCCAGTGCAGAGCGCACAGCTATTCACGCATTTTCATACAGTTTGCACAGTTCCCCTCCTGAAGGAGAAGTCATTGCCAATGTTTTCAAGTGGAAGGCCCCTCTGATATGTGGGGACTTCACCAGAAGTATTTAGGGTGCCCATCTTGAGGTCAGTACTCCAAACACGAAAGAACCAAGGCACATATTGCCAGAAAATCTAAAGAGCATTCACTCATCCTCACAACTCAGATTACACAGATTGCACAGAAAGGACCATGTTGCACCCAAACACCTGGAATAGGATACACTGAGAGGATACATAATTCAGAAGAAAATTTTCTATGTCCATCTCACTGTAAAATAATTCAGGCCATATTCTGCATTGACTGTTACGCAAGCCTACTGTTGTGAATTGATAAGAAGCACAAGGACACGAGACAAGAAATCACTGCTTCCTGTATATGGGAATAAAGCAATGCTTGTTTATAATATTCCATCCACACCTGTACTAGATATGTTGTTTCTGTGCTGGTATAAGGAATACGCTGACATACAGCCAACTTCTAATTTTTTTCTATCTGCGCAGTTCATTTCTATCTACCCAGTTCATTTCTTAACCTCGCTTTCTGAATTACTGTCTTATTTTAAAAGGAGCTTTTCAGGCCAGTTTAGAGCTGGTGAATGAGCACTGTTGAAACCAGATCAGAAAGCAGGCCTCCTGCGGTGTGGCAGGTTGACAAGTAATCTGGGAGACGCTCCAGGGAAGATGCACATTGCCCACAATTCCTAGCAAAAAAAACAACCAGAGTCTCTTCTAAACATTTCTCTCTCTTCAGGCTGGATTTTGGTTTAACAGGTATTTGTCAGCATTATGGCATTATTTAGGAAGCTGGTTATTATTACTACAGTACTGCATTGAAGAGCTGCTCCAGTCACTTGGACAGCAAAGGCAGAGGCTGGAGGGGGAAGGGCTCTAAAGCCAGAACACTAGCTCCCAACAGGACAGTGGTAGAGGCATTCCAGTGAGCTAATTCTGTGGCAGTGTCAGGAGCAGGTTTTATTTATACCCAGCCTAATGGTGTGCGACTCAGTCATGCATGTTACATGGAGCCTTCACCGCGCACAATAGCCTGCTGCCACTTCCTCTATTAAATCATTCCTATGTTCATGTGGCTGAAAGCTCAGTGCTGGCATGCAGTAGTCAAGCGTGTAAAAAATGATTACTCTGATCCCTTTCAACACAGATTTGCTGCATGAAATGGCCTGGCTTTGACCTGGGAAAATCAATGCTGTTGTTTTAATGAACAAAAAAAAAAATTGGAGCTGAAGCCTGCACTTCCCCTCCCTCTACTCGCCTCAGGGCTGTCCAGTCAGCAAGTCACATGCATAACGTGGTAACCTGCATGCAAACAGCATTTTCCTGTATAATTCTAAACATCCTTTGTCATGGTAAAGGTATAATACAGGATATCAATTAGCTACCATCACTTGTAAGCAAGTTAAAGTAGAAATGCTGGAGGTGCCCTACAGCTTTCTGATACAAAGGGCAATTTTCAGCTCTCCACGCTGTGCCTTAGGCAGTCTAAACATGAACCAAATTCCTTTTCACTTGGATTCAACAAGAAAAGCTCAGACTCTCTTTGTTGGTGTTTTGTTTCATCATTATCATTTTGGCCATGTTTCAAAATGTGATGCTTTGCAATATTGGTTGGAGACAGACTTTCGTAATCTACAGTCCATAGATTCAGCCTCTGGCTTTTTCTGCTGCTTTCATAGACAGGGTAAGTGCTTCCAGAGAGCAAATATGGTCAAGTGTAGAGTTTTCAGGCGTTTTCAGGAACCTCTAAATCTCCATCTTTAAAACCATCCCACCAGTGAAACCCAGAGCACACTAGCATGAGAAAAAAGGAGGCCAATTATAGATCATTAGTCATGTCTTAACAGTCTGGTTTTTTATTAAAGTATTTAAAATCATGTAGCAATTTGCTCTTCTTTGGTGTTGAAAGTTAGTACCGAGAAAGAGCTGCAAGGAGTCATGAAACTTTACTACGAATGTCATCAAATGCTGCAGCAGGAACCTTTAATTATCTACAGTCAGACAGTTCCCCATGCAAAGAAGATGAAAGCACGTGCACAAACACACACACATACACACACACAAATCCTGTTCTGGACTGACAAAAGCAGGATCCTCCACATTCTGAGATATGCAACTCCAACTCAGGGCATAGGTTTAAACTTCAGGAATTCAACCTTCGGAAACCTTAATTTTCCCCCAGTCTTGTTTCTACTTGGCCTGACTTTCAATAACATCTCTTAGGTTTTTGTTTTTTGATGTTCACTGATACTTAACATCCAGGAAAATGTTAATTATCAGTGGCCCTGACTGACCCAACTGGAAAGTGCTTTACTGGGAAGGACTTTTTGCCCAAAGTCTCATGTCTTTGAGCTGCCTCCTTCTGTCTCACATCTTTTTCTCATGCCCCAGTTCCAGGTCTGCTCCCGTGAGAGGGCCTGTGCACACCCACTGCAAGGCAGTGGTCCCCACCAGCACCTAATGGTTGCTGCTCACTTGCTGCTCCCCCAGGCCTGCTTGGCCCACAGATCACTGCCCTCAGTGTTTCACCCTGCTGGCAGAAGCCCCAGCACCAGCAAAGCTCCAAGCTCAGACTCAGCTCCAAAAAGCCTCAACTAGAGGAATCAGAGGAAATACACTCCTCAGCAGAAGTCTGTCCCATCTCAGCAGAGGGCTGCAAGCAGGGAGAGGCTGCAGCCCGTAGGTTTAACTCAATGTTACATGGGATGGGGACTTTCTTAGGTACCCAACCTTATCTCATTGGGAACAGGAAAGAAAACAGCTTCAGAGGATCTGTGTGATCTCCATAAAATGCCTTGTTTATGATGAATGATCTCAGAACCTCTCCTGTTCTGTTATTCCCAGGGAAGGAGGTTTCCTTGAGAGTACTGAAACACTGTAAGGGACAGGAACCTGTAAATAACATCTGAGAGGGCAGAAAAAACTAGAAACAACACATTTATGCAAGTAACATAAAAATGCAAACAGCACTTGGCTTTACTGGGTAAACCTCATCAGAGCCTGGACTCTTCCTTTGCTATTAGCTCACAGTGGGGGAGACCCAGAGCTAACACCAAAGCTGCATCTCTGAAATCATCCAGTCATGTTTTGCATTGAGAATAACTTTAAAGCAATGCCCACATACATCCAAACTAAACTCAGGAAAAGATGCTAAAAATCAAACCAGAAGAGCAAAAGGCAGGCAGATATCACTTCTTATCTAAGGACCCTGCTATTACTTTTTTTTTGTACCAGCATTATCTACTTTTATGAGCTGGTAACAAGAGAACACAGAAATTACACAAGCTGCCCAAGGTGATACAGCGAACCAGCAGCACACCAGAGAATATAACACAGATCTTGCAAGTCCTAATTTGCTGCCCTGCCTGCCTCCCTCTCATATCTGTTGCACCCCCGGGATACAGATACAGCTTTGGTAAAACTAAAGTTCAACCAGAATGCTCTTCCTGATCACATACAGGAGTATGTATTACAAAAGCATCCTTATCACTGCCTTTCCATGGAGCAGCACTGGGCCATTGCACTTGGAATTTCTGAGGAGTTAAAAAATAATATGTAACTGCTGCAACTTAAAACTGTACAAACTATGCCCTAACACTTCAGTGCCCTGCTCAATACAGCACTACCTACCCAAGAGGGAGGAGGCTGGAGCCAGAGACAGAAATATGGCTGAGATGCCAATTGTTTCTTACAGGGAAAGACTAATGGAGTGAGCAAAGAAATCAAAGTAAAACATAGTTGTACAGATGATTGCAGGCAGAGAGGGAAAAAGGGCCTGCCAGAAAAAGAAAATAACAAAACGAACTCTGTTTTCCATTGCTCAGCAAGGGCAGGGGAGGATGTGTGGCAAAGTCAGTTGTGGTTGAGGTTAGGAGTCAAGGATGCCTGTAATTTAACCCTGGATCTGGCTCTCACTTGGCTGAGGGCATTAGGCAAGTCAGTAACACTCTCTCTACCTTCATTTCTCCATCTGTAAAATGGGGTCTGGAATAATACTTACACCACAGGGTGGCTTAAAGAGCAGCTATACAAAACTTTGAAATGTACAGCCATAGATCAGGGCTAAATAGCTTTGTTTCTGCCACAAACAGTCACTTTGGGCCAATATATGCTGACATGATGTTACAGAACCAATGTAAGATGTTAGAAAAATGGGAATGTTTATTAAATGCATAGGTTAGCTTCAGGGGAAAGGCTTATGTGCTTCATGAGGCAAATACATGATTTTTCAATAGGTACCAGAATGCAAAAGGAATTTTATTATTATTTTCTTCTAATTTTGTACATACACAGCTTTGTACTGTGCTGTCTGTGAACTGTACAGGTACCCAGGCAGAGCCCAAAAATTAACCTAAGGCTAACAGTGAATATGAACTAGCTTTATCCTTCAAAAGCTGTCAGTGTAGGTCTGATACTTCATGTATGACATTCAGGACAGAAGCACCTACACATACAAATAATGCACTTAAGAGCACTGCAAGACAAGATCTTAATCTCAAGAAAAAATTATGTCTCTCCAATGTGTCAGAACTTCAAAAGTAATTGTGAGATCTGCTGGTGATTCTCTTAAAGACTCTTTATAGCTCCTTTTAGAGGGGCCTTGGGCTGATTCATGTTGATCGTGTCTGACAGCTAGCATTTCTGTTAATAATAATCATAAATAAAGTGGACAAGGTTGCCTGACCTGAAATGAGCATATCTATAGTGCCATATCCATTACAGCACAGTGGATCTGTGACCGCAAATCAGGAAAGGTCCAATGCTCTTGACATTTTGTATTAAAATAATATCTGTCTTTTAAGATCTCAGAACCTTTGTGTGCTATCTTTTTCATTAAAAAGTGTTCCTTAAGAGATAACACTCACACTATAAGAAAGAAGATGTTACAGGGGATGAAAGATTGCAAAACTTTGCATTTTTTCATTATACAATAAAAATACATCTGCGAACAGCTCTATTCTCCCTTATATATTAACTCCTCCTTCACGTTCTCCTGCATTGAAGTAATAATCCTGCTTTTATGCCATCATAAATCTGCTGACATGTGAAAAATTATACTATTATCAAACACATCAAAACAGAATTATGATTTCACTGCTGCAGGACCGAATGCAAACAGGAGCTGGGTTATATGAAAGTGAAGCCTGATTAATTTCTGGGCAGTGGTTTTCTGCTAGAAATAGGGATGGTGGTAAAGATTTGAGTTTTTTTAATTTCCATAAAACCCCTGGCTGCACTTATACACAAGTCATTCCAAACAATACAGGAATTACTTGCTGATATAGGGGATCACTCTCAAAAGTATCAGAGATAATACACTGAGAATCTCTCCCCATCAGGTGACATGCTGAATTAAGAGAGAAGCTTTGTAAATTACTGTAAGGGAGGTTAATGTGCCAGGCTATGCTGAGTCCACTGGGGCAGGCAATTTCCAAGGACACAGACAGGCCCTTCACTGAAAACTCTCCACCCCAGCAATTCGTGTCCAGCATCAGGCAGATAATTTCAGCATTGCTGACGAAGGAGAGAGGAACTAACTCACACAAGCAATTAGAATAAAGAGATTAATCTCTTGGCCAGCCAAAAAAAAAGGTGTATTTGGGGAAAAAGACAGGTCAAATGTTACACAGCAGTAAAAAAGCAGCAAAGCTAGGACTCCTCATGTTCCCTGCCAAAGAAAGGTTCATACTCACATCCGCACTTGCTAATTTTGCATACCTGCACTGCATGACAAACCAGTGTCACTGTTCTGCCAGGCAGGCTCAAGGCCTCTTCTTTCCTAGGGTGTCCTCTAGACTGGTACAAGAGCAGTCTTAAACCTGAGTCTCAAACAGATCTCTCCTTCACAACTCCCTTTTCATGACCACTGACACAATATTTAGTCCTGCACAGGGGTTATCAAAAGCCAAAGCTGTGAGCCAAAATACAGCCCTGGTATAAAATACAACACACACATCTGAAGCTTTTCTGTAATTAGAACACCACAAGGACAATGCTTTTGTCACTCATATACTCCAGCCTTGTCCAGGCTCCAATGTGCTATCAAAGCAGAGAGAAGTAAAATAGAACAAGGAGTTTTGTGAGCATCAGAGTAAACAAATCCTGGTCCTCTAGTGATTTCGTTTGGAGATGAACTCTGGTGTCTAAAGAATCCAGAGGCTCTGCCTGAAGGTTTCTTAGAGTATTTGTGTAAATTATCTCCCTTGGGGAAGTAAGGGGGGAGCAGGGGGGTTCTCTAGTGTCTAATTTGTTCCCTCATCTGCACAGCTGCCTATTTTCACAGAACTTGATAAATTTTTCCATCTAAATGACCTGTGGAAAAAGTCCATATTAGATTGGCAGTTTCTCGACAAGACACAATCCAGTTGTCAGTTTACACCCACAAATGCCATCTCTGTGGACAGCTTTGTTTTCCTTTTCCACAAGATACAAATCTTCCTTCTCTTCCTTGCAAGTTATTATTAACAAGTTTATATTTGGAAGGGGTTTTTAGAGGCAGAGCTCCTCAGAAAGAGGAAAACCAATGTAGTACCATTTAACTGAAGGGCTAGGAAAAGAGATTTTCTCAGAGGATACAAAGCTAACTTCAGAAATATTATTCAGTCATTTGGTCTGGTCTTGCATCATGTAGAGTGATCACTTTCAGATGCATCCTCTGAACAGGTACAATCAGCTATGCATTTATGGATGTTGCTTTAATAGCAGTATCTATTGCGTTCACATCTGTGCTGCACACGTTCTTTCTACTACCACAGTCGAGAGCATGAAGAAAGGGAGAGTTACGCATTACTCTGTTCTCTGAAAATTAATTCCAGAGGTGAGTATCACAGCAAGTGGAATGGCTGGTGGATTAGGAACACTATGAGAAAAACACATTTTGGACAGACAGAGCTACTGTAGAGTAAGTAGCTACTGATATTCCACATACCTGTGCCACCAGGTCCAATGTCAACATGAACTTTTTTCAGAAGTAAGTTAGGCAGGACTTACACTACAGGTTGGGAAAACAGCACCCAGGGAAAATTTGAGGTGACCAGCTCATGAATGGTCCCCATCCCTGTTCTGCAACTTTATGAAACTTGCTCTAGTGGAAAGACGTACCAGTTGCAACTGCACAGACTCTTGATATGACCCAGGAGGCTCTTGCTGTCTAATTAAAAAGTCCTGATGTAGTGTGAAGCTACTGGGGATTATGTCTGAACAAAGATGAGGCTTCCCAGTCCAATTCCATGATTCCTAAAAACGTTTCAGATTTGCAAGTGCTTCAGTGCAGTAGTTCCTATATATTGTTCTTAAGATTATCTATTATTTGTTATCAATAAATTTCTGGGAAAAGGAGCCACAACTCACAAGTTGAAAGGCAAGAGTCTCAGGTACAGGATAACATCTTTCATGGGGCATGGGCACATTTTTGTTCCATCTTCTATACGGGAAGAAGGAACTCAATAGTGGTTTCAGATGTCTGGACGCACCTTTGGGCATCCAGAGCGCACAAGGAGCAGAAGTGGGCTCACAAAAGTTACAGCTATTCAGCAAGACTCTGGTCTTGGGCTGGTGAAACCTGTGCCTATTAAGAGGGAAGTCTTTGTCAAAGAGCTTAAGAGTAACAGTTACATTTCCTAGCCTCATAAAGGCATCTTTCTAGAATCAAATCAGAAGAATATTTGTATAAATAAATACTTGAATGTGGCTGTCATTGGCAACATTAACCAGTTTTTGTTCATCTGAAGTAAACCTAAGTGCAAGAGGTCAGGGGGAGACTCCACTGCAAAGGCAATGCAACCACACAGGATTTGTGAATGTTCCAAAATGAAAAAAGGCAGAGCCTAAGAGACTTACCATGTCCTTTCTTCTCAGCTAAGAGATGGAACTGGTATTTAACTAGCTCACCCTTAGAGCCAGCCTACCCACTGCGTTCTAATCTGCTTTGGTCTGCATCCCTCTTTCCCACCACCACAAGCTTACCTGCATTTAATCGTTTCTTTGGAGTTTTGAGGCTCCGGCACCTGCCACTGGCAGAGCTGCTGTTCTCGCTCATGGAGTCCTGCGCTGAGGAGGCGCTCCCCGTCGCCTCGCTGTCCCTCATCATGCTCTCGTAGCCGCTGCTGCCCCCGCTGTGGTAGAAGAGGGCTGTTTTCCCCATGGCGGGGGGCAGCTCCCCGCTCAGGACACTGCTGTTGTCGCTCCCATGGCCGCTGCTGCAGCGGTGAGGTTTCCGAGGAGGGGTGATCTTGCTGTAAGGTGAAGGCAGCATGTGAACAGCTGGCTTCTCGTCTCCGGGAAGGCCCCCGCGCTCATCTGTCTCCGAGCCTCCCCGCAGCTGTACGCCTCTGGCACTGGTGCTCCCCTGCAGCAGCTCTGAAATCCGCCCATTCACAGCTCGAAGGGGCAATTTGGAAGCAAGGCTGGAGCCCCGGCTTCTGCTGAGGGACTGCATTGACCAGGACATGTTCTTCCCACTTGGGGGCAAACTGGAGCTCTGCCCTACGGACTGAGGCAGAGACTTGGTGGAGAAGCTGAGCGTTTTGGTGGCAGAGGCAGAGAGGCTGCGGGCCTTGGGACTTGCCAGCAGGAGCTTGCTGACTGCAGAGATCTTTGACTGGCTGGCTTTTGGGGAGGCACCTGCCGACTGGGAGAGGCCTGAGTTGGTGGGTGAAGACATGGCACTGCGGCTGAGGCTCCTTCCAGCCCTAGGCATGGTGGTGTCTCGGCCAGGGCTCATTTTGGAGCTCACAGAGGACAGACTTTCTGCTCTTTCCAGTGACAAACACTCATAGTGGCTTCCCGTGGACCTCCCTAGAGAGTTGGTCCTGCTGGCGAGCTGCTCCAGCTTGGCACTGAAGAGCTTGCTGCTGCTGTTGTTGATGCTGCTGTCAATGCCAGGGCCTTTTTGTTTGGCATTGTGCTCCTCAGGGAAGCTGGCCAGGAAGGACACAGGCTGGCTGGAGGGACTGCTCGTGGTGCTGCTGGCTGCACTGTGCTGGGGGCTGGCTCTGTTCTTCTGATCCAAGCTTGACTTTCTCACAGGTGGCAGAGGAGGGGTCCCTTTGGGACGAGTGAGGATGCAGTGTTTGGGAGAGGCCATTTTCTTGTCAAGACTAGCCTTAGAAAACTGGGGGAGAGCAGGAGAACTGACTCCACTGCTGTCAGTAGAAGTGGGATGGGGATGGCTATCAGACTCCTCCACCTTGCTTGCCTTTGGGAGCCCTCGAGGGAGGCTACAATTCTTGAAGCCATCACTGGAATGAACAGGGCTTTGGGTTGCAGAGCCAGATGCTGCCACCTCACACCCATCCACAATCCTTTTTAGACTGTCAGATCCTGGGGAGATAGAGGTGTCCCCACTGCTGATGCTAAACCTGTCTGCCGAAGACTGCTTTGTGCTGTGCTCAGGCTTGGCTGAAACCGCGACTGTATCAGGCCTTGGCCCGTCACTGCTCCCAGAGCCGTCCTTTTTAACATCTTCTTCTCTCTTCAGCCAAGGGTCTTCAAATTTGATAACCTTCTTAGCAATGGATTCTTTCCCATCATGGGGATGAACAGTTTTTGGGTCTGCAGTTACTGCCAGTACAGCATCATCAGTGTCTTGAGCTTTGAAGGAATTAACAGCAATACATGGATACACAGTAATGTTTGTCTTCATTGGGATGTAGCCTTCACAGCTGCTAAGGCTTGCGGTGTTTTTGATGGTGACAGTAGTTTTGCCTAGGGCTGATATTTTACAGCCTTTGATGGGTGGCACTTTGCCGAAGGCTTCCTCCCCCATTTCCGACAATATAAGCATGTTGTCAGTCACTGACTTCTGTTTGTCACTTACACAAATCATGCTGGCACTTTGTATGGTGCTTGCAAACTCGGAGACGGGGGGTTCTGCCATAGCTTCCCCATGCCCATAGCATGCCTGGGCTATGAAGCTGTGGCACGACTGGTCCCCGTCACTTCCTGTGCTCATTTCACTCAACCATGAGCTGATGGATGAGCGCCTGCTGCCATCATCTTGGGGTTTGTCATCCAGACTCAACTTTGGAAGAGGAAGAAACTGTGTGATGCTGACTTCAGACACAGGAGCTGCACTGGAGTAACATTCAAGATCTTCAGAGATACTGCTGATAATACTGACTGGCCTAGAGCCAGAGGCCAAAGCCTGCACAGAGCAGTCACTGTTAAAACTGATGATACTGGTCGGGCGCCCGTTGTCAAGGACACCACTAATGGTCAGCTCTTCCACAAGAGTGAACACCAGCTCGTCTTCTCCATTCAGCTCCAGTGGCTGCTGAACAGTCACCATGGTGGTGCTCAGGACCTCCTTTTTGGATTCTGGAGAAATGCTGTGTTGCCGATCTTCATTGAGAACCATCTCTTCAAAATCCCCATTGCTGGATGACACGGACTTTTTCATAATCTGAGGGCTCATACCTACAGGTGGGGTCCGGATTTCTGGCTGTAATAATGATTCACTAGATGTCATTGCAGCATCCCTACTCAGGGGAGCTGGTGGGGGAGTGGAGCTGGGCAGGACTCCTTTCTGGGTATAGACCTTGCACCTCTGGGAAGGAGAAGTTGGTGGCTTATACTCAGACGTCTTTGAGAGGCTTGCAATGCCAAGCCGGGGTGAACCCATTGGCCGAGGTTTGCCTTCCACAAATCCACAGGTGTTGAGCCCTTCTCTGCTGCTCTGCAAGCTGGTGCTGTGTGCTAACTGACAAGAGTTAAGCTCTTTACTAGAGCTGCCTGTTACACTCCTAGGAGAAGGAGGAGTTGAAAGATTGGTAAGAGCTCCAGAAGGAACAGGGGAGTGATTTCTCCTAGTCTTGCTGGGTGTTGTATTTGTATTTTCCTTGGCTTCTCTATCAGGATGCTGACATTCTGGCATCATATCTTCCTTATCTGACTCTGGTAAGTGGCTAAGCTCTGCCAGCTGGCTTGAGACAGTGCACTTAGACATCTGGTCTGAGCTAAATTGAGCAGGCATCTCTTCAAAGGGAAATTTGTCGGTCTCTTCACTACCATCTATGCAATCCAGCCTCTCCTGGAGCTCTGCAAAAGTGTTGCACTTCAGGCAGTCTCTTTCAGATGTGCTGGGCCCCGATTCACTAACTTCCTCCAACCTGCCCTCATTTTTGGTCTTTTGCAGAGCAGGAACTATGGGAACAAAGTCAGGGGGACCCTCGTTATCTGTTAGCTCCTTGTCAGAAAGAGCAGTGCCATTGGGGCCAACGTAAATCACCGTGTCACACGACTGCTCACTGCTGGATGAATAATCAGGATCACTTGACAAATGCAAAATAGGGAAGTCTGGGTCCACAGTGTTTCTAGAATGGAAAGGCCTCAGCTGCGTTGGCCTACGCATCCTGCCCTCCTCACAAGAGCTCTCTCCTCCAGAAGAACTTGATGTGTACTGCAATACGAGAGAGAGAGTCTATGACATTTCAGCATTGCAAGCTGCTCCTTGCACAAACTGCATACACAAAAAGGTCACGGCCACATCTGAACTGGGAGAACTCTAAACTAAGGCACAGAACTCTGAAGCTGCCCATCCACAGCCCTAGGGCAAACACACAGCTATGTTCAATGGAGAACCGAAAGCCCGAGCTCTGAGTCCCACTCAAAACCGTAAGACTTCCCAAAAAAGTACTAAAAATATGGATTAGGATACCTCCTTTTACTGAGCCTGGCCAAAGAAATCAGATATTTGGCAAAGGCTTTGCTGATTGTGTGTGTGTGTATGTTTGTGTATTTAAAGAGGAACAAGAAAACTTGTTACATATGACCCCATACTGCTAGTGTGTAGAATTGTGTAACATGCACTCAGAGGTCTCTGGAGACACAGTGCTCTGATGGCGTGTGGACTGAACCCTTCACTTGTCTCTCTTCAATCAATTGACAAAAAAGCTTTTGTAAATCTGTAGGCTGCCAATTTAAATTAAATGCGTAAAATTCACTCATTCTGCCCAATTCACATAGTAAGTTGCACAGAAGCAACCAGAACTCTGAAACATGAAAATGGATATAGTCCATCTTCACTCTACGTCTTGGAAAATCTATCACCCATATTTAGAAGCAGTAGGAATAAAAGGGTCATCAGTGCTGACATTGGACACAATTGTTCTGCATTTATTTTGCTCCTGCTCTCTATGAGAAGCATAGAGAATCTAATTCTTAATTAATCCAAATTTTCTTTAACTCTACAGCAGTTTAACGCCTTATTATGTCATTAGCACTAAGAGCATAAGGGAAAATAAATGCTCCCTGACAGCTGTATTATTAAACAAGGTCAGCTTACAAACCTGCTACAGCAGATGTGTCTGAACTCACTCCTCTGTCTCTGAAGCTGAAGCATTTACCCCTCTGATGTTGCTCTCTGACACCTGCCTAGGACTGGGTACATACAACCCATACAACTTGGAACTGATTACTGATTTTGTTACATGCTGCTCTACCCAGTTAAGAATCCTTCATGATCCTTCTTCCTCCCTCCTACATCATTATAAGAAGGGAGTTACACGTTGTCTTACCTTAGTTTTCTTTTTCTTCATCCTGAGGACCCTTGAGGCGATCTGGATGGTGGAGAGCGTCTCGGCATAGTTCCCCGCAGCAGCTGAAATGTGAGCTATCATCGTGGTGCGGCAGTTCATATTCCCCAAGGACTCTCGGAGCAGCATGGTCAGCTTGCTGTCTCTGCAAAATAAAATGAATTAAGGCTACATTAGCCAGCAAGGCTTTGCTTTGGCCATCATGACGTAACTTGGGTCTTGGCAAGATATTTTCTTCTCTTTTTAATGGAATCCTAATTAGTTTCCTTCCTCAGGTTTGCACTATGTTGTGCAGCTGAGCATGCTGAAAGACCCTGGACTACTATTCAAACTTCTTTTCTCTTCCCAGTTCCCCTTTTCTGTCTCCTTTCGGTCTCAGCCCTTCTCCATTGTTACCATTGCCAATAGAGAGGTGCAGACCAGCAGTGGATGCTGCTAAGGAGCCACAGCAGCAAACACCAAACTGCTGCTCTTTTGAAGTGTACAGTGTACAGTCAAACCCTGGCCCAGCTCTGGAGGACAAGAGGGTACTGGATTAGATTACAGAACACAATTTTTTTATTGCCTTCTAGGGCATTGGGTAACTCAATATTAGTAACAGTTAAATCACTGAAGTCAATTTTGGAAGATGCTGGTAAAATACAAACCAATCAAGCCTTCAAACTTCACGTAATTGTTCTTTCATATTAGATCTTTTCTTTCACTAAGGCAGAAATCAAATTTTCTGTTCTAGCCATTTGCTCTATTGTTCAGCACCAGATAGCTTTTGAAATGCTGATGCCTTATTGTGGGGGCTGTCTGTGACTGGGCTGAGAATATGAATTTTAACAGAATAATGATGCATATATAATATTTTTGAGGTGGTCATCTAATCCTGTAGTCAGAAATGCACAATATATAATTTTTAAAGAGACCTTTAGCTCCATGGTGTACAGGTCAGCTGGATGGTTAGCCGGGAAATGGCATTCTCTTGAAGAGAGTCTCCCCTATGCTAAAGGTTGTGGATGATGACTACATACAGTTGGAAACAAAGAGAGCAACAGCCTGATATTTATCTATCACTAAAGGAATTGCTTCTGCTGTTGTAATGATGGTGATACCTTCAGTGGCTACAGACCAGATTTTTGGGGCTCACTCTTAAATACCTGCAAATGACCCGTGGTGCATGTGTTTCCTTGTTCATCACCTGAAATTTCCAGCTCAAAGGAACTCTGCATAAAGCTGCAACTGCTGGGAACTGAAGCTATGCCTGCTGGATGGGACTGATGGGAAAACACTCTGGGACCTCTCTTTTTGATTGAATAAACAACAACATTTTGCTGCATATTTTGATGCAATAGCTCTGGAGAGTTCTCATCTCCTGAGGCTTCTAGTACTTCTAGTACTGCAGTTTCAGCTTGACTAGAAATACTGAAAGTAAAACATTTTTTTTGTTTCAGGATTTCTGCTTCCATCTGCTCCAGACACGTTGAAGACAGTCTAGTGTCTTTGAGAAGCAAACATCCATAAAGACTAAACTGAGACAGCCTCACTCATTTCACTTGTGACCTAGGGCTGCTTTGAATCCACAGATCCAGAGTTAATAGGCTGCTGTGTCTCAGGTTAGTGTCCCTCCTTTCCGTTACAGAATAATTAAGATGTCAAATTTTGTACATCAGTTACTGCCACTCCAATGCAGAGTAACATGGAAATTATTAACATCTCCACAGAAATCAATAACAAGCCTTTAATTTCCCAGTGCTTCTATCATAGCAAAACATGAGACAACAGAAGAAAGCGCAAAAGAATACATTCTAAACATGTTGTTCTCCTGAGAATGCATAACCCAGGCAGCCAGCATCAGCACTGAGGTGTGGCTTTCCTAGAGATATATGCATTAGGAACGTAAAATAATCTGTGCCATCTGCCTTGTACTGAAATACCCACTTGCAAGAAGAATAACAATACTGAGGAAATACCTATTTATAATTCAAATGATCCTCTGACATGGATGGGAACTAAAGGGCAGATTTGTTAAGGATTAAAGCATGAACCTAGCAGTAAAAACCCCAGCGAGCACTGATTTCTAATTTCAGAGTTTGTTCATTCAGCACAGTCTACATTTTGACACTCAACTTCACCTTGTACCCAGAGAATATAACTAGCCTCATGTCACTAGTGTACACTGAAAAATAACATAAAGAGGAAGAAAGGTACTAAACACAGATTTTTTTGTCAATTCTGGACATCGTGAATTAAAATATTGGTAAAACATTTTGGATGTCTCACTGAAATTTGCTTGACAGACACAAAGTAGATGCTTTGTTCTTCTGAGGGTTGGCATGGTATTTCTGCCTGAAAAAACGGAAGGCTATGAATTATTTCATTAGGTCATTCATGAGCTGTTATTTGAAAATGCAAAATTTCCTGTGAAAGCAGAAGTTTTACAAAGAGGAGGTCTGCACTTCTGCACTGGAAGGGTGTTGAGAAGCAAGACCTTTGTTGATCCTCTGGCTCTGCAAACTAAACTAAGACAGGAAATTTTGAAGAAAGTCAGAGAAGGTCTGCTGCTCCTAGGTGTATGTTGCTCATCATGTTAAGCAGAGGCTGGCTAGCAGAAGGTCCCAGATTTCTCATAGCAGCAGAGTGAAATGCAGCAATGTCTTTATGGCAAATAAGAGAACTTCAGGAATGCTAATGGTCTATTTCTATTCTGTTCCAAAAGCAATAAAAATTATAGGCCAGAGCAGCACCATTTTATAACCCCGTCTTCATTTTAAATGTATTTCTATCCCATCCACTAATGTTTCTATAGTTTAGGAAATTTACCCAAAACCGTCATGATTATGGGGATATAAAACACACAAGAAAATGAAGGTGGGGTCAGGATACCACACTTCAGACTCCAAAGCCTGTATATCAGTAAGTCAATTCTGCAGTCTTTTCAGTACTTAAAAGTCACCTCATTTTTTTCTAACTACATCACTTGGTCTAATAAAATACATTACCCTTACTTGTAAACTTTTTCTTGCCTAGCTTCTTAGACAATCATGGCTACAGAAAAAAAGCTACTAAATATTATCCACACAAGTAAAAATCAAAAATAAAGTATGCAAAGCTGTAGCTCTGGAAAAGTCCAGAGGAAGGAGCCCTGCATGCAGGAAACTAAACTTGGATATCTCTACGAAGTATGCCAGCAGGTAGGGTACAGAGGTGCAGACTGCCAGGCAGAAAGCTTCAGTTCCTTCCACAGATTACTAGCCCTCCGTAAGGAGAGGACCTCTCTCTTCTTCACTGTGCTCCCTTTCCTCCTCTGTTGTTTCCACCCTCTCACATTACAATAGCTGCTGAAGGACTTACCTGTTTCCCTGCAGTTTTTCTGAATCTCTCAATAGAATACCTGCACCCTAGCAGGTATTGAACGTCCCCAAAAGAGAGATATGGCAGTGCTGCAGTGAGCAGTGTTCTCCTCTTCTGAGACCACCATGCAAACTGGGACCAGTGTAAATTAGTCCTTTCACTTGCTCAGTAAGAAGGAAAGATGTACATCTTCATGCTCCTCTTACACATATCTGTATTTCCCTTCCTCATGAATGATTAATTATACTCAACTTCAAACAACACAGAATCTTACATTGAAGAATGAAGCACAAAATATCATGATACGTTTCCTTGGACACTGCATAAATCCCAGTTGCCTGTGTACATTTAGTCAAAGTCTTTAATTTCATGACTGGATACTACTTTTGCACTAGAGCCCCGCCTCGAACCCTGCACAGAATAAACAGTGCTCACTGAACCATAAGTTATTTAATCTTTCATTCAATCCTTGCCTTGCAATGCATGGACTTATGCCTTATTTACTATTAGGACTATACAAACTCTGTTCTGAAACCTGAATGACTGATTTCTTCAAAGGCTCTCTCTCATTTTTCCTTTTTCCTGTGGAGCTCATCAATGCAGTCTGATGAATGCCTCTGAGGTGAGGCATATATTCCTCTGATAATACCTGAAACATTGAAGACTTCATTAAGTATTGGTGTTTGGTGTGAAGCACAGATCTTTCAGAGTATTGATCATTACATAGTCTTCATATCCAAAGCACAGCCAACTTTCACTCATCTTAAACAGAAAATGGGGCAGCTGGTTCTCAATCTAGATACCCAAAAAACCAGGAACATACAACTAGTAGCCTATCTAAAAACTTTAAGAAAACATTGTCAGAACTAGTCTGAAGGTGGTACTAGGTCCTTTCAGAATACCTCCCTTCTCTTCCACAGTCCTCCATCCCATCCTCCATATGTTTATTGACAATGACTGCATCACTGTACAGTCCTGATTCAAGTCTAAACCAGGTCCTTCATCTGCCTTGAGAAAAGATTATATTTGGGAGTGGAGGGAGAACCCTGAAAAGACAACACAACTCAGCCTTTTAATGCTGAGATTTCCTGACCCTGTGGCAATTGATTTCATGATCCAAATGCTCTTATTATATGTATTTTATGTAATTTCATGTGGATTTGTGGTTACACTTCAATGAGACATCAGCAAGCCTGGAACATTCCGGTGTATCAAATAGCCTCAGTTGCTGAACTAGCTGGCAGCAGCAGCTGGCTGCCATCTTTTGTTTGGACAAGCAGTAGAGAAGGAGAACATGACTTACAATTTACCATGGGGTTTTGCTAGCATTTGCTACCTGTAGAAAAACACTAAGACTTGGGAGTAATGCACTCCTTTCCTGTGCTGTAGGAAAGCTGTGCTCTCGTGTTCATGTCCTTTTTGACATGCTCTTCTCTCATCAGACAATCCTGCACTCCTAAATCAGTGTCTATCTTGGGCTTTCCTCATCTAACCTTTGTGCTTGTTCTAATTCCCATACCATGACGCTCATTCCCAGTTCCTCCCCGAAACAGCCTGGCAAAGCTCAGTTTCATCCTGCAGTGGTCTAAGCAGCTACACCAGACTTTGCCATTCTCCTTTGCCATCACTGCTAGACACTCTTCCAGTATTAAACTCCTCTTTCCTCCCCCTCTTCCTCCCACTAACATCCTCCACTCTCACTGCCTGACCTCCAAGGCCCCTCTCCCCACTCAAGTTCCCCCCAGCTGCTCACTGACACCCAGCGGAGGAACCCCAAAACATGGCCATAATTTGGCATGGCTGCTGTTTCATGCTGCCAGGTGAGGGGCAGGCCAGGGCAAAAAGGCAGAGAATGGTCAGTGCCTTCCTGGATCTTCCTCTGCCATGTCCTCCAGCTTTAAGAAAATCTGTGTGAGCAATGTGTTCAAAGTGAGCTACACAGAAGAGAGGGAAACGGTAATTGCTTTTGTTTAGGGCTGCAAAATAGAATTCATGAATAGAAAATGAAGCAGTAAGAATAAATATTGTGCTCAGGAAATTCACAGGAATTTTCGTTGCCCAGTGTTTCATTCTGTGTTTGGGAGACACAAACACAGAATTGTTTCACAAAAAGGAGGCAATACTGGAGAGGAAGATCCAGCTGAAGTGTTGGAATAATGATTTTTCTGTGGATTATTTACCCAATTGTATTCTATGCTTTGTTTTGTTTCCCCCCACAATTATTTTGGGGGGAAAAGAAAATAACAAATATTTTCTTTGTCTTCCCTTTCTTCTCACCGCACTGCTATGTGGATTTTGGCCATTCAATGACAAGAGCAGCACCATCAGAAATAGGAATAATAACATTCCACAAGGGAGACAATACAATAGTACAGCTAAGCTTTAGGAAGTGCAAGACTGTGTGTTTGTGCTCTCTATTAATCATATACCTTAGTGTCTTCCTAGGCACTTGGCCAAAAGGAGAAAGTTGTCAACTCCCTCAAGGTGTTATTGTTACAGCACCAGATGATGTATGCCCTCAGGTGTCTTGTAATCTAATAATTTATAGAGGAATGTCAAAGGAAAAATCTCAGTAACTATGGCAGTCATTTCTGATCATGAAGTCTTAACTCTGCTCCTTTGAGCTGATGCACTGCTTTATTCACAGTAATAAATGTTTACATAACAAAGGAACCACATAAAGACTATATTTGGTTTTGGCCCTTACTGCATGGGAATAATCTCTAAAAAGGACAGTTTATAGCTCAAAAAGAACAAGCCCAACAGCGGATGTTACAGGTGTGTAACAGCTGAGTTCACTATGAACCAGTACGGTTTGCTTAGTTATGTCTTTCCTTTCTGTTAATAATTTTGATAGAGGGAGAGAGGAAATGGGAGCAATGTGCATAGGCACAGGCAAAATGAGGCCAGGTGGGGAGATAAAGCCCTCGGTGGTTCAGCCATGTAAGCCTGGCTTTGTTAGCAGAACAAAACGAAGCAGTTGAAGAAAGATGGGTAACGTGCCGGCCCTTTAACCTGGGGAATTCTTCACCTGCTGAAAAGAGGCATTGGGGAGACAATGAACTTGTTCCAGGTGGAGGCTGGCTAGCCTTACAGGGAAAATGAAGCATAGTGGAAATTTCCACTGCCACTGCAGTTCGTTATCTTGTAAGAGGGGCACTAGCACAACCCAGAACACTGTGCTCACTGCAGAGGGGAAGGGGGAGCCAGCTGGAAGGACTACAGTGAGGGGACACTGTGCTTAGGATCATGCACTGGGAAAAGTCCACATCTGGAAGGGATGTGACTCTACAGCAGTCAAAAGGTCAAGAGCAGGAGAAAGGTGTTGCTGCAGCCAACTATGGGATTTAAACTATACTATTACAAAATGCACATAAAATGTAAGGGAATTCCCCCTACAATTGTTGTCTTTTAAGAGAAAATTTCATATTGCTGAACAATCCTTGTGCCTGTGACAACACATGAGCGTGGCAGATGCACAAAATAGCATCTTTTGTTTCTTTTCACCAAAGGCAGGAAAGAAAATCAATGACAGAAGGACAGAGTCCTATTGGTGAGGCTGCACGTCAAATGAGTTCAATTTTGGGCCCCTCACTGCAAGAAAGACATTGAGGTGCTGGGGCATGTCCAGAGAAGGGCAACGGAGCTGGGGAAGGGTCTGGAGAACAAATCTCATGAGGAGTGGCTGAGGCAGGTGGGCTTGTTCAGTCTGGAGAAAAGGAGGCTGAGGGGAGACCTCACTGCTCTCTACAACCTCCTGAAAGGAGACTGTAGCAAGATGGGGTTCGGCCTCTTCTCCCAAGTGTCAAGCAACTACCCCTCTCACCATAAAAGGGGCTTATTCAAGAGCGCTAACTTTTGTATAAAAGTTGCTCCAAAGCTGATGAAACTTAAACAGTCCACAAAACAGACAAGGAGTGCCCTGTTATTCATAAATGACATAAAAGTTCCCCATTTTTTTGAGGTCTTGCTGACTGATCTCACAGTAGAACTCTCTCCCAAAAAAGCCATTGCTATCGCACAACTCCACTTTTACCTTTACATATTAAAGAATGCTTTAAGCTGGGCACCACCATGCTGGACCTGAAGATACACAGGGAAGACGTCTCCTTCCTCTTCTCATTTCTGCCTCGTGCCAGCAGTGGAGCAGAAGTCACACGAGCTTCATTTAAATAATTCAACCATCAAGAGAAAGAAGTTCCTCTCAGTCTTTGCCCCAGCTCTGTGAATTTTATGTAGTTTGGTTCAGGGGTAATTTGCACTTTGGCAATACCAAACTGAAGACATATACCCTTACTTACAGCTCAGTGTGTTACTCTAATGAGAGCTCAGAGATCCAGATGTAGTTTAAAGTCACAGCAAGTGCAGGTTTTGGGGTGGGAGAGAGACTACACTGAAACTGGAAAAAATGATCCCTCCCCCCTCTGTACTTTGAATCTCAGCACAGAACCAAACACCATTCACAAGTAGCCATTAAAAACATCCAAACAAAGCTCAAAGATAATCAAAAAGAAAAGGATCCTAGTGGTCTGTCTCATTACAGTGCCAGCTCCTAATAAATTCCAGCTAAAAACAGGAATTCCATTAATCCAGGGAGCTAATTAGGCTCAGCAACTCTATGTCAGAGCGAAAGCCAGATTCCCCAAAATCAGTACTGCCACTTGTTAAGAAAACATGCTCAATAAGTAGACTGTGATTACAGGAGAAAAAAAAAACCTGCAGTTAAAACCAATAATGATCCAGATTTTAAATAATTTAGGGTCTCTGCACTTGGCTAGGCTAACTTCTACCAAGATACACTCATAAACGGAAGGAAAATGTCTTCTCCCTCCCCATGTCCCTCCTTCCCTGGATCCCTTACTTGGAAGCATTACAGCAACCACAAGTTTGGCTCATCTTATCTGTATGGTTTAGTTGCCTTATATGAGAAGACAACATAGCTGCTGTGGAATAGCAAGTGGAGTAGCTCAGGAGCCTGCCTGCCTCTGCTCTGGGCTGCCTGTGCCCTGACAGTGCAGTAGGAGTGCTGGGAAGGGAAGGGCTGGAATGCAGCTGAACAGTGCCTGTGCCTATAGGGCAGTCATAGGGGAAACCACATGGCAAGAAAAGGTATGCAGAAACATTCCCGGACAATCTGCTGAGGGCACGTTCTGGAAAGCACCTTCACGCCAGCCCCTCTGGAGGCTAATATTAGCAGGAGCAGAGCAGACACCCAGTGAGGGCATTTCCACCAGCCCTGCATGAGCACGGAGAGGGCACACTCCCTTTGCTCCGCGTCTTTCCTTCCCCCGCTGCTGCGCCCAGCTCCCGCTGCCTTCCGAGGGCCAAGCAGTGGGCAGACTAAAGCAAGGCTCTCCACTCTGTGTTCGAGAGGCCAAGCAAAGGGCTTCTCTGTCAGGGGGCCTCAGCTCCCTGCGGCCGAGCTGCTGGCAGTCTCATGGCGGGGGTCACCCGCGCTGAGGAGCCACGGGCGCTGCAGGGAGGGCAGGGCAGGGCAGGGCAGCAGCCACCCGAGCTCCCCCTCGGTGCGAACAGGCACCTGCCTGCCGGGCTGGCCTGGCTCCCGTGTTACCCTCACCGCAGGTGGCTCGGTGACCATTTCGGATGCCGCCCGGTGAATGCCCCGTTGTGGCGATTTGGAGCGGGGACAGAACTCGGAGCGCTGCCCGGGCCGAGCTGTCCACTGCCGCACCCTCCGGCACCTGGGAGCCCGGCCGCGAGAAACAGCTCCCTGCCCTCCGCTGCCAGGAGTGCTGGGATTCAGATGTACCCAGGGCGCAATACCAGGGTTGTTTCCTCAAACGAAAATTAACTTCAAATGTTTGTAATCGATACATGAATATTCATGATCTTTTGGGAGGATTTCATAATTACTTCATTCTGCTTAGGCTCATTTGATCTGCAGTAGTGACAGCAGTAGTTTACACTCCTTCATCAAGATGCCAACAATTTGGCAGCATGACCTTCCCAGTTTCCTGTGCTGGAGAGCAGCTCTAGTTATTCTAATTGCAATCCCAAATGGAGTGGTACCTGAAAATAAATTGACTGCTGTTCAGTTTTAGAAACCACTCCACTTGGCACTGCTCCTCATGTAAACAGATAACATCTCCAGGAAACTGGGAAGGTCACTCAGCAAAACACTTCGCATTTTGATAAGTAAGATTTTATATGTCAACCTCCTAGAGCCTTCAGCCTGCAGCATTATAGCAGAGGGCAGTAAAAGTGCACATACTCCCATGTGGAAAGGGGAAAAAAAAGAAAAAAGAAGGCAGACTTTGGCTGTCATTAATGATATGCAAATTATACAATTCATCTATGCCACTCATTAGATATATTCCCCAAAGAAAGTTAGGCTCAAGAGTTCATACTGCCTCTGCACCTGCACACAAGCTTGCCTTATCACCTTCAGCAATAAACTTCTAGGCTGTTGGCAAATTTGAAGAAAGTTTGAGAAAATAATATGCAGAGCTCGAAGATAGTAAGCCTCTGTAAATGCTGTAAGGATTAGCAGCTGTCTGGATGGAGAGAAATGTTATTTGTGCTCCCACAGAAATGAGACAGATGCCTTAAACTCCATTCTTGAACACACCAGAGAAAGCACACACATGAGAGAAATTCCGAAATACAGGAAAACTTTAGGCCAGTATTTACACCCTCTTGGATGTCAGACTGAGAGACAAGTTGTTGGAAACATTATGTTCTTGATGCTGGTGCTCACAAAACTGTTCATTTAGATCAACAGCAAAAAAATATACACTTACATGATATTGGGTCGTGACTATAAACTGTCAAAACCCAAAGTAAAGCAGTGAAATTATTAAACCCTCAGCATTAAAGCAAAAAAAAGTCAGAAGCCCCAAGTCATGCTTCCAGTTCAGGCAATCAATTTAATACCTTTTAAATTTCCTTTTCACATACGGCTCCAAATTGCTTCACAGAGATGCATGAAACTACTAAAACCTGATAAAAGAAGCAATTCCTGCCCGTTGTCAAGGAAGACGAACTTTGCAGCAGCCAAGCAATCTGCAAACTAGGATGGGAATTAAGCAGGTGAAGCAAGTTCCAAAAAGGAGGAACTTTTAATGTGTCATCTCCCATCTAACAGCAGAGACACACTGGCCTCATTTGCTCAGCTCCAAACCATCCACAAATTAAAACCCCATGACTTCCATTTAGGAATAATGTATTGGCATGTACAGGGAATATGAACAAATCCTAGACAACATGCATAGCTGTCTTTCTAAAAATCAGGATAAGTAATAGGGGTAAGGATGGACTTAGCTGTCTGACTTTACATGTTCTTTCTCTTTAGAGAAAAGTAAGAAAGCTGACCTTCTCCATTACACCTATTTCTTTAAAAACCTAGGACCAGGAAGCCAATTGTACTTCAAGGTCTCAATTGACTTTACTACTCAATATATCATTTTAGGGTCAAAATAAGTTTTTTAGACACCTGCAATGATGCTTGCAGAACCTAATGAACAGAGCACTCTCTGGCCTGCAAATCCTTGGCCTCTATATTTGTACTGCCAACAGTCAATATGTGTGGGGTGACCTTGTCAGGAAGCGGAGAGACACCAAGAACTCCATTCACATAAAAATGAATGGCTATCAGACAGCCAAAACTTTCATCCACAGATGGGCTGAGCTACTCACACAACTGGCTGATTTAGAGACGTGATGAGACAGGCTGAGCAACAGCAGTGATGATGGTGACTTGCATGGCAAATAAAGATCAGAGATGAAGTCCACAAACCAGCCCCAAAAATTAAGATTTTATTAACTGAAATCCACTGGCACTGTGGTCCAAACCCACCTGTCACTGAAATCTCCAGAAAAGCTCCTATAAGCATCATCAGCATCTGAACTGGGTTTTTACAGATTTAGTGACAGGATACGTGAGACAAAGAATAAACCGGTCCCTTCTGACGTCAAATACACAGCACTGAAATTAAACTGTGGAACCACAGGCAAGTTTATGATGACAGTTCTGGCAGCACAGGACCAAATCTAGCAGCTGGTGCATGGCAGTGGGAATTCTGTCATCTATAAACACAGGCATAAGGAAACTAAATGTTTGATTCTTTTATATCTCTCGCACTCCATCATACTTCATTCACAGAGGAGCCTAAATAAAACCTGAGGGACTCCAAGCTATGCAAGTGCTGTAAGTGTTGTAAGTAAAAGTTGCAAACTTGGTATATAAATATTTTTAATGTATATATTTCCTATTTAAATCAACTGGAGATAAGCTGTATCAATACACTTATCTTCATCCATGCAGCAATTTAAAATATTAATGATGCACATACATTTTTTATGTTATCTGAAGTTTCACTCTCCCTTTAAATGGATTCTTCTATTTATTTTGCCCACTATAGTAACATTGATTAGACAAGATTCTCAATAGGCTTTTGTATTTCTGACACTTCAGAGATCTTACAGCCTGCAACAGCAAAGGAAAGGAACTCTTTTAAACTTGCTGGTTAGCAATTGTGACATTTGTACTAATGAATGTTACTACAATTGCTTGCAGTTTTACCTGTGGTAAACAGAACATGCTTTAGAGCTCAATATTATATCTATTCTGCTCAGAAAAACAACTATAAATTTGAATATTTCCATGTTAACAGCTGCCTCTCCACAAGATTGGTAGTCAGAACAGAGTTGTAAGTGGCAGAAAGCAATATACAATACTAAAGCTTGTATGTATTTAGTTTTAAATCACAAAAAGACCTCTCTTAAAGGTAGCTGTTCAAAATCCAAGAAGCACTAGAACAAAATTCAAAGGTAAGCTGAACAAGTCTTTCACAAAAAGATCCTTTCAAACTTTAACTGTCTTTAAAAAGCCTCAGACTGGAATCATTCACAATGTGCCTGGAAGGTCCTACTTCTGTTTACAAAGCCGCTGCTGATACTCAGGAATTCCCACAGCTGAAAATAGTTGAGGCTTGAGCACTTTTTGGCAAAGTACTTATTTCAGCCTTACACTCTATCCTTGGCATCTGCTGTTGAATTTAGCCAGACAGGATGCTATAAGGACATTTAGCCTCAATCAGTATGGCCATTCTTACATTCTTAGAATTGGCTTATAAAGGTTTACAGCCCGACTCTGCAGCCTCCTTCCTGCATCCCCTCTGCATGCTTGCTGTGACCTCCTAAGGACACAGCAAAGAGTTCCTCAGCATTCAGTCAACCCAGCCCTGTCCAATGTGTCTGGACACACAGAGAGGCCAACAGGAAAGACAGTCATTCTGGCAAAGACAGTGCATGGACAACCACCACAGGGGGAGAAGGAAGAAAGAGAAATGCATTGCTTGGTCCTGTGAGCCTAAGCCCCCTGGGACAGCATCAAAGGACAGGTGATGCCTGGGGTGAGAAGGAACTGAATTATTAGCTCCTGCCCCTACCCAGTACAGAGAACCATATAATCCTCCTTAAGCATTTAGAAAACCCACCTTTAAAAACATTATGGCTTTCTAACACTGCCCCCACACATTTCCATTTAGTAGCGGCATGCCAACTACTTTTCTATTTGCTCATGCTCTTTGGTTTCTACTGCTCTGCCTCCCCAGGGATTGGAATGCTCCTGCCACACGTAGAGACACATGCTCTCTATTCCTTAACTCTATTTGGGTATGCAAGCCAAATTCATTTAATCTTTTCTCATGTGAAAGACTCCCCTTACCAGACTTTCTTGTACTCGTTTCAGCCTGAATTCATTCTTCATTTATATGGGAGACCAGAGCTGCACCCAGGAGAGGAACTGCTAGCCCCTTGCATAACTATAACTATTTTTCTGCTGTCATTCCTAATGCCTCCTCAGCTTTCATTACCTTGTCACTGTTAGTTTAGCTGTGGACACCTGTGATCATTAACCAACACGCCTAAATCAGCACACACCCCCATCCCCCTTCTAGCTGATGAGCTCCCAGATTGCATCAGAAATGATTAGCAGTCCATCAGGGCATGCCCTTGTATCAGTGCCATTTGTATTACGGTAGCCCTCGAGGTCCCACAGCTGCTCCCATCTGATGTTCTGATCTGCTTTTGCACAGATGATGGCTCTCAGCTTTGTGTAAGCAGTCACTATGATTAGCACGCTCCTGCTTTGTGTGCCAATGCTGCTGGTAATAACACTAAATAAAACCTCTCCCAAAACTGGTCCTTGAAGGACTTTCCTGGTGGCCTTCCCTCTAGTTTGATAGCTCCCACTTCAATGCTAGCTACTGTTGTCTCTGCAATCTTCACTACCTCATGCATCTTACCGCTCCTTGTCGTCTTCAGCTTAACTAGTAAATTCTCAGGGGACACCAATTCAGGCATTTACTCAGATCTAGACAGATTGAATTTCTTTCACCTAGACATTAGGTACCACATCTGCATAGAACAGAGGGTGACGGCTGTATTCCAAAGGCTGTATCCAAATGTATCCCCATCTTGAAAGGAGAGTTGAATTTAAATGCAGAGACATCTGTTCCAGATTTCCTGGTCTTCGGAACAGGCAAGGTATTTCAAGGCTCACCATCTGTGAAGGCAGTACTTGTTGTCTGGATTTACTTTAAAGTGAGTTTCAACTCAGGGTTTCAGGATTTGTTCCTCTCACATCTGAGTGCTAATACCAAATTATTGTTGCAGCAGGACTTTCTTAACATCTCAGTATTAACTTATGCAGCTATTGCACTAACAAAATTTGATCGTTTAATGCAGATGATTTAGCAGTGAACTCATTTAGCAGTGAACTCCTCTCTTTTCTCTATTCTTCCCCCTCCTCCTCCACACACTGATGAGCAAATCATTTAGAGAGAAGTTTGTCTGCTGACTGTATGAATTTTACTCAGTAGGAAAATACATTCATGTAATTGCATTTCAAATGGTGAGGATCTGAATAAATGAACAACTTGTTCTATGAGTAGAGGAAGTAATGAAGGCTAGTTTTCCTGAGTTTGTGTCCTATGTTACCCCATTTTCCATACTTGGCTGTCTCCTCTTCTGCATAGTTCCTACAACCCCACCTTGCTGCATCCCACCTGACTCACCTCCTTCAGCTGCAGCTCTGTCCTCTCTCCTTGTTAGCTCGTGGATGCTGGCTGGCATTTGGCTCAGCTGGCTGGCAAGCCAGCATGCAGTGGAGCAGTGTCATCACACCTTCACGGCCCAGCCTGCTTCTGTCCCACCCCTCTCTCAGTCTCAAGAGTCTTGCACAGACCTCAGATATCTAAAGGCCTGTGCCTGCATTAAGTCTGACTGGAAATGGTCAATTTAACAGCCAATTAAAAAATGCATTTGGATGACTAGCAATGAGATTGTGTGACCATGTATACTTTAGCCTCTCAAGAGATAGCTGAAGTTCTCTCAGAGCACTCATGTCAGAGCAAGTTCTGCTCACAGAGTTTGTCTGGGTTCACAATTTGGAAGCACAACATTGTGCATAGCAGTCATTCCCACCACCAGCTACCGAGGACAGACAGGACATTTCCCGTATTAGCACTATGAGAGTGATTAGAGCCACCTATTTATAGCTGTGCAGTGAAAAAAATCTCAGCTCACACATGTCAAGTTAGCCAGGCTTTTAAGTCTTTCCTATCCAGTGGCTTAGATTATTCCTGCCTTATAATTTTTCAGATCCATGTTATGACTTTATATCCAATTAATTCTGTGGGAGGACAGGAGTTCTGAAATGCACACAGAGGAATCAAAATCATTAAGAAATGGACTGCTATGAGAATTCAAGTTGTCATTGCATGGTTAATATTCTTCAGCAGTTCAGGTTTAAGGGGGTTTTTTTTGTGTTGTATGACATATTAAATACATAGCAAATGGCTTAAAGGCCCTGTTCTGTTTCCAAAGCCACTACTGTACCAATTTTAAGAAAATAATAATTACCCAAAAGGGACCAGAGAAGTTTTGACAACCCATGAACCTTCCCTCAGCACAGCTGATTTGCATATAGTATAGCTAAGAGGTGTATTTGACCCAAGCATTTACAATTAACCCTTAACTTGTCATATATAAAGAACAGCTTTATTTTCATTTCAGTGATTTTGTCGCACTGTAATTTCAAGAAACACCAATTAGCTATCAAATGCTGACAACTTGCACTTAGCACTGATTAGGGCTAGATATGAACTATAAACCTATCACATTACTATAGTGCAACAGCTCATTACCAGTCTAGCTTTCCTAGCTAATCTTTTCTACTAATTTTTATTTAGGGACCTACTGGCCAGCTCATCTGAAAATTATACGCTAATGATCCGCAAAGAATTGAGAGCTCTAAATGGTAACATGGGAGAAAAAATAATTCCGTTTGATCTCTTTATGTTATGATAGATGCCATTTAATCAATTAGGACAGCAGAACATATCATTCCATTCCAGACCTGGCAAATATAAAAGAAAACAGGAGAGGGTGAAAGCTTCACACGTCTCGACCTTCTCCACAATGCAAAAGAGCACCATATATAGTATGAGAGAATGTTTAGGAGCACAGTCACTGAGACAGCAGTCAAGACACTGTTTCCTGTGGGTCTCCTGCAACAGGGGCTTGCCAAGGATGTGACTGCTGCTAGTAGAGGGGACCTGTCAGAGAAGGGTCACAGCATTGTGCACTGTGTCCTGTGGAAATGTCAGGCATCCTGGGGTGCCTGCTGCCAGTTGAGCCTTTGGAAGATTTAACATGGAGGGCTGTGCCCCTGGAATGTCCCAGAATCAGAAATGCAGCTTACAGTTATGCCTGCCTCCTTCTCCCCACCTGCTTGAGATTATGAAAGTATTTGAGAACCAAAGGTACTGCAGCAGTGACAACGAGTGTGTCACAGTTATTTGCCAGAACTCTATGATAAATCAAAGTTATTTGTGAGATACATTGGAGATGCAGAAGGAAAAGAACACTATGTGTCATAATGTTACCACTTGTTAATGGGTAGAAAAGATTCTAGATGGAAAGACGTAGGTAGGATCAGGTAGGAAAATGTGTCTGTTCCATATTCTGTTAAACTTGTGTAAATAAAGGGCATCATGAGATATGAAAGTCCTATATTTAATAACTAATATAAACAAATTGAGAGCAATGACAGAAATATTTTAAAAGCAGAACATGATCGTATTTAGGGGCTATCTCATCTCCTGCAGTCTCACTGAGCTGGAGATTCTTTTCTGAAGACTGTGATACTCACCCAACAATACCAATATTGTTTCCTGTGTTTACTGTTTCCAAGGCTGAATGAGTCAAAAATAGACAAGATCACACAATAATGCCTAAAAAACCCCAAATTATGTCTCTAGAACAACCACTCAAACACATCCATTGCTGGTTGATACTTGTGCAATTCAAAACTTGGATAACAGCAGAGCACATTATGCTGAGCGTGTTCTCAACACTCATCTAGCCCTGACCTCAAGACAATAAGCCTTTAATATGCCAAAAACTGGACCTTTTTTTTCCTAAATATGGCAGTAGAGATTTTTTTCTTCCTATTGAGGAAGGAGCAAGAATCCCTCATGACTGCCCTTCTTGGAACCTGCACAGCAAGAGGAGTGAAGATCTGCCACTCTGCCCAGATTTTTAAATCTCCCAAAAGAATATTCTCTACATGAATATGCAAAGGTTTTCAAACTTAAGTGCCAGAAATGTTTCAGTATGAGCATAATCAGACCACAGGGTTGGGAGATGTTCCTTCACTATAATAAAGGAGCCAGAAGGAAAAAGCACTGTACAGACAGTCCTATTGCATACTATGAGGTTAACCAAGGAGAATTTACTCACACATTCAGGCACTGCAAAATGCAGTGAAAGATAATATGAGCAGCATATAACTTACAATGTCATCATAGAATACTTAACTATTTGTTAGATAAGTCCCTTTGTATTTATGGCAATAATCATTGGTAACATTTTTTGGATGGCTTCTGGAGAAATGAAAAAGTACTTTCAAATTATACAGTCTCAAAAAGGAGCTTATACGAAGCTTTAGTTAGTAGCACAATTAATGGATAATGCAGAGGGAAGAATACAGAATTCATTAGCTAATATGGATTACAGATTAGATATTAGTAGGAAACATTTGGTATTTTGTATTTCTGAGAGATGAATTAAGGTGAAACAATACACTGATAACACTTATTATGAAGCACACAGTTATTGGTTTTATATCTATATGGATATGAACACAAAATTATTAAGAAAGTTATTTGTGTTCTGAATTTTAGTTCCAATAGAGAGAGAACATAGCTGTTTAATGCATAAAATAGATGTGTAATCACTAGCCAAAATGACTCTCACATACCCACACTATTACTGTTAGAGTTGAATATTAGCTTACTATAAGTTCATACACAGCCTGCAACATTCTTTATTCATAGCCCACAGCAAAATGCTGCCTGTTGAAATGATCTGGTGTTTTACCTGTTCTCTGCTCTTCCATGGGAGGAATATGTTTAGAAACAGCAGGGTTTTCCCTATGATTAGGTATCAGAACAGCTACTAGTGTGATGCTCAGATTTCTTAAAAAAATCAAGTATTGTTCCACAGAGAAGCACCATTGATGGATGGAACCTGGCCAATGGAATTAAAATTTTATTTATACTATCTTTTTCATGGGTGTGATATAATAGCATTTTCAGAGAAACTATGAATTTTCTGGGGAGGATGAAAAAATCCATTCCAATTTTCAGAGTACACCTAACATCCGTGGTTGTGATACCGCCAGAGACCAGGTGAGTTCTGCTACAGTGCCACAGAAGCATTATGTCCCTGACCCTGCTGGGAAGAAAGTGACAGTCCCTCGGGGCATGTACATTCACATTCACAGCAGCCAGAGACTTCCTGCAAACAACATCCTCATCACCATGAGGCTCCCTGCACTGAGATGAGTGTGAGGAGAATGGACACGGCCCCTGCAAACGGACACAAAGGACTTTACCACTTGTGTAACCTACTTGATTTTTACGTCTGACACACACATAAACTATTCCAGGCAAAGGAGCTCACAAAGGACCGTGTCCTGGTTTCAGCCACATCAGACTGAAATCAAGAGTAGCTCAAAACCAATAAAAGCCACTGACTATAATGCCATTGCACACAACATACCCATCCGAAATGGCAGCAGTCACCTAACAAGAGAACAGCAAATCTGTTAGCAGCTTAACAGGCTTATTTTGTATTCTGTATGATGCAAAGATTCTAAAAGTTACCAAAGCACACCCTCACTTTTTCTGTAAAACCCACTCCACAGTAAGCAGCCCCAACATTAGCTGAGAAAAACAGGAGTGTTTCACAAATCTCACTGGAGCACAGTTCTCTTTCACATGTATTTTCAGAGTCAAATCTTATTCAGCTTTGATCCTCCATTAGCCCCTCACCCCCCCCAATAGTTTATACATCAGTGCAAGCTACTACAACTACAGCAGTTACTCTCAGTTTCCTCTGACATGAGAAGAACTGTCCTCCATCACACCAGTGATGTCCACACAGGAGAGAGAAGACCAGGATTCAGGTGGTGCCTGTTGGCATGATCTGACTGAGAACACAGAGCTCCTAGAACACTCTCTCCCTCTTGGAAAAAGTGCAGTTATTTCTCCAACACCATACCTTTGAAACCATTTTTGTTTGTTATGTATACATGCCAGCTGGGTAGCAGATCTGGATACTGCATCTAATTCCTGTCCTCCTGCACAGGCATGTAACTTCAAAACACTTCACTCGGAGCCTGTGAAAACTGTTGTTTGCAAGAGAGAGGGAACACAGTCTAGGAGCATAAAAGATTCTGCTACTCTATTTATAGCTGGAGGCAGACATGAAAATTGTGTTCAATCTTTAAAAGACTGCTCCAAGGAGATTCAAGTCCCACTTGCACAGAGATGATGAGGTGCTTTTAACAGCTCACCTTGTAAGGGGCTCCCCTCCTGTGTTCACTGCTGTCTCTGAGCTGAGCCGTATCTGTCTGTAACAGCACCCAAAACAGCTGCCACCACCATTCTGCTGCACAGCTCTCTGCTCTCTGGAACCAGCTGTACCAAAGGGAGCCACAAGGGCTGATATTTCTGGCAGTGTGGGCATATATTTTGTCATCGATTTTCAAAGGGAGTGAGGTTTTGTTTCTGACCAAGAGCATGAACTAAGGAATAGGGAGAAAACAATTTAGTAAATTCTACCATCTGTCAAAAATAACCCATTGGAAAATAATTTTAAATTGTAGTAATTTTAAATACAGTAGGTTGAACATTTTTTTCTGATGGGATGATAAGGCAAAACAAAGCTAAAAGAAAATACAGCTAAAACAGTTAAGTCTTCTGTCTGATATTAATTTTACTGAGTCTTGTCAGATATTGCTGGAAAACATGTCACCTGGATGGCGCTTATAAACAAAACACTTTAAAAATTAAAATAATCTAGCAAGTTCATCCTGCAGCACGAGAGAGGTAATTTTCATATTTCAGAAGATAGTTCTAACCAGCCTGCTTAAATCTAAAAAGTCAACGCATCTTTTAAAAAATCCACTTCACATCTGTTCATTGTGTATAGACCTGGAGGCAACCACCAGCCAAAAACTTTGATCATCCTGCAGAATCTGGTATCTGAAGAGCACAAGAGGATTATCTTTATTGCTTTACTCTCAAATGCGTTATGAAAATAACAACTTCCATGAAAAAACATCTTGCAGTTGTAATGCCATTCAAATACTCTTGAAGCAATAAGGCAAACTGGCTGAAGTATCCTCCACTTACAACCACACAATTCTCTTTAAAGCTTCTAGGGCCTGTCACTCCATTGAGAGGGTGATGTCAAAGAGAGCCCAAGAAAAGAAGGAGTTTGAAGAAAAAATGTTCAACTATTTGCCCAGAAAATGTAAGTAAAGGTTATGTTTATTTTTAAGTTAAGGTCACAAATACTATTTATATACATTGAAGTGGAAAAGAAAATAGTCCTGCTTGTGCCACTTCAGTAGTCTCAAATCCCCATTTATTTGGCAAGTTTCTGTATAAACTTCTTGAGCTCCAAATTCATGGTCACAGACCCATCTGCAACCAATCAATAGGTGATTGTACTTGTGCAGTTTTCACATTCACCAATTCCATCAATTATGTCCCTTGCAATTCCAAACAAACTCAACATTAGGTAACACTTAACCACATACTGGCTCTTTCAACAAATAAGCTGTTAATCGTCAAATACGGAACATGAAATATCCCTTAGCAAGGATTTGAGGATTATCTCATCTAATTAGATATAAGCATGTTTTCTAATCTGTGGGTTTAAGCCAAATCCCAATAAAAAGATTTCCATTGATTTACATTGAGTTTTGGATCAAGCACTGGGAGAACTTGATTTTGCAATTCAAAGAGAAAGAGACCTTAAAAAAAAGTGTAACTAGATGATGGAGGGAAAAAAGTGGTTAACTGAGTTAAATCATCTGGCACAGAAATGGACTGGACAGTCCATATCCCTGCTAGGGTAGAGTCTTGAGAAAGACACTGCTGAGACTTTCTGGATTTCTTTGATGTCATGCAAGTGTAACAATCCATCCAACCACTGGTTTTCAGGTTCCTAAAAGCAGAGTTGGTTCTAGCAGACAAACTAGAACACATTTTATTGTTTTTATGTATAACTGCCAGCCATGTACAGACACTTGACAATCATGGATGAAAATAAATTATGAAAAGGAAGTACAGCTATTGAAAATTGTCAAAGATTTGGACCCAAAACTCTGCATTGAAATTGCATAAGCCTAGCCCTTAACCCATCTTAAACAGTTTATTATGTAACTGGTAATGGATATTTTTTAGTTACAAGTTTATTTTGCTTTTAAATGATTCTACCAACCAAGTGTTCACTTCAGCTCTTGGGTAGTTATTCCACTAACAGGAACCCCTGTTAGCATGCTTTAAAGTTTATATTCCTCCACGTAGTTACTTAAAAATAAGAAATCATTCTGCCACTTTGTCTCACCAGAAGCAATTTTCTCCTCCTGTGTGTACTCACATCCTTGAAACACTACAGAGTAGTTGTCATCTCTTCTCTCAGAGGGCTCCTTTTCCCCTTTTCCCTGCAAGCTATGAAGCTTTATTTCTGTCACAGTGTCCTTCCAGGTGAGAAACCCTTTCATTTCAGATCATTCATAATTCTTCTTGCTTCTCTTTTAAATTCTCTGCAGTCTATAACCTTTTCTCAACAATGAGATGCACAACTCCAAACAAGAAGCTATATACTGGCAGATAAATAAAAAAGCTATTTTCTTTGGTCTACTGCAGTGGAATGTCTTTTGCTCTGAGTCACACTGGTTTTGTACAAGCAAAGAAGGATCAATAGGGAAATGAAATTTAATTTAACACATCATATCCATATGCAACTATTCATGAAACTGGAGATAAGCAAAAATGTGAAATAAGTCTAATAAAAATTATTACATGCTTTTTGATAATTTGCTGCATTGTACAAGAGGTAGTTATTCCAAGGATATGACTATTTAAAAATTATTCAATTATACATGAAATGAATTATCACCACTTTTCTATGAGACAAAATGTATTAATGTTCAATTGAGCCTGAACCAGTGGTGGAACAGGTGAGAATAAACTGCTGGATACCCTGATTGAAGGTTCAAAATCGTATTTTAATGAATTAAGTGCAGATTAATTTTTGTACGAAATTACCACAATGGCCTATTTGGGTTCCACTCAACCTATATTTCAGGAATAACTGCACACTACTGGATTGCTTGTTCATTACCAGTCACATCTGTGCTGGCCCGAGACCAAAGTAGTGTCCTCCTGTGATGCAGCTATCTGCTGCTCATAGGAATGGCTATTTAAATGCAATTAGTAATTGCTGTTAAGTCTGACTATAAACCATAGCACTTCCCTTCTCATTTCATTTTGCAGCCCATCATTATTTGCTTGTTACAGTATCCATGAAGTACTAATTTGTTGAGTGGTTCAAAGAGCATTCAAAGAGATACTTCATGAGGCCTGATCCTTCTCACTTGAATGCTTGTGCAGAATGGAGTTTGTCAGCTGAGGTCTGTTGTAAAACTGGTGCAACAGGAGTTCAGGCTCAGTGAATGCAATGTAGCCACTCACACCCACTACACATGTTCGCAGGCAGCACTGCTCCAATTACTGTCACACTGCCACACTGGCAGGACTGGGTTGAAAACCCAAAGCTGGGGAACGGCAGCTCCACTGCAGCTTTTCTTTTGAGGATTTTGTCTACTATCTCTCATTAACTTGATGATGAAACACAATGCTGTAAGATGTGGGCAGATAAAGCTCAAATCTGCCTTATCAGCTGTACAAACTATCCTACAATAAAGTGCATCACTGATGAACACTACAGCAGCAATTGCTGGAGCATGCAAACCCGTCATCCGCATGCTCTTGAGCTGCTGATTAAATTACTCTAATAAAATACAAGAAGATTTCCTACATTCACAGACGGTGCATACCTGATTCCATCTACTTTATGTAGTTCCCTGGAACAAAGAAGGAAATTGCCAGAAATTCAACCTAGTAAACTGTCAGATACAGAAAAACCCCAAAGGTGAACGTAATTTCCAGATGCTCCAAGTCGTCATTATAGGCGTGCTGACAGAGTTTCAGTGCTTGCGCAGGCAACTGCGCTGCACTTGCCCAGTGTCAAAGAGCACGCACCTAAGGCAGGTCCTCTGCTGGTATACGGTGGCATTGCTCCAGTGGCTTGTGGCTGTTAGCCAAGGTTCTAGTCCACATGACCTGGCTGAAAACATCAAGGAAAAATTATTTTGTTCCTGAGCAGCCCATGTTTTTGATAGCTAATTAGGAACTATTTCACATTCAACAAAATGTCCATTGACCATTCTCCTACACTCTCCTACAACTGGATCATTCAGCGGTATTTCTTAGGCTTATTTCTCTTTTTGAATAGGCTCATTTCTTCTTCCTTGTTTGCTTCCCAGTTCCTCTCTGTGGATTGTTGTCTCCTCTACACATAATTTCAGTGTCTCTTTGAGCTTTCCCATTCATTTCGGGCCATTTCCCAGCCCCGTGATTCTGTTTCAGCTGTCCCTCATGTCCTCATTTCCCCCCCTTCTTCTGCTCTCACATTTCTTTAAGTAAAACAGCAAAACAGTTTTTTGTCCACTTCTAGTATATACAATATTAAATTAACACATAAAGATTGGAGATTCTGAAGGGCACACCAGATTTTTTTTCTGAGGTTTTGTGTGATCTTTGTACTACATTCTCATTGAGGAGGTGCAAAAGTCAGGAATAGAAGGCAAAGATGAAGCAGTGGAGAGTACAAGTGATTGAAATTTCTTAATGAAAAACAAAACAAAAAAAAATCTAGTTTCAGGTGCTGATGAAGTAACCATTAAATTGATTGCTCATTTGCCATATAGTTCAAATGTGTCATTAAATTCTCATACCTAGTAAGCAGACATGGTTTTGTGAATCCAGCAAAGCTAGGACTTAGTACAAGCTCATGAATAAGGATAAAAACTCCAGTACTAATACAAATTTTAGTACAAGAACTGTATTTTGAACTGATTTTTAGCTGGCCTTATCTCCTCCTGAAAATTTTCCGCTAACGTCTTTTCTGAGAAAAATAATATAACTCATACTAAAAATTCAAAGACCAGGCATATAAACAAAAGATACCTGGCTTTTCAGTTCTTCTCACACACAGCTTTTACAAAGAGGAAACAACTGCAGATAGATACACCCATCTAAGAAAAGAAACTGAGGTACCGGATCCATCCAAACCCCATTTTCATGTTTTTCCCAATAATTAACTAACAATTTAAAGAAAATATCTGATATACAGTTCATTCTTTAGACTAGTATGCCACAACACTATAATCCAACACTTTCCCTCTTCTCTTTACTTAAAAGCAATAATATTCTGCCTTTGACCAAAAAACCCCTCAGATTCTGCATGCCATTAGGACTATTTATGTGAGTCATTAACTCTAAAGAAAGGGCAAAAATAGGGTAACAGAGTCCTAGCAATAGTGAAAAAGTATATAGTGCTTTTTGCCAACTCTGAATGCCCTTTAAAAATCCTATTTGAATTTTTTCTAATTCAGTTTTATAAATGTGAATAAAGAAATAAACACCTAAATAAATTATTTTCCAAAGGTCATGCAGAAAGAAAGAATAGATTAACCCACGCTTTAAGCATTAGATTAGACCTTAAAACATGGTGGCTCTGCCATGAAGCCTCTTGTGCAACCTCGCACCAGTCACCTAATATAATTTGATTTTCTGCAGATAGGATTGAATAAAACAATACCAGTGTGTAAGATCTGGGAGGAAAAACAACCATATGACAGAGAAGCAGAAGTGCCAAGAATAAACTTCATGTTTTTAACTCACACCCATCTATTTTACAGACAAGACTCCTTCCTTGGATAAGCATAAGCATGTAGTTCAAAATACAGGATGCCTCTACAAACACTAGCACATTGGGATAGCACATTAAGAGAGAAGCCTATTAAATAAAACAAGCAACAATTTCTGGAAGAGAAATTCATACAGCCTTGCACTTTTCTAAACAGTTTTCTTACATTCGCACAGTCATTAAAATGCATAAAAATGATTATTTCCAAAACAGCATTACCATGAATTATCACCACCCATGTTGCTTAGCAACTGGAGTAATTTTTGAATAGTGAGCTGTATAAACCAGTATTGGAGTTTGTGCAAATGGGTGTTCATTTGAGGGTTTAAAACACATTCATCTTGGAAATCAGAGGCAGATAATGCAGCACTAATATAAAACTGAAATTCTCTTAAAAACATAAAATGGCACTAACAATTACTGCATCTTAGCAAAACCGTTCTGCAGCAGATCTAAGCCCAACCATATTTGGTCAGTCCAGAACTGACTCCCTTGCTCTTCCTTGAGCTTGTGAGTGCCCCTTTCCAATTTTTTTGAAGTTATTTGACATTCCCATGGAGAAAATAATTCTTTCCCAGTCTTCTAAAGGATTCGTTCATACCTCAAGAGCAAAAGAAATTGGTGACATAAAATGGCAATGTATCTAAGTCAAACAAAAATTCTATTTTTATATAACACAGTGAGCTGGAAGAACTTAGTGGTTCATACCATGACAGAACAATGTGCTTATTAAGATTCAAAATAGGTCTGGAAACAGCGACAGTAATAGTGACAAAGACACCGAGATATTAGAGAGAGATTAAAAGTACATATATGAAAGATACAAACTCCCAGAAATCATGGTCTCGTCACTCATTAGCTGCATGTATTTCCCCCGTATAGGGATTCTCGTCCATTCTTCAGACCTATGTGAAACTTGACTTGAATACAAGACAGGATCCCCCAAACAATATCAAACCACATCATTTGATGTCTGAGAATTTCTACATTACTTTCTTACAACTTCAGTAGACAAGTTCCTGCTAAAGCTAATATCAATCTTTGTTACTATTCCCAAAATGGGAGTATACGGGAATCTTCCCAAGGGAGTAAGATTCCAGTTAAATGGTTTCCAAGGCTTAGTCTTACGGGTAAAAATTAAAGAAAGGCAACGTGCTGAAAAACAGCATGTGTTTTTCATACAGACTGCAGGTGGAGAGGCAAATTCATCCCTGGCACAAGCACAGAGACCGCTGAAGGCAATGCAGTGGCATCTGCTTACCCCAGTTATGAATCTGAACAAGCTTTTCCCTACAACTACTACCTGCGGAGATAAAGCTGGATACAAAACTGAAGCGAATTGAAGAGCCTGCAGTCTCTCAGAGTTTAGAGAACCAAATTTCTGCAGTAAGAGAAAACCTATGCATTGTGAGTTTCCAGGCTCCCAGGAAGCCATGCAGTGCCTACTGACAGGCTGCCATAAAATACTTAATGGCTGTTTAATAGCTCAGATACAGAAAAGATGCTCCATTTTGTCTGCTGCTCTGTGGAAATTTACTGAGACCACACACAATGTGCAGAGCTGTTACATAAGAAAACACTTCCATTGTTTTCCTTTGGTCCCACTCAAAAAAGGCAGTTAACAAAAATATAATTTTATACTTAGCAGTGAAAGAGAACACCCCTAGAGAAAGGGGAATTATCCCAGCTAGACAGGCTACTCACTGCTCTAAACAAGAGGTGCCACTGAACACATATCACCTCTGTCTGTGGTGGGGTGCTCAGCCTCTTCTACAGTGCAGCACAGACACACCCACATCTCCCATCCTCTCATCTCCACCAAGGAGCAGGACACATCTGTACTGCAGGATCACTGAGCTAATGGTGTCTGTGCTCATCCAGCCTCCAAAACTCTTATTTCCATTGCTCATGGGAAAAAATGCTTTCTGGATTCTTCTCAGCAAGAAGAAGAAAATGTTTTCTCCAAAATGTGCCATTACATTTTTCAAACTGTATTTTAAAAGTCCTCTTATAAAGAGGACATTGCCTCTGATTTACAGATGACCAACCACTTCTTTATACTCTCTGATATCTTCTTATACGAAGAATTCTTATTAGGAGTGAATTCAAGAGGGGATTGTGGCCTGAAGAGAGCTCTGATCTTCTTTCAGCAGTACAGACATTGATGAGAAAATATGCTTACATCTCTGGCTGTGTAGGCTCAGAAGTGCAACAGCTGGGAGTCACAGCAAAAAGAAATTGAACACGCAGCAAGTAGAAGATGTGTTTGGTAATGCTTTTCTTCTGGTCAGTCATTGCCAGGAAAGACAATTGTTGTATTTGGTAACTATTCCCTGTATGTTTAGTTCTACCCTAGCGAGCATCACTAACACCATCTTTTGTATTCTTATAGGTGACCTTCTCTTCAATCCATAAAACCCAACAGGAAGGAATACAGGTTTTCGATAAGCATTGTTTGAGTTACACTTTGTGAAGGGCAGAATTCAAGCTGTTTTCACACTATGCCTAGGTGCATGATCCATGAAATATTTAATGAATGTTTATACATGGAAATTTGGTTAGTCATTAACTGAATTCCCATCTGATTGAGCTCCAGGAATGGGAATATTTCCAGAAAGCATGTTTTAAGTCCAGACTGCCAAATAATTTTTTTAAATAAAGGTTGGAAGAGAAATAGAATTGTAGCCAATCTCAATTCATTTTTATTTTTCAAAATGAAGACAAAACGAAAGAAGCAATCTTGAATGAACATGTGAAAATAATCATATTCGCAGCCTTCTAAATGCTAAAAAGGGTAAAATGAATGGACTGAAACACTGCTCTGTGGATGACCTGGTTCATCCTCCATGTCATCCTGTTGTTCCTAACTCCCGATGTCATACACCTGTCCGTCATGAATGGTGACATTCACTGGCTGTTTGATTACAAGCTGCTGCTGGAAGCCATTCCCATGATGCTAGTTGCTACTCCCTAGGTTCTGGGCTAGAGAAATGCAATACCACCCACAAAATCAGAAAGTTCTCAATAGGAAGGCTGGGCTGCCTGGGCTGGGTAATGAATCCAAGCTTCCTCTCAGACCTGCACCCCCAGGACACATGGGGCGAGGCAGTGATGAAGAGAAATGAGCTCAAGGCATACCCACTAGGTGAGCAATTCCTCTCGTTTCCCAGAAGCCACCTGCAGTAGCAAAGGCCACTGGTCTACTCTGGCAAATAGGGCCTACTTCTTTTTTGCAAATGAAAGGCTGAGATTCAAACCATGCAAAAATAAAATGCAAAGTAACCTTAGATCACAGAAGGAATCTAATGACAAACACGCACGCTCATTGTGACATATATTTCCAAGAAAGTAAATTCCAAACAATGGACAGCAAGATAATTTTCTCTACAGTTCTGCATTATGGCAGCAATGTTCCTCTCCTTGGAACAAATATGAAATGCTCTCACATGCTTTGAAATATTAAAAAAATCTTTGAACAGTCACAGAAAACAAAACCCTAATGTGTTGAGCTTCAAACCTTAAGCTCTTTCAGCCACCTGGGTCCTATTTCAGCAGGCTTCTTCCTTTGAAACCTATTTGTAGGTTTGTAGCTACACAGTGTAGCTGCCAGGTGTAAGGTCAGATCAGGTGTCACTGAACCTCAGGCAGCTTTTGCTGTAGCTCAAGAGGGCTGCATTGACCCCAGCAGACTGTTTTCCTCCTTATCCAAATCTGCCTCAGGCCCAGACAGACAAACTGCTTTCAAGCATCCTCTCATTAGGCACAACCCAGACCACCACTTACTTGTATGGGATGTGTTTGCTTCCATTGACAAGGGCGAGGATGACATTGCCCAGCGCTGGCAAGGAGAGACAGAGGCCAGAGCTCCCCTCGCGGCTTTTGCTGAGCACTTTCACGCAGCTGCCCAGGTCAATAAGGTGCAAGCGGCTGCGACCTCCAGACACTGCCATAAACAAGGAAAGCAGACAGTTAGTGTGGGCCTCCAAAAGCAGCTTCCCAGGAAAGCAAAAGACTCACCATAATTTGTGAAGAGGAAACCACCCAGAAGCCTTCCCTAATTCCTGTTAGCAGACACAGCTGTAGGGGTCCTGCTAACGCCCTGTCAGCCTTTATGGCTGTACATTGCTGGACATTGCTGCCTACTCTGGACTTGCTTAAAAATTGCTGAGTACTCACCCACTCCTGCAGGCTTAACTCTGTGAGAGTCACCAATGTGACTATATTTTTTTTCTAAATATAGCTCTATTAGCCTGTACTTGAGTTGGCTCCGTTTCTCCCTGTCACTACTGTTTCTCTGTCGGGGAAATACAGGCGGGGAATTCCTGCTTAGTGAGTAAGGATACTTCTCTTATTTTTCCCATCCTGAATACTATATCTTAAGAAGATATTCAATTATTCAAGATGTTCAATTGTTAAGAAGATGTTCAATTTTAATTCAAGCCTATATTCTTTCACAGTATCATTTCAGCTAAGAAAAGGTTTGCCATGCCACAGGTGATAGATTGTGAAGTAGCACCTCTGTTCTAAAAACAGTTTCTGTAAAACTGGCAATAGACCTTTATTGGTTTTTTTCTTGTTTACTCTGTATCAACACACTACTTTCAGAGTGAAAAGATGCTACCATTGAAACACCAAGATTAATAGATATTTGCTCTCTTTAAAAGTCTGTGGTTCCTTATGAATCCAGGATGGGAACTATGTAGACTTTACAGAAGTGCTTCTAGCTCTCTACTATCTCAAGACAATTTCCTAGCTGAGTTTTTTGCATCTGATCTTGGACCACTCCTCCTCATTCTCAAGAGCTAGTTTAGAAGCAGTCTGTAGGAAAAGGCAGTTTTATTACTAGGATCTTAATTCAAAATGTAATAGCAATATACGAGGACACAAACACACCTTAAAGAGCAGCAGAAATACTTTCACATCTGAGTTTACCTCTATGCAAGTTAATTCACAGCCATTTTGACACAGGATCTCAACTTGCACACTTGGTAAGAAAAAAGAGAGAAGATGAAAGAAGACAGAAGACCTCCTGTGAAAGTGATTTATGAGATTTGAGAGTAACATTCCAAAAATGCATTCGGTATGTGTCAACAATTGCTAAAATACAGTGACTTCTGCTGCTTTAAAGTCCTTTTAATTCTTCAGCTATATCAAGTGTTAGGCAACACTGAACTTCTACGTATTCCCCTCACAAGAAAGTATCCCCACACACTATGGGCTCCTGCACTCAATGGAAAAAGTTAGGCTGCCTTGGGGAACCCGTAAGGCATCTGCACCTCTGAACTCATCATGGAGGACCTCTGTCTCCCCTCTAAGAGTCCTTAAAACACTTAAACTTAAAAAGTCCCTGAGTCCTCTAAGATCACTGTCCTCAGAAGGCTGAAATTACCTTACTTGTGTGACTCCCAAACATTTTTTTAGAAAAACAAAGAAATGCATTCCATTGCTACTGCAAATGACTGTAGGTGACTTTACTGAATCATATGTAATAAATATTGCTGTTGCTAAGATTACCAGACGTCAGGGAAACAAAAGAAAATGGAAGAAATCACTACCTTTCAAAAGCTCAGTCATATTGTTTCCACATATACTCCTATTACACAGCTTGAGGAAATCCAGAATAAGGTAACTTACTAGTTGTTTGTTTCTTATTTAATTTACACATTGAAGTAACATTTTTAAGATTGTAGATCCACTTGATTGATCTGAAAATGAAGTTATTTGTTAGGCAAGTTCTCCACTAATGTGCCTGGCTACTATAAAGGAAAGAAGTGGAACATCCTAACACTTGGTTTTTTGTCTATGGTCACAGAGATATTGCAGAGCTGACAGCTGAAAAATGACAGTGAGCCAGTTCTGCCACAATGTCATTTATTTCAATGGTGCTAAGCCTGCTTCATGACATTCCTGGTAATGAATCTAACAAGGAGGTAAGTACAGTACCAATGCCTTATTCTAACAGTCATTTTTTACCAAAATCACACATTAGCCAGCCCTTTAACCTCTTATCATTTAGAAGCTGTGTTTCTTTTTTTCCCCCTTCTTCCTATCCTTTTTTAATCCTGTTACTGGAATCTATATATCTCCACTATCTTCATGGGGTTTTTTTTCTGAGAAGTCCTTCATTACAGCAGGAGACAGTGATAATCACTAGGCGCCCTTTCTGAGCAGCTGGAATTCCCCCTCATTCAATTATCAGTGGGATCTGACCCTGCCTAGCTTGTAAGGCCACTCAGATATGGGAACTTGAAGACAGGAGTATGGTGTGGCCACGAGACAAAGATATAACTAGAGGCAGTGGGCAAAGCATGCCGTATTCTAATCCAACAGCATCATGTCTTCTTTTTCTGAAATTACAGCCACAAGAAAATATTTTCCCTTTTATTAATGGTGTTTGAAAGCAGTAGGAAAGGACTGTGTGTACATGTACTTTCGTGTAGTAAAAAGTATGGAGCATTGAATAATTGCAATAATTATTCCCTCAAAATCAGCCATTTTATTCCTATAAACCAGTCTGAGTACTCACTTTCTTCCTTTCCACTGCAGGGTCGTTAATTAATAAACCTTCAGTTAATTGAGATTTCTGCCTGCCAATTCCACAGGGGTTATTACTTAAACACATGCAAGCCGCATTCCCATTTAGAGCAACTTTCTGGTTTTCTCTCTTGTAAGTACAGTCAATGCAAATTTTCTTCATTTAAACATTAGACATTAATACTGCAGTGGTGATCACCCACTACACATCATGCCTTGCAATCTATTCCTTATTACCAATAACCTATGCAGGGCTAGGAGCTGAAACATATGCTGTTTCTGCAGAATTGCTTAAGCCCATGAATTTAAAGAAGCAGATGTCTCTGGTGTCTTTCAAGCAAACATTTTTCCCTGTAAAAAAATGATTATTTAAAAGAAAAGAATTTTAATGTCAGAGTTTTCTTTTTCAGCAGGGGCGCGTCTTATATTATACAAATCTTTTATCATTGGAATTTACTAAAAAAAATTCCTCTCTGTATATCTGCAGTCACAAACAATTTGGGAGACTTGAAACAGAAGACAAATATAATAAAAAATACAAATGGTGTGAGAAAAAAGAAAGCTTTGAAAATTACAGAAATACATATGTAGATATGGAAGCACCTTTTCCTCATTTAAAAGTGGGATATGGAAATAAAGACAAAAGCCAGTGAAAGCACACATGGCAAAGAGAGGGAGCAAGCCTATCTGAAAAATCCAGACCCTTTACAAAGAACTACGAGAGTCCTTTGCTCACACACAGTTGGGCCAGCAACTAAAATACCATGTATCTACAAGAAAGGGTATAGTTTATGGGTTGTCAACATCAGCTTCCCAGTTTATGGATTGCCAACATCAGCCACACACACTGCCCTATTTAGGTGCCAAAGAGGAACAGTTAACATGAGGGTGGCAAGGAATTCCGGTCACCACAATATTTTAATCCATGACCTCAAAGCTATCTGTAAAGATAATAATAAAAGCCAATTTGAAAAGCACCTTTTTTTTTTTAGATACAGAGGCCCACACAGGGCCGAGAACTGCCAGTAGCTCCACAAGAGCAACTAAACTGACAAAGGATGGCAATAATCCCCAGTGGCCTTTAATGGCCTTTGGTGGGTCTCCACCAGGCACGTGGACAGTCTGTCGGTATGAGTGGCCCCACTCCATGCTGAATGGAGAACTAATTTTCACCACTAAAGAGCATTGTTTGAAGGCCCAGTTTCCAGGCAGGCTTGAAGGAGACAGAGAGGAGAAAGAGGACAGCTTACTTCCGCCTTTGCCGCTCTTCTCCATGCGGTACTGGTAGATGTGCAGGGTGAAGAGCATGTGGGAGTTGCGGTGATCCTCCTCATCGCAGTCCCGCTGGCTGCTGCGGCGGGAGGCGATGGCGGCATCCAGGAAGAAGGCGGCCTTCTCTGCCGTAGGGGCGCGGAGCTCGCTCTGGTTCTGAAGCTGCAGTTAACACCAGGGAGAAATGGCTGAGAAACTCCCACACAGGTAAACACCACCAGACAACTTCCTTCAATCAACACACAGTGTAGATACACTGGCTTCTACTGGAACTGAAAAGGAGGAGGTGCCCAGTGGAATGAGACCCTCCTGACACTGGCAGTGGCAGTAACATGCCCTCCAGGAGCCCTCGTGGTTAGAAGTGGGAAAAAAAATTGTGGCAGACATGTCAATCTGAAACTCTAAAGCTGGTGGAAAACAGCAGAGGCAGGGCTACTTGTTGTCCTTCAGAAAGTGTTAGAAGGAAGCAGTCCACAGCTAAATCTCAAAAATAGCAGGACTGAAGTTTGTGTTCTGCCCCATGGCATATGAGGAGCAGCACAGAAGAGAAGCCTTTTCCTTGCCCCTTCATACCACAAGTTTATTACGCACCTGCTCACAAGCCAGGGCAATCCATTAAATGGAACAAGGCAGGTGATGTACATACATTCACATTTGCTGGACCTCAATCCCTGTCAGCAGCCTGCTCTTAGCTCTTCAAAGTGACAGCATAGGAGAGCAGATATTATTAACCCCTCCTAATGTTAGGAATGCATGCATGTTTCATGGCACCTAGGATTAGTTTGTCTGTGGAAGGGACACGTGACTGTGTAATCTGATGGCATTAGTTTTGGCAGTACATAGAACTGGCCCACAGCCCATAGGATAGACTTGTTTTGTCTGGCATAAAAACAGCAAGGAACTCCCTGTTCACGGGGTTTGTTCCCCTGCTATACAATATAGCTGACAGTTAAGTTCTCCAAAAGACAGTACTTCTGTTTTCTCTTAATGACCATTAATCAGCCTGAGGAGGGATAAAGCTGAGGCTGTGCGTGGAATTTGGTGACACACCTGAATACTAAGCTCCCTCAGGAAAGAGGGAAGGGGACAGGAAGTAGTTAACAAGGCCAGCAGAAGGCAGGCCAGTCTGTGGGCTGATCTCACTAATGTAAGCAACAAGAAAATGTGCATACTTGGAAAGGTCCAGTGACAGACAGTATGACATATGGTGATCATTCATTTGCTATACACACTGCTGATTCTGCATATCTGTATGGCTGTAATATAATATCCTCCCTTCCTCTGAGGATTTGGAGAATTCAGGTGTAGGACACATGACTCCAGAATGTCTTGTAAGCACACATAAAAAGGCTTCTTTCCTTGCAATTTAATTTAATAGTCTTTCACACTGCAGAGACCCATAGGCGTCTCATGGAGCTACCTCTTCTTCACTGATCTAAAATAATTCATTTTGTACATAGCTGTTCTGTCTGTACCTATGTGAAAATAAGCTACCATAATGGAATATTTATTATTATTGCTACTGTGCTAAAATACCTTAGTAAGGAATTAAGCTGCAAAGAGATGCTGGTTGTGACACAGTTATGTAACACATGCAATGTACATATGCAAATTCAGATCTTAACTGAGCCATCCATCACCCCAACGGGAACTGTGCAGACTCAAGTCTCTCATATTTACTACACTGCACCACTTACTGGATACCAGAGGGTGAGATCTCTTGCGATACAGTAAGTATTTCGTAAAACACTAAAGTCAGGAGTTAAGTGAAAACGAGAACCCTAATTGTTATTTAAAATCAAAACACAACTTTATAGTCCTTAGGTAGAATGGAAAAGAATGGAAAATATGGGCTAAGTATGCCTTAAAAGCTTAAACCACAAACAGATAAGACACAAAATGTATTACGTGCTGTTTAAAATCTCACAGTTCATGACTTGTGTGGATGTGAGTCATGATCTCTAGATGCTTGGAGCTGGATATAGGGTACATGACCCTGTAGGTCTGTTCCCTTCTCCCTCCATTCCCCACCCCGGAATAGGCAGGACTCTGCAGGTTCTCGACAGAAGCAGCCTTTGCTTTTCAACCTGAAAGAATGTTTTCAAGCTCCATCACCTTCATTTGCTCCCTCTTCATCTACTCGTACAAAAAGCAGATTTACTCCCTCACAAGCAGCAAAATTAAAGAATAGGTCCTTTTTCCCCTCAAACCGGGGTGGGGGGGGGGCGGGAATAGGACCGCTGAGAATTTCTCATGGTTACCCAGAAAATACATGAGCCAGTTACTCATTCCTGCTAAAACTCCAAACCTGAGAAGAGTTTAAGCTTTTCTTGACTTGCCCAGCTCAGGAATTTACTTCTTGGCAGCAATTAATAAGTAGCAATTAATGGTCCCTACAACATTGTTAATGCAAATGCTATAAATAATGTAGTTTATAAAGAAATAAACAGCCATATTAATGGCCTACAGCTATTTTTGCAGTACTGTAAATATTTTAGCTTGTTGTTTTACAAAAGAGAGTGCAAAAAAAAGTGGTTTACACTTCTTTCTTTTCTTTTTTTTTTTTTTTTTTAAGAATGAGGTAGATTTTTGTTTGCACTGAATGTTTTCACATTTTATTGCAAACACAAGCCCCTGCTCAGTATCAGTTATACCAGAGGTACAAATATTTAGGCCAGGAGAGCAGATGGCCCTGCAGCTGCAGATCATAAAGTTCTTGCATGTTTTAAAGTAAACACTTTCAAGTCTATAAACTTTATGCTCTGGGTAGTTCTTGAATTTGAACCATCTCAGTAGCTCAAAAAAAAAAAAAAGGTCACGTTACTTGTTTCAGTGTAAAATGAGTCTTGGATTCACCTGCATGCCACAAATGGGGTCTTCACAAAGGTAGACACCTGGGGACTGGCCATCTTGCAGGCTGCCTGTAGCCACTTCTGACAATAGGTCTCTCAGATTTTCTTCTTTCCCCCACACTTCCACTGCAGAAATCCGGACCGAGAAGCGCGCTCCTGTCTTCTCTTTGCGTTCATTGATCAACTTGAAGAGCCATGAGATGGCACAAGGAATTATGCCAAGGTTTTGCATGGAATCATCCTTCCCAATCATGGTGTATGACTTCCCTGTCAGGAATGGGGAGATGAAGAAAATATAATATCATTCCCAGGACCTTCACAGCCTTCTGCCAAGAGAGATTATCCTGCATAGCTTCATGAAAACAACTTCACTACAACAAGGACAGTCAGCAATGGGAAAATATAGGCAGGTAGACAAAGAGGACATGGAAAACGCAGATGAAATCTTGAGCTGCTTTCAAAAATCATTACCTCATGTATTCCCCTGACATCTCCCATTCCCAAGGCAGGGTGCTGCAGGCCCTCACTTTGCAACGCTGCAGCGTCTGATGTGGGTGAATCGTGGAGGAAATTGAGCAGAGCAGGAATGCCATGGTCTCTAAAAACCCCTACTTTAAATACTGTAAGTGTGGTATTCTTTCAATACCATTTTACTTCAAAGCACTAGATTATATTTCAAATGCTGAGTTGGGATTGACATAAACCTGGTCCCAGAATGATACAGATGTAACTTCATTCAGAAAAAAACCAAAAAAAACAACCAGGTATATGCAATCACTTGGTGCAGAAGTGGGTCCACAACAATTAATATTTCATCTGGGTCAAAACCATCCTCTGGTTTGGTATTTTTTAACTCTGCAATTATAGCTCTGGCTTTTCTGTGCTGTAAAATTTTGCTGATTCAGAACAGACATATCTTACACTGCTTTAGGTGTCACTACATATAATGTTTTCAGAGAAGTTTTCTAAAGTTCCTAAATTTACAAGCGAAATAATAGAGGTATACATCCTTTCAGACAAGTGCTTGTGGCTTCTTTACCTTATTTCATTTCTTATGTTGAATCTATGTGGAAAAAGATCAGTGAGGAAAATACTTCTATGCACATGTCTGTGTCAAGGTCTGGGTATGTCCATGGTTTGTGGAATGGTGGTGGTGCAGTTAACAAAGCAACTGCAGAGATTCAACTCGTGCTTCAGGAAAACCCTAGCTAGGATACCTCTCTAAAGGACATGTAGCACTTGTGAGATGCTGTTAACTGGTGGCTTCCGTCTCATTTGCAGTCTTATGTTTGGCAGGTCACATGGGGGTTAAACATCTAAGAGCTCATCCTAGTGTTACCCCTGCCTGGTCCAGAGGGGCCTTCTGGTGTAACTGGACCAGCAACCTGCTCCATTGATTGTACCAGACCTGGCTGCATTGCAGCATTCAGTGCTCTCCAGGTTTTGTTGCCTATAATTTGGGATAATCATGGCCTGATACAGCTTGATCTTCTTCACCACCTGCAAAACTGAATTATCTTTACAAGTTATATGTGTACATCTGTGTTTCTTTGAGACATTAAAGAATGGAGATCATTGCACACATGCAATAAACCCCTCTTCATTCAAGAGACAGTACTTTCAAAATACACATAGATAAGCATGAACAAAACATATGATTACTCTTAAAATCCAGTTATTTCAGAAGAATGGTGTGTTAATGATGATGATTCTCTATTTTATTGTCCTTCCATGAATACCTGAAATGCTACTGAAGCATGTCCAAAGTGTGAGTTTTGATCCATCAGTAACATTCAGTTAACCATTAGAATAAGATTTGTTGCAGACATGGTAGGAAGAAGTTGGTAATGAGTGAATAGTCTAATCAGGGAATAGAGTATCAATCAAACTATTTGAGTGCCCAGTCACAGCACTTGAAGAGAGTCAATCACAACCACCAATTCTTGAGTGAATACTCACAGCCTTTACACAGCTTGATAAAAGTGGCATTTGGGCAAACCCTCACCAACACCAAGCGCATCTGTAAAACTGTAGAGCACTATTGGACCATTCATTAACAACTGAAGACAATGCAAGACAAAATTGCTATACTATTTAAGGGATGAAATGAAGCAATAATTCAAAGGTAACTCCTGTTTCAAAGAGCATGCTGTCCAACATTTACACAATAAGCACAGTGAATAGATGTGTAAGTGAGAGGTGAAGATGTAGTACAAAATCAGGCACAGTGTACTACTTTCAAACGCAATTAATATACACAGACAAATGAAAGTTTGTTTTACTTAATCTAATAGACTAGCAATCCTGGGTTAAAAATATTCATTTTGCTGCTTGAGTAGGGAAATTTAGCAATACCAACCAAGCTTGGCATGACCAAAGCAGAACACGCAGCCATCTGCCCCATTGACCACAGACTGGATCACCTCAGCCACAGTCCCAGCACACACTTCAGCCTGTCGCAGGTATTGGGAAAGAAAAATAAAAATAAAAACAAAGGAAAGAAAGAAAATAAAAGCATTAACAATATTAAGGAAAATCATTATTTTCACTGGAAAGTGGTAGTAATGTCATCCATGCTCCAGATACCATGTTCAAGTATCAAAAATATCTAATCCTGCTTGTCTCATTCATGTGACCTGTGCTGTTGATGGGAATGACATTACTTGTGTGAGCACGTGAAGCAGAACTTTCGTTCTGTTTCAAGTAAGTTTCATTTGCTGATGCATCAGCATCCTTTGTGGGGTTAAAAAAAAATACACATAGTGTAAGGGGCCGTAGCTGGTTTGTTAGAACTAGGGGATTTTAAAACACAGATTTGATTAAAAAACAATCCAACACTGAGGAATTTTTGCAGGCTCTATTATTTGCTCAATTATGGACTGAGTTCAATTCCACTAGCACGTGGGTAAGGAATGTAAAGGGAACAAACAGCCTCCTCGGTATTAGCTAGGTGACATGACATTATTATGAGTCTTCTCAGCTTTTTGCAGCAGTAGACTCCATTCTGAAGACTGTAGCAGTATTTTAAGAAGTACAACACAGAAATTTACCCCAGGCATTTGTGGATTCAAGATTCAAGCAGGCTGAATGGTCTACAGTGCTTCTGCAGCAACTGCTTAACAACAGTGGATGAAACTCAATCAGAATTCACAGTTTAGGCCTTGATGGGAAGCACTTTGCATTTGACAACACATCATGTAAATTCACCCTAGTTCATGGCTATTTCTAAACTATCTCTACAACAGAAAATAAAATGGGCCAAGAAAGGGACTGTTCACAGGCCAGCCCCTTGAACTGCATTCAGGCATTAGTCTGCGAGGTGCTAGCTGCTTGGACCAGGGCTAGGTGAGGGACTGACCTAATGATACAATTATGTGACAGTACTTTAGATGGCCCTGTGTCCTAGCTCTGTCTAGTTTATGAATACAGAGACAGCCTTACAGGACTGTTTTCTAATTATACTTTGCAATATTATTTCACTCTTTTACTGTCCTCATGCCATTTGGCTAGCATAGTTCATCAGACCAAAGTCTAATAAAGATAAGGAATCTGAATATATACACATGAATAAAGACTTGTGGATTAAAATCCCAATCTTCCTACTCTAAACTGTACAATAGAACACTGTAAAAATAATCCTTGATCCCTTAGTTAATACAGGACTGCATTAGAGAACTGCAGTTCTGATCAGATCTCTGTAAACACCAAATAATAATATTTTATAATATACAGTAACTTGTTGATATTGAGGATTTTCCTACTAGGCACCATTTAGCACATTTATTGAATGTATAATCTTAGGAGAAATTATTTACAGTAAAGAATAAAGAAAGCACACCATTATTGAGCTAAAATTTGATAAACTGATTTCATTATTGATGATCATGGCAGATCAAATTCAGCCCTGGTATAAGTCCACTGAAAGTACTACTGCTGCAGCAGAAATCAGTATGGCTCTGGTGCACACTGTTGCTTAGATAACTCTTCTGATCATACCTGTGATGCATCTTGGGGGAAAACTGCATCAAAAGCAAACATCTTGGGTGGAACCTGGCTGCCCCTTTTCTGGAAAGCATTCTGACCTCCGCAGGCCAACGGGTCATACAGTGTGATTTGCTTCTTACGGGGGTCAACTTTTAAGAAAGAGCTGGACTCAGACGTGTCTCTGGCAAGCGTGGAAGAAATGCGCACCATGACTTTCACCTGTCAGCAAACACACAAAAAGATTAGCACATTTCATTAGTCTGTTGGTTGCTCTACAACTGGTATGTTGAATGAATTTTCCAACTACGCTTGACCAAATCATATGTACTTGTCAAAGCTAGTGTCTCAGTGGAAGTCAGTGAACACACAGGAAGTATTAGGCTGAATTTGTCCTAAACTACAAAGTGGATGAAGCCAGAACTCTCAATCTACTTCAACAAGCAACTTGTGTATTGAGAATTACAATGCACATCATGGTGTTTTAGTGTCAATGCTACTCAAGTACAATGAAGAAGTATTACATCACCTTGTCTTACTCACAATATAAATTGAAAATTAATCATACCCTGGTGGCCCAATTAAGAAAGCTGAAAGATATTCTAGACTGCTAAGCTTTCAGAACTCCTGCAGTTCCTACGAAACAGCCTGATCAATAAGAGCCCATAAAAGCAAGATCTATAATTTACACCTTTACAATTCTAATCCAAACGCAAAGATGAAGTGCACAGTTCTGAGTGCCATCATCAAAGAGTTGTGAAAAGAGTCCCATTTTAATGGTCAGATTTTGAAATTACCATCAAGGGAGTGAATGTAATAAGCGATAAAAGATTTGTTAAAACATGTTAGCTCACAACTCATTAAATAGCTACATAATAAGACGTTATTCCTGAGACAAAAATAAATCTTCACAGATTTAATGAGGTTATGCTGTATCTTTAGCTGAGTTGGTAAGCAATTTAGATGTAAGTAAAACGGATGACAATCAATCTTGCTTTGGTTTTCCCCATAAATTCACCACCTGCAGACATGTGAGTTCCTGGCTTTAGAGGGCAAACATCACCTCTCTGCCAGTTCTAGTCACACCTGCATACTTTATCCTAGAGCAGACTGGCTTTCACACCAACTAGCCAGGACTTTTATGTTAATGCTCCTTAATCGTATGTCACTTGTATCAAACCCACCCATGCTTGGCATGCAAGTGACCACAAAGGGTCATGTCAGCATAGGGTGGGAGCCCATCTGCTGCTGGAATGGCAGACACATTCTGGGAGGAGGTTGTAGCCCCAGAAGCTGGGCTGCAGTTCCTGCTGGTCTCACTGAGACTGGTGCTCTTTGTACGTACGTCTCATTTCATGCTGGCCCAAGCTCATCCTGCATGCAAATAAATCAGCTGCTTTGAGAAGTAAAATCTGGGAAAATGCATTTTTGACACAACTCCTTTGAAGACAACAGAATGAGACCAGAGATTAACTGGCATTATTCAGTATTTCTGTGATGTCTTCTCTGTATGTTAGTGAGTCAAACTGGTAATTTGACTCCAGTATTTTAACCTGGCAAAACAAACTGTCATTAAATGGTGAAATGGTCGCAAATCTGCTCACACAATTTCAGTTTTACACAATTATATGAGGAAAAAAGGAAAAATACTGCTTGGGTGCGAATGGGTTCTCCTCCTGCTTAGCTGAGCTGCTTATGAAACCTAACCTCTAACTGGAAAAAGCCACCTCTAATGTCTTGCCAAAGGCATTCTTCTGGACCCAACCCTAAGTAGAGCTAACTTCTACTGAGGACAACAGCAGCCAACACACCCGGTCAGTCCACATGAACAGGGCAAGGTCTGTTTATTCCAGCCCTAGGTCTCCTGGAAGATCAGAAGGGAAGCACTGGTCAAGTTAGAAGGGAAGGGAGTACAACTGTAAATCGTAGTGGAGCAAGAAAACAAAGGGCAGTATCAATCTTGTGCTGTTTTCCTATTTTCAACTTCACGTGCCTTTGGCTTTCTTTTACTGTGTCCCACATTTTTAAGTAGATACCAATATCAAGAGTATTAGACTGATCTGCTGGAAAACAAAATACATGCTATTCTTCAACTACTTTAAATAAAATGCTTGCTTTAGAAAACTCTTTCCCTATAAGCTTACGTGTATTTTTGGCTGCTATGAAACCATGACCTTCAGATCCTTGATCATTGTGTGCAAAGGAGAGTTAACCAATTACCCTGGGGTAAGTTTTTTTGGGTTTTGGAGAATGGACAGTGTGTGAAATTTAACAATCTTTCATATACAGGCAGTCTAAGAATTCTTTCTGGCCTCAAACTGTATGGGCATTCAGTTTTAACCTCAGCTACACCAGCTTTATTATGGTATAATATCACTGGCATTGGTCCGGATTTAAACCTGTTCACACAAAATCAGATTAATACCTGCCACTTCTTACTGAAGTAATACTGCAAATCCTCCTAAATTCCAACAGCTGTAGTGATAGAAGCTAAGGCATCAGGTTCCTCCTTCTCAAGAGTAAAATACCAATTTAACTGAAATCCTAAAAATTTACTAGCATCAGATAAACTGAATGAACCTCTATCAAAAGAAAAAAAAAGCCCAACTCAGAAGCCCCAGGAGCTAACAGCATATATTGCTCCTCAACACTGCAGAATACAGACATTTCTCAAGAAAAATACTTCTATTGCCATGAATCTTTGTATTTCCTGTGCATTGGGGATTTTTGTTTTGAGAAATAACGGTTCACAGAATCACAGAATAGCATGGGTTGGAAAAAAACCCATGAGATATTGAGTTCAACTGTTAATCTATAACTGCCAAGTCCAGCACTAAGCCATGTCCCTAAGTGCCACATCTACGCAGAATCCTAGAATAATTTAGGCTGGAAAAGAGCACATTCCTATGTGTTAGGGTAGAGGAATATTATATTGATTACATGTGGGTATCCTCATAGCTGGACCACTTCTTACTCATCACGAAGACGTCTGTGTGCCTTGGGACACCATATCATAGGTAATTCTGCTCACCTCCATTTAGATCAGCCTGCAGGAGCTGGCTCTGAGTCAGTTGTCTGATCCCTTTGCAGACAATAGAGAGGAACAGACATTTCTAGCACTTAATTTGCATGGTCTGTTTTATAGAAGATGAACTCCACAAATACCTCTTGCTTTCTCTATAGCACCATAGGCATCTTAAATGTTTACCTGAGATATAGGTGCCTACATTGTAGGCTGCCTAAAGTTATTCTTTTTGCTCTAAGCATAATAAAAATGCCCTTTCTGGGCAGCACAGTGCCTGCCCCAAATTCCATAGCGTGCACACACACACACACACAAATCTGTATGACAGTCTCCAGCAAAAAACACATTACAGCAAAAATAAAGCTAGGCACATGAGTGTGATGGACACAGAATACAAGTAGTAACAATAGACTGTTTGAACTCATCTGGTAATTTGTAGGCACTTAAATATTCTTCCAGGCCAGTTTCACACTAGTGCAATCCTTTCAAATTACTCCTGATTTATGTTACATTAATGAGAAAATCATTAGATCCCATCTGTGCAGACTGTATGTCCCCTATATGCCATGGGAGCTGTGACTATAACAAAAACCCAATGGGCAGGCAAAATACAGGCAAACTTCAGTCCTGAGAAACACATTCAGAACTACATATGCAACCATAGCGCAATAAACTAGGCAGACCAAAACAGATTTTAAAACATCTGAGCCAGATGTATCTTCTGAGAAGCCAGGCATGCTTGTGGTCTGGGAATCAGTGACTGAGACCGGGGATCTAGGACCCCTCCTGATGGCTGTGTCCAGGTGCAGTATGACTGCGAGCTGTGAGTGCAGGCTGTTTCACGCTGCCCACCTGTACAGGAGGCAGAGTCACAGCTTACTTCACTGCCAGGCACACTGAGACATTCAGTCACTGCCTACCCTCAAAGGACTGGCAGTAGCCATTAGATTCACACTCCATTATAAAACATTATTATGCTTGTAATCTAAACCCAAGGATTCAGGCAAAGCATTTCCCAACAGTGGTTATGACAAGAGTAAATCAACTAAGCTACAGCAGTAGAAATGATGGGAGACCACGGCCGCCTGCTCTGCTGTTTCACAGTCCTTCATGCAATTTATAGCTGGGGGTTAGCAGGGGAGGCTCAGAGTCTGTGCTGGCCCCTGAAAATCCACACCACAGGGGAGGCAGCACAGGGATGGGCAAATGTAACTCAGCCAGCTATAGGGGTAGCACAGGAACTTACTGGACTCAAAAGACTTCAGCTCAATTTAAGGAACAGACAGGCTGAAGATCCCGGTGCTGCTCTGGGGAACTCAGAAATACGGTATGGTTAATTTGAAACTAACTGAAGAGTGAAGTTTAAGAACTCTAATACTTTATGCTTGCAATTTGTATTTAAATAGAGTATAAATTGAACTTCTTTTTAAAAAGAAGAAAGCGGGTTTTCTGCTTCACTTCCCGTGTGTCATTACTCCTTTAGTCCACTGCTACAGTTTCCCACTAATCTCTTGTAATTGAAGAGTCTCAGAGATACCACTTGCGATTAACGGGACCACTCAGTCTGCCAGAAATTCTTGTTTAAATTCCAGTGACCAGATCTTGGCAGTGCCCAGCCTTAGATGTACCTCTGACTGTTTCCATGGGGAAACATGAAAGCAATTTCCTGAGACATGCGCTCTTGGTAAAACAAACAACCTGGGCCTAATTTTGGTATAATTTTACACCCGTGCAAATCTGGCTGAACTCAGCAAGAATTACTCTAGCTTAGGAGTGGAGAGAGAGAATAAAAGAAAAGGTCACTTGCTCTGCGTCACTGCTGTGCCTTTTATAGGATATAACTTCACTTCTTAATTCTGCTCATGCTGTTAGCATTTTTTAATGTGCTTTCTCCTATGAGTTTACAGGATTTCACTGGACAACTATTTAATCCAACAGCACCCCGATTTACTTCTCTGAACTTCAGTTCCTGCCTTCAAAGACATGATTTGTTCTTACATGAGTTCTACAGTCATTGAATTCCGCAATATTAGTCCAGATGTGAAATGCCACAAATAAAAGCAAAATCAGAGCTGTACTGTTCAGGCTCCCTCAAAAGGGGTCTTTTTGTATATTTGTCTATGTACTTATTTTACACGTGCGTATTTCAATTATATACACCGTTTTTTAAAGCGTTTTCTGAATATATATAACTTTTTTTTCATAAATTTCTCTCTAAATGGCAATTATTGGCACTGGTGAGTTCCTTCATGGATACCATTCAGTAGCTCCAAGGGAAGACCTAGGGGAATTGCTGTGTTATCACTATGCCACTGTACTGTAAAAATAAGCATAAGCCTTTTAATCAACTCTATGAAAATTTCAGTTGCCTGAACCATTTTTCTTTCTCCTTTTTTATCTAATGCATCCCTATAGACACATCTACTATTTCTCGAAGAAGGAATTTGCTAATTGCAGGATTTTCCCCAGATAAACTCAATTTGTGACCTGTCACGGACCTTTTGTTATGTTCATACTCTGTGGAGAAGGACAAAGGTTCAGCACACTCTGCAAAGTAGAACTGGTGCCAAAGATATAAAAAAAAGAAAGCAGAGTCCAGCCACTGACACTGCCATGTCTCTTGTGCCCACAGGGGTCTGTCTGCAGGACTGGCAGCAAAATGAGCAGGGAAGGTGGGAGAGGTAAGCTGTGTCAAATCTGTATCACACATGAATAGCTACAAACACAGACTGGAATGAGGCAACACAAGCAGAGATCAACACCGGGGATGATATCACTTCCTTCTACTCTTGCCTGTAAGATTTCATTTGGGGTTCATTTATCTAATTACTGCAGGGACAGGGCTAGACAGCTGTTGCTTCAGGCACTGTGCTTGCCTTTATGAGCTGCTTTTCTCATCAATCATTTGAGCAGCTTCTGCTGGACGTGTTCTGGGTAGTGGTGGGAGGCAGGAGCTGCAGTGCAGTCACAGGCGAGACAGGCCAGCCAGGACTATTGAGCTGTTTCAGCACTCCATCAATGTAATGGCAATCACTGGCTGCAGGAACAGCCTTATTGGAGGTTAATGAAGAGTAGGTTTTGTAATTTCTCACTGTTACAGTTGTAAATAATGGTGGGAGGCATGCATTTTTGCTGCAGCCAGCCACAAAATACTACGGCACAAGAAAATCTAGGCCATCCCATACACTTGTGCACTTACATGCTTTTGCATGATGGATGTAAAGTTTGAAGCCCAGAGGAGATGAAACCACCTGTTAAGTATGTTAAAAGATTTTTCTTACAGATCATGAGACAATTAGTTGATCATGCTAACATGAAATCTAGGAGGTCAAGATAAACAGACTGACCCAGAATGCAACAACTGCAGGATTGTATGAGTGGACATTGCTTTAATGGAAATATGGTCACATTTGGAAAAAAAACCACAAACAAACTCAGGTGAATTATGCCAGTGTAAGCTGGTCAGGAAACATGTGCGAACAGGCCTCATTGTCCTCTCTTTCTATTTGTGCCAAGGTAACTCTCCTAGGCTTCAGTGCTTTGCTTTAGCACAAATCAGAAAACACACAGGCCTGATCACTCTTGCTGTTGGTGCAAATGGCTGTTACCGATACTGATGCTTTGGAAAAGCCCTGAAAACAACTGAAAAAGCAATAGCATTAGAGCATGCAGGTCTCCTCCTTTTTTACAACAGTTCCTCTGTTTCTATCTTGTGTAATTGCTAAAATTTTACCGGCTCATCAACCCCATCCTGTACAGCAGTTAAACTAATTTGGACTTGTAGCAATAATGGGAAATAGTGGCAGTGTACTGTACCCAAACACCAATCATGTTATTCAAAAAATTTGCACTTGTCATGATTGCACACTTTTTTCAGCTGGACGATGCAACTTTAATAATGAATTCAGGAAAATCTGGTGTGAAATACACTCAGGTCACAAGGCACGGCTCAGTGGCTTCCTGTACTGTTCGTGGCAGCAGTAGCTGTGAGTTTGTCACTGTGGTTTGGTACAGCTGAAAGACAGCGCTGAGCACCAACACTGTCTGAAACCAGCACATACATCAGCCCAGCCATTCAGCTGTAACATTGCTACTTCAGCATTTTCTAGATTCTAATTTAACAGAGACCACTGCAACTTTCTTCTGCTCTTAAAAAAATTAAATTTAAAAAAAAAAAAAAACAAACAAAGAAGACATGAGGATCATCCCGTCATGGAAAACAGTCTTTTCTTAAGGCTCCCCACATGCAGACTGGGTTCATGGCTTTCCTTTTGCTTCCTTATGATCTCTTGAAGGTAAGTCTGCATTTCAGAACTGCATAACTGGGCAGTCTGTGTGTTGCCTCAAGCAGGAGGAGGATTTTTTTCCCACCTTCTGACATTCTCCACATACCTGCACCTATGATGGGACCAACAACAGCGTAATTCAGCCCATGTGCTGGGACGAAATTCTTTTTCTTTTTCTTTTTTTGAGAATATCTTTAAACATCACTGAGAGTGGTATTTTTGTAAGAACTGAACAAGCCAAAACAGCCTTCAATAATCCCAGCATGAACAACATGGGATCAGCTGGCAAATCTTGTCTTCCCTGCAGTGGATCTGCAGGTATGTAAGCATGCACCCACTGCCTATCGGTACACTGAGCAGATGCTTACTTAAGGCTCCAACACACTACTGCAAAAATTTACTCTGCTTCCCCCACTATGACAAGAATTTATTTCTCTGTGCATAGTACAAGTACAATTGACTGCGATGAATTCAAGATCTCATCTTTTCCTTGGTACCTTTCAAAATCAAGCATATATTCTGCTTCACTTCAGTGAGTAGAGCGTTTCACCCATTCCTTTTTTCCTACTTAATACAACTTTTTCAAAAGGGTCTTTAGACACAAAGTGTTTATGTAGTAAATTCAACAAGATAAAAACTGTTACCTGGCACAAAATGGAGAACTGGCAACTTTCCCTGTAATTCTCATCCTCTGCTATGGTGTGGCCATATCCAACAGCCTGCAAGATGCTTCCTTGCCCGTGCTAATTTAAGAACCATGCCTGGAGTTGTTTGGGAGAGACGAGTGCCTAACACCATGCCAGGGACCTTGTTAACAATGCAGGACTACGATGACTGAGTGCCAGTGTCCAGGAATATTTCCTGTTTCTGTTTAATTTATTTTATAGTCTGTACTGGGTTTGGTTCCTTCACAGTAGCTGGTATGGAACTGTGTTGTGGATTTATGATGAAAACGGTGTTGACAACACAGGGACATTTTAGTTACTGCTGAGCAGAGCTTACACAGAGTCAAGGCCTTTACAGCATTTTGTATCACCTTGCCAAGTAGCCTGGGGGTGCACAAGAAGCGGGGAGGGAACACAGAGGGGATGGATGACCCCAAGTGCCTGAAAGGATAACCCCCACTATATGGCAGCTCAGCATATAAAACTCGGGGAAGAAGGAGAAAGAGGGAGATGAGCAGAGTTATGGCCATTACACGTGAGGAAGCCCTGCTTTCCTGTAGATGGCTGAGCACCTGCCTGCCCATGGGAAGTATGAATGAATTCCTTATTTTGCTCTGCCTGTGCATGAAGCTTTTGCTCTTTCCAGTAAACTGTCTTTATCTCAACACACGAATTTTCACTTTTACCCTTCTGATTCCCTTGGCACATCCCACTGGGAGAGACTGAGCAAGAGGCTGTGTGGGGCTGAGCTGCCTGCCATGGTTAAGCCACAGACTGGTCCCAGTCACAGATCATTGCACAGCTTAGCCATGTTTAGCATTCTCTCTGTTAAATACAGGAAACTCAGTCTGTGCAGTGGTGATCTCCCAAGCATGTGATGTGCCATATGTTGCTCTGTTCTATTCCAACCTGGCTTGATATCTACAGATCCTACAGACAAATCAGCCAAACCCATGAAACACATTCATGGAATCAGCAAGGCAGGCTCCCTAAAGGAACTTCTCTGCTCTCATGATTGATGACAAGGCTGTTGTCGTTCCTGCTGCCTGCATAAGGCTGCCATCAGCCCCCCGGGGAGCAGGGAGACAGCAATAGTGAGTCACTTGGCTCCTTCTCATAGGCCATGCTCTTCCCCTGCTGCTGTGCAGAAAGACTGAAGAGAACTTTGCTTTGCTTATTTAAGCTTCCTCTTAGAAACCTGCCCTTCCAGCAAAACATGACTGAACTGCCTCGGCTGTCACAAGGACTGGTGTTGATAGAAAGCAGAAGCAGTATCAACAGTAGCAATATCTCAAGCACATGCCTTGATAATTGTGTCTGCTATATTATTTCTTAAAGGCCCTGTTTCCCTTTTCATGAAGCTGTGAAAGAGGTGCACAGGATGCAGCTTGGTAAGTATGAGCAGCAGGTCATCTTATCACTATGTGGCACTGAGGGCTTCACATTATATATTCTCAGGAGATGAGGAATTCCAAGATGAACAAAGCTGTCTGGTTTTTTGTCTAAGGAAACAAGAATTTCTAAGGAAAGAATGCAGATAAAAGACAAAATTTCCCTTACACACGTCTTTGAGATGTCTTTTCAGTGCTAGAGAAACAAAGGATATACAGGTATTGCAAAGAGATGTATAATCACAATTGTAAGCTTTTCCATTATTTATAAAGATGATCTCCATGGCTGCATACAAAAGAAGATTCCCCAGTCCGCACATAAAAGTGTACGCCATCCACCATAAATAACAAATAGCAATACAATCAGACAAGAAGGATTTACATTATTTAAACCAAACCAGAAGTGAAAAATTACAGTTTAATGCAGATAAGTGTGGAAAAAAAGATGTGTAAAACTTTGGAGTGGCAGTTGGTAATGACAGACAGTAAATAAAAGGGATGGTTCTGACTAGGAATTTGGGAATTAATGGTGAGGAAAAAAATCCCAAAGAAAGCATGGAGTCACATTGTGAAAGAGAGTCTATATAAAACAAAGGGGGTACAATTATCATATTAGCCAATATAGGGGAGATATCTAATAAGTGCTTGGATATTCAGAGGAGAAACCCAGTCTCCAGAAGGAGTATAAGCAGCCTCCAGTACCATATGGTGCATGAAACAATCAGTAGAAACTTCAAGGAGTAGAGCAAGATGCTTTAGTGAGGAATGTAATACATTATAATGTTATTGAATTCAGCAATAATTCCTTATTTACCTGCAACTATATGAGATGAGGATTTGACCTTAGTTAAGAACAACCTCCAATAAAATTAAATTTGGAAAACGAGGAAATGATAAAACCTGGATCCAAGCAATGATATGATCTACATTGTTAGTGAACTTTTCATGTGAAGATCCCTCAGGGCTTTGCAGTCTTCTGGTAGGATCAAGACATATATTTACCATTATTCTTAATTTTCAATGGCAGAAATAAAGCTTAAGAGTAAATGAATCATCTAAGATCCCAGGAAAACTGTGCTTTACCTAAATAGACTACCTGAACTCTGGTTCTTCCCTTTCTTATCCCGTAACTGTAGACTATAATGTTTACAAGGGCATAAACATAATATTAAATTTACTTTTTCTTTCATGTTGTATCCTATTTAATAGTACCCTCATGCTTCTGTCTTTAGCAGTGGCACAGGGAGGCACAATAACTTCAGAGCCAAGCACCCACTCAGAATTAATGAGATCCATTCGTAATGCTATACTTTATCTCAAATGAAAAGTGCTTTTTTTTGAGCCTTAACAGAAATCCCTGCAACAGACTTTTATTTTGGGCTTGATTCTGCATTCCCTTGAAACAAACAGAATTATTTATTGTGCCTGGAACAAGAGACTAGAAGACAAGGTCATCCAAGATGCATCTGAAGGTTCACACAACTCCATAATCTTCCATCTCCAACAGTGATCCAACATTCTACCCCATGAGCCTCCCACTGTGGTGGGCTGCACTGCCATCCCTCTGCTCCCTCCCAAACCGTGCTTTGCCCATACCTGTATGGCTCACGTGCCATTTGCATCCCACCAGGACGCAAACTGGGAGGAACACATCCTATCAGGAGGGAGCCACGGGCTCCAATGAGTCAGCTTGTAGTCTAAATCAAACCTGCAGCCCACTGGGGACACTGTTTAGGTTGGGTATGTTACAGTGCCATTTGTGGGATGTTGGCACTCCTTTTGGAGGTGGGGTGAGAACTGCCCCACAGAAGTCTCCCCTGGGTACATACAGCACATGAAGCTGCCTCTCCCAACTCTTCCAGAACCAGTTGCCGAGGCTCTGATTGCTTGTGCTTCTCAGACTCTGGGCTTTTTAATGCTTTCCCCAGTCCTAACATTCAATTGTTTTCTGACCAGTAGGGAACATAGTTTTGGGATTTTCAGTAGCCTCTAGAAGGCACTACAGCCCGACTCTTATCCCTGAAGGAAATAAAATCCAAGGAAGTCATATGTCTGAGCAAATTTGTACCTAAAAGCAAACACAGCCTCTGGTGGTACAAGGATGCTCTTACTTGCTTGGAAAAACCCCGAAATGTATTAGCCAAGTCTACACAGCTGGTTCTAAGGATCTCTGTGTAGTACTCTGTGATGCTGATTCCTGGGCATGCATCTGACTCCAGGTACAGTACAGCTCATCTCCACTGCATTTTGTGTTCCCGTGGGAAGAAATCCAGGTATGCAGGCAATGAGGATGCTACTGTTTGCTTAGCACTGATCCTGGCCTGACTGATCACGGAACCAAGATACTAGGAGTGTACTGCTTTCCTGTGGTTTTTTATTTTGTACTAAACATAAACAGAACAGAACAAAAATGACACCAAATCAGAGAGGCACACAAACAAAAATGACAGAAAGGAAACTAAATGGAAGCCCCTGAAGGGAACTAAATGCAAACAGTACTTTGACAAATGGAACTTGTCTCATGTCACAGAGGCCCACTAACTTCTTTTACCCTCAGCTGCAGTATAACAGTGTAAAACTGCCACTGACCCTCCTCCTTGATGAATGCAATTCTATAGCAATGAGAAACAGCCAGTGAAGAGCCATGTGCCTTGTGATCTCTACCACTAATGATTTCATCCACTGTTTGCTGCTTTGTTAAATGTTGCAATAAATAACAGCAATATTTGTGAATACACCAGAAACCAACCACTTGCCCTAGAACAAATATCCAGTGCCTGTTAGTAGTCTTTCTACATGCCCTCAGCTGTAATTCTGCAATCTTAATTTGGGCAAAATTTCCATCATCTTCAACCTCAACTGCTATTTTCTGACTTCTGAGTGCTTAACCATGCAACCTTAACATTCCTTTAATACTGCTATTTGTCAACAGAGTAATTCATTATGCTGTGTGTAACTTAGGAACTGTGTAATTCTTCTAGCAAGTAGCAGCCTTTAATGAATGGCACCTGATCAATAATGCAGAATTCAACATTTGAGAATAAATAAAAAGGCTTTTTCATGAAGAGTGTCTGCAGGAAATGTCAAAATCATTTATCAAGGGTCCCGGCTGATAGCCTGCAGCTGCTGTCCACAAGAATTATAAAAACATATATTGTTGAGTCTTGAAAATATGTTTTTTGTACTGAGTAGAACTAGATTTTTCCATGTCCAAAACACAAAATAAGGACTTATTGAGTGTGAATGCAATGGTCATTACCAGAGTTTTGTTAAAGTAAAACTTTGCCACAATAGTACTTTGTCCCTAAGCTGCTAGTTATACAGGATTATTTTAACTTGGTTTCCAGGTGCACCTTTAAAACAATCCTCATTGTAACTCTAGACAGGCTGAGCTGCTTAATACAAATGCAAAAATGCATTTGTATTTGGGTTTCAAAACCCCAGATTAACAAGGTAATCAGACAAACATTACAAACCAAGACAAGGGTAAGCACTTTATCTCTTCCTGATATCTAGGAGCAGCATGTATCAAAGGAACAAGTAGTTTTTACTGACTTGGAAAGCTTTTACATTTCTTAATAAATGGTCTAACAAAGAAGCCCAAGGTAACTCCAGCTACTTTGCTGATAATTCTCATCCAGTGGTATGTAGAGTAACAGCTACTAGCTAAGGGCTATAATCACAATCCACATGAGCAAGATTATGAAAATAGAGGTTTAATGAAGTTTGCTTTAGTCCTATGTGGCTTAAAAACCTTAATTTTAAATGCCAAAGTTGTCAGATCCTGAGTCCACTGTGATCAGTCTTCAAGGTACATTATTTAAATAGCTAAGAATAATCTCATCCTGGACTGTACATATCCAAGCAAGGCTCCTTTCATTGTACCTGGGATGCAGCAGGATGGGGACTGCAATAGCTTTGTAAGCTTAGTTTCTAAAGATAAGGTCCTTGATCAGTTAGGAACTGCTTAAGAAGTCTTTACTTTTAGCTAGCTTGAACTACACTGGTCATTTGATCTCTCTTTTCTGATGCAGGCAAAACCAGTGATCTGGCGGTGGATAAGAACAAGTGGAGAACCTTGATGAGGGTGGGCAGGACACAATTCCATAGCTCCTTCTCTCTGTGTTGGGTGACAGAGCTGGCTGCTTCATCTCCTCTAAAATCTGAAGATTTCCACTTTGGTTGTCTTGTTGCCTTTGGTGAGTAACAACTCCTGCGGAGAGCCTGCCTCTCTGTTGATACTACTGGAGATATGCTAGCTATTACACCAATTAACCTGTTTCTAAATCCATCTCTTTAACCAGTGCTTTTCCACCTACTATGACAATTTCTGTGGTGACACTGCTATTTGTCATTGGTGGCACTGCATGCCAGACAATGGCTATAAAAGTAGCAGTCGGTGCACAGGTTTCACAAATGATTGAAGCAACTAGCCTTTTCTTGAGCAACAAAGGGATCTTTCATTTTAAGATAATTCATCCTCCATGCTTGTCACCACTGTAGCTTAGTATCAGGAAAGAAACGTTCTTTGATGCCTGTAAGGTTTTATCGCTCATCACAAAATAGAGAGATTAATGAAGGGGAAAAAAAGCGGGGTGAAGATGACTTTTTTTTTTTATTATTAAAAAGCATCTTCCCACAACAGATTAGAGCATAGGCAGAACAAATAAGCAAGGTAAAATATATCAGAGTGATAAAAGGGAGAAGGTACCACAACAAATTACACTTACAGAGTCATTTTTAATGTGCAGCACAGAAGGAACTTTGATGAAATATTCAAACTTCAAATCTAACGTGATCCTAAATCAGGGCTGTGTGTTAGGGAAGGAGACAGATCTACTGCCTGTCTGTCTGGTGAAGGATGGTTTTATACCACTAAACCTGAAAAGGGTATGTCTTGAAATTACTTGAGCCAGACAGATTATATACATCAGTATGAAATGTGAGAAGCACAGAAAGCCAGTGTGGCCAGAGCTGGGCCAGAATCCAAATCAGAGTCATGCCAACCACAACAATATTCAGATTTTCACTGGTGGAGCCAAAGCCCTATCTTGAATCAACTTGGTTTTTCCTCACTTCTTTCAGTACACAAAACCTTCTAAATAGTCCCTGGAATTGACAGTACTACATTTAGACAGAATGGAGTACAAATCTGTCCAGCTGGGAAGCTTCAGGTACAGTAACAGGCATTATGACAACTCTTAAGGTGAAAAATTAACAACTCGAGTTTTTAATTGCATGTCTAAAGCTGCCTTTATCACCTGTTGCCCATTACCAAAGCTCTACTTTAGTAGAGCTTCATTTTTTTAAGGACTGCCCTCACAGCAACACTCATCTGTGAGTGCTGCAAACCACGCAGTCCTGTGCTTACCTCTTTAATAATCAAGTATCTTTCATTCTTACATAGTATTTTTGCTATATAAATAAAACATTGGGATATAGATCTTTGGATAGTGTGCATCTCAAATTTGGGTATATTTACATCTAGATTTTGATTCAGATTATTCCGTAAGATAAAGCTAATAATTGGTAATACGTCATGGTTCACACACTACTTTGTCTATACCACTGCTCTTCCTGTATTTCTGTTAAATGCTGCACATCTTACCTGACTGCAGGTGAATGCACATTAGCAAATATCCAATACAAGTTTTGGTAAGGTTAACATTGCATATGAAAAGGAAATTCATGCAACGTATGGCATGTAATGTACAGGAAATTCATTCTGTCATTAATTTCTACCAGTTTGTATAGATGTTTCAAGAAATGTAGTCTCTGTCAAGGTGCTTCAGGACTTGCCCCATTCTGTGTGTAATAAGATAAAACAAGGCACATTTTCAGTGGAGTGACTATCTTGGGATGTCCTCAGATACTGTGCAATTCAGCAAACCTCTTAATATTATTTTAATTAAGCTGTTACAATTGATCATGTCAAAACATAAACATACAGATTATATAAAACTGCATTAGAAGACCTTACATAGCCCTGATTAATGGCCTCATAGGTTGTAAAATGAATCCAAACTGTAAAATTATACTGTGGGCTTTTCTAAAATGTGAATTATTGACTTGACACATTATAATAACTCTTTCCAAACTATTGTGGTCTATGGTTCAAATCTTTTCTGTATAGCTCACTGACATGCACAGTAAGCCTGATTTACTACGTCTCTTACTGCATGAACATCCACAGACTGCAGCATCCTCCAAAATGTATTCCAAAACATTGCAAGTAACCAGAGGGACAAAGGCACAAGGAAGAATATGCCTTTAATCAACAGGGACTTCCAGATAAGAATAACTCAGAATCCCTCCTACTATCTCACCTGGTAGAAAAGCTTCTACCATTAACAATGTACACCAATGCCTGAATATGTTACAAGGAATCTGCTCTGTGAATCAGCTGCCTTGGCTCTTCAGTGATTTCCTTTAGAAAGAGGGAGTTTATTTGCTGGTTCAGTATGCTATGATTTTCTATAAGCCTAACACAGGAGAGAAATTTCTAATACCTGGCAGATTATATCTTGATTGCTGTATTAACATGAGCCTCAAAAAAGAAAAAAAAAGCCACCTGAACCCAAAACTTTTAATCACCTTTAAATACTTCTGAGGACCGAAACAAACCTCAGCCCATTCAAGAAACTGCAGACTCTGTAGGCAAAGAAGCCATTCTGGATCCTGCGGAGCTCAAACCCCACAGACCATACAGATACAGCTGGACCAAGCCACTCACTTGTGGCAACTGTCACTCACTGCTGCAAACACCTACAAAAGGCGTGGAAACATTGTCCCCTCCCCATCAAAGGCCAGGGATGAACTCAAAGCCTGTCTTGCTGAACATATACAGCATAGCTTTTATTTCCCTGAAATTAAAATTCCAAATTCAAATCAGGCAGCATATTTTGCAAAATGCCTTTTTTTTTTCCCCTGGGGTAACAGAAGGACTCTCACACAGACCCAAACTGGAAATGTGTATCTTGCTGAATTATACAATTGAAGCTCTTTTGGTTACAGGAAATAAGTTATACTTTAACTTGACAACTTTCAATTACATCTTTAAAGACCCAAAACTCATAATTTCTATTTTTTCAGGATAGAATTTTTGTTTTATTTGAATAGAAATAAAAATACATTATGACTACAATTTTCTGAGAAATATTGAAATTATTTTGGATTCATTTAAAAAGTCTGTGTTGGTAAAAGTGTTTTCCTCTCTGACTTAAAAAATACTTTGAAAATGTAGCTTATATGACGCATGACATAAAGAAAAATAATTATTAAATTAAAATACTCCATACCTAAAGTGCAGTGTCAACACAGTTTTTTTTTGGGGGACAAAAAAAAACCCCAAAACAAACAATAAACCAACCAAACAACAACGGACTGAAAAAAAATTTCAGCTATTTTTTAGCTCAATAGTTCAACTCTCAATCATCAGTTTTTAAAATTAGACAGATATTGGCAACTAGCATAACCCGACAGGGAGCAGCTATCTTTAAATATAGACATTAAAACAAAAAAATGACATTAAAAACTAAATTGTTGCTTTAGTGGAACCAGACCTACTTACTGGGCATGTATGAAACATTTAAGTGCTGAAAGAGTTAAGAAAATCCGAGTTGAACGAAAAACCAACTATTTTTTAAATTTTTACACTAGATTCCATAAAATGGAGGAAAGCAAGATTGAGCAAATTAATATCTATAAAGAGTTCTAATAACACAATATATATTATCTTTTTGAAGTAGTGTATCATGTGTTTTGCAGAGTTAATCCACACTTCATTACTATCTCTAGAAATGCATACTCTGGACAAAGTCTACACAAATACACTACATTTCCCCATTAAAAAAAAATTATCTTAATATTAAGCAAAATAAGTTTCATTTCTAAAAAAATGCTACCCCCAAAATCCAGCCTAAAAGTCAATACATTTTTGCGCAGAAAACTTTCAAGTTTCTGTAGACATACATGGCATACTCTTCTGAATCTACATTTTCCAAGGAAAAAGTAGGAATGCTTTTCACATATAAACCTAGAAAAGCATGTAGAAATCTTTATTATTAACCCTTTTCAAATAATTTCTGCATAAGAATAAAAATGTAGAGGAGAAGTATACAGACTCTCTAAAAAAATCATGGGTAGATTTTTTTTTTTTTAATATCCGTCTATATTTGTGGGAAAAAAAAATCCAAAACAGGCCCACTGACTTTATCAACACACCATCTTTCAGAGAGATTAGATAATCATAGGACCTTGACTTGTTTAAGTCAACTGAACTCTTGAAGATTAATGGAATCTTTTCAGGCTGTAAAGCTTTCACTATTAGGAATGACCAAAAGTAACAAAAGAAGATCATTGTCACAGTAACCCCAAAAAGTCAGGCTCTCTCAACAGAGGAAAGTATTAAGAACAACAGTCAAACTCTTTTGAAAAAGGGGCATATCTTGGGCTGGGAATCAGAGGCTGGACTTCTTCCTCAGCAAAGAAAGAGGCAGGCTGGCTGGAGACCACCATTGCCCCAAGGGCTGAATATCTGTCCCAGGATTTGAACACGGACAATTACTTTAACTGGGCTGACGCCCTTGGTGAAGAGGAGGAGGAAAGTCTACAGGTGGCCAAACACTTACATTTTCTCCATCAGTACAGCAGGCAATATAAGTCCCCCAAATATGACATCATCCCCATGTTGAGTTCAGCTACCCTCTGTACATTGGGAACTTGAAATACTGGGAACTTTAGTATGGCAAAGGTTAGTGAATGACAGGAAGATGAAGCTGGCTTTTCTATTTCTAACATCCCATGTTCTCTTTGAATTTTCAAGCAGGAGAAGTAACTCTAAGAATGATAATACAAAGCATTTCCCTTTAATTCACAATACTCACTACTGTATAAATAACCAAACCTCCTACAACACCATGTCACCTAATTGTCCACAACCATTACGAAAGAATCCTTCCTCTCATCTTCTCAGCCAGTGCTGCTTCACCGTCTACAACTGCGTTCAAGATGTCCTTTAAACCACCAGGCAATGGCCTTTGACAGAGGCATCAGGAGACCGGACTGTGCCCACTGACCTAATCTTTGCCAGCTACAGACAGGCATGCACATGAGTTTGTATGGATCTACTTGATGTCCTTGCAGCTCCACCTGTGCTCAATGCCTTCAAGAGTAGGATTCCTTCCATCCCATTATACACTTATATATAACAAGTTGCTGTGACTCATTAGCTACATACTATTATTACTTTGCAAGAAACTCAAATGTGTTGAAAAGTTGATCTCTTTGTCTTCAGCATACGACAATCGATAAATCCAAGATATAACTGGGCTAAATATGTCTCTCTCCTGATAAATTCATTTGGGTTTTTTTTAAGTAATGCATTACTCAACATAATAATTCTATTCATACTCAAATTTCGAAATTACTCTTTAAATTACTGAAAGAGTAAGTGTTAAGTAATCCCAGGACTTGTAGGATTCACCTTCCCTACAGTATCATGCAGGCACACAGGTGTGGTCTGACCTAGACTGGATGACACGTGCCAACCAAAGCTGCTCTACCAGTCCCCTCCGCAACTGGACAAGGTCAACCCATTGCCACAGGGAAGGCATAAAAGTGCTGAACTGTGTCTGCCTGGAACAAATGGCACTGTGGAAGTGTCCAAACAAGCACCAAAAATGCTGCATGGTATTGGTGGTATTTCTATTAATCTACCACAAGCAGAGCCTGAGCAATTTTCTTGCAGTTGTCTATCAGCACTCTTCATTTCTCACCTGGAAAAGCTCTGCTGCTATTCCAGTCCTAAGCCTTTTCTGGACAGAGATGGAAACCTGCCAAAACGTGCAGGAGTACGGTGAATACTGTGAATGAGGTGTGCTAAGGAGTCCTCTGGGACTACAGACTCATTTTTACACAAGGTCTGAGCAAGGGTGTGAACCCAGATGTCTAAAGGTAGACTACTGCATTAACCTACTGTGCCATTTGCCTGCATTCATAACAAACTCATGCTGTATTTAATGGACAGGGCTGTACTTTCTTCAGCCACATGGTGACAACAGAAGTGCTATAATATTAATTTGCAGGGGAAAAAAGTTCCATGTGGAGCCACCTTTTGCACTGACAGAAGAGGCATACTTTTCCACTGACACCACAGGGAACAGTAATTGGAAATGAAGGGGGATTTTTTTCGAAAGCCTTCAAAGACCCAATAAGGCTGCCACTGAAGCCAGTGAAAAAATTCCTGTTGCCTTTAGAGGAACAGGAAGAGAAGTGGGTCCTTGCTGTGCGCTGCCAGCGCTTCTGCCCTCTTACCCACGTGTTATGCCACAGCTCAGACTCTGTTTTCCTCAGGTTGTGGGACCATAACCTACTCCTGTATGTTATCTTCTTTTCTAAAGCAGACTAGAAAAGCAGATGAACAACACTGAACAAACTGATGGGAAACATTAAAAACAACAACAACTGCCCCTAACAATCAGTTTTTCGGTGCATGACGGAAGGGAGATGTCTCATCTGAGAGCTGTAAAGATTTTTAAAATACTGGTCTAAAAAATATGGAGATTGTTGACTGAGCATTCCTAGTTTAACACCCTTATCGTGACCAACCAGTAAGCATATTTGTCGAGCAGATTCACTGCCGTGAAATTAAAAAAGAATAGGGTTGTTTTGGTTTTTTTCCCATTTCAGCCCACGATAAATTTCTCTTTATTTTACTAGCCCTCTCACATTGTATTAATGGAACTTTATGAAGTGTTTGCCAGGCCAAAGGCTAATCTAATTACATAGACTTTTCTGGATCAGATCCATTTGTCACAGACTATTTCAGTGACTTGGCTTCTGTCTGTGCATGTATATTTCTATAGAAAATGATAAAATCAATGTTCTCTCCCCCAAGCTGTGAGTTTCCATACTTTCATACACAGCCTTCTGAAAACGTTCCAACTGTATTTGAAAAAGAAAAAAGAAAAGCAAAAAAAGAAAAGAAAAAAATAGAGAGGTCATTTTTTAGCATGAATTCATCTGAGATTATTGTTTACACAGCAAAATTACTGTGTATCAAATAAATATTTTTCTGCCTGGGATAGTCTTTAAAAATGTTCATTAAGACAGAGATGTAACTTCCTTTTCTCTTCTCACTCTTCCTCCTTTCTATGATTCCCAGCTGCCTAAATCATTACTTTTCTGAAGCAAGGCCAAATTCACAACGATGAAGAAGACTGGTTTATGTGGTGAAGGACTCTAAGTGTGTGCTTAGATAGTCAAGAGAAAATCCACGTGGGTATGATGTACCTCTTGAGGGTGCAAAATGTCTGTTGAGGGAGTCAAAAACAGATGTCAGGTTAGATTCATCCTTTTCCTGTTCCGGCAGATGAAACTCCATGTGCCGAGTCACATAACAGCACCTTGTGTGCATGGGACAGCTGCACATCCACTCGCATGGTGCAAGACCCCAGAGCTATTCCAGGAAACATGTACTGCTCCAGATGCACCTCTCCTCCTCCTTGGCCCAAGACACCAGGCACAGCTAGTTAGCACATCAGTCAGCAGGGGAGAACACAAGGACGACACGTCACCAGGCTTCGAAACTGGGAAATGTAGTTTTGGCTCTAGGGGAGTTTGAGATGAGGTGCAGCCGCAGTCAGTCCTATATGCATCATAGAAGACTTGACAACCCTGCTTAAATATTAAACCCTGTTAAAACTGTGACTGTGTGTCACATCTCTGGCACTGCAACCCTGCTGAGGTGCTCCCTCACCAACAGTTGATTCCCACAAAGTGTGGAAAGTCTATAGAATTCCTAAATAGAAGAAAACCTGCTTTTCTGGGAACACCAACCTTTGAAGGGCTCAGCTAATCGCACACACCAAAAATCCTAAAAACCCCAAACACAAGTTATTTAAGAGTTATCTTCTCAGGTTCTTGAGAATGTTTTAGCTCTAAGGCACTAAGTATTTCCCCATCCTCAGCAAGCGAGGTATTTCAGGCATTCATGTTGATGGAAAGATGGAAAGTTTTCTGCTTTATTACACAAAAACTTCAGTTAAGCCATTCAGCCACCAGCCCACCTGTATTCTAATAAAGTAACTTGCTACTGCTTCCCCTGCTCAGCCTCTTTTTGTCTCCCCATCTTTTTCCCTCCAACCCCTAATAATTTTGCTATAAATTTGAAGACCAAAATGGACAGAAGACAGCAAATGTGACAGTACCAAAGAGTAAACTGATAACAGGTTGAAGAGCATAATGACATCTAGAAAAGGTGAAAGTGCAGATACTGCCAAAGAACCTGGCTTCTAGTACTGTCACCTTTAATAACTTTCATCTTGGTTTTTGCTAAAATATGAAAATGAAACCATTCAACTCAGATGGCTGCTGCTGTCTGTCTGCCTGTCAGCCTCAGAGACCAATTTGGTTTTTGTATGACAACAAAGTCATTGAGCTGCTGAATCCAATATTCACACAGTACCCACAATACAAGGGGCTCCCAAGATATGCTCCAAGAGCAGCCTACCTGGGAAATCTCTATTCCCACTGAACAGACCCAGATGGGATCACTGTGATAAAGGCATGTGAAGACCAAAGGAAATGCTGCAGGAGCGTGCCCCACTCCAAAAACTCTCAGGCAAAAGCAATGGCTGCCAGCAGGACCACAGAAAGCACACAAGAGCAACGCTGAAGCTCTTGTAACCAAGAACAAAAGACAGTGCTAAAATACAAGGAAGGTTGCCTAGAGCCCCCATCATCCCTCATGTCATTCCCATGTGAAAGGAAGCACATGGGGTGACTGAGAATATGGTGCAGTACCACCCATCTGCAGACTTTCCAGTCTGAGGAAAGGGAAGGAGCAATCTGTACATCTTGTTTCTGGTAATGTTCAAGTTAATTTTGAGGCACATGCATCCAGCCCCAAGATCCTAGGAAAAGCCCTGCACAGATGTTCCCAGGCATCAGTCAGGTAATAGATTTTTAAAGTTTACTTGACTAAAGCTAAAGAGTGTTTTCTGGGAAGCCACAGCATACACGGAAGAGAAACAAAAACGTTCTAATTAAAGGCCTTCTCCTCTTATCAGAGGATATTGGATTAGTGTAAACCACATCAGAGGAAACTAGTTAATCCGTGTTTGGTTGATTTGTACACTGGGGAAGCCAAGAGATTTTAGCAGTCACTATTATTTACAGCAGTAAATGTCAGTTTAATGACAGAAAACCCTGTGTTACTTTTTTGGCTGAATGATGAGGATTTTCTTGTTTCAATATGTACACTTTTCTAACTCTCCGACTTCTAAAACAGTAGTATAAATATACTTTGATTCATGATGTTAACTTCTAGAATATCCATGGCACGTTAATTAACGGTGCTGATAACCTCCAGAGACTTGCTAATAGGAACATGATGTAACAGACATGGTAAGTCATTTCAGGAGTACTTGAATTTCACATGACAACAGTTCTCTTGGTGGAGGGATGAGCTAGGGGAGGCCAAGATTTGCCTGGGATTGCTCTAGGATTACTAGGATGCATCCTGACACAACACACACAGTTATGTTCAACAGGAAAGCATGAGAACTCTGTCATGTCCCACTGTACGTGTAAGCCAGAACAGCCTATTCAGCTTTTTCTGGGCGAGCATACTAAAAAATAATGAGCACACCTCTAGCCACACTCTTTGTTAAAATGAAAATGGGGTTCTTCATTTACGGTCCCAAAGTTTCCACATTCCAGGTGGGTTGTTCCTGACCTTTTCTCCTTGGAACACTGTTTAGACAAAGAAGCGCTTGTATGTTTCACTAACCCTTACTTTGTACTAACTCTAGACTTGAGCTTTCAGGCTAGGTGATATTTTTCCTCTTTTCTAAATGAATGCCTTGTTCAACACATTGTTGATACAGACTGAAGAGAGGTATATTATACCATAAGGGACCAGTTTACATGCAGCAATACACATTTTTTTATTAATGCAATCCATCATTTACCTTATCCTCCCTCTGAAGAAAACAGAAGGATCAAATTTATATGTAACTGCCCAATGCAGAGATTTTTGTAAGACTTGTTTATGAAACGAGAAACTGGTGTGGGAGTAAAATATAATTCATAACATACAAATACTTCCTAAAGGTACAATAAAGCTCATGGAATCAGCAGAAATAAAAAGCATTATGGGAGAAATAGTAGCAGATCCTCACATTAAAAGGCAGCAGAGAAAGGTCAGGAAGGGAGGGTAATGGGGAACTGGTAGCATCACCCTGGCCCACACTGTGAGTAGCAGCATTACCTGAGCAGGAGGGAGGAGAATGTGAAGATTCTGTCTATGGTAATTCTGTTACAATGCTGTTTCTAGCAAGCATCATCTCAAATACCAGCTAATACAGACATTTGATATTGCAGTAATGGCATTTGCACCAATTACAGTTCTTCGGTATGCCTCTTCACATAACTAGAGTTAAACTAAGTTCTACTTCTTCCACCTATAAAGAAAATTAAACAGGATACATCAGGTGCAAGCTACTATGATTTTAGGCACTGGATCTTTAGCAGATGTAAGTGAGCACATACCAGCAGAGCTGATCTCACAGAACTTTGCCCTGATCCACTCAATCTTGTCTTCAGCTGTGTCTCAGGCATCTTCCTCCATTTTTATTAGAGTAAGGTTGGTAGGACTGCGGGGGGAAGCTCTTGGGAGTGAAGACATAGACTGGTGTAAAAGGAAAAGTCAGAGTCCAAAAAGAGGAGACAACATGGAAAGCAGTCCTGAGATGAATGTTGGAGGATGAAAAAGTGGCAGTAAGTAAAACAACATGGATAGGTCATATTTTGGAAGCAAAGGCATAAGGCAATGAGGGGCAAGCTGTAGTGAGGGGCTGAATTCCACAGTGTAAGAGTGGTACTGCAGTGCAGAAAACTAGAGACAGTAAAAAGGGCAGGCTGGAAGAGTTAAATATCAAAGTCATTAATGAACTAAAATTAGACTATAAATCCTTTCAGATCTCTCACCCATTGTGGTAATGATGCCCTGCCTCTTCATTTCACTGCAGAGACTATTTCTGCTTATGAGACTGTAAGCAATTAGAATAAGAACCCTTTCACTGTGAAATACCTCAGAAGATACACAGATCAGAAGACCAGCATACCTCAAAATACACACTTGAGCAACCACTATAAAGTGTGTAAGAAATGCAGTGGAATAGAATTTGGCAGCTGATGTCAGTTAACAGCAGAAATAGAAAAGACAAAAAGCAAAAAAACTATAAGGCAAGAGGATGCAGGCAAAATTTGTATATCAGAAATGGAATGCAAAGAAGATAGTGGCCTATTTCACTTCATCAGGAGGTGATCACTTCCCTTGTTATTGGTGTATGGACAAGCAATCCATACTTGATCCTGTTCTGGATTTTTGTACTCTGGGGCTCCCAAACCTGTTGGACCTGTGAAAACAAGTATTCTGAGAAAATAAGCAAAAATTTTAGGATAAAGTGACACTTTTTACAGCAGCATAAACAGGCATTGAATTCCAGCTTCATAGCACTGCTGTACTCTGGGCTGGCAGCTTTCAGAAAGAGAAGCCTCTAGGTCTGGGGTTTGTAAGCAATTTGCCACACTTGTCATGCTTGCTGTATAAAAGCCTTCCCTGGAGGACATTGTTCTAACAAAATTATCCATTGCAAAGGCCAGCAGTATGCTCATCGTGTCTCAATCAAGGCTGCATAAAGAGGAAACCATGCATGTCTATCATCTGGACAATTAGTCTTTCTGTCTGCAGAATATTCTAAAAGGCTAGTCCTTAGAAGCACCTAATTTTTCAGTTGGAAATTATTTCTCTTTGTCTGGCAGAAGCATATAGCAATGAACATCCTCTGAGAACAATATTCAGAGGCTTAAAGCAGAATCCACGTAAATACATCAGAAGGATCCTTGTAACCTCTCTGTGACCAAACAAAAGAAAAAATAGTCAAAAAATTGTGTATTTGTGATATGAAGTAGCTGAAAACAACAACAAAAGAACAACAAAAAAAAGAAGATGCGCACAGCACGCTGGGCCCTGTGCACCTCCATTTACACCTTTGATACTGCTCCTGTCAGTCTCCTTTGTTTAGCCTGTCTTCCCTCTGCACATCATCATCCGCTGTATTAAATACAGAGGAAAAAAACTCACATGGTCAAAGAAAAGGAAGAATTATTTCCAAGGAGCTCTTCATAATCCCTATACATTACCTTAATCTCTAAACTGCATTCTGTATCTGATTTACATGAAATTACACTACCTTCCCATTATCAGTTAAGTTCTTTCAGCATTGTCCCAACTGCTTGTACTGGCAATTCAAAGGAAAGAAAACCAATGAATTACAAATAACATCCTCAGAAATCCACAAGTATAAGGGTCAGATGAGTATAAATGACAAAATACAGCAATTTACACAACAACAACAAAGTTATTGCTTCATCTGTGCTAATGATTTATCTACCACGTTGTGTACTTTCTGCGAAGGCAAAGCTCTCAGTCAGGCAAGGTCTAAGAATTTCCAGTTCATTCTTACTTTTCTTCCTTCATTCTTTCATGACATTTTTAACATCTGCTCAAAAGAAATTCTTCAAAGGGACCGGATCTGAACCATGATGACAAAGGCATGTATAGATGGAAGCAGGAGTGAAGCAGGGGATTTTTTCAGTCTGAATTGACAGGAAGATTCACTTTTCCTTATCTGTCTTATCTCTAAGATCAGTAACAGAGACAAATTGGCTTCCTTATGGGAGGAAAGAAGCACAGGCAAAAGCATTTTTATACTATGGGGTTGCAACAGCCTTTATTTTCAAGCTCAGTATCATCAAATGCAAATTAACATCTCACTTTATATGAAGCTCTTCTTGCCAGTCTACAATCCTCCTCATCCTTCCACCTCCTCCTGCATACTCTTGGAAGTGATGTGGTCTCTGGCAGCTATTTGGTTTGTGCAAATTAAAAGGCATCACTGCATGACAGAGGTGTTTTTGTTTGACTTCTGCATGCACAGGCTGGGATGTGAACTGAAGGTCTGATTGCTGGGTCAGCCTGCCCAATGTGCATAAATGAAGATTTGTTTCTGGGGTTTTTTGGTCTGTTGGGTTTTTTTTTTTAAATGAAGTGACTTAAAAACTAGGAAGCTGCCATGTTGACAATTTTGTTCTCCAAACAGACCAGGTACTGCATAAACTGTATCCAGATCAGTTTACCTATTAACATACCTCAGCTGTATTTGACTAGGGCCATTTAAAGGGGCAAAAGGATTGTTTATTGTGAGTGCCTGTTTAAGCTTGGGCTCTCAGTCAAGACTGCTAACTCACATACTGGTTTTCCTGATCTATTTGTCTATTCATTGAGAGACCACCAACAGCCTTCCCTCCATGGCTCTGAATCTCTAGCTGTCTGAATTTTGAAAATATAGGACTTAAAGCTCTCCTTTTAATAAACTAGCTCTCCATTCTGCTTCCATTTTGGGATACAATAAAAAACATTAAAATGAAACAGTCTCCCACAGCCTCTTTCAAAATTTGATTTCTCCAGCATAGCATCCCTCTGAGAAGGGAAAGAACAGAATTCCTGTATATTCCCACAGAGTAACAAGAAGATGCCAGAGGGACTTCTGCCCACTGTGTGGCAAGTGCTGTCCTAAATAATCCTTAAACTCCAGTCACCACACCTGTTGCTCTCATGAGTGGTGTTCTTGAGTGGGAACAAGGACAGCAGATCTAGGTTTCCAGAGCGAGACAAAAGCAAGGTGCAATTTATATTTCCATTCTTGAAATCCCAGCAGCAGAAATGCCGCATTCATGAAACAGTATTTGCCTTCTGCTTGTGAGAGAGCAAGGGAGGGAGAGAGCATGTTACTACAGTGTGGGAGCAGCTGGACTGGAAGCACAGGTCTGCTGGATGTTAAAAGAATAATGACTAATTAATTATAATTGTATCTTTTGTACAGATCACGACCAGTTGAATAATTTTAGCATCCGAAAGTTTATAGCACGAAGCATGCAAAAGCCATTGCAAAATAGGTAAGTAAATCTCATGTTCTTGGGAGGCAGACTGCCCCATATCACTGCTCTAACCCCACAACTCACCTGTTCAACATGGGTTGGCGGCCTTCTGATCGAAGGCTGTGGCCATTTAGTTTCACCGTTGGATTAGAGGGTCACCACCGGATTCCAAGTAGTCCTCACACAGAGCACCATTTGCGGCGACTGAGAAAGCACGAGTCAGTACTGGATGCCACACTAACTTTATTTTCTTGGTTAGCTCTTTTATAAGGTTACACAGGTGGATCCAACTTTGCAGCCAAATAAGTTATCATACATTTGTGCCCATTCACAAGCCGACTGCTCTTCCAAGTCAGCATGTACATACATCCCTTAGTGGAGGTCTTCCAGCCCAAGGACACACGCTCCCTTCCGAACATCTTATTCAGCTGGTCATGATCCGTACAAAAGATACATCTATAATTAATTTAGTCATTGTTCTTTAATCATCAAGCAGACCCGTGCTTCCAGTCCAGCTGCTCCCACACTACAGCTCTGCTTTATCCATCTTGTCAGGTCATTTGATCCTGGACGAAGTAACGGACATATTTACTTAGTAGTGTACTTTTAAAAGATTTCCAAGGGGGGCAGAGTATTTGGTGAATAGTCTTCTGTTTCACAGGAATAAAAAGAACCTCAACAATAAAGGGAAAAAAAAAAGAATTGTTCTATGAGGGTGCAAGCTAAACAGAAGTGAAAGGGTGATTGAGAGAGGTAAAGTGTAACTTGCAGAGAAAGGAAATCTCAGTGTTGTCCGGAGTCTGGTATCTAAGCCTCTCTTGCTAGCTAGAACATATCATCTCTATCTGTGTTCCCATATGCTCTAGGACTGCCCTCTAGAAGAGACAGGTTGATATAAATCATTGTGTAACATACACTAAACCCAGAAAATCACAAAAAACCCCACTGAAATACAAAAGGCTTCCTATGAAAACACTTAGAGCCTCAAAAGTGTTTTCGGCTCTTACAAAGCTTCCTTGAAAAAGTGAGGAGGAAAAAAATAAGCACTGGGCATGCACCTACCTTAAATATTTTCTGTCTAGACACTAACTGGGAAATCTGTAAGAAAATGTTAATTGCCTGCCTCTATGGTACTCTTTGCAGATCTGCTTAGTCCCCTGGCCAAGCCTCCAGAAGCCTGCCCTGAGAGATGGAGGACACCAACAGGGCCTTAAAACAAGGACTGTCTCATAAACCTCTGTTTTGTGATTATTGCGTGAGAATTTAGTGAAGGCAGACCAGACATATGAGAAAAGCAGCTTCAATTTTTATACCTCAGCTCTAGTTTTTGGTAATCAATTGCATATCTTTCCTTTTCCCCCTTTGTTTCCCTTTGGATGCAACAAAGAACCAAACATTTACGCATACATAAGTAAATATATCTATAAATATATAAATATAGAAATATAGAAATATATCACATCAGGGAAAAAAAGAAATGCCCTCCTAAATGGGAAGAAATGTAGACATTTAAGATGCAGTGCTCAGATTGGAACAGACACTGTAGAAGGATTGCAGGTTCAGGAAAGAGGCCACCCGGGAGTGCGGTAATGGTGAGATCATCCCAGCTAATGGAGGTGCAGCAGCAAAACTGAGATAAGCAGCATGAGATGCACATCAGAGTCATGGATAGGTAGACGAAAAACATTTGTGAATTTGTAGAGAGGAAACAAAAGGAAGATAATATGAATTTGGATTGATAGGCTTAATAGCATGAGAGCAGCTATTATGGTTAATGAGTACCATGGACACAGATTTTGGGCAGGTTGTGTAAAACACTATGAACCCTGATAGTTTCACCATCCATATGAATTCATGTGCTCAGAGTGCTTCAGTGATCCAATCCACAAGATAAAAATGTTTCACACGCTGTTTTTGTCAAGAGTAAGCACAGGTAAATGGAGTCTGTCCACCATCCACATTGGCCAGTGTATTTTACTTACTTTCACTGCTTCACCTTGGGCATGAAACTGGTGAATTCACCTACTGCTATGTCCATCCCTGGTGCCCTAATCTACACCATTTGCCTTAGTGGAGGTACAACCTTCACGATGAAGAGTGGTCAGCCAACAGTGTACCCCTGTTTCAGAAGTTAACCCTCTAACTGTGCTGAACACTTGCAATGCTAATGGCATGCACAGAAAGTTCAGGATCAGAGTGCATGTAACAGACCCTTTCGTCCTTGACACCCTCCACCTCCTCCCACCCCACCCTGAGTTTTGACTCATGCCATCCCCTCCAAAGGGCTTTCTTTTTCTCCTGTTACTGAAGAAACCAATATTTAAGTCTTTAATCTGACAATACATGCAGGATATTCCCGTGGCAACCAACTGTGATGTACTATTCTGTACAGTAGATTGAATTCTTCAGTAATAACAATATTACAAAGAGACAGTTTTTAGATTACTAAAACCATGTTAAAAGCAGGATTACATATGATTTGCCATCTTTGACACCAAGCTCTAATTTTGCTAGTTTCACAAATTATGTTGCTTTCCAGAAAAACAGTGAAGTAGTAGTTGTGCTGCAGTTCTTTGCTAAGCTGCTGCTCCATCAATGTGTTGGATGTTCAGTCAAATGGTCTTCCCTTGATAGGTTTATCTCTCAGTGGGCCAGTGTTGCTCGGATGCAGCTGTGTGAAATGACTGCACATTGCACTAGCCTCAGTACTATCTCACTGAGAGCAGGATTTGAGAGTCCTGAAAATTGCTTAGCAAATAGGACTTGAAATCAAAGTGACAGCGGTCTCATGCCCTAAGTAAGGCACATTTTGGTACCCAGCAAAGGACCAAAATATAGTTCTGAGTCATTACTTTAATTCTATGGGAAAGAATCGTACAGAGGCCTCAACTCTGATACAGCTCTGACAAGTCAGTGACTGACAGACATAAGTAGTGCAAAAAATGACTTGGAGGTAGCACAATCATCCAGTGCCATAGAACCGGGTACTCACATTTCTCTTCGCCCAACCCACCTATTACACCTCAAGAGATTCAGAGACTCTGAGGATTTCACGTCACTGCAATCCAGGAGTTTACAAACCTCTGGGGAACAATCTGCATCCATTTGTCCTGAAGCCTGAATATCTGACACTTGTAGTGTCTTGTCTGCCTTTATACTGTGGGGTGGGAGTGGGAGGAGACAATGATAAGAGATTTTTGTAGAGGAAGGTTAATAATTAGAATAGTTTTCTTATTCAGCATTATTAATCCCTACTGAATTAGATGCATCAGCAAAAGGTACTTCATTTCTTTGGAGATAAAAAAAAACAGTCTGAATTCTGGAGAAAATATTCTGCCTATTAGTGCCTATGTAAAACCCTAGAAAAAATGCTCTCAGAGATAAAATGAAGAATAAGAAAATAATAAAGGCAAAATTCCCTCTATGTGCTGCTCTGCAATTAACTGTTTGAAGCAATTCCCAATACCCTTAATCTCAATAACTCTGCTTATCTGCCCATCCAGTTATTTTTAATTTGTACTTCTATTATTACTACTGCATTATTAATGTACCCCGATAAGATAGGAAATAGCCTGGTGGTGTTCTGTTTCAGCAATGCCTTGCATGGCATAATAGTCTCTACGATGAATAACTCCCTCCCAGCTGAGGAGATTCATGATTCCCTCTGCTCACAGACTATGAGGCCCTGGGGGAATCCCGTTTCCTCCCCTATGTTGGTATTCCATTTCCCAAAAGCAGCCTGGGCCTCCTTGTGCTTAGCACACGCTGTTATCAGTCAGGGTGATGCCTTCTCCTTCTGTGTGGCCAGGAGAGACGCGCCCCCGGTGCCTCTGTCGGAGCTCGTGCCAGGACAACCTCACCGCTGCTCCTCACAGCTGACGGTGGGCAATACTTAATTGGGGTGGGTAGGGAAAGGAGGGCAGCTTTTCTAGTCACACTGCTTCCAGAATCTGGGCTCAGGTGCTGCAGCCAAGCTAGTCAAGAATAGATTTTTATTGCAAATGAAGATTTGTATTTGGAGGAAACTCCAGCAATACTGAATGGCGGAAAGAAGGGGTAAGACATTAAAGATAATTACTCTCACGCCATATGGTTTGAAGTATGTCATATTTTTTCGTGGGAAAAAGGGAGCAGGGGAGAAAGGATCAACAGTTTTTAAGGTTTCCCACATCTATGTTTCTGTAATGGGGTGTACTGTAAAGGTTATTGTACAGCTTTCCTCCTGACACTTTAATACACACCCCATTTTGCCAACACATCTTTTTCTGTCTCTCCTTCCTAAGCACTGTAAATTGAACAGATCTGTGGAAAAATCCAGCAGCAATTAATAGGGGTGAAAGCTGTTGGGATCTACAGAAACACAACAGAGCCTCACACACACCTAGAGAATTTTACGTAAAATGCTGCTATTTGTACAAGCATTTTCAATCACCACATAGGAGAAAAAAGATAATGCATTTTATTGGAAGATGGAGTAAGCCAGAAAAAGTATATTGGTCTGGATTAAAATCTGTGGCAATATCTTACGGGAATGTTGAGTTCTCTTTAAAAAAATCTGCTCATTTATAAAAAAAAAGCAAGTCTATAGCCAGTTAGCCTCATAATTTTTTCAGAAATCTTGCTTAAAAACTCAACATATAGCTTTTTCCTGTATATTTCCACTGCACTGGTGGGGAGGAGATGAATACACACACACATATATTCACCTACATGTTTCTAGATGCAAATGTACACACGCCATATGTATAGTGAGAATTACATATACACCTGTCCATCCACACCCATCACAGGTACACCCACTCCTTTCTTACTTCTGAGTGCTACAGGAGAGGTTTTGAGCCTCACAGGCCTTAAAAATGTATTGACATACCTCCTGATTTTTCATATCAAACAGGTCAATGATTTCATCAAACTTTTTTACCTTTACTATATAGAAAGATTCTATAATGACAAATAGGAACATTGAAGTATTACTTTTCATACCTGGTATTTCATATCTCACTTTCCAATGAAAGATAATTTAACTGCTAATCACTTTGGCAACAATATAAAAAAGAAAGTTTGTTTACGTTTGGAAAACAAAATGGCATCTGGCTGTCAGGAATCCAGATCCACTAATGAAATGTTTCCAAACCCCAAGCCACACTGCCTACACTTCTGGGAAGGAGTCCTCCCTGGAAGTGATTTACCAGTCACATTACAGAGCAATGAAAATCTGGCTATCTAATCTAACAGGTGTGCACATTATGACCATCTTTACAGACCCACCCTGACAGAAGTACAACTGAACATCTCCGGTCCTTTACTCAATAAAGAGCTGTTTAACTTTGCTTCGATTGGCCTAAGGCCAAATGTGAAAAAGTCTGCTTGGTCCTTTTCCACGAAGGTCTGTCTGCTTTATGCAACCTGCTCAGTTGCATGCAGGTCTGCTTGACCAGACCTGGGTGCCATATAGCAGGAAGCAGAGGATGCAGACTTCCATCTGAGGAGAGATGAAAGTACCTAGAACTTTCTGCAAGCACCTTGTTACTTGTATCTCACAGTAGCTGGTTTTCTATTAAAGGTTCAGAGCAGAACACAAGAAGAGCCTGTGTTCCTACTCAGGGAGAGATTCATTTCACCTTACGTGAGCCAGCCGAAACACAGATATCTCATTCTAAGGCAGCTGTCTGTGTTGCCTCTGTAATCAACTGAAATAGAAAGGTACATCTAGTAGGCAAGTCAGCCCAATTCTCTCCATTCCTCCATGAGAGGAATACATATGACCAGCCTAGATCAGAAAGGTAGTGATCACCTAAGCTAGCAACATGAATCACATCCTAAGGTGGCAGTAATGGTGGCACTAAAGAGTGAAGAAAAACATAGGAATATAATGACTCAAAACATGGGGATACATGCTTCTCATAACAGCACAAAATATGGATAAATGTCAATAGAGAGATATTCCCCAAAATGGGTTTGAATCCTAAAGGAAAAGGCAGAAAATGGTGTGACTGAATAAGAAGAGATATATTCCAATGGCATTCTCTGTATTAAAATGCAGTTCATGTTGGCTCTTCCTCAGCCTAGCTAGTTATCTATTGAAGTCAGCGTTGTACCAGAGAAATGAGGTAAGGCCCAGACCTTTAGAAAAAGAGAAAGCAGAATGACCTTGCAGTTGAACCAGGAGGTTCAGACAAATCATTAGCCCACGATGTTACAGCAGTGCTACAGCAGAGCCTCCTGTGGTGTCACCATCCCGCCTGCACCACTGCTCTCCAACACGTGCTGAGAGGAGTCAAACACAAAAGGAAAAGGCTGGGAGGAGAAGAGCTTTAGGTAATTTTAAAGAAAATAGAATTGTAATAAGGTCTACAACTGACTGCTCAAAGTACAGTGCCTGCTACTTGCCTAAGATCTAAGAAAACTCGCCACGGTCCTGGGTTTAGCACACTATCCAGTATTTAAACGCCTTCTTCAGCATTGTCTGAGAAATGCTCTTGAAATTTTCAGTTTCTGTCGTCTTGACTTTCCTGATTTATATTAATCTCTTCCTCGTGAATTTAAAAATTAATTTAGTGAGATAAGACGTAGAGGAGAGGGCAGGGAAGAAGAGGACATTTCGGGAAGTACTACCGGAAGTTTTAAGAAGGAAATGGAAGTTATTAAGCAGAACTATCAAAGTGCCCCAAAATATCAACCAGCAGTACCACCTAAATTGAAAAGCAAAGTAAATAAAAGTACAATAGCTCAGAAAAACTTGGAGGAGACCAGTATTAAAAACAATGGTTTTATATCCTAGAAAAATCCAGTAATTTTCATTCAAATTGCATGTCCTTCAGACTTTAAGAGACTTTTAAATAGGTGGCCACTGTATTGTCACAGTATTTCAACAACATAGGAATATTTTAAAAGCGTACTTACTAGCTGAGCAAGAGTAAAGGTTTCTGTGGCTTCATTAGGTTATCAGCATTAAAACAGTCAAACTAATTGACCAATGTGAGCCTTGTGTATAAGGCTCGTAGCCAAGTAGGAGCCTACAAATTACGGTATTCCTGCCACTAAGTGACTTGAATCAAGAAAGCAGTCAACTAGCATAAACTTATAGATTGCTGGGCATAAAATCATATCACAATGCAGAGGGTGCTGGATAAATAAAGTCACTTAGAAACGTACAAAACCTCGTACCACCAGCCTGAGGCGATTTGAGCAAGCTAATTTTCCTTTTGTTCACAGAAAAAATCATTAAAACAGACCAAGGTAAACAATACAAAACTAGACTTCGTAGGTCTTTTCCTGGGTGAAATGTACTATAAAAGAAACACAGAAAAAGATTGATTCTTCTAACACAGAAATAAAATGTCATCAAAGTGAGTCAAGATGCAGCTTTTTTAATATTTTTTCTGTCCAGTCCAATTCCACCTGGAAATCTCCTCCAGCCACCTCTTGTGCTCACAAGCTCATCAGTACAATTTCTGAATACCCCTAGGAAGATGTCATTACAGGGAGAAACACCATTTTCTTTTTTTTTTTGAGAAAAAAAAAGTAATTTAATGAGCAACAGTCTCTTGTCAATATTTGCTATCACCAATACCTGGTACTCAGCTTAGGATACAAGTTTTTCTCTGTGATACATGGAAAGAGATCTTTTTTTCCCAAAGCAAAGAGTTTCACTCAAGGACTGTAAGTTACTCCCTAGAAAACCTCATTTTCTCTGCTGCAGTTTTCACGCCACCCTCCCCACCAGTGAAGAGAAGATGTCTGCTAGTTTGAAAGTTGGCTTTATTTTATGGAAAATGAGCAGAGACAAAGGAATTAACAGAAGAGAAGGATAGGTGCCTACATTGGTGGAGCACTTCTAATGCTCCTAGTTCCCATGAAGTAGCAGCTTCTTGAAGCTTCTCAAAGAGATGAAACAGCAGTTAGAGCGGTTCTTTAAATCATGGAAAACATGACTGCATATAAATTTCTTTAAAATACACATTACTTTAAACCTCAAAGTCAACAAAAATGCAATCTGACAGGCTTCTGGCATGTCTGGGTTGGTACTTCCACATCCAGAATAAGCTTTACTTTACAGAAAGGCAAACTAAGTGTTCATAGAAAACATGATTGACAAAGGTAAGAGATTTTTGTTAACAGCAATTCTTCCAGATTCTAATAACTTCAGCTTTTACTTAAAGCAGCTTGAGCTTAAAACTCCTCCTAGAAAATCTCATCTAGCAGGAATCTAGGCAAAGTGCAAGAAAGCCTCCACCAGGTCCAAAGAGTACATTTCATGAGGAAAAACACAGTTCTGAGCAATTCTGACTGGAGGGCAAAAGGCCACCTGGATTTCATTCCAAGTGGAACTAACTAATTTGTACAACAATCATGTTGACAACAAAGATGAACACATACGTCTTCTTTAAATGCCTCAAGGGGTCATCCTCCCACCTTTCAGTAGCCATGGTAACTTTGGGGGAAAAAAACAGCTCTCACCTCAGAAATTGTTTTCTGTGATAAAGGGTTTAAAACTCACTTTTGTCATCTATTCGTTAACTTTTGCCCCTATACACCTGAAGGATGAAGAGAGACTCTCTGCTTTACAAAGGAAAGAGAACCCCTTCTCATTCTTTCTGGAAAAACCTTAAAGATGGTTGGCAGTGAAGTGAAATACAGAACATATTTTGCAAGTTGTGCCGGGTGTTTTGCTGACCATAGCACAGGTTTTCATAAATGCCCGCTTAACGTATTTCCTAATGTTGACAAAAAAATCCTGACATCCATCAATCAGCAGGTCAAAATGCAAACTCTGATAGTAGAAAAGGAGGTTTTCTGTACTTTTTGGACTTAAACAAGATGCGAATCAATTTCATTCCCTTCAAATCAACCTTGCAAATCACGTAAGTGTAAGAACATCTCTTTACTTCCCTGCACTGATACAAAGAGTTGACATGGCTACTGAAAACATCTTTTGACAAAGACTATTCGCATAATGATTCATACAGGCCATAGCCAATATAATAGTTACTCACTATTAACACCCTTATTGCAGTTACATAGCTTGGATTAAAGCATGTCAAAGCCAGTGCAATAATTGTTGCCAGATCTAGTGAAAAGTAAACAAAAACTATTTTAAGGCAGTGGACAGCTGAAATACTAGCAGTTTGTGTACCCAAAACATTGGCACATGCTTCTGTCCCAGCCAAAAGGCAGTTGTGAATCTACTCACAAACCTGAACTGCTTGGGCATTAGAGCTTTCTTCACTGTTACTTTTGGCAAATACTGTGTTGGTTTGGTAGACACACTTTCAGGTCAGACAAAGTGTTCTGATGCTTCCATATACAGTTTTATGTAAATCAAAGTGAGAAAAAGATAAGCTGCAGACTTGTGTAAAGTGAATAGTAGATGTTGGGCTTATTTCAATCAAATACTGTGCTGCGATGAAAGACTAGATTCTTCAGCCACGCAACAAAAAATTATTTTTAACTGAATTTTCTTTACTACAGATCCGTGGCAGAAAGGTGTATGACTCAGGAGCATCTATCACACTGCCAGCCTCCTGCTGCCACTCCGGCCATTTGGCTATGTTTTGGTTCCTACTCATGGCCCCTCCCAGCCAGTCTCCATGCTCAGCCCTGTACTTGATGCCAGAAGACCGGCTACCACGTCTCTCATTCACACCACATCACCTCTAGACTCTCAAAAACCCCCCTCTGTGCCGCTTCCTACCCTGTCCGACACACTTGGAAACAGCCCCTCAGGAGCACCTGCAGCATAACCTATTACTCTTTAATAATGTCCTCTTCTACAACAGCTTGAGAAGGAGTATCTAATATTAGACTGCTGATGGGTTGAGGACACCACTACCAAGATGACCGGTAATACCTCATTGTTTCTTCTTGCTTCCCATCTCTCTGTCTGCTCTTCTTTCCTGCAGTGAGATCGTAAATGCTCTGGACAGAAACAGGATGTTTTTAATCTGAATTTACACATAATTTAGCAAAACCGGTCTAGGCCCTACAAACAGGAGTGCTGGTGCTCCAGAAAAATAAAAAGTAAACAGAATCACAAATTACAGTTGCTTTTTCAGTAGGTCAAAAAGACTACTTGAAGAAAGTTCAATGGTGACTTGCTTCTCCCTGGTAGAAACCTTTTGCACAGAGATGATTTTAGTGCCCAAGCATTGCTATTTTATTTTGAGATTAACAAGTACCAAATAACAAAAATCCACACCAAAAAAAAAATATATATAAGGAAAAGTAAACTAATCTCTGCCCAAACATAACAAATACCTCTCAGTGACAGAGGTTTATAAGACTGCACACAGAAAAATAATAGATGAAAGAAAGCACAGAGACCACATCCATTTATCCTAACCCCCTGCCACCTGTAAACAACCTATTTATTCAGGCTGGCAGAAAATTTTTCATTCCAGCTGTTTTTCATGTCGAATGTGGGATTCAGCAAAACAACATCTTTCACAGAAAGAACATTTCAGATTTTCAGCAAAAATATTGGTTTACTTTTGATTTTGTTTGACAGAAAATGGAAGAGGAGGTGTAAAGGGAGGACGAAGGAAAGCAGACTGGGGAGCAAATCTAAGCAAACCTTACTAGAATGGCCTTACAGTAGTCAATCTTAGTGCAGGCATGGAATAACGCGTTATTTCTGCATAGAAAGCTTTTTTGCTTTCTTTTTGGCTTATTGTTAGGAAGGAAACAACAGACTTAAGAAAACTATGAGATTTGGGGAAAAATCATGTACAACCATCCAGAACAGTAGCATTCTCTCTCTGGGTAAACTCAGTAAAAGCAATCTGTTACTCAGAATATGATGATTCAAGGACAGCAGAGAGAGAAGAAATTATGCTTAAGCTGTAGCAGTTTATGGAGCAGGATTGTCACTCAGCCCAAAGTAAAACTCTCAAGAAGTGACTGTGGGGATACCCCACCATCACTCAAGATCATCTCCCTCTACCAGCAAATGCAAATCCAAAGTACATGGATAAATTATGACCCACAAAAGCACCCCTGTTAATATAATTACAACAGGGTCACACCTTTTTATTTAGCACCAGGAAGAGCTGTTTGGAAGTGAGTGCAACAAAGAATCTGATCCTTTACTTGTTTCACTTTGACAATGCAGTACTTCTGCCAGGCTCAGTGGTGCATCTATCAAAGTAAAATGCTGATTCTGCAGTCCCACCATTTCATTATTAATATCATCTTCCTGCTTCTGTGAAGCTGAACTTCAGACTTCAAATAATACTACTTCCAAAGTCCAGGCTGGCACAGTTTTGATTTGCAAGGCATTCTGTGAGAAAAGGCGTGAAGCATACAACCTGAATATACACTCTCTAACCCTTTGCGTCAGTTTAGATGCTTCAGCAGAGAGTTGTACCCATTATCCATCCTAAATGCACTGCTAGTTAACTTTTAAATATATTGATGATAGGCAGATCTTCCTATTTTAACTTTAAAAAAATTTATATGCCTACACATTACAGATAAGAAATTCTATAATTTTAAATATATCATTGTCATTAATTTTGCAATGAGAAGTAGAATCTTTGAAATTTCTAGTAGGAATGAAAATATAAAATAGCAACTGTTTGCTTGCAAATTCATTTTAGAAAACTGTGAAATTAAATTTACCCTCAAAGTCTAAGCTTTGATGTACCCAACTTCCTATCCTTCACATCTTGGATACCCACCTCCCCTGGAAAACTGACAGCTCTCAAGCTGACACCGAGCCAGTAACACCCAGCGTCTGTGCCAGGGCTCACAGCCCTGCAGGAGTGAGCCTGCCTTCCACGGAGCCTGGGTGCAGCTGTCCCCCAGAGTCTCAGAAATCCACAATCCTTGGCAACAGCCATCCTTCCAGTTCTGGTGAACCAGACTTTCCAATAACAAATTGTCACCTTAGAAATTGCCCAGCCCACTCAAACCCAAAGGGAAATAGAGTTTTATCACACTGAGATTGCTGGTGAAATGTTATTTAAATACAAACCGGGAAAAAATCCTAAATTATTGAAAACAACATTTAGCTTCCCTGAACCCACTTCCTCCACATGGATTCACATTTTATAAATTTATACCATACAGAAAACACTATATGAGAAAAAATGCTGAGAGAAGTAATTTTTAGCACACTCCTATCAAGATATATCCCAACCACACTTTACAGAACACATGTAAACAATGAAAATTAAAAGCAAATAAGCTGGAAATTCCATTACCTCATCTGAAGTTTTCCCAGTCTGACAGATAAATTACATTGTTATCCTGAAGTTATTTACTTATTGTGCCTCACATCTATTTCTGACATATTAAAATTAAAATTGTGCTACAGAGGTAAACTGATAGGAAACTTTGATGAAAGTACACAAGCTTCAGGTCATAATTATAAGGTGACTCCTAAAAGAAACCAAAAAGGTGAAAAATGAAACTGGCTTCCAGAAACTGCAGGTTAGACACATTTTTGCTAATGGAAATGTGGAAAAAATTTAATTTTCTCTAGTTTGACTATATGAAATAACTTAATTTGGTTTACTGCTTTGAAGAAGCATGTGTGTCAATGTGTTAAAACCTCTTAGCTACTTACACACTCTGATAGTTCTGGGACAGTAAGTCTGAAGTGAAAAGAAATATCCTTCATAATGGATTTTCATCATGTGGGCTGCAAAATTTCAGTTATACTTACATAGCTGGAAAGCCTGGAGCTTGTTCTCATATATGGTTTTGAAGAAGCAAATCACAGGTCTGTTTGAGAGTATTGCAAAACTGCTTCCCAAGCCCTCTCCACTGGAAACCAGTGGTGAGAGAAACAAGAAAGGCTCAAATCAACTTGGAATGTTTAGACAGAGCTATGTTTGTGTCTCTATGTGTAGACCCTTTCCTTGGAAGGGTCCATTTTCATGGACATGTGAAAATAATCATCAGGAAGAGCGCTGATGCCGTCCAAGATGGGAGATGCAGTACTCACACAAGGGCATGGACTTCACACACAAGATGGAAAGTACAAAGCCTTTATTGTGCAGTGAATATTCCCTAAATAGCAGCACCTAACAGGATATCACATCATATAAACAGGAAAGATGTTCCCCATAGTGTCCCCCAATCACCTGGGGTATTGCACAGATGTTACCTATTATGGTAACAGGTAAACAATACCCTATAAGGTCACAAACTACAATTATCACAACTCATAGATCCAACACTGTCCAGAAACCCACAATCCTCTCTCAGCCCATCCCCGGTGACCTGGATGCACTCCCAGGGTCACCTCTGGGCTCAGGAAAGAGGCTCTCTCTCCGGCCCTCAGGGCCTATCTCTCTTCCAGCACACAGCGTACCCCAACAGGAGATGAGCCCCTGTTTCCATGAACACACCCTTGATTGTTCCTCAATGGAATTTTTATTCAGATGTAACCTGTCCCAAGCACAGAAAAGTAAGATTCCTGAGAGGATGGCTTCTATTGTAAATCTATTCTGTAGCAACTTCTTATAACAACGAACAGGTTCGAGTTTACTCCTCTTTCCCCCACTAAAATCACAATATGCATCCCTGTTAAACTTTTGTAAGATCATGACAGATTTCTACATTTTTTTCCCACCTACCAGGCCACAGGAAAGGAAGGGAGCCCCATGTGGAGGGAATCTCTTTTCAAACAGGCATTAAACCAGCCATGAAAGTAATACTATTGTTCTTTGAAAGGAAACCCTGGAACTGCACAATATAAGAAAGCAAGTATCCAAAATCAGCAGTGAAAATTCTGAAGCCCACCCCATGCTCAGCAATCCTAGATCATACATTACAATTTCTCTTCTAAACAAAAACTTTCACCAAATTCACTGTCACTGCTTAGTATTCAAGGAATATGGAAAAGCCATGCACACAGATGCTTGCATAAGAAACTACCTTGATTAAAGCAAACTGCTTTTCTCAGCAACTGCATGCACATATTCCCAGATGTAATATGTCAGGCTCTCCACTTGTAACAGGGAAAAAAGGAAGGCCCACTCAGACAAACTACAAAGCAACAGCAAACTATACACCCACCTCCTCCATCGCCTCAACATAAGTGTGCACCTAAACGGCATTTTAAGAGGGAATGATTATGCAGAATGGGAGGAAATAACACGACAGAAGGAAAAAGAAGCAATTTATCATTATCACCATAGGTTTTATTCAGGTAAATGTACTGGAAGAGAGCCAGCAAACATGAGCCAGAAGGAAATTACAGTGTGTCCAGCCAAGACACCAGTCTGGAAAGCAAGGGGATCAGGAACACAAAATATGCCATAGCAAGCAACTGCTATCCAGTTTATACAGCCACAGTGACAAACTACTCCTGAAACCCAGGATGGCTATTACCTCCTGGCAGAAGGGACATTAACTCCACCTGGGAGCACTGTGGTCCCAATGCAGGTGCATTAGTGTAGCTGGGCTTTGAAGTGTATAACTGCTGCACAATTAGGTCTGCCTGTGTTAAGTCATCTTTAGCTTTATTAGAAATTCACTTGCATTAGTTAACTCAAGTTGTTAGGCCTTTTTACATGTGTTCAGGGATCAGCTACAGTAAAGCCAACTGACAAAGGACATGGTTTTCCTTAGTGTTTTGCACAAGGATAAAATATTCTCCTGAAGAAAATAAGTGTTTTAGTGATATTTCCAAGGCCTACCTTGCCCAAACCAGGAGTGTCTTTCACTTTGCTGACTGCCCTCAACAAACATGGTGGTGCAGGGGGTGGAGAAGTCTGAAGGATACTGCTGAAGCAGGTAGAGAAGAGAGGAGATTCAGGAACAGATGATGCAGAAGGCCTGTGCTTCTTCTTTTTGGAAGACAGGTTCAATTTCTGAGCAGCTCTGTGGGAAAAATGACAATAGTAAGCTAAAACAACCTCAAACATCAACAAGAATAAATAAAAGTATTTATTGGGTTACTGTTTATGTAGGCTCTCATTTTTGCCCTCATTGATCCCAATAGTTTCATAATTCTTGTTCTTCCCTCATTAGTACTATTTTAATGCCACTGACCACAAAGTTGCTCCAAATTTAAAGTCTGCATTAAGTAGGGTCACAATCATCCTCTGTCACTATCTTACCTGTTGAAACAATTCCGCCTGCAAGAAAGCTCCAAACCCAAACCAATGAGCTATGTGACAATTTCAGTTTTAAAATTACAAAAGGTTCACACAGAATCGTGTCTCATGCATAAGTCTGATTAGAAAATGAACACTTGTGCAGAGTTAATTAGTCATAAATGCTCAGATGATTCTGCTGAGGTGTAAGAAGCCTTGCACTAGCTGTTCAAAATTTTTATCAGCTCTTAAAACATAAGTCAGTCTAAAAACTGAACAAATAGTGACCAATGAAAATATTGCTGTTTGTGATGAGATGGAAACAATCATACAAACTCCAGCTGCATTAACCACTAAGCAGGGGAAACAGTGAAGACTGTTTTTAATAGTACAGTATTCTCAGATAAGAATTCTGAAGTTTGTATAGACTTTGATTAAAAAGCTAAGCTTTTCTGGAACTGAAATATTCAGTAGTTTTGTTTTGCAAAATGTTTTATTTTGAGAGATAATGGAACATTCAAGTCTTTGTTGCAGCTGGTTTGTTCCAACACTTGTGCATCCTGCACTGCCTAGGGATAACATCAATATGAATCATGCTGTCCCATGGTTTCCCTTTTGCAAAACAGAGCACTTTAAACGGAGCAGGTCAGCGGGAGAATCAACTCAAAGGAGAGAGGGATAGGGAAATTTTGTTTGCTTTGGCAGACAAATTGGGACTTAATATATGTATAAAAGCAGTCTGTGCTGACAGTAGCTCTCCTCACTTTGCTGAAGTGTGTCACTCAAGGCCAATAATTCTAAATCCTCCTAAGTTTTAAGAAGCTTTAGCTCCATTACACTGGTATCAATTTATATTATCCAACTCAAAACTTACAAAAGTAATTACATCATTTTACCCACAGGAGTCAGGGAAGACTGAATATATACACATTTCAATGTGCAAGTAACTGGTGTTTGTATCAGGTGTCTCAGACACACGGACAAATTACTGCTTGGCACGACGTTGCCACACTGCAGCTGGTCACACGCACTCTGTGTGTACCACCAGGGTGTGTTCTTTTAGCCTACGGCAAGTGCAAAGCGCTCCCGGATACATTCATTTCTAATAAAAGAAACACTAGATTTTAACTGACCTGACACAGAATTAGAACTCAGAAGTTTCTGTATCACCTCCCTGTCCTTTCTCTTCATGCTGACCTGAAGACTGCAGTTCATAACCTGTCCCTCTCATTTAAGCATACACTTTCTTTTTCATAGAAAACATACCCAAAATGTGTTGGTCAAAACCATTTTTCCTTTTCCTTGCAACATCTCCATGGTTTGAGAGGATTCAATTGTTTCAGCTTCCACACTGTCCATCACTAACACTTCTATGAAGTTGTCCCTGCTGAATCAAGACATTCTGTACATCTTATTTTCACTATAAAATTATTTTAAGAGAAATCTTGTACTCTACATGCAGCAACTGAAAATGTAAATGTTGGTCAAACATACTGAAAGCTTTACCCCTGTGGTCAAGCACATTAGTCCAGTCTGAAATATAGGCACTGGCTCCATCCACCATGGTCATCCATCTGGTCTCACCGACTCATGCCCCAGTGAAAATACATTTCCTAAAAGCTATTTCCTGAATTGACTGACAGAGCCATTATCCCTCTTGCCACTAAATGCTCCTCCAGAATTTGCTGTTCTTTTCACAAAGCCGACAGTGTAAGACAAACCACTTCTTGACCCAACCAAGCACATAGCCGACATTTTCTTAAAAAAAATAACATTGTTGGAGGTACCTGGCCTTTTCAAAATCTTGGAACTACATTCTAGTTTGACAGTTATAACCCTTGAGATTGCATTCAAATGGAATAACCTGCATTTTCCTTATGTTTTTGGCCTGTGACTGGCGAAATGTATGAAAAACAATGAACTATTTCTCACAACTTCATGGGCTTCTCTTTTTTTCCCCAATGAGAGGAAATCAATGCATGGCAGGCTAGAAAATAATTTACAAGCCCTATCAGACTTGACTGAATTTTGAAGGGGATCAAAAAGGCAATAGGCATCAGGTAATTCCCAGAGCATTTAACTGGGAAGAGAAGGCTAGTTTAACCATATGTAGGCTGCAATATGATACAAATACATAGAGTGTGGCTTTCTTGTGAGCACATTTGCGTGAGCAAAATCCTTCAGCCTGAGTGGCTAGCATTGCTCCAAACACAGCTGGTCATGCCAGCTGGTACTGATTTGGCCCTCTGATCTAGCACAGGAGGTTAGAAATTCTCATCTTTTACTTTTCCAGGCAAGCCAAAGGCCTGGCTCTCCCATGCAGACTCTCTGGACCACCAGGCTTCTCAGGCAAAGCACGAGGCTGGACCCTGGGAGACCTGAGGACGGTGCAGCTCACAGCCTGCACAGCTCTGCCAGCAGCTGTTTGGGCTCTGCTCTTTGTACAGGAGCCAGCTATTTTATTTTTTTCATTTAATATCTGGTATAACAGGGCTCTGATTTCCACTTGAGACTCTGCATACTGCTGCAGTAATGGTGATGGCAGTGATGGCAGCATGGCTTTTTGTACTGACAATAAGCTGATCATACTCCAGGTTGTATTAGCTCCCACTTGAGCCAAGTGATATCAGCTATGGAATATGCAGGGGTGTGCTGGGGGCTCCAGTGCATTGCAAACCACTTCCCCACTGTGTGTGGTATGGCTGTGGTAGGGATTGCGTCCACAGGGACTCACAAAGAACTTGATCCAAATTCAATTTTCGAAGGGTATAATTTAAACTGCATTAGACCACTGTGTGAACATACTCATTCACAACAGAACTATCTTTAATGTCATTTTACTGAATTACCTTCCAGAATAATGCATATTTAATCCAGTTTAGCTAATATACTTTGGATTAACGCCTTCAGATAATTTGGACTATTTCTTTCCTGAGAGTCCCGATGCAAACAAGCAGCTGGAGACTTTTTGAAGGCTTACAAGATTTCTGGCAGAGCAAATAATCACAAGATCAAGAGCTGAAATTGCAGGAGGGACATTACAAAGCTGATTAAAGTTCAATCCAAATAAAACTAATACATTGTCCTGGCAGGAAAGGGAAACTGCTTTGAAAGTCCACCTGATCCATAGCAAAGACTGAGATCATTTCTTGAAAGGACATTCTCTGCTTTTTGTTTTTTAAAATACACGTTTAATAATTTATATCTTTGGGCAGTCAGAACAGTTTTCACATCCCACCTATCTAGAAATGGTGATATATTTTTTCACCTTAAAACTTTCCAAGCAGGCTGGGATTTTCAAACACATTGAATGTAGAAGTAACTTCCCTACCCTGGAAGACAATTCGTGACTGATAGGAACTTTCTGAAAGCTGAAGATGCTTATTGAAGATAAGTGACTTATTGAAGAAATGGAAGTAAACCAGCTTAGGGCTAATTCTGAGATGCAAGGGGGCAAAATATGCTCTTTGGAAACCTGTTTACAGAGATGAATGAACATAAATGGATTAAATAATCCATTTTTAACACAGAACAAACGCACATCTAGGAGTGGCGCGAAGAACTCTGCTAAGTTATTCATACTACTTAGAAGCAATACAAGAATGAAGTTGATTAAACTCTAGGCAAAATAAAAGGCATTGTGGAAAGCTCTGTAAATACCTTGCTTAGAGAAGTAATTGGGGTGATTTCTTATAGTACAATATGTGTAAGGAAACTCTGTGGAAAGAATAGTTTGAAAATTCATGGCTTCTAAATTAATGCTAATAAAATTCAAGGGACACTTGTTTAGCTTGATAAAAGAAAATGTTTTTTTCAGCAACACATCATCCAAGGCAAAGTTAAAACTTTAGGACTGTCAAAGTAGAGGTCAGTAGGCCACTAAGTTAATTAGATTCAGAAGGAGGTGGAACATTAAGCAGATACTTAAAATACTATTCACATTTGTGTCAGCAAAGATCATTGATAAGTAACACTGACTGACACACTCCTCCATCAGTGACATCTGAAGAGATTTTCTTAGGTGTGTATCTCTGTATAATTATTCCTTACTGGATGTTCATACCTCACTAAGATGCATCCAGTACTTATTACCCTTGGAAACAGAATTCCAGATCATAGAGGACATTGAGCTGGCATATCAGTTTCTGTGTCAAACTAGGAACTGAAATTTCATTTTTGTATCATATTTTCCACAGAGAAAATTACTCACAAGCTGTGGATACTAAACGGCTATGTATTAACTAACTTTATTGTAAATATTTACAATTTTAATTTGAACTAAAAAACTATTTTTCTTCTTTATTTGGAGGCATAAATTCCATTTTATAATAAAACTATTCTTAGCTGGGTGCACCATTCAAGGAATAAGGTATGAACTTTATCTGTGCAAGGGACGGCTTACTAGAGGATGTGCTTTTTTGACAAGCCCAAAGTAGGTTAATGACCTTCCATAGCAATTAGAACACTAGCTTTACTTACCCAAAACTGCCTTGCCTGCTGTATTTTAATGTATGTTGGAAAACAGATGGAAGTTTAGTTTGGAAATCAGTCTTCTGAACAAACTCTCTAAGCATATTTGTGCAGGTATATAACCAGTTATAAAAGAGACCTGTATATCTGTGATCAGCAGTGTTTGCTACCCAGCATGAAACATTTGTATCCTATGGTCTCAGGTTGAGCACATATAAGTGAAAGACACCATTACCCAGCCACACCCTCAAAACAAGAGCTGTACTGATGCTCTCCTTTTTTTATTTTTTTTTAAACCCCAGACATAATTCCTTCTGTAGAAAAAAGCAGAAGTTTTAGACTGTCACCTACAAAGTAAAACGCAATCTGTAATTTTAGTTAACTGACTGTGCTGGTTTCAGCTGGAGTAGAGTTCATTTTTTTCCCAGTGGCTGGTGTGGGGCTGTGTTTTGGGTTTGTACTGAACACAGTGAAGATAACATAGAGATGTTTTTGTTATTGCTGAGCAGGGCTTACACAGAGCCAAGGCCTTTGCTGCTTCTCCTACTGCTACCCACACTGGTGAGGAGGCTGGGGGTGCATGGGAGGCTGGGAGGGGACACAGCTGGGACAGGTGACCCAAACTGACCAAAGGGATATTCCAGACCCAATGGCATCATGCTCAGTATATAAAGTGGGGGGAAGAAGGAGGAAGGTGGGGATGTTTGGAGCGATGCTGTTTGTCTTGCCAAGTCACCATTACGTGTGATGGGGCCCTGCTCTCCTGGAGATGGCTGAACACCTGCCTGCCCATGGGAAGTACTGAATTAATTCCTTGTTTTGCTTTGCTTGTGTGCGTGGCTTTTGCTTTCCCTACTAAACTGTCTTTATCTTAACCCACGAGTTTTCTCATTTCACCCTTCCCATTCTCTTCCCACTGCCACTGGTGGGGGAGAGAGCGAGCAGCTGCCTGGGGCTTGGCTGCTGGTCGGGGTTGAACCATAACACTGACAGAATGTCAAACAAAGGAATACTGGAATCTTGCCACTAGTTTTGATTATCTCTAACTCAAATGTTTGCCAACATGGTTTCCAAGTGTATTTTCTGCTTTGGGTAAACATGTTTATATGAAATGTGTCATCATATCCTAGAAAAGTCCTCATGTAGCTGGAAGTTAAAAACCAATGGGATACTGCAAATTTACAACCATGCAGATTCCTTTTCTGTGAGAAAAGCCAGTCTTGATTTTCTGTCACACAAGGTCACTCAACAGTGTTTCATCCAAGATCTTTCATTGCTGAATTATGTCACCTATATGCTGCCCATACAAACTGGATAGAGTGCACTAAATGGGATATTCACATTTTCTGATTGTAGGGATCTAACCTACCTTCTCCGAATTTTCAGCAAAATTGATTCTATTTCTTCCATTCACCCACACAGCTGATGCATGCTCAGTAAGGTGACATCACAGCCAGGTTGACCTGAGTGCTACCACCAAAAGGGGAGACACCACACTTGCCACTGCCCTGTCTACATACTTCCTTTCCCTCTCTTGCTTCTTTCCTCACATTTATTTTGGCTTGGCTGCTACTGCTTTAATCTCCTAAATGGGCTTGTGCCAAGGCTGTTCTAAATCGTACTTATTGGACATGGCTAATACGCCTGAATTACTACAGCAGGGTCTTTCCCAGCCTTAAAATCTGAGGCATGTGGTATGAAATGTGGTTTCATATAAATCTCGTATTTCTATCTGGAGGGCAACGAATTGGCCAGGAGCCATGGCTCCCTCTGTGCCATGCCTTCCTTACCTTGCATCTTCTAAAGCAAAGAGCAGAAAGATGCTTTAGAGGATGTTTAACCCACAAGCTAACAGCTTGCTCTGCCGCCCCTCCACCATCTGCTGCAAACCAGGGGTACCACCTGGGAAGCTTGTTCAAGAAGCAAGAACAGCCTCCAAAAGCTTTTCCTCATACCTCTACATGGAACAGTTTTTCTCACCCAGAGTGAAAGTAAAAAGACAAAGTGATAAATCTTGCAGCTGTCTTGCCATGTCCCTTCTCAGTCCTCATTCTCTGCCTTCCAACAGGAAGCTACAAGCTATAAACAAGAATCTGGACAACTTTATTCCACTTTAATTCTCAGGGTGGCCAAACCCAGGGCTGTGGTGTTGCAGCCTAGTAAGATATGTACGGAATGAAATAAAAATCCTCAGAGGAACACTTTCAGGATTTGTAGTTCCAGTAAGATTCTTAGTATTTGTGTTTAATTATTTTACAATGCCTTTAAAATCTGGAGACAATTTGACCTTTCTGCTTATTCTGTAGAAGGTATAATAAACATCTCTCTAAAGCCCAGTAAACACTTGCCCCTTATTGTTCTCTTTATTTTTATGTATGCATTCAATTTCATAGCAACAATAAAGCTGTCCCAGGCTCTAATCTTTCATATCTTGGGTGGTAGTTCAGACATTTTGGCCACAGTGCCTTAGTGACTGCCCTCTCCCCAGGAACTGTACTGTAACTGTCAAGAAACTCATTATTTTTAATTTATTTAATTCTAAAAGAGTCAAAATAGGACTTCAAACTTTATTCTGGATAGGTCTTATAAAAGCTGAGGCACACAGGCAAACTCAGTGAAATTAACATCACAGACATGCTCTTATATCAGCTTCAAAGTTGAGTAAATTCTCTGGCAACAGAGCTGCTCCTAGATTGCAGCAAAACGAAGATGAGGAATATGCTTGCAGACCAACAGCTTCATGAGAAGCTCAAAGTTCTACACAACTATACTGTGGGACAGAGGACTCATATTCTACACAGCTGTTATTTGAGGGAAACTCCCAGTTTTAGAGAAAGATATGACAAGATCTGAAACAAGCCCCTTCTCAGGTCATCACTGTTTGATTCACCATGTTCTCTTCTGCAGGCAGCACTGTATTAGAGCAGAGATCTTTTTATCTAACCTGTAAGTTCCTGGAAAACTCTGATTTGGTGACAGATGTCTTTCTGCCTTTGGCAACAGGATTATTCATTAGCACTCATGCATAAAGGTAATGTTGGCAAAAAAAGAAACAACTCAAATGAACCATCATATTTGGAATTTCTACAAGAGGTCATACCCTTGTCCTTCAATGGTACCCATAAAGAAAACTACATATTGACTCAGTATCTTGATACATTTAGCTAAAGAAATATAATTTCTGATTTCTTTCCTTTCTTTTTCCCCTCATTCTCTTCACTTCTTCATACGGTTCTTAAATTTCAGGCATTACTTAGGACAGTAGTGGTCACAGTATAAAAATTACCAGATTCACCTTTTCTACTGTTATTGACTGCTGACACACATAATCAACCTGCATTTTTAGAGAAAAAGAGTGATTTTGGTAACAAGCAGAAGAACCGAACCATACAGAAAATGTTCAGCAATCAAACAAAGAAGAGAAATCACTAGTCAATTTTTTTAAAGAGTGGGTAAAGGTTGTTTCTACTATTAATCTATCTTGTTTTTCTCTACGAAAAACGCTTTTATAAAAAATGGTAGTCAGACAGATGACAGTGCTCACAACATTATCCTTTCCTTGGAAAGCTCTGAGGATCAATTGGATATGTGTCACTGCGCGCTTAATGCATGAAGCAAGCTGACCCATTGTACTTGAATAAAATAAAATAAGATGTTTAACACTAGTTGAATATAGGAAGAAAACCAGATATATTTACTATAACTCAAATTAATTCAAATGTAAGAACTTATCAGTCACCAGCACGGTTACTTGACAACCCATTTTCAAACCAGAGTAGCCTTTATTTCAGTCACACAGAGCTGAGGGCGAGGACTCTAGTATCTTCCAAGGAAAGGACAGAAACAGGCTCCATCCAGCTCAGCCTTTGGGTGTTATGAAGTATTGCCTATTCATACTGAAGATTCATTTTGCAAGGCACCAGCATGTCCACTAAGTAATAAGGAAGGAGATGTGCACTGTTTTATCTTTGTAGTGTTATTGTGTAAAACAAGAAATATACACAGATGTTACAGTTGTTAACTGTAAAATAATAAAGGTATAGATGCACAGTTACATTGCCTTCTTGTGAAAGTTCCCCAAAGAATAGCTGGCAGATTTTCCCTATGTCTGAGATAACACAGGAAATGCCAAACCATTGGACTGGACTCCTAGTTAGTTAGCCCCTTGCTGACTCTCCTCATGCGCAGTCATGACAGCTCAAAAATGTGACTAACAGGAGCTTTGCAATGAGGGGCCCACAAACCACTAGCCATTTAATAACAGTCCTTAAAATCACATAAAGAAAATTCTTTAGCTGTAAGTTTTATGGAGCTTATACGATTACAGTTATTCTATTACCTTGAATGCTAAAGCCCGACCACATACTGTGCAGAAAGCTATTCTGCTTCATATCTGTCCCATTCAGCAAAAACCTCTCATAACACCAGGAGAAAAAGCAGCCAGCACACAGATTCACAGTCCATTTTGTCATTGTTTAACTTTCCGGTTGGGAGAACCATAAAAAGGTTAAAAGGTAGGTATGTTTTACAGGGGGGTTTGCCTCATCAATATTTTTGAGGTCAGCACATTTAAAATAACACCAGCATACAAATGGTAAACTATTCTGACAACGCAGATGCACTGAAATTCAATGCACTTAAGCCCAGCTCTGACAAGCCATCTCCTGTCATAGCAAAAAATATTTCCTCTAAGAGTTCCTGTTAGTTTTGCCTTGTACTTATTTAAGCCACCACCATGAAATGGTGATAATTCTTTGATACACGTTGTTTTCAGCTACTGGAGACTACAACAATTACTATAAATAACATGCTAAGGTCCAAGTCTGAGGTCTTCCTCTTAGCAGACTGCACACACCCCAAAATCAGTCCAGTCCCAACAGCTGATAAGCAAAGTAGACAAAACAAAAAGAAGAAATTTTATGGTCCCACCTTCCTAGAGACAGGCTGAAGCACAAAGAAATTTATGAATGGTGGGAAATAATAAATTCATTTAGATTTTCTCAGCAGATTCACACAAACAGTTAATGTGGTTTTGGAGATGCCTACCAGCATCCCCTCCAGTACCTTCAAGGAGGGTACCAAGATGATGGACTTGTGCTCCATACCAGGGTGTGGAAGGAGAAGAAGAGCTCATGGGCATATGTTAAAGCAAGACGAGTTTGCACAGGGTATAAGGAAAAGCTTTTTCACCCTGAAGGCATCCAAGCAACACTGTGCAGTTTTTGTGCTTGGGGAAGTTTAGCCCCAAATGGATAAAAGACTGGGCAATGTGTCTGACCTCAGAGCTGAGCCTGCTTTGAGCAGGACATTGGATTAGAAACATCCTGAGGTCCCTTCCAGCATCTATATCCCAATGATGCTATGAAAGAAATGCTAATGCAAATCTGAAAGCAATAAAACATTATGCTGTATTTTTTCTTTCAAAATGTACTTTCTCTGAAAATTTTCAACAGAATCACTTGGTGTCAGTCTCAGAAATTTATGAAATTCAAAATTAAAGCTTTAATTTTTAGAATATGAATTTAAATATAACTGGAGGAATGTCAAACTACAATTTCAAACTGAAAATAGTAATAGCTACTTCTTTTTTGCAAGATTTTTATGAAAACACATTAAAAAAATTTTTATTATTGTTTACTTTCTGGTAGGATATTAGCTAATCCGCAGAAGCTGATGAATTTAGTTACATTTGAATGAAATCCATATTTCTTGCTGAGAAAAAAAATTGACACAAATTTCATCCACGTCACCTTCAATGTTTTATGACAAAACCTCTCTCTATCCACTGAAGACTCAGGCAGTCATTCTACACAACACTAAATGTCCTCATAACCTACCGCTTTCAGGGGAAGTCCCATGTGCCCAGCCTCTTGCAGGAATGCTCAGCATTCTGCTGGCTTGGACCCCACCTCCTTTGGGAGCTGACCTTAATATTTAACCTACTTTAATCATGCTGCAGAACGATTATGAAAAATTATGAAACTGGAAAACACTATTAGTGTTGGCAATTACTGATATTTTTAAAACAAAGCTTTTGTTCTTTTTTTTCCTATTTCCAGTAAAGTGAAATTAAAAAAACCCCATGAAATTAAATATACCACACAGAGTAATAAGGCATTGCCAGAAAGAATTGAACTGTACAGATGTGCAGCACAGGCACCAAAAAGCAGAATTTATGACACATAAAGTCTTTAATCTGCAGCTTTTTGCTTATTACCTGTTCAGATTTCAGTGAAAACCAATTAATTTTCAGTTCTGAGGGCACTTCTCAGATAGTTGGACAAACCACTATACTGAACAAGTTTGTTTCTTAGCAAAAGCAAATTTTTGAAAATACCTCCAGAAGTGGAAAAATAAGTTATTTGCAATGGCTCAAAATTTTATGCAAAAATGTTTCTCTAAACTCAACCTGTCTCATATAAAGAAGGCAGGAAAACGCATTTGCTGTTTGATTTTACTTGGATCTCAATCTCTTTTGTGATCTGTTGATAGAACACATATTTGCAGGGCTGTTCCACATGAATAAAGTGCCAGTAACTCCTGTTCAATATCACTGAAATACAGCTGAGAGTCAGGGGTGCAGGGGGGAGGGATATCAGAGGAATTAGGAAGGGTCTTGTCTGCTCTTCCGTAACACCGAAGGCACTGCAGTCTCCGAGTCTCCTGGGTCCACAGTAGATATTACAAATACAAGGGGTAATACTACCCAGAAAAACGTTTTGCCTCTTAAAATGCACATGGCCCCCTCTAAGAATAAGACAAAAACTGTATTTCTTACTATATTTCTTTTATACCAGACAGAGGACAGGAGAAGAAGAGAGCACTTTCTGCATACATCTGAGTATACTTTGCTTTCCAGAGCAGATGATAACAAAGAGATTGATCTGTTTCTTTTGCCCTACTACAGCCACCTGCAGCAAGGCACAAGCAGGTCAAATGCTGCCTCACCCTGTGTTTGCAGAAAGAGAAGTCATTATTTTCCATTCTGGAAATTTGATCACACTCACACATTCGGTATATTGGTCATTTTAAATAACCTAAACTGGCCAGAAAATACAACTTAGAATTTAGTTTCCAACATCACAAGATTCTGCTCTCGCTTGAAATGCTTTTATCAGATTTAAACAAGAGAGGATGGAAACCTCATTGATGGGGTAGTGTAGCTAAAATTAAGCTGACCAACTGATCTGCCATGTCTGAGGTTGCCTCTTTCTATTAAAGAACTCCTCAGCTCCTTCACAATAAAACATATTCCTGTTGAAGCTTCAGAACAAAATGAAAGTTTCATTCTATCTGGAAGATATTGATTCATTTGGGACTTATTCAAGCTGCCTAGCTTTATCAGTTTAGGCCTCCTGGACTCGTAACAAGCCTGTACAGTACTCTCTGAGGGACTCTCCCTTCATACTCCTATCCCGATTCTTCTGTGACCTAGTACCCAGCAAATGTAGCTTGCAATCAGACCTCTCTAAATGGCTTTTTGCAGATATATCATAGCACTTTGATTTCTGACAACCAAAACATTCCCCCTGCACCCTCTCACTAAGCCACGGAGTTTTACACCAGTCCTTTAGCTCTAACAGGACCCATTAGACTCACAGTAAAGAGTGGGGCTCCCACAGCTTTGTATACAGCCACATGGGAGGCCATGCTCTCCAAAATTAAGTTATTTTTAGTACATCTTCTGTTTTATGCACTTGCAATATCACCATAAACTGTGGGCATCACCGAAGTAGCCTCAGTCAAGTAGTCACTCAAGAATGAACGCTATAACTGAGAAGACTGACAAATATTGGAGGGCAAGAGGGGTTTAAAGTACTTTAGCTTGAAGTAGCTGATAACACAACCTTTTTACACCACAAGGCATACTAGATTTCTAAATATAAACTTTATTCTTCTCCCTGATATGGTGCTTCAGTGGTAAAGCCATAGGCACACACTGTGTCCGCAGTGCAAAAGCACTGCAAAGCTGATACAGACAGACAAGCCACATAAATACACATTTTTTTACCCCTGTTTAAACTTAAGTTGTCCCACTGTAAAAGTATTTATTCTGGTCAGTTTATTCCTAAACAGCATGGAGAATAAGGAAATACAATATAAAGTACTACCTAATGACAAATTTGCAATTACTCAAGAATGGCTCTACTGATACAATGATTTTGGCAAGAAGAAATATGCCCCATAACAAAAATTGTTCCTTGGTATATAAATGAACACACACACATAATACAGCCAAGTTCACTTTCCCCTGCACAGACCAACATCCACACCAGTCCTGCATGCACAAACCAAAGAAGAAAAGCACTGTGGAGCACAGGACAGGGAATCAATCTGGGGCCTTGTTAGTGTGAGCAAACACCATCACACGCTTCACACCTGAGCTGGGACAGCCCAACTCTGCACCAGACAAAGCAACTGGCCACAGATCTCTCCCTTTCAGTCATCAATATCACTGACTTCCTTTTTCTCTCATTTTATTATGTTCTCTGGTAGCTATTTTCCATCTGTCATGTTACCTGTTTTTCTCTTTGATGGGTTACTGCCACATCAATTCATTTAAACAGGTACTATCAAAAACACAGCAGGCAGATGAAATGCATTCGGCTCGTCACCAACAGTCCAATGCTCCCTCAGGGGTGATGTTACAGTCTTTATTCTATGATTAGTTCCTGCCCACTGCGCCAACTTAGACTTTCATTTGCTATTCTGTTCCCTCAGCTAGAGAGCATTTATTCTCCTCCCCTTTGGATTTATTTTCTGTTCTAGATACCTATCTCTGAAAATGCAGATATGGAAGGAAGACCCATGGACTATGTGACACAATTAGTACCAGGAGAAACAGTGTATCTGTGGGCCTTTTTGCATGGTTATATTTCACACATCTAACACTGCAAGGAGGCACACTCAGATCATTAAATTCAAATCAATAATGTAAGGGGCAGTTTCAATGACCCTCCGGAGATACGATCGTGCTCCAAAGCTCACTGAGGCCCATCTTGGGTCACTTGTTTCTGAATGTATGATAAATTTTCTCTGCAAGTTCAATTTTGCAAGGACCCAGGCATCTCCTGTGGTATGTGGTGCATGCCTTTAGCTCCTACTGAGACTAATGGGACCTTAAGGGGCTAGACAAATTTCAGGAACAGGCATTTTCTGAATTATAAAAGCAATTCCTGTCTGTGGACCTAATCCAATACCGTGATGTATGCCCTGTATTGCTGCTGAAAGAAAAAGAAGCACAAAATATTAATTCTCTTGAAGAAGGAGATTACAGAAAGCCCTGAAGTTAGAACACAAGGCAACCAGCTCATGCGTGGAGCTCGTCAATATGACTGTTAGGAGGCTCCCAGGAAAGTTGGCTGGTGGGGCAGCCAGCCAAACTGGGGTTACCACGATGCGTGTTAGGAGGGCAAGACATGATTACACTATCATTATTTACCAAGCAAGATACAGAATTTTTTCAAGCATGACTGATTTGCAACTGCCCTTGAACACCTGGCTGGGAGTAAAACTGGCTCGCAAGCAGAGAGAGGCTTGCTGCCTTTGCAGCAGATAAACTCACTATCATGAGAACACCAAAGAGCAAGGCATTTAGTAATTAAAGGAGTATAAATATAGGGCATGTGACCATGCCATTTTCCCTTCTCTATCAGATGCCACAGGAAAGCACGGAATGACAAAAACAAAGCTTGTTTTCATGTTCTTTTCTACCAAGACTAAATAAGATTACAGCAGAAGCAGACGGGCAGTCACACTGGCAGCAATGTGATATTGTGAAGCTGGTTGGGGGGAAGAAAAGAAAAAAGCACCAACTCAAAAAGTCTCTCAGCAGTCTATTTTAAGGAGGCATCTTATATAACAGGAAGCAAGCACAGTTATTCTAGATTCTTGAACACCGTCTGTCACATCGCCACAAGCAGAGGAAGTATAAACAAGTATGTGAGACCATTTGAAGACTGTTAGTTTTAATTAGTCTGCAATAATGTTGGTTATATAAATCCTTGCAGGTTGAATAAGAGAAAGAAAGTACCATGGAGATAAAGTCTACATAATATCTAAATCATTCCAAAGGTAAGGGGAAAATAGATCTTTTTTTTTTTTTTTTTGCAAATGGCAAGCTCAGACATGAGGGTGACGATCAGTGTGTGGTATTTACAGGCACTGACCACTAACACTGGTCTGAATTCTTCAGAGCAGGAATGCACAATCTCAAGGAGGCAAGGCACAGGTGGCTGCTCCTTGGCAAAGGAGCACTTTTCTGTCCAAAAGCTACCGAGTGAAGCATCAGCTGTCCACATATAATTTAGCAGGAACACTAGAAGGGTCCCTCAAGGGTATGGTAGACCAGCTGGCTCATTAGCCACTACCCCAGCCTAGTCTGCAAGTGCTACTGTGGTGCCCACAGCTACTGGTGCCGAGAGCTAACACACCTCCTCTACCTTTTCTCTCTACAAGAACAGCCACATAACACAGGGCAGGATGGAATACTCCATTTCTTAGGTTTCTACTTGAGGGATTAGAATTTGGCTAATAGCTTTGGTCATAGACAGTGTTTAGGATAAAAGGATGTACTAGAATTTTAAGACCAGTGAAACATTTCAGTGTCTTAAAACTATACATGCATATTTTTTTTAACCTTTAGCATAGATGGAAAGAGAAATAAAATTGTCTGTATCATGGATTGAAAAGAATGCTGTGTCTAATTCAAACCAGAATTTTGATAGTTGATTTCTAAACCAAAAAACAATGGTTCACACAGCTTTACTTTCCTAACCTGATAAGAGTTAAAGGAGGAATTGTGTGGACACTACCTGGACTTGTGGAGCTTTACCCCATCCAACCACTGTCTGCTTCTCCCAAGGCTGTGCAGGTGTATAGATCAGAAATAGCCCATATCCAGAAAAGCAATGCCACATACACACTTTGCAAACCTCAAGAAAAGAAAACATAATTTAGGCATTAAGATGTAACTGTGCATAAAACATCTGGGGAAAATTTTCAGGAAATCTAAGTTAGCTTTGCTCCAAATACTTCTGAGTGATTTCACAGCAGCTGGTTCATGGAGAGTTTGAAATTTGTCCCACTCTTTATCCCAATTAGATAAAAAACCAAAAGCTTCCTAATCCACAAATGACTGCTAAAATAGCAGAAGAAAAGATGAAAGGATGACAATTAGGTCAGCTAATAAAAATATAAATAATACTGAAACTTGGAATAACTGAATATTACTAAATGTTGATATAATGCTTTACCGGTTTTTATCCATTTAGTTCTTGGTATGCTGACTCAAAAAGAGAAAGACCCATTTAGGCACGTCTTGTGCATGTGATATTAAGCCCTCCCTTCATGAAAAAGCATCTGTATATCTCAATGTTAGGAACTTTTCATAGTGACTGATGTCTAAACCAAGGAAACATATTGTTTTGATTATACTTTTTAAATGGGCATATTGAAACTTATAAAAGAAGCAAAGAAGGTAATAAAACTCCTCCAGTTCCCCATCCAAATAACTATAATCACATTAATTATATTGCCTTCCATTCCGTCGTTATCATTACTACATTATGGTTAGAAAATCAAATACAAGAAACTTTTCTTTGTGTCTGACAATAAAACATTTTGCTCAGATGTTCCTAGTTAGAGCTGTAGTTTCCCTCACAGAAGTACAACAGTAGGGAGGTGAAGACAGAAAGCCATGAAGTTCCCCAAATCCACAGAGATGGTACACAGCCAGAAGGAATGGCAGAGTTACAGTTCCCTGAGCAAACACTACTACTGCCTAACAGACTTCATCTGAGAAGGTGTCTCGACTGAATTTCACAGTAACTTCCCACCCCACAGGGTACCCGCTCTAGCAATACTTTTCTCATTTAGAGGAGGTTTTGAATAGCACGTTACAAACTTCTCCCTGCAGCTTTCTGAAAGAAGCTGCATCTGTTTCTTTTTTCTGCGCTATCCAATGTGCAGGAGTGGCTATGAAAGAGCAAAACATGCAGCATGTGTGTAACTGGGAGAGGCAGAGAGAGATGCAAACACCTGCTGGGACTCCATTTAACTAGTAACCCAAGAATTCCCTTGCAGAGGGCTGAAGAGGTTAAGCCTTTACCCCGTTTCTCTATACACACATGCACAGAATGTGATTTTTACCTCTGTAATGCAATGAGCTGAATATAATTTACTTAGCAAAGTACACACAAACATAAATAGACATAGCACATATCTCTCTTGTATAGATGCAAACCTTGTCTGTTGGAACAGCTGAAGGAAAAGGCATGTCCAATTACTTCAGTGCAAAAGCCAAGGCTCACATGTAACAGCCAAGATGAGCCGTAGTTCCCTCTGCTGCCCTGCTGGTCATGGTTTGTCATGTTGGGAGAGCAAGCACACCCCTGAAGGGCTGCCTTTTTACCCTACAAGTGATCCAATTTACAACACTGACCCAGGAAGAGTTACATTGGCAAAACACCCACAAGGAAAGGGAAGGGAGGTCAGTAAACTGTGGCATGAAATCAAGATGTAGCCAGAAGCACGGAGAGGAGTGATTCCCTTTGCCTCTCTCTTTTTCTGTGCCACCATGGTCCTTTCTTTGATCTTCCTTCCAGCTGTTGCCATAACATGGCTTTCAATTTCATTTCTCTAACTGCAGTTTGATTTAAGCATGTTTGCAAAAACTCTCCTGAGATTTTAGAATCACTGTTGCATGTCTCCTTACTCAAATAACAATCAAGCCTGCTCCTGAGGACCTGAGGCCTGATTTTTCATTACCTTGCAAACTCATTACTTGTTTACACCTGCATAAAGTTCAGATGTTCGAGCATTATAAACTCAGGTGGCCTCAGTCTAAATGTTTGCACAAGAGGCACAATGTCAGAGCAAGTGAAGCATGCCCTCCTGGCAGCAGAGACACCCCAAGCAACACTGCACCATCTCCCTACAGCTGGAAGAAGCTCCAGTGATGGCATTTGCATAAGCTCCCAGTGGTACCAGGTTCATACAGCACACACAGCAAGCACACTGCAGCCTGCTCCAAAGAAAGGCATTGCCAGAGGCAGTACCGGCACAAAGGGGATGTGACTGAAAGCAGTGTCAGGAATATGTCACTAAGGGACAGTGGGGAAGCCACACGCTCCTCAGACACAGCTGTGCCTTAGACAGGCAGAACTGTCTCAAGGACTCGATGCTGTTTACAATTTCTCTGAGGCTCTCTTCTTTTCCAGGTTAAAAAAAAAGTTTATCACTGCAGCAGGGTCTGTTCAAAGCAAAAATGTGAAGACCTAATCAAAAAAAGATATTATCATATATATTATTAGGTGTGCAAGTGATGCCATGATGATTTTTTGCCTTATTCTTTTAAACCCCTTTTAAACCTTTTTACAACTTCTGTATTCTTTGTGATTTTTGCCTACATTCTTGGACTTGTTTGTCAAGCTAGGAGACTAAACATTTTAGAGGTTTCATAGTTAGGGATCAGTGTGCCCCAGACACCAAGGTCCTCTCCAGAACACATTTTGTAAACTAAGACAGAACCATCCAGGAGAAGGTTCCTTGGGGAGGGGGGCTCACTCAAGCCTCTCATTGGGGAATCTTTGATAGATATGCTAATTAGTAAAACCTATAATGTTATACCAGATCTTTTGGGGGTGTGCACTGCCGTGTGCATGGAGGTGCATTCAACCTGGACGTAGTGCACCTAAGGATCCTTAAAACAAATACCAAGGTAAAATTCCTTTTTCCCTTCTAACCCTGTTTGACTCTTGATTTTAAGACCAGGAAAAGGCATCAGAAGGTGCTGGTGGTGCTGAAGACTCCTACTATGATTTTTTAAGATCAAATAAGATAAATAAAAATTTTAAAAAAATAAAAATAAAAATAAAAATTTAAAAAATAAAAAGAAAAATAAAAAATAAAAATAAATAAAAATAAACCCCACCACTAAAATATTCCTCAGCTTTTCCCTATACTTTTACATAATCTCATACCTTTCTGTGGAACAAACTGATATAAACTGGTTTTATAAAAACTTCTAGAGGTAATCACTGTCTTTAGCAAAACCAGACTGATACTACATAGGATCATGTTGGAAGGCTAGTCTCTAGTACATCCCCCTGCTCAAACCAGGACCTTGTGGCTTCATCTCGTTCTCTCTCCCACACTGGAGACCATCTGAGCTGGACACAGTGCCTAGACAGAGTATAACAAGTGCTGAGCCAAGATGGAGAGTCACATCCCTTGACCCGTAGCTCTGCTCCTGCCAGTCCAGCCCAGGATGCTGCTGCTGTCCCTCGCTAGCACGCATGCTGCAGGCAGGGGCCACTTGTTGCCCAGCAGGACCCCAGGTCCTCCACAGCACAGCTGCTCCCCTGGCAGCCAGGGCCCAGCCTCCCATGGCACAAGGGCAGCTGCATCTATACAGGTGTATCTGCCAATATACTTTGGAATTTAAACTGATTCCTCAGAGAAAAAAAACTCCTAAACATCAGGGAAGAAAAACGGGTCCACGGATGTGTTATTCCTTCAGAGAGCATAAGGGTGGTGGACCCCTAGACCTTCTCTATTCCCTCACACTGAGATTAAAATTGCTCCAGTTGTGTGTGTGGTATTTTCACAGCCAAGTGTTTAATACAGGGAAAAGTCAGGCTCCCACATTTCTTGAGGATGATTATTCCAGGGGGTAATAACTGAACTCTCATTCAGGAAATTGTTCCCAATATTGAGATTAAATTCTTCTTTGTCTAATATCCTCCATTTACTTTTAGCTACAACTCATCCTTTATGCTACATAATTCTTCTCTCTTTGTGGGAGTTCCATCACTCAGATATTTGTGGGCTGTTCTATCCCTTAGGCCATATTAGTCACCACTTAGCCAAACTATATTCATTTAGTCCTTTTTATTAGGACTTGTTAATTATTCTTAATCCCCTCCTCTGAACTCCCTGGTTTCCCAATCTCTCTCACAACACTGTAGCCAGTATTCCCCATGCTCCTGCATCGTAACACTGTAGAGAGGAACTCTCGTCTCCTCATCCCAGCGTTCCCAGAAATACAGAATATAGTTTAGCTCTTGCATACTGCATCTCTTCGTCCCTATGTCTTCTTCAGTGTTATTGCTTCCCAATGCCAAATCTGGCTTCCCTTACCCACACAGCTAGCCCAGCTGGAGCAAAGCCCACAAATAGGATTAAGAGCTGGCTTTCGCCTCCATCTCAAACTGTGTTCACTTCTCTTAAATACTCTTTTTTTAAAATTCATTGCTCTCTCAAGGTTCAATACAATGTTCACTGCTGCAATAATAAAAGGGCCCAATTTTGAATGGTTACTCACATAGTTTCAGTAGTATCTGAAGCTACTGGAGGTTAAGCATCTAAATACCTAAAATCTGGCTTAAATACTATTAACAACATATTGTGCTCAAGCAAATAGGCTTGAGAATTCAGAGACTGATATTTAGGGATGAATTTTCTTTCCAAGAATGGTATTTTCAGTGCTGCATAGTTGAGTTCCAATAACAAGGTAGGTATAATTATGTCTCACTACTGCCCTAATTATTTTTAGAATTTCAATGATTCTGTCACCATGGGTTCTTTGCAGTAAGTTTTGCCTGAAAAAAACCCCTGACTTCTAAAAAATATCAGCAATGCCCTGATGCAACTAATGCCCTTAATAATTGGCTAGTATTTAACAAAAACACTGATTCTGAGGCACTGCCTCACCAAAGTAATGGGAATTCACTGCTGGTATCAGTGGCTTTGGCTTACACCACTAAAGGCTCTGAAATGCTGAGGAGATGACACTGAATCACACTGACGTAAAAGATGGGTATAGAGGCAAGGACTGGGGAGCAGATACAGCAAGTATTTATAGGGTACATCTTAGCTCCCACAGAATTAATCCTTCTCAGTGGCTACAGCATACCTTGAGAGAGTAAGAACAAATTCTTAACCCTTTCTCCACCCATTGCAAATGGGATGCTTTGTAGCCTTGGAGAGGTAGAGGAGGCAGGCAATGTGAACTGACTTCTTCGCTTTACCTTTGTGTGAAGGCAAAAGTTCATCCTGCCCCATTTCTCCCACAGCCTTAGCACACACCTACATAAAAGAAGCTCAGTCAGAGACCTCTGCAACATAAGCAGCAAGAGAAGGCAAACCAAAAGCATGACAAGATGAGAGATGATGACATAAATACTCATCTGCTGAGCATCCCTGGTGGTTAATAGAAAACATTTATCAGAAAAACAACTTCCACTCTTAGAGAGCAGCTTTGGCTGAGTATAGGAACTGTATCTTGTGCACAGGTGTCCATAGCTACTAAAATAACAGTCTCTGACTAGGATGAAATGATGAAACACTACCTAAAGATATATTTACTGGATCCAAATTTAACTGACAGGTCGATATATCTTTTACCAGGTGCTACGGCTTCAGCTTATGTCAGAAAGATGATAAAGCTCAGAGGAGCCTTGATTACATCAGTGAAGAACTTTGTTTTCCAATGACGCTCTAAATGTTCTCATCACTATTTAAATAGAGGGTCAAAAGATCAACAAAATAACATTGGCCAACATAACACTCTTTCTCTAGCAGGAACCTGACTGTCCTGACCATTTATATTATGAAGTCCAAATGTCAGTGACATATCCTAAGCCTGTGCTCACTGTCACTGACCTCTGACTTCCCTTCAGATTCATGTCACATTTTATCTTTCGTGTACCAGTGTCTGTCTCTAAACAAATCTCCTAGGGCTTTTTTTAGATCCTACCTTCCATGTCTACAAAGTTCATATCCAATTTGACTGGAGTTCTCTATAAGTATGATGTGGCAAACTTTAATACAGAACTGATCTATCCAGCAATTGTTCTATTGCAATTCGCTAAGTTGCAGAAGTCCTTTTGAAAAAGGGTCTGGGCTTTGTTGTTGTTAAAAAAAAAAATGAGCTTTTCCCAAAAGATTTTCATTAAGATTTTTGTACTGTCTAGAGTTCAGAGCTTCTTTTTCCCCACCATTTTTATCAAAATTTTGGTAAATTTGTTTGCTGAAAATCTATTGACTATTGAACTAGATTATTAAATAAAGATGGTTAGACCTTAAGAAACAGGAAAAAAGGTAGTTTGATGCTGTTTACAGCTTAACATGTTCTCTGCAGTTGAAGTGCTATCATGGCAAACTTTGGTACTAAGGTACTAAACTTGGCACTAAGTCCAGACTGCTGAAGAAATGCCATTTCAACCCAGATGAGGACTTGCATGACAATATTTCCCTCATTTCTGCATGGTATTTCTTCCCCTGTCCTCGTCTTTTAGGGAACCAGCAGTGTGCGGCTGGTCTTGGCGAGGAAGACACTGTGGCCCAGATGACTGGCCAAGCTGATGATGCACAGATTGCTGCTTGAACCAGATTCAAATGAACCACGCAATGCTCTCCTAGGAGTCAGAAGATGTGTTTATGCCTGGCCCCTACAGAATTTGTTTCATTTCCTCAGAAGCTACAAGCTGCTTATTATAAAGAGGACAGTGAACTAAACAAGTGTGAACTTGATCCAGAAGTTATTTCTGTTCTGCAACAACTGCTGCTTAACTCACCAACTCTCTGCCACTCGATGACATGCCAGCATACATCCTGTCTTGTGGAAACTCTTGACCCTTTGATTCCACTTTGGCTCTGCCTACTGCAATGATGCGTCCTTTGCTTCTTTAGCTGAAGCAGTTTTTGCTTCACACAAGCATAGCTCTGATTTGGCAGGCATGACCACAGCAATATCTAGCAAGTCATGGCAGCTCTGTAACAGCGTGACCACCACAGGGCTCCTCAGACACGCTGTCCTAAACCACAGTCCACAGCATTTCATGTTCACCAGTCAAGCCACTTAAAAGCTAACACTTATGGATCTTAAAGACCTTTTCGTGAAAGAGGCTGCTTTATACTTTCTGCTCAAAAACATGACGAGGATGCGAATAGGAAAACTACAGGGCGAGGAAGATGTCAGCCAGAGCTACCATGGGGAGCGTGTAAAAGCCTTTGTGGCATGAACATGATCCATGAATAATTACATTAAAATTTTCTGCTGACAACCCCCATGGAAAATAAAAGAAGTGAAAAGAAAGAAAAACACAAAACTGTATTCGAAGGAAACTAGGAAAACAAACAAAAATGCAACCTAAGGCAGTGCAAGATATCTAATTGTCACTTGAAAAACAACGCCTCTATTCCATCTTTCTTCTTTTTTAATTGGCAGGATCTGAGGAAAATTATTATAATAATCCAAATTCATTTACATTCTGAAAAGATTATAGGAAAAGAAAGCAATCTTACAATGAGTAATGTAGTGACAATCAGTGGAGACTGTTCCAAGGCAACTATTCTAACTACAATCTGTGGAGAACAGGACTTAAGAGTTTTTCATTAAAATTGATATAATTTTCATTCAGGAATGCCTTTCATTTAAAACAGCTGATACACTGGATGACTAGACTGAGTCTAGCTTCTGTGTGGGTTGATCTATTAGCGAATTCACCGGACCTACACAATTCACTATACTGTCTGCGTTTCAAAGGATAAAAGTGCTGTTTGGGAAAGGACTTTCTGTGTAACTAGAGGAGGGCCCTGGGGCACCCCTCAGGCAGCACAGACATGCTCTAACCCAGAAAGAAGCCCAAGAGCAAAAGTCACAGTTATGTTCCCGCTAGAAAGGTAGTTCTGACAGCAGCAAGAAATAATTAGACAGCCAAATGCTGAATCAGTAACTTTCTTTTGTCTTCCCAGATCTGCACAGAAATTCACATTTATGTCGACTCCAGTGAGGGGAAGTGCACAGAAAACAATTAGGTGTATGCTTAATGCTGAATCACGTGAACCTGATTTAGCTGTGCAGACAGCACCTCTAGCCTCTGTATAGTCTGTGGAGAGAGAGAAACTACTCTAAAAGACATTGAGAACATCTCTATTAGGTTCCTATTTTAAGCTGATGCCTGTAGGAGTTCAGCTTCCCTATAGATCAAGAATTACAGTAGGTGGTTTAGTAAGAACATCCTTCATTACAAACTGTGCTGGTTTCAGCTGGGCTAGAGATAATTGTCTTCCCAGTGGCTAGTACAGGGCTATGTTTTGGATTTGTGCCGAACTGAACACAGGGTTCATAATACAGAGCTATTTTTGTTATTGGAGATGTTTTGTTATTGCTGAGCAGGGCTTACACAGAGCCAAGGCCTTTGCTGCTTCTCCTACTGCTACCCACACTGGTGAGGAGGCTGGGGGTGCATGGGAGGCTGGGAGGGGACACAGCTGGGACAGGTGACCCAAACTGACCAAAGGGATATTCCAGACCCAATGGCATCATGCTCAGTATATAAAGTGGGGGGAAGAAGGAGGAAGGCGGGGATGTTTGGAGTGATGGCATTTGTCTTGCCAAGTCACTGTTACACATGACGGGGCCCTGCTCTCCTGGAGATGGCTGAACACCTGCCTGCCTATGGGAAGTGGTGAATTAATTCCTTGGTTTGCTTCGCTTGTGTGCACAGTTTTTGCTTTCCCTACTAAACTGTCTTTATCTCAACCCACGAGTTTTCTCATTTCACCCTTCCCATTCTCTTCCCACTCCCACTGGTGGTGAAGAGAGTGAGCAGCTGCCTGGGGCTTGGCTGCTGCCTGGGGCTAAATCACAACACAAATTAGTTATGGCTGATATGGCCTCCTCCAGAGACTTGCAGAAAATCACAAGGCTGTAACTTCTGTTCTTAGTTGCACATGCAGGTTTCTCTACATCTTCAGATTTACAAGCAGCTCTAAGTATCTGCTGCCCTTTATAATCATTTTTCCAAAACATGTTTTCCGAAAATCCTGTTGTCATTTTCTGACTCAAAATTATTTTCTTTCATATTGGCTCCTTTATCAAATGTATGCCCACATCTCAAGAAGCAAAATATTTAGTTTTCATTAGACAATCAAATATTTATTTGTAAGCACACCCACCAGGAATAGGAACATACATAATCATTGATTTTTATCCTATTTAGTACTTCCACTTGCAGGCCACTGACAACTCACCAAGGAACTTTCAAGGGAGCCCCGTAACTCCAAAACATCAGAACTAGCTATAGAGGACATGCTTTTCCACAGTCTGGTCCAGTCCCACTGAGCTTTGGACTGCAAGTACTAGCACGGGAATCAAGGAGCATTCAGAGGAAATGTAGGGAGAGGGGGACATCATAGCATCTGGGATGGCAGCAACACAGAGCCTACCACACTGGGGACATGCAAAAGGCAAGGAGACAAACAACATGCCAAGAGAGTGAGGGTAAGAAGTGTAGTGATGTGAATGACAAATCACAGTAGAGGCAAATAGAAGCAACTGACTGAAAATGAAATCATGTAGGAGCACTGAAAGTGTCAAAATGCAATTCATCATTGAGTACCCTGCTGCCCACTGGAGCTGCCATTATCTGCCTGATCCAGAATGATTTATCTGCTGAAGTTATAATGCATATTGCATCCACAGACAGAAAATACTTTCTCTGCAGAGCTTTCCCAAAACAGGAAACCAGAGCAGCCCCTCTGCAGAAACTCCTTCACACAGAAATCTTTCATCATGAACTCCTTTTGCACATGGAAAAGCCTTTCAGCAGCAAAATCCACTCACAGTGAATGAAGAGATTTGCCAAAAGTTTTCAAAAAATTCCATTTGCAATTATCTGCATCATCAAAATCATTCTTTGTAGACAGCCAAAGTGTAAAACCACTCAAAGTCAAATAAAATCTGCAATAATGTTATTCTTAGGCACAAGTTTCCCTCAGTTATATCTTCATATTCCGGTCACTTCTTTACATGAATAACAGTTTCAGCAGATAGAACCTATTTATTTATTTTGTATTCTGAAAACCTGCCTCAAAAAGTTTTAATCTTCTATGTACTGACAGATTCAAGTTTTCCAACCACAGCTGACTGCATGCTTATCCCGCATTTGAGTAACACCCTGACAATCTTTTGGAATTTAAAAAAAATAAAAAACCAAAGCAAAACAAAAAAAAACCCCACCAACTTCTAGTAACAAACATGGCAGACAAGGGTGCTATTTTGTTTTAAGCTTTTGATAGTGGTACAACTTTGCTTCCACAGAAAACATAAAAAGTAATTTCTCCAAAGACTTCAAACAGAGCCGAATCAGGCCAGGACCAAAACAAAAGTTCTCTCCTGCAGCTCATGCAAAGGTGTGTCTGCAGAAGTCATGGTGCCACCTGCCACTTAGATAACTGAAATCCACCGCTGCACCCTGTATTTGTACAAAAATTGGGCAAACAATTGTATTTTGGCCAGAGCACCAGTTGGGCCAGCACTCAGCTAAACGCTCTCAGCCCTTAGAAGAGGGTGCCTGTACCCAAACACAGTCACTGGGGATGATCCCTGGTCTATGCCAAGCTGTGAACTACACCCAGGCCTCCTCTGAAAGAGGCCAAGCACCCACGCTAATCCTGGACAGCACCAGCAATTGCCCATCAGGGTTTGGGCCCATCCCTGTCCATGGCAAAGTCAGGAGGTCCATGAGGAAAAAGCAGGCTGTGGGAGATGAGGATGACAGGAGGTTTTAAGGATTTGGTAATGTATACCTAAAAATAGAAAGAATGACAAAGTTTATACGCATGTGAAAATATCACTTTTTTTCCATTCCAATCAGTTCCATATCACCCCAGCTGGTTGCCTAGAGAGAGAATTCAGCTTGGTGGATAGGGAACACCTGCCTCAGCTCTGAACACTGCCTCTTTTTGCCCAAAAAGTAGGAAGAAAGCAGGTCCTGCTGGAAGGGGTAGGAAAGGATAGGGAGGAAGGGGCAGGGGCAGCTGCCCTGCAAAGTCACTCACCACCAGCACTGACCAGTCCCCTGTCTCCAGGCAAATACAGAGCTTAGCAAAAAGCACTGACTGCCAGGAGACCTTCCATGGAAGGAAGAGGGAGTCTTTAAACCTATAATCAAGACCTTATACTTCATGGGAAACTAAGCAAAAGGACACAGTATTTTTTCATCAGTAATGTTTCTTTTTCTTTCACTTCTGGAGTGTTATCTTATTCTTTCAAGCCAACTGTTTTAACTTTGAAAATACTATCTGCACTGTTCAGAGCTTCAAGTCAGTAAATCTTAGAAGAAGAAAACAATTGATGCTTTTAAGATTAAAAACATCTCTGCATCTTTTCCATTGACAATATACCTACCAAGCAAGCACAGTGAGTTCAGACTGCAGCATAACCTACTGTGGTAAAACCCCAGTTGCCTTGATGGATTACATATCATTGAATGTTTCAAATATATCATGACACTACATTTTCAGCTTTTCTTTTTTTTTTTTTTTTCCTAAATGGACAGCCTCAGCAGAGCCAAATGCACTGTTTGTAAGCAGAAAACTCACTCCTGCTTATGGCCTGCAAGGAGACACACAGCAGCCCTGGAGTAAGCTGTGAGCCAAGTCAGAAAGCCTTTACATTCAATTAGTAGCTTTACTTTTCCTCTTGGATTTGCAACTGCAGAAACCAATTTATGATGAGAATGAGCAGAATCCTTGGAGCTGTCAGGAGCATGGCAGGGCACTAAGCAGAATTCTGCTTGACAGAAACCACACAAAGAAAATTCAGAACGCACTTTCCCACCCTTGGCTCTCTCAGCCACCTTTGCATGCACTGCTCCCAGGTCCCCTCTTCTCATGTTGTGCTTGATGTACTGATGCCTTTTCCTGGTCTTAAAATCAAGAATCAAAGAATCAAACACGGTTAGAAGGGAAAAAGGGATTTTACCTTGGTATTTATTTTAAGGATCCTTAGGTGCACTACGTCCAGGTCGAATGCACCTCAATGCACACAGCAATGCGCAACCCAAAAGATCTGGTATAACATTATAGGTTTTACTAATTAGCATATCTATCAAAAATTCTCCAATGAGAGGCTTGAGTGAGACCCCTCCCCAAGGAACCTTCCCCTGAGTGGTTCTATCCTAGTTTACAAAATGTGTTCTGGAGAGGACCTTGGTGTCTGGGGCTTCTAAGATGTTTAGTCTCCTAACTTAACAAATAAGTCTAAGAATGTAGGCTAAAAAACACTAAGAATACAAAAGCTATTAAAAGGTATGTAAAAGGGGTATAAAAGAAAAGGCAAAAAGTCATTGTGGCATCAGTACAGCACAAACACATACTGTTGAAAGGGAACTAGGGAAACTAATTGCAGGAGTGCACATCATTATCAGTTTGCTCACTTCTCTTACTTTTTTTTTTTTTTGTAAAACACTTATCTGTTTTGTTAACTTAAGATGGAATCTGAAGCAGGATTGACAACTTCTGTTACTTATGTTAACTACATGGAGATCTATTCCAGTGGACACTGAGAGCTCACAGACTTCAAGCCATGATAAGAAAGAGTGGAAAACCCACAACATTTATTTAAGTCCTTGTATTACTCTTAATTTTTCAAATTGTAAAATACTGTTTGATTTTTGTTGAAATGATTGGTGAAGTAGTAATACCAGTATTCTGGTTTATCTTTAAGCATAAGTCTGAGAGGATCTTTCCTGCCTCAGACCAAAATAATAATAAGAAAGGCCTTCCTCAGTATTAATTGTTTTCAAGCACCCAATCTAGCTACTTAAAGAATCTATCATATTAGGCCTCAATGTTTTAATTTTACAAATATCTGAAATTACATTAGATCTAAATGGAATAACCAATAAAATACGTCACTTAGCTCTGGTTCTTTCTGAGGATGACACTAATTTATGTTTCCAGAATTCCAATTACATCACTAGACCCCAATTAACCAATGCAGTGGAACGATCCATAACATGCATATGGAGAAATGCCCTGAAATTTCATTTCAGACCAATTTTTACCCTTGAAACAACACTGCTACAATCCTCAGCACCCTCCAAGGGCATGTTCTCCAGAACAACCCGTGTGCGCCAGGAACAACTAAAGTATCAAGGATGGAACATCTACAAGCCCCTGAAGCGTTTGAGAGAGACTAAAAATAGGGCTCTTTACCCCTTCACTGAAATAGTGCACTACTTGGCACAAGTCCTCCAGTTTCCTTGCAGTCAGGGAATGTGAAGGAAATTCTTCCTGGGAAGATTCTAATGTCTTTTGTAAGCATGGTTGATCAAAAACAATTCTTGTGGAAGAGATCTAACACAAAATTTTACTTTAAAGAAATGTAAGTGGTTGGGATCTTCTACCAGAATTTTTTCCTTCATGGAAGGCACACACAGCTTTCCACCATCAATAATGCCTAGACCAGGTAGAGAATTTAGCCCACATGAAAGATTAAGGAAAAAAATCACTATTCTGATGAGGCAAAGTTCCAACTAGTTTCCAGAATCAATTTTTTGTTGCAAATCTTTCTTTTCATAGGTTTTGGGGGAGCTGGGGTTTTTTCACTGTTTTGCTTTCTTTTTTTAAGGCAGAGGTAGGAGGTGTTACTACTTCTTTAAAAAACTTAAGAAAATATAAAATCTAATATAAATTTTAGACAGCAATAAAGTGTTTTAAATTTTTATCAAAGACATCTACATGCTTTTCACACAAGTCCTGTTCATAGATGCTCTGAAAATGAAGGCATGCTACAACAAAGTCCATTGAGAAATCTTTTATGTACTACACTTGCTTTAAAGCACAAGATCACATCTCTCCTTCCAGTGGCTGAGTTTAAAATCTACCTTTTCTACACAGTTAATGGATCGATTCCTTTAGCCTCAAGCAACAAAATGGGCTTTCTAAGTCCAAACCTTCTAGTGCTTAGTCACCATTCTGTAAATTCAGATAATCTTTCAGTATTTCAGGACAATTTAACCATCGCAAATCAACAGTAGCACTGATATAGAGACTCTCACAGAGACTTTCTGCCCTGACCCCAGGCCTGCCTATGATCCAGGCTCCTGCCTGGAGCTCCACTGAACTCATTGTCATCAACCACAAGCGCCCTTGAACCACAGTTCAGGTATCAGCTGCTGCTGGAAGCAGTCACAGAAGGACACCCGGAGCTAACAAGCCAGACTCAAGTTGACATGCCTCCACATGAGCCACTCAGGCAATGCTTCCTAGATCTGCAGGCTCTTGGAAACAGTCTTAGCTGCAATGAAGAGCAGCACAGATGGATACTCTGGCAGAGCAAATAACCCTGGTCTCCTCTCTGCTTCACAGAAGTCAGCATTAGATCAGTAGCTCTAGCACAAAGCTATCCAAATTGTGCATGACTTGGCTGTGCACATTGGCCACTCAGCTGTCTCCCCTCAGCATTATCTGGGTTTTTCAGGGTGTTTCAGTTCCCCTCTTATCTTGCGTAACGGGGAAACAACTATAACACATTACATGTTTGGTTAGATTTATGGTAATTTGTTAGAATTACGTCAAATGCTGGTAGAAGCACTCAGGAGCTACATAATACCTCTCTCTTACTGTAAGATAGTCTCCAAAACAGCAAACAATGGTATTCCTTCCAGAACACGTATGCATAAAGTAGCAGGCTGGTTCACTGAAGGTACCACTAAACTGGATGTTTGGGCCAGGAGCATGTAACCAGAGTAAATGGCTGTGTGCTGGGATATGCTTGTGCACGTGCATGTGCACAAGCTCATATGCACCAACTCATACTCTGTAGCTAATGAATTTTCTCAAAAATAGCTCATTATATTGTAAACTGTGTTGTGCTGACACTAACTAACCATGGCAACTGCCAAATGTATAAAAAGCGTACAAACTCTCCTTTCAAAGCACAGTCTGTGCTTGAATCTGTCTTTTTAAAGCTTGTATGAAAACAGTGGGATACAATAACACAAGCCTAATTTGTGAAATTCTGCAAAATACAAGGCAACAGTTCAGTACATTTCTGAAGAAGCTAGTTTTTTGTATTAAAGTCAAAAGCATCATCCTACCACTCTTTCTGACCACTTGCATAACACAAGCCATAGAAAGCCACTCAGCAACTACTGCTACGAGCCCACACCTTCTGTTGAGATACGATGTATCGTTAAATACATTTGAGAAAAAAAATTCATTCACTGCAGAAGTCCCTTCCAGTCTTCTATGGCTGACAGCACTAAGCCTCATTTTGAAACTCTGTGCATCTACTTAGAACATTGATGGGACACATATGTTACCAGGTAACTAATTAATATGCATGTAAACCAAATCAAAGATGACATTACCAACAAGCACAAGTAGTGTCTGCTGCAATACAGAAGATGACTGTAAACTGAATTTTATTTGGCTTGAACCATAAAATGTACTATACATGCCTTTAAACATAGTCGGGTACTTGCCTAAGATATTTTATTGATAAAAACCTCATAATTTTAACAAGAAATTATCTATGTCCAAAAAAATGTCGAGTCTTCTATACATGGTCCATAAAACAGATTGAACACATTCGTATGGAGAATGTTACCGTTTCTACACATGGGATCTTTTTTAATTAAATGGAAAAACTGAAAAACTTGCCAACGGAAAGGGAAGAATTTAATTTCAAGTCTCCTTAAAGGGCTTCCTTTCATAGCTAAGACTTTTGGAAAATGGCTAGTAGTCCCAGCTGTGTGCACATTACACAGCAACAAAAAAATTTAATAATTAAACAAACAAATAAACGAAGGGGTATGCCAGCAAAGCTAACATCCTAGGCATCCACTCGTCGTGCTTACAAAGCATGAAGCAATTACCCACTCTGTCACTTGGGGCTAGAGCATCTTTTTGCACCTTCATGAGCTCACAGATGCTTCAGAATGTAGTAACTTAGCTTTTCTAATTCAGCACTGTCCCAGAGCTGGGCAGCGGCCTGTCTCTGCTGTGACGGAGTTTGAGGATGACATAAGCCACAAGGTACTCCTGATATTTTTTCTGAGGGTTCTAAAAGAAAGTCAGTTGGCAATAATGAAGCTGCTGGCAGTAACACCAAAAGCACTGCCAAATGCATAAGGGTATTCAATATGTGAACAGGTAGTAGACCAGATGTATTCACCTAACTTCTGTTGAACTTACCTTTGACAGTATTACGTGTTTAGCAAAAAACAGTCATTCTCTCGTCGCCATCATCAGCATTATCAACGTCACACCACTGCCACCAATCCAGAAACTTCAAAAAGCCTAAGCAAAGAACGATCCCCAGGGTCTCAGCATGTACCACACCTACAGACTGCAGGCAAGGACCAAGCTGTCAAGATACTTCATCCACCTGTAGATGATTTCTGACCACCCCTGTTCTCTTGCAGGGCCTTCAGCCAGGGGAGGGATTGGGCTGTAGGAAGATGAATTGTTCTGGCATCATCAGCCAACTCTGGGGTCCACTCTCTTTCCCCCAAGGGCTCTGCTGCCTCTCCCTGTCACATGGCCTGCTGCACATCCATTACATGAACAAGACACAGGTCAGCACTGTGAAATGATGGGTGAAATCTACAGGTTGATCTTGGGATAGAAACACGTTCAGTCAAAAAAAAAAGCGCATTGCTGCTATCTAGGCAGCAGCAAGACATGATAAAGCTTTTGGATGCAGATTTTTGACTGCTTCATGTGTTGTCATCTCCTCAGACTTCTTCACGTTGGTGCAAGCCAAGGGAACAAGAAAACCTCTCTGCAAGTTAAAAGGCTCCAGTTAATATTCTTGCTACATTTGTAGGCACAGCCTTCTCTAGGAACACAAGCATACAGAGAAGGACTCAATGAATCTAGCAAGTTTTCTTGCTCATATCAATTAGTGGGGAAAAAAAACAGTAAGTTTAGATCTCTGAAGCTACAAGGATAATTCACTTTATTTGGGTGAAAGACTGACTTGTTAAGAACAAGGAGCAATGACAGTAAGTCAGGCCATTACTTCTCACACTGCCTAACACAATTACACATCTAATCACAGAACACTGCCACATGACTTTTATGCACCTGCACTGCTCCATTCAGAAGAAGAAACATCTTTTCTTCTCTAAATGCTCCCATTAAGCTAGTAGCAGTGTTAGCATTAGGAGCAGAATTGAAATCCAAATCACATACCCAACTCTTGCCACTCACTATGTTGAAAAAGCATTTCCTGTTGTTCAGAATTGCTTCACTAGCACAGTCTGTGCTAAGGGAAAATGGGAATCTCCTGCTGTTGCTAATACACACCAGAGATCTATCACAGATAGAAGAGACACTAAAAAACCATGATGAAGATTGTCCGGCAGTACACCTCTTATGAATTCAGTGCTTAATGATTATAACTAAAATCTGCCTTCCTTAAAAATCTTAAAATCTCCCTTTGCCCATCTAAGCCACTACAGCTTTCTTAGTGACTGCTCCCCACCTGTCTGTTGGCATTATTCAAATAAGTTATCTGATGAAAAAGCACTGGAGTAAATCGGCAGCTGAGGGTGGAAAAGCAAATGCTGTGGCTATCAGAGCTAACAGAGCCAGCCTGTCTGCAAGCCTCTGCATGCACAGTGGGATGACTTGCTCCCCCAGGCTTGGGAAGGGTCCATCATGTCAAGCCCCAACAGATTGTACTCCTTTGTTCTCACCATTAACGTTCAGAGTGGTTTGGATTTTGTTGGTTTTTTGGTTGGTTGGTTTTGGGACTGTTTTCTTGTTTGTTTGTTTTTGAGGTGGTAACATATCTGAACAGGTAAGATGAAGCTCGCTAGCTGCCAGCTATGAATATGGTACTGGGGGTCTGGGGAACTGTTGTTTGAAACATGGGCTCCAAAGAAACATAGCATCCCTTTAGTGAGGAAAATCACATAATCCCATTGACAGTCACAGTGATTGACCTTGGTCCCAGTGTTTGCATCTGGACACTGGTTCTGCATTGGACTCCTGTTGTTTTTGTCCAGACTTTAAATTCTTTGTTTTAAGGAAAAAGGAAATGCCAGCAACTGAAAAGCATAAATTCTTGAAAACCACTTCCTCCCCTTTACCCCCATCTCCTCACAGACTCATTTCAACAGCTCCACAGAAGTACGAACCCAAATTCATTCATGAAGCATAATGCCAGCCAAAGTGTCTCTTATTCTCTCCAGTGGCTGCCCCAGATAAACAGGCTTTAGTTAAGGTTCACAGACTGCTTGCCACACGCTCATCTTCAACACAGTTTCATTTCTAATGAAGGTTTCGACACTGCTAAAGTAAAAGATAATCTGCTACTGAACTTCGAATTAAACAGACAGAGCTAATAGTGTTAACCTTAGCATCTCTGCCTGACTTTTCACTTTAGAGGCCCTGGAGGTTTCCAATTCAATTTCTGGCTTCTCCAATCATGCAAGAATAATGAGGTCGAAAATGCAAGTAGTGCAATATGGCACACATACTCAGTGGTACTGCAGTACTGGGGGTTAACATGTAGGGGACAGAAACAAAACCCTGTGAAAAGAGGAAGACCAAGACAAAAGAATTTCAACCAGCAGAGATACAGGCATATTTTCATTTTAGTCTCCCATTTGACCCACGTCAAAATATTGGTAGTCTTGCAGTCATTGCATTTCTCTTTGTTGAAAAGCCACCACTTCCATTAGAAAAGGTGTGTAAAATGAACTGCTGATCTGTCTGTGCCTGGCTGTTCCATATAGGATGCATACAAAACTCTCCTTTTTACTGCATTACCTTCTATGTTCTTAAATCTAAATGTTCTCTTATACCTGTAGATTTGGTAGTTTTATGATGTTAAGTGTTCTGTAAATTCCCTCATTTCCCTTCCAGATTAATCAGCCATGAAGTCCACTTTTATTACTTAAAGGGACTGTAAATTACACGAAAACATTACCTGTGTGTTGCATAAGTGTGCTGAGAAGCACGAAGTTTGGAGTCTCGACATAATCAGAAAACACGGATAGACAGAAGTTTATGTGTTCTCCTCTACTAGATATGTTCCTATAAGGGATCAAAAATTGTTGAATGCCCTTAAGTGTTAAGGAGTCTTGAGTCATAGGAATTGATACTGTGGTTTGCCTTGCAAATTCTAAACCTGATATGAGAAAGACGTGCTTACAGTTCAAACCTCTTCTTCAGCTCACAGGCACAGTCTAACGGCTGGCTTTGCACAATGGCCAAGACATAAAAGAAGTTACAACCACCTTAGATTAGGTCTCTTAAAAAAAAAAGCAAAGCCAAACAAATTATATTTTTATATTGGTGCTATCTAAAATATTGTCATATCTTAGCTCAATGAAAAGCCCTATTGCATTGCAGATACCACTGTCTGGAATGGACAAATATATGTAAAATATTTCAACAGAAAACACTGCATTTGCAGCTCCAGAGCCATAGCTTGGTCTTATATTACTTGAATGTACAACAGAGGTGCAATATAAACCACCAGTGCAGGAGATAGATTGTGTTTGTATCAAGGGATGGAGGGACAATATGACAACCCTTTCTTTTGTGCTCCCATCCATAATCCAAAGCACTGACTAAATTTTAAAAGTCAGTAATAGCTTCAAGCTTGATAGGACACTGTTGCCGTGCTTTCGGAATTTCAGAAGAAAATACAACAGACAATAGAAGTCACCACTTTTAGAAAAGGTACTCACTACATTTATATTTATGTTGAAATATATAGAAAAGAGTAAGTCATACCAATGATAGGGTGCTATGATCTGTATTGTTATCTTGTCTTTCACTCATTCTGACATGAAGTTTTATCTTACAGAGTACATATTATTTATAATATGGTATATTTAATACCATGCAAATCTGAAGCTCAGAAAGTAAAGCAGAGAAAAATGGTGCAGACATCTCAATGTTACAATAATTAATGTTTTTTAAAGGTTTTCACTCAATCTTTTAGTAAGCTTTTTATATTTTGAAAAACATTTGTAATTTCACATTTTTTCCCAAATACAGTATAAGCCTAAGAGAATGCAGGCATATGCATCAATTTATTATGTTACCAATTAAGGACACAGTTCTATGTCTCTTCTACAAAGAATGTATACAACTAGAGGGTATTTTTTTCCAAGTCATACTTCATTGGGTTTTTTCCTCTTCTCATGGGAAATTCCCATCAAATATAATAAGGATAAAACCAATAAAGTTTGAAAGAAATTAAACAAACTCTATAGAAATTATTCTAAACATCATATGGGTCATAGGAGAGTTCAAAAAATATTTATGTAAGTAAGTGAATTCTATAGCAGAGAGGCATTACCCTAATAAATCCCATGAGCTACTTTAAGAAGGTTATGAATAGGAGACAGCCCTTCATCAAATTTTTCAGGACTTTTCAATGAATGAAACAAATACCCCAGCTCTCCCCAGGAGCAATCTAAGAGGAGAATGTGCACAAGAGCACTGGAAAGTTTGCAGAAAAATAACTCGTTTAAGCTGCATATTTTAGTTGGTTTTTACAAAGAGAAGGCAGGAGGGAAGCAGGGGGAAAAGCCAATCTTGTGACTGTGATTGAAAGCTCACTCTCTGCACCTTAGTAGCTGATAGGAAATGTTGAAGCTTTTTTTTTACAGACTGGTGGGGGAAAAACCTTTGCGTTTAAGCCAAAATAACTCATCCTTAAAAAGATTAATAACCCCATGTGATAGTCCATAATGTCTTGCAGTATTGCAGTATGTACAAACTGTAAGAGTTTTTTTCATGAAAGAGATGTTTCATACCACAGCAGTTGTTTTTTTTTGTCCTCTTTTGCTTTCCTTTTAGGTCTGTTAATAAATTTCTTTAAGTCTGTAAGTTTGTGCCTGCTTTGTTTTCTCCTAATTTTTATCTCACACAAAAGGGATCAGTAAGTGATCCAGATTTAAAATCAAAACACTACAAAACTAAATGAGTGAAGAATTTAAAATGTTATGGATGGAAAAGTACCAGTGAAAAGGAGGGCATATGAGATATGAGGTATATTAGCATAAGAAAACACTGAGTAGGCAAGACTACAGAGGCATTCATGCTGACCCTTATTCTATGGGTCTCAATCAGAAAAAACTCTTAAGGAAGAATGAAAATTTTTGGTCAGTGGTTTTTATTTGGTGGAGAGTTGAAGGGAACAGAGGAGGGGATTTTCAGTTTCCTTTTTCAGTTGGAAAAGTAGGTTTGACCAGCAGTGAGTCAATGCAACCAAAGGATATTTTAAAGGAATTCAAGTATACTGTGAAAATTACAAATGCTGAAATGGAGCTGTTGAAAGAATGTTTCTGAAGGCTTTTTACCTTTCCTGCTTCATTTCAAATGCAAGGTGCTTGTCTTGGAAATGATAAATTGAGACAACACTTTCAGGCTCCCTTGGTGCCATTACACCCAATCATACAGGATGACATTTCTTTGATTTCCACTCCAAGACTTCATTTCAACTTGTATAATTTCCCACCAAAAAGAACTCAGAAGGGAATAATTCAGTTAGTGTACAAGTATATTTTTCTATGTCTACATCTCTGCTCCGTGTATATTAATAATTGACGTGTCCAGGTAATTTGACAAAATGATCAAGCATTCTCATTTTAGTTTCTGACTTAACAAATCAAACTGCAGTCTTTAACTTATGTTTTAAATAAACTGTGAATAAAATTATTATATAGCCTTGTAATAAGAAGAAATTGCATCTGACAGTTTTGGATCTGGTGTTTGAAATTGCCAACCCAACCTTCAGCAACCTCTCTGTGAGTTTCAGTCCTAGCCCACACAGGCTCTCTGCTGAGCACTCAAGTCTGAGTACCATAAAACCTATGTGGCAGTGCAGGCACTTTCTCATAGTCTAATTCAGAACCAAATGGCCTATTATGAGGCTTCTGAGTGAAACAGTCACTGCAAACAACCAGAACTAGAGGGCCCTGTAGGGTATTGATACAGTCTCAGTACTATGGCATTATCAGGCTCCTTCTTCTGGACAACTCTCAGAAATACATTTGAACAGATCTCTTGATCACTTATCCACTTAACGTGTTTCCTGCTGGAATACTTCATTGCCTCTTCCATTCACAATGCAGGCTTGTGGTGTTGTGGAAAAGAAATTGTGTTATCCATCTTCAAAGCTTTTCCAACATTTTTTCAAAATCCAGTGAAGCATATATTACAAATAAAAAACGTAAAGCAAGAGTGCTGTGCTAACCACAAACACAGTAGGACTGCAATTCAGAGAGGATTACCAGTTTCTTAGCACTGACTTTGCAGACAGTGTCTTACAGTGTATTACAGAGATTGTTCTGAAGCCTTCATGGTCAAAAGCAGACATCCTGGGAGTAAAAGGAAAGGCATTTAACAGCTGAGCTTGCCAGTGAAAAGAATCAAACCGTATCAGAAAGAAAAATTATATTTATCTTCACTTTGTTTCTGCCTAATGCTATGTCTCGACAAGTTGATTTTTCTGCCTCTCCATCCTAACATCCTACCAAATGTGCACAGCAGCTTCCACAAACACAGTTCTCTTTTTCTAGGACTTGCTAAATATCCCTACTGGGATAGCAGCAGACCATGACCCACACCAAAGAGAAAACAAAATGGTGTGAAAGTTCATACAGTAAATATCCAAGGTGGTATTGGTTTTCTCACCTTTTTTTTTTTTTTTTCCAGAAAAGCTTCACAGATGTTTCCTCATTCCACAAGAATCACGTTGCTGATTCATCAGCATCCTTTTACCCCTATATCCCTCCTGCTACCTCCTGTGGTGCCACTGTAGAGCCCATGGCAGTAAGCTCAGCAGATGTATTATCCTGGGTTTTGCTACATATCCAGCTTCTTGTGTGGTTGTATACCACCAGGACAGCCTGCAGTCCTGGCTGGGAACAGGTGAACAACGCAGAAGTTTGAGTCAGCTCATCAAGTTATTTTGTTCTATGATGTACTTTGCAATTGAGCCTCCATATTTACTTCTTTCTCTAATTGTCAAAGATTACAGTCATGGTTCTACAATGTCTGCGTATTTCCCCTTTACTCAGCAGTACAATTTTCTCTAGCTGGGAGAAAAGCATTTTCTGGCATTTCTGTGAATGCTGGGAGCACAGATTATACTCAATATAATTAAAATAGTCTATTAAGCCAAACTAGCTCTTCACACACCTTAAACAAACATGAAATGGCAGAATGGCCTGACATCATTTCAAAGATTTGCACCATCGACCTGCTGTTTTTCACCTGGTTCTGAGTGGCCTTAAAACAAGTTTACCAAAACAAAAACAAATATTTGTGAATCCATTGCTTGAAGCACTTTTTTACTGGGTGCTCCCCTCCCTACCCGAAAGAAACACTTTTCATATTGAAAGATCCAGGTCCAGAAATCACTGAGGTACACATTCAACATTTTAAAGTCCAACTACAAGCTCCAACAAGTGCTTGATTTAAAGTCCATGCCTCAGTAGACTGAAGTATATGAAATACATAGTGCCTGATTCATGCAGAGTCTGAGTCACCAAAAAAATATAATAAAACCAACTGATTTTTATTCATCTACCTGTGATACATGCTTATGCCATGTCAAGAGTGGCAACATCACGAACGCAGATACTCCAGTGCAAAACTTAAGAGCCACAAGATATGACACACACAGAGGCAGTGCATACATATCCCTATCTGTTTAATAGAAACTAAAGATGCGAGCTCACAGAAATTCAAGTACTTTAGCTCGTGTACAATTCCAGCAACACAGATCTAATGGCACCACCTTGCAGCAGGCTGATAGAATGATTTGTTGTCACTGTTGAATTGCCTTAAGAACCTGACAGCTGTCATTGAGAGAGGTACTAAATATGTAGCACAGCATATTTCATTTATTTTTAAAACTACATTAGTTGGATTATCTGGTTACAGCATCCAAAATTAGGGCAATACAGGAGTTCAAACTCTTCAAGCTACCAAAAGTCCTCTGTTCAGTTGTTTGGTCTTTAAATCACTTTCTCTTTTGAACATAGTGCACTATTACAGGAAACATATCTCTCCATAGCTGTCCTGCAAAGAACAAGGGTGACAGATCACTGTTCCATTTATGCATATCAGTTTTACACTAGAGGTAGATCAAGACAGCAACTAATCTGACCCTACAGAATCAAATTAGGGGGAGCAGTAAGGTGCAAGAAGCAGAGAAGAAAACCACCAAAGATATGGTACTATCAGAAAGAACATCATGTTCTTGAGTAAAACAAGAGAGAAGAGCTACCTACTGAAGAAATGCCAGTCTCCTCATATGCAGGTTCCCTTCTTCAGAAAATCCAGAATGTAGGATGCAGTGGAAGTCAATGTACGAAAGACTTTGACCTACAGAGAAAGCTAGAGACAAATGGCAGTAGGTGCCTAAACAAGATCCTAACATCATCATGTGAACAGTGCAGCAGCTTGGACTGTGTCTTATGAGTAGGAGGATAAGCAGCTAACTTTAAAAGATTTGCAAGGAAAGGAGATCTCAGGAAGAACGCGGTTAGAGACCTCTAAATGTTTTATCTCCTTTCTTACTATTTATCTTTGAGTGAATGAATAATATACTTGTCCTTAATGGCTATTTCTGGATCACAGTCAACCTGTGCTCCTGGAGAGAAGATGCTTCTCCAATGCCTAGTACAACCAAGGTGTAGCTGTGACTGGCAGCAGTAGCTGGGCCTCAGTCCAAGGAGCCCCCCTAGCAAAATTAACCCATAGCAATCGACCTGACACTGGGCATTTTATGACACACAACTGCCCTCAGTACCTCTCACTGCAGATTTTAAGCATTCTTTTTTTCCTTCCCCTGACTCCAGCTTTGCACTTCCTCCTGTTCTCTAGCACTGCCTTTGGTGCTTGATCAACTTCTGCTTACCACCAGACCTAACTAAACCCAGTCAACAGTTTCCTGCTAACACAGCTCAGTGCTAAGACAGCAACTATTACAAAGAGAAACAAACACGGAACTTTGTACTTACAACTCACTGTTCTGCAACTGCTTTCTGTCTTTAAAGGACTCATTACTCTGAAAAAACAACAGCTTTTATTATTTATGGCTTGGCCCTTCATATATTTGTGGATTTTCTGTAGGCATTTAAAACCAATCTTTAGACACCCTGTGGATAAAGAGAAGATTTTTTTCTAAACCATCACTTGACAAGGAGTCAAATGCTTCTTTTGATTATTTTGATGGTGGTTGGAAAAGGCTGGTGTGCCAACACAGGCACATTGTGGAAGTATTCCATCACCATCTATGGACAGAAAACAGCACAAAATTGCAGCACATTGGATTTTTTTTTTCCATTTTGTGCCTATTCTTTAAAACCCAGATCACTGCTTCAGACATTCCATTCCAGACACTGTTCATCCTTAGAAATATGACATGTTTTTCATAGTTGTTTTTTTTTTAACGTACACTGTTATGCATACATTGAAACATGTCCCTATCTTTATCAAGGGTATTAGGCATTTTTCCACAGTAACTTCACAAACCAGTCAAGTTTCACTCTCTTGTACACAGTCTGTTCAGCTATAAAGTGGAACATCCCTGACTAAACATTACGATGAATGCACACAGCATACACAACACCATGGGACATGCAAAGAAGCATGAATCAGTTTCTCCTGTTAATTAAATAGAAAATTTTGGGGGATTTATGGTATAATTGCAGCTTTCCCTTCAGATGCAGTAAAAACAAGTGTTAACATTCCCCTTCGTTTGCCTTTCTCTTTGCTCCAGAAACACCATTTCTACTTCTCCCATAGTGACAACTGAGCCTAATTGCTTCATGTTACTGCACGTTTAAGGATACAAAATATTTAACCTGTAACCAGTTTCTCAGTGCTGCTTTCTCCAGCTGATGTCTTTTGTGACAGAATTATTAATTAGTTATGACCCTGTCATAACTACATGATTTAGCAAGTCTCACCCAGCTACTTGCGACACTGTTTAGGAACCGAATTTCCAAAAGTGGTTTCTTATTCCCTTTAAATGGCTACATAAGTAAATTCGAGTTGGCACTGAAGTGACTGGAGAAGGAAGCCCAGTAAATAACTTTCAGACAAATATCCTATACAACAAATGGACAAGTTAGCAAGGTGTTGCAAGCACCATTTAATCCTTTGCATAACATCCAGACTGGTAAACCCTGAACCCTCCAGCAGATTCCACTCTGAAATGCTGGTAAAAGAGGCAGCTTTTTTACTGTCCTCCAATTATCGTGAGCAAATTACCTCTGCTTTCAAGTTCACAAGACTATTATTCTCCCATTGCTAACCTACCCTGCTCAAGCTGAAAGAGAACTGTGTCATTTGTGACTCATTTTTGCAGTGCCAAAGGGAACTCTGGTGTAGGTGAGCAGCTTTGTTGCTCCTGCTTTCGTGCAACAGGTGTTCTGTGCTTCCTGAGGGAAGAAAACTGGAATGTTTGGGCCAAAGAAACTCTCTGTCATGTGGCTTTACAGGTTCCATAATGCTAACGGGCCTTAAAATGGGACTTAATATTTTCAGTCTTAATTCCAAGATAGCACATTTCTAAAAAGCAAACAGTGTTCAACTATTCAGCAGTTCTGGCCATGGTTTCTTGCTGCTCAGTCAGTCCTCTCCGTCACTGCAGGGGAGGCTCTGTGAAAGCCAGGCTGGTACAGACAGGGCTGCCTGATCAGCCCTCAGAAAGAGCTGAAGCCAGATAGGGCTCTGTCAGCCAGCAGAACAATGACACACAATTAATGTATTAACAACAAGGGCAGAACTACATAATGATATGCAAATAACACTCCAGCCACCAGCCCACAGGCACAGAGACAGCAATAAATCCACGGCATTTTTAAGATCTTGTCTGCAGAACTAGAATGTATACAGGAGGGACCCAGACACGTAGTGCAGAGCCACAAATTGGTAACATTTCATATTCCAACAATTACAGGATGAATAAATAAATAACAAACTGGCAAGATGACACATCAGCTAACTGCTAAACAAGGTACTATTTATATTTAAATATGTATATATTCCATTTTTTTTCTCCCAGACAAAAAAAAAAAAAATCACCCTAGGGATGTTAGTGCTGAGATTCTTCAATGCTGAGCTGGCATTAAAACCAGAAGGAAATTTAGAATGACCTTGTACAAATGAACCAGCAAACGATGCTCATTAGCAACCAGCCCTAGGAAGGCAGTGCTGGAGGTAACGGAACGTACAGCGAGTAAGAGTTACCATGGCCACTGGTTCAGGGACACTTAGGAGGAGCAGAAGAACGCAAAGGGAAGTGTGTCAACAGCATTAAATGCATGGGATGAAAACCTAAGAAAACAGAGCTAACATTTATTTTACAGAGAAAGGAGCTCCACTAATGCTATTCAGAATGCCTTTGTGCATAAAAGTATTGATTTGATATTACTGATTAGGTAACGCCTTCCCCTCCAGATGTCAATCAAGATCATAACACAAAGGCTTTCAGTACAAATGGTGCCAGAACTTTCTGTGGCAGACAGATTTTTTTCTCTTTCTTACTGACAGATTTTGCCAACTGAAATACCTCTTAATAATTTTAATTAGTTCCTTTTCTGGTTTTTAGTTCAAACAAAATTTAAATTAAAAATTATCTCTGTAAAGGAACAAGGCTTGCCTAATGCTGTTCAGCATCATTTATTCAGAGCAAGCTGCACTCAGGTGACTGTCCAGTGGCCCATGACATTGTGTACAATTTATAATCCAAATGCCAAAAAGAAAAAGAGAGAGAAAATAAATTTGATTTTAATAGGAATATAGAGTTAATGAGTATGAGTTCTTCTTATTTCATTATCTAAATTACCTTGTCTGACATGCAGTTAATTATCAACTATGCCTCACAGAGTGTTCTTTCAAAAAGTTTCTGTAGAGCTAAAGGCTTCTTTCTCCACAAGTAAACTTGTTCCAGAAAGAAGATGAAGACCTGAGCTAAGGTTATCTTTTCCAAAGCAGTGCAATATCCGTTGATGTTACTGTAAAGTGATAAATATCACCCAACAGTTATCAGGCACCTTACAAAGAACCTGACCCAGCTTCCATTATATTAAACTCCTATATTGGTCTCAGTGGGAATTGGATCACTCTCCAATGTGTACCACTCTCCAATCTGTGTACTGTCAAAAATAATCTGTGATGACAGGATAATGCAGGTATGGACCAGAGGGAGACAAAGTAGGGGACAACATGTGGAAATATGAGAGGAGCAGAAGAGCTTTGTTGAATATAGGCTTGATACTTCTGAGATGCCTCAGTCTGTCAGATTTATTAAAAACAGAAATAACAGATTTATTAAAAACAGAAATAAAGAAAGGCTTTGCATTATTTCTAGCTTCAAAAACTGACAAAATGTTTGACAGGCAAATACATTTTTCCTCTCTGAACTTTCAAATGAGGTTGCTCATATTACGGATGAGTAGAAGGCATACGTATTATCACAGTGGGGAGAAAAACCACAAACACCCACCATCCTGAGTGGGGTGGCACTGAGGTGCTGAGCTTGCCAAAAGACTGAAAGCATAGCCAAGAGCATACCTGGCTTATTCCTTTTCCTCAAAAGCCTTTAGTAGAAGGCAATCACACAGAATAAAACAACACAGCAAGCTTATCACTAGGTATATTTAAACATTACAGCTTGTGTTTCAGGTTCTTCTTGCCACAGTAAGTCTGCAATTTGTGCAGACCACTTACCCTGTTTGTTCTTGGCAGGTCTTCTAACTGGCTTCACAGTAATGCAAAGACTAATGCAGGATTCTGTACAGGACACTACTTCTGTTGAGAAACGGGTTTAAGTTTAGAAAAAAAATCGTCAGAACTGACCCTTTTGCACCACACTAGATAGGCAAGGACTGGATAAGAAGATGGAAGAAAGGGATTATTTCAATAGCTACTTTTCCCCTTGATGCAACTGGGATGATTAAGGGATACTAAAACATGACATAGGAAGCTAGTCAGAAGGAAATTACAAACCCTACAATCTGACCTAGAATAAGGGCATAGAAAGGAAGGAACTGTATCTTAAAGGAACCTCCATGATTCTCCTAGCTCAATTTCACTTGAGTTTAAAGTAAGGCAAAACACTTCTTGTACCTGTTCTCGAAGAGATGAAGCTTGAACACCATGTCATACTCTGACCAACATCTTTCCACAGGCTTAAATGGTGCATTAGTAGTAGAAGGTACTATATCATATAAATAAAAAGTAACCAAATACGTAGCTACATAATTTTTTTTTCTCTTTTTTTAGTGCAATTGGTCACCACAGTTGCTCTCTTATGTAACAGGCCACAGATCTGCATTGCACATTCACAGAAATCACCATTAATAGGCTTCTACCAGTCTTCAATCTGTAATGGTTAACTCTCTTCTAAGTAAAGACCTTATTTCAGCTCTGAGACTTTATTTCCTAGCCTTTGCCTGTCTTTACGCACCCAACAGACTTAAGAGTCATCAACTACCAAACTTCACATCAATGCAATTATATTTAATCAACTCTACTTGATATTTCATTTTGATGAGATTACAAGTCATTTTGACAAGTGCTATTTTCCACAGGTTCATGTTGATTGGCATTAATTACATTGCCTTCTTTTAATTCTTTATTAATTAATCTTTATTAATTTCAATATGCTGCTGTTTTGCAGAGTGCATAACTGGATCACCATGAGCAACAGAGTGCTTTCAAAATGGTAGAGAAGTTTGAAAAGCACAGCAAAGAATTCCATTGTACAAGCTGCAGGTCAAAACCAACCACTATCTACCTTTTTAGCTCCTGCCCAGTCCTGACACAGCAACTCAGACCCACTTGGCAGAGCAGAGAGCTCCTTGCAGTAGTGAGTGGGGAGAAGATGGAAAACGAGAGTCTGAAGCCTCACAGCTTCAAGAGAGCTTCAAGTCAAGAGAGACTGACCAAGAAAGTTAAACTCTTATTCTCATAACCATACTAAGGAGGAAAGTCTGAAGACAATTCATAGACAAGTATGTATTTGCATGCTCCAGTACCATCTTTGTGTCTTCAACCAGATGGGTGTGAAGGGAATTTTCTGTTTGCAAACAGACACATAAACAGTTAGAGCTCAACTTAAAAAACATAATTAGCACTTGCTGGTGTTTTTCTGTGGCTTGTATGCAAAATGACTTGTGCCTGGGCTGAATTCCTGACTCTTCTCTATTCCCCCTTTTGCTAGCAGCTGAAGCAATAAGAAAAACAAAGCAGTGCTAGTTAGCTGTCAACGCAATAAGGTTCAGAGAGATGAGTGTCACTCCTGTATTGATCTCTGATGACCCTCCACAGTGGGAGTCAAAAAAAGTTTGAAAATATACTAGTTCCAGTGTAAAAATAAAGAGTGCTGAACAAACTGAGCAGTCCAGCAAAAAATTACAGTTCAGATACGGCTATTTACTGGTGTGTTTCCCATGAGCTACGAACACAAGATTGCTTGGACAATCTGGTAGATGCTTACAGTACGATGAGTTTTGCAGGCAATGCAGCAATTCCTCCCGTCCTCTGTATTAATGGATGCTCAGCCAAATTTCTCTGCAAATCACTGAGGGAGAAATCTTTGCGCAGACTCCTCCATGGTTTTGCAGCCACATTGCAGCCCCATGACAGATGCAGCTCTAGGCTTACACCTTCTTATCCTAATCCTAGGCTTTGCTAAACTTTAGCTCCACCAGCGCCGTGGCCCACATGAACCAGCTCACATGGGAGAAGCCTTTTCACAGCTTGCACTGGTGTTCTGCAGCCCTTTCCAGCCTCACACCCACGGCAGGTCTGGGCTCCAGCTCCCCACAGCCCTGCCGTGGGTCTCACTGAGCCGAGCCTTCCCATGGGCCCACAATCCTGCCTGGCCTCAGCCTGTGCCCAGGGAGGAGCCCAATGCCCAGGGCTGTTCCTGCCTGTGCTGTGGGACTGGCCCTGGCCACCCGGTCCCGTCAGCACCCCTGGCAGCACCTGACAAGACGTGGCATTAGCTGAGCATTCATCCCCCACAGCCCACAGCAGCAGCCCGCATGGAAGAGCTCTCCAGGGAAAAATCCTTTTGCGGCCTACACAATCATGTGGTGCCCAAATCGGCTCAATCTGCAATGACGGCTTTTTCCAAGAAACATCAATATTTAATACTTCCTGAGCATGTGAAACAGAGGCTCAGCTGTCAGGGCTGTTTGACTTCCAGCCAGGGACTTTGCAAAGCAAATATGAATGATCTGCCATGGGTGTTCCACAGTATTGCCCATATTCACTACTAAAAGAGCAAATAAAACACTAGCTATAGAAATTACTACATCTGAAATCACACATCTTCTTACCAAATATTTAGTAAGTTCAGCCTCTCCTAACTACATATCGCTCAGGTAAAAGCAATGGAAAATAAAGCCAGGGTCAGAGATTAAAACCTGAATCTCAAAATTCAGATCTGGAGCATGATTTCTAAGCCCAGTCCCAGCACAAGCTAAACTGCGCAGCAGCCAGAGCTCCCATATAAGCAGTTTATATATCTAGAATTGTACCTTGCCAAAGGCACACCTCCATGATCTTCTCTCCAATAAGACAATGCTCTCTTTGTCCATTAAGATAAACACCCAGAATGGTCAGGGTCTGGAGCACGCAATGTGGGAAGAGATGTCACAACAGGACTTACTCAATCTTGAGCACATGAAGGGGAGCTCTTCATGTTGTCTACAACTGAGGAGAGGGTTTAGAGAAGTTAGGGCCAGACTCCCTCTTGGAGGTGCAAAAGGACAGAACAAGAGGCAAAAGACACAAACTGCAACATGGGAAAGCCAAATTATACATAAAGAGCATCTTTTTCCACCATGAGCATAGCCAGCCACTGGAACCTGGCCTCAGAATTTTAGAAAGTCCATCCAGAGATAGAAAGCTCCATGAAACACAGCCCTGAGTAACCTGATGTAACTGGATCTGCTATGAGCAGGGAATTACACAAGATGACCTCCAATTACTTCTTCCAATCAGAATTACTCCGAGATTTTACAAACCTTAGCTTTAAGAAGCATGCAAAATACTGCTATAGATATTTTAGTATAAGGCTTTAAACATTAGTTTGTTTGACAAATACAAATCCAGCACGAGATAAAATCAGATTCTGCTGTAAATTAAAGAGGAATTTTGTTTCCATGAACATCTGGAATATGTATGTGCAATTGCCATACCGCTAAACAAAGAGCTGGCATGAAGAAAAAGAAAGGGATCTGTTTTCATTTAGGATATTGTCCCTTGGAGCTAACATAATGCATAATGTGTTTGGGGTTTAAGTGTAGTGATTTGTTTGGAATTAAATATAAACATAATTTCCAAAATTCAAGAATAGTGCTTTACGGCAAAACCAGAGATAAATCTGAGTCAGAACACAGCTAGAAGAGCTGTCTCCTGAAAGTACTGAAAAAGTTGTAATTGCTTCACAGGTACCATTTCAGAAGTTACCTAGGTCTGCAAGTATCTAGGTTCCAGTGGTAGTCACTGTAATTTAAGCTCATAAGCACTTCAGTAGTTTCTGAAAATGGGACTGAATTATTTGAAAATGGCTTCTAAATTACTCCCATCTCACTGCTCTTGGAAACCTGACCTCTTCAGCAATTCTGAGTCCTTTATTTTAGGAACGCATTGTTTTGTATACACAACGTACTTGTCATTTTTAGTGCAAGCTAAACCTGAAACTTTCAGTCTGTGCATACTCTTCATATCCAGGTGTAAACTTCACCCTAGGTCCATGCCATCCTTATGCATGGCAATTTCTTAGTAACTCCATTAATGGGAGAGTTGAAACCTCAGTTAGGTACCTAACTTCTATACACAGAGCATAGGAAGATTGAGGCACTTGGCTTAATGCCACCCCAGCTTAATGTGCTGCAAACATAAACTGACCCAAAGGGAACACTGAAGACAGACGTTTCTGAAACCGTGTCTTTTTCCTAGACCACAGCTCTTTTGTAGCACAAAACTAGGCATCTCTGTGGAAAGGGGGTCACAGCCCCAAATTTCTTTCTGGGTGTAGTCACAAAGTCACAAATAAGAGCCGGCACCTCTCTTTTCTTTTAGATGCGGCTGCTGGAGGAAGAGAAGCGAAGCTACAGCACCTGCTGAACCCTGCTCTCCACATCTAAGGAAGGGCTTGTTCCCTCTCGCTCACTGCCAGTGGCCCTGTGGATCCTGCACTCCTCCCTCCACAGTGAAGTATCCTCAGCTGACATTATCGTCAAGACAAGAGAAAGCACCCATTCCACCCTTGCGTATTATTTAAAGACATGCTTTTAGGTTGCATGAGCTGCTGTTTTTTACTCTTTTCAGGTTCAGGAATGCCTAGAACTCAGTCTGTCAGTTTCCTGAAGAAGTGCACAAACCTCCTGGCCACTATACAGGTCCAGCACATTCATACAGTACAGTGTGGTTACCTGAGGCATAAGAGATATCTGCTGTCACCTCGTCCACACATATATATACAAATGTGTGTGTGTGTGTCTGTGTTTGTATAAGCTGTGTCCTGGCATGAAGGCAAGCTTCATTCAAGCACAGAATTGTACTCAAAGGCATATTGGGTTTGACTCTTCTTGAGGTTGAGTCCATCACCAGCCATAAGAGAAGCAAAATCTTTTACATGTTCTATTTTCTCATTCCTACAACTCATTAAGTGAAAACAGTGTGTTGAGCACAATATAAATCAAAAAATCACTGCTGTGTCTGTGCCCATGTTCAAGACATCCTGAAGATTTTGCTTTCTGTGATACTAGATGTCAACAATGTGTAACAAACTCTTATTTATTTAATTACTCACTCTCACAATTTCACATAATGTAATAGTGTGACTACTGCTTATGCACAGGTCCTGTTTTTAGAAAGAAGGCAGCATTAGAAGGACAAATGTGATGAGCCAGAAATACCTGAGACAAATTCTGATTTCCTTTCTCATTGATATTAAATTCAATGAGATTATTCATAAAAGGCCCTTTGTATTTGTGGACAACAAGTTTACTGATTCCCTTGTTTGAACCCTCTGTGAAGGACACAGCCTCTGTGAAAACTCTCTGACCCTTCTTGCCTTAGGTATGCCCAGCTTACCTTCTCTGACTGATTAATCTCATTGACTCAGGTGTTACCAGATTATCAGGCCACTCTTCACAAGTGAACAAAGGAAATTTTTTGCAAGGGCTGCTCCTATGGCTTATGTTAATCAAAATTTACTGATTCAGGTTTTGCCTCCTCCCCAGCATCTTTCCAGCTTGCAGACAATTACACTGCATTACATACTGCACACTTGTCTGAAGCATTTATCTGTGTTGTAGAGCTTCTCTGCAGCAGACAGCATGCTGGTGCCTGTGGAGTCTCTGAATTCCCAAAGATGGGAACCAGATGCTACCATAACTATGCATACAAAAAATACTATCTTCCTATAAAAAAAACCTTGAAGGACTTTTTTCAGATTTTATGAGCCATCAAGTGGAACAGTTGGGATTTTTTTTTGTGAAGTTTTTTTGTTTGCTTTTTTTTTTCAATTCAATAATTTTCAAGCATAAACATTCACCCCAAAGCATTTGCCTTCAGATACAATATGTTTTTATTTCAGTTTTTGCTGCTAAATTCTACTCTTCATTTATATGTCAAAATATTAGGACGCTCTTTTCCCAAACTCATGATTTTTACACATATACTTGTGTCAGGAGTGAAACAGCCATCACCTTTTTTGACTGACATCCTCAACCCAAGAGGCAAAGGAAGAAGCAAAGCCTTTACAACTTTAGGAAGGCTTTTTCCTTTTTTTCCCCTAATGATATATACACTGATGTACTTTCTGTAACTGACAAGAAACGGATAGAATGTCAAAGGAGCAGGAAAACAATGCACCACTACAGCAGATGTGTGCCCAGACAAGCTATGAAAAAAACAAAGATTCCCACATCTTGTTGCATAAAAGGGCAAAAACAAAAATCATAGATAATGGCGGTTTAACATAAAAAAGCAAACAAAACCCTCTGAAGTTCATCTACAAAAAAAAAATTACAATTAAAATACTTTTAAATCATTCCTAGACAAATTAAGAAAAATAATAGTTTATTCCTTTCTTCATTGCAATTTTTTCTCATGCTTTGTTACAGTATTGCTGTCTGAAAGAGCATAAGAAATACTTTTCCTTGTTGCTGCACCTTCACACATAAGTTGTCTTCCCAGATTGTTAAGTGAGACGATTATGACTCTCTAATGCAGCTTCCCACATAGCAAAAGCAATGGATCTTCCCTACACTAAACCTCTTAGAGCCCACACAAAGTGTGGTTAACTTCAGCTTTTTTTCTTTTTTTTCAAATATCAGTTCTAATTTTAAAAACAGACTCTAAAAGACAACTATTTGTTGTTTGCTACCCTTGTTCATTTCAGCAGGTCATTGCCCTTTCCTAAACGTACTTCCTAAACATGCACATTTCATTACCGTTCAGAATTTGTCTAGATCCAGCTTCCTGCCATTACATCCTGACATGCTTTTGTCTGCTAGACTGAAGTCCTCCAGTATCACATTTCTGTTCCCTGCAGAGGTTCCCTGCACACTGTCAACACATCTCTCTGTAAATCTGTTTGATAAACTAAAGTCAAGCTGTTGGAAGGCATGGTTTCCAAACTGTTAATCATCTGAGTGCCTCTTCTCAGAGCCTTCTCCATTTCTTTAGCATCTTTCTTGACTGTGAACAGCAGAATTAAAGTGTTCTATCAGTGGCCATATCTACTTCTAATGCAGAGCTAATTCTTCACAGCCTCTCTCCCTATGTTCTTCTTCCAGATATTCGAGAGTTGCATTAGCCCTCCTGGCCACAGTGTCTCACTGTGAGCTCATATGCAACTAATTAATCATGACACACAGATCTTTTCCAACAGCCACTTCTCACTCCACTGCTCCCTTTTCCACAAGCATGGTCTACATTCTTTACTGTTGGTTTTACGACATTACAGTTGACACCTGTGGCTGGCACTGTTACCAGCCATCTTCCCAACACCACCTGAAGAGTTTAACAATGTTTTTCCAGTTAGTGCTCTATGGAATTCTGTATCTCTACCGAACCCCAACAGGAGCAGAGTCATTTAACATAATACAGAATTTCATCCAATTTAGTCTATTTAACGCATTCCAAATTTGTTTCACATTGTTGTAACGTATTAATCAAGAACTCACAGGGTTCCAAATCCAAACAGCTCAGTGACATATACATAGATTATATTGTATCAGTTGTACTTTATTAACTGAACGTGGAATCACCTCAGGAGTAACATTTCAAGCCAGTATTACCAACATATGTTTTCCATAATCCTAAACTCATTAGCAATATTATTTTTTATTGTTTCCCATCATAAGAATCTTCCTCTTTGCCCTGCATCAATGTCATGTCCAGTATGGTTTATGGGGACCTGTACAGTTCTACTAAACTCTTAAATAGGTAATAAAGGTAGTATGCCTTAAATAGTGGCATATTACCTCACTGGTGTCCCTAGAATTTCATGGTTTAGTGAAATACTTCTACTTCCTCTTCAGAGTTTTGTTTTTCTTCCTTCTGGTCCCATTCCCGTGCATAGCTTGAGGGAGAAGATACATGCATTCTTATTCCTATCAGCCCTCAACATTATTTCATGACTTCTGTAATATAAAATGTTTCTCTTCAACTTGTGGAATCATAAGAATACTTTTTTCATTATGCAAGTCCACTTCTGACCTTCCTGCATACAGAGAGAGACGGGGAAAAAAGAAAAAAAAAAACCAAAAAAAACCAACAACAAACCCCCAAAACCACAATCTAAATATGTGATATCTAAAGACTCAAAACTCGAAGATCCAAATTTTTTTGTTTGTTTTTTTGTTTTTCTGTCTCCTGGTTTGCATCTCACTCATGACAGGTAATAGTTGAGGCTGACAGAAATGCTAGCTTTGGAGCACAAACCCCATTGAGAGACCCAAAATAAATCAGAATAAGCAAGTTTCAAACAGATAGCCTAAGGCTAATTAAATGACCTGAACTAGAGGCCATGAGGCCCTTGGGAATCTCTGAACAGTGCTATCTTGCAGATTTTAGAAATAAGTAGTTGGATGTAACTCAACTGTCTCTCACCTTGCACAACTAATCAGATATTTCCACAACATAACATACTCACAACACAATATAGCTCCTTGAAGTAGTTCTGTCTTAATAAAAGGTTGATGCTGCTGTAGGGAAGGACATACAAAGAGGTATTCAGAAAAGAAACAACTATAATTTCTGCTAATGCTGTATTTTCTGTCTTTGCCTAGATTTTCACAGTTTTCACTTACTCAGCATTCTTTCTTAGATTCAAACATATTTTTTGCTGTAATTCTCACAACAGAGTAACCGTCTTGGTTCCTTCCTCTCAGGACCGTTGGGATGATAAAACCAAAGATCACATCATTAGTTAGCAGCAGTAGTTTTTTAGCCTGGTTACTCAAAAAAATGTACTAATATACAATCTACATGAATCTCTGACTATACCCTAAGAGGAGACTTGAATCTATTGCCCAACTTTAACTAGAAAAACAGAGATATTAAAGAAATTAAGTCTCTATTGATTTCCTGAAAATAGACAGCTGAAGAGGCAGACCCTCTCAACACTTTGATTGAAGATATCATTAAAATTCTTTATTAAACAACAAAATATACATTTGAGGGAAAAACCTCTAGAATTCCCCAATCATAAGAAAATCCCTAAAGCTACATCCTAAACTCACAAAATCTCAAGAAATAGGTTCACAGGGAAAATTGTGACTGTTAGTTGCAATATTGCTGTAATTACTTATGAATGTCTACATTCATTTCTTGTTTTATCCTTTAACAGGTCTGTCTCCTGAAAGGCAACCAGTACTGTCAAACCAAGATGTGTGGTAGAAAGCTCTGGAGTCCCTGTCCTGCATGCAGTGCATTTGTGTATTCCTGAATATAAGTAACTCAGAAGAGACCAAGAGTCTGACTGAAATATGCCAATGGACAGTAGTTGATGGGCATCATATTCAATTTACAGCTGAGCAAAGAGGTGAGATTCTAAATCTCTATTTGCTACAAACTGAGTCATGTATACAGGTTTACTGTGGTCTTACATTTCATAAGCACATCATGGCGGTGAATATATACAAGCCAAACAGGTAGTTGTCTACCTAATATTAAATTATTTGGCAGTAAACAAATACTTCAACATTTCAGCACATTTTCTTGTTAAGTTTTTATTCTATGAGCAATGAAAACTGAAATGGCCTGTATTCCTTGGTAATTGTAAGGAAAAGCCAGTCATTCAGCAGTTGAACAGATTGCTCTCAAGGTTAAGAAAACACTGACTGAGCAGGTGATGGAGAATGCTACAGACAAGGTAAAGCACAGCTGAATTTCAAGGCTGCTGGGGTAGCACTGTAACAGTACTTCTTGTAACAGGAAAGCAGTAAGCAAAATAAAAGTTCGCCACTCTGAACTTCCAGGTGTTTAGGAAAAAGTCTCATTACTATAGATTTATGATGTCTTTGAGCAAAGGTTATTTTGATGTTTTTAAAAACAGAGAGAAAAAAACAACTGGTGGTGCATATAATTTTCTGCTGTAGACAGTGCAACTACATCAATTCATCTTTCTCTCCCCACAAATCAAGATAGCGACACTGTAAATCAGAACTCTCATGTCAAGGTTTAAGGGAAGCAAGAAATATGCAAAACAGTAAATCAACATGAGGTTTCCTATACTGTAGTTGGCAGTCACAACTATACTAAAAGTCAAAAGATTAATGTTGACCATTTTCATTTCTACTGCCCTAAGAGTAAAAAGCAAGATTGAACACCAGGAACCTTCGGTAACAGGTGCTGAGGGATTACTGCATATGCTGCTAGCAATTTTTCTCAATGTATATGTCAGGTTTCAGGGAAAGGCAATGTTGAGGGAGAGAAACAGCCTTAGTTCCTTTTAAGTTTTTCTAAATCAGTGCAGGGAGCGGATGTTCAAGTAGCAAGTATTCTGGCACTCCAGAAGCCCTGTTAGAAATTAGAAGACAAAACCTATGCTTAATTAGCCTCTCCCTTTTCAAACTGTTGAAATCAGCAGGAAATCACAAGATGTGACAAGAAGCAGAAAAGAAGTTACCTCTATTTTAGCATAGTGTATGGAGAGCAGCAGGAATTCAGCTTCCATACACCTAGGTACCTTTGTAGTGAATGCTTGAAATGACCTAGAAGAATCAGGAACACAAATCCATGAAAAACTGCCTCCTTCTTCATCAAACCACTGAAATAATCAGGGCCTCAGTGCCGGATCATCAGCATCCCATACTCTTCCCTGCATGCAAAGCATTTATTGGTACACAGAATCTAAGACACGAAAGCCACGGCAAGAATGGGCCAGCACAGTCATTTACAGGTCTAAAGCCTCTTATCTGTAACAGCAGCAATCAGGGGGGTACAGATAGACAAGGCAAACTTTAAGCTAAGGGAACATCTCAGAACATCGGACAAAGGGCATTGCTAACTACTGAGGACAGGAAGTGTCTTGGCTGCCTCCTTCTGCCTTGAGAGAGGCTACATAACACTTAGAGCTTCCACAAAGCATTTACATTGCATGAAGTAGATTAAGTAGGTGTTTGCATTACTGGCCCTTTTCATTGTAATATAATCAGCTGTTGACTCTAGGATCTCGGAGAGAAGAAGGGTGTTTGCTTACTAGGTAAATGGGTCTTTGGTTATCATGCATTTTCATGGATTTGTACTTGAGAAAATAAGCAGACAGAAAAAAAGGAAGGGAAAATACATATAAATGCATTGTATTCACAGATGCAATTTTTTAATTCAAAAACTGGACACTGATCATATAAAAATTAATAGGGAAAATGAATTGAAGACACAAGTTCTTATTTGTGTATGTAAGACAGTAAAAATTAAAATGATGCAAAATACACATTTACAGAAACAAAAGTTTATAACTAAACACAGTGATTCCCACAGGAATCAGAAAAAATCTGGGATTCTGGTTTTTAGGCAATATATACCAGAAAAAATAATATAATGAATTATACTTAGGAGACAAGACATCCATTTTAAGATAATCTCTTAAGCAGAAAAATTTCCACAGTATGTGTCCTTTGCTTTACAGAACCAGATATTCATTGCATCACAGAGAAACATTATATCTCAAAACTTTCCAAAGAAAAAGGGAGGAAAGGGGCAAATTTTCTCAAAACTGTGAAAGGCTAGTTACACAAGAAACTGCCAATCTCGATGACTATTTCAATAACAACACTATTTAGTGATTACCATTACCATTGATACAAAACAAACCATATGTGGGGCAAGTGCAGGTCAGAAAACACTCTCCTTGTGCAGCACATAGAAGCAGGTGTCGTGCATTTCGATAAAGACATAACTTCAAAGTCACATACCTTTCACAGGCTGGAATTTTAATTTCTCTGTTCAGTGGTAAATAATTTGTTCCTGGATAGTAATCTCTTCCTTTAGATTCTTCTAAATAATGATATTTTTAAAACATGCTTAGACCAGAAAACTACATTTGTTAACTTCAGAGTTGTTTACCTGAAGTGGATTACTTTGATACTAGGAACATGAGGAGGATTTACATCCTTTTCATCAGTTACATGCTTTGAGACTAAACAGATGGCACACCCCTGCAAGTATAGTATTCTACAATAATCTAGGGTAGTTTTAGCTTATTTCTTTTTATAGCTCCATGGGTCACTCCCCAAACCCTATTTAAAAATCAAGGTCCATTATCTGTATTTTAAACTGTGAATGCAAGCTAATAATCTGCAACCAACACACAGTAGATGTAACTGGCATAAAGATTCGAATTACTTTTGTTCACAGCCCAGTGGCAACTTAAACATACCCCAACTAGATTTCCAACCCAGGTGTAAAGAGTGTATACATTTTCTTAAGCTTTTGTTTAAATAATGGCAGCATGCAATATCCAAAGATTCAAACACCATTGTTTCAGACACGTACCCTACACAATTCTTGTTAGCAATTAACCTACTCTGGAAACTTGCTGTTAAGTGGTTTTGGTTATTTTTGGTTTGTTTTTTTTTTTTGTCAGCTTTGAAAAAAAAAATCACTGGAAATTGTTTGGGACCCAAGTTAGAACTACCATGCAAAATTAGAGATCATTGACATACCTTTGCTTTCCCTCTTCCAGATGTGGCACTTAAGTTCTAATTTTTTCCTTGCATTTCAGATCATTGCCTCCACTACTACACACTGGCTATTCTTGCATGTGACTCTCATAGTCTTTCTCACTAAGATATTTTTATTTGTTTACACTGAACCATAGAAAAAGAGTATTCCTTATGCCTCAACTGTCAGCTTTCTTTCACTTCAGGAGAGCCACAATTCCCTTTTGACTAGCATTAAATTTATATACATGAAATAACACCAATAACAGAAAGCAGAAACAGCCTTTTAGTTAGGGCTCTCCCAGCAACAGGAAGCACAGAAAAGCAGTGACTATGAACATAGATCTCCTACATTACTGAGGAATGTTGAGCAAGTATGAAAAATCAGCCCCTGAAGTTGTGCACTCAAACCTAGGTGCCAATTTTAAACGTTTCATGGTCTTTCAGGAAGACTGAGATCATTGTGATTAAATTTTCCCCCACTAGCCAGCCCAAGACAGACTTTGAAGGTAGAAATATTTGTGAAAATGATTTACAGATGTTTCCAAACTTTCTGCCAGCATTCCTACTGAAAGATAGTCTGTGGATCTTTTATCTAAACATTCTTTTTTTGTATTTCTTATGCAGTATACAATAAGGATGAGGGAAAAGAGTAGGAATTCTGATTAGAGCTATTAATTTATAGTTCTTCAAAATATCTAAGAATCTGACCACAATTTAACTGTTAAATTTAGTTTGATCAGCTAATGAAAGAAAATCCTGTTAGATTCTGCATAGTTTAGACAGCAAGAAACCAAAATGCGTTTTCACCCAAACCTCAGAAAATCATTTTCTCTTAAGGATGTTGAGGTGACAACTATTCAATATCAAGAACTTCCCAAGCAGTGCCCAAACTAGGGAACCACTGCATGGCTTGAAAAGCAACTGGGTCCACAACTCTTCAGCATGAAGAAACACTGTCATATCTGAGTCATCTGCTGTTCAGACAACAATATTCTTTTTTTGAATGGGCACAGACAAGCAGCTTTCACTATCTGACAATGTTCACAGGCTCTTTCCTGAGAGGTGTCTGAGGCCCCTGCAGCTCCAACGCCCTGGGTGTGCCTGCACAGCCTGATGTGCACCTGCACCTGTCACAGGGGTATCGACAGCAGATTCCTGACCTGGGTCTCACAGCTGCCAGTGGCAGACTTCTGCTACATTGGTTACAGCCAGACTACCCACACAAATCCAATGTTTCTCCTGTGGACCTTCCTTCTCAAGCCAAAGCCAGGCTCTGTGGTACAAGAATATCCTCTCCAACCCATTTCCTTCTCTACTAGCTGCTGCCTCTGTTTCTTACCTGTTTTTCCTGTGCACGGTCTGACAAATTCTCTGTTACAATGCCGGGAAAAATTAATTTTTGTAAACCTGCCCCAGACCTCCAAAAAACTCAAGACAGGACGTTAAAATGGTGTGCCTACAATACACAGTAGTCTTTAAGGGAAAGTGTTTCTGGATTCCTTTGAGCTTTAAAACAGACATACACTCAAAGATTATGTAGACTAACTACAAGGACAAACAGCAAACATCAAAAGTTGTGTGATAAACTGAAGTTTTCCACATGTATGCAAAAAACAGGGAGGCATGAGATTCCAGGGTTTCTGGAGTGCTAAGTCATCAAAACAGCACAGCAGCTTTAACAAGAGGGCCCCACAAATACTGTCTTCATATCAGCTTTGTAGTTCATGCAAGATGCATGAGAATTTTAAAAAATATTCAAAAAGGTTTCTCAGGAATGGAAGGGAAATCTGTGGAACAGTCAGCAGCATTTTGAACACAACATTCAGTGTACCCCGTGGCAGTAGAGCACTGCCTCACCTCCTCTTCCCCTGCTGCCATACCACACAGGGATAGGGAATGAGTGGGGAAAAGGTCAGCAGCAGTTTTTCCAAGAATTAAGGTAACCGTACGTAGAGCTTATCCCACACTGAGTAGCTGTGTATCTGTTACACATGCAACTAAGTTTTTCTATTCTTATTTTGTCCTAATGTAAGAGCTTTTAAAAAATTTGGACATTCCGTTTGAAAAACATGCCTTGCAACATCTACAACAGTAGCATTGTGTGGCCCTCTTTAGTGTTTAGTTGCATAAAGACATGGAAAATGATCCCTAAAACAGATTTTTCAGGCTACTTTCAAGATTATCTATATTCCCATTAGGCTCAATTAATCCAAATATGACTGTATCTGATTTCAGACTGAGGCAGGCTTTTGTTCAAAATACACTGTGTTACACTTCCTGACTAGCAACAGGAGACAACTTTAAAGACTAACATTCAAAAATATCTCCTCCTCAAAAATGTTTTACCATTTTTTACCTCCCAAGTGAAATGGGCTTTTATGTCTCTCCTTTGTCCTGATGCAATCAAAGTTCTTCCTCTTCAGTAAAGCAAGCTTACTGTGATGGGGCAAACAAGGAACAGCACCAAGATCCTAAAAACTTTAATGTATTGTAATGGACAATAGAAAGGCTCTGGTCCGGTTTTGACTTCTAGTTCCTGCATCGTGCTATCACCCTCTGAGAGACAACCGAAACTCTACAGCCCAGTCACAAGAGGGACGTTTTATTCAGAAGGGCAGGTTTATTTGCAGAGTAGCCAGGCCAAAGCTGAAGTCAGGGTGCCCGAATTGTTCTCCGTGTAGAAACCAGCATAGATAGGAATAAAATTACTATGCCCCTTGGCCTGATAAAGCTTCAGAGACAGCGGGGAAACAAGCGACAGAAAGCCTTTCCCTCAGTTCTTCGGCAGCATCAGCACCAGCATCTACTAATCCCTTGACTGGGGCGGCACACTCCTACATCGTGCTTGGAGGATACAAGGCAAGAAGCTGGACACAAGCACCTTAGGCTGAGATGGCCCAAAGATGCAGTGCTTCTTAGGACAGAGACCCAAACTGGAGGCAAAAGTTAAGTCATGCAAAAAAATTCTAAAATGCTCTGCAAATGATTCATTATGTGTAAAGAATCTTAACATTACTTCACATTCACTAAATGAATTATTCTCATCATGGATGTGTACTAGTAAGAAGCAAGATGATGCTAAATTAGCATGATTGAAGCAAATCTGAGACAAAAATGAGTGATAGCCTTGAACAGAAAGGCAAATTTGGTGCTTGTCACTAAAAGCACAATTGATTGAATTCAGTTTCTGTGTCAGAATCACCATTAGAAATTCATTATTCATTCCTGTATCATCTAATATTCATAAGCCTACGAGCTGAGCACTTGGCCAGTTTTCAGTGTTTATTCCTTTAAAGCATTCACATACTGTCCCACGGGAATCCTGATGTGTCATAAGTTCCCTTGGAGCAATATCCCAACAAATGACAATTCACAGAAGTTGCAGCCCTTTCAGCTGGCTTGGAAATCTGTCAGCCATAGATCATGAAATGTAACAGTCAATTATTGAGACATCTGATAAAGTCTCCTGGTTTTCAAAAACACTGAGAGTCACTGTGGCCTTAGGATACTTCTCCATGGCTCAGTGCCAGCTATAGGCCAGTCAAGTGACTGTCACTGTAGAACTAGTAGTGCCTGAGAACAGAAAAATTATGAGCTCCCAGTATTCCACTCCTGATATTTCTGAAGTAATTACAACCAAAAGTTCCACGGGTGCCTTGACATTTTGTCCGTAATATGGTATTTTAGTTAACTGGCTTTTTTCCTGATGATGGATGATTTAAACCTGAGCCTCATCTGAGGTTTGCTTTGCTTGTTAGGGAAGTTAGAGTGAAATACTGCGGGTCATTATTCAAATTTCAAAAGAATAGGTTCTGCTCTTCAACTCTGATCTTCAGCTTCACACTGGAAAATTTCTCTGGCTTTGTAATAATTTCTTACTTACTCACTGTGAAAACATTGCATGTGACACACATTCAAAAAAACCAGATATCGATGGTAGTCACTACTTCATGTGCCACTGACAATCGTAAAATGCAAAAGTTGAGAATTCATAGGCCTGATACAAAGGACTGTTTCACATTGTAAACAGTGCACCATCTTAATGAGTTGGACAACCACTGCCTTCTACTTCGCATTTTATAATACATGTACGCATAGGTCCCTACCCTACGCTTCTTACCCCTGCTTGACAGAAATGCAAACAGACACATAAGATGCAAAACAAAAACTAGTGGTTCACATTTGGAAAGCAACTTGTGGATTTTCTTGTTAAAAGGTCAAGCAGTGAACAACTGACTTGAATTTGCTGCTTAAATTGCCAGCAGATGATGTAACTTGAAATCCAGGACAAAATAGTATCACATAAGTGATATTAATCTAATTGTGCAATACCCCAAACTAAACCAGACGCTTTTGTCTTGCTAAGTACAGTTTAAAAATAAACAGTCTAAACATGAGATCTCTGCTGGACCAAGCACACCCAAGAATTCACAACATCAGCTAGAAGCTAACAGAGTTCTACTTAAAATGCTATGATTTACACTAGGGATTTTGAGTAAATTTAATTAGTTTCCTACATTTCAGCAGAGTATATTAAGAGCAAATGAATTCTCTCAGCATAAACAATGAAACAATGAAGAACAAATGAGTCAAGTCATCTTCATGAATCAATTCATGCTAAAATATGTGCTAATCCCAATCTGCACTCCAGTTAGATACTACCATGTGTGTACATTCAGCAATTTTAATTTAAATTGCCTGCAGTTAAACAGAAAAGGGCAACAAACCAAGACCACTGTCATCATTCACATTTGCTATTGCAGCATCACATCTGTAAAGGAAAAATGGCAGAGTTGCCCCAAACAAATGGATCTTCTAAAATGCTACACTTAATCCTTTTCCACGACTCACTTGCTGTATGACACTGATCAAACATATGCAGCCCTCATGTTGGTGAGGAAAAATAGGAGAGGAAGATCTTTTTTCCAGATTTACAGAGTCCAAAAGCTTTATAAGTTTTCCATTTACCTTTAAAATAAAATAGAATCATGTGGAATTAGTAATAGTTTGCTCTCTCAAGGGAAGGAAGCTGATCGGAAAATGTTTGAGGCACTCACTCAAAGTTAACTCCATGTTTTGAAATCAAGACCTCTCAGTGGATTGGAATGGAAGTGCTACAATAATGGCTTATTCTCCTGTTATTTCATTACTTTCACAACCCTTCCCAAGTCAAGCTTTTAATTAATAAAAAGCATTAAAAGACAAGGATTATTTCAATGTCTTTTGTTATATAAGGATTCAACTGGAGAGATTATGTTCTGCAAAGAGCACATTTCTGCACAAAAAGGTATTTTTATTAGTGATAATTGATATTTCACTTATTAGTTGATATGCCTATTTAACAAAGCATTTTGCTAACAAATTAATCAAAATAGCCATGAGATTTTTTAAATGAAACTTTATCTCATCAAGATTTTTTAACTATGTCTGAATATTCAACATAAAGCATGTTCCAAGGCTGAATTTAGACCCTCAAGTCACATAAGTGGCATGACAGGGACAGAAACTGAAATTCCATTTTCAGTCTGAAAGTGGAATCTTGATAATTTCCCTAGAAGGAAGTAAAATTCAATAAAGAAGCTGAAGATTGCCACCAAACTGAACTAGCCACCTCCAGTTACCTCTATAGTTAATTGGCCATCTCAGTAAATTACTTGGATGGGCCCTTCTCATTCAGGGATACACTCCTCTAAAAATGTCACAAAGTGCTACTCTGGGAGCTCAATCACATCTTAATCCAAATTAAGCATTAAAGAGATATTTTACAGAAGAGGGTAGAAGTATCATCCCCATTTTACAGATAAATGCATGTAGGTGGATTAAACAACATTTTCATGGTAATTCCTGCAAGTTTGTGATAGATCTGTATCTACAGCCGTGTTTTGACATGTGCTGTACCCTGTCAACCCCATTTCTTCACTACAGAGTTGTCTCCTTTGAAAGAAATTATGTGTCCAGCAAAGGAAAATCTGAGAAATCTCTCTTACCTGGCAAAAAATGATGCTGCCACCGAGGTGCCTGTGGATACTTCACTGGCAACATACGTGCTCTGGGAAGCAGGGAGGCTGTACAGGGAGGGTTTATCTGCATTGTAGCGGTTCAAGGCTGCTTCAGTCAGGCCCTCTCGACTACTCTCTGTCATAAGCTGAGATATCTGAAGACAGAAAAAAACCAGAAGTGCCATCAGCTAAAGCTCACTGGCTGACCCCTCCTAATCCAGCAATGCCTCCGGATTGCTCACAGAGTAAGAGAGAGGCATTTCATTCGCTCCCTCTTTGCTGCTCTGTGAACAAGCTTATTGCTGCTTTCATGCTAATCTACAGTATTTAAGCTCAGCTCCAACCTTGTCTGCATTAAAACTAATGGGATAAATTTATCCCATCATTAAAAATGTCAATAATGTATACGGTTTTCCATCCATACAGAAGAGTAAACCATAATCATTGCTCAGTCTTACCTCAGGATACAAGAAACACAGGGGAAAAAATTTTAAAAACAACATTTTTTTTGTCTTTGTAAAATAATACCCCACTAGTGTATTAAGCATTTTTGTTGACCTTTCTTCAGCAAACTTAACATGCAGCATAGGAAGGAGTCCCTTGGGATCTTAGACAATTTATCATCACTCTGCAAAACTGGCATCATTACTATTCACTTTCATTGCCTTTCTTAAAAGATTGTAAACATCATGTGATTTCATTCTTCTGATGGCCCATCTAACATTTTTCCCCCTGTTAGGAAGTCTCATCTCAACCTTTCATTGTCTGAAAAGAATCAGAGTTCCATCAGACTTGACTCAGCTCTCCCCAAACCAACTGAAAGATCTTTGACTTCAGAGAAATCTGGGTCAGCTCTACTGAAGCAACTCCTCAGTACTTCAAATTCAGTTTCTTGACTTCTTCTGCATGAATTTGCACTTATTTAATGTCATCTCCCGTACTTCACGCAATTCCTAACAAATTTCCTTTCCTCCTTCCCTTATTTTCACCTTCTGTTCACCAATGCATGTCACAAAATTGCAACATATGCCTAAAAAGAACCCTCTCAGGTTATTGCTACCAATCATCCATGGCATAGTTTCCTTCCCCCTGCAAAAAGTTTTCTAGGGGTAGTCTCTCACCTGTTCAATTTCATACCTCTACTTATCACCACAAAAAGAACAAAACATGTTTGTGAGGCACATAAAAAAAAGTGTTTGAAATCATCCTGAAGTTCTTTTTACACTTAGGCTTGCTTTATTTCACCTGTTAAACATTTCAGTTATTAAAAGCAAAGTTGAAGAACTGATTTGTATTTGTGAGGGGAAAAAAGATGTGATATGGCAACATTTTTTAGGCCAACTAAAACACATAGAGAACTGCTATCCATTCTGCCATGGCTAAGAAGATAATCTAAGTGTTTATCCTTATTTTACATACTTTTAGACCAATCAACTGTAATACTTCAAGAACAGGAATGCTAAACCAGCCTCTCTCTTTTTATGAGGAACCAGTAAAATTGCTGAAAGTGCCCCCATCATGTTAATCCCATGCTGAGCCATTCCAGTTTACAGGATTCACTACACTGAATGAGCAGTGCTCTCAGAAGGCTATAGCCGAAATCCTGGTCTTAAATCATCTCATACTACTGGTAGAAGGCAGAAATTTAGGCTGTCTGCCAGAATACCTCCTTACATTTCCAGCATGCAGGCAGACAGTTCTTCAGTGTCCTGCTACCCTATGTATGTCCACCTGGGACATTCAACACACTTGAATTCACTAAACAATATTTCCTTAAATATTACATAATATTTGATAACTCAGATATTTATGTTTGCAATGAACTAGCACAAGATTCTGCTCTGTCCCCTTAAATTACCCTGAAATCAAATTCCTCACCTTCCATGTTGGGAACTGCTAAACAGACAGCTCTCCCTTCAGAGAAGAGTGCACATATAAACCCAACCTCATCTTTGTCCATCCAATTCATATATCTGAAATCAGTATGGATCACCATCAATTAATTACCATTGCTGACCATGTCACTAGGAAGTGCTACTCTCATGGCAAATGGACAGTGGCTAAGAAGATGAGTTGACTTATCTCAACTGCAATCATAACCTCCCCATCTTCTGCCAAATAAAGATTTGCAGCCCCAAATATGAATTTCCAAAGCCAGTGCAACACACTTCTGTTGGTGTCAGCAGATCCCCTGAAGTTCTGAGATGTTGAGGCTTGAGAAAGGCATTTCAGACAACTGCAAAACAGGAAACTATTTGTGTCTTGGTGTTTGGGACAACATAAAAGCCATGTCCCATTGGTGACATGGTTTTTGCAATTGTAGACACTTTCTGATGATCCTTGTCCACATCCACAAGTCTAACATAAACTGCACAGAGCAATAAAATGCCTCAAACTGATTGTGCACATTCCCTGAAAAGTATTACTCTCAAGCTTCCCAGAAATTGTCCAGATGCTTGGTTTCCGAGTTTTTTGGGTAACTAGTTCTTAAATACAAGCACTCCAAAATAATCACTTACCAAAAAGACGAGATTCCTTTAGAAAGATATAAATAGAAGCCCGTCATCTGTGTACTCAGAGAGAAGTAGATACTAGTCAGCAAATAGGATGTTAATGCTTTTTAATAAATGGGGATGAAGATCTTATAAAGCCTGTTATTTAGGTCACATTTTCTTATTGTAAACTACAAAGGAACTGAAGAAGAAGGTGGAAATAATCAAACACATTTACAAATTCTGTATTTGTGGAGTACAAATAGAACAGAGAGAAGTGGGAAAAATAATACTTATTTTAGTAATCGCATATCCTATGGACAGATGCAGAACGGGGTTGTTTCAATATAAGTGTAGGGATTTCAGTAGTGTTGCTGTTTTGTCACGTGTCCTACACAACAGTCCAAGTACTACAGGGATGGTCAGCTGCTCAAACTGCAAACATCTGTAACATGTTCTGAAACATCTGCATGGTACTGACCACCAGTGCCTGCTGGACAGGCAGCAGCTCTCCTTCCTGTTCAATCACACCACTTGTTTTTTTGCAGAAAACAGGGAGCTATTGTTTACACTGACATATCATCTGCAAAAAGCAGCATTCCTGAGTGCCCTCCTAGAGATGCCCTGGATGGACACTCATAAAACAGCATGTTGGGCTTGTTAATTATCTTCTTGACCCTGAGGGTCCAGCAACACTGCCTGGTTCCCTTACTGATGCTGGCACACTTCCTAAGCAAAAAATCTGCTTCTTAGCAGGAACTCGCACAGAACTAAATTCCAAATGTACATAATGTCTATCCTCGCACTCCATCGATTTACTCTGTCCCTCAGCAGGGACACTTCTTAGTCAACAGTGTATTACAGGGATACCAAAATGGGAACATACCTAAGACATAGAAACATCAAGATAAAATAAGAACTGGCCTAGCCACAGTCCAGGATCTCCTAATAGAGAAATTATCTCCACTTTTAGCACTTTTTACTTTCTGCCATTGTGGGATTTTTTTCAACAGTGAAATGTCTCCAGAAGCAATGAAAGCTGAAATATTAACTTGAATTTCAAACATTCTCTAATTCCTAATCTGGGAAGCCTGCAACACTACTTTGTGTTACACAGGTAAAAGCTCACAGAAGTATCCTGTGATACTGCAACACTCCTAGCCTCTAACAGAATAATAGGTTTTGTCAGAACGAGTTCAAGTCACTCTGTTGCTATCTTTTCCTTACATCCCTTTGGTCATGCAGCCAACGGAAATGAAAGGGAAATATGGTGCTATGCCGAAATCTGTGCCAGGCTGTGAACCCTTTATGCATCCAGTACTTTCCACAGTATTGTTTATACTGCACAAATTTGTACATGTAGGTCAATCTGCAGGCTGAGTACCTCACTAGACACCAAGATGTGTGCCCACAATGTTTGACTAATAAATCCTCATTTATTCCCCGAGTCCAATACATTTACTTAAAGCAGGAGGTAGAAAGGAGCCCAGAATATTCACATATCCAAAGATTACTGACTTCAAGTCAGTTATTTTGCATTTCTTTCTTTTGCCTCACAGATTAAGAGCGTAGAAACCATTCAAACTATTAACCCAAACTTAAGAGTGAGATTTGGACGCAATCTTACCATCTCATTTACTCTGTGCTCCAGACACAGTACTAAAATAGCCCTTTCTCTTTGGCCTTGCTTTCTGAAGTTCACACATACACAAACTTGAGTAAATCACCCAGGATATATCATGCATTTAAGGAAAAATGCTCATAGAACAAACATTTCCAAAGCTCCTGGAGACTTTCTTTTTTCCCCTCATCTCAGTTCAAAAGACATAGTTGAAAATTACACTTCGAGCATTAACAAACTCAGGCGATTTTCTTTTTTTACCTTTCTCTTTTGTCACACTAACGTATGCCTGGCAAGCACAGTTCATGTAAATCTGCCTCTTTAGTGTCACCATCTCTCTTAGTAGATGCTGTTTCTGTACTTAAGGGGTAAAAGACGATTCCTAAATTCAAGTTCTTTTCTGTGAGTACCCACATAGCATATACATGAGGTTTAAGATCAGTTAATAGGACATATTTTGAGAAATTCCTTTATAGAATTGTTGGCAGTACATCACTGCCTGGATAAGCAACAAAAAGACAAAGCACGAAACAATGCAACCTTTCATGCCTCAATAAAAACCTTTTAAGTGCACATGGAACAAGACAGATGTCCCTCCCAAGGCTCCATTTTTTTCTTCTGTCTCATAAATGCAAGGCAACCATTAACCTCCTCTTTCACTGCTTTCTGACACTATACAGTGAGAGCTGGAGATAAATCATGATTTAAATTCTGTACTTCATAGGAAAAAGATGGCTCTGCAGTTAAACCACAGGTGTCAGCCAGGCTAGATTCTCTTCCCATTCCAATTACAGAGCCTCTCCGTGCATAAGATTTGCCATCATGCAGTATGAGGTTAATTATATTTACATAAGGGTGTTTCACAGCCAAGCTCATTAATGTTTCTAAAGCTCCTAACTGAGGACTCCCAATTGATACTACCTTACAAATGAAAGTTAGCATTTATGAAAGATGTGAAATATTCATTGCTCTGGAGTTAGTGAAGCACTCAAGAACATCCCCATAATCTAGTTAACATCAGTAACTGATGAATGAACTGCATGCACAGAAATGTGTGAAATATATCCATATCTGAAGCTAAATTCAAAATATAAATCTGTGTTCAAGTTCACTATAAAGCAATTCTCAGTGTCCAGAACTCCTAACCTCAGGAGAGAAGCTTACCAGCAAGAAGAAACCGAAGGTAGAAAGCTCTCTTTCATAAACACACGTACACTCATGAATGTCTTCTTTGGCAAGCCACTCTTTATTCAGTGCAGCACTGAATTTTCTGCCCAATAAATACTGACTAAATTACTTCCTGGGTTATTTTAGACAACAAATGTCTACATTAACCAAGAAAAAAGTTCTTCTTAAAGACTCCCCTTTTAAGGATGAGTTGAGGGAAGCACTAAAGGATACATCTCTCAAAGCTCTGCATACCAAAAACATCATAAATTCATGTAAACCTGTTTATAACACAAGCTTAACAGCTTAATACCAAGTTTTCCATTACGCACAATCAGGTATTCGGGCTGTTCTACAATATTAATCTTTTACCTTCCAACCAACTCCTTTTGGCTCACCAGTGTCTTCTCAGTCATAACAAGATAAAGTTATTCTTCCTGTTTGGCTCAAAGAGGCTGGTTTCTGGTGTATGGGAGTGATGAAACAAGCAGTGGGGGATGCAACTCACAGTACATCCTGCATGTGGTCTTCTGACACATGCATAGAAAACCAAAGCTTTCCCAAGAACTAAGCAGCCCCATTTTTCCTGGGCTTCACCTACTAATTTTTAAAGGTTGAGGCAAGACTCTAATTTACAGACTAATTTTGAAAACTGAAAGAATTTATCCAGTTTCTTTAGTGCAAAAGAGTTCACTGTCTGATGTGATAGTGCAGTAGATTGCAGAATGAGATAAAAACCCGAAGTTTTCTGTCAGCCACCAGCTTCCCAGCCCCTAAACTGTCCGTGGAATTGCAGTAACTTGCCTATAGGAAGCAGCATCAGAAAACAAACTGAGCAGGAGCTGACACTTCTTGAGTCTCTTCAGAAGGGAGGTTAATGAAGAAAATATTGGAATTTTACCTCACCTGGAAAAGGCATTCCTCACCAAGGGAATGTATCAATAAGTAGGGGGTCCTCTTCCCACAAGTTAGCAATTTTCTCTGAGCCCTTCTGGTAATACTGACGTCATCCCTTTTTGCCTAACATGGAACTTCTGCATTAAGTTCTGTGCAGTAACAAAAAAGTGCAGCACAAACTTATGTTTGGTAGCATTCAAAGGACAAGGTAACAGCTGGGATTCATGGTAGTCAGTATAAAAAAAAAGACAAATGTGGATAATTTGACATTTATTATATTTCAGTTTCATAATTTTACCATGTTATAGGGAAATGTTAGCATGTGAAAATAGGAAAGATAAATAGTAATGTGTCAGTTTCAAATATCATTATACATATACAGCTTCAAATGTTTTGAGGTAAATCTGGTAGTGTGTTTACTGAACTACCATTAAACTGAAGTTGGATTTTAGGGGCAGGGGGGTAGAGAAAAAGAGGAACCTTGTGCTGCCCACACAACTATCAAATTATTAACACATCCTTCACAGGGCAAAAAGGAACAATTACACCATTCAATCAGAGCAACTTGAAAGTGGTGGTGATTTCCAAAGTCATTCATCTTTTAATACACCACAGAGTACCAAGGACATACTCTGCATCCCTCACAAATCACTTGCTACAACAGAAGACACATTTAAAGAATTATTCAGTACAAAGTTCACCTTTAGAAAACATAATTTGGAACCATTAAGCAAGTTCCTGTAGCTAAGGGCACTGACATAATCCTACAGCATTCTGCCATTTGATTATGACCCTTTTCTCTCACAGTAAAATACTAAGCTGCTCTACAGCCAGAGACCACTGCAACTACTGATACAGACTCTGAACAAGAGGAAGACAGCAGATCCTGATAGTCCTTTCCTTGTCAAAAGAATGTGTTCTGCGAGAAAGAGGCTGACAAAGGACACACATAATGTCTGCTGCAATCAAACTCTTTCTTGGATGCAGACATACTGAAGCTGCTTAGCAAAGGCAACGTGCTGTTCATTGTGAATGCTGAAACTCCAGGGAGTACCTTAGGGCACTTTTGCTCCAACGTTACGCAAATATGCACACAAAATCTGATATATTGATCTAGCAGAAGGGGCTACTGTAAGAGCACAGATTGTGTGCAAACACAAAACAAGGCACCTTAGAAAGAGGGAGGTTTTTTAAAGGGGGAATCACTGGCATGGCAAGAATGCTGATTATGCTTTGTATTTAATCAGAGTCAAAAATTCAGCATAAACTACTTTTATCTAAACATAACTTAGCTACCATGACATCATGTAGAGTTTAATTGCAACCTCCAGCTTCCTGCTGTCCAAAAGAAAGATGACCTTTGAGTGTTGCAGCCACCTCCCATGTTCCTCTATAAAGCAGATGATAATGATGATGATGATTATCATCATTATCACTATTATTATTAACACAGTTGCAGTGCACTCCTCAGCACAGATAAAATCCAAATTTTCGCAGGCATGGGCACATCTTCCTATCAAAGCTGCTATGTTATATTTAGTTCCATGTCACACTCAAGAGCTCATTAAATGAAATATTTTGCCATGAATCACTGAATGTCTCAAGATCAGCTACATAGAGGCTGAGCAGACATCCAAATAATGGTGGATTCCTTTTCCATAAGATATTTTCTCCAATTCTTACACTTGAAAGTTCTGCCTCACAAAACAGGGATGTTTTTCCAGTTGGATCCCTCTAAGAGTCCTGGTGGGATTTATCCAAGAGTACTATTCAAGGGGATGGCTGATGTCATCGTGAGACATCTCACAATGATTTCTGAACAGTCTTGTAAATCTGTAGAGGTCCTGATTGACTGAAAGCTTGCAAACACTGTCCCAGTTTTCAAGAAGGGTAAGAGAAATTACCCTGGTGACTACAAGCCCACCAATCTTACTTCAGTGCCTGGTAAAATCATGAGGAAGATTATACTAGGAATTATTTTAAAACACTTGAAGGACAACACAGTCATTGCTCACAGCCAGCATGGCTCTGTGAGGGGAAAGTCCTGCTTGTCAAACCAGATTTCTTTTTGTGACAAGGTAACCTTCCTAGCTGATCGAGGGAAGCCAGTTGATGGAACCTTTTTGGATTTCAGTAGACATTTTGATACTGTCTCTCACAGGATCCTTCTGGACAAGATGTCCAGCACACAGCTGGATAAACACATCATGCAATGGGTGAGCAACTGGCTCATGGGTCAGGTGCAAAGGGTTATAGGGAATGGGGTGACATCAGACTGGGGACCTGTCATTAGAGGGGTTCCCCAATATGTTCATAAATAACTTGGACACAGGACTCAAAGGAATACTAAGTATGTTTGCTGATAATAGCAAATTGGGAGGAGCTGTTGACTCCTTTGAAGAAAGAGAGGCCCTGCAGAGACACTTTGGCCTGGGCAAGAGAGGCCTGGGCAATCACCAACCATATGAAGTTCAACAAGGGAAAGTGCCAGATTCTGCAACTGGGACAGGGTAACCCTGGATGTACAGACAGGCTGGGGAAGGAGACGCTGGAAAGCAGGGCCACAGAAAGGGAGCTGGTCATCCTGACCGATGTCAGGTTGGACATGAGTCAGCAGTGCCCTGGCAGCCAGGAGGGCCAAGCATGTCCTGGGGGGCATCAGGCACAGCATCACCAGCCAAGGTGATTGACCTCTGTACTCTGTGCTGGTGCAGCCTCACTTCGAGTCCTGTGTTCAGTTTTGGGTGCCACAAAATAAGAAAGATATAAAGCTGCTAGAGAGTCCAAAAAAGGGTTACAAAGAGGGTAAAGGATCTTCAGAGAGGCAGACTCCACAATCTCCCTGGGAAGCCTATTCCAGTGTTCTGCCACCCTCAACGTGAAGTAGATCTTCTTTATGTTGAGGTGGAACATCTTGTGTTTTAGTTTCTGGCCATTGCTCCTTGTCCTCTCAGTGGGCACCACTCGAAAGAGTCTGGCACCAGCCTCTTGGCACCCTCCTTTGAGATATTTATGTGCATTAATGAGATCCCCTCTCAGTCTTCTCTTCTCCAGATTGAATAGGCCCAGCTCCCGCAGTCTCTCCTCATAAGAGAAGTGCTCCAGACCCTTCATCATTTTCATCAGTGGCCTCCGTTGGACCCTCTCCAGTAGCTCCTTGTCTTTCCTGTCCTGAGAAGCCCAGAACTGGACACAGCATTCCAGAGGTGGCCTCACCAGGGCTGAGGGGCAGGATCACCTCCCTTGATCTGCTGGCCACATTCGTCCCGATGCACCCCAGGACACCATTGGCCCTCCTGGCCAAAAGGACACTGCTGGCTCATGGAGAACCTGTCATGCACCAGGATCCCCAGATCCTTCTCCACAGAGCTGCTCTCCAGCAGGTCAGTCCCCAGTCTGTGCTGGCACTTGGGGTTATTCCTCCCCAGGTGCAGGACCCTGCACTTGCTCTTGTTGGACCCCATTATGTTTCCCTCTGCCCAATTCTCCAGCCTATCAAGGTCCCACTGAATGGCAGCAGAGCCTTCAGAGGTGCATCAGCCACTCCCCCAGTTTAGTGCCATCAGCAAACTGGCTGAGGTGCCTCCTACCCCATTGATAAACAAGTTGAACAAGACTGGACCCAGTATTGATCCCTGGGGAATGGCCAGTGACTACAGGCCTCCAGCTGGATTCTACCCCACTGATCACAACACTCTGAGCTCTGCCATTCAGCCAGTTCTTGGTCCACCTCACTGTCCATTCATCTAACCCACATTTCCTGGCTTACCAACAAGGATGTCATGGGACAGTATGAAAAGCGTTGCTGAAGTCACAGTAGACAACATCCACTGCTCTCCCTTCATTGACCCATCCTGTATCTACATCATAGTACTGTATATACATCAAAAGAAATCAGTACAGAGTCTGAAACAGTCCTGATCAAGCCGCCTTCTTGCTCCCTCACTTTATTTCGATATATTTATTAAGCAGAAAAGTAAACTGAGGAAAACAATACTAGAGGAGAGGAAATTTCATGACCTGAAGCATTCAGGACAGCAAATATCTACCTCAAGTGAACTCAACCCCTGTACAGAAGTAGCTTCTAGTCTGCAGTAGTCCTTTAGTCAGAGTGGCACAGCAAGAAAATTTCATTTATCAGCTACTTCTTGATGATCAAACTATTTTCTGAAAGGTAAGGCCTCTAACTTGTTATAAAACCACAATAGCTATCAGAACTACCTTTTTCAATACCCTCAAAGTTTTCTGATGTCTGTTCAGGATCATGCCAGGCTTTCCTGTTCCTCTCCAAGGAAGCTACAGGCTGGATAGCCATCCTGGGGTGTAAATATGCACACCCTCCTTGCCCCAGAGAGCCCTCAGTGAAGCAGACTTGCCACAGGCAGACCCCTGCAGGGCTGTGAGCCATCCCTTCTGAGTAAAGCAGTAAAGCACCATCAGCCAGGCCCACACAAGCCTCTCATTCACAAAGCTCCACCAGCCAAGCCTCTGCTGACAGAACAGCAATGTAAGGTTTCCCAGTTGGCATAGTCCCACACTGACTCTGCAAATGAAAAACAGGAACATCAGCTACCAAAGAGAGGTTCTGTTCTCGATTTTATGTCTCTAAGCATTTTAGCAATGCAAAAAGGCACTGTGCAACAACACAATGAAACGGCTTCCTTTCTCGTCAAGAAGACAACAATAACATTGCTATCTGTGGGAAAGCTGAGGCTGCCTATAGCTTTCACAAGTTTTTTTTAAATCTATTTTTATGAAATTGTTAATTCTCTTAATCACCTGTATATCTTGCTTCATTATAAAGCCGTGCAGCTGGAAATTAATTGGATCTTCTTCCACTACGACTTATTCCCTATCAGATTAGTAACATTTTACAAAAGAAAATGCCTTTCTTTTGTACTCAGTTAAAGTTGATTTCATACATCCAGATTCAGCACGCTCACTGCAATCCCTTGTTGCATCAGCTACCTTTTGAGTCCTCAGCAGCCAGGCTAATTGTGGTAAAATAACTAGTGCAGCAATCAAAAGATGAGTATGTCTGACTCCTGTCTGTACACATGTACACAGAGGGGCAGCATTTAAATGAAGTGACTGCATTTTTGAAGCTGAGGTGCAACTCTATTTCACTGTGTGCAGGAGTAATGCATTTGTTATGAAAACAAGATTTCATTTCTCTGATCAGTTACCAACTGCCAGCGATGTCAAGACATCATAAGAAGTTCAAATCTTACTGTAGCTGTTTCCTTATCACAAACAACGATCTGTGAGACACTGACCTTTCACTTGTCAGTTGACAAGAACAGCTCTAGAAGCCACCAGAGTGTGACAGCATGTGGGCTTAACTTAAATGGCATTATTGACCCAGAAAGGAGCCTCTTTCTGTAGCCAGCAAGAGAATAAGGAATAAAAACCACGACTAGTTTATCCACATATAGGTGGAATCACTAGTCTTTATTTAAATAAAGAGATATGGTTAAATTCTACCACAAATAGAAGAGAGAACTACTTCATTTCCAGTAAGGAAAAAAACATCTGATAGGCTTAGAAATTCCTGCAATGACTACTGCATAAGATATGGAATAACATAAATTCAGTCCACACACATAACCACCTCAAGATCAGATCTTTCTGGAGGATAAGATCAGTACACATCTGATGAGTCTCTCACCAACCTGCTCATGGAAAGGTCCATGGGTCTGACCCCCAGGGATCTAGAAAGTTTATATTTGGAAACCAGTACCATTCCAGTGGCTTCCTCATCAGAGAAAAATCATGAGAATCAGCTTTTTTATAAACTGCTGCCAAAGGTTTAATTATATTAGTGCTGGCAGACACCACAACAATTCAAATTGCCCTTTTCTGCCCCTTCTGTAAATAGCCACTTGAGGATGTTCCTTCCTTCACTGTACCAACATAAAGATGGGGCAACAGCTGATATCCCATTATCAGTGTTCATGGGAGCAGCCATGAAACTGTCTTGTTTCCAGAGGAGTCTTTAGATTTTTTTGCTAAAGAAAAAAACCCTGGCTGTTCTGCAGAAGTTATGCATCAGCAGGAGTGACCTCTATAAATTTAACGAGGTTGGTCTTTCTAATCTCTGTCATAATACATGAATACATCTTTCTTTCGTGTTAATAATAAAAATGTTTTAAAATTATTTTATTACGGCAACAATCATAATTTTTAAGAGGAATACATGAAAAGAATTCAAAAGGTTCCAGAAGAGCCCTCAAATGAGACCAGTAGCTGGACAGAAACAGTTGCTTCCTGCTCTGAAGGTGAATGCCTTAAGTCATACACTTGGTTGCACTATTACCTTAGTTTGCATAGCTACAGCTGTTATTAGCAGTCATAAAAATCACCCAACCATAAGCATTTGACTTGGAGGCCACTTCCTGGGGTGAATTCCACTGGCTGACGAGGTGCTCAGTTATGCTATGCTGTCTTCTGTTTGCTCTAGATTTACTGCCCTCTCAGCTAATGAAAGCAAAAAAAAAAAAAAAGAGGAGAAGCACATCCTCAACGGAACATCAGATTAAATTCAGTTGGTGCATACTGTAAATCATTAGTAAATGGGCCTCTCTCTGTTCTGGTTCCCTTTCAGTGGCACAAAGGGATCAACTTGTGACCATCAGGTCACAAGTTGTTTGGTATGGCACCCTACTTGGAATGGGATGGATCTTTCATACACAGCACTGAACATCCTCAGCTTTTCATATATGCTCCTAGACTACTTCCGTTTTACAAGATAATAATGTTTTTGTCTCCTCTCATTTGCGGCAACTTCTATCATGTTTTCCATTCAAATTGTTTGTTTCAGCTTTGATTTGCAAGCCTTGAAGGGATCCAAGCTAAGCACAGTTTTCCAGGCTCTAACTCAACACTACATTATCCAAAGCTGACCTAGCATTTAATTCAAGTGCACACAATGATCTTTCCCCAGTATATGCAATTTGAATTTTGGTTTGCAGGAACCATCATAATCCGTCTTCACTATGACAGCTTTACAGTACAAAGATGACATTCCCACATGTCCCCTTAGGGCCTTTGTACACTAAGAACTTTAAACATGCTAACTGTCCATTCTCAGATAGAATTTTGTGCACATTCACTTGCAGACTGAGTAATTAATACCAATCCCCATCTCCAGTGACCAGCTAAATAAGGTCAGATGAAGAACAATATTTGGCTCTCATCACTGATTTTAAAAGACTCTATTTTAGAAAATGCTGAGACATAACTCCTTTACTTTTCTCAGAGGGGATTAAAAAAAAATCAGTGATCAATTTGTAAGATATAAACTACAGACATGCATATTCTCAAAATTGCACCGTTCTGAAAAATTAATTAGAGAGAGGAAGGGGCACAGGCTTTAGTCTGGGTGTGCTCTACAGCTGTTTCTGGAAAGGCAGGCAAGAGGATAACTGAATATCCATTCAGCACTATACAGCACTAACAAATGGCAATCATTCCTCAAGAGATGATATTCTTTCAAATTCCATCAGTATAACCTATCATGGGAATTTTGTGTGGACAAATAACCTGATTCATCGAGAATTATTTTCCAGTAAAACAGAACTCAGATCAAACCAAGGGTAGACTCCATACAGCTTTAATGATTCTGTACGATTTCCTGTCTAGGAGAAGTGCTGTAAAAGACAAATACAAGGCAGTCATATGCTAAGTCTTATGCATCTTACTACCTAATGCATTTAACTCTGGAATGCAGCACCCACAGTAAACACTACCAATTCTTTACTCTTTACTCACAGCTACGCTTTGTGTATGCTTTCACAGCACAACTTGTTCACAGTACATACCCACAGCATGCTCTTCCTGCTTCTATTATAAATGATTGCCTGTCTCTGAACTACATTAATCTCAGGTAGATTCATGCTTTGTAAATTGTCTAAGACTCTTGTCATTTTTTAAATTTTTGCCTCCTTGTAGGCTTATTATTTCCTAATTTTTACTAGTAAAATTTGCTCATTTTTATTACCACCTGAAAGTATACTATCAAGTCTTACAACTACATTCATTTTTTTCTCTTTAAAGTCAGCCTAAATGAACTTCAAATGGCACTGTTCTACTTATTTTTCTTCTTTTTATCTTTTTTTAAACACTGTGACAATGAATATAAAGTTTCTTCACACAGGACACAAACAACCACAAAAATTCATTGCCCAAGGACTTTGCACAAGAAACTAAACTGACAAAATGCACTTCACTACTGTTTAAAAATAAACAGTGATTAAAATTAGTGCAGGAACAATTGGTTGATATTTTTTATAAGCAAACAGAAGGATTATACTAACTGGCCCCTTGGGGATAAAACAGATTTACAATAGATTTAATTAAATGTATTTAATGAAATTCAAATATAACAACAATAAACTGGCACACCATCTGAAATTATGCCTGAACTCTAGTAAACTATTCTGAACTGTAATAAATGTCTCTTTGTTACCTTCAGTTTTAATTTTGGCCTACTGCACAGAGAATTTTTCTTTGCACATGAACTGTTTTGAATGTTTCCTCTTCAACTTATTTAGTGGGTTTGCAATGTAAAATTTTCAGAAGTTACTTTTAAATTAATTTTTGAAGGGAACTCTTTGTTCTATTTTAATTACTTTTTAATAGAGCATCATGGACTGATTTGCTGCTATGTAGTAACGTGTCAAAAGAAGGATCACCGACCACAGGGCAGTGGAAACACAGTGCTGTAACCTGTATAACTGAAGTAAAAGGTCCCACTGTCTCTTCACAAGGTTTACTATAGGCACTTCACAGGTCGTCTTGCACAGACATTTACTCTAGCACAAAGGGAATACAAGATGGGCATGAACCAGCTCCAAAATGCAGAGCAGTACTACACATGCGGGATAACAAAGAACCAAGCCTTCTAGAACTAATGCTTGCTGATGCTTACTGCAGTGTCCCCTGTGGACACTGGGGTTCATTCACACAGGGTTCAGTCTTATCCACCATGAATAGATGATTATAAAACTTCCCCCTCCCCCCCCCAAAAAATTACTGTTTCAAAGGTCCATTTTCCAGCAGAAAAGCATTACTGTAAGGTTCCCTAGGAAAAAACAGAGCATTGTAGGAGAATGAGAGGATTTTAATATTTCCTGGAATTACTTTTATTAAGTCAGAAATCAAGGCAGAGTAAACAAGAAAGATATATCCTGGACTCAGAAGCTTTTCGAAAATATATGTTTGAATGATGCTAAAACCTAAAAACTTCAGAGGTCAATTCAGAACTTCTGCAGTGTTTTTCTTTCCCAAGGGCATGCTTTCAAGTGAATCCCGCTAAAGCAAAGTCCTTATTTTCAAGATTTTCTTCTCAGTAAGCACAGTAGTGTATGAACTCTGTGCAGTTGACAAAAATTCCAGCTCAAGCTGTATTTGAAGATAAAAAAACAATCAACCAGCAAGATATTTTTAGTCAGTCCCTTCTGCTACCAAAGTTTTTTCAAATTGTTCTGAGCCCTTATAATTTCTGTTTCATAATCCACTCTGATATTGATCCTTTCAGGCAGGCACAGAAAAATCTAACCTCAACATACAAAATTACAAGATGGCCCTTTTTGTCCTGGGTGTAACAGGAGAAAAGGTTATTCTCTCAACTCTTCACAGACTGCATAGCAGCCACCTAAGGCATATCCTTCAGCTTTCCTGTACATCCACTTCTTAACACATAAAGCACAGCACAATAAAATTTGTTTCCTCCCTCCAAGTATTTTTGATCATTTTACAGATATGGACTTTAAAGTCTGCAAAACATTACAGTTACCAATTCAACTGGGTTTACGTTTCCCAATAAAATTTCATTTTTCCCCACTCCATGTCCATGCAACTCCATGTTTAAAAAGTCTTGGGAGGAAATTCTCTAACGGCCTAAGCACAAACCATTCTCTTGCTGTAGTAGAGTTGTGGCTACTGATAGGTCCTTTGGCTTTCTGTGGTAGCATCTAAAGATTCTTCAAGAAATTATGAAGAGGCATTTCTACTTCATATATTCAAATTGGGCACAAGAATCCTAGCAGCAATAGCATTACCAAAGAAATTTTTTCATCATGAATCATATAAAATTTTCCAGCAGACAGAATGGGATACTGAGGAGGAAAAAGTTGTTTTCCAGCATTTCTGTTAAGCATTTATAACTAATAAGTGCCCTCCCACTCTCTCACTCTCAAAAGGAAACCAAGCCATAATAATCCTCCACTGCCACACTTGAAATCACCTTCCCTGGAGAACAGAGGAGGAATAAGGTGCTTTATTATTCATATTCACTGAATCATAAAATGCCTAGAGGCCACAGAAGTAATGGCCCGCTGCACCAGTGCCAACTGTCCCTGCTTCAGAGACAAAGCATTGAGATGGCAGGGAGAAGTAGCAAATATTCATAATACATGATTAAGGTAATTGAGCAGTGAATGGAAAAGGAAGCAGAGAAATCCACATCACTGGGAATGGAAAAATCTCATAATCTGCACGTACATAACATCCCTATTTCGAGCCCCTTTCCAGAAATCTTGATCTAAAGCAGGTCAGGTGTCTGCATTTCACCTACTTTTACATAAATAGGAATAAATCTTGATAAGCTGGGCTCTGGCAATGTTTAAAAGGATCTTTACAAAGGTTCTGAAGTGCAAGACAACAGTCAGGAGATCATAAGCATCACTACTAAATCCTGGCTGCAAATGGCATACCCCAGCATTTAGGATTACAGAGGCAAAGACCCTTGTGATGACTGACTAAGGACAGAAAACAATGAAAATCCAGTAACATGAGCACTACATTTTTCCCTCCAAAGCACTTAGCTGCATGAAAACAACTTGATCCCTCATTTAGCCTTTACACCTAAAAGTAAAATAAAATAGACAAGCTTTAGCACACCCTCTGATGCTCTTGTAATTTGTCAAGGAAGTGTGGTGGCCAGGAACCTTTTCCTGCATTGTTCTCGTAAGTCACTTGAATAGTTATATTGTTGTTATATTATTTACGGAACAGGACAAATTATATTATTTTTTGTTTGCCTTACTTCAAAGCAAAAAAAAATCAGAAATCTCCACAAGCTTGCAAACTAAGCCTCAGCTAAACCTACCTAGCATTGCAAGACTCTTCAAAATGACTTTCGTAGAAACTGGTCCAAATGTAGACAAAGCTTTTTGAGTACATTTTCCCTGTCAGTCCTGTCTCTGATTATATCAGTATCATACAATTGCAATCATGTCACATCCTTTTTTACCTCCTGCACACTGGCAACAAACTTCACACGAAGTGTTCAGGGATCAGAGGGACTGATCAATTAAGCACTGATAGTATCTCATTACTATACATTTTCTTGTGATGTGCTCTGTATAATTTCTTTAATAGCACTTGAATTAATTTTCCATTTTCTATGTTGCACTGAAGTAACTGAGAAAACATACAAGAATAAAACAAAGAGATGATTGTGCTTACAATTTGTGTTTAAATCCAGCTACACTGCCTAGCTCCAGCAGCCTAAAACCTTTCAGGAAGGAAAGCAATAATAAACCGTATCTGTCAGCTGCCTTTTGAAGGAAAGAATATATCACTATATGCTTCAAAAACAGGGGGTTTTTTTACAAAATTAGGCCCAAACTCTGCTTTTATTAATAGCCTTGATGTAAAGAAATGGCAGGATTCACATTACAGGTGTTTTATAATTATCCAGTGACACTGAGCATGCAGCCATAGTGAAGTCAGGGAAGCAGAAATTATTTCATCAAGCAGACCTCCAACCTTTAATTCTTTTCCTGCCCTTCCCACTCGCCAAAAGCCTTTACATAAATTTAGGCAGGTATTTGATATACACATATACATGCCATTCTCCCAAGTTAAAAAAAGTATTAATTTGAAGTAAAGCTTGACAGATGCATGCATTTGATTCAAAGAGCTCTCACAATAGAAACATTTTACTCACACACCAATCCACACAACTGTGACCTTGCACTGGTTGCAGCTTAGTCACTTGACACTCACATCTACCAGTCAGACCTGCAATTTTCCTGGTATATACAACCCAGGTCCTCAGACACCTGAATGACAGATGTAATGGTGATTTCAGTGCTCTCATACAAGGAGGAGCTACAGATGCTTCTTCTGAGATTTGCTAGCAACATTAACCACAGTGAGCACCAACCAACCTGTTGGAAGAGGAAAGCTCGTTACCATTCCTTCAAACTTTGGAGCAGTTCTGAATTCTACTTGAGAGGTTGTGTGGGAGTGAAAGGTGAAGTGCAATTTCATTTCTCCTCAGAGCAGTTTGCAGATTTAAGAGATGTTTTCATTCGCTGAGAAGGGCTTTTTCTCACCCTCGTACAGATGCAATTCTTCCTTTTTCTTCATTAAACACATCTTGGTACATTCAAAGTTCAAAAGAAGCTGGACCATCAGGTTTCTGCTTTCATTTGTTAAGAGCAGTTCCAACAGACTCTTCAGTGCAGGGTGAGACCAGAGAGTATGGAGAAAAAAAAAAAGTTTCCCCATTCACCAACCCAAAAGGGAAGCAGAGGCCCCTATGAGTGCAGGATGCCATATTTGCTCCCATCACCACAGCTGTTCTCATACTCCGGCTGATCAGATCTTACAGGGCTGATGTTGCTCTCACTCTTATCTGTATTACACCAATGCAGCCACATCAGCTGCAAAGCCATTATCCTGGAGTGAGACAGAAGAGGGTCTGGTCCCAAATGCATTCTATCTGACAACACCCATCTCTCAAGTCCTCAATGCCCTGGAATATAAGTGGAGAACCAACCACTTTAACTAAAATCCACGGAATTAAAGAGAGCTGTCCCAACAGAGAAGTTGATGCTCCTCTCTGATGCCATTTCAGAAGCACTTGAGAGAAAAGAAAACAATGGTTTTACATGATAGCTGTGTGGAATCGCATTTCAGAGTTACATGAGTCTCTAGCCATGCATTCCTTACTTCCCATAAGCCCAGCATAGTATCAAAGTAAAAGGTTTTATAAGTTTATATTTTGCATAGTAACATACTTCTTCATCTTTAAAGTCTCAAATACTTTTCTAAGCGGAAGTCAAAGGTTAGAACAGGATTCTACAAAAGGCACAAAAATATGGTGTTTCTAAATCTAATCTTAATTCTTTGTCCCATTTATGCAAAGCAATGTGAGAAACAAATGTCTTAGTCAATGAGACATTTGAGTACACTGATTTGTGTCTTCTTTGAGTGATATCCCTTAGGAATTTGAAGGGAAGCTCCTAAAAAATTGCTTTCCAATTCCTTTGTCATCCCCTCCTTCTGATCTCAATTAGAATGAGTTGCCTTTGGTTTAGTACATTTCTTTTTCCTCTCTTTTTGCAACAGATGTTGAACAATTAGTAAAATACAGGAGTATCAGCCACAAGACTGAATCTTTATGCAAAAGTAAAGATCAACATGTTGCTCAGATGATTGATTCAACCCAAGAAATCTTCTAGAATCTTTTAGAATTTTCACACACTTCAGTAAGAAATAAAAAAAAAAAATTAAAAAAATGTTAAAATAATTCTGAAATGTATAACACTTATATTGAAGTCTGGAAATGTTGTAGAAACTGTTGGAAAAGCACTTTTCACTGATCTGTTTATCACATGTCTCCCTCCAAAACACAGCACCTGTCACCCATTTTCAGAACAGAGGGACACAGAGTTCGTTTAAGTACTGAGTATCCTCCTCCCAGGGAACCCAGGTACCCCCATGCCAGCAAGATCCTGTGGCAGTTTCAGAAATTCTAGTCCTTACCCATATATTGGATGTACTTACAGATGCCTTCTCCATAGATTATACGATACCAAATGCCTTATTCTATATGGAAATTCATATTCTACTTTTTTATCCTAATATCAGAAAGAAGGGACCTTTTTATTGCCCACATACACACATAATCCTTTGATTAATTTTCCTAAGCTTTTGGCCTCAATACCTTTTCTAATAAGTTCCAAAAAACTGTACACTGCATAAAGAGTGTATTTCCTCTTACTTCCAAATTGGCTGTATTAGCTCTCCACGTTCTCGAACAATGAAATAAAGCAGGAGCTCACCATTTTTCTCTCAAGTTCTGTGTCACCTTGTTTACATCATAGAAAATAAAAGGACACTTTTGTGTCAATGTATCAGTTTGTCTTCTCCCTTTTCTATCCCTTCTCTACATCAGTTTTCTCACTGTCCTCTCAGTTTATTTTTTTTTTTAATTAATTCAAGCAATCAGCACAGCTATTACCTAAGAAATGAAACTAGTCTCACATGTGGACAAAATCCTTAAGCTACAAGCAGGGAAGGAAACCAAGACTCCAAATCCTCACTAATTGTGATCTTCTGGCTTTTGCTAATTTACAGGATTAACTCACTCCTATAATAGTCCAGATTTCTTCCTCACATCACAATTGAGTCACGGGGTTTTCATATTCACAGGATAAGCCTATTTAGCTCTTTTCAGTCCATGGGATACCCTTTACCTCTTTCTTCCCTTGGTCACCCCAGTATCATGAAGGAGAAAAGTAATGATTCTAAGGTCATTAAGCCATGCATAAAAATGCCGCAAGAGATCAAATCATGCCAGAGTAATGCAAAAAAATAAACCTCTCCTACAGTTCACAAAGACTCTAGTTTCCCCTCTTGATGATATGAGAAAAGCAGAACCGGGCTGTTAGTTGAAGGGGTAGACAGGAGGAATGAAATACAAATAGCCAACTCCTGTAATATACAAATTGGATGATCAAACAATCATGGCAAAATGTCAGCTGATGACATACGCTGACTTTAGTGGGGTCATATCTAATTATTAGTGACCTGGTTTAAAAAGGCTTTTAGTCAGAGGAAACCTACTTCAGAGATAACAACTAATGCATGGGGGAAGAGGGCAACAGAGATAATCAAGCAAGGATATAATTTCAGTGCCAACGAATTTGTTTGACAATCTGTTTCTTGGCCCAGTCAAACAATCTTTGTAAATAAAATTCTTGCACTTTCAGTGTATAGTCTGACTCTGGAGTCACTTTGTTAAGAGTCCAGGTCACAGAATGAAAAAAAAAATCAGTGCAAGAATTTGCACACATCTGCTCAGCATCATCATTCGTGAGCTCACTTAATAGGAACAAAAAGGTTTTTACTACATTCGGGGAGTCACCATATTCAAATGTGGATCTCATACATAAGGTGACTGAACTGCTTCTGAAACATAAGCCATCCAGAAAATTCTGGACCAAAGCCTAACTGCACAAAGGCAAAATAACTCCAGCTTTTGGTATCTCAGGGAATTGTGTGTGGTTGCACAAGAACACAAAACTAGAAAGGCCAGTATACAAATCTCATTTTTTTGTTGCTAAGATGCTTTGGTAAAATAGGTCTGGCTCTGGGAAGCGTGGAATAATTACGAAAGACACCTGTTAGTCTGCAGATGGAGCAAGTAACTTGATTTCTGTATCTTACATTATATGCTTTAGAAGCTACCTAAATTACCCTGGCACCAACGTAGCAATCATTAACATTTTATCTTTATCCTGCTGAACACTAAGAAGCAACAGAAGCAGCAGCAAACAGAAGAGAAATAAATTACGCAGCAAAGACTTGGAAAAAAACTTGGAATCAAAATCCTGGATGGCAATACCTCCCACACAGGCTTTGGCTCCCCATCTTGCACCCAACTCTAATCATTACCTGTTTCTTTTTAAAAGCTTGGGCCTGAATGAACTGATGTTTTGTAAGACAGCCACGACCTAAGTAAACTCCAAACAAATCGTTCATCACAGCAAAGCTCCAGAACAAGCTGGTACTTTCTCAGAGAACTGTTCTTCTAAACACACGTTATACATAAAGAGGAAACAGAAAGCACATACTGTAGGCTTTCATCAACTGTACACAAACAAAGCCTTTTATAATTCTGAATACGCTTGAGATCATTATGCCTGGGGCCAAGAGGCTCTCAGAAGTTCAAGATTTCATTTTCCAAACTTTTGGTCAAAAGAGTCTTTTCAAGTGCATGGGAGAAAGGAACACTTTTTTCTGTGAATATGTTATGTTCACAATGCCCCTACTCAAATCCTTACATGCACTGTCATGTTGGTTACCAAAATCAAACTTCACAGCCTCAAGGTCAGGAGCAGGAGGTGCTCACCCACATCAGCCTCCACAACTTCTGTTAAACATCATTCCCTTTTATGGCTTAAATTGTTCCTGGAACTGTTGACCTCCAGTTATTCGGCTTGTTCTGACCTTCCTGTCACTCAAATCTACCAAACACACTGTGCTAAATTTCCTTTTGTTTGCCTTTTGAAATTATCTTCTTCAAGACATGAAAGATTCTCATGCAGATCCAGGAGGGTAGCTAGAAGACCAAGGAAATGCCTACTGTTTTATGTTCTGGAGCTCACACTGCAATGAAGTTACTGCCAGGCTTTTGGTTTAAAGGCACACCAACACGAGAACCAAGCAGATAATTCAATATTTTAGTAAAAACTGGAGTGCTTTGGCTCTAGAAAAAGTGCAACCAGCTTAATCAGGTCACTATTATCAACACCTTTCCCTTTGAAAGCGAATTCTGAATCAGTCTGGACTCCTAAGGACTCAAGTCTTATTCTTTAATGCGATGTTTTTGTTTTGGCTACTTTATCAGCTCGGGATAATAAAGTAATAAAAATGTTATGCATTGGATTTAATATTGCATTTTCTACAAAAATTACAAGAAGTAATAATTTCATCAAAGAATTTGGACTTTTCACTCCTACATTAGTACCCCAGGCCCAAAGGGTTTTTTTTCTTTGGAAGTGTTCAGTAACCATTGTTAACTAGCAAAAGTGTACTTAACACTGTGGTATCCTGTAATTCACACCAGCAGCTGCACAAATAATTACAGCCCTTCTCAGGTAAAACCTCAACAATTTAAATGAGTTTTCTCTGAGCAGGGAAGGATTGAAATCCCTTTGAATGATTGAGAGATCCACAGAAGTCTTTAAAAGTGTTGAAAAAGTCTGATCCACGGGGCATACAAATGCTAGCTGCCGACGAGCATGGAAAGAACACTATTTTCAGACTGAATCAAATTCTACTGAATTTTGGCTGATATTTTTCTACATGTATTAAACAGAAAGAGGTCAGTTTTACCGTGACCATTTCAGCATTCACGTTTCCATAGAAGGGCTGCAATGGGCCATGCTCTTTGTTTAAGATAGTTAATTCCATTTCCCTCCCTATGATTCCCTGTTTTTTAAAAGGACCACTTACAACCAAAATTTGATTCAACCCCTTTTGGGTCAGGCCTAGGGGACATCACAGGTCTTTAGAACCAAATCTTTGTTTCTGTTTCAAGGAGAGCCTAAATATGGAATCACATAAAACAGGGACTGTGGAGACTGATGGGGTCATCTACGCCATCTCCTAATCTCCAGGTAGGATCAGTTTTGCCTAAAAAAGTCTTAGCAGCTACTCCTCTGATGTTCTTAAGACACTCCATTGACTAGTTCCAATAATGCATCCATGAAATTACTAGAAACATTTTACATCTGACATGCATTGCCAGTTAAAGATGGTATCACTTCCATTTTTTCAGATTTTAAACATATAATACATTACTAAACCTGGTAATGTATAAATGCCCATTTGTTTTACTTACTCCTCATAGCAAGTGCTCTTTCTGCAAAATTAATTTAATAGTGGCATTTCATTTAAGACTTGTCCTAAACTACTGAAGCAGTTGAGCCTTACAATATCTCAACACTCCCTTTTATTTATATATATCTTTTTATTTGTTTTTATTGTTTTTCTACTGGAACTGAAACAAAGTAGTAAATAAGTGTGCATAAAAAGGATCTAATTTTAGGCAGTCTGGAAGGGAAGACGCTAGGAAAGGAGTAACATCCCACAACTTACAACTGTAGGAATACTTTCTGGTGCTTAAAATTGCAGTGAGTCAATTCTGAGCCACAGAATGTCACTTTCAAACTAATGTTTTCTCTTTTTTTGATGGTACTTTAAGGAAGAAATCACAGTCAGTTTGCAAGGTACTCAACCATTTCTTTTAAGTTATCGAGACTGTCTAACAAAAGCTGATTTACAATGGGAGGTGTCTACCACAGGTGCCATTAAGTCTAGAGCCATGAGTCTGCCTTCTCCCTGGACATCTATTTAACAAGATTATGATGAGGAAGGGTACTGTTCTTCTCTGTGTGAAGTGCAAGGCTTTTTATCCTGAGAAATTATTTTCTACTCCTCTTAGCTGACGCACAATGAGCTTTTTCTAACCGCTATTCTTAAGGGAAGGCAAGAAAACTTAATTAATATATAGACATTCACAAGTAAGTAGGCTAGCACCACTTTTTAAATTCACCTCCAAATCAAGAAGGGTTCTAATTGAGATGAGATAACAGATTCATCTTCCTCATCCTCTTCCCCAGCAGAGTTTTGCAACTGTGGGTGCATAACAAAAATGTACTTATACAGGACAGAGATCTAAAATGTTCTGAAAATGTATAGCAAGTAAGATTCGTTTCTGCACACAAAAGCAGAAAAAAAACAAAGCCTGCATCTTACCAATATCTGAAAATACAAATAAATTACTTTTCAAACTTTTTCTACTTACTCGACTAATTCCCACTCAGATACAGATACTATGTAAACAAACACTAAAATCCTTTTGGTGTGCTTAAAGACAAAAGCTATCATTATTATTCCTCAGCTGGAGAATTAAATGTGACAACTTGAGTACAGTGAGAATTTTAACATTTGAGAGTAGAACCTTAAAGGAAAAAGATGAAACTTACAATCAACGTATTCTAACACAGACCAGCATTGCTAGGCTTGTTTGGGTTTTTTTTTTTGTTTGTCACTTTTTGTTTGTTTTGCTGTTGGTTGGGGCTTTTGGTTGGGTTTTGCATTGGCTTTGGGGTTTTTTTGGCTGAGGGGTGTCTTGAGAGCAGGCAATCTTTTCTATTTCAAGGTTATTGAAAGTCGAGGGTAGGGAAGAGTCCTGAATTTAACTGGAGCCAAGCTACAGATTCAGTCTGGACAATTCTGAATATAAGACTCTTCTTAGTGAATGTTTTTAAGACAAAACTAATCATCAAGGAAATGCAAACATTATAAAAAAGTAAACAAAACCCATGTTTTCACAGAAGATGAACCTAAAAGATTGTGAATGCAATAAAGCAGAACTAATTTTCCCAATACAAATAACAGTCATTCAGATTTGTTAAGGTGCACTCTTTGTTTAGTTTTTTTCTTAGCTGAAACATGGATCAGATTTTTTTTTCTTAGATCAAAACTATGATCACATACTGACCTACCCATATGTGATTCAGGTTCATTAGAGCATAAATCCACAAAAGCATAAAGTCACATATTTTCCAGATAAAATAACTGTACTTCATTTCTGGTTTTACCTAGTTTGCTTTGGTGCATGACCATATCTTAATGCTTATGAATAACATCACTTTTTTTCTGGCTGTAATATCAGTTAGTCATACTAATAAAAGTTAAATATTAATTTAGGGATATATCTTGCAGTATGTTCTTAATTTAGTAAAAGACCAACTTCCAAAGTTATTTATGTGCCTAAGGAAGGCAACAGGGACATTTGTGAGAACATGTGAAGAACAGGCTTATGTCACAATCTTCAAGTGCTTGGGTACTCTGAAAATCCCACCACCTGCAGTTAAGTGTGTCAGAAAGCCCACCTCCTGTCACACAAAAGCTTCTTCTGTGCCCTCTGCTGTGGATGGGTTCTACAGGTACTTACGGGTGTGGTGTACTAGAAAACAGCAGACCAAAGATGAGGAAAAGAACATGCAGAGAAATACATGAAAATCTCCCAGAACTGCTAGGATCCAGAGATTCCTGGACCCATTGAAGCCACTGGCATCAAGAATGTAGGCAACTTAGACCATGTCAAGGAAGTTAATGCCTGCTATATGTACTCAAATGATCATACACACACAAAATGGAATAAAAGATCATCTTGATCCTTCCTGAACACCAGCTCAGAAATCACTGGTGCACTAGTGCCACTTTCCACTTGGGAGTAAACAAGGGTGGCTGGCTCCCAGCTGTTGCTCCAGCTGAGTATTCTGAGCAAAAGTGAGTGAGGACCGTGTGAGCAAATAACTGCAAATACTGTATGATTACTTATCTGCCATTAAAAACAACAGCTTGGTGCTGCTGTTAATAACAGCTGAATTAATAGAAGGTATTCTCATTAATACCGCTTTTGATCTGTGTCTCCCCCAACTCAATCCCCTATCAAGCAAACAGTGATTTATAGCACTCCTTGTTCTAGCACTCACTTACACAAGTGGCTCAACTCCTACCCCACAGGAGCTAACAGTGTCAGTATGCCCATGCAAGCTTCAACAGGACAGAAACAAGTACGCTCTGTTATTTGAAAATACTTACTTGGTAGGGGTAGAGAGTGACTCCATTCGTTCTTGACAAAGACCAGGTGCCATCAAGGTACTGGTGGGCCTGGATAGCCACAGAGTTGAGAACATTACCATTGCTGGGGCTGGTGGCCATTTGAAAGCTGACCTTGGCTTGGTGTCCAGGAGAGCCATTTTTTTTCTCCACCGCATTTCCAATTCCTAGACTGTTGGGTTTTCCACTGTGTTTGTTGGCAACAAAGCCTGTATAATTAGATGGAGCATAAGGAGCAGGCACGTATGCCCAGTCCCTGGGCTGCAGGCTGCCCATGTGCCGGGGACTCACCAACGTGGGGACATTGGAGAGAGGTGGGGGAGAGCCTGGTGAGGCATCGTAATGTTCTGAGTTGGCAGCTTGCTCCAAGGTCAGCACCATCTGAATGGCCTCTTGCTTCAGCTGGTTCAGGTGTGTGGCACAAACATCACATCTGTTGTCCTTCTCATTCCACGCCTTACGAATGGTGTTGGGAACTTGGAGTTTCTCGTGAATCACTGAAGAGAAGCCTGTGTCCTACAAATCAAACAGAGAAGGGTAAGGGAGGGACAGGAGAGAAATGTTTAACCATGATCACCACAGTGAAACACTATTACTGCATTTCAAAAGCAAATTTACGAGATAAGCTTAAATGCAAACAAAAGCCATTAGATATTGTCAACATATGCCAGCAGCAGAGCTGAACAAAACTGAGAAACTAGATTGTGTTGGAAAGGAAAAATTCTTTTACTTTTACTGATAAGTGGCAAATATTATAATTCCACTGCAAGCTTCAATGCATGGCAGAGAAAAGGAATTAACCTGCTTCACACCACTGCACCTAATTTCTGGCTTGAATGAAATCTACTCTTAGTTACACAGGTGAGATTAAGAGCAACTCTACTATAGCCAGTAGACTTGTAGCAAGGTTCACAAATCCATCTACTCATCAATACCAGCTTTTGGTATTCAAAAAACCCAGGAAATACTCTGCAACAAAACACTTCAAAGATAGCAGAAAAAAAAATTATAAAAGTAGCACCACTCTCTCAAAAATCCTTTTCAGAATTCGAAACAGATGTACTCTTGATCAACTATCCACTTTTCAGCCAAAAAAAAGAAAAAAAACAAATTACAACAAACCATCTTTTCGTTAATGAAATGTTCTACCACTATTCTGGGTATCTGCTGATATCATAAAACAAAGTAAAAATTTTCTTTCAAAAATACAACATGTATAGAGTTAATAATCTGTAAACAATGATTTTCTTCTCTGAAAGCATAGTTTTGGTGCAAAACCACATAATCAGGTTCAAAGCCTCTTATCTCATAGCCTTACCTCATGAGTAGATATCTGAACATCAGTGGTGCTCCCCACAGGGCAATATGCCCCCTGATCTGACTACCATCACTGCATGCTGGCCCAAATTGCAAAGTGCAAATTGTGAAGCCAAACAGCAATCCTAAAGCAGGCTTGTCACCAAACTTGCCTGGTTCTTACAGTATCACACAGTTTTAGAAACTCATAGCACTGATGTGTGCGTTGCACAGAGCAAAAAGTGACAGTTATTTGATGGAAATATTTCTTGGAATTTTCACACCACATTTCTACGGTTTTACAGATCAGGCAGGACAGACTTCACCTGCCGCTCCCGAATTTTTGGAGACTTACTGGTGGATTTTCTTATGAGTAGTCAAAAAGATTCACAAACAATAGTACCAGAATCTTTTTTCTCTTCATCTTTGTGGCTTTAACAGCTTTAGCAGCAAACTGAAATCAGAGAATGCATGTGTGTGTGAGGGAGAAAAAATCCCACAAATAGACAGCACTCTTATCAAGTAATTAAGTAATTTGATGAACCCCATGCATCGAGACAGACAAATTTCATGTCTTGCTAGTTTGGCTGTGCTGGGAAAGTGGGTAGGGGGTATGATATAGGGAGAGAGAGAATCCATTGGTAGAGGGTCATATTCATTATGATCTGTCTTTATTATAGACGCAAGCATTTTATTTTCACTGTTTAACTACCGTGAACAGCTCCTCAGCATGCAGTGATTAATTGATTCATAAATCACGGTGCCTCTTTATGCACAGCAGCAAAAGAGCAGTTCCAGCCACAGAAGCCCAGGAGAGTCATATAAGCTGATGGGAAACAACAGGAGGCTGAGGTCTGATCAAGCCTCAAGCTGGTCATTTCTATTCTACGCACAAAGGGGGTCAGAGCGTCAAAGTGTGTCAGGAAGGCAGGAACTGGATTCTGTACCAACCCTTCCCCCTTAACCTTCAGGAAAGGGACTGGTGGAAATCAGGGGGAAAAAACAGGATGCAAGATATGTCAAATTACATTTTCCATCCCAGACCATAACTAGGTCAACAGATCACATCAGATATAGGCATCCACTCCATGATGCCAGGTGTGCAGGGAAATGATTCCCTATTTTCTCCATAATGAGCTAGGCAAGCTATCTATATAGCTGAACTGAGGTATGAGTCTTCTTTCCAGGCTGCTCCACGTCAGTACAGGAAAAATCGTTGCCAGCTCTGCCTTCAGCTAGCAAGTGCCACAGAGGTGGTTGCTGTTCTTTGAAAGTCAACGTCCCTCAGGCAACTAGGCTTGGACCCAGGTAATTATATACAACATTCAGATCCAGCAGCAGTTCAACATGGAAATTCCTGAATACTATGATAAATATTCCAAGGAAATAAAGCCTTCTCTAACATAAGCAAATGTCAGCATGATATAAATATTCAAGTAGCACACCAGCTTTAAAGAGTGCTGGACAGCAGTGAATTCAGCTTCATCTCAGTGTTAAAACAAACATCAGATCATTCTCCAATATAACAATAAACAGACAGAGAGAAGGAGGGAGAGAAGGCAGACTGTTCTCCTTAGGAGCAGAAAGAAGAAACAGGCACAACCTGAATTTATTACTCCCAAGATTGGTCCTACTAATCTATCAGAATCTACTAGACGGATGGTTCAATACTGGATCCAAGTCCAGGATATGAAACAGAAAAGTCTATGGGACAGCAAATAAATTTGGATAGAATCAGCTTCCAGAAAGACATTAGTCACATTTTGTTCTCAAAACAAAACTGATAGTTTACTTCCTTATTCTGCACTAGGCAGCTCTACTATAATTTCACAGAAGTGGCTGATAGCCTTACAACATACAGAAGTGGCTGATAGCCTTAGCAGGGAAGAGGCCAAAGCTGAAAAATCCCTATATCCTTGCTCGAAGAGCAGCTACACTGCACTTGCTGTTTCAGTATTTCATCTGCAAGTAGTCATCTGCACACACTCCCCCCAGAATGCTTATCAGTTCAATAACCAGTATCTTGTCCCATACAAAAGTGACGGGCAAGCCTCGCTGGATAAGTGCTTTGAGCCAGCTGCAGTGAGCAGCAGGAGTTGAAAAAGGTTATAGTCTCTACTGAAACATGTGAGGTCTAACAAACTCCACACTCCCTGGCATAGGAGCAGATTTGCTTGTGAAATCTGAGGTTGACCCTGGAAATACCATTTATATTTTGGCACTCATTTGCAGTCCTGATGGAACAAAGCATAGTCACACTGAAAACTGAAACAGAACTTTAAAAATCACAGAAGAGTTTGCTTTGAGTTCAGGGCAAAGGTTCATGATGGTTTCTCTTCTTGCTGCAATGGTTCACCCAACTTTAGTATAAACAGCATTACTGTAAACTCCGATTCCTATAATAAACAAATGAAGGCATGTAAGAGGTCTGAAAGCTCCAGGAGATCAACCACAACACAGACCATTGCACAAATGCACGAGGCAAGCAGCAAACTAAACAGAGTGCACACTGAGCTACACTGCAACAAGCCTTTTCACGTTACCTTTGAGTTCTCAAGGTCAAGTAAACACCAAGATAGTAACTAATCCCTGATCCTTGTTCCTGAACTAAAATGCCTCATGGGAAAGACAGAAGATGGAAGGAAATTTTGTGTGTTAGAGACCTATCGTAGGTGACCTGAGGAATTCTTGTTTTACCCAGTGAAAACATGCAGAGAGAACAGGCACTAGTTAATAAATACTGAAGTACAGAGACAGCTCTACCAGAGTAAATGCAGTCCTGACTTCATGGGGGAGGAGGAACTGAATGATTACTGTATGGTAACTTTAGGTAATGCAGAAGCATCCTCCACCTCTTTCACACCTCTTCATAAATCTGAACCTTCCTGTATAGTGTTCACGGTGTTCTAACTCCATCACTAGGAAAGCAGATGACAAAGAGAATAATCCTGTCCTTCCTGCCACCCAGCTTAGAGCCCATCTTCCTCAAGAGAGAAGGCAAACAACCACTTCCAGCACGAAGCACCCTCTGTTTCACGCATACATTTACACAAAGCTCACAAGGAGACACAATAAAAGCACGATGAGCTCAGCTGGTGGACACAGAGACAGGCAAGAAATAAGATGGACAATTTGCACTTTTACATGTTACGTGGAACCTAGTTGATCATAGATTCATATACAAATACCTCATGCACATTCTACTCTTTTGCAAGCATACAGCAGGCAGATACTAATACTGACTCACTAAGATTTCATACATAACTGTATTTGATTTGGTCAGTGACAGCCTATGCAAGCTAGACATGATCACCTCATGTCATCACCTCATAGAAAACTCAGATATACAATGGATCTCAAGACCTTCTTGAACAAATTGTGTTCTTCAACACCAGTATTACTCATTGCTCTTTAGAGAAAGACAAAGACATCAATACTATCTAAATCGCAGAGGCCAGCTTCCGATTGAAGATGCTCACAGAAGACTCCTGGAGTTCTTTTGTTTCTGAAAGGGTCCATGGAGCAATAACTGAGTGAGGGGAGAAGTACAGGAAAGCAATGATCAAAGTTCTTCCCAGGAAGGAGTGTGTTTTCCAGATTCTCCCACTCCACAGGCAGGGTGTAGAAGAACTAATTAAGAAACTTTAGTAGGAGGGAAGCCTTACCCTGATGAAAAACCCCATGTTATTCCATGACTCTGCAAACATCTCTGCTCTAAACACAATCCTGTTAGTCCATAGTTGGTCTCTATTTAGGAGAAAAAAAAAAAATGGGTGGTGGGGAGGGGGAAGAAAAAAAGAAAAAAGAAAAAAAACTCCATTCTCCTTTCTCTCTTGAGGGTGCACTTTCCAGCTCAATAAAGAGATTATACTTGTAATTTACTTTTCAGAGGCACTCAGGCTATTTTCCAAGTGCCTCTACATCCTCTGCATCCTAACTTAAACATATCCTATCATCTTATAGGCTGCATTTGAGACATTTGCTGTTTTCAGCATTCCAGAGCCTCAACAGTTGAAAAACAGCTCCTCATTGTTACAGTGGCACCACTTCTGTTAAAGCAAAAGTCCAACTATACTGAAGTCAATGGGAGTTTTTCTTCAAATAAGCATGACAGGATATATACTCAGACTCTAAATTAGCAGCACTGCACCATCAAACTGAGCTGGAAACCTTTGGATAAAAATCAGTTCACTTTGGTCAGTAAAGACTGAATCATCTGAATTATTTAAGTTGGCGGGATCTCCACTAGCACAAGCAGTTTTCTGGTAAGTAAAAGCCAAAATTGCAAAAGAGCAAGACCAAGGGGGCAGCAAGGTGGCCTCCCTTGTTCTATTGCTCTGTACACAGCAACTGACACCTTCTCTGGGCAAGACTGTACTCCTTACCCTCCCTGTCACAGAAGTCATCCCTCTCACCCAACACATCTTCTTCAAATAAGCCAGCCATTATCACTCCCAGATGAGCAAATTAACTATCTCCTTTGCTAGAAAAGAACATATTTCCCTCTCTTCCTTCTGAAACTCTCTCCTTTCCCCAGCAGGAACATCCCCCACCATTACTCCATTTGGGGACAGTAGAGAGGACTGAAACTGGAAAGCTCTAAGTGGGGAACTTGGGCAAAAGAAGAGACAGTGGTCATGAGGAAAGCATAGTGGAATAAGAAAGAACCTTTTTACATCAGCCTGTTTCCAGAAAGCCCTTGTAAAAGCACTGTCTTACCAACTATACCAAAAAGTTCCGCAGTATTATTATACCCCACTTCTTTAACTATCACCATTCTTGTCTGTCAAACTTGAACATTCTGCTGCTGACTTCAGCCTTTCCTTTCAAAAAGGCAATGAGAGCGCACCCTGTCCTACAGTCAGTATCTCCAAAACACATCTGGGAGACCAGTTCTTTTCAGAAAGAGGGGGAATTCAAAAATTAAGTCTTAATCCTGTCTGGTGTAGCCCTCATAACAGTAGTATTTCAAGGTGTTTTTCTTCAGCTGGCACATACAACTGACATTTGGACTTCTCTAATTTAACACTTGTCAGTATAAACCAGCCACTCTGCAGCCAGAAAAATGTGTTACTTTGGTTTAGGCTGTTTTCTTATCTGAAAGAGACAGAAAGTCTGAGCAGGGCTCACCTTACAAATTCACAGCAGCAGGAAGCAGAAGACAGAAAACCTTGAGAAAATACAAGGATTAAAAATGGGACAGAAAAAACAGGAGGAAAAAAAACCCAAAAAGTGTTTTCTAATTGCTCCATGGATTGGCTTATGGCTCATGGCTCTGCTGATAGATCAGCACTGACGGACTTACAGCTGTACACATCTGGCACACAGGTGTTTGTGTTAGCATTCGATAGCTAGACAGCAGCCAGCTTTTTAATTGGGTTGGGAAGAAGAGATGAAACAGCAGCAGGAAAATCTAAATACACATTCAGTGGTGCAAATCCAAGTCTTGACCAATGAGCTCTGCTATGCAGTTGTCTAGAGCTCTGGCCACAGCATGCATAGGATCTCCTGGAGGGAAGATTCTTCTACAGTTATGTGGCAGACAAAGGTGGCTGTTGCTGAAAGAGCAGCATTTGTCAACATCCTTTTGACAGAACAAAGAATAAGAAACAAACTCAGAATTGCAGAAACCTCAACCCTTATGCTGGAAAAAGCAGCAGCTCTATTCTCCCTTATTTGCATTCTACTTTCCTGACTGGATATGGAAAGATTGCATTTGCTTTCTTAGCCACCAGAGCACACTCTGAGCTTGTGTTCAACTGATTGTTCACCTTGATCCCCTGGTACTTTCCTGCATCATTGCTATAAACAATTTTGTGTCATGCATGGAGCCCAGATGTACTTCAGATGCATTTTTGCTCAGGTTTCCAGTCACCTCACAGAAGTCAGTGGCTATTGCTGCTTCTTCACTCAACTGAGGTCCAGCTACAAATTTGACCCAGCTATCGTTACGATCAGATGCTTTCATGAGCTTACAAACTGTTAGCCTTATCAACCAAATGTTACTCTTACTCCTCACCGTAGTGGCAGACATGATACCTTTTTGCCATAAAATCCCTCTGATGCCATTCACAAAGACATTGTTCTGTATAGGTGATATCCTTTTACCCGCCTTTTCAAGCCCATCTGGGATAAGCATGAAGCATGACTGACCTATGATTATATGGGCCAGACATGTTAAAATACTGGAATAACATTAGTTTTTCTTTGATCCTTTCAAACCTCCCCATTATTAGAAGCTTTGATAAACGTCTAATCAAAAGATCACTTGAAGCTCTTTGAGTAACCAGGATACAGTAGCAATTCTTGTTCTGACACACCCCCAAATTTTCAAAGTTTAGCTTGCTTCTCCTGAGAGGAAAGCATTAGAGTTCTTTAACAAATGCCAGCACTGAGCTACTATTGACACAGAAACCAGTGATTTCTCAAAAAGCTGTCATACCTGAAGTGGGGTAACTAAATATCACAAATGAGAAGGTCGGGACAGTATTTGTGACACCTATATGCTTACTGTTCCCCTGATTTAAAAAGAGGTTTGTGGCAAGCTAAAACCATTTCTAACTACTTTTCAAACATGAGAATCTTTTATTTTAAGCAATCATTAGAACGATCATTGTAGGGTTTATTTAATAATTTAGCAATCTCAAAAGAACTATTCAACATGTAACATTTTTTAATCAAATCTGTTCTTCTTCAGCACATCTACAATTGACAGGCATCAGTGAACCAAAAACTTTTGGTCCTCTTAGCTAACTTTTGTATCCTTTTTCTAAACCACTTCCACAGCTCACTCTTATCTCCTCTCTGAGAAGCATTATTATCCTTAAATTGCATGCAAGACCACTGTTTCGGAAGGGAAAAATTTAAAAGAAAAGGAAAAAAGTCAATAGATTGATACAGGTTATTGGTGGGTTTTACAATGGGTAAAGAACTTTGCATGTCCAATCTTCCTTTTCATTTTAGGTTATTGTGTTCTTCTGTTTGTTTTAATTCACTTAACTTTTGGAAAGAATTTTACGATTTTGTGCACTTCACACTGAGGTCCCAATGAGATGCAGCAAAGCACCTTTCATTCATCTTGAATATGCTCTCCTCAAGCAACCTTCACTCAGGTTCTCTTTTCCAGTTCCTTTTCTGCTGCTATCAGATTTCCACCCACCTCAGCTTGACTGGAGAAGAGTTGGGAACGTCAAGGATATATATTGATTAGAATTAGAGCATTGCAAGTCTTAGTATAGAACTAATCATGGACAGTTAAAACCTGAAGAGTTGCAGTTTAACAGGGCCATTTGAAATTCACACTTTAAACTGACCTTCTTTCATGTCCTTGAACATGAAAACACCAAGCAACCCAGGATGTCTTAATCTTAGCAAGTAGAAGTAAATTTCTGCCCACTTTATTCAAATCAGATGGAGCTTATCTGCATGCCATCTAGGAAACACGAGAATTTATATTGTTCCTAACCACTGAGAAAGGAGACAACGAAGACAACAGCCACTTCACAGGAATGATGAAGTCTCTCCCATGCATATTCACAGTCAGAAGCACATGAAAAACTGAAATGTATTTGCCTCTTCTCTGTTTCAATTTTGCATTAGATGGATAACATTGCTAAGAATATGTAATTTGGAAATAGGAATGAGTCTCCTCTCTGCACTGGTTCTCAAATCCTTCTACATGCAGAGCATTCCAAGCTGCACACAAGCCTGCTCCTACCACTCAGTGGCAGTCACATCTCACACTAGTATTGACTCGGGATTTCCATCAGCTTTTTATCTCAACTAAACTAAACACGCATCTCAATACTCATGGAGCTGTTACATGCCTTCTTTAGAAGGTATTTCCTTCATGGGAATGCACCCAGGATCAAGCAAGTAGGCATTGAGAAAGCTGAAGGGTTAGTTAAGAGATCTTGAGATGCTGAGAACTGTCCTAAGAGGACTGTACAATCCTTTAGACTACAGAAGAAAAAAACCAAAATATCTGCTTGAAGCTGATGATGAGACTGGAAGGGGATGAAGGAGGGAGAGAGGAGAAATCAAGATAACCTTTGAAAGAAATTTTTTTCCCCTAATTTCTGACATAAGCAATTTGAAGCTCTATTGATGGGGTAAACAATTGTTGACCTAGAAGGAAGATCACAACTTTCCTCAGTAAATATTAATGAGCTGTATGCCACCCTGCTTTCCCAAAAGGCTTTACACTGTATTTTGGATGGACAGGAGTTGCATAAGAGCATCCTGTAAGCAACACGGAGGTTTGACAGCACCTGTCTGAAACATCCTCCTTGACACATAACAGGTCTGCAGTGGGCTGCTGCTTGAAATAGTGGCCACCTACCAGGTGTTGACAGTCACTTGCTGCACAGGCAGCCAAAGTCCCCTGCTGTCGAGCCATACAGGCTCTCACAGTCTCACTGCCATCTGGTAAATCTTTCCCCCTCAGTAACATTTGGCCTGTTATCATTATCACCTCCTTCTCACCCCAAGCCATTCACCCACAGAAGGGCTGCTCTGCTTCCTTCTGCATCACGATTGTGCAAACTCCCATCGTGTCCAAGATCAAACTACATTTCAGTGACTCAGCCTCATGGAAATCCCATTTTTACCTCAGAGAGGGAAAAGCACCACCATCCTGTTCCTTTCCTGCCAGCAATACAATGGCCATGCTCCCTTCCAGGTTTGCACAGCCTTTTGGAGTCCAGCCTCAGGCTCACCAGGCTTATCAGGTGCACAGCTCCCAAACACAGCAGATACCCTTCGACCCTTCTCCTGCCCCTCAGCGGTGACACCCCACCTCACTCTGCACACTAATCCCAGCTCAGGTTAACTGATACCATACTTACCACTCTGGGTGTGCATAACATTATTCGTTATTTTTTATTAGCACTTGGGTTTGTTTTTATTAATACTGTGAACTGAGAAAAGAAAAATCCCAGTGCAACCCAGTGAAACTTAATTCTAACAGTTTTGCATTATCTCAGAGTGAGTTATGTTTGCTTGTGAAAGCTCCTCAGCTTTGATGTAATACCAGACAGTAACCAGATATAGTTTTGTATTTATAGCTGTTTCCATTAACACAGTTATATTAAGAGCTTGTTAATGATCTAGTTACCAAATTATCTAATTATGGTTTTGCTTAATTTCTTTTGTGCACATGAAATCACTTATAACTATTGCCTGTGATCCCCGTAACACCTAAAATGAGGTGTAACATATCAAAGACTTCTCTTTGGAAGTGAAATTTGTATATGCTTGTACACTTCTTTTATCACTTCTGATCTCATCATATTCTACAGATTTCTCATGTACAATAGTTTAGATATATTGATACCATTTTTATGCTTGCAGAAAAATATTACAGACATAAGAAAACAAACAAAAATGCACAAGAAAAGTTAAAATCTATCTTTGAGGGTGCTACGTGCTCCTAACCTCCATGCAGCCAAATCTAAAAGCATTAGAGCAGCCATGAAAGAACACTTGCTCCACCTAGGATACAGGGCAAGAAGCATGAGCACACCTCAGCTTTTCAGCTGGGAATAATTTCATGAGCAAAGTTGTTTGCAGATTTCCACTCCAGTTGCAAGATCAGCTTATATTTTATTAGCACAGTATAAATATTTGTGATATGCAAAGGAGAACAAAGAGAAAAAAACCAAAATCCTGAAGAAACTAATGAAAGCAACAGGAATCTGAACTGCTTTCAGTGAAAACTGAGTTATTCTGTCATGACTCCCTCACATACAGCATGAGGACAAACTGCCATGCACAGGACACCTTTTCTCCAGGCAAGGCTCTTTTCTCCAGCCTTGGGGTAGTTGCACTGTTCAGCCATGCCAACACACGCGGCAGAAAGTGTGTTATGACACACAGCCTTTTTTCTTAAGTCTGCTGCAAACATACCTGCTAAATTTCCTTACACTACGTCAGTGTGTGACTTTCTACCCAAACTATAAACTAATGTGTATACTTCAGCATATGCTTCAGCTCCAATTCAGCAGACTCTGCCTGCATCTGCTGAGGCAGGAATTGCACAGGGCTTGGTATTTTGTGCCAAGAGTAGGTGATGGAGTCTGGCTTTGAGGGGCTGGTGAGTGCAGGAAGATGTGTGGGGAAGATAAGAAGCTGTGGTCAGGATGGAAGCTGTCGGGCTGCTGAGTGTGGCTTTACATGACAAGAGGAGCGCTCCAACTTCACTCACCATGGCTTTTGCAGAACACGCGTTCGGCTGCTTCCATGCCAGGCGATCCACAAGGCACCTACAACACCAGCACTGACTCAAGCTGAGGCAGCTGAATGATACAAGGCTGCCCTGAGGGAAGGTACTGGCTTGGGTCCAGAGGCTGATGGGCTCCTTGGCTGCCAGGCATCTGGTGATGTGAGTATAGAAGAAACCTTCATGAATCTGAAGCCAGCTGAAGTTGGTATAGAGTACAATATGATTCTGTGGGCCATGGTCAGCCCTCTGAGATCACTCCTGCTTCTGAACACTCACAGCCAGGAGCAAGCAACATGGTCTAACATTTACCACCGTGCTTCTCCAGGCTGGTAAATGCTCTGTTTCAATACATATCTTTACAGACAGATTAGGGGAGCTTTGGAGTACAGCTAATAACCTCTTGTTGTTGTCACCTATTAAACAAAGAATATCACAAACTCAAAAAGTAGGCACTGTTTCAGTACAGAACTATTGGGTTTGTTCAAAATTACTCACACTGTGAAACCCCAGGCTCTCACAGCCTGTATCCCATCCTCTGCACCCTCACAAATCCCAAGCAGTTCAAATGGAGAAGGATGCAACAGGGCTCAGCTGGAAAGAGTTCTCACCAAGGTCTCAATGAAAGCATTCAGAGCTGAAGGAGGCCAAGCACTCCCCTCCCCACATCCATTCACTGTGAACAGAAGCCTCAAGCCCTTGCTGAGGGACCACAGGGGACAGGCACATAATGAGCCCTCACTGCCAAACAGCTCAGTGTTGCTGGCCCCCCATGACACCGATCTACAAGTGTGGGCTAAAAACATGTCTAACCCATTCTCACCACAGCTCACGTTCTGTCCTGATTAAGCTGACTGCTGACAAGCCCAAGAGGGGATCAGCCTCTTGACTTGTGTGGTCTGATGAAGGCTAAGATTACAAATCTTTTTCCAAATAGTCCCCAGGTGAGCCACACACACACACACAAAAAAAAAAAAAAGAGAGAAGGGGGGAAAAAAACTTCCAGTAGAGGCTGGTAACACTAGCCAGCAAACAAAAATACAATGTACCTCAAGTTACAGTTTCAGATCAAAAGCTCTCTAACCAGTGGGGAGGAGTACGGATTTCCAACTTTTGTAAAGATTAAACGATACTGATCATGACTTCAGACTAATGCAGGACTTCTTGTGCACCCAGTCACAGCATAAGCCATAGGGAAATGGGAATTACATCTGAAGGAATAAAGCTAATAGTTCTTGAAACAGTCACTGCCACTATGACACTGCTCTTGAAATACACTAAGACTAATCACCCTCTCCCCTCTGCCCAAGGGCACCTCCCGCAATTAATCTACAGAATAATCCTCTAAATCAAGCTCCAGGTTTCTCCACTACTAATTCAGGTCTTAGATTCAGAAATCAAACCCAATTTAAGAAAATCTAGACTTACCTTCTTAAATAAAAATCATTTACAATCAGCAGAGTAACCCAATGGCCTCTTAAAGTACTTTTTAAGAATTTCAGCAACCACTGATTAAGTAAACACATTATAAAATCTACATACATGCATAATTCATGCAACATGGAAAAAAAAATCTAATTTTTGTTATGTATCGACAGACAAGCCGACATCTGGATTTAGATTTTTAAAAAGCCAACTAAACAAACAAACAAACACGACAGTGTTAACATCATCCAATAAAGGTGCTTCAAGGAAAACAGTGGAAGGAAGGGGGAAACAAGGAGTTGTTATTTTACTGGTTTTAATTTATTTTTGTCTGAATAGCTGAAAGCTACATATCCAGAAAGAAAACAATTGTGAGAAAACTCTCCTACCACTGCATTACCTTATTTTCCTTAGTTTCATTTCCACAGCTTGGGTCTCATTTTATTATTAGTCTCTATTTACCTCTCATACACATCTTTACTCCTCATCCAGACAGACCCAGCCAGTTCCCATCAGAGATTGCTCTTCTCTGAAGGAGATGAGGCACAAGCTAAGGAGCATAATGTCCTAGAATTAGCATCAAATCTCACTATCTCTATTTCTAGTGCTAGAGCAGAAGAGGTGCCCTGAGATGGAGATAAGATTGAGCAGAGGACTGAAGGAGTCTGAGCAGGTCAGCAGTGATTAAAGGTGCCACTGTGGTTTTAGGCCAGATTGCCAAAGCACAGCCACATGAAGCATTTTGCAGCCAGTTCCCACAGTAGGATCTGCATCCCAGACCTTGGTGCCTTACAGCACTTAGATAAGCCATGAGGAGCAATAGGGACTCCTGAGCAGTGACACCTGGCAGGGAACCACGTAACCTTGCAAAGAAAAGCTGCCAAGCATGAGACTGTTTATTGCAGTTCTAAACCTCCAGAGCTGTTCTACCAGGATCCTTAGATCCTCCCAGACTGCTAAGGCAACTGCACCATTCTCTCCACACAGCACTACCCCTTTAGGCCACACCACTCAGCAGAGCAACCTTTTGGGGTTTAAAACCTCCATCTCCTCAGAAACTGCACTGTCCACCTTCATGCATGGCAAGGCAAGACACACTATCTATTGCTCTTGCAGAAGGTGTGCTGCTGAGCAGCCATCGCGTGTGGTCCCAAACTCCAGCTCACCACAGCAGATGGGAAAAAAGAGAAAGAAGCAGCCACCAAGTAATTAACATACTACAAAAATGAAACAGATTTTCCATTGTCAGCCCTTCTACTCAGGACCTGAGCAAAGGTTAGAGACTACCCTATAATAATAATAATTCACTCTTAGTTTGTATTTACTTTTTCTTACGAGCAAAGTAGCACAGGCAGAAGAACCCTAGAATACTGCACTATTCAAGCTAGCAAGATCATGAGCTGTGTCTCACAGGAAAAACAAACTGCATTCGCAAGCTGGAAGCTGCATGCAAGGACCTGATTCCTGTATGCCAACAGACCACTTTGGAAGCATACAGTGGCTCAACCTAGTATGGTGTAAAGTGGAGGAGAATTTTTTGTCAGCCACACTTCAACTTCACAGATGAATATATAGTTGCACTGCACAATCAAATTATTTGACATTTTTAATTACAAACATTTTTGTTATTTTTGCAACCATTTGTACATATTGATATTGATAACCAGAACTGTGGCTCCAGCTTACAGTATTTGTCTGAAATTATTTTATTGTCAACACTACACAAGCTATGTGTAAGGTCTTCTAGGGTTTTCCAGATGTGATACTAGAACACTGGGATCTTTTTGTTTTATTAATGCTTACAGAGTCCCCATCGAGGACTCCACTGATTACCAAAGGGACTGGCAGTCTGGAGTTATGGGGAAGTTCAACTCCCCCTCCCTCCCCTAATTTTAAATGCCTTTCGTGTTCTCAACTAAACCCTGCATTTATTATTGTAATTTAACTTACTCTCCCAAGTTACCATCCATAGAATATTTTCTGGCATGCTCAAAAAATTCCACCAGAGACCTTTTCTGGCATCCACTTCTGTAGCATTTTCTGAATTTATTATGCAAAACTTAAGGGACATGGAAAGGGAAGGATTACATAGACATCAGTTGGTATCCAGTGCAAATATAACTAACGAAATCTGACGTGCATATACAGTCAGTTTTTATGGCTTTTTTTTTTTTTTTAAATAAACATTGAATACACCACTACTTATTGAGTTCATTTGATTTCCAGGGAGAATTATACCTGCACAGCTAGAACATTCTACACCATCTTCCACAACAGATGTGAACCTCTCATTCCCCACCCAACCTTCTGTCCCTGTTCCCAGCCAGGCTTTGTACCAAATTGCTTTCACACTTATACATGGCTGCCAAGTCAGACATATCAGATGCATAAGGTGTTTGCAGCCCTCTTACACACAAATAAGCACTGAAATGTCTCTGTCCTGAACTTTGTTATGGCTAGTTTCCTCATGTCCATGTTGGTATTTTTAAAAAATCTACACAGAAAAGTGCCTTTGCTGTTTAATAGCATATAAAGTCAGCTCTCAGAGGGCAATACAAAAAGAAATCTCAAAGGTTTGAAGACAGCACAAGTTATTTGTCTCAATCACATTTAGAAGCATTTTTAACTTCAAGAAGGAATACTGCAGTGCAATGAATAAATAATTCTGACCCCGTCTTGTAAAATCAGTCCCAAACAGAAATTGCAAAGCCATGCACTTCCTATACGCTGCTCCTTGCCCAGGTCCCCAGTTCTGGCTGATCCAAGAGTACTTGTAGATTCTTGAGTAAGAGAAGCAACGCAACAGAATCCCAGAACAGCTGAGTTTGGAAGGCACCCCTGGAGGTGATCTCAATACAACCTCTGTGCTCAAGTAGGACCACCTAAAACAGACTGCCTAGGACCAGGTCCAGTCCAGACAGCTTTTGAACATCTCCAGTGGACTCCACAACCTCTTTGGCCAACTTGAGTCAGTGCTCAGACACTTGCATGGTGAAAGTGTTTCCTGATGTTCGGATGGAAGCTCCTGACATTTTTCCTCATTTCTTCTGGAGCAATCCAGATCTGTATGGGCTATGGTACCTGGCAGAACAGATGTTCAAGTCACCGTCTGGGACATGATTGCTAAAGATTCCCCATCTTTGTACATACTCACTACACATCACAGCAACCACCACTATTGAAAGCCATTCTCCCTTACTTCCTCAGATGAGGGAATCCTCAGGCTTCCTCTACAGCGACAGAGCAGAAACCACCTACTGTACATGTCCAAACTGAGCTCAGAACTCATATGATCAAGTCTACTATCAAATACATTGTGGCATGTTCCAAAGCAGCAGCAAACGTGCCAAACAGTGCCATGCAGCCCTGTGGGACATGCTCTGCCTGAGTGGGAAGCAACTATAGTCCTGCTGACAGATTTGGGACACTGCCTTAAGTCTTAACCCTATTCTTGATTCAATGCATTAAAATGCCTTTAGGTCTCATCTCAGGAAAGTGATTCCTATGTCACATTTCACTTGCAGCTTTAGTACATCACTCACGAGATAAATCCATGAAACAGGTTGCCTAAGTCACTATGAGCAATGTCTAAAACAGAAAGAATTTTTTAGGGTAAAGTCAGTAGTCTGCAACCCAGTGATTCTTCATGTAGCCAAACAAGGCTGTAAAGGGACTTCCACAGGGAGGGACATATTTGAGCCCTGATGGCTCATCATGTGCAGTAACTTATGGAAATGTTGTCCCTTTGTCTTCTACAAAGTTCATTCAATTTTAAAACAAGTCTGAAAACAGAAGTAAATAGTGTAAGAAACAGCCAAGATGATAATTTTAAGTGGTATCGCAGCAGTCCTATGTGCAGAAAAATCCCACGTGAGGGAAATGTGTGTCATGGCCACCACAGAGCAGCAAAAAGGCTTGGCCAACAAACGTGGTGCCTGGGTAGCCATGCTGCAGACTCATGGCACCATGCTCACAGCTGGGGAGCTCCCTGACTTGGACCACTGGGCTTTGATGCCAGTACAAAATTCAGTTTTCAGAAGATGTTTGTGATCCACCCTCTCAATTCTGCTCTTGGAAAGCACAGAGGCACCATGCAGATGAAGAGCTGTGGGTGCTGAACTGGTCCCCTCTCCCTTCCCTACCACCCCCGCAACACTCTCCTGCCCCTTTGAGCTCTCCAGGGTTTCCAGCTACCAGAAACTTTTCAGAAGTCAAGATACCCCTGTGATATGTAAGTGACTAGAAAAAATAAAATAGAAACTTTATAAAGCTAAAAATAAATGTAAGCTATTTCTGGTATTGGTTGGGTGGGGGAGATGAGGTAAAACACAGTAACAAATCCAGATATTATGAGACTTACTCCATGGAACATCTTTTCTTGATTCTGCTAATTAGAGAGTTCCTATCCAAAACCTCAAATTACCCTAACTTGAAACACATTAGATTTTTTAATGTAAAATACTAACCAAAAGAAACTAAATCTTGCAAGAGCAAGAAGGAATCCAATTTTTTGCCTCTAATGATAAACAACTTTCACTACAGTCAGAAAACAAGAGTAGGTCTTTAGCTCTTTAAAGTGCTCTACATCCTTTAAAACACCCGGGGCCTGGTCTTGCTCACACTAATTCCATTAGTACTGAATTTCAGGACTGCATCTTTCCATTTTCCCTCCACACGCAGTCCCAAAGTTTTCCTTCACTCCTCACTCTTCTAGAAGCACTGCAGAGACATGCAACAACTTTACTTTCTTTCCAGCCTTTTGTGAATTAAAAAAAAGCCGTTCCACAAAACATTGGATTTCTTTGTATATGGCACTTCAAACTATCAGGCAGCATAGCATACAATAGTTACCATGAAGGAAATGCTAGAAGATCACTGCGTGGTGAGAATTAACTCCCTTTTCCACTGTCTCTGAAAAAATGGACAAAACACTGCTCTCATTTAAAATTAGAGAAGCTTAAACAAAGGAAAAAATTGCTACTTGGAGCATTTTATTTTCCCCTTTCAAAAGGAAAAACAGAAAAGCAAGTTTCTGGGACTTTGACCAGGTTCTCTGTACACAAGTAATCTTTGATCAAATAGCTGAGCAAATTAATACCATCAAGTTAGTTGTTTGTTTCCCCAGCATCCACTTCTTCAAAACAGCTCATGAATATCAACCTCTCAACTGAGGCATAGCTTGAAAAGGTCTAACTTTGAAAGAGCTACTGCTCAAGATTTTAACTTTTATTAACAGAGCTTCTAACCAACATCCTGCCAGCTTAGCTGTGCACGTAAACAAGACTTAACAGATAATTTATTTTTTAGGTATGGTGAAGAAACATTAGTAGGTGGAGGGTGTTGACTGAAGTAAAACACAAACACTAGCAAGCAGACATTATGAAAGTGTATACTTGGACATTTTTCTCTGCCTAAATTCTACTACACTCACCACTACAGTATGCAATCATCTTTCAGCTCTAAAATTAAACTGTTAGTTTTCATCTTCTCTCCAGATGGAGAAGCAAATAAAACAGAGTATGAACACTTCTTTTGACATACCAGGTGCTTAGACCAACAGACGTCAACCACACAAATCACAATATACTCGCTAGAGAAAACCAAGTCAAAGAAATTACTTTGTATGTGAAACAGGCTACAGGGAGATTTGCAATGAATTTTACTGAGACTCATCCTCAAGCTAGGTGCACAAGGACTATATTTCAATCAGAAATATGCACTTTTGTAGTTTCACTCTGACTAGCCTTGGATGTTCAGTTTCTGCTCCAGAATTTTAACTAATCGTTCAGTTGTGCTAAGCCCACTCACTGAGCACTCCAAGTTTGACACTGTTTCACCGAAAGTCATTGCACAGAGGGGAGAGAAGGTTGTATTGCCAAGGAGCTATGCGTGAGCAGTAGCAGAAATGATTCTGCAATAGTAGAAATGCGTCAGACTGAAGGTTCTGTGCATTGCACATTTCTTTAAGCATATCCCTTTCACCTTTTAAGCCCAATTTAAATCTTTAAGGTCTACACAAAAGCTCAAAGTTACAGATTTATGTCCCCTAAGCTATGTTACATGCAGTACGGACTAGCTAACAGATACCACTCAAATTCTGCTACTTCCTCTACCGGATTAGCACCCATAATTAAGAAAAAATAAATCTGTTCTCTGCTTTGACCTCCCTGAAAGTTAAGCGTCTCACAAACCCACAGACTAGCAAGGGTACACTGCAAGTCCTTCTCCTGTATGTTACCATACAGACCATCACTGTGTTTGACAAGCGACCAAAGCCCAGCCATCAGGGAACAGAGGGAGACCACACTAAACACAAAACTAGAAGTAGTTACACCCCATCTGGAAGCCAGATCCTGCCCAGGTGGCAGACCAACTAGCACTTGTGTGAGTGGAGGGAGTACATTAATTTTTTTCCCCCTACCAAGACTCCCTTACTGAGCTGATGAGATATCCACTTTTCTCCATCCAACATAAGATTTACAGCATCTTACAAATCTAACACCAGAAACTCACCATGATGAGGGGGATACAGCAAGACAGTGCAAATGGAATTCATGCAGGAAGTTGAAGCAAATGGAAAAGAAAATCAAAACAGTCAGCACGGTGAAACTTTATTGGCCAAGGAAAGGCTCATTCATCACATAAAAAGTTAAGCACAAAAAACATTAGCCTTCCTGACCTGGAATCTGTGATAAGGTCAGGATCCTTCATTTAGGGATCTCTCAATGACAAGTCCAGTTATTTCAGAGATAAGATTTTATTAGTGCTACTAAAAGACAAATATCTGGGACTGTTTTTTGCTGGTGCAAGCACACTTTTTGTCTTAGGAATCCATGCAGAGTCTGAGAACCAGACCTTTAAATGATAGCAGTCCACACACTTGGCAGACTTTGGGGCACAGCTACAAATGAAGTTGAATTATTTTGTGACTTTCATAGCTCTGTTACCACAACTTTAACCTATTCTGAAAAGCTGACAATTACACATCTGAAAAAAGACAAAACCAGGAGCATTAACAGTTCCTCACTGACACAGCAATATATCCAAAGGCAACAACAGGCATGAAAAGAGAATATGACGCAAAAGATTTCAATTCAGTTCATATCTGAACAGCATTTGGACAGCATCATAAAGCCATGTACAAAGATGGGATACGCTAACATCACTTGAGCCTAAGTACACATTACAGTTAGAGGAGGAAAACAGGTCCCCTTTACAAGTGTCTGAGTTGGAAGTGTCACCTTTGGAGGACTGTGCCTTCCTTCACTGACTATAAAAATACCCTAAATACATCAAATGGTTTGACTAAGCATGATACTGCATGTAATTTAGCAAGGCTAAAATACTGAAATACATTCCAAGTCATTTTCTCCGCTGAAAAAGCAAAATTGTTGCTGGAGATGTATTTACATGGATTCTTAATACAAACACCCATCCTGAAATTCCCTAAATATAAGGGCAAAGTCCTTGCTTTGACCAGCTTTGCTTACATTCTCCCAGAGTATGGACACTCCATTTGAACACTCCAAATGGTATCCATGCAGAGGGAAGGTCACAGGTAATACAAGAAAAAAAAAGTACTTTATTTCATAAATTGTGAGAAAATTTCACAAAATAATACAGCATAAAAGAAATACTACACTTCTCTCTTCCACTGGGCATTTGAAAAGGAGCATGGATTAAACTTGATGAATCAGTCTAGCACCAGATAAAGTCCACAGACCACACTTTGTTTCGGTTTAGACTCTTACGTTACAATTGTCAGACCATTTTTTCACTTCAAAAAACATCACCAAGATAAAGGGGCTCTTGAGATCACCACGCAAAGCACATGTTTATGTTCTGAAGAATCATACAGTACTGTCAAATACAAATCACAAACATGCAACTTACTCTTACCTTAAGTACCAAAGAAATGTGATGTCTGCTAGCTCTCATCCTTTAAATCAGCTTAGGCACTAAAGAATAATTCCACCTACTACTCAGAAGAACAACGGCTAATGGGGTGGTTTATGGCTTGGCTCATTAAGTTCCTAAACAACCAGCAGGCTATTCCAAAAAACATGCCCATTAAAATGCTTGGAATAACCAACATGAATAACAGAAGTGTTGCAGCACCCCTGAGATGACAAAAGAACACCAAGCTTGTAATTTTTTTTCCATTAGCCCACAGATTGAATATCAACCTTGGACTTCCCTTTGGTAAAATATTGGTAAATAAAGCACAGTCAGGCATTCCTGCCCCTCTGGTCCAAGTAATGACAGGTACAGGAAAAGGAGCACCATCTCTTTCATGAGAGGATGAATCTGTCACTGCTGTGGCAGGTGTATTTATACCCAAGAAACATCCAGAGAACACAACCGGGTAAACTGAGAGACTCTGCAGAGTCAGGAATCAAATCCATACATACCAAATCCTGTAAAAAGGCATCCATTGTCTTCAGCTAAGGTAGGAGGATGCTTTCAAGATTATTCTATTAATACTGAACAATCAGGGAATTGAATGCTTGTCCTTGCTTAATTTGCTGTTCATTAACACAAAAGCTGTTTAATTTATGAATGAAATACAGTAAAAACTATAAATATGTTAAAATTAGATACAGATTCTGAATTCTGAAATGAACAATAGTCTCACACAAATCTGCTGTATGAAATGATGATGGCTCTTTGGGATGTGAAAGCACAATACCAAGCAATATAGATGTTATCTAAGAGCATAAATGAAGGAAAGAAAGCAAACAACCCCCCCACATACACCTTCCCATAAAACAAAAACCCTCACAATAATCATAAAACAGTAAAGCAAACAACACTAGTGTATATAAAAACAAAAAAAACCCCACTGTAAAATTGAAAATTTACAGCAATTTCCAGACCAGTGTGGCTAAAACTTCTGCAATAGACAGAGTTCCAACCAACATGGAAGTGGCCTTTTCTGCTGGCTGTAGATTGATTTTCTTTGGGCTTATCCTTGAAAGCAATATATCTTCCTGAATGGATCTCTTTCACTCCTGTTCTCAGGAGCAGCAGATTAACAATTTATCGAGGTTCTTCAGCAAAATGAAACTGCTTCAGCTTTAGCATCATTCACAGGATGGGCCCTTACAATTGTTGGGACTTCAGCACCTACTCACAAAAAGAAGAGAGAAAGACTACTGAATTTCTGATCTGAAATTCACTAATGACCTGCTTGCCCTCACAAACCTCTTTCTGACAGCTACAGGGCTGATACAGATCAGTGGAGAATTTAGAATCATAGAATCGTTTAGGTTGGAAAACACCTTTAAGATCAAGTCCAACCATTAAGCCACCACTGCCAAGTCCACCACTAAACCATGTCCCCAGGTGCCATGCTTACACCTCTTTTAAATACCTCCAGGGATGGCGACTCAACTACTTCCCTGGCAGCCTGTTCCAATACTTGGAACAGTGGAATACATTTAGAAACAGGAAAAAAAAATTGCATTTAATAAGCATCTTTACACAGAGCCTACAACCCAGTGCTGCCTACATCTGGACAAAGTACAGCAACTGATTTTAGAAACAGCAGGTCTAGGTAATACTCAGATGGGAAATAACATGGGAATCCTGTGTACTGGGGGGGAAAAAACCCCACATATGCTATTGAATATTGGGTCACCACTGAATACCTGATGAAAAGGAATTAAAACTGAAACTGTCTATAAGCAATGGCACATTTAGCTACAGGGATATGAGCACAGTACTTTTAGACATGTTACAGCCTAAGCCTAAAAAAAAAAAACCCCAGAGAATGGAGGTCAGGAGACAACAAATGGACCCTCCAGCACTTAGCTTGACAAGTTAGGTGAGTTTGGCCATAATGGTAGCTCTGCTACTTGAGCACTTGATATACTGCCCTACACACTTAAAAACAAAAAGTTAAATAGTAAAAATACAATCTTTCAACCAGCCAACACATCCACCTTGTCTGAGGATTTATCCAGAGTCTTGCCACATTGCTCCACTGCCCTGTTTTCTTTGCAGCACCACAGAGTTACCTCTAGCTAAAACGCAGCATCCAGGAGTACACAAGGGTATACAACGTGCCTGTTTTACAAGATTAACAGGGTTAGGTTGCAGCCTAAATAAAACATGGCAAAGTTAAATGAGGGTAGACTGGCTCTGGTACATAAAAGGGTGTCAAGTAGGCCACAACCTCTACACTCAGCTGCAGCTCAACTGAAATTCTGAAATGGAAATGAAAAATTGAGAAGGTTTATCTAGTGAACTGTAAAAGCACCGTGAAGAGGGCTTTGACAAGTTGTCACTGGAGTAGAGTGGCTGTCCATATGGCTTTAAAGACACAAGTCTCTAGGTAACAAAAATAAGATAGAGGTATGGAAGAGGGCACAAGAAAGAAGCAGAGAAATAGTTCCCACTGGAAAAATACCAGTCCCTCCTCTAACTCCACCTCTTCTCAAGTTGTTCCTCTTGGCTTCAGCAATACCTACCACAGTGGGCTGATAGTCAGACAAATTGCTCACAAATTCCAGCTCAGTGTAGTGACAACAATAGCAAAAATTTGGGGAAAAGGTGGTAGGGAAGTAGGGATAAAAATGGATACCCATCAGCCTGGTCTCTCTTATTCAATACCAAAAACTTGTTTCTAGGTTGTCTTCTCCAGCAGTGGTGGAGACTTAGCACCTGACTTTGGAAGCAATTTCCGCAGAGTGATCAGGCTCCAGGGAGTCCCTTCACAGGAAGCCACAAGAAATGTCTCAGGAATTAGACCTGAAAAGGTTGTTTGCGGCCTGGTAGATGTTTTTTAGTTTGTCCTCCGTGGGTCAGCAGAGAAGCAGGCTAGAAAGAGTGTTTTCAAACCTAAAAAGGAAGTGTTCTGGCTCCTTGCAATCATGTTAAAAGGAGTCTTTGTGTCCATTTTCCTTTTTGTTTTGTTTCTGTTTCAACTAAGTTAGCATAGTAATTATCTTACAGGGTGCAGAAGACATTATAGTAAAGAAACCTCAAAATTTACAGGTCGGGTAGAGACTAAAAATCCAACAGTCCTTGGTGCCGAGCTGCTTTCATGGTTGGCTGTTATGCCTGGCACATGGCCAAAAAAAGGAGCTTCTCAGTGGTGGTGTTTTTCAGGGAGTTGGATTTTTTCCTTTTTTTCTGTGAAGACTGAGCAAGCAGCACAGCCAAACATTGTCTCCTGCAGTTCAGCAGGCTTCCATTTACACTGAACATCATATACCTGGGCAGACAAATTCAGAGCTGTAAATCCCAGGTGCATGATTCGTGACAGGTCACATCTCTGAAGTTGCCCTATCCCATATCGCAGCTGCAAGGCTGCAATGCTCACAAGTCCCCTGCCAGCCCTCAGGTGGGGTTTATCCTCTCCCCTCCTCTCTTCCAGCTACATTAAACCATCTGTGCTAGAGTGAAACGGCTCCCTGCTTCTGATAGATTGTGTTTATGGCTGCCCCTGGAATACACTAGTTGTACCAAAGGGATGCCTTTTCAGCATCTCCATCCCTTACAATTTTATTAGCATCTGGCAGCTACTGACTGTCTGTCAAGTGCAAGAAAAAAAATGGGTACAAAAACACGTCTCTGAAACAAAAAGATGAGCTGTAAAATGGCGGGGGGTTTTTTGTTTTAACTAAAAGCCAGTCTCTGAGGTTTCTTCCCATAAACTTAATCAGCAAAAGACTTTCACTTTTAGAAACAGAAGTGAATTACCATCAACTTTGAGGTAAGTAGGTACTTTGCAAGCAGCATCGAGAGGGAGTTCACAGAATCTGTTCTCTGCCACATGCAGAACACAGCCCAGCCACCTGTGTATATGCCTCAGCCTCCAGAGGCAGGGGGCCCTGCCTCAGTTCTTGGGCAACAGGCAGCTGTCAAATCATTGAGAAAAGTCAACAAGACCCCCACAGTTAAACTGCAATTTCATCCCCACCACCACCATTCTGCACACATCTCAGTATTCAGCAATAGCTCCTTTAAAATTATGTCTACATTTCTGCTTTACACATTCTGTTCCAGCCCTTTGACTTCTCTCAAAACCACAAGAACAGTACAAGAATGACCAGAGCCAAAGCTGTGCTTGTCCGGAACGGGACTTCCAAGAGGACACAGCAACTCCAAGTCAATGATAAAATTCACACTGCTGCCAAAAACCAAAGGGTTCAGTCAATGGTGAAATAGTCACCTTACTTGTCTACTGATGCAGTATCCCCCCTTTTTTGAAACCTCTTCTCCCACCACTTCCTGCTGAGAGATTCTGCAATCAGTATCTATAAGGTGCGTACCAAAAATGCCTGTACAAAACTCTTCCATGTCAGACGTGCTTGGAGGACAAATGCAGAATAGCAGAGCTCGCAACCCCATTTACAGAGCAGCAGGTTCCACTGGGAATGCCATTGCCAAAACTACAAAGTTTAAGACACTGAAATCTGGCCTGCTGCTGTAGAGAATGTCTTTGTGCCACTGCTAATCAGATGGAATGAGAATATCTCTCCAGAGTTTGAAGAGTCAGAATACTTTAATTCTTGTTATACATGCCTATGAAATAGGGTGTTTTGCTTCTATCTTCTGTGTGCTCACCCCACAAAAGTCTGGATGTTTCTGTAAGGCATAAGCTGTTTCCTACCATCAGACTCTTACACAGAATATCACCATCTCAACCACCAAGCAATATACTCAGTTGTCCAAGGAGAAGTTTAATCTCCTCATACAAAATGGTTCTAAAATGGCAAACTTTCTCCTAAGCCCTGTTACAGCCACTCTGCCTCACTCAGGCAACATTATTCAAACCTATGAGTTACGAATACACTTAACCAAATACTCTGACAACACCTTTTGTTCTCAAGAACCTCTTATTTTCCCCAGATGCTGCACCTCAGATTCCAGGAAAACATTTTCCCCTTGGAGGTTGTGAGACACTTTCCACATCAAGTTTGCTCGGATAGTGGCACTATCCCACAAAAAGTTTGTTCAAAATAAAAATCACTTAATATTTCTGACTCTGTAGGGAAGGGGGAAAGGAAATCAGCAGTCCCCAGGTAGTCACGGGTCAGAGGGGTTGTGCATGGCCAGTTTGCCCTCCAATGGCTACAGGAACAATAGAATTTCTTCTATAAACGACAGCTTAAGGACTAGAGTCAGGACCTACACACTATTGCACAGGCAAGGTTCTCTGCCTGAGCCCGCTAATGGTAACGATCAAATGGAGCACATTTACATGCACATAATAGTTGTGGGATGTCTCTCATATCTCATCTTCTCTAAGGTTTCTCTTATTTTCTCTTTGCAAGATGAAATTTCATTTTGAATATATAAGATCCAAACAACTGCTGATAGGATACTACTTTTTTTTTTGCCCATCCCCCTGTAAGTTCATTCTAAAGTGAGAAAACTCAGCTAACCTGATGGAAAAGAACACCATAACAGGATTTGATCTCACTTCCTTTGATATGTGAAACAAATACAGTTACTCCAGGAGACTTTGAGAAACACTTATGGAAAATTACAGGTGATGAATAACCCACAGGAAGACTTATTTTGTTCCCTGAATGCAATACGGAGAATTAAAATAATAGAAAAGAAAGGCTACTAAATCAAATCACATTTTGGTTTCTACCAAAAGCTATATTCATTCCAGTTCCCATGATATTTTCCATCTGTTTCTCCAAGCTTTGCTTCATCAAGTACGAAAAAAAATCTGATGAATCCATAAGCAGGTCAGAGATGTATTAAACAAAAACAGTTACAGTATTTCTGTCACAAATTCAAAGAACAAACCCAGTTTGCCTGGCTCACAAACACTGTCCTGCTGTTTTCCCTCCGACTAGCCACACAAAGAAAGAAAACAATTTTCCAAGACGAATACAAAATTATTATTTCATTCTTGTTTCGTTATATTTTTATATGCAACTAAGAACCAAAGCAGTGCCCATTCCAAGTCCAATACAAAACAGCCACTACTGATAAACAGAGAGCAAGGAGCCCAGTCTTTGTCCTGTTCTTTGGAAGAAATGGATCAGTCAGCCTAAAGGAACCACACGGCTTTACAAAAAGCAGCATCAAATACATGGCAAGTCTTCTTCTGTCTGACAGTTAAGAACTCCTTTGTCAATAGATTTAAATGAAAATCTTGATTTAAATTAGAAAAGGTTAGGCCTTTAATGTTTGTTGCACACTGGTGTGCATGTGTTGCACATACTTCTGGTGTATCTGTCTTTATTAAATAATCACATGAAGGACTGTGCAACAAAATTTCCACTGCAAGAGAACAGAAATCTAAGACAAACATGATCTGATCAAGTCATATATCATTTGCTTGTAACAGATCCAATATACTGCCCTGACAAAGTCATCTGTTACCAAGCTTGTGCTGAAGACTTCAGGGATCACCTTCATCACAGCAGTTAACGGCGCAAATAAATCTTGTGATGAAACTCATGGGATTTTTTTTATCATCATTTTTTTTAAGAAACGTAAAATGCAGCACTTCAAGGCTTCCAAAAGGCTTTAACAGAACAGTGCATGGCTACTGGAAGGAACTTGAAGACACAGTCCCTACCACCTCCTATTGCACAAAGTCTACATCTCTCCAAGCCATTATTTTGCGATAGTCCAGAGACAATAGGAACCACAGACTGACACTAGGCAAGGGCATCATGTGTGTGGCTTTCTCTTAATGTGAGTGGCAGCTGGAGACAGTCATTGCCACAGAACCCTACTGCTCCCCTCTAACTACTAACAAGTATGCTGTGAGCCACAGCTCAGGAACCACTGTCAAATTTAAACCTAGCAAAAGCAAAAAAAACTAGAATTTGTTAACACTATGCTGTCATACTAAGCATGCTCCATATGTTTAAGATCTCCTGTGATCTTAAGACAATGAACTAATACATTACATAGATCTGCATAAAAATAATAAACTCAGCTTAGCAGAACCACTTTGTGTGTGTATATATATATATTTGACAGAAGTCTAGTCACAGATACATAGCAACATAAAAATGAGGCAACCAGTTCAGTCTAAGGCAGCCAAAGAAATGCTACATTATGTTGTACCTACATCTCCTGACACTACTGATGCCTCTATTCCCAGTTCAGATTTTAACTAACATTGTGCAAAACTACCATAACAAACTCCAAAGCTAAAAGAAAACATAAGTTACCACTACAAGGTTAAATTACGGAAATAAGTTACCTTTGCTCAAGCCACTGCAGTTCCACTAAGAGTCCAAAGTAAAAGGTATCCTCTTTAACTAAGTGTATTTTTAGAATTTTTTTTTATCACAAACCCAAACAGTGTTTTGGAGCACCAGACCAGATGGTTTTACCATCTCTCCCTGCTTGAGATTCTGGCCACAGTAAATAGACCACAGAATCATTTTCTTAAAGCAAAACAAAAGCAGGCTGCTATTAAAAGAACAAAGGAGTAGAAGCCCTAGATCTACTCTCCCTTCAGAGAAAAAATTTATTCCCCTGTTTCAAAGGCTCTCCTGCCTGACACCCTGTTGCCAAGTCAGAAAAGCAGAGCATACACTTTAAAGTCCAGTTTCCATTTCAGAGGAAACCACACAACCTCACAGACACATACATGGACACAAGGGCTATCTAGTTTTACATGAATCTTGGTTTTGTTATGTGGGTTTATACACAATAGGTAAAATCTCACAAAAAAATAAAGAAAATGCACACTATCCACTACTATGCAGTCTTATAGTAAAAGGCAGCAGCCTGAAGAAAACAAGAGACACATCCCTTTAAACAAAGTTGTTTACAAGGTTCGCCATAAAAATAATTTTTGTAACAAGCCATTTCAATACCAAAAACTGAAAACACTGAAAACTAATTTTCAAATTAAAGTGAACAAATTCTCCAACAACACATAAAATGGTAAGTCTCCAGACTGGCATTCTTTAGCAAAGCACATTTTAATCTCATTCTTCTTATTAATGATTTAAGATCTAAACTGGGAACATCCATCTTGTTTCCTAGCCCTAACTATAATCAGAGCTAAAATGGGTGTCAATAGAGCAAAGATCACCAGTTGCCACTACACTTCAAGGGTATTCCAACAGTGTCTCTCACTTTAGAACTTAACACTCTCAAAAAAGGAGTACTGAAGTGAGAGATGTTACTCCTAAATTGCAGTGCTACTATAAATTTGCTGCCTGTGATTACATTCACTACTCTTGGAGAACCCACAGCTTATGGAAAACTTCCACAGAAAGATGCTATGAGCCAGAAATCATGATGCCGGAAGTTGCATGGTTGTCTGCATGATTTACTCTCAGGTTAAACATTTTCATACCACCTCTAACCAACCTGAAGCTTCACTGAAGGATTTTTGCCTCCCATTCAAGCAAAGGGGAATGTGGGGTGCCCGAGTACCAGCCACGCAGCCACTGGATCTCCAACCAGTTCAGCAGAGACTTAATCAGAGAAAGATGATCTACCTCACGTGGCTGACAACTTTTAAGCCTTTTATCTTTCAAATCAATGCTAGTCCAAACAGCTGCAGGATACGCTGAATGGCATCTTCTCCAGCTGGCACACCAGCAATGCCCAGGACAAACTGAGGCGATGTGTGACTAAGGCTGTGATGCCTTGGTTTTGTGAAAAGTAAGGGCAATTAATATAACCAGGCATTTGAGGCAAATTTTATAAGAACTTTAAAGGAAATGCAGACTTAGTCATAACCCTGTTTAATTTACTGCAAAACAGTTATCTTGATTTGTCCATGCACACACACACACTCCTCCAGTGTGGGGTCAGGATTCATCACATGCTGACATCTTTCCAAAGACTAGTGCTCTTACTCGGATGCAGTTTCCAGTTAAGCAAAATCTGATACCCAACCACAAGAATATATATAGATTTACTCTCTCACTTATGCAACATTTTAGTACAGGGAGAAACAAAGTTTAGCCTTTGGAGTTTCAGAGAAATTTTTAAGGCTACAAAAATAAACATCTAACAAGTGCTGACTAGAATAGGTGCAGTATTAAGATATTTAATACATCAAATATGACATTGCATCAACAAGTTTGATCCAGAAAATAGTCTCTAGATAATTTTCTCATATTAATTCAAGCCAAGACACTAATTCACAATAGATATAATTTGACAAATCTACTTCACATTTTTTAGTGTATATCAACTATGACTCTTTTAGAATTTATTCCATAGGGCTTTGTCAAGATTCCTGCTCCACAGAATAATCAGTATGTTGACTATATTTGATGTGCAGAGACTAATTCTGACCCATGCTGTGTAAAAAAGATTGGCTAGAAAAGTAATTTGAAATAGTTTCTGGTATCTGACTGGACTGAATTTTTAAAGCACTTCCAGCATGAGCAATCATGCTTAGTAAATCCAAATAGGATTTCCGAGAACTGCTATGGATGTGATTTTCAAATTAAAGTTGCACTTAAGCAGAGAGCACACTTACTGGATTATTTTACTGTCCAGAGACAATGCAACATCAATATCACGAGCACAGTTAAGAGTAAGTTCAGTTTGAGTTTTGGTTGCACATGTGGAAAGAAATACAAGGAAGAGGAAAGCTCTCTGTATATTCAGTTGCCTCTATTTTTAATTGATAGCTATTTTTTTCAGAGCTTTGGTGAAAAGAGCTATTTCCTATTGAGAGAAAATCCAAATTATTTCAGTTTTCTTTCAAACTGTTTACATATAGAACTATCCAGTGATAAACTCGTAGCACTGTACTGAAGTCAGACTGTTAAAGAAGGAGAATTGCTAATATTGCCTACTGAAACATCACATTTCAGAGCTGAATATTAAGTGAGCTGAAGTGGCAAAACACTGTTAGAAGCTTTGCTAACAGCCCACTCCTTCACAGCAGGACCTACCTCAGGCCCCTTGATACCACATAATCTCACCAGAGCTTCCATGTAGGAGTGGCTCAGAAGCTTGGATAGCTCTCACGCTTTCTGTTGTGCCCTGGGGTAAAATCCTCAATGGAGTTTTCCCAGCAGTACTCTGGTTCTTGTTTCAATTTCCCTCCCAAACACTGATCACTACCTCTGCTAGTAATACAGAGAACCAGTACTGTAAATTCCAACTGCTTAGCTATAATTTTAGATCTAAAGGGACTTGAGTTCAGTTGACTGGTTGTTACTCTGCACGGTTGCTTGCTTACTTTTAAGTATGCACCTAAAGGGAATGAAGGAGTAAATCCAGAGGTCATCTTTACCTAACAAAGCTGCTTTGGTCTCCAAGGCAGGTACAACTGGAGACAACAGCAGGAGGAAGCTTATTCCAACAGAAAATAGTAGGAACCTCATTAAAAGTTTAACAGCAAAACACATCACAGCAGAGACACACACTGGAGACTATTACCTTTAATTCTAGAGAAAATTGTTCATGGAAGCCCTCTCCCCGTTGAGAACTCCAACACTGAAAACTGAATTTATCAAGCTATCAGAAATTGTTAGTTGCTGAAATTTTAATTATAGTAAGTAGAACAACACATAGCCTGGTGGGAAGGTACCCAACTGAGAAAAAATTGCCAAATAAAATTAAAATGAACAGTTCACCAAATATTTTGAAATGGTAAAAATTTGCCAATAAAGTGAACGAAAGGAGAATTCTAGCAACTGAGTCAGAATTTTAATCCAAGGTGCTGAGGGAAAAAAAAAGGAATGATCACCTCATTCAAAGACATCTACCAGCCACATCATCTCTAGGAGTGGAGAAACAATGTTCAAGTCTAAAACCAGAGCTTGGATCTGCCACTGCCAGATTAAAAAAAAAAAAAAAAAAATCTGAACCACTGCATTAAATGGTTACTAAGAAATCCAGTCAGAGCTGGGAATCTCTCACAAAAGGCTACTTGAAATAACTGGGTTACCCTGCTCTTCCCAAGGCAGAAGTCCTCTTTGCTATTTATTTCCCCATTACTTTCCTACCTTCTCAAGCTGACACTACCTTGGCTCCCTCTCAGAGGGACTGCCAGGCACAGTTGTGTGTCAGTGCTGGAGAAGAAAGCCAAAGGAAAAGGTACAAAGCAGTAACAGCAGCTCCACACCCTGACCCTGCCCTCCCACTGAAGTCACTCCAAAAAACAGCCATTTGCTTCCCTGGGGGCACATTTGACCACAAAAAACTCGCTTATATTTATCCAAGTTTCCAGAACCTCCATTTGGGCACCACTCACACCTATGTCAAAAGTACAGCATAGTCCTACTCCCTGTGACACATCAAACCATAGGATTTTTTAGCAGGACCATTGCAATCACAATCCAACACAAGGGCTGCTCTCTGTGCTGCAGAGCAGCTGTACTACATCACCAATATTCTTGGGTGTTTCTACAGAAATAACTGAATGCAGCAGACACACACCGAGAACCATCCTAGGCAGATGATGCATTACTCTGCAAGAAGCCCCAAAAGACACAAACAAAGTAGAAGGAATAAAATAAACAAGATTTTCTGTGACCCTACGGATGGGATTATAACTTTTTTTTTTTTTCAGCTTGAGCAGGAAGCCTTTCTAAATTACATTTCTTGGATTTTATTGTATTATCTTCATGGCACAGTTATTACACATTAAAGGTAATGACTCTCTTCTGCAAGTAACCTAATATTGAACATGATTGATAACCCCTATCTGGGCTTTAGAGAATGCTGAATTTCCTAAATGGAAGGAGGGAACTGAGTTGGATGAGGTGAATAGGGAATAGCTTGAGTGGATTATGTGCATGCATATGAAAAACCAACTGCTATGTTTTCACTAGAACACAGTATTTTCTTGAAAATACCCACTAATGGCAAACAAATGGGAAAAAAAATCCCCAGATCTTCCATTTGTGGGTAATTCTGCTCAGACTACAAATATATATATTATCGTTGTTCTTATCCATTTGATAATTTTGTAAACACACATATGCACAAAGACACACACAGAGTACCTGCATGTGCGCACACCAACGCTCACAAGTTGATGGCAAATTCAGGTTCAGAATTTATATTCCAAGGGAAATGTGGCCATTTTGATTTCTCTTGTTCCTTTAAATTATCTTTGTGGGCTGGAATCACTGAACAGACTACTGATGCCTGATTATCTTGAGAGACTCTAAAGCACCAGGTTTGTTCAGGTGCTAAAGAAGACATGGGGCAATATGAGGGATGGCCCAAAAGGGGAGAGCATGCAGAGACTTCCACTGGTTCCCAGGCAAGACAGAACAAAGTGTCCACACTCACACAAACACCATTTCTCTGCTAGATCTGATGACTTCTGCCCTTTTAAGACTGGGTTAACCATCACCTCCAGTGAGTAAGAGGCAAAAACAAACCTAAGGTGGAACTGCTTCTTTGGAAACTGTCTTCTCTCTCTCTCACCTGATATTAATAAGCAAAGATTTGCCTTGGTATTCATCAGGTCCTTTCCCACTCCCATGGAAGCTTTCTGACTCTCTAGCCCACCTACTTATTAATGAATCATCTCACTGCTCCAGCAAACCTGGTCAAACTGTCTTGGCTACCTTCATTACATTGGTTTTCAACTAGGGAAGAGAAGAAAAAAAGCCACAAAAGTATTTTTTAAAGTAGCAGTTAAATTAAAATGGTTCCATTATAGAACAGAATTGTTTCTTTGTGAAACAAAAAGTATTACTTGAAGGTGTGGTGGGATTTTTTTTAGGGGGGAGTATGTTTTGGTTTGGTTTTTTAACAGAAGTTAGACCAAAGATCTGATAATCCTTAAAAAGCACTATACAATCAGTTAATAGCCTCCTAATCATGAAACCAGAGCAAGCCACTGACAAGGAACAGTCTCTGGTGTAACTGTGAAATACATCAGTGTTTCTAGCCGCTGTCACACCTCTTTGGCAATGTTGTACTATGATTTTTAAGGTATTTTATTCATTCGACCACTCACATTGTTAACTCTACCCTCAAAAAAACACCCCAAAATATAGCACATTAAACACACCAAGTCAATAGAGAAACTTTGATCCAGTAGAACCCGACTGTTTGTCAAGGCTTTGGGAAGTGCATTTTTCCCTTCCTGCAGAAGGGAAGAATATTCCTCTTTTCTGCCCAGCAGAGTAGGCATGGGGGAAGAGGACAGGGAAGATAACTTGGAAATTATTCCCTTCAGCACTGTCATTTGCCAGAGAAGGAACCATCAGCTGCTACTCATCCTTCCTGAGATCTCAGCAATCTCTGGGAGGGCAGCAGGGTGGCTGCAGGGGAGAACAGCATTTGTTAGATAATGTGTGCAGTCAATATGGTAGTACCACCACGAAGTGGTAAAGGCTATTTTAGAGACACTGTACCAAAATTCCAGAAAATCTGAACACTATCCCCACTCCTCCTCCTCCTCACACAGACACTGATAAACAGCAACATTTTCAAGGTATTTTTTAAAATTAAAGTGCTGTATTAGGGAATTTGGTACTTATAATGTCAGTGTTTTGATTTTTGAAGGCTTGGCAATTCTTGTACTTTTCATTGTAACAGTCAAGTTGTGGAAAGATTATTTTTCTACTTTAAAACTTCTTGCAGTAACAGTTTCCTGAGATAAGTCTCCATCAATAATAGCCCAGAATATTTCTCCTTTATTCTTAAACTTGTGTCAGGTACAAGTTGGGGCCTCTATGACATAGGGTATTTTCCAGATTCAAGAGCTAATAAACAGAACAAGTTCATGTATTCAAATATTAAAGAAGGGAAACAATGAAAAATAAAAACAAACCCAAAAGCAACTGCTTGGAACTATGCAGAAGGAAATAAGTCATCAGTTCAGCAGCTCTTGACATTATTGATTCTCTCATTCACGTTACAAGGGAGGACACTGCAAAAGTGGTTGAACAACAACCTATGACCTTCAATAAGAGTTGGGGAAGAGGTTTTGTCCCATGCACCTTCTGTAGACTGTCCATTTTTGCAGACAATTTGCCTGTCAATCTTTCAACACAGTAGTTTTGCATCTTTACCGTGCCAATAGTCTCTTAGAATACATCATGCCCTCTAAAATAGAGGGGTCCAGGATTTTTTCTAAAATGTTCTCAAACTTAAGAGCAGGAATTCTCATTTTTTCTTCTTTTAAACTATGTCCAGAATGCTTACTGACTTCAAAACTTCACGTCCCAATAACTATATCAGAGGAAGGCTGAGGTCTGAAGCCTGAAACACCAAATACTCTGGGTGTACCTACAGCAGCCCCTAAGCAGCCAAGCACTTATCTGTGCAAGCAGATCCGAAGAAATCAGTATAGCATGAAGCATGCAAGAGATACCACAAAACATACAGTTGCAGTTTACCTGTAAGGCTAAGTGGAACTTTCAAATGGAATATTTGGAAGTGAATGGAAGGAACAGAGAATGTTATCCCACGATAATGAAATTGACTCGAGTGACTGAAAAGCTATATACATAAATGATGAGCAGACTGCTGGACTAAAATTTATGCACAAAGACTGAAATGCAGTCTGTGGCATAGGTTAAAAATTACAGCATTATAATTCTGTAATATTTCATCCTTTGGGTTTTGGTTTTTTCCTTGAACTGCTCTTAGAATCATTTTTCTTGACAGAACCTTTCCTTTTAAACTTGAATAACCTCACTCTTCTTCCAAACTGTCTTTCTCAGCTTCTATTCCAATGCATCAAAACAGCAATGCATGATCATAGCAAATAATTTGCTCAAACCACACTCTCACTACTCAACATTGAAACAAATATACTCAGGTGTAAGTTCCTGAGACATTGTTTTCTTCCTACACTGGTTGCTGCTTCCATCTTCCCTCTCTATTAGCACAGAATCAGCCTCACACTATAGTGAAGAACAAAGCAGCTCCCAGCTTGTCTCCTTATCAAGGAGAAGCAAGGAAGTAAAACTATACCTTCATACACACTACTAAAATATACAAAGACAAAGAAGCAGTGCATGGTAACAGGGAGATCTAAACTAGCCTCTAATATGCTGCTAGAAATTAATCTGAAAATGTACATTTTTGCAGTATGAAAAAGGTCAACATTCAAAAAACAAAAAAAATACCAAAGCAACAAAACAAAACACCCACCTCCACCCACTTCTGCTCCTTGACAAACCTAAGCAGTGCTCGGCCCCAAAATAAGAACCATTCTTGAATGCAGCTCTTTCCCAACAAGAGAGAAACAGAGGAAGTAGGAAAAGTTACATACAATAGAATTATTTTTCCCCACTTCAGATGCAAATAACTAACCTACAAGAGCCTGTAGTGACCAGTGCAGGACATTCAACTAGCTAAGGAACTTTACAAGTTATTTCTACTCCTAGTTCTATTATTAGACTTAGTTTCTGAAGGAATAGGTATTTGGCTTGCAATATCCAAAGAGTACATCTAATGTAGTTTGACATATATTTCATTCATGCTAAGAACTACTGTAACTTTTGAAGTAAGCCAGTGTATTGTAAATTACTTCTAATTTTGGGGATAAGGGAAGAAAACTCACCAAAAGGTTACCAAAATTAGCTTACCTCTCTAAGCTTTCGTTTCCCAAAATGATTTAGCAAATGCCTCCTTATCATACACAAGCAGTGTGTTTGTGAGCAACTCAAAGTGAGTAGTTGAGCTCTCAGACTAAAACAGAAGTGATGAATGATAAGAAAGATCTTGGAAAGGGGTTAATCTGTCTTTTTGACAGCTGAGTTAAGATAGGGGTCATTGAAGTCTCTCTCAATCCTACAAATTAGCCTTACGTTCTCAGACACAAAATTTCAAGGTTAAATCTACCAAAGCCATTATAATAGCAACTCAGTAGAATCCTTGACTGAGGTTTAAGTAGTTTTCCTACCGTGCACATAGGGCCCATCTACAGGCAGCTTCTGCTAAGAATTATTTTGAGTCATGGTACCGTCCCCTCTCTCCGGCTTGCTATCCCAACCAGGGGAGTTAAGGCATATCCCAATCAGCTCAATGTACTTCCACAAATCAGTTTTGAGGCCCAGTCAAGCTGCCCACATGAATATTGAATGAAAGGTAAAGAAAGACTCAAGCAAAAACTCAAACTGGAACTTGTCTGGTACGCACAAAATAGGGATTCAGAGCTTGGAAGGAGGAGTCAAAGCAACCTGGAAACGCACGAGCTGGGGGACCTGCAATATACGGTCATTTGTGGACCATCCTGCTTGGACAGGAAAACACGAACAGTAAGTAGGTTCAAAGACTTTGAGCCACTAAAGCAGGAATGACTGAAATCAAATATTGATAAGCATTTCCAGCTATGATCTGAAAACTGCAAAAGAAACCCTGAAAATACCAGTTAAGCAACTTTTTTCAAGTTTAGTATTTCTTAACACACTTAAGTACAACATCTCTTGCTTGTTACACTTTTCTCAAGAATGCTCTGAACTCTTGAACTTTAAAGGAGGAAACAACGGAATTTCAAATAACTGACTTCAAATCAACTTTTTATTATCCTGTTTCTCACATCCCAGTAGTTACATTGAGAACAGTCAGTACTGACAAGAACAAAACTGTACTTCATTATCAAACAGAAAGCTCCATGCAGGGTATTTGTATTGTCTGTAAACACGATACCTTCAGCGTGCTCTCTGATTTTAAAAAAATATACCTAAAACTCACAGGTTCAACTCAGACAAAACCCCAGACCTCAGTATTTTCTTCTACTTTATTCTTGTCATCCCTTCTTCGAGAGGTTACAAACAGCAATTCTCCTAAACAAATAGGAATATCTTATGGAATGCCATGAGTCACATTTTTAATTAGCTTGATGTTTTCCATACAAGGCATTGCCACCATCTCACAGATATCCCTGAGCAACTGTGAGTACACTTAAACCACACAAACTCAAGTATTTTATGGCTGCCCTGTAAATCAGCTCTCAGATCCCTACACTTCCCTTCAGGAAGTCAAACTTATCTTCAGGACTTGTTCCAAGTACAGAGTATGTGTATGGGTACTTACAATTGACTTAAAGCATTCATCTTCTTTTTTCTGAAAACCTATCTAGAACTGTAGCAGTGGAAGAAAATGCATTAAAAACCATCTCTATCACTTCAATTATGACCTCTTCCTGTATCTAATAATGAAAGCTGAGCCACCTCATTTACTTTAGAAGACGGGAATAGACGCATGATAACTGTTCCAGAGTGAGTTGCTTTTTCAAATGCCAACAGGCATAGTAGTAACTAGTAGTAACTAGTGCCTGATGCTCCCCAGTGCTACATCTCGTAGCAGAGGATGACTTCGGAACAAAGATAGGTTTTGTTTGTTTGGAGTTTTGTTTTGGGGTTTTTTTGTTTGGTTTGGGGTTTTGTTTGTTCTGTTGTTTTGGGGGTTTTTTAAATAGAATCATCACATCAAAATAATATTTGCGCTTAGTAGTCAATAACAATGTTCCCAACACAGGAGGAGCTTTATCTTTTCCTGTATAATCAACAGCCAACTGATCATTTAGATCTACATACACTACCAACAGTTTATAATACCACAGTAGATCTTGCTGACAAGAAAATAAATCTATAACCTAGACTTCTGCAGAATATGTAGGTTTCTCAAAGGTAGAAGGCATGCCAGATTTGCTTCAGAAAAAAAGGGCAAAACCCAGCCGTGGTTTGCTTTAATTTGTTTGGCATAGTTTGGTTTTCCCTAAAAAAGGAAAAGCTGACAGGGGAGGTAGGAGAGGAGAAGAAAAGAAAAAATAAAAAACACCATATCTGTGAATTGATGCTGTGGTGGTCCTGGGAGAACACTCTCTCTTAAGGGGAAGCCAATACCCGAATGAGTTAAGTAATAAACAGTCCAGATTAATCCAATATTTAATATGGAATTAACTTTACAATGAAGATGCTGTGTGCAGTTTAACCTACCACATGTCATATTTCCATTCCTTACTAATACGGAAACAGAGTTTGTTGCACAAATCCTTACATCAGGGGTACTGCAGGTTTCACACATTACACCAGCTCTTAGTCCCATTTCTGATCCTGACTCTGCATGGCATTATCCATACCAATTCAGAATATTCTGTGTGTGTGATAGGAGTGCCATAGTGCACTATGTGACTTTCACAGCATCCATTCTACCAACAGGCTCGTCCTGAGCCTCAGCAACTGGAGGCTGCACTGCACATCTGCCCTGCAGATACCTGAGACAAGATAGATAACAAACATGGGAAGACCTCCTGCTAGCAGTGTCAGATGTGGAGGTCTCCACTCACACAGGAAAACACTTCGCACTGGTTTCCTGGACCCAAGTGTATGCCATTACCACTTGTTCTGTAGCAGAAGGAAGACTATGGGAAAGCCACACAGCATAACATGCTAGTCAATACAGACCATGCAAGGCCTTCATTACCTATTCAAGTTCCTCAGCACGTAAATAGCGAATTAATTGCTAATAATTTCTCATCTACTTCTAAAAAGTACTGTCAGGAAAGTTTTCTAGTAAAGGCTGTTCAAGAAACTAAATCAGTGAGTAGTAAAATATCTTGGATCAGCAATGAACCAAAAAGGAGCCAATTAATCAGTACAGCGAAAGATCAGCTGTAAGGTTTGAGGTACATTGGCTTATTTTAAAGTATATTTGCCTGCAAGTGGATGTCCAGAATCATATTTGCTGAACACTGTCTCTTGCCACTCTGAAAACTCAGTTGCAGAAGCTGCATACCCTACAGTTTGGTAGCCCAGCATGAAAAAAGTGAAGCCCAGAAAGAAGCCTGCTGCTAATCAAGCAGACTTGAAATCACTAAAACGAATTTTAATCTCTAGTCACTAACCTGTTTATTCTTTAGCTATTTAAAACACAAGAAAAGAGAGCTTTGATCCAGCTCCAAGAAAAATATTGTTGTTTACGTACGGTGTTCAACATGTTCAGCCCTGATCTGGAATTATTTCAGAGATTGGCTGCATATTTCACAACTCTTGCTATTAACACTCAAGACTCTTCTGGCTCAGAAATGCTGGACTGACTTTCTTGCAGGTAAACATTCATTTACCTGTAAGGAAAACAAACTTTGACAGCTGCTGCCATATCTTCTGAAAAGACTTTTAATAATAACCTCTCCAGAGGCTAAAGAGTGTCAAGACACGACTGGTACCAATGACTTCTAGAAGGTATTTGAGTACCACAGATAAAAGAAAGTGGACTAGGCTTGGTAACTGTTATTTGGAAAGCTGTATTGAGACAAGAGTCAGGTTGGGTTTTTCCTTCCTTTTAATTCTATGAAACACTCAATTCAATATGATGGAAACAGATACTTCATTTAAAAACACAGCTGGAAGGTTGTTAAGTATTTCACTGTATGGTTGGTGCCTTGGTGTGGCAGCCTTGAACGCACCTTCACATTGTACAAGAACCAGCGGAAGGCTTGACACCTGTCTATTATCAGCAGCTGTTGGCATTTAGTAGAAACACAAAACATTTGGTGGATGGGGAACAAAATGAAGGACTGCAAGAGAAAGCCATTCCCTTATATATCTGAACTAAATCAAAGCAGATTTCACACACTGTTCACTGAAGCAGGAGTAGTGCTTTCCAAAGATTTGGGGAAAACGCAGCTCTTACCTGCACCAGACGACAGATTCTGGTACATCCATGGTCTCAGAAATGAGGGTGCCCCTCTGGGTAGGGCCTTGCACATTTTCAGGACCTGCCATGCAGTTTCCAGAGCAAAACTGAAATTTGCCCTCTTGGATCAGGAGACATCAGGCTCTGTTTCCTCCCTCACCACACACACAAATCCTGGCAGCTGTACAGCTGTAAGACCAGCTTGCACTGGGGCGACTCCTCTGCAGAAACAGATCTTTCTTTTTCCCCAGGAACTCTGCCCCTTTCCTCTCCACAGTCCTTAAACACCAGTCTTAAAGCTAAAGAATTGCTCTGTGCCTACAGCCAACTGATGGAAAGCCTAGAAAAATATTTTTAAACTCCCCATCTGAGCACAGGAGATGCATGATGGGTTGACCACTATTCTTTACTTTTTACAGTTTGCTTATAGCAGGAAGGAGTTCACAAGATTTAGCCAGACAAAACAAACAAACCAGAAAAAATACACACACTATTTTCCACCTCTTTAATCACATCTAGTGCTGTACTTTTTAAGTTCTTAGGTGGAGAACCCTTCCTGTTTCTCTGTCTTTCTAAAGTTATATATCAACCATCTTTGGAGATGTACAATTACACAGCATTTCACGTACTCACTTTGACACTGAAATGCATCATAAAGCACATTACAACTATCCTGTATCCCAAACATACCTTGCCACCACCTATCCTGACAGCCATAGACAACAGCTAAGAAGAGATTACGATTTAGGTCAGACTACTTTAGAAGTATTTTATTTACATTTAGTTAACACTATCATACAATTAAAATTTTAGATAAAACACATTTGGCTAATATTCAATACCTTCAGTTAATGCATCCTCTTGCCATCCCAGAACATACATTTCAAGCTCATTGAGCTCATAAACTCAATATTCCTGACACAAATGAAGAGTACAGACACAGAAGAGAATAAGGCAAACTTAAAAGTTTGTACTTAAAAACAGAAATAAATAAATCAAAGGCACAAACCCCAAATGGTAAAAGCCACTTTAAAAAAAATCATAGAACCACAGAATGGTTGGGTTGTAAGGGACTTTAAAGACCGTCTCATTCCAGCCCTCCTGCCATGGGCTGGAACACCTTCTACTACACCGAGTTGCTCAGAGCCCCATCCAACCTGGCTTTGAACAACCCCAAGGACGGGGCATCCACAACTTCCCTGGGCAACCTCCAGTGCCTTACTAACCTCAAAATAAAGATTTTTTCCCCAATATCTAGTTTAACCTACGTTGAAAGCCATTACCCCTTGTCCTGTCACTATGTGCCCTTGTAAATAAGACTCTTCCCATCTTTCTTGTAGATGCCCTTCGGGTACTGGGTCGCCCCTAAGCCTTCTCTTTTCTGGACTGAACAATCCCAACTCTCTCAGCCGGAGACCCCAGAGGTGGATGCATCACTCCAGGTGGGGTCTCACCAGAGCAGAGCAGCAGAATCCCCTCCCTTGCCCTGCTGTCCACTCTGATGCAGCCCAGGACACATTTGGCTTTCTGGGCTGGGAGTGCACATTGCTGGGTCATGTCCAGCCTCTCATCCACCAGCACCCCCAAGTCCTTCTCCCCAGGACTGCTCTGATCTGTTCATCCCCAGCCTGTGTTGACATCGGGGGTTCCCTCAACCCAGGTGCAGCACCTTGCACTTGGTCTTGCTAAACCACGTGAAATTCCCATGGGCCAACTCCTTGAGCTTGTCCAGATCCCTCTGGATGGCATTCCATCCTTCAGGAATCAACTGCACCACTCAGCTTGGTGTCACCTGCAAACTTGCTGGGGGTGCACTTGATTCCTTTGTGTATATCATCTATTCCTTCTAAACACTTGCTCAGGCAAGAACCTGTGCACACTGCCTTGGTAAGGAGACACTGATGCCCTCTTCCCCAGTGTCTGTGCCAGTGAACCACTTAAGGTTTTAAGAAAAGCTGCTGAATTTGTGGATTTGACTTTTCAGTTATTTCATAAGAAGATGGAGGTCAACAAGAATTTAAACAACATAATTAAAAAAAAAAAAAAAAGGCCATGCTGACCTCTTATACTTCTCCAGCCAAACACAGGATGTCTGTTAGATTAGCCAAGGGGCATGCTGCTTGTTAAGTACCCAGTGTTTTAACACAACATGCTTTCATTCTGCTATAAACACTTAATAGTGAGTGCACATCACAAGACACAGTGGAAGAGCTCCCCTACAGGGCTGATTGCTCACCATTCAAAAGCTTACAAGCCACTTGAATTAACTGCTAAATAAATCTCTATACCTACCCCTTTTCTCCTCCCACAGCCCTGTAACCTCCAGTGGCTGGCAGTAATCCAAGCCAGAGCTTGAATTACTGCAGAGCCCAAGAACCTCTTCAGTTCATACCCATTCACTCTCTTCCCACCCTTCCCTCACCCCAACTTACAGCTGGTCTTTTTGACTGAGAATAGGAAATGTTGTTAATAAATGGATAGCTTTCTGCTTCTCCAGGCAAGAAAGGGAAAGAGGGGGAGTATCTAGAACTGGAAAGCAATAAACACAAAGTGTATTTGGAAAACCACAGTTGGTGAAAAACACTCACCCTCTTTGTACTTCAGCTACCAGGCGTTCTCTGAATTTCAGTTAAAACTTAAAGGGATCAGCATAGAGTGATGCAAGAAGATGGAGAGCATTTTTGCAAAGTAAATGGCATTTAACAGATCAAAATCATACTGCAGATTGAAGCTATGTAACATCTCTCCCTTGCACTGCATCAGGGTCTTTGGAGTCCCATCGCTTTTTGTACAGTTAGTCACAGTGCATAAAATAAAGTAGGTACTTAAGTACTTCCAGGATTGAAGGCTAAAATTTCAAAATTATTATGTCATTATCTCAGGCTTTCTCAGATCTTTCTGTAGCCTTCCTTCTGCATTTACACTAATCTTTGGTACCTTTACCTAAGGCATGCCTAGTAGAAATGGAGGCCAAGCCACAGTACAACTTGTAGAGGAACCCAGAGGAAAGAAAATCTTCCAGGTGTGTCACTGAGTTTCCAGATGCTTTGCTGGGAAACTGCAGTGTGTAAAAAGACAGGAAAAGCATCAAGGAATATCTCAAGTCTTAGCTTCAACTGTCCCCAGACAGGTGTTATCAGCAACAATTTAAAGAATAATATAGCAGTCAAACAGACAAAACATGGGAATTCAAGTCTAAAAGGTATCACTTGCTAAGCAGCTCTCATGGATGGATTCCTCAACAAGCATGTTCTTTGGGTACAGTTTGTCATTATCACATACTCCGCATTTATTTTAAATCCTTCTCACTCCCTACTTGCCCAGCATGCACAAAATTTAAAAACTTCAGCAATCATTTCTTTGCTAACTGTTTCATATTCACAAAAAAGGAGTTAAAACACAGCATTAGAAGTACCATGAAAAAAATGTTACACCAGAAACACAGCCCAGCTAGAAATTCTACTCTAATCAACTAACTGTATTTTGCTGAGGAAGATGCAAAACACTTCAAATTCAGTCTGACATGCAATATATCAGAAACCACTTTCCCCTTCCTCCACTGACCAGCCTGTCCTAAAAAATGAGGACCAACGTCACAGCTGATTTGAGAGCATTTGCATCCTGCCTACTGCAGCCACAGTAACAGCTTCTCTTATAGGAGAAATTAATATAAAAATAAATAAAGGAGAAATATCTTCAGAGATTGTTTCAGTATTGTATCTTTACAACATGTTCTGTAAGTTATCTGCTGCAAGCTCGGTGTAATTTTCCTCTCATTTTTGTTGCCTTTGTGGTTCAATGGTTAGGAAGAGATTGGCCCAAGACGTAGCTTTTGATGCTCGGATACATTCAACAAAGCACTGAGGACCCAGGGCAAGGCAAGTACTAGGAATGCAAATACAAATCAACAGCTGGATACAGTTCTACTCTGTTCTTCCAGTTTTTCCCACAAAACCACAAACACTGTGAGATACCCTGTTTCTGGAAGTCCCCTCACCAAATCATCTGCAGACAATTAATACATCGCTGAAATTTTATTTGTATCCAAATTACAATAGAAGCAAGCTTGGTATGTCCCAATACAAACACAGGCAAGGTTTAACGCCCCTGCAACACGTGAAATCCCCTATCATTGCCTGTATTTCCCAGCAACTGAGGGCATTCAAATTCAAAACACTGGTTAGCTTCCACTTTTTGCAATCAGCAGTAATTAAGAGATTAATATGACATAGTTAATAAAGCTGTAAACAGAAGCTCAGTTCTTGCCTGTGAATGCTGATTTAGAACATGAAGAATAACTCTAGTAGCACAAAAATAATTGTTTTATCAAAAGCCAGGCCACATTTTGCCTCTACCTATAGCATGGGCCGAATCTTACTATGTCCTCAGCTAATTTGGATTTAGCCACACATTACCAGCATGCTGGCAAGCAGCCAGACGAGACCATCAGCAGATGGCAGAATTGGCTACAATCTATTTTGTAGTTAGACCACACGGCCGTGTCTGCATCGAGTGGGGAAATAAGACTTTCAAAAGGGGAGGAAAAAAATAAATTGGATTCAGGAGGCTCTGTAGATTATTGCTCTCCCCCTCTCCCTCCCTCCCAAAAGGAACAAATGAGAAAGATAAAACACACATGTGCTACAGAGAAACATCTTGAATGGAAAGCTAAGCTGTAACCTAATAGTATTCTCTAATGAGTGTGTTCCTGATTTCCACACAAATGCTGTAGATATATTCTTGGTCAGTCAGATGATGCAGGTGTCTAGGGGGATTACACAGCACGATACCCACCCAGCACATAAAGGTCACAATTAACAGACTCTAACCCACAGCACAGCTACAGTGTCAACTTTGGTTCAAGTTTCAGAAAGATCCTACAACAATCTTTGAGGTGGCTGTATCAGCTGTCAGAAAACAGGTACTTCTAAATAACATCTCTCCATAGAAAATCCTTATTCCTATTCTAGAACCAAGAGATACAAACCACCATCATCAGTTGTATCATGGTTTAGAGAAATCAGTTAAAGTCAGAGGCAGGTGTGCTACACACTTGTTCAAGTGCTCAGCTAAAGATCATGCCTTCCTTGGGCAGCTTGCAATTCCTGTGAAACAAGACAGGTAATATTTCATTCCACCATTTTTTCAGTTTTTCACAGATGGAGGAAATGAGGCTCAGCATCACTGCAGCTTTCTCAGCTTAACAGCCTGTCAGAGAAGGTTTTACTACTAAATCTCAGTGGCATAGCTCATCACGAAGCCCTGCCCAAAACAAATTCAAAGAGTCTAGAGGACAGAGACCAAGTCCACAGATGGAACGAAAACCCACGAGTAGTTCCAGCATGCCAAAAGCTACAGTACATGTAACAGTGAGTAAATCTCCTCTCTCAAGAAAAAGAGAAAATGGGAAGATTGGAGGCATCTGGGAGTGGGGAGAAGATATTGTTAGCAATGTTACCACTGGCTTTCCTTAAAACCTTTCCCAAAAGCTTTAGACATGATTGTCTGAGTTGATGTTTTTCAGATGAGGTAACAAAATCTTGCTAAGCTAGGGATCATAAACAGCCTACAACCAGCCAGTTAATTTATACCATTATTTGCAGTTTTAAGCTTAATCAGCACCATGTGTCCCCACAAGATGACTGAGTAGCACTGCACAAGGTTAGACCATCTGGAGCTGGGATTTTACTTTCTTTTGATTCTTAACTGTTACCACTAATTCTGGAGTGCCCACTTGTCTCCCTGAGCTTTAGTCCCTCCTGCCAGATCAAGATCCTATGTATAGATATAAATGCTGACACAGAGAACATTTTTGCCTCCCACCTCCACAATAACTCACAAGCACATAATTTCTCAAACACTTCCATGCCTTATAGAATTCCTTTCTTTGCCTTCTTGAGTTTACACTTCCCCCCCTCCCCAACCCCCCCCATCTCTTCTAACGATTTAGGGAAACAAATGTCAGACCAAGATACTTCATGTCATGTCTTCCAATGACAGTCCATGTTGACCAGATGACCCTTACTAAGATTACATAAGCAGAATTCAGCACGACCACGTCTATTTCCATTCCCCAAAAGAAGATCCAGTGCCTAAGAATGCCAAGTTTTTTTCCCTACTCAGTATAAGAGCTCCAATAAAGACAAGTGTGCACGTGCTGCTCATGCGCCTTGCTCGCTCCTGCGAGCATTCGCTGTCGGTCATCACCACAACTTCTAGAGTGAGCGAGTTTAGAAACAACAAATGGCGTATTCTGGAGCAGGACTTGATACTTCAAAATATCCTCCTTAGTCTAAAAACTAAAGACAATTACACTAAAAATATAAGGGGCCCAATAACAAAGAGCTGTGATAAATCAATTTTCCTGCCTGCAGTACAATCTGGATTTAGCTACTTAGTACATCTTAATAAACAAGATACTCATTCAAAGCATAATAAATGAAATGCTTTGCCTTGAGGGACAGTTTTACTTAATAGTTTGGTGTTACAATGACAGAACATGTGATCTGTCAGTATGAACATCTTTTGTTCTCTGGAACGTTTCAAAAATGGGTGGTCTGTCTGCTTCACAGTCGATCATGCTTAAGACACATAGCACCCTTCACACTCACAGCAATATGCTTAACATAGGAAAAGCATTTTGCTTTGATAAGGAAATCAAACAGAAATCACAAAACAAATTTTAAAAAGTGCTTCTGTGGAAAGTGATTCCCTAGTTTCCAAAGTCTGTGATGTACTTTATACCAAGTCACAGAAAACCCAAACACAGAAAAAGCTGTTTGGGAACATGATTTAAACAGTTAAAAAAAAAAAAAAAACAAACCACAAACAAACAAAAAAAACCCCAAAGACCACAGAAGCACAAAATAATAAGCAGCTGAAAGACAGTTGGTACTCCTTCTCAGCATTAGAAAGTTTGATAAAATAATGAACTTCAGAGCAACGTTAGAAGCTGCCATCCCTTATTTGCCATACACTTAACAAGCACAGACATGGAAACAACTAAGGAAGCTCAGTTTCTCTGTGCTCAAGTAGTCGTGTGTCTACAAGTATCTGCAACACAAATATCAAAGAATGGACAATAAGCATGAAGCCAATCCTGCTGGCAAATGCAGAACAACTGGAAAATGAAAATTACTGCATCTTCATTTATCTGTCTCCACACATATGCATTTTCTAAGTATGTATTTCATTTATACGCCATATGAAATGTTACAAGGGTAGATTTAAAATAATTCTATGAACCTTGAATAAATTCCTCTCCATGGACACCACCATTAGAGATACTGGCATCTGATCCCATACACAGCTCATGTACGTAAATAATTCCCTATCAAGGCCAGTTGCAATGCTGATGTTTATTATGATTATTTAATCCTTACCCCCAAAATACACACATGTTGACAGACAGTGGAAGAAGAAATAATTTTCTTCCCTCTTTCTGACAGGCCATACACCAATCTGCCACCTTCCAGGTTATCAGCCAAGCACAGAAACAGCTGTATCTGATCACAGTAATGGTCCATGTAGTGCTTCTATACCAATTCATTTAGGGGCTTGTTTGTCCCTGATGCATGAGAGTTTCTCTCCTTCTAGATATTTAATCTGATTTTGAGTAACATAAACCCTTCTGGGCTCAAGTTTCCTTCAGACTCTAGTCACCCAAGTTTGTCGATTATATCAAAATTAGTGATCACATTTGTAACCCCCTTTGCAACAAATGCCTCTAAGTTGCCAGACTAAGCATAAAAGGCATTTCAGATTGAAGTGATTCTGCAACAATGAGTATGAATAGGGAGGGGGGTGAAGTGGTGAGGGAGTTTGTGATCCCACAGGAAGTAACTCAGAAGAGAAAAATGAAAAGCTGCTCTTTTTTATAGGAGAGTAGCATTAAAAGATCCAACAGCAAAATGTTCTTCTGGGGATGAAAGTCAAGATATAAAACAGCAGCTCAATAAGGCTTCATCGAGAGCTCTTTCATGATTGTAAAAGTCAAAAAAGGAGAGGTACAAAGATACATTGATACAGGTGAGTATAAAGACACATACAAGCAGGAGAGATGCAAAAGTCAGAAAGGCTAAGGCACGGGCACACTATGAGTCACAACTGCCAAGGGAAATAAAAAGTTATAATAAGGAAGTTAGATTAATAACTAGAAGTGGATGGATGCAGAATAGACAAATCCATTACTGTAGGAAAGTCTTCCACTAACCAACAGAGAATGTGAAGAAATACCTGATGGCACAGCTCAGACAATTACTTTTACCTTGGGCTTCACATTATTTTTAATAAGAATTAAGAACTAGGATTTTAAAACAGGGAAAAAATAGAAAAAAGATAAATTAATATAAGTAGGTACAGACTATATATTCAGGCTGGCACGGTTCAATGAAATGTACCAAAAACACTTAAAGAATAAACTACTTTTTGAGAATTCGTACAGAACAGATGGAACCCCAAAAGGGAAAACTGAATTACTAGCAGTAGAAAGGGAGCAATTAAAAGGCATGGTCAGTATAGCCTTGATATCCACAGCAATGCTGAAGTGAAAGAAGAAAACTTAACTTAGAATCATGTAGGGAATAACAATAGTCAACAAAAGCAAATACTGTCAAATCAATATATGACTTAAATTATGGCAGAAAAGGATTAGATGTACAACTTAACTGCCTGAATGTAATTGAGTTAGGCCACATATTTCATTCGTGGACTACGGAAATATGGTTTATATCAAATTACAGCTAAAGAAGCACACAGCTGGCTGAAAAAAACCAAAACACATTTTTGATCAATAGTTCTTGGTAATTCATTATCAAGCTAGGAAAGCATGAAGCATAGCAAGGTTTTACTCACAGTCCAGTACTACATGATAGTATGAAGAAAGACTGTCCTCACTTGCAGGTTTAGTGGAACTTATCAGTCCAGGAAAAGCATTACAGGCATCTTAAAGGCCAGGGCTAACATGCAACACCATTTCTCTGTTTCCAAATAAAGACATTTCATTATTTCTCCAAGTAAAAGTGATTGATCCAGTAAACAGAAAAAGCAAGCCTTCAGATTCAAGAAGAGTTACAAGTGTTTGAGCAGTAGTCTAGCAGCATTTCAAGAAGAAAGAGTCTGACACTTTCTAGCACTCTCATCGTGCTGTTTTGATGTTGCTCTTCAAGCTGCTGTCTGAGAAGCACAATGTTTGATAGGCTCAGGTTTGGAAATCATTCTGCCAGGCAATGGCAACAATAACCTTATTTAAGTTCTGAGTCACAGTTTATTATAAAAGCTTGAGTATATAGTTTCAGAAAGTTAATAATAGCTGATCCTTGTATTGATAACTAGATTGACAGCCTAGACCCAAACACATGTTGAGAGAGCTGCTATGAGGCAGAACAGAAATTCTCAGACATAAATAGTTCCATCACATTTTTGAAACCACGAGGGTTTCAAGTCTCCGGAGGCACCTAGACGTTAAGTGTCATGATGTGGTTTAAACTGGCATCAAAACAGCTCTGAAGGGCACATAAACGTATGCCTGCAAAACCATGTTTCATGTGCTCATTTTCACACGAACAATAGTGACCTGAGGCAAAGAGGATTACCACCCAGAGATTAATGACCACTTGGAGTTGACATCACAAAGCTTCATTTCAAGCATCATCTATGTCTAGGTAACAGCTAGCACCCCAGAAATGTCTCACTTCTCAGCCACAAACAGAAACTGTGAGCACCCCTGTACCTCACAAAACATGTCACTGGCTAGAGGGGGTGAGGGAGAATAAAAGGACGGGTTTGGGAAACAAGGTGGTTGCTGTGACACCCAGAGCTCAGTATTGCAAGCTGGCAAGCCAGCTGCTACCAGACAAAAAATCCCAGAATGAAATTCAGCTTCTAGAAAGCTTTTGTCAGGATTTCTTTCCTACTACTTTGTCCGCCACATCAGTTACTGCTCCTGAATGAAAACAGCAGGGACAAGACCATCAGCTTCTTTCAGATAAAACAGTAATTGAGCACAAGAATTTTGCCTCCCTAAGCAAGATCTGCACATCTTTCTTCCCTCAAGTATCTGCTTAAACTGTTACCTCCCCTCCCTCAGTTGTGGAGGGTGAAACATCTGAAGGTCAGGTTCGCCTTCAAGCATGTAATCAAATCCCTTTTTCAAGGTCCCATGCCTCCCTTGGGGCAGCAAATCAGAGGAACAGGCAGGAAAACACACTCTGCATGTAACCTCATGGTTATAAGAAAAACAGGTAACACTGCATCAATAACTAAGGAGAAAATGAATTTACAAACTATCAACTCCACTCTACAGATTTAGACTCCTGAAGGCTTGTGATTCAAGATTTTAGAAAAGGGACGCATTACCTCATGATAGTAATCCCAAGCCTTCACAGAACCTGCAGACTGAGAAAAACCGCACACAAAACCTCAACAGTTTATAAAATACGGGAAAAAAATTATTGTATAGGAAAAAAGTGTGACACAAGCTTTTGGAAATTTAACTCTTCTGTACTGCTCCAATAGAGTATCTGCACGCCACGGATGACACAGCAGATGTCTTATCACTCATCCTACAACTTCCTCAGTTCTTGGGACCAGTCTGGTTTTGGAAAGGCAGATGTTGATGGGGCCTCTATCCAGGGCTGGTTTTTTGTTTTCAGATGCTGTATCTCCTACTCAGTGCCAACCTTTTTAAACTTTATATTTTTTCATGTTGCAATAGTTACAGGCTCTATAATCAGCACACTAATACCAGTAAACAAGCAGTCAATTTTTCTCCCGAACACAACTGTACAGCAGGATTATCTGGGAGAAAATCTTATTTGTCAGAAGTGTATGTGTGAGATAGTACAAAGACTAAGAACAATATATTCCTCTGAATCCCAAGTCCCTTATTCAACTTCCTACTTCACTACAAATTCACACCATTACTGGGACTGGCTTAATTTACAAACTTGAGCCCCTGAGGAACTGTTTTAAACACTACACACAGAGACACAAAAAAAGTAATCCATGTACCACAGAACGAGTAGTACATACCTGCCCAAATGGAACTTAATTCTTCCATATTTATGATTCATCTCACATTCACATCCAGCCACAAGCACAGCTGAAATTATCTTGCATATAAGATGTTTCTACCTTTAACAGTACTTTAACAATACTTTTCAAGTTTGGCAAGAAGACATTACATACTACGACTAAATGTTATTCTTGGAAACAGAAAAACTAAACTTTTCTGTACGAAGGCATAGACTCATGTTTTACACATCAGTTATGTGTAAAAACAGTTAACTTCTATGTGACACAAGCCATTCTGGCCCTGCAAACCTCCTGAGGATACTCATAATTAAGATTTTGGGGGCAAAAAAGGCGGAGGCAAGAGCAGGGCATTTAAGGGAAGCATAGGTATCCCTATTTAGGAGTCCAAACTAAATTGAAAGGCTTCAACCCATTTCTCACTAAGGTAAGTGCATCACAGAGGTTCCTTGTGCACAAGACTATTGTATTCTCCTGAAAGTACAACAACTGCATGCTTACTATGTATAGCCTTTAATGGCTATTAATAAAAACAATCCAAGGCTTGCTTGATGGACAGATATTTAATGCTGTGAATGTTAGCATCTGGCTCTCATTCTCTTCTCAAAAACTGATCAAGACAGACTTTTACAAAAGAAAACTGAGTAAGAATAATACCGTGAACTTGAGGGGGAAAAAAAGAAGTACTATGGTTTGTATTTTGTTTTGGGGGGGTTCTCTGAATTTTCTGGGGTTTGCTTTTTTTTTTTAATAAAGGATTAATCCCCTTGCTCTCTTGTCCATGTACACCTAAGGTGTCATCTTCCAGACATCACAGCAGGTCCTAGCCCACCCATAGCTTCAGGGATTAATTAGATATTCCCTGTGTCTGAAAGAGACCATAATTTCTTACCCAGTGATTACTATTTGCAGGCCTCTTTGATTACAGGCCTCTTTAATAGCATTTTCTTCAAAACTGACCGAACCAGCCAAAGTATTTCCAGTGTTGCTACCTGCAAAGTTGAAAGAAATCCTTCATTTTTACTGTTACTGCAGCCTTCTGAAAAAGATGAAGGAAACTATAATTAAATGAATAAGTTCAGTGTTTGATTAACTAATCCCTGTAATCAGACTTGCAAGCTTTTTGTGCTTCACTCCATTCTTTCCACCAGTTCAGCCCCCTACAAGAGCAGCATTTTTTTCTCCTTTAAGATCTACTTGCTCTTGAGATCATGCTAAAGGGAGAAGGTAAGGGACAAGAGCTGTTAAAGTCACTGTTGGGACACTTCCCTAATGAGAAAATCATCAACAAATTTATTCATACATTCACAAGCAAAAAAAAAAAATCACAATCTCTTATCATCAGCTTCAAAGATGCAACAACTACATTGAACACTTTTATTCTGAGCAGCGCATTTCTGAACCCAGTACTTCTGCTCCTCCTAAGTCAGCCCAAAGGCAAAGCTAGCAGCAGCAAATGAAGAGTGAAAAGAAGGTGGGGGGAGAGATGTACCTTCCATTCTTAATTGCACTGGGTAGCATCTGTGGAAACATTCCTGTAATTTATCAGATAAGCAAGAAATTCAACTGTCTACTAGACTGTGCTGTTCACAAGAGCTGCACAGTGACACATTTGTGTATCACTGAAGGAAGTGAGAAAGACTGTATTCAGTTCTTTTTCCTCAGCCTCTACTACCCTCCGTGTGAATTCCACAGCAAATAAGGTATCCGTTCCTGCACAGGTCAGGGAATGAGAAGATTAATTTCAGAGCATTTCTCTCTGAAAAAGTATCTTTGAATATAATCACTTATTTGATTAAGCAAATAGTTGGATTATTTCATATACTACTCCTTATGGTAATATTTAGACATGTATGTTTCATACAAATATACACAATTTTAGTTACCAAGAGACGAAAATCTGAAGAAGAAAATCTGAAGAAGGCTCAGCAACCAAGACAGGTCCTTGTCAGAAGTTTCCTGCATTCTTTCACTATAGACAGTAATATCAAGTCTGTGGATGAAGTTCCACTAGCCCTAGGTAGGTATTTGTTAGCATTAGAATTTCACAATAGAAAATTAATTGTTTAATTGAAATATTTCTTCCTCCTCTCCTGCAGCGAGACAAAACATTCTACAACACTTAACACCACCTGCAGGAAACTGGCAGTAATACCTCCCCAGGTACAGCAGCAACTGATGGAAGGGAGGCCAAACCAAACTAGAAATTGCTCAATCACATGCATTTCTATTAAACCTGTCACAACTGGGGAGAAAGTCAACCCAAAACAGTAAGTTTGCCTCAGCATTTCCTCTATCCCAAAACACAGAGCATTGACAAACAAAGCAAAAAGGAATGGAATTGTTCATTTCCCCCCTCATTTTCCTGCAATAGACTTTATTTCATCAAACCTACAGTATTTGAAAATATTTATGGGAAGAAATGATGCACATAAAAGCCTCCTCTATTGCTCTATTGGAGAAGAACTGCTTTTCCTAGTGTTTTGATCCCAGATGACTACTAGAGCTTCAACCTAAAATAAACTTGCTAAAGCAATGCTACAAAAGCAGCATTACACATAACCTAGCACAGTAATTCGTGTTCCTCAGACTGGATTCAGCATCTCTGGAACATGGGAGTAAAGCATGCATTAATCACAGAATAGGATCACAGCATCCCTCAGACTGAAAGCAACCTCAAGAAGCCTCAGACCCCATTTCCTTCCCAGAACAGGGCCAGCTGATAGGAACACACTCAGGTGAGCTGATTTCAGTATCACTGAGGAATTCTCATACTACTTTGGACCAAGGCCACTAAGGATAGTACATCCACAACTTCACTGCAAGGAAGACAGAAGGGCAGAAAGAGCAGGAGGACTGCTGATGAGCCCTAGGACCCAAAATCAGGACACATGAAGAACCATCAGCACTTACCCCTCCACCTAACCCTGAAAGTAAACAGTAACATCATGTGGGGAGAAGTTGTTCATTATATGCAGGACACACAAGGAAATCTTTTATTCCTCAATAGATACATGGAAGCTACTTGTTCCTCCTGACTTTGCTTCATATGCAAGTTACCAGATCAAGAATTCCCACAACCACCTCATTGTACCTGTCACTACTACTTGCTTGTTCCTCCCTGGAGTAAAGCCAAACCACACCATAAATTGACATGACAATTTAGAATTTTTCTCTCTGCTTTGTTTCCTCCATTTTTTTACTGCACATTCATTATGCATTTTTTGTTAAATAGTCCTAATGATAGCACAATATAAAATTGCATATGCAAATCTTTGCTGAATCAGGACCAGAACAAATCCTACCATTTCACACTATTTAAAAAAACCATTTCCCTGTGACCAGCCTTACCACTTTAATATTTATTAGAATTATTCTTGATGCCTGCAGCTAGTCTTCCCAAAATGTAGAGAAACAGATGCATAATAAAAACTCGACTTATGCCCTGGATGAGACTAATCAATACGACTCTAAATTGTGTGTTTATTTCCACTTTTTTAAGGGAAACAGCAACTGAAAAGCAACAACTCGTATCTGGAGGATGGGTAATTATGGACAGCAAGTGTCATTTCAATATAAATAGGGGAAATAAATGTAAATTACACAACACTTAACTCTTACGAATTGGCTGTTAACTGAGACAATAGTCTACAAGATGTTATTTGGAGTATCTCATTAATAAAATTCAAAATTGTTTTCAGCAATTATGTGCAATCATTGTCATTTTATCACTGGCCAAAAGTAGTCTCTCACTGCATGCTTCAACATGTAATTGTATCACAGATTGCCAAGAAAACCATCCTGTCTACAGGGGAGATCTGGAGCTGGTACCACACAGACACAGAAGTGTCACACCCTAGCAAAAGTAAATGTTAGTTCAGAGAAGAGCCTGCTGCTAGAGAAGACCAGTACATGTTCTTAAAAGAACAAGAACAGCATTTTCAAACAGCGATGGGTCACTGCCCTAAACTAATTTTAGCTGCTCTAGAAATGCGTCTTTCAGGCCTTGTTTTGACTTAAGATGTTTTTTGTAGCTGGGTTTTCCTCTCATGATTAATCTTCTGGTGTGGTTTATAACATTAGGCATTGCACACTCATTTGTCAATTACCTTGGCAACCTGCTCTGCAGAAGGCAAGTAAGACACTGGTTCTGCAGCAGCACAAGTAGCCCCACCTCACTCGGTCCCTGTAATGGCATTTTTGGAGGGACATAAGCAACAAACAGCTCTCCTGCAGCCTTGCACAGCTCGTTACCCAATGAGACCAAGTACCATTTCTTTGATTACTATGGAGGCCGTGCCACAAGCAGCGCTTGTCTGCTTTTACCTGCAGGAAACAGAGCCAGAGCTCAGTCCGGGACACAGCAGTCTGGGAAGAGGCCAACACAGAACCTGCAGCTGAAAACACCCTATAGCACCTGGATGTTCCCTGTTCCTCTCCCCATACCCTGCATCCAAACCCAATGTTTTTTCCACACATCCTAGCTCTATGCTTCACGCTTCCAGGCAACCTGCATCGTAATTCCATCAGTTCATTCATCCTCCTTAAAGATTCCCATAGCTTATCCTTCCCCTTGACCTTACACACACCTTCACATCCTACCTTGTCCTTGTCTGTTCCTGGCACACATCAGCCTTACAGGCACAAAGTCAGTGACAGACCAATTATTTCTGTGATTTTAATACACTGTGATGTCAGAATCTCCTCAGTTGGAGCACAATTCCAGCCCTTTTTTTGCAGGGACTTATGCCCACTTAGGCAGAAATAGCAACAACAGAAATAAGCATAAACTCAAATGAGAGCAGCTGGCTACTTCACCGTCTCCTGCATACACATGGGACTCATGGGGGCTTGCCCACATCACTGACAGGAGCTATTCTCAAATGCCTGGGACATTTGTAGGCTACCGGAAACCTGTCAGAGTGGAAAGATGGAGGTAACTAGGCCTGGAAAATTTGGTGGACTTGTATTTGGGAGCTAAATTTGCCTACAATTTGTTTGTGTGTGTCTTGCTGTATCTTTCATTCTTTGCAATACAATTGTAAGCAAGGTCCTAGAACACTCAGAAAACATAACCAGAAAACTCACCTCCTGAGTCCAGCTTTCATCAGCAGTGAAACTTCCCAGCTTTTGCTAACCATTCCCTCCTCACAGATACAACTTGACACATCAAAGAATGTAGGGAGTCTTCCTCAACTGTCACTTGCTAATTTTCTGAGACAAAAATCTGTTCATATAAATATTAGCAGTAATGAAAATTTGTTTTTATAGGCATGAGTTTAAATGCTTTTAAAAGCCCCACACATTCAACAGGATTTCTTCAGACTACCAAAAGCAGAAAATATACATGTTTCTAAGAAAAAGGGTACAGCACTTTTATAAGAGAACTGAGAAAAGTTAAAGATAGAAATATAAACAACAAAATTAAAAGGAACGTACAAAATCGAGGGAGAGATTCACTTCTCCTGTCAGCAACCAATTAACTTAATGAAGTTAATAGAGCCATTCAAGTGAAGAAGGAAACATGACCAGCCTTCTCTTGCTAGTCCAAAAGCACCTAAGTCTTAGCTTACCAGTAGATCTATCTCCAGCTCTGCAATCAATGTTCCCACCAAAAGTCAACCAATGCCTTTCAGAAGGGGCAATTTTAGGCACCAGTTAGAACTGAAATCCAAGTCATCTGTGCTGTACCTCCCGAGGGGAGGGGGCAGACCAAAGTAGGAGCAGACAGAATAACTGCCTTACAAGGGGGATAATGACAGGTAGCTTGACAAGTACCATACTGACTTTACAAAATGTTTCACACACACAATTTATGCAATGCAGCTAATGACTCGATGGGGGTGGAAGGAGGCTGGGAAAGCAGAACACTGCTCATTCATTCTGATGTCATGTTGTTCATACATTACAGAAGCATCCGTCTGTGTTTTGACAACCTGTCAGTCCATCACTACCTAAAGCACACGACTTGCTGTAGGCAATTTGACCCTTTTCTTCCTTTCCTACGCCCTCTTGCTAATTCTGAAGAATACAGGCTCTCCAATAATAGCATTTGATGTTTTTAAGGGCAGGCCACAGTTTAGGATTATTTTGCATGCTGAGAAAGCCCACAGGCATTCCCAGTATTTTCTGTGTAATTGCAGCTAGCTCTGTCATGAGGAAGAATGGAAATTTTAATTTTGTTATTCAGATTTTTTCAGAGTCAGAACTAAAGTAAGAGTGGGTCTAGAACTTCACCCAAAAAGAAGCCTTCAGCAGCTTGGGATAATTAGGTTAACTTAGTGTGGACTTCGGCCTCGTTTCTTTACTTCTGCTTGTTCACATAGTTTTGGCGATAAAAATAAAATTGTTTTTCCAAATATAGATGTTCACAAATATAAGGTTCACATGCCTTATTTTTTCCACAAGTAGTGCTACCTGAGTAGATGGACGGATCAAGATACCCGGCTGTACCAAGTTCTTTGGCTGCCATTCAACGGCAGGGTTAGAAATGGGATGGGAGCCACTTGAATTAAAATAAGGAAAAAGTAAAGGGTAAGTGGCAACCTAGTACTTGAAAGGGGAGATAAAGTGATGGGCAATACGCTTTCTACCTTTACTTTCTGCACGTCAGGTATCTACAAGTCTGTACCCACAAGCACCCTCAAAAAACATTACCAAAAAAGAACCTGCTACAACAACATTTTGCATGGCTTCTTGTTTTTCAGTGTGGAAGTGAGGGGAGATCTTTTTTTTTTCTTCTTAAGCCGTCTTTAACTCATCTCACAAGCGTTTCCCCCTTGCTTTTGCCCTTCAATTCTCATCACCATCCTGCTGGAGGCAAGTCGATCCTTAGGGGCTGACCTTCCCGCTAGGATCAGCCCACCACTGAGGGGCTTGCTAGGTTGCAGTTCTACTGGTCAGGGAAGATTGGAAGTGGAGTACACATGCAATTTAATCAGCTACTCCTTTCAAATATCGAGAAAACAGCATTTGTTCAGTTTTACTCACATACAGCTGCATTTGAACTAGAAATGTAGCTCATCATTGCACCTGATTAGGCACTGTCTCAAATCAACAAACCCTTTTCAAATGCATACCTACCCTGATAGCAAATTGCTTCTGCCTTCTCCATGCCAAGTACCCTTACAGGAATTTAAGGCAGAATTTTTAAGTGCTTAGGGTCCCGAAAGGTGTTAATATTTAGTCCCTCACTCAACACCTGATTAGGGATTCACAGCAATTCAGGTCAAAACTCTCTTTTACCCCTTCCTGTAATTCCCCCCTACTACTGCTCACACGATAACAGCAGTAAAGCACTTAATGCTGTTTTACACACAGATGAAGCATTGAACGTGAAATAATCTTTTCAAAAGCACAGGCAAAGGCAACTCATCCCCGGCTCACGTGACCTCTCCTCCTAAGTATTTCTTTTATACCTATATCCACCAGACTAAATGCTGATATCCTCATCCAAGCAAAACTTACTTCAAAGCCGTAAGAATTTCTCCAGACGCTACTTGAGCAGCAAACTAGGTGTTAAGGTCAGCACAGTACTGGTTTCAGGCCAAAAAAAAAAGGCTCTATTTTATACACATTTGAAAGAAAACAACAGAAAATCCAGCCGGTCTGAGTATTAAAACCTGATGTGATTGCACAACAGCACTGATGACAGAATCTACTCAAGTTGAGAGTACCTTGTGCTCCCTGCTGCCTTGCACATTACACATTTTCACTAGGACCAGGCTGTGTCAAATTATGGAATAATAATTTCCACCCTTTTGCACTCATTTTGCTCTAGCCCAACTGGCCACAGAATTAAGAACCAAGCTGTGCCCAAATCTAGACAAAGTGTTCTTATTCACAAATCAAGGATTTCCTCACACAGTCATCCTACCACAGATTTTAAAAGACTGAAGAGACTCATGCTCCTATCACCACAGACTACAGAACTTAGCTGAAATGCCATGCACTGGTGCACACAAAAGTGAGAAGCAGGAGAGGGGGCTTGTGCATTGGCATCATAGGAGTAACACACACACACACCACGTACCTTCCTGACACACCAAATGACAAAACAGGTGCCAGAACACTTTGTTGCCTCTGAACACAGAGTACCAAGCTGACGCTCATATATGGACACAGATCAGCCCCCCAGTGCTTAATGGAAAGCTGATACATTAGAGCTAGCCCTCAGCCAGCAAAACTGGCAAAAACTGTGGAATGCTACAAGAGAAGCACACCACGCTAACTGTGCACGTTCTGGGCACCACAGCAACGCAGGAGGAAGATAAAAGTGCTTGCTGGCAGGTCAAGTTGGCACTTGCACTGGCAGCACAAGAACCACTTACCTACATCCAGGAATCATTACCAACCTTTACAGACACCCTGGCACAGAATTACCCTGCCAGTTCAATTGCTTGCAGGATAAGAGCTGTAGCCACAGACACTCACTACTGAAAAACAATCCCCAGAAAAGGGCTGTCACCACACAAGCACAAGGATTTCATTGTGTTTACAGTTTTAGCTAATCTGAAAGCAAGGTAATAACCTGTGAGAGCATTTCATGACTTTTTATTTCTCAGCCCAACAGCTTGTCCCCACCTGTGTCTACAGAGGAGAGCACTAAGCAAAGGGTAGGGTGAAAGATGCAAGACCTAGAATTACAAGCCATTTACCAAAGTTACCTCCTCTTGCCTTTGGGTAGAAACATCCTAGACATTATAGTGGTATCATGATCCAGGTGGTAAATAACCCTTGCAGGGTAAAACTTCCCTACAGTCATGAAAACCACTGCCTGGAAGAAACATTTTCTTTCTGTCCAGTGCTTTACTCGTTGAAAGTTCAGAGCCTTGGGGAAGTTTATATCCATGTCATTATATTTTATCCCTCATTTGCTTTTACAATAAAAACAGAATAAGCAGCTGTGTTTACAGTTTACAGCTTAGAATTAATTTTTTTATTACCATGTGAAATCATTCATGTTGACTTAATCATCAAATCCATTTATGCTATTACAATTGTGTTGATAAGTTAGAGTGATAATACAGTTTAACCACAGCACATCGAAGTTTTACAACTTTCACCTGAAGATTTCTGCAGAAAACTTAAACCAGATTAAGTTTCCTGTGGCCCTTATGTAATAGGTTCTTTGCTTGTGGTACTTCAGGCAGTGAAATTCAGGCATTGGAATTTGTAGAAAGTTCCATGGCGATTCTGTGAAACTCATTTCCATCCCATTGCCTCAGTCCTAAAATCCTTCTAGAGGTTTTCTTGCACACTCTGGAAACATAGGGAGACACCACATTCTAAGCTTGGCAACCCCTTTTTTGGGTCTACACAGCATTTAGAGGTGTTAGAAATCTTTCAGAACAGAAAACTGTCTGGGTGAGTAACTACTAGTGTAATGTGATTAAACAGTACCCCCATGTCACAAGCAAGAGAATAAATTCTCAGGGCAACACCCTCAGACATTCTACTTTGTTTAAGTGTCGTTGCTGTCATTACAGAGCAGAGAGCAGTCCTTTCTTTTGTGTACATAGTGCACACCATAGGACCCTGTTTTCCACAGATACTTAAGAGTTCAGCATAAGATGCAAATAATGAAATGAAACAGCCAACATCATGGAGTCTGCCCAAGACACATGAAAAGGTAAAAAAAAAAGCAGGAGACAACTCAACCAATACTAATGAAGCAAGAAAGAACATGACACTGTGCACAAACTTTCATAACAATTTCAATGAGCTGTATTTTTTCTTCCCCTAACCTGCCCTATTATGAATACGACAATCTCATGTAAGACACTAGATAACATTAAGTTTGCCCTTCAAAATATAACGTTGTTAAGGAGTCTGTCATTTTCCTTTAATTAATGCCCTTTTTCGTCTGACAGACAGCAAGTATACATAGCTCACACCAATGAATTTCAGCTTTCAATGTTGTGTAGGTGTCAGCAAATACTGATTTTTAATGGCAAACACAACCAAAAGGAGAAACATTATTGTAATCAGATGAGCTTAAAAGCTCAGTGGTGGCTACAGGTTAGGAGGCATGCAGTGGAAATCTGAATACATATGAGAAAGAAGATACCAATTTTGTCAATGATGCCAATTCAAAAGGAATATTTCAGAGAAGGTAGGCATAGGTTAATAACCCTGTGTGAATGTCATTCCAACACGTACACCCAGCACCAGGTCAAATGCTGGCATGGAAAGGCTTTAGTCCTCCCTCACCTGACACATTCTTCTACTGAAAACTTCTCATTTGCCCACTTCCACTCAGTGCCAAAATGGGGGTAAACAGCCACCAGCCCACAGAGGACTCAGTCACAACATCAACTTTCACTTGAACAGTCAAAGTGCAATTTGAAGTGCAACTGGTGACGTGGCAACAGCAGAAAGCAGCAGGGACTCTTTGCAAGAGTTAGTCTTGCTAATGCCACAAAACAATAGCAGGTATCATATAAATATTGTGTAGTGACTCTCAGATGCAGACTCAGGATGAAAAAATCATCACTTCATCAGAAGGCTTTCTGATTTAATTAATGTATAAAGATTCCAAGTAATAAAAAGAACTAATTGTAATCTGGATGCCTTTGAACTACTGCACCAGAAAAATTCAGTTGCAACTGAAGTACTCAATCAGCTCAAAAGCCAGAGGAAATTCTCCATTTGAGGTTGACAAATCCTCTAAAGTTTATGCAAAAAACTACTCATCCTGTTTTACGCCACTCAGCATTATTCTCTGCACCAAGTTTAGGAGACTTTACACAGACTTGTATCTTGTGCTGCATTCTATGCGATACTTCAGCCAACCTTGTGATTCAAATCCATCCACTACACACTGCTCAGAAGAAAAACAGAATGTGGCTGGGGAAAACTTATCTTGCCAGATAGAAGCAGAGCCGTGTTACTGACCTGCCAACTAGAAAGAGCTCTGATTTTAGCTGGCCCAAGAAACTCAACTTCTGCTCAAAGAAACTTGCTACTCAGATCTGTAGCTAAATAACATATATATGTTTATTTATTATGTTATAATACACAAAATATAGACACACACACACATATGTAGCTACCAAGTCCCAGTACATGGCAACCTGTTAGAGCACACAAAAACAGTAATAAACTCACCAACCTAATAAAATAAATAATTATGTCCCAACCTTTGACAGCCTGGGATACAACATTATGACTTCATTGTGGTTTGGTCTTGGCTTCCCTCCCCCTGCCAAATTTGTTTTTCTTTTTTTGAGAGGAGGTTCATGGATCTGACCAAGAACTTAGTTTATCAGAATACCATCTACATTAAAAAAAAAAAACCTGCCCTCCATGTCTTGGGAACTGGCTGGATAGATATATTTATTAATTTGTATTTTCATTTAATTTGCAAAAAATTATAAAACTCTGCAATTAGACAGAGCTAAACTGCAGATATTTAACAGGGAACAGTTGCTGTTCTTTTTTCAAAGTACCGCTCACACTGAAATGTGGGTCCATCTCTCCCCCTCTATATGCCTCTGATCCTTCTTGTTAGGAATATAGGCAATATCAGAGTGCTGAAGGATTATAAACAGATTTGGACAGTGCCACAGGCCATTCCACTGGAATTAATAATGCTTCCCTGCAAGGTATGTAGTTTGCAGGAGGCTGGGCTGCTTAGGAGACAGGCAAGTCTGTGGAGAGTTTTCCACACCTCCTATAACAGGCAACTGAGACGTTTCCAGGTTTTCAAAGAAGCATTCAAAGAAACACTGTTCCTAATACATACACAGAAAGCCCACTCATTAGTTGTGTTTATTAGTTATTCTTCAAATGGTTTGAAGTTCAAACTTGGATTAACTTTCATTACTGTGATTAGGTACTAGGAAACAACTCCACTCAAATTTGTCAGTATAGAAAAAAATTGCTCTGTTGCTTTAAGACTTGCATAATTTACAAGTGTTTAGAAGTGTCATCAGCACCAGTTTTTACCAGAGAACAAGGAAAAAAGTTACTCAGTGCTTCCTTCAATGCCTTTTCATCTAAAGAGTTTATTCTGCGGTCAGGTAACTGACTTCATGGTGGACATGGAGAAAACACCTGAGACCTGGCCTCTTTTGTGTGCAAAGACTATCTAGTTCCCTCAGATCTGTTCCACCTATGTACAACATTAACTTCTCCTTCAAACATTTACAAGGCTCTGGGGTGAAGAAACCACTATTAACACAAACAGTGTAGCTTGCATTTCTCTGCATTTTAAATACTGTTTTATAATGGTCTTTCTACTTGACAGTGAAGAATATCTCTCACTCAGTGGCATCCAAAACTCACTTAAAAAATACTCAGGAAATAAGAGTCATAGGGGTAGATCACTTAAATACATCAATGAGCAGCTAGAGAGATGTGGTTATAATTCCTGCAATTTCTCTGAAAAGGAAACAAAAATATCTCAAGTCATTTCATTTCCAGGGAACCATCCCTGTCTGCACTATACACAGCGTTCGCATTCCTGAGCGAACCGAACAGGCACAAGTTCCTCCAACTCCGACGGGCAGCTGGCTCATGGGAAGGCTCCTGTCTCGTCACCTGCCACCAGGGGCACACCAGTGCCACAGCCTAACCTGCAGCCTAGCCCTTCAGAAATATGCTGGTATATGGATAGGGACCCAGAGAGTACAGCTGCCCATCTCAAGCACTGTTAATGCCACAGAAGGACTTTGCCATGAGATAAGCACAGAAGGGAACTTGGACTGTAAGATAAGCTCCCACAGCAAGAACTTGGGATTAAAGGTGGTACTATTGTCTAGGTGTTATCTCAGACCTAGGGGAAGGTTAACAAAGCTGGAGGAGAAGAATGTATCACCGATAATGGACAGAAAAAAATGCAAAATTTATGGGCCACAAGAAAAAAACAACTCAGCAACTGTGCTGAATCAGCCCTGACGGGGTAAAATGTAATTCTGTAAGGGGGAGATCACAACTACCGACTCATGGCCCACTGACCCAAGAAACCCATCAACCCAAAAGAAGAGAAAGGCTGAGCATGTGGATTAATTGGCATTACAGAACTGTGTAGCCAATGAGCATTAATTCCTCTGTTAAAATGGATAAATAGCAAAAAACTTTGAACAATCCCAGAATCCCCACCACCAAAGTCTAGGAGGAAAGAGGATCAACAGGATGCCACTGGATCTACAGGTGGTGACTATCTTCTACTTGATCGATCTCTCTCTCTGCCCACCCACCTCCACATTTCTAATTCTTTCTCTCTACCTCACATTCATTGTTAAATAAAATCTGTACTGTTGAATTCAGCATATGGTCTCGTTTGCACCTAATTCAGGCAGAGGCATCTCTCTTTAATTGTATCATAACAATGTTACATGTGCAACATTCCACTGAAGTTCATTAAATTATTTACTGTTGACTATCTTGTACTGTGACATCTTATTATATGGCTGAGGAGGGATGAACAAGAATGATACAACTGCAAAAACTCAGAATCAAATCAACTATATAGCATGGTGGTATCAACTATATAGCAACTCTGACATGCTGCAATTTACCATTCACAACCTCCTCCCTGTCCCCAGCTGAAGATCTTCATGTCCAGAAACAAGTGCTAGATCTTGCCATTTTTTCCAGACTTTAATTCCACTACATTCCTAAGGAGGTTTTTCTCAACATGAAAGAAAAAATTAACTCTTTCTTACTGTTGTACAGAAGTGTCCAATAGACAAGTGTTGGAGAAGAAATTTCTGCAGAAGTACAATTCGTCTGATGCTCAAAACATACTTCTCTGCAAAGCTACTGAAGATTCCATTGGGATTTCTTTTCTGCACTTAAGATGCTCTGCAGGAGCATCTGCTTTTTAACTTTAGTTAAACATTAACTAGAACATACTGCACAACTCATGTTAACATGTATTTGTTGGATTTACACTTATGGAGAACTCATAAAGGGTTTGTAAGATTTTTCCTCAGATTCCTGCAGCAACTGCTACACTTTATCATACAGTTACAGGATGCAAAAAGCAATTTTGTTTCTCGGTCACAAATATTGGCTGGTTAAACTCCTCTTCTGGTCTCAAGTTCTTCAGAGGGAGTTTCTTTTAATCTTATCAAGTAGAAACTACAACACTTCAAATGAAAACATTAATGAACCAAAGTCATCTCCTCCATCCAAAAGTACCATTTCCCCTATTAGCTCTCTCATTTAAAGAGCCTGAGAACAGCAGCAGCCTTACCATATTCCTCTCTGAGTTACACCATCCCTTTCCACAAGCTTAACAACTACGGCAGGGTGTTGACTGGCTTATAACCATCATTCACAAACTGAGCCTTTACCAAAAAGAGTGAAGTGAAAGAATATAAACCTACAGCAATCCCTGCTAATGGATCCTCTATCCAATTCTGCCTTGAACTCGAGAGCAAAGCAAAATACTCAACACAGAGTGAGATACTGCTATCATAGCTGGGGCAATATGGAGTGGGGTACAGGGCAGTTATAAAGAACACTGGTCCAATTAGGGAAGTTTGAGTGTCAGGATGTTGAATTCCCTATCATTTCCTGGCACCATTGCCTTTAATTAGGCCTTGGATTGATTACTGCCTTTGTTCTCCATTGACCCACCACTGACTCTGACAGGGGTTGTATTTTCCCCTGCTACAATTAGAAGACAAAATTCTGAGTGTCAGCAAGCATTACGCAGGCAACCATGCTACTTAAAACTACAGAGCCTTTAGAGAGAGGATGTGTTTGTGACATTAACACAGTCTTCTTTCTTTACAGGATACAATAGGGTAGAGTGGATCCTGGTCCAACAGTAAATTACCGTTGAGGCTCATTTAAATTTGTCAGTGCATTTATATGCAGTATATCAAAAATAAAAAAAGAAAAGCAGAGCAGGAGTAGCTAAATCAAATCAACCTGGTTCTTCCATAATTCAAAATAAGAGGAAGGTACATGAGAGAGGGTGAAAGAGACCACTGTTTGAGCATTTAATTCGTATAACAGCAGCAACTAGACTAGAGAAAGTAATATTCTTTGAAAGTATGTAGAATATAAAGCTTTATGGCAAACAAAAGCACTGTAGACACGCACAGTGCTAATGCAGCAATGCAAAAAAATACATTAAAGATAGTAAAACTTGAAATAGCGTAACACAAAATCTCTCTCTACATTTATTTTATGTTTCACATTTTGGTAGCACTTAGAGGCAACAGCTAAAAGCAGTAACTAAAAAACATCAAGATCCCTTATGCTATGCACTGTACAAGTCACAGTTTTTTACCAATGGGAATTTACAGTCTTAGTGGAGTCACAAAGGAGTCAGGGCAAACAAAGGTAAAAATAACTTGCAGGTAACACAGTTTGTTCAAGGCCGTAAGATTTGTCTATGCTACTGTAAGAAAGATTTTCAGTTTCCATATAGAAGGTTAGGAACTATTCACTGTGACACATTGCTTTTTGTCATTAAAACACAGGTCCTGGGAATCACACTATCATGCTCTCTGTGATTGTGGCAAGTCATTTCACTCCTCTATGCCTTTGATCTCTAGTCTTATATCTCTCAGGGCAGACGAAAGCCTGGAGGATAATTCATTAATACTTGTGAATTACTTGGGTGCACTTTGAAAACTGAACTAATGTATTTATCATTAGAAGTTGTCCTGATATTTGAAAAAGTCTTAATGCATTTTGAATAATTAAACTGTCTGAACATGGAAAGGTTCCTATTAAGTATGATTCTCATTGCTACAAGGAGGCAGCTCAAAAGACATTAGAAACTGACAGCAACGAATAAAACTTGGGGTGGATTTTCCTCCTTCTCTGGCCATTTCTTTTTCCGTCACACATGCTCGCCAAGGTCTCACAGTGCAAGACAGCAGCCACTTGTGGAATCTAAACAACATCAGCCAATTTGGCCAGCAAACCCAGGCAACCAGCCTCTAGAGGACTTGTCCAGGTAAAAAATGAGTATCTAGCATCCATATTCCTTTACCATATGTGTATTCTTGCAGTGGTGGGAGCATCAATCTCCACTCAGAGAGGAAAAGCCATTGTCAGGGCTCATTTCTACCTTGCCAGTCCCTAGTTACTCTTTTGGCCCAAGAGACAATTGCAGTAAGTGAGCTTTTGTATTTGTGCCTTGAAACAGACAAGGGTAGACCAAGTTCAGAATCACTTGAAGTTAAAAGTATACTTGCTCAGTGTCTGGCAGCCAGGTCTGAGGTTAGTCTCACTATCTCTTTAAAATTTGACCATTAGAGGTATAGTTTTATTTTTACCAAGAGGGTTATTCAAAGAAACTTTGGGTCTTTCTGTAAGTTTTCAAAATAGTTAAATTAAAAAAAAAATTTTAAAAGGTGGGGGGGGGGCTGAGACAGAGCTACTGGGTGTATAGGACAGAAATGTTAACAAAAGGGCAGTGGATGATGCAAAGGAAATAGATCAATGTTTACTCTCTTCCTAGGTTTCCTTGAACTTGATGAAATACCTCTAACAGGCAGAAGCACCCCTGTATTGTACTAAACCCCAAACTATGATCAGCAGTGACAGCCAAGGGACTTGCATTTAGTTCTTTTCTTCCACCACAGCTGAACGAAGAGAATGAGAATCAACAGCACAGGCTGAAGCCCTGAACAGCTAAGGCCCACGCTCTAGAGGAGCTTAATGGCTCACTGGCTCTGCTGACAAGAAACACAGAACCTGGACAAGCCCCATGCACCTGTAGTCCCGCTCCCTCCCAAAGGCAGACACCTGCAGAAGGCTGTTTAGCCACAGGAAAAGCAGATCAAGGTAAAGCTCTGCATGGTGTACAGCGACAGAAAAAAAGCTTTCTGTGTTGGATGGACTGTTAAGGAGACAGACACCAACACGGCCCAGCACAAACACCTCAGTCTTGGCAGGGTTAAATCCCATCTTTTCAGCATGTGCAGGGGGAACTTAGATCTGTCTGTAAGACCCATTCATGAATTTCAAGCACCTTTTTCCTTCTTATAGACTTTCTTTGATTAGATGATATATAATCCACTATTTGTCACTGCAAGTGGTCACCCATGACCACACATCAGTAGAGCACGAAACACTATATTTAAACTGTTACTGTCAATACTGCACTTGTCCATCTCCTTGCATTGCCGTACAAACTCACTGCCTTCACACCAATTCTAAGGGTAGGCATTCTCATTTAAACTGATTGTCTGTCACCTTAAAAAAAAAAAGTAACCCAACAAAATACCATGAGGAATGCTAACAGAAGTGTGAAAACTAAGAGTGCATTTTTTGAAAAGGCTGGCTTTCCCCCCTCTAGTTACGAGCACATTTTTTCATCATGCACTCATATACTAGGGGGAAAAGAACAAAAAATTGCTTGTCTATGGCTATAAGTAGAATCACAGTGTTTACAAGTATACTGATGTCAGATGAGCATTCATGTCATGATCAGTCAGCTGGGTGTAGATGTGGCTCTAAAAAACACAAATACCTCCAGACTGAAAGAGATCATAGATGAAACAAGGTTTGATTTACTGAGTAACATTTAGCACATTAAGTTCCCTTTTTGCCAGTACCATGAGGGAAGAGGGGTTGAGGAAGAGTTGATTTTGCCACATGGGCTCCCTAACAAGTTCACCAACAGATGAGAAAAGTAAATGCTGGCATGAGACAGGACAAGAATGTGCACGTGAGAGGACAGGATTGCAAAGCAAGGGCAACAGGGGTCCAAGAGGCTGTACAATATCTGGCCTTGGAGATCCTCATCATTTCACTGCATGAGCCCCAGAACAAGCTGACTGCAGAGGAATCAGACTGAAGTCTACCCTGCTTTGAAGTGGAGGTTGGACTAAGTAACTGTGAGCTTGGTTTGAATTTTCCATCTGGGCAAAAGAACGATTATAGGGGGCTATGGAGGTACAAAAACAAGTTGTAGGTTTATTAGCCTTGTGTTTGTTTGTAGGCAGATCTACCTTGCCTCTCGTGCAGCCAATTCAGCAGGCTGAGGTTAACCCTACAAAGATTTAATTGTGCCATGCCACCCCAGCTCAGACAGCTTGTTCAAATTATTGCCTCTGATGTTAGTTCAGAGGTGCTCTTTGATAACACCTGGTGCACAGAGTGCAGCCTGCTTTCAGATACCTACACACACACTGCTCAATTCCAACATTCAAAACTCTTGCTTACACATCTGGTGTTAGTTACTCATGTGTGAGCAAGCTTGCTAAAGACAACAAAGTATTCCCAAGGCCCTAACTTCACTCAAAACTGGATTTTCATTATTCTATACTACCAAGTGAAAGACAATACTAAGGCTTGGCTAAACACCACTGTAGAATCAAGTCTAACCTGAATAAGAAAGTTATGACCGTGTTTCCAGCTGTAGTTCTCAATTCCTTTAACCCTATTAAGAAGCCCTGTTTACAGAACAACAAAACCCGTTGTGGTTTGCTGAAAGTTTTAAGAAACTGACAGCAACTCTGAAAAACAAGTCAAGTCAACAGATTCTGGAATAACTTATCCAGCCTGAAAATGGACAAGATCCTTCACAGTAAGCTGCTTTCCTTGAAAAATCAATAACAAGATTAAAATGAAAGTAAAGTGAAGTATGATCTGTTCTTTTTTACCAGCTCCTGCAGACGCTGGCTGCCAGGCAACACAGCAAGCCATTTCCTTAGGGTTAGAGTTAATTGCTATAATCACAGAGCCAGCAGCAACCCTGTCCAGGTGAGCCATTATTTAGGGAAAATAAAATTATCAAAAGAGAGCAGAAAATGAGGTAAAGAGGTTAAAAAAGCATAGAAGTTTTTTAAAGGGAAGAGGTATACAGTATGTTTCCTGGTTACAGGAAGACAAACAGCAGTATGTAAAGAAAGGACAGGGCTGTAAGCCAATTAGCAAGTCTATGTTTTGGGTGCTTTAACAAGTCTCCAACTGCCTGAAAGGATCTGTCAAGGATAAAGGGAAGCACAACATCCAATAGTGCTTCACCCAAGAGAAGGGAGGCCTTTAACAAACACTGGAACAACTACAGATGCATTTCACCCTTGTTTTACACTCTGCCATTTCAGAGTCACTACAGCTGACAGAACAAAAACAACGATGGGGTCTGGTGCAGGACATACAGTTCACAATGAGCATAATTATTTTCCAGTTAATTGTACATGCACTGCAATATGTTTCCCGTGGATTTTCTACCTTAATTCCCATGCTGGTCTCCAGCTCTCTCACAGCATGCCACTGGAGGTCTGACATAAAAACAGTGTTCTAACAGAGCGTGCAGGTTGCCACAGATGGTTCAAATTAAGGACAGCCTAACAAGCCATTCCACAGACAAAGAGGCAGCCCATCCAGCACTGCCCACACTGAGTTTGGTGTCTCCAAGCACCTCCCTCAGGGGACACTGCAGCACTGACACCCAGCTCACCAGCACAGGCACTTGGCTGGCACCCATGGGCCACAGCTGCAGGGCTGGACTCCGAAGGCCAAGCAAAGCGAGCACATACCTGCTAAGCAGCTGTCCAGCAACACTGGGGTTGGCTTTAGGGAAAGTTATTCCTCTGCATTCAATGCAGCCAGCATCAGAAGCGCTTTAAAAGACCCTCTGCTGCCTAGAGGGATGTGCAACATTTTTGTGAATCCCAGCAACATGTAGTGGACTCTGGTAGGCACCACAAGGAACACATGAAGACAACCAGTTTTGAGGAGCTCTGAAGAACTTGTGCAAAATAGCTACGAAAGTGAAGGCTGTTAACAGCAGCAACATACATTCCACCACTCTTTATTAATGGATGATAAATTTCATTTTTACCCTAAAAAGTTACTATTAGTGTAACAGCCAGCAGGAAAGCAGGCATTAAGCAATTTACCCCTGATAGAAAATGTCTATTTCTTGTTCTTGGCGTGGGGTTTTTTCTGAGATGAACCTTTGTCAGAAAGAGACAGCGAGATCACTCTATAGAATTGCAACAAAGCATTAACCTGGTTTCCCAGTCACTTGGCAAAACTGCAGACAACAGAGTATCTCAGAGTGTGCTTTCTGCCTACTGTTCTCAAGGTCTCAACCCGAGGCTCATGAGGGTTACTGACAGGATCTAATAAATACCTCATAAAGATGCTTATGTTTGGATCAGAAAGGATGAAAAAAAAAATTATAGATGCTTTTTTTTTTTGCTTAACAAGCATCATGACAACAGCAGTTAAAGCAATACAATCCTCAGTGAAGACAAAGAATTAAAATCTGAAAACTATTACTTTTGCAGTTTAAAACTTGTGAATAATGACAGTATAAAAGAAGGTCAAGGGAAAGAAAACAGAGATGGAACACATTTGAGATATGTAAGCCAATACAAATTGTTACTTGTAAATTCTAGACATGTTCTCAAGACAAACTTTACAAAAAGTAGAAAAACGCTTTCACAAACATTTACTTCTCCACTGGAAAGAAAGACTCTGAACAATCTATTCTAATTAATGTTCTAAATAATTAAATGACAAAGGCCTCCTTTTCTGTTCTTTCAGATCCAGTTTAATAGCATTTATATGTTGTTAAGACTTACATCATCCATTTGATCTCTGGAAAGGCAGAGAGGCAGACAGAATACAAAACAAACATTAACAAACACTACATGAATACAGAATGCCTAACAGCATGCCATTCACACTAGCAAACAGCCAAGGACAATTAAATTATTCATAGACATGAACTGTCCAAGGTAGGAAGAAAAAGAAAAAGAATTAATAAACACACTCTTGAAAAAAATCATATAAAACACACCTAACCCCATTAGCAATGTGTTGTTGCTAAACTAACAGCCAATTTCTGGTACCAGACAAAGAATCAGAAGTCAAGGTCTTTCCAAATAAATTTTTGTTATACCTGGGTAATTAGTTACCATATATTCAACTGCTACATTCCAATTCCTTTAAGGCGGACAGCTTTGAAATGCAAACCACAACTCCCTTCTCCCTCTCTGCACAGAATCAGAAAAGCCAACACCTAGTCGGCATAGAACTGCTGCAGAATGGGATGACCAACATTAGCAAGAAAGGGAAAAGTCTATTAGTCAAGATCACAAGCAGGTAAGAAACCCAGACACCATTTTATGCAACTGATCAGTTCACCACGTTGCTCTGTATCTCCTTGCAGCTGTAAAAATAGAAGAGGCAAATATTTCACTCAGATGAGAGCTATGTACATACTTCGGTAATGGGCCCATTGGTTTGAATATTTGCAGTTGTGTGAAATCCTGTGACTTCTGTGAGCATCTTAATGTTACAAACCACCTGACTACCTCTAAGAGCATCTGTCCTCTTCCACCAAGTGATTAAAAAGGTCTTTTCCTATGGAAAATTACGTGGGCAAAGTCCCATTCCACGGGGACTTTATTCCAAATATTAAATATTTTTACTGAAAGCCAGCAAGACATAGATAATTAGCCCGAGGGCAAAGGCTAAGACAGCAAGAAGCTAAGGGCTCCAATAATGAAGCAACATTTTAAGAGAGCTGCAGCAGCAGGGTGGAGCAAATAGCTGGAGACAGCTATCAACACCACAGCAGGGGGGTGGGACAAGACATCCATCCTCATCTCAGCTGCACCCAAACTCCCTGTCAGATTTATCCGCACCACCATGAAGGCAAACTTCGGCTAAGGTGCTTGTTAGTGTAATCCAGTAGCTAAGTTTTGTTTACATGCTAAGTCCTTCTGGCCTGGCACAGTGTTACCTTTCTGCTGCTGCATCAGAGGTTACCATTTTATATCCCTGCAGGTAAATTCACAGCAGCTTAGAGCCCTGAAGTTTGACATACTGGGTGTAATTAAGAAGAGCAGGGAACTTATTGGGATCTTTATGTACAGGGAATATATACTAACTACAAAAAACTGCCTACTTTTTTTCTAGGTCGGCCAGAAATTCTACCCTGATCTCAAAAGACCTTTCCATCAAAGCTTAAATTACCAGAGTTTGTTTCAATGACATGTTATCCAAGAAAACCACATCAAAGATGGAAAAAATAAAAAAATATGTTGAAGAAAGGTGAAATGCAAGTCTGATTCTTGTCATGAATCAATGATGTGCTGTGATAACAAGGAAAAGATGAGGCTTTACTTCAGCGCAAAATAGATTTGAAGACCATCTCGCTGCCTTTTGAAGACAGTAATTATGACTCTTCAAAAAGGAAAATAATCCAAGACTTCCATTTTACAGCCACTGGAACCTCTCCTGAAAGAGCCACAACAAAATAAAACAACAAAAACCAAACCATGCTTATTACTTACCTTTAATTATACATGTGTCTAGTCAAAAACCAGAATACATAAAACGCATTTCATTTTAGTTTCCTAGAAGACCCATCCTTTACCCTGAAAGCCATTTTAGAAAGCTGTATGTCTAATCAGTGAGAAAACACCAGGAGTTCTGCAGCCATTGCTGCAGAAAGTGCAGGAAAAGAAATATATATGCACACACGTGCATAAAGAGAGCAAACTCATATAAAAGCTGCACCAAAGCAATGAATCCTATCCTCTCATTTCATATGGAGGTGGGTAAATAATGGCACAACAGAGATTTCATTCATGCAGGGGTCTAGGGTATGCTGGGAAGTCTCAATGTGACAATTTGCTGTAGATGCCTGCTTAGAGGAGCCATTTATCAGTGTCACCCATGCGCATTACTACACACAGCTTCCTCAGCAGCATGATTCCACACCAGCTTTCCACATAGCACACTCTAGTCCTTGATATTTCAGGCACAGAAATAACCCTTATCTAGGCCTTAGCAGTGTGTGCTTATTGAAACAATTTGTATCATCCAGAGCACATGCGTTTGGAGAAGGAAAGCTACGAAATTTATTTCCTTTGCTGATAAAAAGAACAGCAAATTAAGAGAAGTCACAACAGTTTCCCTCCTGCTCCCTCTCCTCTTTATAGTCCTGTTTAGCTCATTGCTTATAAACAGCTAACACAAGTATTCCCATCAGTAGTGCTGACTCCTGGAGGATACAGGCATCTTGGATGTTTCATCTCTTGTTATACTTAAGTGGAATATTAAACAGGCAAGACAGTAGCAGACCGGGCTAGGAAGAACCAAGTAACTAGGACTGACAAAGAAGGATGGCAATTTAAAGCACTTCAGTCTGTAAAGTGCTTCATTTAGAGCCATCAGTGCCAGTGCATTCAGCCTTCACGTATACCCCCCCACCTTTAGCTGTCCTCTCACACCTTAAGTCTATTCTATTCTGCTTTTAAAGTATTAACAAGTACTGCTACTTAATAGCATGCCTTAGAGTGTCTAGTATAATAATACCCCAGAATTAGTAAGCTTAACACTATAAGAACTCAAATTAATCTGGAAATCAAACTTTTTTTTTTCCTTCAGAGACAGGCACAGGGAAAGGAAAAGCCAGACTGAATCAATTCCTGTTGCTGATGCACTAAAACATGCATCATTTATTTGTTATGCTGGGTAATATTGCTAATGCAATGAATTGAATTCCTATTTCATACCAAATCTCAAATTGACACTATGGAACATAGATGTCTTTGTGACTGGTAAAAAGAGAAACAAATCAATTAGATGTAAGAAAGAAAACCTAGTCACATCTTTAGATCACAGGATGCACCAGCACCTTAGCCTTTGGATAAAAAATTAATTTCAGAATGAACAATACTCAAGTGCATTAAACCAAAGACAGCTTTGAGTCAATGCTTTCTACTCTTCTGGCTGCTTGCTGGTTTCTGTTTTAAGAAAGAGGGATGGGCTAAGAGACAAAAAATTTTAGGGATAGCTTTTTTAAGGAAAAACAAAACAACCTTCATATGAATCATTTCTGCAAAACTTTAAAGTGAGGTCAGGCTTTTACAGAACCCAGGTTTATTACCCATTTCTCCCTGCTACCCCAGCATGCCACCTGTCCTATGGAAGCACTGTTGCTTTGCTGCCTAGACCAACTTCATTCCCATCTCCACAACTTGTATTCTTCCTCTCAAAGCCCCATATTTCTCCTTGGGCCTTTTCTATACTCACAGCTGCTTATGCCTTTTAGGACACCAAAATGTATTGGCCAATCTGCCATAAGTGCCTACCCCACTCGTTGCAACTTTCAAAATTGTTAACAGTTATCGTAAAGCCAAACACTGAACAGTTCAACAGTCAAAAAAACCCCAAAACAAAACACAAAAAACAAACAAACAAAAAAAACCACCCACAAAAACAGGACAAAGGAGAGATGTGATCAAATACCTGTAACAATTAAGCTCTTGTCAAGAGCTTACAAGAAGCAGAAGACAACTGTTCATTTAAAATGGAAAAGCATTTCAATGAGTTGCCTGCCCCATCTCATATTCCTCACCAAACAGCCTCTTTGCCAGAACACTGAAATCCATGACTTTACAAAGACCAATTCTAAAGTCTTGCAGAGCCTTATTCTCAAGGCGATGGAGAAGGCTCCCAAAAGCCAGTTTCTTCATTTACCCACCACAACTTCTTTCACCCACCTCTAAATCTAACCCAAAATCCAGAGAATTTTTGTCAAATCCATTATTCAGAAATGGATTTGACACACAGGGAAAAAAAGAAAGTCTTATTCAATACAAGTTACTTATTTAATAGTTATTATAATAGAGCATACGAAAAGTACAGCTCTGGATTTAGGCTTACCACCCATGCTGCAGAACTGCTTAAAAAGCCATCATTAATGGCCTTCCAGCTACTCATCATTTCCCCACGTTCAGTCTGCCCAGACAGCTAGCTATTCCTTTCTAACAAATACCATTTTAATTGCATCTCCCACTTTGTTAGCCCTCTCGACCTCCAGTAAAAGCCATCTATGGTCTAACAATCTCTTAAATCTGACACTCACACCGACCAGCACACTTGTATGCCTTCCTGCTAGGTTCACACGTATGCAGGCTTATTGTCAAGAATTTCCATTAGAAATCTAACAGCAGATGAGATTAACTGACAGCTTTAGGGCTAATGGGGAGAGAAAAGCAAGGAGGGAGTGAAAAGGGAGAGGTAAATAGCAAAGAATATGTATGTGTATTGTAAATGTCCCCCGTCACCAAAGACTTGATTGCGCCTTTCTGGTGCCAGGGCTTCTCCAATCCCAACACCTCCCTCTGAGCAACAAATGCCAGCCACACAGCCTCAGCCACTGTTAACTCTTCCTGTGGGAATGCTGCCAGCAATCTCAGCATATTAACCCTGGGAATACTAACATGATTTAGAGGACTTGTTAAATTTTAATGATACCATTAGAAAAGAGGAAAACACACGCGTCACAACTCCCACTTTGGTGCATTTGGCTGCTGAATAGGATATTAATGTTTTTCTTTGCCCATCCCTATTAAATGAGCAGTGAAACTAACACAGACATGAAGAGTAATGACTTCTATTCTCACTGTTCAGCACCTGCTTAAAGCCAAGGCTGCCTTATTGCCCACTAGGCTTTCTGCTGGAGTCCATCAGGTGGATGGAGTAAACGGGTAATTCTTTCAGCATTTGGCACTTAACAGGTCAGAGGTTCATTTAGCCAAGAGGCACAGAAAAATAAAACTGTCCAATTGAAATAGTAGCATGTAATCATCCAGACAATCAGTTAGCAGGCAGAAGTCTGCTCTCCTGAATAACTTCAGCATAATAAAGTCTGAGTTTGGCTTTGGTAAGACAGGAGTTTGCCCAGGTGACTTAGGGGAGCCAGGACAGAAACATGCAGAGGCCAGTTCTGCCCTGCTTTTAATAATGGACTCCAAGCAACCACCTTCTTCAGCACTGCAAGAATGTCCCTCATATTTTCAAGTACACCTGTGATAAAAGGAATGGGCAATTCCCACCAGAACAACAAAGAGGCCCACAGAAACTGAAGGTTTGTATTCCTGAATCCTTGCTCATCGTCAGCCAATTTTGAGGGTGGTAGAGAAAGAGTGAATGAAACATGCACAACTTGGGGAAAATTAACTCCACCCTGAGGCAGCTCTGCTCTCAGTTCTGAACAAAGCTGAAACCCCCAAACCACTGTGAAATTTCACTTTTTCTTCAGGAAAAGAAAATATTTACTGTGGTAGATATCAAAGTCTCCTTTCATTTGCTTTTCCCCAAACATTCATGTGAGTAGAATTTTGTTCCAGTGCAAGTCCATGGAATAGAGAAGCTGTTGTGAATACTCAGGTGCAAGTAAATGATCATGTCAAAGTATATATTATTTAGGAAGCATAGGGAAACAAGTTAGAGTAGAGGCTTGCTATTAATAGATCATAGAAAACCCACAGGTCAAAACACATTTGTAAGAAACAAGTACATATAAAGCAAGTTCCTCTTGAAGGTAATTTGGAAGCCAAAACACAGACTGTATTCCCAATTTAAAATTTTCCTACAGAAAAGGAAGCTAACTTTCCTAGACCTAGATGGATGTTTTACATCAGTCATATTGCACTGGGTACAGATATCCTACATTCAGCATACACAGTTCCTTTGACACACACCACCAGCAAGAAATTTAAAGCATTTTCCAGATGCACTCTCAGTTTGGCTTGGAATATTTTTTTTACTAGAATAAAGTAATTTTTCAAGGGCATTTGACGCTTTTTACCTGAATCACCAAACCTGCTGAATAAGATCATTCACCAGACACCAGCAAAACAGATACCATGTGGCCTCTAAGTTAAGTTCTCCTGTTTGGAGGGCAACAAAGTGAGCAGACTCAGCCCTTCTTTGTTTAATAGGAAGGTGTGACAACTTTAAACGTGCAATACAAAAATCTTATATTAACAAATGCTTTATCTATAAGTGTCCAGTTCCTTCTGAGGAAAGTCTTTTGTTTTCAAGGTGAATTGCAAATGAAACCCAGTTTAATATCCCATTGGTTTGCTCAGGTGTCTTGAGCAGAATTTCCCTGGCAATTTATTTTTAAACCCACAAACACTACTACCAAATAGAATTTCAGACAAAAGCTGAGAAGAGGAAACCAGTCTGAAGTTTCTTCAGAATGAAATCTTTTCTCTTTCCTCCCAGAAAACATAAAATATTTTATAATATATAAGAAATTCAAGATCAACCATATACTATGTGATTTAATAATACAGATTGAACATAAGATCCTAGTGACAATGTGCTGGTTTCAGCTGAGGTAGAATTAATTTTCTTCCCAGTGGCTGATATGGGGCTGTGTTTTGGACAGCATTTTGTGCTGAATACAAGTGGAGTGATGGTGTTTGTCTTCCCAAGTCACTGTTACGTGTGATGGGACCCTGCTCTCCTGGAGATGGCTGAACACCTGCCTGCCTATGGGAAGTACTGAATTAACACCTTGTTTTGCTTTGCTTGTGTGTGTGGCTTTTGCTTTCCCTACTAAACTGTCTTTATCTCAACCCATGAGTTTTCTCATTTTTACCCTTCTCATTCTCTCTCCGATCCCACTCGTAGCAGAGAGACCGAGCGGCTGCCTGGGGTTAAAACCATGACAGACAATAAAAATAAACACAGTTGAAGACAAAAATAATTTTTAAGAAGTATACCAATGCTGGAACAGTAAGTAGTTTTTAAACACCCTAACTACGCTGTATTATTTTAAACAAAATAAATTGAATTCTGACACCATAACAATAAATTCAAGCTGCAATTGAATGTACCAATTCCTTAAGACTGATTCTTTTGTATAGCTGGTACCATATTTTCTTTTACTGACTCTTTTGTAAAGTAATTAAAAAGTAATCCCTATATTCTGTACTCCAGTTACAATGGAGGCTACGGTTGGATGCACTGTGCTGCTCTCATCAGTAGCTTTCTCAGAGATCACTGGCTCCTTGCATCTGCTGTTGTAATAGCACATCTAGTCACTCCCTGATCAAAAGGATCCAAATTTAGAAAGAAGCATTATTGAAAGTGTTTGAACTATCTATCATTTTTATAAGAACTAAGGCAGGGAGCAATCACTGTGTATTCACACAGGAGACCTGTGGTGATGCTAACTTATGACCTTCATATGGAGAGGACAAAGGAAAGGCACATGGGAAGCCCACAAGGGGCCAGGACGTCTTAGACCTGGCTCAGCCTGAACAGCATGCCTGCTGCTTTGAAGGCATGCAAGTATTCCCCAGTTAGAGGCATATCATACATAGAGCTGTGGCCTAAATTAAATCCTCCTGATCTTCCTGAAGTCCAAATGCCCTCACTAAGGTCAATTTCATGTAAGTCAATAGACTGACAAGGTTCAGATCCTGACTGAAGCAATAGTTCACGTTAGACAAGGGAAAGAATTTTCAGTTTCTCATGTCTTGCAGAGTGTTTCAAACAGCCTTCATGACAAGTTCAGAACAGTTCAGTCAACTCTCCCCTGCTCTATGAAGTGCCTTGTGTTGCTCTGATTTTACTTAAAGAAACTTCAAACACTCTCTCATCAAAATATTACTAAGCTATACTGTAAAATTTTCTAAAGAGAGTGGAGGGAAAAGAAGCATTAGCAAATACATATCCTGGTTGTAGATGGTAAAAGATATTACAACTGTACAAAAAGTCTGATCTGTGTCAAGTCTGATTATATATTTCACGTTTCAAAGCCAGAGACAAACAATTCTTAGCAGCTTCACTATGCTCATAGTTATGAAAAAGAAAACAAAACAAAACCAAACCTGGTTTAATGTGGGAAGATTTCATAGAAAGTAACTGAAAATAAAAATGGGCAACACAAGTCATTGGGGATTTGAGTTCCATAAACCTAACAAGTTAGGATGCAGCCACAGCATGATTACCTAAAACAACTTAGCTCCAATAACCACCCCAGGTAAACAGGAAGTTTTGGATGAAACATTGCCATGTCTTTCAAACATGCAAGCTGAAGCTTCTGGAGCAAGGCAGTGTTTCAATGTGTGACCACAGCAGACTACTTGCTGTTATTACTTTACCGCTGCTTTCTAGAAGAGCAATACTTTAATTGGGACTTCCACCAGTGTCACAGTGCACTGAAAATTTGATCCAATACTGGGACAGACTGTGAAAGACACTGGTAAACTTTCTGCTCTTAGGATATGACTCTGTATGTTTAATTTGAATTAAGCAAGCTGTAATTTGTAACAACACCCTGATAAACAATCTGCTTTTCTGCACTTGGGATACTTCTTGAATTGCAGCTTCAACAGCTAATATTGTGGGCTAGGGATTATTTATTCAGTGTCAGGAGGGGAAGGCGTATGCTTGTGTTCCTCCATTTTAACAACATCAGTGCCTCTCAAGCCACAGATGATACTAGTAAGATGTAAGCTAGCAATTTAACTTAGAACATCTCTCACACTTTTGACACGTGGACCTCACGTCACAAAATGCTGCAGTTCTGACTACATCATTATGTAGAGCATGACTGGCAAGTTTATTGTGGTGGCGGGCTGCAGGTTCAGTGCTTGGAAGCACCCCAATTATATGATGTCAAAGGCTATGTGCTGCTGATGTGGCAAAACTGCCGTGTCTTTCAGCCCTGCAATGTTCTAATAATCTGCTGATGCCGGCGTGACTCCCATTACAAGCCCATGGCCCACACTGGTAATGTGTGACATTTTTTCAAACACTGTCTGGGGAACTCAGATGGACAGTCTTTGCTCCTTCTCCCCTTCCAAAACTATACACCAAAGCCCTATGCTTATTAAACAAGATTTCTGTGGATGTTGCAACATTTGCTTCTAAGGAAATATAAGCCTATCTGAAGATAAGAGGTGATTTTAGACATCGGTGCAGCATTCATGGCATGCATAAAGCACCCTGAAGACATTTTGTCACTTAATAACAGCCCAGCATGAAGAGGCCAGTTACAGACTCAGCATTGACTCTGTATTTCTGAACACAATGTTTTCGGATGCACAGCCAAGTCTTTGTAAAAAAAAAAAAAAAAAAAAAAGAGAAAAAAAAAAACTTTCTCCTCCCTAGAGATTTACTTCATCAATACTTCCCCTGTCGCCCTCAACAGCTCTACGGTCTAAAAATATTTTCTTTTCTCATAGGAAACACTATAGTTCCGGTTCACTAAATATAACCATAGGCCAGTTTCTAATTTCCAAGGCACTTACTAATGACAAGCCTTTTTCATCCCATAGAGAAAGCTGCAGAGCTAATGGTTTTGACAGCTTCCTAAAGAGCAGTCTTTACCACACAGCATCTTCACCCTCACCTCAAAGACATTTGCAAGCTCAGAAGAAATAGTTATATTATTTCACACGTTGACACTGCGGATTGCCGCAGCAAGACTTCCAGCTGCTCCTAGAAAAGGGCTTGCATTAATTCATCAGCGGCAAAGGCAAATCCGTTTGTCTCCTCTAGACCTCTGCAAGCAGCTGTAATTCCAGTGCAAGCAAAGTGGCTCGGTTTCCCAGCTTGCCAGGAAGGGTACAACTGTAAGGAGATTCGCAGATGAGTTATGCTAAATGTTTGGTATTGTGACCTGTGATGCAACACAAAAGAATGGTTGTTGTTGCCTAAACTTTAATGGAGTTAATCCTCCCAAATGCTGACAAATTACCGCCTCTGGCCATTTAAAATCACATTTCTAATGCAATAATCCTATCTGCATTACAATGAGTTGGGATGAAATGATTAGGTGCCTGAGATTTTTTTGCACAGTGAATTAAGTCACTATACAGACTGCCCGTGCTTGTTCACAAATTAAAGGTCTGGACAGAAATGAAATTCCATTATTCTGCCACTTGCTAAGCTTTGAGGAAGGGTTCATTACTGTCCTGTCTCTACTAGGAATGTTTCTAAAGTAGTTACCAGCTAACAGAAACTTATCTTTCATTATATCAGCTTCAGGGCTTTCTTCATTATTAGTAATTATGAGTAATTTGACCACTAAACAACCCTGAAAAAGAAGACTAATTCCACAATATGTAAGAAAAAAAAAAACCAAACAAACAGATAGTGCCAGTAAATTGGTGAAAAAAACCAAAACAAAACTGTACCCTGAATATAAGTCCTTTCCTTCCCTCTTGTGCTCAGAGGGAAGAAAAAGACTGCTCAGAATTTACCCAATTCTTATACTCAGAAGCACAGACTTTTTAGGTAAGGGAAAAGTCCGCAATACGAACCACCTAACAACATCAGTGCTATCCATCTTTACCATTTATAGTAGGATCCTTACTTCCTGACCCAATCACAGTCTGCCCAAGCAGCAATTCATGTCTACACACTCAAATTACCTCAGTTTAAAGGCTGGATTCAGGATTTTTGGAATCCCATACTAAGAAATTTATAACCGTCAGCTTGCGAGCATTCTTATTACATTCAATTGATTATTAACACACAATATAATTTGTTACACATCCATGTAACAACTCTTCAACTGTTAGATGCCCCTGAGGTTAGTGCATTGAAAACAGGTGATATCACAAGTCTGAATTCAAAGCAAACGGATTTCACACAAATTTTGATAAATAGAGAGTATGATGCCGTAAATTTCTATGCTAGAACTTTGTCTGATGCCCTCCTAAAAATACAGCCTAAGAAAAATCTTAGCATAAAAAAAAAATCTGTATTAGTAATTTGAGACAATCATCATGCAACATAAACCCCACAAACAACAGGCACCAAAAGCTCCAAGACGCCCTCAGTCACAAACTGCAGTGTGCAACTATATCAACCACCTGTGCTAGTCAATTCCCACAGGCCTGCTTCGCTTGGGGGTTACAATAAGATTTAATTCTCATAAAATATAACCCCATCTATGCACGTAATTGCTGAACATCATTAAGTCACATCTGTATCACAAGAGGAGGAAAAAGAAACAATAAGCTTTTAGCACTATTCTTTTTGCTATTGGCAGGGAACCTGGCATTTTAAATGGCTAAAACGAATTAATGTAACTATAATTATATATTCTTCACCTTTGTGCCTCACCAAAAAAAAAATAAAGAAAACCACCAAAGTTTCCATCCTGTTGATGTATTAGGAGAGAATGTTTCTATTTAAAATGGAAAGCTAAACACCTCAACACTAACAATGACCTAGTCAGAAGCAGTTTGCTCTAGGTTAAGTGTGGCTTTTTCTCAGTCAAATGAAAAGCTTCAGTACATAGCTTCGTGCACGAAGCCTGGTCTGTTTACGAAGCAATTAAGCATACTACTACACTTGACAGATATACACAAACCTTTACATGATTTCACACTGTCCAAAACATCACATGAACCTACACAAAACGTGTAGGTTCACATTTCAATAGGTTACTGCAGATTCCAATATCTGCTACTAGATACATGTTAAAACACAGATACTCTCATATTCTGCTTGTTTGGCAACACGCGCTATGCCAGATTGTAAGCATTTCTAAATACAGCATAAATGGGAAACAGGTGCCACAGACTGTACTTATAATACCATAGAAATTTCTAGGCTGTCTTCAACAGCAACAACACAAAATATATGTCAGACCTGGTTGACTAAAATATGACAGATACATTTTAAATGCTTCATTAAGTAGTTCTAACAAAGGCATATCACCAATTAGCTGTGTCCTATGGGCACCACAGTCTTGAGTTGTAGGATGCTCTGCAAGTTCTGAGGGAAAACCCAGAATCAGGAATATGATCTGCTCCTTCTTCTGCTTAACTCAGTGGCAGGATCCATTCCACACTCAAAAAACCCCTAGTTCCATAGCAGCAATCAAGAGCAGACCTCACAGGACCCTGGAAAAAATGCCAGCTACATTAATACAGTGTTGTAGACTCAACTCGAACCAAAGCCAGTTTTCTCCAGACACAAACAGGTTTCCACATTCTTGAGAAACCCTGTACATCTCACCCTCAGAAGGGACGCCCAGAGTGTTACTATGGCACACACAGAGGCAGTTCACAGGCCCTGACTAAACCAGCAGAGCCCATGCCAACACCTTGCTTTCCTGAAAGCAGACACTGATTAGGCTACCCCATGACAACAGCAAAAACAAACTTCCAAGACCACCACAGTATACCCAATCCAAAGAAGTCAATGGCACCAGCCACGAAGTTTGTGTCCCACATCGCCTAGCCCAGAACCTCACTCTGCTGGGCAGCACCTGCTGAAGGCAAAAATCACAAGCCCAGAAAGTTCGTAACAATCATAAGCCAGAAAGGATGAGAGAAAGATGGTTCTGCAAACAGTCACAGCCAGCAGCACCCACCACAGAAAGGAGCTGTGTGCCAGAGGCTGGCACACCTCAGCAGGATTGAGCCTGCAAGAACTATCAAGCACAACAAACAGGGCAGAGGGTCACCAATGCCCATGAAGACCACCTTATTGTGCCTCCTCCCTTGCTCCTAAATGCACAGATTGGATAGCACTTTGGTAAGTGGCACTCCTATAGAACTGGAAGGTTTGGAAAGGAGGTGTAAAAAGAAAAAAAGAACATAGGTAAGGAGGCCAAAAGGCTAAAGACTGGCGTGTCCAACACTGTCAGCTAAACTAAGTGAACAGCAGAACAAATAACAGTAGAAACACATGGGAAGCCTCTCAGGAAGGCTAGGATGGGCAACGTCAATCACTATTGCAGTAAGGGAACCCTGTGCAAACATTTACATGACTAAAAATCAGTCAATTTCTATTTAACATTGTGCCTCGATGTTAGTTTTATCCTTTCCTCCACCCGTAATCTCAGTTATTCTAATGGCTCCCATATCTGTATCAGTAATTTCCCACCTATACTCACAGCTAGTGATCACTGTCAAATCACACAGCCTGAAATTTGACAAGATTTTGGTACAGGGCCACTTTACAGTGAATCAACTACGTATTAATGGTTAAATGCACTATTAATTTTGGTGGATCCACCTTTTCCCTTTCATGAATAATTCAGTTAAGTCAGCTCTTGAGACAAGGTAACAACCAGCCCTTGAGTCTTTTGTTCATGAGAGCACCAACTCCCTCTCAAAGAGCACATAAATAAATCATGGAGAGTACCAACACAACAGCAAAACCAGGGACCCTTTCTCAGCAGTCGGCTCTTTTCCATGATACCTCTTTATTTTAACCACTAATGAAAACTCTTTGAAGTGTAAGAGTAAATATTATCATTTGATAGTACCTGGACCCAACAAGGCAAACAAAATTGCATTGTACTGCATTCCAGGAGCTGTAGACCCATTCACAACACAATGCTCGCAGGGTTGCTATGGAGGAACCCAATGTTCACTATTCTAGTAGCATGTGGTCAGCCAAGGGCTGCTGGTCACTCCTTTAGGGCTGTTAGCCTTAATCTTATATGCACAACAAAGCAGGTTTCCAACTGTATTCAGGATCAGTCAGCTCTTAAAACCTGAGACCAAATGTCAGAAATGCAAACATCCTCTTTAGGCACAGGATTATTCAACCCAACGTTCAGGGTCCAGCAGCTTCAAGTATTTTCAAGCCTTATAGGGAATAAAAAAAAAAAAAATCTGGCACTTCTCTATAAGAGAAGCATCACCAAGTTATCCTTCTGCTAAAGGAGAAGGAGAATTGGGTTCAATGCCCTGGTCTGCCACAGCCTCACTGGGTGACCTTTGGGCTCACACAGCATTTCGATGCCCCATGTGAACCCAGAGCTACAGGAGGGTTTCTCCCTCAATGGAAGTAGAAACCCCTGGCATCAGATCATTCGTACACACCTTACCACTAAGTTGGCTGCCAAGTGCCAAGTCTAAGGATGTTTAGTAAATCCATCCTTTAGGAATCAAAGACAGCAAAAGGGCAAGGGACCAGTGACTCCAATGTAATATTCACACCCTTACTTATCCCCTTCCCTGCCCCCTCCAGAAAAAAAAAAAAATAAGCGCTCAAGAAATAGCACAGAACCGCTGTCAATACAACGAAAGACGGAGAAAAGCAGCACGCTGGAAGGACTGTCACAGATGCCCCTGGAGCCAGGCAGCCCTCCGGGGACAGAGGCACCCTGCTGCACATGAAGCAGGAGGAGGGAATGGAAAAAGGGAACAAGACCAAGAAGGGGAGACCACAAATAAACCCCAAAGCGCTCAGCGGTGACACCGGCAGAGGGGAGCCCAGGTGGCCAACAGCCCCGGCGGCTGCTGGGGGCCGCTCCGGGCACAGGGACCCCCCGCCTCCCCCGGCCCCGAGCTCACCTTGCTGCTGACGGGCCCGGGGATGAGGAGCTTCAGTGCCTGCCTCTTCAGCTCCGCCAGGCGGGCGTTGCAGTGCTCGCACCAGACGCCGCGGTCCGAGCCCGGCGAGGAGCCGCCGCCGCTGCCAGAGCCCGGCGAGCCGGTGCCGAAGCCCGGCGAGCCGCCCAGGGAGCCGGGGGAGCTGGTGCCGATGCCGGGCGAGGCGGGTCCCGGCGAGCCGGTGAAGGAGCCCGGCGAAGAGGTGCCGGAGCCGGGGGACGGGGTGCCGGAGGAGCCCAGGGCAGAACCAGCTCCCTCCGGCGCCGGGCGCCCGCCCTCCCGGGACTCCTCGTACGCCTTCCGGTACCAGCTCTCGGGGGAGAAGGGGGCGGCAGGCTTGGTGGGGGAGCAGGGGTCGGTCACCTGGAGCGGGAGAAGGAGCAGCGGGTCAGGCAGGGAGGCCCGGCGGCGCCGGCAAGTTTCGCTCGGACGCTCCGCGCCCGCGGTGGCCCCCGCGCCGCGCCCGCCTCCGCGGGGCGCCCCGAGCCGCCGCCGCCCCGCACCGCGGAAGTTGCGCGGGGCCGGGGGACGATCGCCGGCAGCCGCCGGGAGGGAGGCGCAAGGGCCCCGGCACGGTGGCGGCCACCGCTCCGAGCCGCCCCGGCGCCGACAACTTACCCCGTATTTTCTGCTCCGCGCCGTGACCGCAATCCTCTCCTTATTTCCAGCCACTGAATTCATGGTGGCTTCGCAGGGCGGCGGGAGAATTTCCTACAGGTTTCCCAGTCCGCATCCGAAGGGAATAGCCGGTCCCGGGAAGTCCCCCGCGGAGCGGGCAGGCTTGCTCCCTCCGCCGCCTCCGACGGGATCGCTCAGCCCCAAAACACCCGTCAGTTCTCGGGAAAACGCTTGGGGCTGGGGTTCTCTCCCGGTCGGTTTTTCTTCATTGTCTCCCCTCTCATTCCCTTACAACCCTTGTTTTCACCGAAACAGCAACATCCAAATCAGGAGCGATCCCCCCGACAGGCAGCACAGCTGTCATCCGCAAGTGAGGTGAAGCATCCAAGGTAGCCTGGGGAAGGCGAAAGAAGGAGCGGGAGCCGCGCTCTCCCAAGCCGAGGCGCTTTCTGCCTCCGCTACACCGGCAACTTGTTCCCTTCACCAAGGTTTGTAACTGAGTTAAAAGAAATCCTCCAAAAATATCGGGATCCAGGCTCGGGGAGGAGCCTCCGCGCCCCTTGCAGCCAATATCCTCCTGCCCATTTGTGCCTGACAGTTTTGCAAGGGAGGGAAGGGAAGACCCGGGCTGCGGAGCCCCGTGCGCTCCCCGGTCAGCGGCGGAGCTGCAGGGCTGGCGGCGCCGGAGGCTGCCAGCAGACTGTCAGAGCCTCACCACTGCTCTGCGCGATGCCTCGGCTGCCGGGAGGGTCCATTTTATTTTGCAGTATTTCTTGATTGACGTCTGTGATTTCCCCCCGTTCTTGAAAAGGGCGGGTGGGTGCGAGGAGGAGGGAGAACCTTGTTGCTTCCACCGCACTTATTGGTTAGTTGCCTCTATTCAGGCTTTAATGAACATGATTTCACAAGTGTTCCCAATCCTCCCTAAATAACTAGGAAAGAAAAGCAAGCTGTATTTATGACAGTCACTGGCATCTCTTTTCCATGTTGTAATTTTACGTGTATTAATTTTACTTGCAGTCAAGGGCATAATAAATTGATCTCTTAACAATGAAATTCAACAGACTTGTGTCCCTGTTAATTTTTCCTTTCTAATTACGATTTCCATTTGCTGATTATGTGTATCTGCTATATATCCTTTTTTATTTCAAATCCTGTAGATAGAAAAATCATCTCTAATAAATCTTCCCCCTCAAAACGAGTTGCTAATTTTCTCAGAAATGGAGGCAATAAAGAGCTAAATGCCACATCCCCTGATAGGATCATAACATTGATAGGTTCTGCAACTGAGAGGGCAGAACACACAGGGGACTTGCATCCACCTTTCCAAGCTCCTATTGTTACTTCCATATAAATGCATCCTTCCAGCATCCCTAGTGTACCTGGGCCACAACAGCCGTGAGGAAACAAAACCAGCCTGCTGCATCGCTGAGCAAGGAATCTCCCAGTGCTTGTATGTCTTTACAGATACTCTACCAGTAGTAAAGATGTGTAAAATGCTCTGCTGTGTTTTAACTTCACTATGTCGTCACCCTGAGAGTGGAACAGCCATTCCTGATATGGTTAGGAAAGCTTTAATCTAAAGCTGACACAAGTGATGCCATCCAAGATAGCCAGGCTGCATCGGCAATGCCTTGTACATTTACATAGGTGACCCCAAAAAGATTAACAAACGGGCAAACAAAGGAGGTGCACCCCAGCTGCTGTTGCATGTGAATGGGTTTCACATAAATCCGCATGCGGAGATCCCGTGGTTTGTTCCGTAGGCAGACGTGAGAGGGATGACAAGGTAAGGCAGGGAAATGCCGTGCGAGCCCACAGCAGCACAGAGCTGTGCAGCCTCCCGTGGCCCCGCGGTGCTGACTGGGGGCCGCTTACACTGCGGTGTAGAACTGCTCGTACTCTGGGCTCAGGCGTTCTGGTGCCGAGCTGGCACATTTCCTTTGTTTTTCGGCAGACCTTGAATTCCCCAGCTGCCAGCTCTGCCTGTCTAACCCCGTCCGCTGCCGGGGACCGTGGCCCCGGGCGCAGCGCCGTGCTGCCGCCAGCGCCGCGGGCAGGGGCGCGCCGACCCCTCCCGACCCGCACCCCGACGCCGAGCTCTGCCAGCGGCGCGGCCGCCGCTCCCGCCACACACCACGGGGCCGGGACGGCAGCGGCCGGCGGGGCAGGGGCGCACGGCGGCTCCGTGGTCCCGGCAGCCGGGCGGGGGGAGCGCGGGGGACGGGCACGGTCCCGCGGGAGGCGAGGCGGGCTGAGGGACCGCGCGGCTGCCCGGCTCCGGCGGCAGGACCCGGGCTGCGGACGGTGCCGCCCGCCGAGCGCCGGAGCCCCGGCTCGGGGCGGGCGGTGCTGAGGCGGCCGGGCGGAGGCGCGGCCACGCGGCGTTGGCGGGAGGCGCGCGCCCTCTGCCGGCGGCTCGCGGGAGGAGCGGCGGGAGCGGCGGCCGGCGCTGCCCGCACCGGGACCGGCACCGGGACCGGGACCGGGCGCAGCGCTGCCCCTTCTCCGGGGAACCCCGCCTGCTGTGGCTCCTCGGGCACGGCCGCAAAGGGCTGCGCCGCTGCCCGGGCGGAACTCCGCCCAGGACTTTTAAAGCCCGGCTGTGTGAGGGCTCCAGCATCATCCCAAACGAGATGGGTTCGCGCTCACGGCTTCGGGAGGGTGCCTGCCAGCAGCGCGGCTGAAAGGGTGCTGGAGCAGATGGAGGAGCCCAGCAGGACAAAAACGGATGCCATCCACGTGGCGGCTTCTTGAGGAGGATGACTTTTTCAGTCTTTAGCTCATGGCTAAGTTTGGTTCGATGTTGAGAAGTAAAGTCATGTCTGGTGAGAAGGCAGAACACCTCCAGCCAGGATATGAGGACCTCAGGACATGGTGAAAATGAGCTTTGAGCCTGAAGAGTCTCAGTAGCACATTTGCATTTCCTCGTGTCTCAGGAACTGTTAAAAAGGTGCATTTGGAGAGCACCTCTCGCAACTTGCAGGTTTGCAACTTTGTTGGTCAATAGCTCTGTTGCTGTTGGATCAGCTCTCCCTCCTGACCGGTGTCAGTATTTACTGGCATTTTGGTTACTCAAGAAAGACTTCATCGAATTGTGAACAATTTTGGGAGCTGAGAGATATTCCAAATTTTCTAGTTTGAGGTATTTTGCTGCTAAAATATTTCCCATTCTTGTTATTTTGTGCTGGACAAAGTATGGGACACAATAGTATCGCTCCAGCAAGAAGCTCTGCTAAGAACCCTTTCTCTGGGTTAACAGTTTTCTCTCTGAGAAACATTGAGGTATGGCTTTCTCCCTCTCTTTAGGCTCTCTAATGTGGAATTTGGTTTGGTTTCCTTTTACAAAAACCTTACACTCCATATGTCACTAATGAAAGATGATTAGCAGAATCACCAACATGCCAATGGCAGGCAGCTCCACAGCTCTCAAGTTTACACATTTCTTCTGTCATTGTAGCCGGTAGTCATGGGAATCTGCCTTAACATTAGTCCTGGTAAATCATTTATGCTAGAAGTTCAGAATTTAGACTGATTGTTGTTCTTAATTTGAGACAGAGCTGAAAAAACGGGGCTGTTCAGACATTTGTAAGTAAGTGGACAAGAGCCAAAGCCCTTGAATGCAGGTTTAAGTGTCAGAGGTTCAAGCTAAAGCTGGTCTCAAAGCATTGTGGCTGGATTTTGATCTCAATCTAGGTATGACACGTCTGTGGGCTGTTATGACCTGTCTTTCAGCACATATAAAACCTTCCAGTTTCTCCATCGCACCACAGTGTGTTTGCCGTGGTGTACTATCCCTCTGCTGCCTTCAGTGGATTTCTTCTGAGTATTTCTCAGTGTGAGTGCAATTAAATCTGACCTAGAAGTTCAGCTTCATCACTCAAATCTGAGATGCTGGCACAAGCCCAGTTCTATCCATAAACAGCAGTTTATAAGAGCTGGAAATGTTGGCTGCATCAGAGAAGTGCTTTGGGGTATTCACATTTATAATAAATTTCAGGATAAAAAAGGTGACAGCAACTGTAACTTGAAGAGTCATCGCTGCCTGCACAGAAGCTTTGTTTCCAGGTTTGGTGCTAATAAGTCTCAGTATCAGGTCTTACTTACAATTTTAAAAAGCTTCCTTGGGGAGATTTGAAATGCATGACAGCTCCGATACTTGCTTAAAGCTGCATATTAATGAGCTGGAGTCCATTGGGGGACAGTGAGGAAATTGAAGGCATTTGTAGTAATACTGACATAGAATTAATTGTAATGATAGAAATAGCTAATTATTAAGAGCTACAAATAAAATCACCAGAACATTCTCAGTTTGACGTATTTCTTCTCTAAAACCATGCCAGTTCTTGCTCTCTTCCCCTTGCCAAACTATAGGATGTTTTCAGTAAAAAGCTCTGGCACATCAAACACATTTAGTCCTTTATCCTTTTGTATAGCCCATACATGAGCAGAAGCACACATAGCCACAGTCCGAGCATTCTGCCAGATTTATGAGTACACACAGTACCGGAGGAAATTGGCTGTATGGACCGAATGTGTTCTGGTGCTGTAGGTAATGTTCTTTCCATAGTATCTGGGATATACTATGTGTCTGTAAGGTGTTTTCCTACTTGCTCTAGACAATTGTTGAGCATGACATCATGCAGAATTAAGGCTGGGCATTTCCTCTGTATGAGCTGGCCATTGGGGTGTTTGCTATACACCACCATTTCTAAATCAGTCCCAAGATTTACCTTGTGTGTTGGGGTAAAAGTAGACTGACACTGGAAAATAAGTACTTCCCAGTCACTGCTACGATCCCTAGTTCCAGGTGGTGTATCGTAGGCAGGGAACCCTCCAGTTTGTCCTTATTACAGCTTCTGCTTCTTGCTGTTACCAGCAGACCCGAATCAGTCCACTTTGAGTATGCTTCTTCCTACTGCAAACAACAGCAGGGTTTTCCTGTCCTCCTGACAGGGCTACATCTCCCCGTTTGCTTAGTGCAGTCCTTTTGCCTCAGGGCCATTGCACAGATGTTTAGCCTGTAGTCTCCTAGCTCCACTGAGAGCCTCCTTGAATATCTCCATAAAATAAAAGGAAGCCACTTGTGTTCAAATTTGGACAAAGAGTCTCATTCTGTTGCAAGCTAGTTGTCTTTAAAATTCACCTGTGCTCCGTACCAGAAGCAATCTATTCTCCATGAAGGACTGTCTATTTGGATTCATGCTGAATGGAATTTTTTTCTATATTTCAAAAGTAAAATATTTCATAGATTTTTTAGAAACTGCTGTCATAGTTTCTGCCACACAGCCCTGCCTCCTTCCATAAATCTTTATGTTCTCAGTAAAAATCAATGTCTACTTATTAATAAAATATTGATGTGTTTTTCATAAGTAATAAAGGATACAGTTTCATGCACATACATATACTCATGGAGCAGGGTTGCATGGAGAAGTTTGCAGTCATTTTATGCAGTGGGATGCATTGCAATGACAGGTCTGCAGCCAATTTTGGTTAAGTTCATAAATTCAAATACTGAAATTTGACAGAATCCCATTTTCTGTTTCTCAGGCACAATAAGCATTCATTGCAACTCCAGAACTAAAGACAAGCCTGAAAAATTGGGAGTACCTGTGAATCCCAGAGCACCAAGTCCTAGCAATGCAGATATTACATAGAACAGCAACAGAGCAAAAAGTCATTGGAGTAACGACAGCCAGTCACAGGCTCTAATGAAGAAAGATACGGGCTGCTTCTTGTCTAGAAACCTTGCTTGTCCCTGTGGGCCTCCTGAATTGCCAGGAATTGGCTCTGGAACACTGCTAGCAATTTTTCCTGAACACAGAGACATGGCTGAAGATATCAGAGGGCAAAGGTTTTCTTTTAAATGTTCTTCAAAGAACCTCCTAGCTACCAAGGAGAAACGTGTCTTCCAAAAGAATTATTCTCAGTAAACATCTTTGGGCAGAAAAAGGGAGAAGATGGTATTAGTGGTATTAGCAAATAACAGCATTAATAGGAGGAATATAGGCCAGCATGTGCCAAAGTTAGAAAGCAGGCAAAGTGGCTGATGGAAGGTAGCAAGTGCCAAACCAGCATGTGCCTGCTTCACCCTAGGAGCCAGGGACACACTGCAGATGGTGTGGAAGGGAGTAAGCAACCATAGCACAGCGAAGTGAACAGGCAGCCCTGAGAAACAAACAGCAAAGCATTTATATCATCACATTTTTATGCTGCATCCTTTCTTGTTGCAGGAGTCATTTATAGCAGGGCAGATCAGCAACAGAGCTGGCATCTCAGGCACTAGTCTATCGTAGCCTTGAATGTGCAAATGCCTTAAATGAAAGATGATATAGAAGGCAGCAGGCATTTCTTTCCTGCCCCTCAGCTCTCCTGAGGTGAACTAATTCAACTCAGTGCTCAAGCAACAGAGAATTGCATTCATGATAAGCTGCATCAGAAGTCTCACTGCAGTATGTTCCTGAGATTTTTATAACAGTAGGCACTCCAGATCTCAGAGCATCTGTTTCATCTGAAACTCTTTTTCGGCTCCTCTTCAAACATTCCATACCCTTCTTTTATCCCCAGTTTAGGGTTAAAAGTGAACTCTAGAGCATGCAGATTTCAAAAAAATTTATTGTTCCATCTTTCTCTTTGCTGTAGATCATTCCACACTGATTATATTCTTTATGAAGCAACTGCAGAGGCCTGATGACTGGCTTATCTGCTTGCCATTTCCTTCAAACCTCTTTGTTATCTACCTCGAAAGACACAGTTTGGTCCGTGTATCCCTCTCTTCATCAGCTCGCTTGCAGCTGGGGAGGCAGAGCCATGGCTGGACCTTGCATGTCCTGTGGATGCACATCAGTGGCCAAGAAAGGTACAGAGCCGCTCTTTGCCCTTCCCTGTCTACTGCAATGAGTTTTTCTCCAGTGTATTCTGCTCTCCCGCTCTGACTGCATGAGTAACCCAGAGGGGAAGTCCAGGAGGATTCATGACTGGACCCAGATGACTTCAGTTTCTGTGTCTGCCCATCAAGGGATGTTCAGACTTGGCAGCACAGCTCTGGAGAGCAGGGCATGAGTAAGGCATAACTGTTCCTCAGAGGGTCGCCTTGAAGCCAGTGCTCCAGGTGAGCACAGTTTGCTGTGTACAGGAACTTCTTTCAGGTTTAAACAAAAGATCTGGCTTGTCACTGAGTACAGACATCAGGGTGGGGGAGCTGACTCCAACAGCCTGTCTGTGTGCCCAGGCAGGCTTGGGTAAAGTATTCCTGCCCAGATTCAGGGGAGGAATACTCACAGCTTTATGGGAGTCTCTGTCTGTGGCCCCAAGCTGCACTCCCTGGAAGCAACACAAGCACAGGGCAGCTGTGCTCAGCAGCATGTCCCCACCTGCTGCATTTTGATGTGGCTCTTTTCTGATCCACAACTATTCTGTCAAACACCGTGACAGAGGGAAAACAATCCCATGCCTAGGCAGCTAGCAACACAAACAGCTTCAGAGATGGACTGGCAGAAACTCATGGGCATTTCTTCCTACTGCTGGAAAGCTTTGGCAGAGTGGAATGCATTACCCCAAATGCTGAATTACCAAATTCAGCAGAACTAGGTCTTCTCTCCTTTGAGAGAGCTTGTCTGCTTGTGAAAGTTTTACCAGTTTAACATGAATGGAAGTTCAAATTCCCTTAATGAAGTCAGCATGACCTTCTTGATGGTTATTTGTTTGAATTTAAATCTCCTTTTACTAGCTACACCCATTTAGTTTGTACCCATGTGAGCAGGTGCAAGCTGGAGAGCACCAGCTTTATGCTCAGACATAAAGCTGCATCAGTTTGAAAAAGCCAATTTAATCTTACATCCTGTTGTTGTTTAACCCCAACCAACAATCCACCACCCCACAGCCACTCACTCACTCCCCACCAGCAGGATAGAGAACTGGAAAGGTAGATGTGAGAAAACCCATGGGTTGAGATAAGAGTAGTTTAATAATTGAAATAAAATACAACAATAATACAAAATCCTAATGAAAAGGAAAATAACAAAGCAAAAAACCTCTTAGTCTGCCTACACTGCTCCTCACTGCCTTTTTCCCAGACCCATCAGGATGTCTCTTTATGCATAGACAAGGCTCCAGAGTATTTATAATCATCTACATTTTAATTTGGTTGTTTAGTCTTGTCCATATTAAAGAAATGTTCACCCATGCAATTAGCATTATTGAGCATTTTAACCACTGCTAGCCTCACCACTGTACTCATTGCATGATGCCTGATCTGCAATAATGCAACAACATCAATTTACAGCAATGAATTTGATCCAAATGTCCTAGCACAGGCTGGGTGAGGGTCTGGAAGTGGCCGGTGCTGTGGGAGACTCACAACGACATTCTGTGACCAAGGAGTTTCGGGAAGCAGTCAGGTATGCGATAGAAAAATGTGGTGGGCTGCAGTGACAGCTGAGGCTGGCCCTATCTGAAAGTATGAACCAATATTCTGGGATGAACATTGCTAAGTGAGGGCACTTGTTGATAATTTTAATGTTTACTGAGAAGCCTTGAGTGCCAGTATGTTCACTCAGTTACATCTCTAATGAGACTGAAAACTGAAGCATGCTTTTGGCCCAAAAGAGCTGGAATCTGTGCCCTGGAACTGGCAAATCTCCGTGTTTGTGAATGTGTTCAGGAGCCACTCCATACTGCTGGGAGAAGCCAGGGCTTTGTTGTTCACTAATGGGAACAGAGTGCGGCTGGGGAGGCAGCCTGAGGACAGGGACTGGTGATTTTGTGTTATCTGTGTTCTTTTTGGCAGTGGGAGGCTGGTGTTTGCTCCCATGTTATTTACATTTTAGTCTGTGCAAGGATCGTCTTTTCTAGGTGGAACAGATACTGCAAGCCTGGGACGTATGTTCTTCTACGTCTACATACAAATAAATGAACCAGTACCATTGAGTGGAAGATCTCAAGAGAAATGGAATGTTTCTGTAGCATGCTAGGCCTGCTTAAAACAGAAAATGAAGTGTACCAATTCTGACTTTTTTGCTAGGAAAAGCTGCACTCTGCCTCAGGGTAGTGATGACAGTTGATGTAAGGATCACCTGCTAGAAACATGTTTGTGTAAGGTTGTATCATTCGGAGAATCTTTATTTTATTTGGTCTTCAAGCTGATGTATTTATCATAGAGAAAATATTTTTGTTGCTTAAAAGTATGGAGAAATCTCTAGAGGGACCAGTAAGAATACTGTCAAAATTTCAAAAGTTTAAATTCTTCTATTAGATGCCACACAGCACTTGGAGAACCTGTGTGGAGATATATCCTATCCTGTCAGTCACCCTCGATTTCATTTGTAAAGGTTGATGTCTCATGAAGATGGTTCTCAGACTTACCTGGAAAGCAAACATCTTTTTCTAACAGGTGTAGATGACTGGCAAGTACAGACCATCCAGGAAAGTGGATCACAGAGCCCAAATTAATGAGTAATTGAACGACTGTTCTGCAAAAATGGAAACCATTTCTAATCTGTGAATGTAGCAGTGCATGGCCAATCTACAGATTTCTGTAAGTAGCAGACATCCAGAGTATGCAGCTGACGCCACCAGAATCCCTGTGGAATGAGGCATTCTCTCCAGGAGGAGGAAGATGGCAGTCAAAGTATGCTCTTGCATGTGAACTTTTGACCCATCCAAGTACTGTTGAAGAAGGCACAGCTCACTCCCCAGACTTCCAGTGTAAGAAATAATGATGTTCTTTGGATGCATCAGTGTGAGGACAGGTAGGGGAAGATGAGAAAGCAGTTTGGCACTGTTGGTTCCCTAGTGGCATGTGTCTGGCACATTCCAAGAATCAAGACAGGCAAAGAGAACTCAAAGGAAATACTACGGGTTTCAGGTTTTAGAGCAAGGAGAGAGAGATCTACACAATACCATGAAATCAGGTAAGTTAACCATGTTCCCCTGGTTTGCCTTCAATAAACTGCTCTAGCAAGGCACAGACTTTACAATGACCCATTAGATTAGGCTCCAAGCTAAACACCTTGTGGCTCCTGCAATTTGCACTTGTCACATTGATGTCAGTTAGACATACAGCAGCTGAAATGGTATAGGTACTTGTCTTCTATTCCAAAATATACAGGTGCCTTCAGCAACAGCCTAAGTCTGCATTCAACAGCACAGGTATTAATGGGCCAGAAAGTACTTAATTGTACAAACCAGATGCAGCACATGTAGCTCAGTTATACACGCTTTTCAAAGAGACCGATTTCTTCTCAACCCAGACTGACCCCAATATATGGGGACGTAACCAGTTGACTTCAGATTTGTATGAAAAGAGAGTCTATGATGGGAACATAGAAGACACAGAGCTCGCTAACTATAATCACGTTAACTGTGAGCCCCTTAAAGACCTGGGAGATGGAAATTTTGAGACCCCTTCTTCACATCTCCAGAGGCACCTCTGTACATCTTTATAAAGTAAATACCCTCAGTGTGAGGGGCAAAGATGATGAAAATCTTACCATCTCTATGAGATGGTAGTGGATGGTAAAGCTGGACATTTATGGAGTGTTGTGGGAGATTAATGATGTTATTGATAACATCATTGTAGTAACACAGTTATGAATGTGGAGAGTTTAGTTTATTTTTACAATCCTAAGTAAGAGGATTGTGACTTTCTGGCTTGTTATTAATGTCATTTCTTTGACATGGAGCAGTAATGGGACAGTGCAAGGTTTCCTCCCCAGCTGTTCAGAGGAACACTCACTGATCAGCAGGGACTGAAGACAGCCACTTCTGAACAAATTTATTTAATCCAGCTACTACATGAAAAATGCCTAGCAAACAGGATCTTATCTGTTGTTCTTTAACAAATATTGTAAGGCTTAAAGATTTCATCAACAAAGCAGAAGTTTAGTGCAGAATTTTACCTTACAGGGTATATCTGGTTCAGATCATAACAAAAGGAAAGTGAACTTACTGGTCTCAGCTGGATGCACATGAGTGCTGAACAAACAGAAGGTAATTCCAATAGAGGAAGGGGAAGAATGTTCCTCTTTTGCCATTTTTATTGTCCTTGTTATAAATTTTTATTGAAAGGTAAGTTACAGAGTTAAATTTTAGCAGTGATGAATGCATTGTTTCTTCTGTCGCTCCCTGAACTTTATTCATTAACTGATGCAGAGAGCTGGTCTTTTCCCCACAATTATTTACCTGTAGTTTCTGTTCCTCATAGACCTCACTGAGTATAGAAATAAGAGTCATATTTGAACAGCACTAATACAAATTTGACTCCTAATAAGGGACAGTACAATACATATTTAATACGAGTCAGAAAGGCATACTGTAGTTTTCCAGAGCTACCTACTTTTAGATGGCTTTTATTGTTTTTGAAGCTATTGACAGAAGTGAGGAAGGCAGATTATTTATTTCTTCTTTAAGTGAAAACTGAGAATGTATTTGTCCAAAAGCTTCTAAAACCAAGGCCTTCATAAATGCAAATATGTGACAACTGTATAAAAGATACTACAAAGTCTTTGCACCAAATAGTTTCCCATAGATGCCAGTAAGAACGTATTTTGTTTAAAAATAAAACCTGTTTGCAGTACAAGCATCCCTGGGGAAGGACGTACATGTAATTTTGCCTCTGAAGGTTCTCCATTTATCATTTCTTCTTCTCTTTTCTGAATTTTATTGAAGATGCATTCCTTTTACTGAGATTTCCATGGTTATTGATCTCCTGAAGTTTTCATATTAGCCCAGGCAGCCATTCTTTCACTGTGAGTCTCTGAATGCAGGTGTTGCTTCTTGGTTTTGCAGGAACTTAATTTGGCAAACCCTCATCACCAAATTGGACTTTACTTTCCATCTTGATTTGTGTGGTTTTTTCTCTGAATTGAAATGTTTTTCCTGAGCTCACTTTTTTGTAAGCATATAATAGCACAGGGCATGATTGACGTTAGCTGTCTTGGGGGTGAACATTGCATGTAAAAGGTGTATGGGTTCAACACATCTACTGGTAGGTCACTTTTTCTAACTTTATATCCCAAATGTCTGCACTTTACTGGTCAGCATTTCCCCTTGTGACTGTATCACTGTAAAGCCTTTGCTTCCCCTGTGAGAACAGGCAGGGTGTGAGCAATGAAGTTCAACTTCTGTGTTATCCTGAGAAAAGAGAACAGACCTTCTCCTCATTTTATAGCTGTATGCTTCCCGCTGACATTGCCTCCTATGGGAGCAACAGTTTCTGGCTATTGCAGGCCAGCTAGCACGGCTTACATAGGGAATGTGTTCTTCCACAACCTGGGACTAATGTCTGTGGGTATAAACATTCCTCAGAACATTTAAATGGTCCTTCCTCCTCAGCACCGAGTGCCCAGGTTCTGAAAAAAGGATGCTACACAGTTTATGGAGCATTTTATCCCCATTTCAACAAGGGGGATTCCCTTGTTGAAATTCTGCCATCACATCCAATAGAAAAGTTATCATTATTCCCTTTTGTCACTGGAACTCTTCTTCTCAGTGGGTATTGCTACATCATCTCTGCCAGACAGAACACACCCTTGGCAATTAGAAAAGTCCCTACAAAGAGATTAATCTCTTAGTTTGTTGGGGGTTTTTTAAGCTCTGCACTGTCTGCTACTGTCTCCAGTGTTCATTTAGCTGTTTTGAAGAGTGAGTTCTGGTGACGGATCCTCTACTCCAACTAATCCACTATGTTATGCTGGAGAGGTGGTACATTTTTGAAGAGGAAAACAGAGACATCACCAACAACCGTATCTCATGTTGTACTACTTTGCCAGAAGATATTGCATCCCTTTGTGATTTGAAAGATGGAAAATGAAGTTTCAGTCATTTAGATGAGAAAATCCAAATGACACATTTCAACATGCCACTTTTCTTCATGGCTACTCAGTTCTATCCCGTTGGAGCCACAAGAGTTTTGTGAGAACATCTTCCCGAAATCCCAATTGCACACTGCCAATGGGAAATGAGGAAAAAGGATGAACCTCTTTCTTCACATTGGTGTGGTAAAGCCAATGCTTACATTCTTTCAGCAGTTTCTTTTACCTCTGTTTCCAGTGTATTTTACAGATGTTTCCAGGATATGTACTCTGGTGTGACATCAAAAAGAAACCTGTCTTGGCAAGAGCAACAGGGAAAACTCACAGCTTGTTTATATAAATTGTAAAAAACTGTAATTAAATAGCTATAAAAAGAGTAACTGGGTTTACTCTGTGTGTCCCCTGCTTTTCGTGATAGCTGTTCTTAGACTAAACTGTTAGGGGTTTTCCCCATTTCAGCCTCAGAGGGCTACTGTAATAAAAAGGTGAATGAGAGCACCACTGCATTGTGCCTCCAGATGAGACAAGCAGTGAAAACAAACTGCATCCAAACAGCTAAATCTGGGGCTTAAGCCAGCCTCTGTACACCGAGTAATAGCTATCCTGAGCAAATAGACACATTTTATAACATTTCCTGGATATCAACAAACTGTGGCTCTGGTAGAGCTCTTGTATTTTTTTCTTTTTATTTCTCTCTTTCTTTCTTTTTCTCCTCCCCTCCCCTCCCCTCCCCTCCCCTCCCCTCCCCTCTCCCCTCCCCTCCCCTCCCCTCCCCTCCCCTCCCCTCCCCTCCCCTCCCCTCCCCTCCTTTTTTCTTTCCTTTTTTCTTTCCTTTTTTCTTTCCTTTTTTCTTTCCTTTTTCTCCTTTCTGTCCTTTTTTTTTCTTTTTCTTTTTCTTTTTCTTTTTTCTTTTTCTTTTTTCTTTTTCTTTTTCTCTTTTTCTTTTCCTTCCTTCCTTCCTTCCTTCCTTCCTTCCTTCCTTCCTTCCTTCCTTCCTTCCTTCATTTTGAATGGGGTGAGTCAAGGGCCCTGTATATAGAGTGGTCTTCTTCCCACTCCTAGTTACACAACTTCCTGAGGAAGTTCTCCCCTACTGATCTCAGTGATAGTAAACCATTATATTTAGCATAACAATCTATCTCTGCAACTTTGACAAAGCACAAAGAACTAGAGACAGGTTCTCAGTTTTCCATTAAATTTGAGCTGAATTTCAGTGCACCTCTGTGTTTGTGGGAGCTCTGAAGAATGGCATTGCTTCTCAAGGCAACAACTTAAGACCACATGAAAACTGGCTATGGTGGGGTTTTTTTAGTTTCGTCTCTGCAATATTGAGTGCAACTTCACTACACAAATAGGTGCTCCAACAAAGTCGTCCTTAAAGGTGCATTACTGAGTCTTTCCTGGCTGTGTTACTATGGATTAAAATTTCAGTCTTTGCTACCAGTTTCCAAATGTACCATAATACATCCCTAGTACTCCTTCATTGTAAAATCTATTGTAAGGCATAAAACTTGAATGACTTGCAGGTGTGGAAGATCTCAGAGAGCTTCAGATTCTTGTATTATCAGCTCTAAAATCACACCTGTAGAAAACCTTAGAACTCCATTCTGGTTATTTTAATCACTAGGGTGGTGTCTAGGGTAAGACATGGCCACACATCATAAGGCAAATCTTAGGAGCTGTTCTGCACTAGGGGATGCTGTTATCTTGGCAGGAAAGAGACTGCTGTTGACAGCAAATATTCAAGGGCTTTCCTCTACTTGAAACATCTTATTTTGAACTATTTTTTTTTAATGCTATCATTTAAGTAGGTATTTGCAACAAGGAAGCCTCTTCTAAAGGCTAGAAGAAATAGAGTCCAGAATAAAAAGAATTGATTTAGTGTGTGAAAACACAGAAGCAACACATGTGTGTTTTTAAGGCTGCAGTGTCTCCAGGGTAGTAGCAGAAAAAGGTAATTTTACATCTCCATGCAGAATCATCACCAGTTTCACTTTTTGTGCTCTGAATAATATGGAAAAGTTCTGACTGCTTGACTCTTGCTAACTCTTGCTTGCATTACTATAGACAAGAATTAACTACTTACGCCCACGGTTTTACAGTTTTGGTCGTTTCAATTACATGACTTGCAGCTGGTTGGTCATCTCTGTTGGATCTTCCACAGATGAGTCTTCTTTAAAGAGACTAAAAAGTTTTTACAGTGCCTTGTGAGCCAGTGCATCACTATTTCTGAAGCTCTTCTGTAGATAGAATTCCCTTTGAAGTCAATAGGAGTTCTCTCTGAATAAGAACTTTAGGATTTGGGCCTCAGGACACAAATGCTGTGATCAATCTTTTGAGCATAGTGAGTAACATTTTCTTGGCTTTCAGAACTACACTAAGCCAAATAGTAGCCCCAGGGATTCAAAATAGGTTAAACAGGAGAATCTGCTTTGTTTCAACCTACGTCTTTCTTTAGCTTTTAAATCAGCATAGTCCCCATGTCTAGTACTGACCTGCCAAAAACACCTTCCAACAATAAGAGCAGATGTTTTAATAGTTAGTTTTACAGTCAAACTTATCAAGGCATGAGACACTATGAAACAGAGTTGTGTTCAATGAAAAACAAACATACTTCATGTGGACTGACCTGTTTAGAAGCTGCGACCTGAACATACAGTCTGGAACAAAAGACTTGAAGGCTGAGAACTTTATTAATTATGTTACAGGGAGGTCTGTAGACACTGATTTCAATCAGACCATCATAGTACCAGACACTGTGCAAACATCAGAATTAGTGATACAAAAAGTCGGCAGTCCAAGTATGCAAGACTGATACTCCCTGTCTCCTATTCTTTATAATTCCTCTGACTTTATACATGGAAAGGTCAGCTAGCAAGAGACTGTGTGACCTTCCAATACCTCTCACAAAGTTCAAAATGAAACTGTCTGCCAACCTCCTGTCTTATTGTCAAGACTATTCTCCCCCTTTCACACAATTATAACAGTGTATTACTGGATTTAAAAAATCCTAATTTCCTGTGCCCATCCCAGCCTAGGCTGAATTCCAGCATCCCCAGCCACTTTCCCCCATGAAACTGAAGGCCCAGGTAATGCCATGATGATTTTTTGTCTTTTCTTTTATACCCCTGTTATACCTTTTTTACAACTTCTGTATTCTTTAGTGCTTTTTTCCTACATTCTTGGACTTGTTTGTTAAGCTAGGAGACTAAACATTTTAGAAGCTTCGTAGTTAGGGATCAGTGTGCCCCAGACACCAAGGTCCTCTCCCGAACACATTTTGTAAACTAAGATAGAACCACCCAGGGGAAGGTTCCTTGGGGAGGGGGGCTCATTCAAGCCTCTCATTGGAGAATTTTTGATAGATATGCTAATTAGTAACACCTATAATGTTATACCAGATCTTTTGGGGGTGTGCATTGCCGTGTGCATGGAGGTGCATTCAACCTGGACGTAGTGCACCTAAGGATCCTTAAAATAAATACCAAGGTAAAATCCCTTTTTCCCTTCTAACCGTGTTTGACTCTTGATTTTAAGACCAGAGAAAGGCATCACAGGTTCTTCCTGTTACCTGTGATGAAGACTTTGCCAGTGCCGATTTCAGTGGTAACAAGTCTAGATCCAGTGATAAACCCCACCCTGACATGGGCAGCTCTCACACAGGGCAGCAGTGCATCAGCAGTGTGGGGCAGAGCAAAACTCCCTTGCATTTTCAATCCTCATAGGATATCACGCAACTGTATTAATGAAACGACACATAACAGAACCAAGAGAAAAGACAGACTGAAACAAAAAGCAGCAAATTCTTATTGCCTGAACAGAGCTAAGAGCCTCAAGATTTTACAAGCTCTTACCTGTGTGATAACATGGGTGGAGGTGCACAGGTGAACAGCCCAGTTCTTTTCCTGGAGTCCCAGGTCTGATGCTGGCCCGTTAGCATTTTGGTGGAGGAAGTCCTGCAACTTCTGTTTCTGCCCACAGCCAGTGGAGAGTCTCAAGCAGCTGTAAATACCATGTTGATATGCATTGTAGTGGGAAAACACTTAAGTCTTCAGGTATGAATAAACATGACACCATCACTAGCAGACAGAAAAGTGTTTTGGAGAAGCAATTTCAAAGCTGGTGAAGGAAACATAAAAAGCAATGTATTACCTGGAATATGAGCAACTGGACTCCCAAGCACAAGCTCAGCAGCTAGAAGAAATCCTCCACAGTATCAGTAAGACTGAGGTCTCCACTATACACCAGATATGCCCTGACACAGCTGAATCTACTTAAAGTTTTAAACAAGTAAAGTCTTGTCCAGCCTACAATTCACAGCAGTGATGTAAACAGTCTGCTGATCCAGTTGTACTTGTAGATGGTAGATCTAGAAAGTCAGATGTACTTTGCAGTGTTTGCTTCTTTGATTTCTTCTTCTTTTGTTTTCTTTTTTACCTCTGGATAATGACTTCCCTTCCCTTTCCCTCCTTCAACTAGGTCAAAAAACCCTCTGACTTGCCCAGTTTCTTCAATGCCTTGGCTCTACTGCCTTGTGTGAAATCCAGATGCTACACTGGTTCCTCCCTAGATATTTCTCCTTTTGTTCCAGTCTCTTACCTTGGTCCCTGATCTTGAGGGAAGAGGCAAAACAGCCAGCAAAGAAAGGCATGTAACAAGAGACAGTTCAAGACCACTCAGCAGTTCAATCTGTTCACCTCAAAGAAGAGGACAAAGTAACATATTTTTCCCTTCAAATTTAGAATCAAAGCAGGGTTTTAGTTTCAACAAAACGGTTCCCTAAGTCTCCTCTCCCTTTCCCTATGGTATGGGTCCCTGCTCATCCCCAGGGAGCACAGAGAAGCAGGGCACTCAATCCCTCACACAGCCTACCACCATCACGGGGAAATGGGTGGCCGTGGGCTGGCAAATCATGAAAGACACAGGCAAAAGAACAGTCATGTGTGGCCACTGCTCAGCCTCTTCTGGGGTGACCCATGGGGCAGCTGCTTCACGGGCTGGTCAGATCACTGCTATTTGATCCTAGCTGGCAGGGTGCACTCAGATTTTGGGATCCTACAGAGTCTGAGATTGGTTCTTGACAATTCTTTCACCCCCAGTCTGGAAACTCTCTAGGCAATGAAATTTACTTGCTTATGCCCAAAGGGAAGACTGCAACTAGTTTTGGTCCGTCCTATTTGCACATATCTTTCTTGGGGCCGGGCATAAGAAGATGGAACTGGAAGAGCTGCTGTATGATAAATTCAGACACAATCACAATCACACTTTTTACTTGCCAGAATATCCTCTTTCCTTGCATTTGAGGACTGCGAAATAAAAAATTATATGTATCATAAAAGAATGTATGTTAAGATCCTATTTGCACTGTGAATAGTAACAGTGCTGTACATGGACATCCTGATTTGACACAGCAACAGCTGAGGCGGTCTCTGGGGAAGCACCACTAGAAACAAATTGTGCTCTCTCTGGAGCACTGGGAGCTGTGAAATGATTTCCTGAAATAAGCATCTTCCTACTGATATCCAAGATGAGGTTGACAAGGACTCCAAGACTGCATATGAATGAAACTTGTTCACTCACACCAGCTGTGTCAGAAATCTAGTATAACACACTACATCAAATGGAAGAAGGATTCATCTAGGGAAAATAATTTCAGCTTCGAAAGAGAGACTGAAGAAGGCTAATAAAAATATATTTTCTTAATAGGTTTTTGTTGCTCTTGCTTTAATCTTCAAAGACTTGTATCTTCTCCCAGTATAACACTAATGATAGCCTTTGTTTTTCCTTCTTACTGGCAATGAAGTGAAACACACAGTAAATGTGTTAACCAAAGTGCATTGCTAAGTCTCAGGAGCAGTGCAACAGTGTTTCCCAGATGCAGCTTAGAACTGTGAAAACGTTGTCTACCTTCATTAACTCTTCACTGCCTTACTGTTTAAGCAAATATCAGTGGCTTGGACAACTTGGATTAGAGAAGTAAAAAGTGAATTAAAAAATGGTCTCTTTCAGACTGCTTCCATCAACCCATATAGATCATGCTAATCTCTTCTTTGTGAAGCACAGCAGGTCACTTGTAGCTGTGCATGAAAACAGTTCATCTGAGCTCCCAGCCCAAAGGAAACAAATAGGTAGGGCAAAAGACCTGACACGAGGAGGAGTCGTTCTCTGTTCTCAGCTCTGCCACTAGAAGGGGCATGACAGGGGGTAAGGCACTCCGTGACTCTCTATGTCAATCTTCCCCGGATTTCATCAGCTGATTAAGGCTGTGGATGACACAGAGCTGGAATATGCAGTTGGGACAAAGGAGAGGTAGAACACAGTACAGGAGGAAAGCAAACTTGATAGAGAGGAGAAAAACAGAAATGGGGTGGAAGGTGTGGAGCACAAAGTGCAAGATGCTACTCCTGAGGAGCAGACCACAGAGTCTCCTACAAACTGAGACCTCATCAGCTGAGGGCAACTGCTGGTCACTTGTTAGAACATGATGTACAAGGCAAGAACTCAAGAGGAAAGAATTTGAACTCAAGTTCAAGTTAAAGAACAGCAGTATAGTAACACAAAATTATCAAACTAGAAGTGAGAAGTGCTGTGAGGTCTGTGGTGGTCTGCTAGCAAAAAAAGCTGAGACACCTATTCTACACTAACATCTTTCAAAAAATGGTGCTTCATCAGTTTATGAAAATCATATTCCCATCCTGTGACCCTAAGTTTTGAAGAGCTAGAATTACTGACTTTCAAACTGGTTACAAAAGGGGAACTGTTCATTGCCTATAGTAACAGAAATGTTCTCAAGGATTAGGTTGACTATGAAAATGGCTGGAGTGTTCTCTGCATGTTTAAAATGAAAGCAAAATACCATGTCAGTGGATTAGTAATATAAACTGGAACTAACTGGTCCAGTTCAATTGCCTATGGTAAACAAAACACAAATACCTCAAAAACACTAGAAATTATAGAAAGTTTATTTGATCTACTATATTATTTTAAAAGGTGTAACTTACCTGGTTCCTTATTAATTAAACACAAGTAAGGATTACATTTAAATATAAAGCTTTATCTTACCTTAAGATTACCTTTTAGTCACCTTAAGATACTCACTTACCTACATATTACCTATTTTCACAAGTCTCATTTTCCATTAGTTTTTCAAAAGCAATCGTAAAGTTATTTCTTGACTTCATTAACATTATTTTTCCTGCTATTTCCCAACAAAATTCCATTATTTCTTTTCCAGACCTTACACAGTCTTTCTGTCAAGAGCTCTTTTTCCAGGTGTGAATATATTTTTATATGTACATATATATACACACACACACACACAGAGAACCCAAGGAAATATAACTACACAGATTTGATTTTAATTATAAGCACCAAGTCACAAGCTGAGCTTTGTTATACTTTAAAATACGTATTTCAACTATCTGTCAAGCTACAGTGCTGTTACCAAAAGGCATCTCAGACATTAAAGGGGAAGGTCTTAGTCTCATCTACTACCAGCTTTTTAAGGTAGTCTCTGTAGCGAAGAGTATTTGTTTCTGGATCTAGAGCAACAGCGAGCATGTCCTCCATTTCCTCCTGAGAAAAGGGCTCACCTGAAAGACAGCAGAGAATAACACTTTGTCTTGGTAAGTATCCTTTCAAGGACTGGCAAATTCCACTGCTTTTCCCTTGAAAGGATCTCCTTTTGATTCTCACACAGAGGAGAAAAGGAACAAAACTAAGGATCTTATTCCTTCCCTTTTGCCAATGTAAGTCCTGCACATCAAATGAGCAAGTCTAAAAGAAAGGAGACAGAGGATCTGGATCCATCTGATCTTCTAGTTCACAGACACCAAAACAGCCTGTTCCTCTCTGCCATGGATTTTGAAACAACCATGTTTGTCAGAGTTCTTCTCCTGTGTACATTAGAATTATTATCTCTCATTTGGCTATCATTACACTTGTATTCACATCATGAAAGACTTCTGGTCTTTCTCTTTTAGGAGATTCAAAGCTGCTGATGGCCTACTTCATCCCTCAGGGAACCAGGTTACCAACTGAGGCTAGGTCTTGCACAAAGCCTGCACACCCTTTTGAACATGAGGCATGAGTCAGCCACGCAAGAAAAGCAGGCTCTTCAGGAGATATTGAGGATTACAGAATGTACAACTTAAATCTTGTCTTTGAGTCTCTTTGTTTGCAGACGGCTCTCAAATTAAGATCAAGATAATGCAAGAATGAATGAGCACTGAAACTACTGATACATCCGGAAATCTAAGCTGCAATTTTACAGGACAGCAAAAGAGTCACATACATAGTGAGCACAGAGGTGTGCACAGAATCACAAAATACCCAGACATGACTGAATTACGAATAAAGATAAGAATAAAAATCTCTATTCTATAACGTCTGCAAGCAGTCAGATAAATGCTCTTTCCCTGCATCACTGACCAGTGAAATGTCCTAGTCGGCAGCCACTCATCACAGCAACAGCATTGTTTGAAGACAATGTAGCTACTCCCACAGGTTTTGGCATGCAGGGTAAGGACCTCAAGGTGCCATATATACATGTAATGCTTTTTACTTAAATATTGATATAACAGAAGTCATGTTACCTTCTTCAGTCAAATGTTTGACCAGGTCCTCTTTGGTAATATATCCACATTTAGTCTCGTCCAAAGCCTTTAAAGGAAAAGAATAAAACTTGTGGTTTTAAGCTTATTGTATCAAAAAGCAGCAAATTCTTCCCAGCAATTAGGTACTTGAATATTTAGTTACAGACCTCAAATGCATGTAGAATAACATCTTCTGGAATAGGCCAGAATCTGAAACCATGGAATCAGAAAAGTTAAGTTACTGTTTGCTAGTGGTCTGAAAAAAACTAAATACAAGTACTAGAGGAAAAGGAAAGGTTATTTGCTATGAGAATTTACTAAGTTTTGTCTATCGAACATTTAATTGCAGCCTGGCCTTTTGGAACTGTCCATATATTTAACTCTTACATCTCCTGTTGTACTACTGTTTAATTTCCCTTGTGCTAAAGAGCCAGATGAATGGCTTCTGCATGTCTGGGCTGGCTGGGTGGGTTAGCAGGAATCAGCAACAGATGAATCATTCTATACAGCTAATGCACTGAACAGAAATGGACAAACCAAGAAAACAAAGTTTTGTCCAGGTAGGCTGGTAGCTAGGCAACAGATCACCTAGTGGGACTTGGGCAGTCTAATGAGCTGATGATGAGCAAAGGAGGCTGGTGGCTATAAAAGAAAAGGTCTGTCACTAACAATTTCAGAGAGAGGGGAGAACTGGGCACGTGTGTGCATGCATATGCATTCTCGATTTTGGAGATGGAAAAGAAGCTCAGTACAGCAATGTAGAGCTTCCATATCCCAACAGGCTCTCACCAAACTCCCAGAATACTAAAGAGAAGGAACTGAATCCAGGGAGGTTCTAACTGCTTGATTGCTTTGTCTGGACCCGCCTCAGTCTTTTACTATCTAAAAATCAAATGTGCTAAGAAGAAGCCTTGGATTTTGTGATCCAAATCTCAAGTGCCCTTGCATAAGTGAACTATGGACACAGTGCCCCAGAAGATAAAATGGGTCTTGACAAGCCTGCACTAGCCTGGGGAAAGCGTGGGGGGATTATTTTTGTGTGTGTACGCATGTATGTTTGCGTGAAGGGGGTGTGGAGGAAGAGGATGAGAGCCCAGAGCAGCACGGCATCATCATGTGAAAGGGTGAACATCAGTGTGGAGCCACAGCTACTCCATGTGTAGAACACCCTCCTACCAAAGGCCCTCCGTGTGCAAAAAGACTTCTCAGGATTGGACAAGACTGAGTTTCTCAAAAGCCTTGACTACCATCTTTAAAATGAAAGATAAATTCCTTGTAAGTAATCTTGCTTTAGTGCAAAATGTCAAAATAGCACAAGCTCCTGTTTTCATGCAAAGACTTCTATGCACCTTTGTGACCACTTTTAGTTCAGCAGTCTTAGAGTGTTAATTGTATACGTTCAGCTGTACCTGGCAGTCACTTTGAGACCCAAATATAAAGCTGGTTTACACAACCTGTTTAGAATACACTGTAACACTCTGTGCTTCTCAGTAACTGTAACTCATATGTTCAGAGAAAGCAATAGTTATGACCTTAATTTGCACACAAAATATTTCAGAGGTATACAAAGCATGTTGAACAGCAATTCTGATTCCCATTAAAAATACAAAAGCTACATATTATCACAATTATGATTACAAGCTGGTATTATTTATATCATCAGTATAATATAATTTAATGTAGATGAACTAATACGAAACAAAATCTACCTAGTTACCTAATGCAAACTGAGTTTAAATGACAAAGAAGATCTGTACTCCTTCCAATCACATAAAATTTCTGTAGATATGTTTATTCAGAATCAACTCTGTCAATCTGGAATAAACCACAGACACATAAAATGCACTTTCCATTACCTTCTCTCAAGTAGTACTTCTGTCATCACTGGAAGAAATTGTTCCAGATGAATGAATCCACCCGGTTCTTCTACTTCTATCTAAAAATAAAACTTAACTGTGGCAGGGTATATGACTCATTAGCAAACTAATCCGAAAAACAGAAAATTGGGGTAGTCCCCTGCATTAAAATTACAGCATTAGGCTTTGAATATTTGTATCAGGTCTTCAATATCACCTGGTACCATAACATCTGAGTGAAAGGCTTGTGATCAAATAGAAGGAGATTCGAGGAAGAAATAATATCCCAGGGAAATACAGGCCTGCTATTATAGACACTTCCAACAACTCAATATTGCCCTCTTGTGCTTCAAAACCATTGGTGCAAAGGAACCAGACACCGAGTAACTGATCTTATCTCCCACAACAACTCAGCAGAGTTTTAAACATTCAGGTTGAAGTCATACCAGTAAAGTTTATCAGGGTCTGGAGCATTCCCAAGCAGTGTAATGTGAAGACCCATTACAGCAAACCATGAGCATGTTCCCCTGGCATGATTTTGAACTGTGCCACCCAACATTCCCCCCAGCAGATGCTGGCTTGGACCTTAAGGACTTTTCCCCAGCAGGATGCTTGGTGCAGCCACTCTGCATAAAACAGTTACCAGGGTGGGCATGAGCTGCTCTGCGCCAGCTGGCTTCAACACCTAAGGATGTTTCTGGGCATATTTAATTGGCTAGCTTGGATATAGTTCCAGTCAAGTACACCTTAATGATGGAATTTGTTGCTTTCATGTTTAATAGTCAAAGAGAGTTGTCAGAGGAAGGACCAGAGAGGCAGGCAGACTGAGTCAGGGCAGACTGAAACAGTCATAAGGCAGCCTATAAAATGCTACCCGAAAAAAGCTTCCCTTTGCCTCCCAAATAAATTAACAAATTAGTCCCAAAACACTGGGGACTTCTAGCAGCATTCTCACTGCATTCCTATACTTCCACAGGAGATAAGCAACATGGTAAAAACTGCTCTCTCTCATTGGGGTGCATCCCTTCCCTAAAAATTTCAAGTTTTGCTCCCAAAAGGAGCCCTGTTAATGGAGCTAGACTGTTCCAGTCTGTGTTGAAACTGGATGCATGCCTTGAGGTCTCACATGGCAGCAGCGACACCTTGCTAGGCCCCCAGAGACACAGCCCAGATTGAAAGAAAACTCAAACAGGCACTGATTTGAAATCTTCTAACTGAGCCAGGAAAAACTTAGTAAGGAATATGCCTCCGGGGAGCTGGGGCAGAGCTGGGGCAGTTCCTGATACATCCAGTCGCTTAAATGGAAAGCTGCAACTGCTGCTGCATGCTCTTTTCCAGTGTTCTGGAAGGGGTTTGGGCACTAAGAGAAGACAGCCATCACCTCTTGCTGCTTTAGAGTGGAAACTGGCTTGAAAAAACACATTTTCCGTTCTGTTAGGTGAGCCTAGCAGAAGGGATCTTTAGCAAGGAAATGAAGATGTTGCATGCTTCATTCTAAACAAAATAGAACCTTCTACCATTACAGAATCACCTGTTTTACTGATTGCTTGATTGAAAAGATGTAACAAAATACCTGGCAAAACCTAGTCCTGGGAGGTGATCAGCAACCTCAGCTTCTCCTGATGTGGAACAAACAGCTTCCATTTCAGAGCCTCTATAGATCCAGCAACATCCTGAGCAGTTAAAATCAATCCTACTTCTAACACTTCTTACTCCTCCTTGTGCTCACTCCTGCTCTACACCTCATTTCTCACTGATGTTTTTCTTCTTCTGTATTTCCTCCTCTTTTCACAGTAACAGTATTTGCTTGTTCAGACGCTGTGAGTTTTGCTCTATTTCTTTCCTTTGAGTACATCCATAGCTCCCATAACAATTGTATTGTAGCACCTATTATGTTTTGTATCTCCGTTTTCCCAGCCATAACATTGGGGTACTTGAAACACAAAGAAACAATAACATCTTCCAGAGTTACCAGGCAGAGCACTGGAACTCCAGGCATTGTAGCAACCCTTGAATTAGCTTTCACCATCTCTAGATTTAGCATTTAATCTTAACTTTGTAAGTAGGCCTAAAGATATGATATTAAGTACAGAATTGAGTATAAGGCAATATAAGAAACATTATATGATAATTTATAGAGATACCATAATTACATGAATGCTGATTTTGCAGAGATGAATAACGTGATGGCAGCATATGCTAGTTTAGCAATAAGGCTAATAGGAAGATGATATGACAGAGAGACAAGTAGTGAGAAACAGAAATGAATCACAGCTCACAATGGGCAACAATACTGGGAAATAGCTTGGTTGCAAACTGGCTAACAGATACAAATTTTACCTTATCTAGATCAAGATAAAATGGTATTACCACAGCCAATTATAGTGGCATCTTACATAAATTAAGATATGTTTGTGATTATCATAATATACGAAGGGTTCCACAAGAAGACAGTGTTTTTCTGGTACTAAACCTATGCCAAAGTTTCATTTACAGGCACTACGAAACATTCTTTGCTATTTATTTTCCAGTACAGTGTTCTTTAAGGTTAACCATTACTCTTTCTTCTTGCAGTATTTATACTTTAATATTCTTACAATCAGCATTTTCATACACGTTACACTGTCATGTCTCAAGAATCTTCTGCCTCATGGCTATATTTTACTTTTTATGTATTACTTATCTCAAATTTTCAGTAATTTTGAAAATTGAAAAAAAAAAAAGCCCAATCTCTTCCAGAGGAAGAGATTCTCCTGGTCCCCCTGAACTTGAAGGGGGTTTTCAAAGTATCCCCTTTTCACAAATCTCTATTTTCAGTGAGTTGCACTGTTCATTTGCTATAAAGAAAAGTCACTGTGGGACACTAAAAATATCTATATTAAGCACCATAATTTCTCTTTCCATTTTGTCTTGTTTGTCAGTGCGAGCTGGGACAATCTGGTTCTGAAAGTACAGAACCAGAGCAGACAGATTGCAGTATCATGTTAAAAGAGCTTTCTCCTCTGATGGTTCTTTGCACTTCCTCATCTGAAGCAGCTGCATCATTTTCACAAGACTTAGAACAAGATCTCTCACACTAAATTCTGATCTACAAGAGACCAGACGAGCCTGGTGAGGGGAGACTACTACTGCAACTATCCAAATTTTTGTTGGTGCAGGAAGAAAACAGTAGGAGACATCAATTCCCAGTATCCTGACCTACACATGAAAAGGAGAAAAAACCTTACCCCACCTCTCAGCTCCAGCACTGCCCACTCCTTAAAGTAGCATGCCCATTTGCAAAGAGAACATGAAGTCTTTTTCCTACTTCTTTGTCCCATTTATTAACCAACCATGCCAAGGCACCAGCACACCACTTTTCTATTACAAGCGTGATGTAAGGAGACAAAAACTAGTGTAGTAAAGGACTGCGGAGAAAGGTGATTAATTTCCTTACCTTACCACTGCCTATCACTGAGAGAATGGGAAGACCACTAGGTCTTGTGAGGTTTTATGTCCTGAAGCCTGATTTACAAGCTTAAGAACTCAAGTAAGGAAAGATTCTTACCTACAACTGAGAAATCTCAAGACTGAGAGAGAGCTCATGAAGGACAGAACGTTGAAAGGTCTGGCTATAAGAGCAATAACAGGACAGAGTTCAAAAAATAGCAGGCCTTCTCTCTGGGTATTTTTGGAATGTGATGTATAATTTTAGCACCTGCTCAAGAACTAATTTTTATTACCTAACCCTGCAATGTGTTTCCATGGCATGTCCAGAAGAGTGAGATGGTTCGAGTTTGGATATCCTAATCTGACTGAGGCTTAGGACATTCTTTTTCATCAGTCAAAACCAATTTTTCCTCCATTTTCTATAAATGCCTCTCCACCTTGGCACAGTGTCACAGCAACCCTTTGGGGTAAAAGACAGTCAAAGACTCCTCATTTTAACCCATCAACATTGTTACCTCATCAGCCTAAAGATTTGCTTCAGGGCAACCTGCGAGACTGTCTGTCTGCCAGAGACACTTCCATGACACTTCCAACATATGGGAAAAGAGCTTAAGTTTCCCACTCAGCAAGGCAGAAGGACCAAAACTGTGCAAGTTGAAGACTGAAAAATATACAACAGATCTAAACATTTACCTGTGCAAGCAATTCCTGTACTTCTGCCTCATTTGGGAAGCAACCCAGTGACCTGACAATGCAACCAATCTCTCTGAAAGAAAATAAAAAGGAAAAAAAAAGAAAAAGGAAAAAAGGCAAAGGGGGAGGGGAGGGGAGGGGAGGGAGGGGAGGGGAGGGGAGGGGAGGGGAGGGGAGGGGAGGGGAGGGAGGGGGGGAGGGGGGGGGAGGGGAGGGAGGGGAGGGGAGGGGAGGGGAGGGAGGGATGGGAGGGGAGAGGAGGGGAGAGGAGATAGCGGGAGAGGAGAGGAGAGGAGAGGAGAGGAGAGGAGAGGAGAGGAGAGGAGAGGAGAGGAGAGGAGAGGAGAGGAGAGGAGAAAAAGAAAGAAAGAAAGAAAGAAAGAAAGAAAGAAAGAAAGAAAGAAAGAAAGAAAGAAAGAAAGAGAAAGAAAGAAAGAAAGAAAGAAAGAAAGAAAGAAAGAAAGAAAAAAAACATCTTTGTTAATAAATCTGCAATACAAGACTGTCTGTGGAGAATCCAGATACCAATTCAGAGCTTGTATATAGGAGTGTGCACATACAAGCACACAAGCAAATCTATGTGGGCTTTTAAGATGATGTCTCAGTAAGCAATGTCTGTTTTATCAGACATTAAATATTCTGAAGCTCCTTGGAGTTGTTCTTGCAATGTTCCCCAAAAATTCTTTACTATTGTGTTGCAGTGTACTGTGTGCAAATTACTTTTCCACTGCTGTTCTCTAATTGTTATGCTTATTTTCAATAAAGTCTATATTTATATAGTTAACAAATCACTTGGAAATCTACTGAGATGCAAGGTAACAAATAAAATACATGCTTACATTAAACGCTATAAAGATACAAATTCTAACTGCATTAAAGAACAATTACAAAAGGTCAGGAAGAAGGCAGCCCTGCTATGTCCCTGCTGTGCTCTGAAAGAGTCAAAGAGAGTAACAAAGTGGCTTATCACCGCTCTGTGCTGTAAATATATTCATAGCTTGCATTTACTGCTGAACCTGGTGCAGCTGTTCTGAGGCTCTAAATAAAATTCTGACCAAACTGGCAATGCCTCAAAATAGTCTAAGATGAATAACGTCACACACTAGAAACAAAAGTATCCTAAAGCTGTAATAAAGCTTTAATGAGACTTATGGTATGATTAAAAACAAAATAACAGAAGCATTAATATAGCTTGTGATTTACAATTCAATTCAACAACACAGAAATTTAAACATATTTGAACATGAATTCACAGTGCTGCTGGTTCCCATGATCCACACCTCTGTGGTTCCTTCATCTTGACCAGTGGTGAATTTTTTCATTTGGTGCAAAAATCAGATTGCCTAATAAAAATGGTAGATACAAGGAGGAATGACCTTTGTAAAATCTTCTTATAACTGTAAGGCCCTGAATGTAACACAGCAAGCATACGCAAAATTTTATGTATAAGTCTATGACCTCCTGAGACAGGTCCCAAGGAGTTCCTATTCTGACTGAAAACATGTGAGAAGAACTACAACAGAGAGAAAAAGGCTGGCTGCACAAAACTAGTTACAAAGCAAAACCCAATCCCACACATCTAAGTGCTATGAAATGAAACCATCTACTCAAAATGACCCTGCCCCTGTGGGTGTGAATGGCCAATGGCCTCAGGGAGGTCAGTCATCCAGACATAATCCTTGTCCATGCATCCTACTTCTAATATGGATAATACTGCATTTGTTGTTCTCACTCCTGCACTCCCTCATATTTTCCAGCTACTTGTAACTATTCTCTGCCTCCACCAGAGCAACATCCAACACAAATCCTGCCTCCTTGCTGTCCCACGCTATTTCTGCTCTCACAGACTGTCAGGGATGGGAATGCTGCCATCACCTTCCTGCCTCACCTCACTCACACCCAGCAAAACTGTGATGTGACTGAGGTAAGCCAGGCCCTAGAAGAGTCTGCAAAATCTGGCACTGCTGGATGCTGTATCTGGCAGTCTGCATGCATGCCAGCAGGAGGATGTTGCTTGAAGTGTTTGTGGTAAAAAAAGTCAGGTCCTATTTAGTAATAACATGGAGTTTAAAGGACCTGATAGGAAACTGTATTTTGCTCCCAGCCACTTCCTCTCACTTAATTCAGCAGCTGCAGTTTCTGCTGTGTAGTTTCTAGAATACAAAAATGATGGTTAAAATCAAGTTTATGATCATACAAGTTTTGTAACACAGATGCAATGAAAATTTTGGGTCACGGTTTTCACCCTACATATAACGCTTCCAAATTACAAGATTTGCAGTATCACAAAAGTCCTTGACTGAGGGACATGAAACATGCATGAAACAATACCATCTTCCTCATGCCTAATTTCCTACTAATTTGTATTTGCACTAGGAGTAGTGGAATACCAATGTTGGCCTGTCAAACCAGTGTAATTTTCCATTCTTCACGGGTATCTGATATTTCAGGCAATAACACTGATACAGCTACAATTGTGGTTAAGAATTGTGCTGTGCTGCCACCTTCTGATACAAGATAACCGGCCATTAATAATCCCATCTGTGATACAGCCCTGCAATATGAACCTAGGAATAAACAGACAATTAGTTTTTGTTCATTGTCTGTATCTGTACTAATGTGAAATTGTGCATTTTCTATGTTAAATAGACTTTTGCATGTCCCTTGTCTGAATGAATACATTTTAAAAAGAGTCTATTTGTATCATTTCATTGCTGCAACATGCTCTCGAGTTTTACATCCATCTATAACAGAGTGAGAAGTGGAGAAAATTCTACAGCTGTTCAGCCAAGACTGCAGATGAAATGACAAACAAGCAATGAGTATGCCATGATGCAGTGAGGGCTGGGGGGTGGTAACGGTAGGGACTCTGCCCCAGGCCAGGCAGCCAGGGCCCATCCTACTGCCCAGCCAGGAGCAGGGCACCAGAGGGCACAGGGACAGCCCCAGGCATCAGGCACCTCCCTGGGCATGGACCAAGAGATTTAAGGGATCACTCTCCCTTAAAGAGCCCTATGGACAAGGGAACAGCAACTATACTAAGTGTGGAGACATATCCTAAAATTCTCCCCAGGGAGTATAACTGAAAAACCATTGCTTCTACAAAATACCGGCAATTTCTTAAATTTAGAGGCATTAGGAAGCATGCATTGCTACAACCATCACATAAATATGCTGCACCTCTCTTTCCTCTCTATAATGTAGAAAAGGTGTTCGGAACATTTGTTTTTCAATTTGTCTTCATGAGAATGTCTAATGACAACAATTTCACCAGTTCTCACACTCCATTGTAGTGTTTATATTCAATAACTGATTTAGAATTAAAAGGATATTCTTTTGAAAATAGTAATTGAAAACATGAAAAATTACTCCAGTAAATTTTCATGACAACATCTTATAGCCTCAGAACCTGCTCCCTGAGACATAAACATGTGGTTTATGTATTTTATAACAGAAGTCATATTGTTACGTGTATGAATGTTTATGTTAAAATTAAGTAGCACTGTCTAATATTCAAACTTTAAAAATGTCAGAATTAAGATTATCTAGGAATTTTTAAATTTGACATCCTTTAGCTCTGTATCTTGTAGACAGTTAGGCCCTGATCAGTCTAACAGTCCATGTTTTTATCTTCCACTGAACTTCCACCTCCTTGCTCAGACGTATATTTTGTCTGTTTTTCCATAACATTGCATGCTAAAGGTACAGTGCATGCAGTTCTCCCTCCAGACTCCCATGTGTGCACCATTTCCCCAGTTCTGGTCATTCCACTTCAAAAAGGAGAAATCTGAACAAGAAGAGGCACAAAACAGAATGGCCAGAACTATAGAATAGCATCTCCTAAGTGATTAATCACACCCAGACTCTTCAGCCTTAAACTACTGTGACAGAAGACGAATGTGACAGCCAGGTATGAATTCATTAATGAGAAGATTAATAGAGAACAATTGTTCACTATTTATCAAAACATAGAAAAAAATAAACCAGGGGCCACTCAAATCATAATGTAGCAGATGTAAAAAACCAACAAGACTTTCTGCATATTTGTTCAATTTCTTATGGCCTTAGACCTCTTGTCTATCTGCAGCTTCCTCTTGCCCCTTTACTCCCCCAGTCCTAGCATCCCTCTCTCAAGCAAGTTTCAGTCTTCAACCACCGAACAACGCAAAATGTCTGTTAAACAAGCAAAGACACGCTTATCCAGTCAGGGCCAAAAGGACTGGGTCAATTACATTTCCTGGTAAAGTAGATGCCCCTTTAGGGAGGCAGACCTGTGAACCCATGGAGAGAGGAAACCACGCTGGGGCAGGTTTGTTGGTAGGACTTGAGGCCCTGCAGGGGACCCACACTGAAACGGTCTGTTCCTGAAGGACTGCATCCCATGGAAGGGACCCAGGCTGTGGCAGTTTGTGATGAACTGCAGCCCATGGGAAGAACCCATGCTGGAGAAGTTCATGGAGGACTGTTCCCATGGGAGAGACCCCACACTGGGGAAGAGTGTGAGGAGTCCTTCCCCTGAGCAGGGAGGAGTGGCAGCGACTACCTGTGATGAACTGACTGTAACCCTTACATCCCATCTCCCTGCATTGCTGGTGGGAAGGAGATAGAGAATCGTGAATACAGTTTAGCCCAGGAAGGAAGGAGGCCAGGGGAAGGTGTTTTTAAAGATTTAGCTTTACTTCTCATTATTCCTACCCTGATTTGATTGGTAATAAATTAATTTTTCCAAAGTCAAGTCAGTTTTGCCCATGAAGCTAATTGGTAAGTGATCTTTCCCTGCCCTTATCTCAATCCATGAGCATTTTGTTGTATTTCCTCTCCCACGTTCCACTGAAGAGAGGAGTGATGGAGCAGCTTCGGTGGGCATCTGGCATCCATCAAAGGTTAACCCACCACAAACATACCTGTCCAAACAGGGCCAAAAGAACTGTTTCAATGACATTTTCTAGTAAGGGGATGCCAGTTTAGGGAGCTATTTATCTCTATATTAGATTCTGTAATATTTTTGTGAATATATTTACAAACCTGACATCCACAGTTTTATTGGATTCACGGTCAAACACCTCAAAAGCTTCTGTAATCTTTTTCTCAATTTCAGCTACTATGCCATCTGCAAAAAGAAACATAAGAAAAAGAAAGATTCACTGAGCTGTTGCAAATAATTTATTTCCAATTTGAGACTTATGACAGCAGAAGCACCAAAACTGATAAAGGGCAGACAGGAAAGGTACTTTGAAAAAGCAGAAGTTATTATGAAAAACCCCCACTCTAAATGCAGGATCTGTCATTTATATTACTAACATTGCCTTGCTATGGCTCTGCAGCTACATCAAGTCTGGTGGCAACGGTGTGCCTCAGCTGCATGAACACACAGCTGCCCAGGTGTGGACCCTGCCCAGAGTGTGCCACAGCTCACTCTGGACCACAAGTCTCAGCCCTTCCTGGATGCCATTGTGCCAGTGGAAGTAGGAAGGCAAACATGGGCCCAGGCCTGCCCTGAGATGGGGCTGAGTCATTTCATCCAGGTTCCTGCATCCAGAGAAACCTAAGTGCTCTCATGTCTACTCAGTTAGTCATAACGTATGAAAAGCTGGGAACCAGGGATGAAGAGATGTATAAGATATGTGCACAGTGAATGTGGCTCATGGTAAATAATTCGTAGTAAGACTTTGGAAAGGAAGACAATCTCAGCAAAGGGGAAAAAGAATCACAACTTATCACAGATATATCTCGTATAAGCCAGAAACTGCATTCTTGGGGCAAGCTAAGAACCAGGAAATAAATTCTGAAGAAAAAAATACAAGGAGAGGAAAAGGTCTATCTCAAAAGAAAAACTCGCTGGCAAGAAAGCCGAGGTGAAAAAAATAGTGAACTGGTAGCCCATTTATTAGTTTGACTCCAAATGACAGAATATAGGAAGCAAAGTGACATGGAGATGACTTTTTGGTCCCTGTGGCTAAATACAGCCCCAAAATCCATTTTGCAAACCAGCTCCCAGGAGGCAGCATTTTTTAAGCTAGCCCTCAAGACTCCACAGAGATTCCACAGGGAAAATCTGAATGACAGCCAAATTGAGATTGGTATCAGGGACACTTGTTTTCTCATTTTCATACTTGTCTTCTGTATTTTCAATACAAAAAGTAAAACGTAGCTCTCCTCTAGTAGACAATATATTTCCTTCTTTAGATGATGTGGTGTTAAGTGCTGTTGAGCAGCTCTGGCCAACATTAAGCCATCAGATCTTTTTTCTACAGGCATAACAAATTCATACCTAGTTTTCTACAATCCCAGTAGTTTGGGAACCCCTGGGGCTGTAGTGTGCAATCATTTTTTCATTTGCTTTCTTGCCCTCATGACAGAAATGTCATTTTGCTGACAAAGGGTATCAGAACTGAACATACCTGAATGATACATTGGCTTTGTGATCTCCCTCTCTTTATCTCGACCCATGAGTTTTTTATTGTGGTTTCTCCCCCTGTGCAGTTGAGGAGGGCAGAGAGAGGCTGGGTGGCTGCCTGGCAGCTGGCCAAGGCCAGCCCATCAGGTTGCAAGCACTTCAATGCAGCACTGGATTGACCCAGATATAAGGAACCTCTTCTGCAAGGAGAAGAGAGGTGCATCCCCTCATAAAGCTACAGCTGCCTGCTGCTTTCCATCTGTGTTTGGTACTAAACTCCTCAGCGGATACACAAAGAGAAGATAGGTAGGAACATATCCTGTATTCCTCCCTCTTACTTTATTCCCCTGATGGAAGCATGGGCAGGTATGTGTGCGATGGATTGGAGACTGGAGCTCACTGAGGAAGAGGAGCCCTGTGCAGTCCCCAGGCACAGGACAAGCTGTATTCTTTCCACAGCCTTAACACAACCTCAAAAAAACCCCACAGTTAAATCTAAGTGGACCTGATTCCTTGCAGAAAAGTTCCTAAAGATTCTCAAACTACTAAATTTGATGGGTTTTTTTCTGGTTACTTCAAAGCATCGTGGATCTTGTCTCCCGTGTAGACTTGGAGTTTAGTTCTTGACATCAGGCACTTCAATTGTACACTACAACTTGCAATAGAGAAATGTTGAAGGAATATTTATAGCTGTATATTCTTGGCATGATGTGTGAGACTTCTGTAGAAATAAAAATTAGCCAAGAGAAGGCAGGGAGAGATTTTAAGTACTGGAACTGTCCAGGCATCCAGCCTTTCCAAGTTTTTTTCCATGAAAACAGTATACACTAATCTCACCTGTTTGAAGAGGCCTGACAAAGAAAGGTCCTGAAATGAAATGAACTTGATTTAATCTAGGTACAGATAATCTATATCTCTTCCAAGAACTGAGAGGAAGTCGTGACTAAGAGCCATATCCCTGGAAGAAAACATAATATATTATTGTCCTCTCAAAGACTCTCTGTGAGATGAGTAAACACCTAAAAAGCTACTGGCTAAATCTGTCGTCTTCCCTCCAGGAATGAAAGCCAAAGATGTCCAACACAGTTCAGGATGGCAAAGCTATTTATCTGAAAAATTCTACAATTCACTCTAAACCTCTCTTTGTGAGGGAAAAGGACATGGATTCCAATTCTAGAATAAGAAATGGGTAAAGTTTTAAAATTATCCCTTCAAGAAGGGCATTAAGAGATGAGACACGTAGTTAACTCAGTGGATGTGATGTTCCAATGTACTGAAATGGTTCTGTACAAGGAGACTCCACCACACGCAGATCAATCAAAGTTTCATGTTGCCTCGTGGACAGTGTTCTAGCAGTTTTTTGGGACAGAAATACCTACACTCTGACAGAATAAGATTTCACTCACTTATTCTACTAACTAGAAGAACAATACACAGTATCAAGGATAAAATTATCTCACTACTTGTAATGGTTTAAATAAATAAACATTGAAACATACCATGCCAAAAAGGACTCCAATACCTACATCTACTTATTCCCTCAAAAGAATCCTGTTAGTATGATGTATTATTTCCATTTTTATGCTGTTAAAATGCTTGAGATACTCATCAATGTTGTCCCATCCTAATTTATTTTCCTACCACATATGGAATAAGAAGACAAAATGTCTTAAAATCTATTTCTCAGATACATCAACTGAAAGTGTATTCACTATCAGTTTTCTTTCCTATACTATCCTTTGCTATTTTCCCATTTTGTTTAGTGTGAAACAGATAAAAGGTCTAGATATGCCAGTTAAGTATGACTGACAGAGAGCTGGGACTCCCAAGTCAATTCTGATGGTTCTTTCAAAACGAATTGTTCCTCTTCAGCTTGTCCAGACTGTTCCCCAGGACTCTGAAGCCCATTTGAAGCCAGCCCTTAAGCAGAACACCTGCCTCAGTTGTGACATTTCTTCTTCAAAGACCATACTTTCAGCCTTTGTAGGGAACAGAAACCATTAGCTAGATGTGGCTCTGCCAGACTCTTGAGTAATAAGAATTTTTTAAAGGGATATCTGGTTGATGCGATCTGCTAGACTCTACCACTCACTTAATGTATGAGCTTGCTCTCTTTCTTTCCTTGGGGCCAGTTGCTCTGATGGTTCAAAAACCCAATCCTTTCTTTGACTAAAGAGAAATTATGTGCAGAAAAAAAGAGTTAGCACAAGAAGAGATAGTCCAGCATTAAACAACCACCTAAGCATCTGTCTGTTGGTCACAGGAAAAGATTTAGTCCCAGTGCATCCTGACGAACCTATTTACACTATGAAATACTTTTAAACTCTTTTTATGCTACTTAAAATTAAAATTAAGGGCTGATTTGTAGAAGTGTCAGTGGTCTTGATTTTATTACCTACTGTTACTGCTCACACACCTGCAACATTATTCTTTATAAACATAAATTTAGGTGTATTGTAATAAATATTATCAATTTTATATTTAAACTCCTATATGCATGTGGATATCTTATTAATTACTCCATCCTCTTTCCATGGTACTATGCTATGGCTACAAGCACATGTAAGGAAACCCCTGAGGTCTCTGCTGACTGGAACTCTTTCTCACGTGGGGCTGCCTTGTCAGTCTGAAGGAACACAACCAGGTAACATCAACTCAGTGACAGTTTCAGAGTCATTTACATGTTTTTATTCCAGTTTTATTTAAAGTGCTGCTATCAACAGCTCTTTTGTAGATTTCCCCATCTGGTAACTCGGGCTTATCAGCTGGAAGTACAAAATGTTGTCAGTGGCTTTACACTCCAGCATCATTCCTTCTCTTTTCCACTAACCATTATTTCAACCAAAAAAGTAGGCAGCAACCTTGGTCCTGTCAGTGGAACTGGGAATGAGATACAAAGACTGCCACAAAGAAAAAGGAACATTTTTAAGAAGGTAATGGACACGAGAGGGGATGTGTCTGTGCAAGCAGCCACATAAAAAAATGTGCATCTTTTAAATCCCCTGCAATCTGCACTCAACTTCAGTCACCATTCTATTTCTGCTCACAGATACAACTTACTGTTTTTAACCACCTTCTCCACTCTACTCCAACACTTCCATAAAGCTCCTATGACCACTCTTGGCATGCTTTTAGGATGAAAGAGATGAACTAAAAACCAAAAGAGATTCGCCTTTGATGTTTGCAGACACTGTTTCACGTGACCTTGTCGCTAGTGAGCAGAGACCAAGGAATAAAGCAACATGGACGGTTTAGGATGAGAAGAAACAGACACTTTATTAATTTACAAATTCGCTTATATACCTTAGCATGCTGGACTGATATAAGGTTATTGGGTCACTGACCAACCACTCCCCAGAGGGATTGGCTGAACCCAACAACACTTACTCCAGATATTTTCTCCTTGGTATCATAACAATACCATCGTTTACAAAATCTCCCAACTGTTTTCCTACAGCGTCTGTGAGAAAGCAAGGCTTTCACAGAGACACTGTCAGAAAACTGAGAAATCTCTCTGCAGCCAGGCTTTTAGCATTTACATGACCTCTCCCAGAATCCTTCACAAAACCACAAAGGGAAATAAGGGCATAAGAACTGGGGAAAAAAAAACCAACAAAAACCTCAAAAACTGACAGTAGTTTTAATGAGAAGAAATGTACAATGTATATTTGCTGAAATACAAAGGAAAAAAAACAATAAGAGACTTCACAATTCAAACTCTGAGAAGGTTATCAATGAGCTCTTATGAGATCTAATCAGGCTTTTAAGCAAGTTCTAACTGGACCATCAGCTAGGTCAAGATATTCAAAAGCTGTCACAACAGTCACCATCACCTGTACAGGTGAATTCTCAAAAATTCTCGAATAAGCTCATCAGTTTTATCAAGGCATTGTGTGAATAAAAACAGAAAGCCAGTATGGTCTCATATCATGAATTCTTGGTGACAATATCAGCATTCTGCCACAAACATCTGGGTTGCATTCATATGAAGTGTGGGAAGCTTGGCTGACATAAAAATAATTCAGAAATCTTGCCCCACCCCAAAGAAGAAAACCTTACAGCATTTAACTAGTTCTATTTTAAGGAAATTACTGAGGAACAGGAACATGGAGAAAACCATCCTGAGGGCACTTGAATCTGACTTATTGGCAAGATCCTTCTGCCTGTAGAGGAAAAGGCATGAGTTAACTTTTTCCTAGTGACCTTCTCAATTCCAGAGGAAGCTAAATGTACAGTCACCTAATATGCTGAACCAGCAATTGTATGCCATACTCTAAAAATATCAAGCTAAGAGAAATATTGTCTTCTCTACTCTGTACCTCCAGTAGCATGTATGATATTAATATATTAGGTATCAGAAAAGAAAGGAACAATAGGATTAAGCTGTAAGCTTGCAGAATAGGCAATGTTGTTCAATTGTGTCTCGTGATACATAATTAAATAATTAAGATATGTAGTCATTGAAGACTCTGCATTCTAGAAAGACAAATCAAGAAGATTTTGAAGCAAAACAAGAGGTTTATAGAGCTTGATTCCTCCAAAGAAGGGGTAAACCTCTTCCTGAACTTCAATCCAAAGAAAACAGATTGATGCAAAGTATTGATGGCACCAATGAGAAATGTGTCACCTAAGTTTAGACATTCACATTACGCGAAGAGATAAAATACACAGCTTTGTGAAATTTCATATACGTCAGTTCCCAAGAATTGACCAGGCTGATGTCTTCACTGGCTGTAACACCTACTCCAGTTTGGGATGCAAGCTATAGCCTGCAGACTCAGGAGAGGGATAATGCTTTCCCTCCTACATAAGAAGCATCCTATGTTATCACAGATCATACTCAGGCAATCTGAATTTTAGTCTGTATTAAAAAAAATAAAATTAAAAAAAAGCTTAACAGGTTTATGTAGAGATCACTTTCAGGCATTCCCAAAGAAGCAAAAATGAAAACTCAAGAACAGCAAAAGCTTTTTCTTTCATGTTTTTCAGAATTGTTGAGAAGTAGCCATGTAGTTGTCCCCATTGCTTATGTTTGTCACAGCATACACCATGCGATATCCAGACAACAAGCAAAGCTCATCACCAGTGTGAACAAAACCGAAACCCTGCACTCATCATCGTGAATGCGAGCAACCTTGGACCAAGAGCATCACCTCACACTGCTGTCATACCTCTTCTCCTAATGGCAGTACAAGTGAGACCTTAAAAGTTACCTGGTTGTTTCCACCACAGTAACTGCCTTATGGAAAACTAACAGAGAATAAAAGTAAAGGGACTACATTTAAAAATAGATAGACAGAATGGAGCTTTCAGAATGGAGCAATCAGAATGATCTTTGCACAGACCCATGACACCTAATGAGAACAACCACAAGAACAAAACCACCAACAGCAAACAGACTTTTAAAAAAATCAGGTAAATAATTTGATGTCTGATATTAAAATACAAGCTGTCAGTCTGATGAAGGCTGTGGAAAAAGTTAACTGCAAAAGCTACTTCATATTCTGACAGAAAAATATTAAACACAATTTTTCCTTTTTGTCTTCTTCACTTAAGACAATTGTAACATCGGCAAAATAGTGATGTAAAAAGAAAGCACTATCTTGACTCCAGTTTTGGCTACAAAAATGAAATTATTTTATAGAATTCTGATAGCAATAAAAAAATTAAGAGTTCAGATCAACTCTGGAAATATCTTGTTTACTTCCTTTAGAAGTAGACAAATTCATTAAAGACTTGTAAAAAATTATACAGAAACCGTCCATTTCAACCTCAAAGTTGAAAAATGTAATAATATATCAATTTGCAAAAGATACCTAGTTTGTGGTAGTCAGTTGGCAGCAACTACTGAAGTTACAAGTTGCCAGGAACTTTACCTAATGAAACAAGATATCCTGAATGTTATCCCAAGTTTTGACTGTTCAGTAGATGGCATTTTAAATGTCATGGCATTCTAATCTACCATAGATTCAGATGTTTCAATACATGTGGGAATCAAAACTAACAAAATTAATGGGGCAATTAACAACTCATTCAACTGCTGAGAAACAAAGTATAGAAACTATTGCTGCCTTGATAAGCAGTCAAGCTTCTAGTTGCTCAAAAAATTCTTAAGCTACTTGACAGCATAACATAGAACAAAATAGGCCATGGAGAATGCCACATCAAGCTGGGAAAGAAGCCATAAATAGCATCTTCCATCACCTAGAATTTCCAAAGGTGTTTAAACCCATAGTTCACACTACCTCTAAACACAGTTCAGATTAAAATGTCATTGATTTGAAAGGGAATATCCACCACTGACAAAGTTCTTGTCCCAGTTATCTCTCCTCAAAGGTGCTGGAGTCAGGGACAATCCTGTCTACTGGCCTCCCTTCTGGATCAGACATGATTCTTCATCAGCAGAAAAAATATTTCTTTCCCTCATGGTACACATTCTTGTAGGTTATCAAGCCCACTTTACTGCTGTCACTTCAGGTTGCTCCTGCAAGACGCCATTATATTCCCTGGTCTGTGCTGGGCAGACAGTGCCCACAGCAGTCCAGAGAGATCACTCTGTATCCTCAGTCCTTGGTAACTCATACCTGTCTGCCCTGAGTCATTATAACACCTTGAACAGCTGCTCTATTAAACTTGACTCCCACATCCTGACCAGCATCCTGTTTGCTTGCTCTGTCCAAAGCTTGCATTTCTTAATTCTGTGTTTCTTAAAGCCAGGGGATGCAGATGGCAAAGTATGTCAGCATGAAGCCCCAGTGGAACTACAACCACTTCCTGGGCTTTCTGCAGGTAATGCATTTGCCTATGGGAATGGAGAAGGGCAAAATATGAGGGATACCCTTGCTACCTCTGCAAATTCCTTAAGAGATGCTTGCTCCAAAACAAAATTGTCCGTATGTTGGAGGGGACCAACAAACCATTATTCTCTGCATCTTTGGCTCTCTTCATGTGCCTGCCCTACAGGCAAGAATATCCTTCCTTCCTGCTGCTCAAAGAGCTCCTGAGCACCTTGTTGGTGAGGGCAAGCTCAGTCTACACAGTCCTGGGACATACTGAGGCAGAACACTACAGGGAAAAATCATTCCCTTGTAAGCAGCTAGTCTGAGTGATGCAACACAGGTATATATCAATCCATGCACTTCACGTATCCCAGGAAAAGCTCAGCAATATATGCCCTGATGTTTTGACTATACACAATCTGTGCAGATATGCTATATCTGCATATATATCTGTAGATACCGAAACATCAGTCTTCATAAGCATCAGCAGAAAAGCCTGTAATCCTGGGAAATGATCAAGGAATGCTACCTGGCTATACTAAGATAGAGTTCAGTCTTCTCAAACCTGAAGCACTGAGGTTCGATGAGTGAGCAATTTCTCTTTTTTTTGGTTGGTTTTTTGTTTTGGTTTGGTTTTTTTGTTTTGTTTTGGTTTGGTTTGGTGTGGTTTTTTGGGGTTTTTTTGTTTGGTAGGATGATATGGAAGGACTCCTTCCAACTTTCACTGAATGAATTCACAGAATGAATTTGTGATTTGATCTGTGTCTGTCAAAGAGGAGAAATGGAGGTGCAGTGGCTGGTTTATTGGTATGACCATGCATCTGGGATGCAGAGTGCATCATGTTCCAGGTCAAAGCAATTAAGATGACACAGACTCTGGCAGGGATTCCTGAGTGGCCCATAGCAGCAGCCAGCTGAGATAGGCTAGCCCAGGTCTTGGAAGTATGTAGGCTGGGGCAAGAACTTAGCTACAGCTCCAGATTCTCCTGCTGATTAAGTGTTCTGGGCCTATCAGCATGTCTAGGAAAAAATCAGAAAAGAAAAAAATACGTTGGCCCATTTGCAGTTAAAATTGCAAGAAATTCTGACACATTTTCTAATGAGTGATTTTTAAGCCATTCTAGAGCATTTCTTTTACATCTACAAGGAAAATATTCCAGTGGAGGTCATCATCCGCTACCTTGCTGGTGATAGTGGGCAGAAACCCTTCCACCAGAAAATGCAGTGCAAGTTGGATTCCCACATACACAGCAGCACAGGCAGGTTTTCTGCTCTCTGTTTTGACCAGCCAGGACAACACTGGGCGGGGAGATTACTATGACTACCACCTTTAAGTAGCAGGGAAGTGCACAAGCAAATACTTGGCACCCAGCCCTTCTCCAGCTCCAACTTACTGTTGCTCTGCTCCTGCTCCATGGTGCCACAGCCCTGAGCTCCTCCTGTCATCCCCCATGGTCCCTTGCTGGGAGTACCACAGCTTATGCCCAGTGACAAGCACCTTGCTGTGTGACTTCATAGCTCAGTATTGCACCTTTCCCTGTAGCTACAGCCTAAAGACTTTTATCACTACAAGTACAAAATCTTTCTGAGCTCTGAAATATTCAATAGTGAGAGCTAATGTCCTGACCTGACCTTCTTAAGCACCTTACTCCTTGTGTCCTGACCCAGTGTCACCGACCCCCATCGTAAATAGTGCAGGGTCATGCTGTGAACTGTAACACACATTTTATTGTCTATAACCTCTGGAGAATACATAACACTGGGAAACAGAAGGAATGCATGTAGTGGCTGCTCTGTGTATGCTCAAACCTCAGATAAAAATTAGGGATAATCTCTTAGAGCTTGAAGAAATCTGGAGTCATCCTCACTTACAGCAGAAACACTTGACAGTCCTCCTGAGCATCTTTCACAATACAACAGTACCTACCCTGGCCCTGGGGGTTTCTCTCTTCCCAGATTTCACACAAGTCTGCTTGCCCACACTTTCTGCATTTGTTGTTGCAGAGTCCTTGCAGAAAAGCCAGTTTCTTCTTTTTTCTACCTAGCATTTGGTCATATGTTGAAACAAGCCCATTTATCTTTTTTTCCTCAAGCCCATTTAGCCTTCTTGCACTTCTTGGAAGGAAGTTTGATGAGATGGGCCTCAAGACCCTGGGATGGGAAAGTAACAGTTGTATTACAGGACAGAAAAAACTATTGACTCCTGGATCACAGCAACACACATTTTCATTTGATAAGCTGTCAAACGTTTTATGCCAGAAGAAGCTTAACATTTTTAAAGCAACAATAGAGGCATAGCATGAAACGTTTCACTGCAGCTCTCAGGTCCTGGCCCTGCCTGTCTTCCCAAGCAGTCAGCCATAGCCACATTGCTTTAGTTTCACAGGCCTCACAACTGTTGCAATTGTGCAGTTACTTTGGAAGCAGTGTGCAATAAGGACTCATAGAAAGAATCATGTATCCAAATTGGACCTAACTGGTCTCAATCATGACCTGAATTTCAGCCAGCGAAGCACATCATTTTTCAGCTAGTCAGCTAATGGCTAAGTCTGCCTTCATAAAGCCTGGAGCTTCATGAGCCAAAGCAGCAAGCTCTGACTAATACCACTCACCTTAATCATTTGCACAGGTCCAGCTCTAACAGCAAAGCTCTCCTGCTACCTGGTGTCCACAGACAAGTTGCCAAACACTTGATATTGCATGCAACCAACACTGAGGGCAGTGAAACAACAAGCTTAGTCACATTAACTTGCAGAATGATGGGGGGAAATCCTTTCCTTTCGATACAAAAGATCTTCTCTTCTGAGCAGACGATGTGGAGATGTGCCTCCAGTCATCCAAAGCAAGCAAGCAAGTCCAATCTATGCATAGACCTGGATTGCTTTCTGCACGCCTGTGATTCACAGGTAATATACAATGATTATCTTATACTTCATGATGTTATCCTTCCTTCAGCGGAGTGAAAGAAATGTCAACGCTTGACAATTGTCAGCCTGCAAAAAATAACTGTGATACTTTTTTTAAAGTCAGTGCCAGCTGCATGCAGTGTCCCTTTTCATAAGGCAGAGATAACTCAGCATAAATCTCCATTAGGAATGTCTTGCACATCCCTGAAATCCCAACTCTGGCAGTTGCACCAGCCAGCACTCCTGTGGCAGCTCAGAGCTGGCAAAAACAGTAATCTCATTGCAATTTGTTCTATATCCCTCATCTCAGCCACACCTGGGATATAATGAAAGAGCTATGTCTAGCCCATACTTATATCCTCCTTCATCACCAGCAGCAACCTGCTCTGCGAGGATATATAGCTCTCCTGGTGATGCTGAGTCTTGCTGTGTCTCCAGCTGCTGCTGAAAAAGAACAGCTTACATAGCCTGTGACACGGGCAGAACGCAGCCCCACTGCTGTGCTGTGGGGTCACAGAAGGCATCTGTCATCTGTCTCCTTTGCTCCGGGACTCTCCACAGTGCTGCCCCCACAAGCAGAGGGCAGAGCCACAAAGGACAACTCCGACACCCACATAGGCACCACACCAAGTTTTACCAAAATGCAGGGATGCACACACTGCTATGGGACCCACAAAAGCAGCTCACTCTGACAAGGACGTGGGACAGTCCCAACAGAGCACCATGTCACTTGTCCCTGACAACGTACATCTGACTGCATGTGTGGCAGCAGCAAACATCTCATAAATTGAGTATGCCTCCTGAACTGCCTCTGCACACTGATTGCTCAAGTGGTCCAGAAACAGGCACCAGAATCAACTGGATATGAATGCTCTGAGAAGTAATTTATTTTAAATTTCATAAGACATTATGAAATTTAACTGCAGTACCACAGTACTGCTGCTAGAACAGAGCAGTATGTAAATGTTCTTCTTTTGAATCTACAACATAATGGGAGAATGAATGGTTTAAGTATGACTTAATACACGCTGTTATTATGTAATATATCAGAAGCCCTTCAATTTGTCTGACAGTGTCTTAAATGAGTTTAAAAAATTAGTTTCTAGACTGACTGCAATTGTATCTGCACTACTCTGTCTCTGCCCAAGCAAAGGAAGACTGTTAGAGTGAAACAAAATGGCAAGGGATTACAGGGGTTTCCTGCAGCTGCCTGGTTTTTAAGGTGCTGCCTCGAAAGTATCGCTTACAGTGCTAAATCACTTTCTTTACATACCATGAATGGATACAAACCTCCAATTTTCTTTTTGTTTACCTAAGAGTAATATTCTGAATTTGAACAGCATTTCAGCTGACAACTGACATATACATTTAACATCAATGGGGAATAAGACGTTTCTGGCATTCATCATTTCAGACAGGCTAAGCTAAGGGAGAAAGTTAGCAAACTTGGAAAAGAAGGATACAAGGTGTTTGAAAATGTACTTCAGAATTCATGTCTAATTTTCAGCCTGACCATCAGCAATAACGGTCCAGAACTGTTGCTAGTGAGCAGAGACCGAGGAATAAAGCGACATGGATGGTTTAGTACGAGAAGAAACAGACACTTTATTAATTTACAAATTCGCTTATATACCTTAGCATGCTGGACACCAACATAAGGTTATTGGTTCACTGACCAACCACCCCCCAGAGGGATTGGCTGAACCCAACAACACTTACTCCAGATATTTTCTCTTCGGTACCATAACAAACCATAGTTTACAAAATCTCTCAACTGTTTTCCTACAGCGTCTGTGAGAAAGCAAGGCTTTCACACAGACACTGTCAGAAAACTGAGAGATCTCTCTGCAGCCAGGCTTTTAGCATTCACACAGAACCTCCTGTGACCTTACACCAGTGACACAATAATCCTTACCATTTTTAAGATGGTGCTTGGAAAGCTTTTGAAGGTTATGATTCTATATAGCCCTAGGCTGGACTCAAGAAAACCCCTTCCAATCTCCCCTTCATGAAGCTGTCACATCCTACCCACACCTATGCAATATTGAACAGCAAAGACAACATATTTCCAAAAAGTTGTGAGTCTGTATTTTCTTAAAGGCAGGCATTTACAATTTAAGGCCGTTCATAAAAATATTTCTGAGACCCATCAGGTAGCACATAGTCCTGAGGTTGATTTGGGACCTCCAGCCCCTCCCCATGCCAATAACTTTTACCCTCCCACTGGATATCTGTGAGCTCCGCTTCTCTGGCCACCTCTGCAGCACCCCAAACCCCACCACTGACTGTGCCGTTCACTTCCCATGCTACTGCCATGATGAAAACATGGCCCACCTCTTCACAGGCTGGGCTGGGACAGCTGCCGCAGCTCCTACTTCCCTCAGGATACCTCACAGGATGTGTAGGAGCTATTTGCAGCTTCTTCCTCCACCTCAGCCATTATCTCAAGGCAGAAAACAGCAGCACAGATGGACCCCATGGCAGGATTTGGCCAAGGCAGAACAATGGTGTGACCAACACCCCCGTCTGCATGGTCACCTCCAGCTGGGGGCTAAATACTGGCTGTGACAACAGGTTCATGTCACATTTCTGTTACCCAAAAGACCATTTTCCTTCCACAATCTTTTGCCCAACACATTTTATTGCCAATAGCAACAAAGCAGTATCTGTTCACACAAAATACAGGTACTGCTAAACTGAAAAAAAAACCTCCCAACCCCTCAGATCCCAGAGTAATTAGTATGTAGACATGGAAATTCTTAATAACACGTTAACAATTGTTGGAAAGATAATTTGTGGGAGTTCTCGAGCTCACTGGTTGGCATTGTTGAAAAGACAAAAAAGTTTAAAGCTTTTCTTTGCACACCATCCAATTTTTTATGCAATAAATCAGCTAGAAGTAGAGCCAAACTGAAAAATTTCTGCCATTTAATGCACCATGGAAACAAGAAACCTGTCAATCTGCAATTACCTATTCTACATCCATTTGAGATCAATTTCTGCTGTGGGAGTATAGCCAACAGGATCAGATCTACAACCCCTGTTTGTCATGGGAGATGGACATAATTTATTTTTTGTTTCACTCTCAAATAAGTACAAATATTAAAACATAAATCAGATTGATATCAGCGTGCATGTTAAACTGCATTACAGTCTAATAAAGGCTATAAACTTTTCTCCTCATGTAATTTCTTACAGCAATGTCAACAAGAGGATATAAAAATATTCAAAGTGTTTATCTATAAATTCCACTGTGATAAAACTGCACACTGAATTCCTAAGTGATCTCATATATTCAGATTTTTGTCTAGAGCTGAAATATTGCTTGCTTGAGCCCTATGAAAGCTACTTATTTTTAACAGTTCATGCTAATTTGGGGCTTTTTTCCCCATAAATTAAACACTACCACTTTTTAAATTAGAGATAATTTGTCTGATGGACTACTTTAGCCTGAAGATTTATTGTGTTTAATTCATAGTTTTTGTACCTTTCAAATGCTGATGCTCATTTGTGAAACTCTAAAAAATACATTTTAAAATCCTCAATATAGCAAGACCCCTAAAAGAACTCACATGCTTCGGCATCATGTGCATCATGTTATCCCTTTCAGCAGGATTCCCCAAAGTCGTGCATGGCTTAAGTGCTTTTCTGTGTCAGGTTTGAAACTCTCATGTTAATTAAGCGTGCTCCAAGCAGAATTAATGGTTATGACTGCCTACAGTGCTCACGGCAGCTACAAGGCTCTCTCAGCTTTGACTCAAAACTTCATTAAAACGGAACAAGCAGTGATAGCACATTTTTAGTATCTCTTGCAATACAAAAGGCAGGCAAAGTCAGGTGAGGAGATGTGGACAGTGAAGGTTTAGAACCTACTTCCAGGCACAAGAAGATTCAGCAGGGCAGGTGATAGAGGTGTAAATCTGCTTCTTTGCAAGTTGAATGTGTAACTAGTTCTCACCAAATGTTATCTCCGGTATCTCTGATTTCACCGGCATGCCATGCAGCAAACCAGGGCAGACAAAGAGTAGACATATACATACGATTGAACACACTGTTACTGTACTCACATACTAAAATAGGAGTGAAAACTCTTCCCAAGATCCACATGACGGTGTGTCTTCATCCATGGCGGGAAGAGGTTTTGTGAGGCCTGATTACAAACTGCTACCCAGAACAACTACTAATCATTCACCAGAGAAAACCATCATTGCAGAACAGTTACTCTCCATAGGTCTTCACAGCAGAATCAAGCAACTTTCTGGGGACGCCTGTTATCCACAACCAGTAATTTGGTTCCATAAAGGCGTAAATCGGTGATGTGGGAGCTCAGACTATTCAATATACTTCCCTTTGGATTAAAATTCATTACTTATTAATTGTGTTTTAAATATGCACTATCTGGCACAAAGAATATGGTCTTCGAAAAACTCTAATACTGAGCAATTACATAACATTTCCATAATGATACAGGAGCGCTGAGCGTTTTCTCCTTTATGTGCTTTCATGCGATTTCTTAAATCCCAGATGGAGAAGAATATGTCTTCAGTCTAGTTCTACTTGAGGCACTACCAGTCTGACATTTTGCTTTCAGGTTCTAGCAACATCAGTATTGAGATCAGAGGTATTAAAACTTAGAAAATCTGACATGTTATGTCAAATTACAAGGACAGTATCTGAGAGCAAATGGAAGAACAGACAGACTGAATTAAGTAGCAGAAAAGGGGAAAGAAACAGAATGATAGGAGGGAAGATAGGGACAAATGCACAAAAGTGAAAGATTAAACAAATATTCTAGCGTAATCAGATGAGTGTGAAGAAAAAACACTAAACATTGTGGAAACCACAAAAGTAGGGATATAAATTCAGACATAAAACATGTAGCTACCTATAGTATGGGCATGGTCCCCTTAACACTTATGCACATACAAGATTTTATTCACAACATTTGCATAATCTAGAGGGTAATACTCATGTGAGTAATGTACAACAGCAAGCAGGATTTGGCCTTTCACTGTTTTTCCTTGTGTACATCATATATATCTGTAAAACATTTAAGCAGGCATTTCAACTTTGAAGAAGACAGAACTTGAAAATAATAGGACCTAAGGGAAACCTTTCCAGGAAAGCTGGCGGAATTGCAGTCCTACAAAGCACCGAGAGGAATACCCTAAGGACTAATTATTTGACAATACAACTAATGCTATTACTTTGAAGCATAATACAGTAAAACCTGCAGCTTTCATAGATGTGGAGTACTTGTTGGAGGAAAGGATAATCGATGTGTGAATCTGGCATCGGGGAATCCTAATTAACCCTCTAACTGCTATCAGCAGGAAGGCTAATAGCAACTCTGAAGTGGCGTAAGTGACTTAATCCTAGGGGATTGCTTCTGTTAATGAGACACTGACTGTTAGCTCTCCTCAGCCGTGTTTACAGTAATGAGGCACCTTTGCAGGGCAGTAAGCAACCAGTTTGTCTAATAACAGGCTGGGATTCTCGTGAGTGACAGAAGTTACTGTCCATGTGACACAAGTTATTGTCCTCATTCTACAGATAAGACACCAAAGTCCAGGATGTCACTTTCCATGATCCACTGGTCGGGCCAGAGATGGAGTTTATGGGTCAAGGTAGTTTAGGGTGACAGTACAATTCTCCTCTAGAAGGTGACATCTGATGCTCTACTGGGAATGGTGTTTTACAGGATGTTAAAAAACACGAAGTGCAGAAAAACCCAAGGGAGTCTGTCTTTAGTAATACAACAATTAAACTTCTTACAAAGTATTCTCACTTTGGACCTACAAAAAAAAGGCGTTAAAAGTCTTTAATCGAGCAATCAAAAACCCATGACCTTCCTTCTCCAAGAGTTTCTGGCTGTGGATTGACAAAATGGCACAAAATCTCAATATTATACATATGGGTGCCCAGAATATATGGAGCCAGGCTTCCCAATACTACTTCCCTCATCTCAGATCATTCAGCAGACTTCTAGGCTATTATCCTATAATTTCTATCCACCTTTGCCAGCACTGTGCCTCAGCTTCATTTGCAACACTGGCAAGATGTGAAAGATATGCTTCCACAAGACTAAACAAAAATTAAAAACAATACTAAAAAACCACTTTAAGAACAGTCCTCAAGGAAGTTACATCAGTCTTATTGTTTCATTTCTGCAAGATATCTACGCTGCAAAGTGCAGATAGAAATACTGGTACCAAAATCAAATTAGTCATTTAGCACCATCCACCGCAACTATTTATACAAGACTTTTCTGCAGCATACATTGTTTCCTAAAAAGTATTAGATAATCCATTGATTTTATTATTTCAATTACAATGTTCAGACTTTGCAAACTGCTGCAACACACACAAGGTTAGTTATAGAAAGGACGGATTTCAGAAGTCACAATATTGTGGGCTTTACAGAAAATATGTTTTCCTTAAAATTATACTTGAATATCCTTGAACAAGGAATTACCTTTAGCCTATAAAATAGAATTTCTGGCAACATTCCCTAAAGTAGAACACACTAGCCTCTAAAAATAATCCATGGTGCTATCAGCAGCACAGATTACTTTTTTCTGGCAGAGAGAGCCCAGTGCATCCAGAAACGACTGCGAGGGGCCACAACCAACCAGCAGCAGGTTCAGCCATCCCAGCTGCCCTGGCAGCCACCCCATGCCAGGACGAGGCGGGTCAGCCTCGCCACCATCCAGCCTGGATGCACCCTGTGTGGTGGCAACACCACTGTAAGGCTGCCAGCACCAACAGGCAGCTGGTGGCATCCCCTGTGGCAGGGAGTGCTGGAGAGCAGCCCCCTGCCCTGAGGTGGAGGCAGCAGTGTGGCCACCCTGAATGGGATGGGAAGTCAGGGGGTATATTTCTGTGTGTACAAATATGCACGTGTGTGTGCTTTCATATACTTGTACCTACATACACACATCCATGCACACATGTGCACGCACAGATATACGCACACACGTATCTAAAATCACAGAATGAACTGAGCTGGAAGGGATGCCAAGGCTCATCAAGTCCAGTTCCTGGCCCTGCACAGGATCCCACCAATGGCCTGAGAGCATTGTCCAAACGCTTCTTGAACTCTGTCAGGCTGGTGCTGTGACCACTTCCCTGGGGAGCCTGTTCCAATGCCCAACCACCCTCCGGGTGAAGAACCTTTTCCTAATACCCACCCTAAGCCTCCCCTGACACAACTTCAGGCCATTCCCTTGGGTCTTGTCACTGGGCACCAGAGGATAGAGATCAGTGCCTGCCTCTCCTCTTCTCCTCGTGAGGATGCTGAAAACTGCAATACACACGCACACACATCGTGTTTATGTATATAAATGTGTGTGTATGTATGTATGTACATGTGTGTGCATATATCTGTGTCTGTGTCCCCCAGTGCGTGTCCGTGTGCCACCCTGGCACCAGCCCCGGCCAGGGCTGCCCGCACAGCCGCCCCGCCTCCCGCCGCCTGAGGCCTGAGGCGGGCTGGCCTCACCCGGTGGTGCACGGCCCCCGGCCCGCCCGCACACCCCGCCGGGCGGGGAGTCCCGGCCCGGCCCGGCCCGGCCCCGGCCCCGGCCCCGGCCTTACCCTCGCCCTTCTCCTTCTGCGCCATAGCCGCAGCCGCGCTGTCGCCATGGCGACGCGGCCTTGCCCGGGCCCTCTCCTCACACCCCGCGGGGTGTCGGGCGTCGCTCCCCGCTTTGCTCAGGAGGCGGAAAACGTGCCCGAGCCCCTTGCCCGCCCCCACTGCACCCCGCCGCCCTTCCAGGCAGGAACCCCTTAAACCCACCACTTCAAAGCACTCAATTTCTGTTAAAAATTCAGTTTTCCCAGCTATTGTGGAGATTTCCATGTGTCTGAGCTTTAGAAAGTGAAAGAACATTTTATTCTAAATGCCATCGCACCAAAACAGCTAAAATATTCTATCTTAGTGATATAAAATAAAACTGTGCGGTTTAAATTTAGCTGCGTGTTTTAGCAGACAGGCTTGCGATGCCTGGTTCTTCTGACTCTAAAACAACTGTGAAAGTAGGAAAAAAATACAAATATTAATATTCTGGCAAGATGCAACCATATATTCCTAGCAAATAAATATTTATGAAATTCCTAGAACTAAACTAAACAAGAACTAAAACCTTGTCCTCACCACAGCAGGTGCTTGTTTGTCAGATGTTAAGTTTTGCAAAGCCCGTGTGGATGACTCCTTCTCACAAACTCATTTCCACCTCTCAAACAAACAGTTAATGATGTTCTCAGTATTCATGGAAGCTTGAAATTTCAAAAAACACATTGAGCCCAAACAGGGTTTCTTTGCTTAAAAAAAAAAAAAAATCACTTTTTTATAACATTTTAACATTTCCTATTTGCCTTTCAGCCACTTATTTTTGCATTTTTTATTGAACATGGCTCAGAGTAAAGAGGGTATAATAGATACCCAAGAGAATACATCTTTACTCTGTTGGGAACACAGCTGATTATGCTCTCTAACAAAGCTGATCCCTCTGAAAGGTTATCTACTGACTTGAGCCGTTTATTAAAGTAACTAAATATTTCAAACTACGTGTTTAACTACAGGAGGAGTAGAGATTTGTTTCCCCTCAAATTGCTGACAGAAACTTTGGTGAGAACAGCATGGCAGCCGAATTTAGAGGATGCAACAGCAGAAGGAAAAGCCTTTCAGTCTTACAGGGGTCCTATTTCTTATTCCCTTCACCCCTCCACACAGAAAACTTGTCTTTCCTGATTGTAGGTCTATGGTGGTGGGTCAGTCACATGTTTGAAACTGGACAAAAGTGCAAAATACATTGTTTTGACAAGGATGGACCTCTCTTATCTCTTCCCTCCCCTACCCCAAATGTAGAATTTCGTGTTCTTGAATATTGTGCCCAGCGTTAGATTTCTTATAATATTTTCCAGATCATTCATCATAGAACACTTACAGCTCTTCTAAAAATGTTACACTAATTCAAAGTATTTGCTACATATCCCTAAAAAAAGCTTAATAAAATCCTGTTCTAGTTATTCAGGTTTTCATGACAAATCCATGCCCAAAATATGAACAACTCTTAGTTTTAGAATAAATACAAATATTGCATATTGTGCAGATTTACTGAGATTACTGTGTGTTTATAGTAGACTTTGAATTGAAGTGAGTCACTGCAACTGTGACATGAGAAGACACTAACTCCACTCGGGTGGGCATCCACCTTTAACATCTTCCCAGCAATTTCTCCAGGGCTTGCCCTTCACTTTCCTCACAACCCCTTCCCATTTGACAGGCGCTTATCTTTATTTCCTCCAAGAGGGATGGTAACAAAAGCAGTGTGAAAATGAAGATGAAGATGAAGGAAGGGGAAATTGTGAAGTATGCCACAGCTTTGACATGTCATTTACACCACAACATCTACGTCCTGTTGTAGTTGCTGACCCTGGCCCTCGTGAGCCGCTAGAATAGCTCTTTGGGGAAAGTGTTGTTCTGAGTATATAAAGGCCTTGCTCAAATCCTGGATGTTCATATCAAACTTGTTAAGTTTGACACCTTTAGCCTAGCTGCAGAATCTTCAATGACTTAGAGCTCATACAAATTTCAGCAAACAGCAGTTTGCACTGTCCTGCCTGTGTTGTTGAGATTCCACTCAGGACAATTACTGTAAATCAAAGTGCTTCATTTGTATTGTCTGCTCCAGCTAAGAGTTTCCTTTTGCTTCCGGTAGCTTGCAGCCAAGCATCCTTATTCTCCCAATTCCTAACACATAGGGCTTTGGTGTCTTGCCTGTCTCCAGGAGCAGAACAAAATACAGAATGAGAAAGCACTTCAAAATGAGAATTCACTGCTTTAAAATCTCCTGGCAATGTATCTTGAAAAATCTGTGTAGGGAAAAAAATGTTAACAATTATAATGCAGATCAAATATTGGACCTGAACCACATAGCTGTTTCCCTTTTAACTTAATGCACAGATATCTCAAACCAAGGGTATGAGTGGGCTGAAACAACTAATCACATTTTGGCACAGACAAGTACAAAAGGAAACCCAGAACTACTAATTCAACAGCTTGAAATATCAGCTGCTGCATCCAAGATCTTTACAGAGCTCCTCTGAAGAGAACATACCCTTTTAAAATTGTGATTTTTCATTTTAAAAATGTCATAAAATATCTCAGGAAAATTATGGAAGAATCCAGCATTATTGATATAAAGCATGAATCCACTGAAGTCTCATAGACATAAGGTTCCCTTACCTCCACTCCTAATTTCATCACATACATTCCTCTCAGCTATCAGGGTCCTATCACACATTTTGCATATTTTCTGTGCATATGTTCAGAAATGTTATTCAGCAATAAAAAACAGGACTAAAATGGGAGAAGTGACGTAAGAGAGAGCAGTTCAGCGAGGTATAATAACTATAAAAGCTGTATCCCCCCATGGCTTCAGGGCTGCAAGCACCTCAACACATCTTTGCTCCAAACATTTGCCAAAGACCCTCACTATAGGACTCCCTCTGTGGGTCCTTGGGGACCGTGTAACTGACGGCACAAAGAAGCGTGTTCATTTGTCCTTCACAGAGAAAGTAGGTGGATAGCTGTGATTCTGTGACAGGATTCTTACCTATAGCTCCTCTGCAGCTAAAGGGGTACAGCTGTGCTGTTCGGCGGCGTTTCCATGCCACCGTACCCTTTTTCACCAATGTGACACAAATGACCCAAGGGTACCTTCATTCCACTCTTCCTCTGGGATCCGCAGCTGATTTCAGTGACTCAGAAACAGACTCTTCAAAACAGAGTATTATCTAAACATTAGCTGTTCACCCAAATTATACACAGCAACTGGATAAAAATAAGAAAAAGTCTCCATCATTCCTTGCCTATACTGTATCTTTCCCTACAGAATTTAGGTAAATTACACTGAGAGCAGCTACCTCGTTCCTTCATGTGTAGGAGGGGAAGACAGCTTCTCCTCTGGCTTGTTTTCTTTGTAACTGCAGGCTTTGATCCTATGCTTAGACTAGATGAAGAGAAGCCTAACAGAGTGGGCAGAGACAGACATACAGGCATGCCCTCCGTTATTTCCTCTACCATTGACCTCTTCTGGGCTGCTGGTATATTTATATTAACCTTATCTATCATAATTTTGCTTTCTTTGAAAAAAATAAGTCTTCCTGTTCTCACCTACAGAACAGCAAAAAGTACATAAATTGGCAAGGGATTTCCTTTACTTTTTATACAGGTAATAAACCTAGAAGCCCAAAATCTGACCTCTTAAATAAAATGTCAGCATATGATTCCTTGAAAACTATGGAGTTCACCAATGCTGAAAGGGGAAGATCCAAGTCTAGCCCTTCCTTCCCTACTGCTGGCTGCACATCTTCCTTCTACCTTGTGCTGGCTCTGCCATTAACTGAGATCAAATATAAGTCACAGAGGTAGTAAAAATACAATCCATCAAAAAGTGAATAATGTTCTCCCCTATTAAGAAATTCAGAAAAGGATCTGACAAGCATCTCAATCAGCAATCCAGGAAGTTGGACCCTGCAATTAGAAGAGAGGAAGAAATAAAGAGGAAAGCAGGAAGGGTGAGATATTCTTTTAGAGAGAAAAGGCTCAGTGGCTGAGTCCATAAGTAAAACACTGAAGGAAGAAAGGGGGGAAATCAGGTTTGAAGGCCGCTGCTAATAGCAGCATCTCAAACCCTTCTCAGTGCATGGGATGGCTTTGGAACTGTCCTGGCAAATGTGTCTTACTGCTCATGTACAGCTACAATCCTATGGATCTTTAGCTTCTCCTGTCCAGCTTCAACAAAGCTGCATTTGAGGAAAAGTGACTGAACATACATTAAAAATGAGTTGCTAGGAAAAAGGAAGCATTGCTTTAATGCAGCAATATTCTTCAATGTCAAGGAGCTGCTGGCAGTGCTTGGCCTCTGGGACTATGCCTAAAGAGTCGCAGCAGAAAAAAGCTCTTTCTTTTATATGTAAGTGCCAGGATGCTGTTCCCCATCCCACCCAGGCACAGAAATGGCCCTAGAGATCCATATATTTTAACCTTCAGACTTTATTACCATTAATTATATCTGGAAGTGAAGCCAGGATCCCCAAGAACACGGTAGCAGGGAACAAAACACAGTCATCCATCTGCCTAGCAACATGGGTTGCCATGAGTACTTCTCCCCGTGCTCCACAGGCAGTGGGGGCTCACCACTGAATGCGGAGCCAAGCTCAAGGGCCCCATACTGGTAAAGAAGGCCTGCTTCCTCAAATGAAGACTTTGCATTCCAAGACCTTCCTCTGGAGCCTAGAAGCCAGCAGCCTGAAATTTGGAAATGAGGGACTTCTGGAGTACTGAGACAATGTCAGTGGAATTGCTCTTGCAAGAGGCAAAAGCAATGACGCTGGGAATATCAGTGCCATCAAAACTCCATTCTTCCCTTCTCTGCTCTTTTGAGAAAGTTCTTTGTATGTGTCAATACCATGCCAAAAACAATCCCCAATAACATACTATCAAATCACTGAATTTTCACACTCAGGAAGAAAAGAAGAAAAACCTGTGAGTGGTACTGAAGACATGGAAATACTCTATAACATCCCAGCTCAGGAAATCCTTGAATCACAAAACATTTGTAGGAGAGACAGAGTATCCAAGATAGTCATTTCTGTGGTTCTCCACTGAGCACCTGCTTTAGGCCTCATTAGAAGAAAGGATACTCACAGAGATGGACTTCTGACATGTCCCAGATGGTTCATTTTGCTGTTCTTAAAAAAGAAAAAGATTACTTCATAATTATTTAATATTTAAGGGAGGCCCCCTGATAATGTAGTTGTCTAGAGGCTGTTTAAAAATAGAGATACATGAGGAAAACACAAATTCAAGGTTTCAGACTGACATTTGGACAATTGTAATTGAATGGGACTGTTGACTACTGGAATTATATTTATGTTACCAATATTGTGAAGCTAACTTCTAAAAAAAACCTCTTGCTTTGTTGTTTGTTATATCATAACATGCAATTTAAGGGTATAAAGGCCATAGCAGAGATAAATAAGCCCAAAGTGCATTTACAAAGCTGTCAGCCACGACATAGGAGTAGTTAGCCTTGGGATGAGAGAAGAAACTAAGGTTATACATCTGAATGATCATATCAGTTAATCAGTTTACATGAGGCATAATATAGTACTTTTTAATACTTAGAAAAATCCTCCTAGCTCATGAGTAGCAGAACTACTTCCTTTTCAATCATCTGTCACGATTATTTGGGCATGAAAATGTTGCTGTACTCACTAAGTTAGTAATAATCAAAACCAAAATGAACCTGGGTATAGAAAATCAATCAATTTAAGCACTTGTGATTATTCTGCTTTCTTCAGAATGCAAATCTTCATTTATTAAAAAAATTCTAGACCATCTGCTTGTGAAGATAATGTTTGGAGAACTGATGTAACACTATCCTTTTAAATCTACAGTAGGATAGTAAGGGAGAAAATCGTCTTCCATAACAAGTCCCATTAATGTGTTCAGGATTTTAGTTTACAAGTCTGACCCCACTACCTGCTCAGGTTAACTTCAGAATTTCAGTAGGAATAAAGTTAAGGTCTGGGGGACTGATCTTAATTCACAATTTATTCCTCTCCACTAACACAAATGGCACAGGATTAAGCCTAGTGTTATAGCATAAGCACCACCTCAATTCTCATTCATCTCAGTGGTTTTTTATTCAAAGGACTAATTGCATGGCTAGCTTGTTTTTCCAGGTTCATGAATTTCATTTATTACTTAAATATAAGCTTTAACTTTGCAGGTATTAAATTAATTTCCATATTTAAATAAAGTTAACTCTGATCTAACTAGAGATACGCTGTACAGAGTATGTTTTGTAGACTTCCTATACAGACTTACTATTGTAAAATGAAAGTTGCTTTGAAATAAAAATATACTTTGTTATTTTAAGAGGAGGGAAAAAAGAAACAGAACCAAGACACGCCCCAGAAACATTTTCTCTACCTTCAGAATAAGAAAGAAATTGAACTCCTATTTGATTCCCTCATGAGGGATAGGGAACTTTGATGCACTGTGGCAAGAAGATAGATAGCTGTATTAATGAAAATCTAATCTGTGCTCAGAGACTTTGCATGTTGGCTATAAATGTAAAATATTCATACCACAATAGACTGTTAGACTGTCAAAAGCTGAAGTTCAGCCAATTTTACCAGGAGGAGTTGACATTTTGCTGTATTCTTCATTCTAGGGAACTGAGAAAATAAGCTATCAAAACCACTCCTCCACTTGTAAATTTTGCCAGTGCAACTATTTAGATATGGCATAAATCTAGAAATAGGAAGTGTTTGTCTACTGCACCATTAAGACACAGTAACTCAAACTAAGAGCAGTAACAAATACTTTGGATTGGGGAGTTTTCATGGCACTGTGCCAGGGCAAGCAGAGGCATCACCTCCTTTTGTATCACCTTCTCTGCCATGACCCAAGGCACGACCATGAAAGGATCTGAGGAAGACACTGATTTAGCTAGAAAATACTCTTCTTTTTGTGATTGTGGTTACCAGGTTGTGAGCTGGGCTAGTGTAGCAGAAAGGGCAGTGTAAGAACAACTGACAGGGGCTGAGGAAACACAGACCTGCCATCGAGGAGCAGCCTGAGACTTTCGGCACAATCCTCCAAGAAGGGGCTTTTGTTCCGTCACTGGCTTGCCTTCTCCCAACTCAGATGCCTGCTGAACTATCTTCCAGTTATGCTCCATTCACATGGAGGTGCACCAAGGAAGCAAAAGCAGGGCTCAGAAAAAGAAACATCATCATTTATTAGACTAGCTGACAGAGCTGAGGGAATAAAAAAGCAAACAAACAAACAAAACAAAACAAAAACCAACCAAACAAACAAAAAACAAACCACCACAGTGGTTTTGGATATATAATCCCTTTTTTCAGCTCTGAAACAGAAATTGCATCCCTTCAACAGAGTGCACTGGTCATCATTTTCAAATAAATGTAGCTTTATTGTGTTACCTCATTTGGATTGTTGGAGTGAAATGGCTCGTTGGGAGCTGCAAGGTAGAGGTGAATGTTTGCAAAGGAAAACATGGTAAGGACATGTGCCTTGTGGGACAAAAGGACAAGCAGTTATCACATGCAGAGCCCTAAGGAGCAGGGAAAACTGCAACATGCTAAACTGATTCTAATAGATACTGCAGACAGATGCAAATAAAGGAGACTTAACAGGAAGAGGCACTTAAGCATCCTGATAAAGGCATTTAAATTGTCTTTGGTCTGGACATTCAGAGCTATTTCACTTAAGAATTTATGAAACCATGCAATGAACCACACCAAGGAAATGACAAACAGCCTGAAAAATAACCCAGGAAATAGAAATAGGCCACAAAGTACTAAGGGGTTATTACTCTGTGAGATGAGTTCTCATTTGCTGAATAGCCACATAAAGACTTGCACAGCATAATGTAGGGAGCAACAACTGCTTAAGCCATGGCTGATGATGAGACAGTTGCTTGTCAGACACACTGATCACACACAGGTCAGCATGTAAAATTATTCCAACATATAAAGATTTAAAGCATAGGAAAGCTGTGATCGATGACCTGCTCACTTAAGAAAGCCATGGCTAAGATTACACAGGATAGTGAAAATGGACTACTTAACATATACATAAGTTTTACCTGCTAACTGAACTTTCCAAAGTGGAAATACAAGTTTAATAATTCATCTGAAACTCTGGATATGTAAACCCTAGATAGGTAACCTCCTCCCAGTTCTATGTCATTAGCACCATGATTTACCCTCAGGAACAGGATGGCTATGGAAATAAACCTAAAAGTTTATTATCTTCACTTACAGTGCAAGATTATTTTTTTCTAATTGCTTATTGAAGTATATAATTAAAACAGAACACAGTCTTTATCTGGTTTATATATACTTTCATGATACAATGGTATTTATTGGCATTGCTGTATCAGTAACACCTTGACAGATAGAGCTATTGTCAGTTCAGATTAACCCAACCAGACAGAGTCCAGTTTTTAACTAAACCACAAATTCTGGAAGCCTGAGGACCAAACCTTGCTGCAGTGGTTTGAGGCAATAGTGTCTCTTGGTGACTTTACCTTCCACTCGCATCTCTCTGTAACAGAAGAATCCGATAACAATGGGTGTGGATGTGCTGCTATGTCTCCTTCCACCTCCTTTCCCCTCACCTTGGCTGTATGACACAGCACAGCATATTTAATAATTTAAATTGATAAACATAGCTGTGGCCCAGGGAGTGGTCACACATCCCATTTTGTCACTTCTCAAACAGTGCAGCTGCTGGGACAGTAAAATCTTAAACCACTGTAGCTAAACTAGAGATAATCTGCCATTGAAATTAATAAGTGTGGGTTCTCTGTTACCAGACTTCAGCTGGAACCCCGGATAAGTATTTTAACCCCCATTTTTCAAACACCAAGACATCTAAGGGAATCTTCATCTGCAGTTATTCAACCTCCAAAAGCTCAGGATGTCCAACCTGAAGACTGTTGTACCGTATATATGGTGCTTGTAGGCTGAATATTAGTGATGTGTATTTTAAGATATCTTTAAGATAGTATTTGTATCTCTCTCCCCATCCCCTTGCAAGTAGTTTGTCTTTTATGTGCAGCATGGAGCACTCAAGATGTGTTGAAGGTACAGATGGCATACCCAAGTGCTGAGCCTTCTGAAAAGATTCTCCTTTTGTGTCCTGTGTGCCTCTTTAAACATCCAAAGATGCTCCTGGAAGCAGACATATACTTGAAGCCTTCCCTTCAGTGGCACCACCACTTTTCCTACTCCCATAGTGAAATACCTGCATGCTAGAAGTCAAGGCTTCACAGAGCTGTAGACAGACCCGTGATCGCCAGATCCCAAGACACTAAACTGACCACTTTGTTGATCACTAGCCCTGGCACCAGCAAGCTTAACAAGATCAAATAACAAGGTGGTGCAGTAGCATGTTCTCCTTTCTAAATCATGGGCAAATATTTACAGCCTTCAGAATGGTTAAGGTTGGAAGGGACCACTGATGGGGTCATTTGGTCCAACCTCTCTTGGACTCCCCAGCAAGCCTGCATGACCACAATAGTCTTTTCATTAAGCAGTTTATCTATGAGACCTTCCAAAATGGCTACCAGAAATCTGCCAGGATGCTCCTGAACTAATCTGGTAGCCATGGAGATACACACGATTCTTCTAATCTACAATTTCAGAAGTCTGAGAACCTCTTGTTCTCCTAAACAACTCTAGCAGCCAATTTTTTTAGTATATTTTCAGCAGTCCCGTTCCCAGAGTGACCGAAGAGCTCCTCGGTAAATACAACACAGTCCCAGAAAGGACTAAAAGAGGTTTTTTGTGTTTGTGGAATTACTTGGATTCAGTAGTAGAAGCAAGAAGGTGATTTTCAGAGCTCTGTTTTTATCACTTTCCAACCTATGTTCATTGACATAAAATATAAATGCATAAAGTTATCAGCCTAGAGCTATTGGCTTCCCTATAGATTTGAGAAATGAGAAACACAGAGGAGAGTCTCTATTTGACACTTTGAAAGAAATAAATACCCATTCCTTTTTCTCAGTAGGGACAATCTTCAGTAAGATCAGAGTTAGAAAGGAGGTGGGGTGGAAGGAGCTTCACAAATTCACAGATCGCACAAAGTTCCTGGCCTGGCATCTCAGCTGCATAAGGTGTGGTTGGTTTTGAAGGGGGCAGTGTCATTAGCAGCAATTCAGTGGCTGGGAAAATCTCTTTTGTTTTTAAGAGAACCATTACCAAATCCTTTTCTCCATCCTCCCCACATCTTTCAATAGCCTGGTGGATTGCAGCAGATAAGAGTTGGCTGTATATTAAGCATAAGGTTCCACAGAAAAATCTAGCTTGTAAGAGCCCTTTTTTAGTCAACTTTGTGATCACAAATAATTGCATGGAATAAATCATTTATATTGTCACTTGGAAATCAAGAATAAAAGTGCTAATTTCTGGAAGCTGGAGAGAGCATACGTGCTATCTACTGAGAAAAACTGAGGGAGATATGCACTGGGAAGAAAAAGATCTGTGAGGTATTACTGTTAGAAGAAGTAGAATGAAACCTAAATGAGACGATTTAAAAATGGAACAAAAATTAAGAATGGAAGTGAAAAAACCACAACCAAATACTTGAAACAGAAGCATCAGGGAACAAGGAAAAAATGAAAGTAAAACTCCGTATAGATAGTCAGATAGAAAAATTGTGTTTGTCAGAGTGATATATTAAGAACCTTTAAGTTTTGGGGGGGAGGACCAAACAAAAACCAAAAATAAACAAACAAAAATTGAAGAGAGGATGATCTAGTGATCCAAAATATCAGCAGATCTAAATAGCTAATGGAAAAATCCCAGTCTTGAGGCATATATTCATACTCCATCCCAGTCACAAGACAAATATATATGCTTAGCTTTACCTCACACAACACCAGCGAGTTCAGCAGTAAGCTCCACCAGTGTAAATCACACTTCTCCCTCTCTTACACCCCCAGTTTCAGCAGATGCAGACACAGTAAAGGCTGGGGGAAAAAAAGAAGACAGGAATGAAATGCAATTTCCAATTCAGATAAAACATCAGACTGTTAAGAGTACTGAAAGAAAATACTTCTTTATCCTTACTGATGTGGTTCCAAAAAGACCTAAAGGGCAGAAAGCAGAAATTCAACATACTGTTACCCAGCTTTAAATCTTTCCATTTTGAAAAAGAGACTGCTAAGATTTTAAGAGATCCTGGTGCCCTGCAATAAGCAACTTTATTGCTAATTGGAGCACTGTTTCATAAATTTTCTTAATTCTAAGGAGTTTGGTCAGTTTTGATATTCTCTAGAATTAAGAGAATCTCTGACGTGATTCCAGAAGGAAAAAGCAATAAGTTAGTTTAATAAACTTGACCGAAGAAGGAAAGTAAATTTCAATTTTCAACAAAAACGCTTAAAATCCAGAACACATTCTGGAAGAGCACAGTGTTTACCACTGGTATTTATTAAATGTTTTTTTAAACTTTGCTGTATTCAAACTTGTTCTGGATACTACCCAAGAAAAAACCCTGTAGAATCCCAGCATGAGGCAGCTGACAGCCCACCCTTGTGCGTGTGTGCAGGCAGGCTCCTCGCTGCTCCACCAGCCCTTCTCCTGCAGCCCACACAGGCTGGGCTGCTCCAGCTCCTGCACTTCACTCTCTTCCTTCCTGCCCTCTGACTGAAAGCCACAGCCTCCCAGTAAAGCCATAGTACTCATCACAACCAAATTCTTCCCTTTCTTGTGTTAGGCTGCAGACTTCTTCCAGCCTTGGCTCAGAGGTACCTTTGGTCTCCAGGTGCATATTCCTGAGCAGACTGGGCCCAAAGCACTGCTGGCTGTGGGTGATGACTGCTTACCAGCTCTTGGCTCTTGCAGGGTTTCATTTAGCTGTCTTGCAAAGAGAAGTGCTCAGTCCCTGGGTCCAAAAGTGCAAGCTTCCTATGTGGTCCCCCATCACACCAGTAACAGTTTGTGTGCTGGGGAGAGGAGGAGGAAGGCATGAGAGAAGGAGGGGTATTTGCACAAGTTTTGCTGCTGAGTATCCAAATGGATTTCTGTGGATTTGTTACCTGTTCACAGCAAAAAAAGTGAAAAGTGACTCAGCACCCATGTTCATTCACTTCCTTCCCAGACTGTCAGTTTGGGGGTTATCTGGGGTAGCGTTCTCCAAAGCAGCCCTCGTTCACTTGGAAGCAGACGGAGATATTCAGCTCATTTCATGTGGGCTGCCACAAGCTGCGATCTGCTGCCAGTGCAGGTCAGGTTCAAGCCAGACTTTTCAATATTCCAGCAAAGTTCTGCATCATTATGATAAAGTATTTCAAGTATATGAAAGCATTTGAGATACATACAAATGGGTGAAGAATATAGGGAAAGCTATAAATCAGCATGTGAGAAGCACAAAGGAACAAAAGGAAATATCATCAGAAATATTTCCTCATAATAAGGGTGCTTCAAATAAACAATGGATTTAAAACTTGCTTCTGATTTATTGCTGGTTGCAAAACCATGGCATTAGGAACAAACTCTCATCTTGTTAAGCCTAAGAACTTGGACAGGGATTGCTAGAGTTAGTTACTATGGAGTTAAAAAAAAATGTTGGCTTTTGTGATGAGACCAGCTTCAGAGAAGAGAGGATAAAGGAAAAGAAGCTGGTTTTAAGCATTCATTTAATGATTTGCCATCTGAATGCTCTGCATTAATTTCCTTTAAAGCTGATCAGTTATAACATTATTTTCTCATGTAATTGCTTATTTTTCAAGTGTTTTGTGGTTATTTTAGTTTGTTTTTTTACTACAGTATCTGAGACTTTCCCATGTGGAACACACTGGTGATAAAAAAAATCTTTCTAGATATTGTGGACAATCTGCCTCTTCTCTGTTTTGAAGGTGTCAGATTTGTGCTTGAAGTGCATGTCTGTTTTCACTTCTTTTTAATGATACTTTCAGTTGTAAATTTTTCATGTTGTAAATGATAAACAAGCACACTGTTGTCACACAGCAACCAGCTCTTATTTTATTTCAGACACACTGTCCTGTCTATGATAATAGGATTGTTAAAACAGTTCTTGGTTAAGACTGGCATGCTGTGCTCACCTTGCTTCTTACTTTCTTAACTTTTGCTGTTGAGGATCTCTTATTTTGCTGGTATGTGAAGCAGGAGAAACAAGTGCATTGTCTCATATGCCTTGTCTCATAGAGGAACTGCTAGGCAGTTCTATTTTCTTTTGTATGTAAAAGAACTCATAAAATCCAGAATCTCATTGAGGCCCTGACCCTGTAATGAACTCAGCAGTCACATGGGTCTGGGGACACAGGAAAAGCTATAGGATAGAGAAGCCTGGATTGCAAATACTGGTAATTCAGGATGCTGCTCAAAACATACTGGCCTGATGTTATTTAAAAGGATAATTTTATGTTCCTCTCAGAAAATCTTAGTTGGATAGCTTAGGAGCTTTTTAACTCTTGGATTAGCTACCTTACAGCAGAAAGCCCTTAGAAAAGTTTTGACCCTCCTCCTCCCTGACTTTACTGGCACTGTTCCTTTAGAAGAGTGTGACCTGATGGGATACCTGGCTGTGATTTATAATACGTGCTGGAAGGGCTGCCTGCCTTCTGGCCAGCGTGCAGTCCCAGAAGTATCCTTAGCCTATGGATGTGGAACAGCAAGGTTACATGACAGTGCTTTTCTTCTGCTGTTTATTGTCAAATGTTCTCAGAGAGTTTGTAGGGGACCGACTGAGTTTTTTGGTGCTTTCCTAGGAAGTTACCTATAGTCATTTGCGAGCAGTTGCTTTAGTGTGTTGCCAGAAGAGTTTCTGTTGCTAAGTCTTTCGTATTAAATGATGCTGGTTTCCCTCAGCCTGAAAAAAAAGCTGAGCAGATTTGCTCCAGCGGAGTGGGTTAAAGAGCAGTCTCTGACAAAATGGCTTTCTTTCCAGAGAGCATTCTACAGTGAAGTTAACTCAGCTAATGCAGTTTCCTAAAATGAATCAACTGACCAAACCTCTGACCTCATTTCTTTATCCTCCTTTTAAAGATGATATAGTGTACAGTCTTAAGTTTTGCTAATGGTTGTGCTGTGATTTGCTAGTGCATAGTTAGGTTTTGTGTAATTTTCTGAGCCCATGATGTGTGATGGGAGGCGAATGGGCAGAAAGGAAAAGGCTCCCTTTCCTTTTCTCACTCCCTGTGCGGAGGGGTTTTCCTTTTCTTTTTTTGAGCTGACTTCATTTGGGGCTTAAAAGAAAAGTAGCTGGACTTGGGATACTGCTTCCAAAGAGATCTGCGACCAAGACTGTGGGGAAAGGCAGTTCTGTACTCTCCAAGTTACTTTTTGGTGCTTTGGAGTCTGCTTAGCAGACCTCAGGATTTTGTAACAGCTGCCTTGTAGGATTGCCAGGGCAGTGCCTAAACAGGGAAAGCTACGTGGCATCTATCTGTCTGTCTGGGCTTCAGCTGTGTGTCACACAGAAGTGGCCATCTTGAAAGCATGCTAACATGTATTAATGAATATTTTAAAATAGTTCGCTTACGCAGCTTTGCCTATCACAGATTTAAGGTATGCAGTTGGACCATGGTAGTACCTTTAGTTAGCATAAAATATTCTTAAAAAGTCTAGGGGGTTTATGTGGTTATTTTAGCATGGGCTTCCCAATCTGTAGAAGCCACTCTTTGTGAACTGAGGGGACAGAGGAGATGGCCTAAGACCTAATAGTACTCTGGTGCCACAAAATGTATGTGGCAACTTTTCTTTCTTGGCAAGAGCATCTTATGAGGGAAAGGAGAAAGATGTATTGAAGAAGCCTAATGAGTAAAATTATGATAGGCATGTACTGTGTGTACTACAAAGAGTGTAGTATTCTCCAGAATAGGAGAGAAAACCCAAAAAGGTGGTCATCTGGACATTAGTGGGGGTTGTTTTTTAAAGTCAGGTTGAACAGAAAAGTCGTGTTAGTCAAGAGCTGGTCTGTGGCTGCCAGTTGTGAATTGTCCTGTCTCCATGACTGTTTGGGTTTAGTGACATATCTGGACCATATGTGTCTTCATATGTGAGCAGAAAGGTGCACTGAAACTGACACTCAACCTTAAAACCTACTTATGATTGTTTTAGTAGTCCCTTAGAGAGATTAATTGATACTCCCTTGAAATGGTTCTTCCACATTGTCTTCTCACAGGAGAACCATATTTTTGGAGGCTGATTTACAATGGCACCTCCTCTTCCGCAGACTGACTGCTGTGCAGAGGGGTTTAGTCTATCTAAATTTCCTGAGTTCACAGCTCCACTCTAGTGAATGTGTATATGTGGCAAGTTACAAAAAAAATTTCCAGGAACTGCAGATGTCTGATTTGTGGAGCTAAATATCTTCTTATGAACTAGTTAATATATAGAACTTGATATATGTGTAGTCAATAAACTTCTGTATGGCTCTGAATAAAGCCAAAATGAATACTAGTTTTAATGTTGGAGAATGCAGCCTTTTTTCCCAAGGCCAGGCTTAGAAATTGTGAGTCTTTGAATGCTCTGAACTGAGAAACTGTTTCTCAGAAACTCATGGGCTTGGGCTTTGGCTTTTTTTTTTTGTTAAGAAAAAAAAAAGTTACTCCTTGGAAATGGGGAAGGGGGGATTCTTTCTGGTATGGGGTCAGTGAGGGTGACAAACATGGGTTGTGGCTGATATGTGATATCCCGGTGTAGCTTTGCAGCGCTTCCTTCTGCTTGGTGGGATTACTCAACTACTTCATCCAGCCCACAGGGAAAGCAAAACAGCATTAGGATGTTAAAAAGGACTAGTGCACTGACTCTGAACTGACAGCTCACCTGGAGGCCCAAAGGCTGCTATGGCAGAAAGTGCAGTAAGAGAAAGATGCTTCTGAGGAGAACTAGCTAACCAAACCAGTGCCAGAAACCTGAATTTCAGTCCCTTGAACCCTGACAAGATCTGCTTGTAATTAGACACTAACTACTCCCTAGGTCCTGGGGATGCTTTCAGACCTAACTAATCTGGTTCCTGTGCAAATAATAGGCCTTATTTTGGCATATGACCACCTCATTTCTGAGATGAATTGAACTCCTTTGATATTAAAATATCATGGAGAGATTATAGATGGTAAAAGGCAAGGTCAATCTAGTTCAGCATCCTGACTCTGATGGTGAGCAGTAGTGCATGTCAGGGAAAAAGGAGCACAGGGCCAAGGTAGTGCTATTTCTCCAAAACAAACTCCTGGCCTCCTGGCAGACAGATCCTAAGATAGAGCATACCTATGGAGATAAATAAATAGGGGGGTTCTTTGGGCTAAGAAATAATCAGAATTGCCCCTTAGTCATGCAAACTCACTTGGGACAAATTAGCACTTTTAAAATGTCTGAAAAAATCTCATTGGGTCTAATAAGGATTAATGAGTATTTCATGAAGAGTGATGAAAAAGGAGAAAGAAAAAGACTTGCTCCACATGCTGCCTGCTATCATAAAAGGCAGCAGAGTATTTCAATAATGATATTCTCTTTTAAAGTAATGGTGTGTTGAATGTGGAAATCTGAAGGCAGTATTAACTGAGGGTAGATGGATTAAGGACATGCAGGAGAGACCAGGAACATACTGTGATGGTCAGATGTAGGGTAAAGCACAACAAGAGGAGCCAGAACAGGACAGGCAAGTCTCTAAGACAGCAGAACAGGGAAAGACAAATGCCTGGGTTCTCCTGCAACACTGAAGGTGTGTGGAAAGGTTCAAAGCCCAGGTGGGATTGGACTCCTGAGATTGTTCAGTCCCCTCCTGAAAGCTTGCTCTTCTTTTTGTTACCTCTTTGTCACTGCTCTTGGCAAACAGGAAGAGGAGACAGATTTGGAAGGACTAAGGGTGAATAATGGAAAGAACAGTATAGGTGAGTAGAGCAACTAACTGAAGAACAAACAAAAATGAGGGAAACCAGAGTAACTGATCTATTGAAGGGCCAAGTCCCAGAGAGAGGATCCCAAATTACTTTTGAGAAGGCAAACTGGTTTGGAGAGAAAAACAGTTTTGGTTAGAAAGTAACACAGACAGGAGAAAAATGCCATGTAACTGATAAAAAGTGCATAGGATTGCACCTGTTATATATGGGGACATGTCACTTTTCATTTAAATGAAAAGGAAGATTTTGTTTGAGACCAAAAAAGGCATTTTTAATGGGAGAGTATTGTGGTTACCAGCAATCATGTTTTGTTTTTCATATGGCCATCATCGTACAAGTAGCAGCTTTGCACATTAAAGCTTAAAGTGCTTTTCTTAGTGCTTTCTTGTTTCAGGAGTTTGCATTACCAAACACTCATTTTTCATATGGCTGGCATCTATCTATCTGCATGTTCTATGAAAAGCAGAGTTGAAGGATTCTCTCAGTATCTGAACTAAGAGAGGGTACAGCAATGAGGAGAGCATAGCTCCTTAACTCATTTTTCTCCTTCAAAGTATGAATAAGGTAAAGACAAACTCCTGAAACACGGGGCTCAAAGAGGACAGGAGAGTACCTTAAGAGAGATTTTTCCCTGGGACAGATGTGTAATAATGTAAAAGTGTAATAAATATGTATTTAACTTACACATAGAAAAAGCTTTTTTTTTAACACTGAGAGGCAGTCATTAAGGTTGCACATCTATTTCAGTTATGTGTGCATTTTATTTACTTAGCTTTATGATTATTTACAACTATTTATTTATAATTTACAATTGAATCACCTGATGTCTGAAAATCAACTGGGATTTCTCACTTCTGTAATAATAGGTAACATAACTGTAGTCTGAAAACACAGTCTTGCTACACCTGTTTGCTAGTGTAATTAAGTGTGTGGTTAGATAGTAAGCATTACCCTTAATATGATGGTATGAGTTAATCTCTTTTAAAATAGTAAGTTTAGCCTTCTAAGTGGTTTAATAAATAGATAGCTGTAGTAACTTTAAAAAAATGCCTCAAGCTAGTAGTGCTAAATTTCAGGGGCGGAGGGGAAATATGATTTTTACTTTATCTACCTATGCCTTTACATACAGGCTTGAATACTTTAGGGTAAGAAATCTCTCCATGTGCCTCAAAGCTGTTAGCTGTTTTGTTTCTCCATGGTAACAGGAGTATAAAGCAGTATGAGCATGTTACTGAAGTAGGGAGACATGACATCGTTTAGGAATGGGATTACAGGTGACAACTGCAGCTCTCGGGTGATTCTGAATGAGGTTGTTTTCTAGCACACAAGCGCTGTCAATATGTGCAGATGTTCTCATTTAAGGCAAGGCTCAGGGATACAAAGCTGGCCTAAAAGAATCTATCAATCTATAAAGTTTGCAGTGGGGGAGGGATTATCAGATATTGGGGTCGATTAAACTCTTCCAGAAACATGACTCAACGTGTGAAGAGCCCTGTGCAAGATCAAGGTCTAACACAGGGCTCTGTCTGAGGTTCAGATACTACAACTCATAAAGAGTTAATGATGTATTTTCTGCTTAAACTTGTTTACATACAAAAAAAAATAACGAGGTTTGGATAGGCAAATGACATCCAAATTAGTACAGAATTATCTGTAAGTTTCAGTCAGTAATCTTGCAGTATTAACTAGTTTAGTTTAGTTGTCACTTTGGCAGAACAGTATGTCAGGAATTCCTCAGCAGACTAGCTAAGATGGTTCTTTCATGAAGAAATGCACAAAGGCAATGATTTATAGTGCTACAGCGTAATCACACACTGACCTCTCCTTTGCGTTGATGTACTCTTCCACTTTTCTTCCGCTGTTGAGGTGACTCTGACTTACTGGACTGAGCTAAAATCTACTAACTCGACCTTAAAGTAATGGAAATGTTCTGGTAACCTTTTTCTCATCTGTACATATTGCATCTCTTCCTGTCTCTGTTCCAACAAGCTGTTGTGTAGCACTGGGTTGAGCTAACCTTGCCGACCGAGTCATGTTTTCTCCAAGCAGATGTAGCCTGACTGAGAACAGAGCAGTGTGTGTCTGTACGTGTGTGAAAGAGCCCTTTCCTTGCGCAGTTAAAACAGGGTGACTTCGTCTCTCTTCCCTTCCTCTGGGGCAGGTAAACGTAATTTCTTCTGGTTCAGGAGGCCACACAATCTGTACCAACACAAGGCAGCTTCGTGGCAAACGCATCCTTCCCTTCTGTTGCGCTTCATACTGATCCTCTGATGGTTTGACTCGCATTTCTTTTCCTGCAAATGAAAATTAGCTTTTTATCCGGGCTCCCTAAGGAAGCCGACTTGTAGATCAGTGCTGCGTTTCTGCTTGTGTGAAATCCTCTCCGCTGTTTGTTTTCATGTTACTTTTGCCCGAATTGGAAAAATCCAAAATTCAATCACTGTACAACTTGTGTGGCTGTGGAGAGCCGCATATTAACGCTGTGCAGAGGAGGAGACGGGGGGAAAGAGAGGGAAAGCTGCGCAGTTTTGGTGAGCGGATTGGCTCCGTGCCGAGCTCCAGACCCGGAGTTCGTGCACGGGAGAACCTTTGTTACCGCCGGCTCTGGTGAAGGCTGAGCCCCGTGCGTGCCTCTCGGTGCTGCGGGGACGGGGGTAGCCCCGCTCCTGCCCTTACGTAACTGCGCTAGCACGGCTGGGCCAGGGCAGCTATTTCGAGCAGCAGTGCCCCTTCTCAACGCCCGTACGCAATAAACCGTGCGGGACTAGGCCCCACATGGGCGCAGGGGAGCCAGGGGAATGAGGACAGGGCGCTGCGAGACTGTGGCTCGAATGCGGGCCCGTGGCGGGGGCGCATTTCCGTCGGGCTGCGGCCTCATGCGGGCGGGAGCTGGCACGGGGGTGGTTCGCAGCCCGGAGCCGGTTTATCGTGCCGGAGCGATGTATCAGCCGATCTGCCGCCGCGAACGAACCCGCCGGGACGAGGGCGGCGGGCCGTGCTGCGCTCGAGCGGGTATTTACGGTAATGCGGTCGTTACGGTAGCGCGGGAGGGCCTACGTGCGCGGGGGCGGGGCGGGGCGCGCGCGGCGCCGGTGCGTGCGCGGCCCCGCGAGGCGCGTCTCCCTCGCGAGCTCGCGGTGAAAGGATTTGGCGCCAGGCGGGTCCCGCTCCGCAGCTCCCGCAGCCGCACGAACCCCCCGCGCCTCCCGCCCGCACCCACCGCCCGCCGGGGCACCGACACACCGCAGGCAGAGCCAGAGCCGCCCGCCCGTCCCTGCCCGCCGCCGCCCGCGCGCCGCCCAGGGACCGAGCCGCCAGTGCCGCCGCCGCCGCCATGAGCTGCTCGCCCGTGAACGTGAAGAAGCTGAAGGTGTCGGAGCTGAAGGAGGAGCTGAAAAAGCGGCGCCTCTCCGACAAGGGCCTCAAGGCTGAGCTCATGGAGCGGCTCCAGGCCGCGCTAGACCAGGAGGAGGCCGGCGGGGGCGGCCCCGCCAGCGGCGCGGCCGAGCCCGGCAACGGCAGCGTGGAGGGGGAGGCGGCCGAGAGCGGCGGGGGCGCCGCGCAGCTCCGCCAGGGGGGAGGCCCCGGCCAGGCCGCGGCCTCCGCCATGGAGGACGACGACGAGGAAGGGCTGGAGGCCGCCGATGGCGACGCCATGGAGCTGGGCGAGGAGAACGGCGAGCGGGCGCGGGCCGGGGGCGGCCCCATGGAGGAGGAGGCGGGCGGCGAGGAGGAGGAAGAGGAGGAGGAGGAGGATGAGAACGGCGACGACCAGGGTTTCCAAGAGGGGGAGGACGAGTTGGCCGACGAGGAGGAGGCCGCGGCCGGGGACGCCAACGGGCACGGTGACCAACAGCCGCCGCAGCCCCAGCAGCCGCAGCAGCCCCCGCCGCTTCTCCCGCCGCGCGGTGCCGCCGCCGCCAAGGAGGCTCCCGGCAAGAGCGCTGGGGGCGCCTCGGGGCCCGCCGCCGCCTCCGGCCCGGCGGGCCCCGCCAAGCAGCAGCAGCAGCAGCAGAAGAAAGCGGAAGGCGGCGGCGGAGGCGGCCGCCCCGGGGCGCAGGGCGCTGGGGGTGAGTGAGCGTGGCGGCGGGAATCGGGGGGGGCGGAGAAGGGGCGCCATTAATCCCATCCCCCCCGCCATGACGGGGGTTGCCCGGCCGGGCGGGGGGGGGGGGGCGGTTTCCGGGGCGCGCGCGGGAGGACGTTGGCGGCCCCGCGCCTCGTGCTGCCCCGGCGGGGGGGGCGGGGGGGGGGCCCGGGGGGGGAGGGGCGGGCGAGGGGCCGCTGGGGCGCGCTGTGCATTGTGCGCCGGGCCGCGCTCGGCGCGCGTGACGTCACTTCCGGGCTGTGAGCCGCCGCCGCACGGGATGGCGCTGGGAAGGCCTGGCGGTACAATGGAGGCGGGAGGAGGAATCCCTTCCCTGGGGCTCCCGCCCGCGGCCCGCCGGGAGGAGGCGCAGTCGTGCGGATCGCACGGTGCCCTTGCGAGAGGCCGGCAGTGTCCCGCTGCCCGCGTGGTGGGCGGGTGGTGATGGTGTTGCGGGTCTGTAGGCGCGGAGGGTCAGGAGGGTTTTTTTATCTTTTTTTATTATTATTCTTCCTTTGTTTTTTCAATTTGTTCTGGTTTTTTGGCTTTTCCATGAGGATCTTAACATTGAGGGCCGTACTGGCTGCTGTATACACTGTGGTGTATTGGCAACTTCCGTTTGCTAAATCATTTCTGATTGGCGACAAGTTTTGAGTCTCCCGTGAAAATTCAAGATAGGGGGTTTTGCCTTAGTAACATAGCAAAATCCTTATTTAAGATGTTACTGCTTATCTCATGCTGTAGCTTCCTGCAGTTTACAAAGTTGAAACCATCATATAGATTTTATTCCCAATTAAACTAAAATTTAAATTAATTAAAACAAATAATTGCATTTGTTTCAGCAGATGGTAAAACGGAACAAAAACCTGGTGAGAAGAAGAGAGGAGTGAAGAGACCACGTGAAGACCATGGCCGTGGATACTTCGAATACATTGAGGAAAACAAGTATAGCAGGTAAACAGACTTGGTGCTGGGCAGCATTTTGTGAATGAGGAGTAATAGCGTACAGAAATGTTATTTTAACCTCCTGAAAATACATGTAGCTTTATTATGTTTTGTTTGGTTTTTGTTTTTTCAGGGCCAAGTCCCCTCAACCACCTGTTGAAGAAGAAGATGAACATTTTGACGACACAGTGGTTTGTCTTGACACTTGTGAGTAAACATGCTTTCCTTTGCTCTGGAAAGATGTGGTGTTAAGGCTTTTAATCTTAATGCCACACTTTCTGAAACGGGGAGGATACATTTGTTGATTTTCGTTACCAGGTAACTTAAAAAGAATTAGAAAAATACTGTGTTTCCACCTGTTTTTAGTATACAAAAGAACCGAAGGATATATATTAGCAGTAATAAGCTTGGTTTTCCTATGGAGTCTCGAGTGATAGACAGTTCTGTGAAGAAATCTTAACCAAAGCACTAATCTAGTTTGGAAACTTAGGAGGCCAAGTACAAAGTGAGCATAGAACAGCCTAGAGACAGCTTGAGAAAACAGCTGTCCGGCACTATTGCCCAGAGAGCTCAGAGAGTCAATAGCATAGGTGGTTACAGAATACAGTTTGGGAAGTGAGCTTCCTACATAAGTTCCCCTCTTTATGTATCAAGCAGCGGAGTGTTCTGTCTTCTAATAAATTTAACAAGGTCTGGTAAGGCCTCCTCAAAAATGACCCATTTGTGCAACCTGTGAATATGTGGGCTTGGGGTGGTGGTTTGTGCAAGTGGGATGGTAGAGAGAATTGGTCAGCAGAGCATAGAAATCGAGAAGAACCTGCAAACAGGGTTTTTTTGAGGCAGATTGTAAACATTACTATTACTGTAATCTAATACCATAATGGCAGAGTTGACATTTGTATTCTTGAGGGTAAGTATAAGGACTCAGTGCAACATCAGAAAACTTGATCTTCAAGTAACGCTTGAACTTGTTGGATTCTTGAAGTGCCATGGAAGAAAAGCTTAACTTTTGGCACTTTCTGGCCTGTTTGTTAGAAGTTTCAGGTGGTTTTATTCCACAAGAAATGCTTTGAAATGGAAGGATGTATTAGTTTACAGCCGTGTAAATTGCGAATATGCCATCCCTGACATTTTGCTAAGTCTCAAGTTTCTAGCTGCTAACCTGGTGAGTAGCTACTTCTCTGGGAGCTTTGGATTTTTCCAATAACTGAGTAAATAGCTACTTTTCATTATAATTGTTTCTAGTAATAGTAGTATTTTCTAGTGGAAAATCTTGTTACTGGACAAATTGTGATTTAAAGTGTTGACAGACTCTTTAGAGATAAGATTCAAACATAGCTTTAAGGCTGAATTGTGTAACGAATTGGCACTCTCTCTTCTGGATAGTGATCCAGACACATAAGAGGTTTAGCCACTCTTAAGTGCTTTTTATTACCTGTGTCTTAAAAAGAAGCTGCAACTTCAAATTCTTTTCTCATCTCCTGTTCTAAAGGTAGCCTGCAAAGGTGGGTTTCTTCTGTGTGATTTTATCTGCTTTTCATGCTACAAACAAGAGTTAGCAGTACTAATGAGAAGACACTTGGATCACTAATAGTATTTTTGGAATTGAGGATGGCTGTATGCAAACAAAACAAAGTCTTGTGCATAAGAGTTCCCAGTAATACAGGGCAGACTGCATTTTAGTGTATTCTGGCATCATGCAGGTTTTATACCAGAGCAGAGCTCCTCACTGCTCATTTTGCTCCTTTCTTGTAACCATCAGATAGGTTTGGAGCTGCTTCTGTGGATACCTTGTTGTATGCTGCACCCCTTGTTACCATTTGGCATTGTCTTTCTGAAACCTACTGGGAGATTGATTTGCAATTTCATGGTGTGCAGCTCTGAAGATGCTTGTGAAACCAAGGTTCCACTTAAGTTCTTAGACTGATAGGTGAATTCATAGTGTGTAGGTTGTGTTTCTGCACTGAAGTAGGTTCTCTTAGCACACTCTGTGCTCAGCATATCTGCTTGTACATCTGACTTAACTGCCTTTATATTAATTGGCATAATCTAATTTGACTTGCTAATTGACTATATTAACCAAAGACTACATTCAGTACTTAAATAAAAACACTTGTGTTCATATTTACTTAGCCCTTAGATCTGGGCTTGAGCAGTAAGACTACTTCAGAATCAGGTCTCTAGAGGGTACTATGGAGAGCATAATGCAGATGGCTCTGTATTGATGGAAAGAGGTAACTGACAAAGAGGATTCAAACAGATAAGGTGAAAGTCAGGGTTTTTTAAGCAGATGGAAAAAATAGAGGGAATTTGGGTGACAGAAGTGAAGGTGGCATCTTGAAAATTACTCTTTAGCTAGCTTTTCCTAAGATTTTTGGCTGAGCTTCAGTCTGCAGTTCCATCTAGACATGTTGCTTCTCTGAAAGATCCTGGGTACTTGCTGGCAATTTGTCTTTAAAATCACCTTTGAAAGCTGGCACCATCTTTATTGCATAAAATTGGACACCTGTACTTTATTTTGTAATCAGAGTAAACAGAATGATTTTTATGTTAACAGATAACTGTGACCTGCATTTTAAAATCTCAAGAGACCGGTTTAGTGCTTCCTCTCTGACCATGGAAAGCTTTGCTTTCCTTTGGGCTGGAGGAAGAGCCTCCTATGGAGTTTCTAAAGGCAAAGTCTGCTTTGAGATGAAGGTGAGTTAAACTAATGTTTATGGGAGACTTTTGCATGCTTAAATATAATACACTTGTTAGGGTTTTTTGGACTTAGTTGAAACTAATTGATGTGAACAGGACTCTTAAAAGGCCTTCTCTTACAAGAAGATGGCTCAGTTTGCAAAAATGTTTCCTCTTTTATAAGAGCTTCCATTTAACAAACAAAACACAAATAAAAAATAAAAAACCCCAACAAACACAGAACACTGTATTTGTTCTGAATGTGAGACTTTTGGTCTCATTTTTTGACCAAGAATTGTATTTGGCATTTCATGCATCAACACTGAAAGGATTTTTATACTTTCTAGTCAGAAGTTTACTTGTACTTTCTGAAGAGTACAGAAAGCTTGACCTTTTTTTTGTGGGATATAAATTATCCCAGCAGTCCTTTCTGGTTCTACTTAGTCTATGAGTTTGATCTGCTCTAGGCAGGGATTTGGGCTAGATGACCTCTAGAGGTCCCTTCCAACATTATTAACTCTGACTTGATGCATTGGATGTGAGTATTTAGCAGGTAGTTGAATTTTGAGAGCAAGAGTTCTCCTGAAGGGTAAGAATGACAAAGAGCAATCAGCCTTCTAATAAACTGATTTCTCCAACTTGTTGATGTAAGAGCAACAAGATCACAAAGCTTGAATTTATTTTTCTTATTTCTTTTTTATTTAACAATGTTAAAGGCTTCTTTGAATATGATGGGCCTGCGTATATAAAATCTGTTCTCTTCCTCTAGTGATTTCAAATGTAACTGGTACCATGAGAATTGGGTAGTGATTCCATTATCTGAGCTTTTGTATGGAGTGATTTCTGTGTCTGTTGATACCTATAACTTTAGAAGGCCAGTGAAGTAAAATTTATGTCACTCTTTATTGTCCTGTTCGCTTTCAAATGGGTTTCACCTCAGTCACTTGACTGGAACAGTTGCAGAGGTTGATAGGATACTGATGGGTTTTTCACTTCATTTTAATAAAGTTTCTAAAGACAGTTAAAAACCAGCTGGTTGCATATAAATTCCAGTGCATTTAGGTGGTTTGTCGGGGTTTCTGGGGTGTTTTTGTTCGTTGCTTTTTTTTTTTTTTTTTAATCTGGTTATGTTGTTTGGAAGCTGGCAACTTGCCCAGGAAGTCTGCTTACAGTGAAAAGGGATAGTGTAATACTTTCCCTGGTCTCTAAAAAGCAGGGTTTTTAATACATTGCACATTTTCTTAGCTAAGTAATTTACTGTTAATCCCAACTCCATGGCAACTGATTTTCTTTTATACATATATATATTGTTTATTATTTTAATACAGTGTCAAAAGGACTTAAAAGCTTTTGAGCACGGAGAGGAACTGCTATGACAGAGTGATGAAGATTTATGGTATCTTCAATCTTCATTGCTAATTCAGGAGATAGAACTGTTTAGTCACTAGCTTGTGGTTTCATATTCTTAAACATGTTTTATTTTTGCAGAAGGCGATCACTTAGACTTAGCAAAGATTTAACCAAAGTGTAAAGGTTCCAAATGTTACTTTTTGTGCTTCCATCTTGTTAGTGTATAATAAATACTGCTTACCTTTTACTGAATAATTTAAAAATAGGTTACAGAAAAGATTCCTGTTAAACACCTGTATACAAAAGACATTGACATACATGAAGTGCGAGTTGGCTGGTCACTGAACACAAGTGGAATGTTGCTTGGTAAGACTTAAGTGTTTGATTGCTTTTGTGTTGTTGTGACTGAAGTTTTAAATATTTTTTTTTCTGAAGCAGGGGAGACAAGCTTAGTGATTGTAGTCTGTGTTGTGAAAAATGGTCTTAATTTGAGTCATTCACTGGACATGGTGTGAGAGTATTACTAGGACCAAATAAAGTCATAAAGTATTCAGACCTGTATGGGGCATGGTATAAAATTTACCAGTGGTAACTACATTATCTTTTTTTTTTGCTTGGTGGGAAAATCCTGATTTCTGAAAATAGCTGGAAAGAAAGAAGTACAACTTCATGAGATACATGACAAATTATTATTATAATAATATGTGTAACTCATATTTGTTGCTGAAACACATCTTTGGAGGAAATATTGGTGAGTTGGTATGTTCTGACACCAGCAACAGCTTTCTACTTAAGTTACACCTGAGTCCTTGTGTTTGACACTTGCTGTTAGCTTGTTCCTTGCAGCTTCATCCTCAGCTGTTGCATAGGCTGATTGTCTGCTAAACTCTCTTTAAAATGGGAGGGGTAAGTGCTCCTGGAGACTAACTTCAGAAAGCCTTTCTGACTACGTTACAGCAGGTATACCACTGCATAATCAGGTCTTCACAGTTTAAAAATACTTGCTCATGTCTTTATGTGACAGTTCAGCTTTATTGTCAGCCTGAATCTGGAACCAGCAGCATAAGGCTCTTAAACTGGGATGAGGAAACACTGCTGTTCTATCTCAAGTGAAAGTACTGAATAGAAAAATGAGCTTGTATAGCTGTTGGGGGGCGTCATAGCTTGTTTTGGCATTAATAAAAATATTCCGAACAGCAGTTACTTAAGTAGCTGTAAGGTGATTTATGTCTGAAAGGTTAGATGGGAAAGCCTATTTGTAATTAGTTTAAATTGTTTCTTCAGGTGAAGAAGAATTCTCTTATGGGTATTCTCTAAAAGGAATAAAGACATGCAATTGTGAGACTGAAGACTTTGGTGAGAAGTTTGATGAAAATGATGTGATTGGATGTTTTGCTGTAAGTTTTCACTTATATTTTCTTTTGAGGGGAAAACATCTTTGAATTTTTAGACTGCTTTGATGTGAGAAGCAGTAAAGCAAATATATAAAATCATGGGAGCAAGACAGGTTGTTTAACATAGGCAGACAGTAGAAGCAGCAGCTATTGCTAACAGTGGCTGCTGGCAACATGATTTCATATTCATGCACAAATGTGTTTAAAGCCTCTTAACAAAAAATCAGATCTCAAACAAGATGATCACTGACAGTGACTCATTAGAAAATTGTCTTTAGTTCCTTTATGAAATAACAGTGTTACAGAAGTTGAGTGAACATAGCCAGTATAGAGAAGTGACTGATTAACTGTATAAAGTGAGTTAATTTTATCCAAAATAATGCTTTGTCTGTAAAACAGAATTTTGATGGTGATGAAGTGGAACTCTCATATTCCAAGAATGGACAAGAGCTTGGTGTTGCATTCAAAATAAGCAAGGAAGTTCTTGATGGGCGACCACTCTTTCCACATGTTCTCTGCCATAACTGTGCGGTTGAATTTAACTTTGGTCAGAAGGAGGAACCTTACTTCCCTGTACCTGAAGAGTATACCTTCATCCAGAAGGTCCCCTTGGAGGATAGGGTCCGGGGACCAAAGGGACCTGAGCAAAAGAAAGATTGTGAGGTAAGTTTCTGATCATCTCAAAAGTTGTTGAGGCAGGTGGATGGAAGTGGTAGAGTTAAGCAGACTATTCCACCTCACTCCTGATATTTTTGTTTGGGAGCTTTAATACTTAGTATCTCATGACCTTCTTCACTACCTTCCCCACCCCCAACACCCCCACATCTCCCCTCAGTATCCATTAGGCTTGCTGGGCTAAGTTGTGTATTAAAGAAATCTTTGAACTAGTATCTCAGATACAGAACTTTTTTGTCATAGGTGGTGATGATGATTGGCTTGCCTGGAGCTGGCAAGACTACATGGGTTACCAAACATGCAGCAGCAAATCCTGGGAAATACAACATTCTTGGGACAAATACTATTATGGACAAAATGATGGTAAGTGATAAGACATTTTATTTCTTGATATTTTAAAAACTTCCTGTAAATCCATGGTCTTTGGCTGCCATGGGGTTCTTTGGTATTGAAGAAACTGGCTGCTTGTTAGCTAGTGACCATTTTCGTTGAAGAAAAAACTGGATGTGGTGCACTTAGTACCATGGTCTGGTTGACAAGGTGGTGTTAGTTCATAGGTTGGACTCAGTGATCTCAAAGGTCTTTTCCAACCTAATGATTCTGTGTAAAGATTTTATTACCTTGCTGAGCTGGTAATTCACACATGGCAGGATTCTGAAGCTTTTTGTGGTAATATGTAAGAAATAGTCAGCTGTTGTTGACTATTGAATGTATTTCTATTTCTCTATACATCCCTGTTCTCAGAATAGAGCATTTAGCTGGAATTAGGATTGTGATGAGTATACCTTGAACTGAACTGTACTAATTCTTGTGGAGTCTTTGTTTATCGATCTCTTATGTTCTCTGGAGGCTTGAGAATTTCAATTACGAGTTTGCAGCAGCTGTAGCCTTGAATTGAACAACCCTTGAAGTGTGGTGGAAAGCATTTAGCAAAGAAAAATGTCAGCCACATGTGTCAGGACTACACTCACTAACTCTGGGAAATCTCTCCATAGGTTGCAGGTTTTAAGCGTCAGATGGCAGACACTGGAAAGCTTAACACACTGTTGCAGAGAGCTCCACAGTGTCTCGGAAAGTTCATTGAGATCGCAGCTCGTAAGAAGCGGAATTTCATTTTGGATCAGGTAGAAGCTTCAATGAAAAACGGTTACGGAAATTTGTTATAGGCTGTATTGTAGTAATTAATTGGGATTAAAGTTATAATATAATAGCAGTTGTTTCAGTTACTGACTTACTACTCATTCAGGGGACACAAAGTTGAGATATTACTACAAATGCTTGTCTGAACTTCTCTAGATTTATGGGATGTGGGAGGAATAGTGTTTTAACACGTGGATATGAGCTCGTAACTTTGCATTATGCAGCATCTTTATGTCCAGTTATTTGTATACGTCATTGCAAGCTCTTGTAGAGGTGAAGTCTATACACCATAAGTTGACTTCCTTAACTCTTACAATGACAGCTACGTGTAGTAAGTTACTGCATTTTTTTCAGACAAATGTGTCTGCAGCTGCGCAGAGGAGAAAAATGTGCCTGTTTGCAGGCTTCCAGCGCAAAGCAGTTGTTGTTTGCCCAAAAGATGAAGACTACAAGCAAAGAACACAAAAGAAGGCAGAGGTGGAGGGAAAAGATCTTCCAGAGCATGCAGTTCTCAAAATGAAAGGCATGGAACATAATCCTATACTGTGTTTTAGGATGCTGAGTATCTGTTTAAAGGATTAAGTAAACGTGAAGTCTAAAAAATCACTTTATCTTAAACAGTTGTACTTATACAAAACTGGAAGACTATTGTAACTTGGTAGGATAACACTATATTGTGTTCCCTCTGCTGCAGTCCTTAACACTACTCAGTTATGGTGATACGCTTCATGCAGATGCACAAAGCTGTCTTGGCATAAAGTGCCCTATATAAGTGACATATTTGGCAGAAACTGGTGTTCTGAGTGGAGGCTTATAAAAGAAAAAAAAAGATAGGCAGAATGTTTTCGAGGTTTGGAACAGTACTGGCAACTCCATGAAGACCTGTTTATTTCCTTTGTCACTGTTACATTTCCTAAATGCTCAAATTATGTAATTTTGTCCCTATGCCGAGGGGATGGAGAGGGTGGGAGGAAGAATGGGAGAAAGGTGGTTAAATTGCAGCTTTGATTGTAGCTGAATGTAGATGCTGAATACTCAGTGTTTTTGCAATTATAGGGAACTTCACACTGCCAGAGGTAGCAGAATGTTTTGATGAAATAATCTATGTAGAGTTGCAAAAAGAAGAAGCTCAGAAGCTTTTGGAACAGTATAAAGAAGAAAGTAAGAAAGCTCTTCCGCCAGAAAAGAAACAGAACACTGGCTCAAAGAAGAACAAGAAGAGCAATAAAAATCAATTTAATAGGGGTCAGAGAGGACGTGGAGGATTCAACATGCGGGGCAACTTCAGAGGAGGAGGTGAGCCTAGAAATAAGTCTGTGACTTCTGGAGGTTGCTGCTGCTGGGGAAAAAGGTTGTAGTACTTGCATTGCAATTACTATGTAGCGGGAATCTTGATCTCAGTTTCAGTAAATTTAACATTCTAGTGCACAGTTAATTGTCCAGCATGAGTGAGAGGATTGTCAAACCTTGGATTGCACTGTTCATCTTGGTGTAGGAAATACGTAATACCTAACAATTACTTGATTGAAGTAACTCTCTCCCTGCAGTTCCTGGCAATCGTGGTGGATACAACAGGAGGGGAGGCAACATGCCTCAGCGAGGTGGTGGAGGTGGCGGTGGTGGTGGTGGCAGCAGCGGAGCAATTGGCTACCCGTATCCTCGCGGCCCTGTCTTTCCAAGCAGAGGTGGCTACTCAAACAGAGGAAACTATAACAGAGGTGGAATGCCCAACAGGGGAAACTACAACCAGGTGATACTTTGAGGGGGTACTGACTAGTTGAACTACAGTACTTTGGAAGATGGTGTTTGACAGCTCTGGTGCCTGTGAACAGTCAAAAACTTGTTTGTGGTGCTACACTGATGCCACACTGCAGGGCCTTTCTAGTTTAGTGCTTGTGCCCAGGGCTCTGAATATCGTGTAACAAGTGCTGATGCAGATGGGGGGGTTCCACTTAGGGCTGTACCTCTGTCCTGTTAAAAATGAAGATTTTTAGTGCGTGTGTATGAAGGCTTGTGTTGGGTTTTTGTTTGTGTGTTTCTTCCCCTTCCCCAATAGTAGTAACTTGTTTGGCCTTAGGGTCAAAGTGTATCTTTATTGAACATTTAGGGAACTTTCTGAAAATAGCTCTGCACAGAGTCTTTGTTTTGTGTCTAGTATCAAACACAACTAGTAAAGACACACTAGCCTAGATCTTACCTGGTGGAATATTGGTGGAAGTATTGGAAAACAAAATTGGGATTACTGAAGAGCCAGCAGATGGAGCCCAAGCCAGTAAACATGGCTCAGGTTTGCCTAATACTGGCAAACAGGGAAAAAGCAACATTTTATCTACTTGTATCAATGTCCCTTTGTTGTACTATAACTTCTATTTGAAGTTTTGTGGGCTAGCTCTTCTATTTTCAGTTGTGTGACCCCTATCCTTTTGTCTGATCAGATAACATATCCTTGTAGCAACTACAGCCTTTCCTAACTAAAAATAGACAAGCTCTTGTATTTTTAGTTGTCCTGGTGCATTTAGCAGCTGGAAATAGGGTGAGTCAAAACTGGATTAGCCAGCTTTCCAGACCAGGTAACAACAGTTTGAGCTGGTTTATTAATTCTGAGGTTCTTGCCCCATGCTTAAAAAGCAGTTGCTTAGAGAGGAAGGAGGAAGCTTTTGGTATTCTAATGTTTTTCAGGGAGGGATTTTTTGGTGATGTGTTTTTCTTTTAACCCGGGGCTGCTACCTTGTATTTTAAAGCTTCTAATGGTGTGTGATGTTTTGGTGGTAATAAAGATTGGTATTAGGGCTCTTGTGGAAAATGCATATAGCTGAAGTACTTAAAAACTGTTGTCCTCTTGCAGAACTTCAGAGGAAGGGGAAATAATCGTGGCTACAAAAACCAATCTCAGGGCTACAACCAGTGGCAGCAGGGTGTAAGTAGTCCCAACTTTACATTTTTACTGATTGTTAACTTGAATGTTGCAGAATGCTGACTAAAACAATTAGATGCATAATCAAAACGATAGCAAAGTCTTTTAATGCTAGGTCATGTCACTATAAATAGCTTCCTGTGCAAAACTTAAGCTGTGGCTTGATGGTCTTGATATATCAAATACCAGCTGTGGCTTAATGTTCTTAATGGTATGTAGCACTTGGCTTCACATTACTGCTGTGAAGTGAACTCTTAACTGCCTTCATTTGTTCAGGAACTTGCTGCTATTGGAGAGGACTTTAATCTTCTCAAGTTCCAGGGGAACTAAATGTTTGTTAAATGCTTCTTTTTTTTCCCAAGTAAGAAACTTAACCATTATGTGATTGCAGGTTAAAACTAACTATTTATTAATCTATTGCAGCAATTCTGGGGTCAGAAGCCATGGAGTCAGCATTATCACCAAGGATATTATTGAATACCCAAATAAATGAACTGATACATATTTCTCCAAAACCTTCACAAGAAGTCGACTGTTTTCTTTAGTAGGCTAACTTTTTAAACATTCCACAAGAGGAAGTGCCTGCGGGTTCCTTTTTTAGAAGCTTTGTGGGTTGATTTTTTTCTTTTCTTTTTTTGTACATTTTTAATTGCAGTTTTAAAGTGATTCGTAAGAGAACCTCAGCATTGTGCACGATAAGAGAATGTGTCAGTATTTCAGGGTTCTACATTTTATCTGTAAAATGTGACTTTTTTTTTACCACAACAAAAGTAAAACGTTGCTTTGTACCTGGTGTCTTTTTATTAAAGAATTTTCTCCTTTTTCCCCATCCCCCAATTTCTAAGAAACAGTCGTGAGTCATGTCACAATACAATAGAAATGTTAGCAACCAGATTCGTATGGAGGCATCTTAGTAGCCCTCAAATACCATGAGATTATGTAAAGCTCCCTATTACACTCCATCCTCTCTATGAAGCTCTTGGGTGGGGAGGGGAGGAGGGGGAAGCAAAAGTTTCTGGCAATAACTAGGACTTTTTTGTAACATTTGGAACTCAATAAGATGTTGGGGGCAAAGAGGAAACCTGGGGCTAGATAGTGATGGTGGAGTGTATGTAGAAGCTCTTAAAGTTGTAAAACTCGGTTGCTTTATTTGTGGAGGCTCAAACTTGTGAAGGTACAACACCATAATTTTTTTTCCATTTGTTCTGCATTTTGATTCTGAAAAGAAGCTGGCTTTGCCCATTTCTTATTAAACAAAACTTGTTGTAAATCCAGTTGTCTAATGGGATCTATATGAAGTTAGCTGTGTGTCTGTATAACTCTTTCCCCACAAAATACTGTATACCTAGTGTGCTTGTAGTAGTTACTCCACCATTTTGTAAGCTAATGAAACTGTGAGTCACCCATTTTATATCTTAATTTTTAATCATGTCAATTCTCAAATGGGTGTATCTCCTTAGCCTGCTGATTCCTTTTCTCTTTAAGAGTGGGTGGAGAAGTTTAACTCTAGACGTTTGTTTGCAATAAAATAAATTCATTTTACTCTTGTTTGGGATTGTCGCCATCAAGGTCTAAAATCCCGTTAATGCTATAAAGAGGGAAGAGAATGTATGAAAGCAACAATGTTGGACAGTTTTAAACTCATTACTGTACATGCTGAAATACTTGTGTTTCTTTAAAAAAACTGGTGGTTGCTCTGTTAGAGATCTATCACATGTATAATTCACAGTTTAACATGGTAATATGTATAGGGCAAAAGTCTTTGAGTTGCGCTTTGCATCATGTAAATCCACTTAACCTCTTCATTGTAAAGTAGACCTTAGGGGAGGAGCCGGGGAAGGAATTGGACAGGGTGCAGGACAGCAGGAAGGGTTGCCATGGAGTTTAACAGAGAGCTTCAATTTGTTTTAACTGCTATTTTGTTCAGCTTTATGCTTCTGTAAAATTGTAGTGGCAATGTTAGCTGCTAACTTGCGTTTTAATGCCGTAAGACAGGGAAAAGATGTACCCATTCTAAGTGGGACACGGGGTACACGTGTGAGAATGTGTCACTGCTGCTATCGGGGCCCTGGGCTGTGCTGGCAGAGTCCCCGTGGCAGTGTATGGACTAGCAGAGGCTTCCTGGCAGCAGCCTAGAGCTAGAGTCGTGTGCTGTGCTTGAAACTTTTCTCCAGTGTTAGTCAATTTCTAGTAGTCTTCAGAAGTAAAGATAAACTTGTGTTGCTCTTCTAGCCTTTATAGCAGATGCCATTGCATATTGACATTAAACATTAACAGCACCACCTCCTTGTTAATAGTGCTTTAAATCATCCCTTTACTTTGAATGAGAAAAATGTAAATTGTCTTTAAAGAAACACTATTTAATGAAATTTGGGGAATTGAAACCCAAATCTGTTTTGCTGAAATGGAGTTTTCTTTAGACTTGCAAAAAAAAGTTTAGTGTAATTAAAGTCCATTTCCCTTCTACCCTCTTCACAAGAACTAACACTTTGTATGGAGTGCTGATCCTTTGCTTATTTTGGTACTCTATAAAATGATATAGTCTTAAACTAAAATATAAGAGCCTACACTTACTATGTGGTTGTAAAGACTGTATTTCAATTCAGAAGTCTGGGATGTTTGTTTTCAGTTCTTTGCTGTATGGTGTTTAAAAAAAAAACCCAACAAAGCAGCCACACGTGAAGTGCTTCAACTCTCACACTCAAAAAGGAGTATCTTGTTTCTATTAAAAACACTCCGACAAAAGCTGTTTTGGTAAGTTCAGCACTATGAGAGGAACAGAATTCAAAAAGCCTCGGCACATGCACTACCGGGACACGTGTAGCTCAGAGAGGGGGTGGAAAAGTCCAAGTACGTCCCGCCCATGATTTGTCACAGTTGAGTGGAGAGCAGCACTTGCATGGAGCCGTGTATTCAGCCTGGGTCCGCCCACACAGACTCACTCTCAACGTAGCTCTGAATATTCCTAGAGAAGGGATTTATTTCGCCACGTGAAAATGGCTTTTATAGAGAAGCAGTTACCTAGAGCGCCACTAATACTAAAAAAACCACAGTTTGCATTTGAAAAGGACAATATGAAACTTGGCTGGTGGCTATAGAAAGGTGAGGGCGCTGCCAAAATGAGAGGGCTGAGCCATCTGTCACGTTCAGTGATTCCTCGCAGCTTACAAGGGCTTGTTTACATGCAGAAAAGTACCTGGATTAGAGCAGCTGTGCTGCTGGCGGCGGTGGCACGGATAGTGGCATACAACACTGAGGTTTGGGTTCATGTCTTTGGGTGCTTTTCCTTTTGGAGTGCAAACTGGGTTTGGTTTTCTAACTGAGGTGGGTTTTTTTCCGAGTAGAGTACAAACCTGGACAGCCTTGAGCTTGGCTCTGTGGCAGTGGGACCATGGCACACGATGCCTGTGCAGCTGTTGGCAGCGGTGCCAGTGCTGCTGGTGGTACTCTCCTTGCAGCCCTGCTGATGAAGCTGCTGCCCTCTCTCATCTTACATCGGGCTGTGGCCGCCCCGCCGTGCCCGAGGGGGCCGTGCACGCTCAGCTGCAGGCTCAAGGCAGGGCTGTGCTGGGTGTCCCGGGAGGAAGCGCCCATGTAACAACCAAACAAACTCCAGTTGTATTTCTGCCTTTGCTAGTAACAGTCGCTAGGATACACACTGTGTACAGGGAGGTGCTTCCCCGACACGCCACGGTCTTGGCAAGGGGCTGCGTCCTGCGGGAAAGGACTTTGTTAACAGACTCAGCTGTGGGATATCAGGGGCAGGCTTTGGTTCTGGAGTGGCTTATAGGATCCCTGTCCCCAAACCCGGCTCTGCTGTCAGGAGCTGGCCCTTCTAGTGTGCTGCACTGCTTCCTGTGCTGCACCAGGAGTACTCGGCAGTGCTGCCACCTGTGTGTAGGAGCTCAGTGGAAGTGGCACCTGTACACGAGTTCCTTTCAGTGCCTGCTGCAGGACAGCTCAGCAGCGAAGATATTTTTAGATGTTGTGCCCACTTTTTCTGATAGTGGAATGAACTAAATCAGTCTTCTGGTAATGCTATGTGCAGTCCGAGCCACTTGTATTAAAAGAAAAATTCTTATTCATGGTGTAGGACACTAATTTTTTTTCTTGCAACACTCCAAGCAATGCTTTTAATAGAAATAGGTGATGAAGTCATCTTTTAAGATTAGGAAGTTTCCTTGTTCATGACCTTTTGAAAAACTAGGCCAGTGCTTTCTAACAGGGCAACCTCAGACTAAGCCACAAGAAATCAAACTCAGTTAACAGAGACATGAAATATTTCAACACTTCTACAGATGTTTAACTGCTAGGGGCTGGGCTCTCCCAAGCAAAGAAGTGTGCACATGTTGTATTTGTGAACTAGCAAGGGAGGTGTAAGTACAGCTGGAGACAACTTGGCCCAAAGCACAGTGGAGGATGGGGAGAGCTCCAGGATGTCAGAAAAAGCTGCTGAGGGGAAAGCGGAAACTCAGAAGAGCAGCTTTGTAATTCGGTGTGTAACAGACCGGCTGTGGTGAAGTTAGAGCAGCGCCTCTCTCACGCACATCCTCATCCCAGGCAAAGCACCCCGTGCAGGTAGAGGTGGGAAGGAGGCCTTCTCTTAAAACAATGGCAAATTAGTGGTTAGTTTTGTGCACTTCTCTGCTTTGCAAGGCACCAGCCATCTCCTCCAGCACAGAAGGCCTCTCCAGAGCCAACCTTTGCAGGGAACTGGCTGAAATCAGGACTTGGCCAGCAATTACTCTGGATGCAACTCTTGCCTTAGTTTGTCTTTCTGCCAGTACTGGGAGTGGCTGGAGGATTCAGCAATGAATTGGTTGCTATGTAAACTTAGCTGTAGCTTTAAAAGATGCTTAGTGCTTAACATGTTGTCAACATCAATAGCAAAAAACAACGGCAAGTGTAAAAAACTTAGAAATACAATTACTCACGTGGGTGACTTGATATGTAAGTGTTACTTTAGAGCAACTTTTGTTACCTCTTCTGCTTTCGTAGACAATCTTTGATCTGCAGAGTACTTTTGGTCCTAGAAATTACCAAAATCAAAACTATAGGTAAGACAACTCAGTTTTTCCCTCAAACTTTTTCATACTCAAAAACTATTTACAACTTGGTAGCTTAGAGCAGATTCAACTTGCACTAATGATGGGGGGATGTGCTGCCGGGTTGGCACAAAAGGACTGAAAGGGTACTTGTTCTCCCAGTGTTAATTCTCCCTTAGCTAGGATCAGACGGCTGCTTACTAGGACACCTCTGATAACTCCTGTGGCACATAAATGCAAGTATGTGTCCTCTAGTCTGAGTGTGGCCTTTGTTTATGTCACATTAGCCTGCAATAAGTCTTCTGCCACTCTGTGCTCTGGAGGTTTTCCTCCAGGTATTAACAAAGATTTGTTTGCCTTAGACATGGGGAGTTCTGAAATTGTGCTGATGCCCAAGACAATTGCAAAATAAAAAGGCCCAGAATAGTACAGAATATCTCCCTGGACATAAATACACAGTTGAAGTACCAGTGATTGTTTACAAGGTGGGAGATGCACAAAAGGTCTGATTCTCTCTTTTCAGTTTCCATGTAACTTACTCATAAGCAAGATAGAGCTATATTCGAGCTCCGCTGAACTTTCAGCTTTGTGGGGCTGTTGAGCAAGTAGGTAAGATAAGCCTTGTATTATAAAAGGACTTTTGTCTTTGCAGTAAGAAAGTAGTGAGAGATGGGGGAAAGGAAAGAGTAAGTCTCGAAGGAGGTATTTACTGTAATATCTTTTTCTGAAAGCGGTGACACTTGGAGTTTGCTCACATCATGCTGAGAAACAAGACTCAGAAAAGTTGAGTTAGCGGAGGCAAGTGCCCATGCAGCTTCACATGCAGGTTGTGAGCAGCAGGGCTGTGTACCTGAAGCCTGGCACCTCCACACTGTGCACACTTTGTCTTCTCTGCTATGTGCTCCCTGCTGCTGCCAGAGCACCTGGGATGCTGTGGGGCCTCCGGCCCAGCCTGGGAGCAGTGCATTGGAGGGAACAATTCCTGAAGGCAAAATGGGATGCTCTTGTGTGAGTCAGGTTGTCCTCTGCATGGCACTGGGCTTTTCCTGCCCTGAGTTTTGCAGATTCTCTGTCTCTCTGTAGGCTGCAGAATCACAGAGATTTGCTTCTGGACATGGAGCTCATCCTCCCACTTCCAGCAGGACTGGCACTTTTGCTCAGGTCAGCTGGGGGCTTTGTCTAGATGATGCCTGAAAACCCGCAAGGGTGGGAATTACACGACCTCTCTGGGCCACCCAGCGCACTGCCCTCAGAGTAAAACAGGCCTGTCCTGCTCCCTGGTCTAGAGCTCCCGAGTTGGAGTTCGTGGCCATTGCCCTGGCCACGTCTCCTGCAGCTATCAGGAGGTGTTTGGCTCCATCTTTGTAACTGTCCTGCAGATAATATTAGGCTCTTATTAGTTCACCCCACAGACTAAATCCAGCTCCTTCCGCTGTCTTTCCAGAGGGCAGGCCTTGAGCTCTGTGGACACCTTAGGAGCCCATCACTGGAGTCTCTACAGTTTTTCAGTATCCTTGTTGAGCAAGAAGCCCAAAGCTGGACAGCAATATCAGATGCACTGCTCAGCAGTGTCAGTACTGGTGGATAAGTGCGTCCCTTCATTTGTTGGCCACATACTTCCTGATGGAGCCCAGACTGCAGTTTGACTTATTTGCAGAGAGAACACTCTCCTGGCCTACATTCAATTTGGCAGCCACTCTTAAGTCCTATCCTCTTCAGCGGGGCTGGTATTCAGCTAGCTGCTTCCCAGCCTCTAGTGGACATTCCCTTAGGCAAGCAGCTACCCTATAAGACAACAACAGTAATAATAAAAGTCTAGCCTATTAAATTGTTAAACAGTGAGACAAGCACCTCAAAAAGAAACACTAGTTGTAAATTTGTGCAAATTGAGTGTCTTGTGTGTTCCCCCTGTCTAGTCTGAGAGACCTTGGAGAAAGCAGCTGTGATAGTGCAGTAAGAAATATTTCAGTACTTAAGTATCAGTGAACACAACATTTAAATGTCACAATCTGGGCATTTGGATTCCAGACCTAGGATATTCCTTCAGTAACACCTTTTGCATGAACTTGCCTCCCCCTTTTTTACAAGAAGTATCTCCTGTGTGGGGCAGGGGCCACCAAGCATCACACCAGCTGCCAAAGCTCAAGATGACTGGCTGGTTCTCGTATGTGGCTGCAATAGGAGCTGCTTCCTCCAAAGGAAAGGAGGGGGGAGCAATCACTGTGATCCAGTGCTCCAGTCCGAAGGGCTGCACGCTGAGCCCAGCCCTGCTTGGCACTGAGCAAACTCCACAGTCTGCTTGGTGGTGGTGAAGGTGATGGAGGCTGGGAGACACTTCCTGAAAATCAGCATCTCCCCAGCGGCTCCTGGACATTCTTGGGAGGGGGCTGCTGCTGCTGCTGCTTCAGCGGCTGCGTTGGCACAGCCCCGGGTTATTTATGTGCCTCCACAGCCTGGCAGCCAGCCAGTCCTTTTTTATTTTTTCCTTTAAGGAAACACCCGCAGAAGGGAAACGAGAAACCCCAACCGTTTCTTTCAGCAGATCCTCGTGCAGACAATGAAGAAAAGTTTTCAGGAATGATCTTGCTTTCATAGGTACTTACTGCCTTGAAAGGTCCATTATTTAGCAAGTACAAGTATCCCTCTCCAGTTCTAGAACAAACCAGGGATGATTACACTGCTGAAAGCAACTGAAGGGCTGGTGGGGGAAGGGAGGGAGTGCACGGGCTCCTCCGTGAATGGTGGCTGCATTCCAATTAGTGTGGATCCCACAGGAGGCTGCCAGTAGATGGACAGTGCTGCTGCTGTATCAGTATCTGAACCCCTCCAAATTTTGTCTGGTTTGCTGCCATACCAGGAGTGTGTGACTTCATACAGAGCTGTGGTTTGTGGCATCTCACAGCGTTCCTGAAACGTGGCTGCACGTGTGTCCACACAGCCTTGTGCAGGGGCACCCCTTGCTCTGCTGGAACTGAGCAGTGCTCCGAGGCAGCGGCTTCCTGGCCATTGCTAGGTGGCCACTCCGTGCCCCACTCAGGTGCTCTCGAGATAAGTCTCTTGGAGAGCGCAGGTGTGAGTGACACAGATGTACAGACTGAGGTATGGTGTCCCCAGAAGAAGGATGAATGGTGACAGAGAAATTTCTGAGTAGAAATTAATGCTGACTGGCTTTCAGGAAGGAGAGGGCTGTTGTGCTTGTTAGTGGGGGTAAGAAGCCCTCTACAGTACTGGTTCAAGGGGACTTTATGAGGTTTAGGAAGAAAGGCTGAGCTCTTTTTATCCATCTGGGAGTCTCAGTAGGCAGTAACTGAAGAATATGACGCTAGGATACCATCAGACCTGAAAAACCGAGTCAAACAAGTTCTGTCATGGCCTCCCAGGTGCTGCCTCAGGACAGCCCTCAAGGGCTTTAAATATTGGATGAAAGCATTACAAGCACAGCACATAACAAACACTGGTAGCTCCAGACTTCTTTGGGAGGTCTGAATAAGGTATCCTCCCTTGTACTCTGAGGAACAGGCTGTTAGAAATTTTTTTGCTCTGTATTTGTTTTGTAAAGGACTCCTGCAACAGCCATTTGTGGTAATGTATCAGCCCAGTAATAAACCTGTTACTGGCTTTTCATCTTCAGAGATATTGCCACTATCTCAGCCAGAGCCTGAATGTTTCCTGAAAGGGAGGGGTATTAGCTTCCCTTTAATTGTTTAAGTAACATAACAAAGAGCAATGGGCAGGTGGGCTGTGTGCATCTCTCATCCTGTTTCCACAGCATCTGTGCAGTGTCACAGTGATGAGATGGTGGAGGAAGATCTCTCACTGTGGCCACCTGGCAAAGGTAAAGGTGGTAAGAACTCTTGACCTGGATGACAGAAAGCATGAATATCAGCCAGAGTTGTAAAGCTTGCAAGTGAACTCCAAAGACCTGCCATGCGTGTATATGCAGGATTGAAGGCCAAGATGTGTCATGGATAAAAGCACACTGTGAGCACCAGAGTTATCACAAGCCATTTGCCATCAACAGGAAAGATGAGGATCTGTTGTCTAGGGAGAAAACACACTGGCTGAGAGCACACCTGCTGCTCTTTGTTACAGCATTTGACAAAACAAACCAGGAGTTAAAAAAAATATGCAAAGCATGTGCTTCCTTCTCTCCAGAGCAGGAAAAGGGGGAATCTTTGTTTCTGTTAAACAGACCACCACAATATACAGGCTGTGTGTTTTTGGAGCTGTGGCCAGTCTAAAAAGAAAGATCCTTGCAGTGGTAATTGTCCACTCCCATGGTACATTTTAGGTACTGCCAGAGGGCTCCTGGCATGTTCAGGGGAGTTGAGGGTTTTGACGCAGTCTTGCTCATGATAGATGACAGAAGCTGGCAGGATTAAAATAGCCTCAGAACAAACTGCTCTTAATCTTGAAAACAAGCAGACACAAGGATGCCATGACCTATCCCTTCAGGAACAGGCAGTCCCTGCTGGATGGCTCTCAGGCAAACTATGAACTGAAGAAGGAAAAAACCAGAAGGATGTGTGAAAAAGAGGGGACCTACCCTTAGTCAGGGTGCTGATAGCCATGGACAAAAGTCAGTTTTCCTCAAACTGTCTCATCCAAGGTTCTACCTTTCATTAGTCTGCTCCTCCACCACCATTTGAAGGTTTAGCAGCTGTACGTACTTAACGTAACATTTTCATTTTAAGAAAGTTACCTGTTCCAAGGCCTTGAGTCACATTGACTAAAACTCAGTTCCACTTCTGATACTGAATTAGTTCTTGGTTTTTCACTTAGGGGGGGGAAAAAAAAAATCAAAGGATCATCTTCTTGAGCATCTGAATATACTGTAAAACTGATCAGTTTTCCAAGGCAAGAACAACGTATTTGTTTCGAGAGTTAAATGGAGCAAGCAAACAATTTTCATGGGTAACCATCGAGCTCTTGAGCTAAATGTCTGGATAGGAACAAGAGAAGTATGGAATTAGTTTACTAAGCTGAAGAAAATCTGTTGCTTGAGAGCTCATTACAGCTGAATTCACACAGCACTTCATTGTTACCTGGGTTGCTTATACCAGAAATAACAAACGTACTTCCTCCAGACCCAAATAAAAAAACCCTACCAAAAGCCAGGCTCAATGACAGGAGATGACCTTTCCTTTGCAGCACTCAAGGACTGGGGGTGGGCAGTGACACACAAAGAGTCTGGAAGCAAAATGCAGAGGAGGCCAACATCTCTCAAAAAATCTCTGCTTGGGTAAAGAGGTAAATGACAAGTTTGGGATGGCAGCTGTAATTGCCTCTGCTGTCGCCTTCAGAAAAGTTCCTGGGTTTTGAGCCTGTTGCATCTGTCAATGGCTGAAGCAGGACACTTGCTTCAGTGAGAGACACCGAAGAGCAGAGGCCACCTGACCACACACAGCTCTGGGAATGGGGCTGGCAATTAACCTTAGATCTCCACGTTTCAGCCTGGTGCCTCCGCTGCGACTTCCCTTCCTGAAGGACCGGGAGGGCGCACCTAGCGCACGTGGCCTCTGGCTGCTGCCGGAGTCCCAAGTGCGTGCTCCTGCCGGAGGAGGCTGCAAACGCCTTTTCCCAGAGTATCGCTACTGCAGGGAACAGGAAGAGAAAGGTGTGGAGGAGCAGTGGGGCCATAAACCCCTCTCTTTATTTTGCTGGTGGTTTAGGTTGCTTTAAGGAAGGATTTTACTAACTTCAGGGATAAAAACTAACGGGTTGTCAGTCGCCGTTCAGTGACCAAGTAACATAACTGTCGGTAAAATAAACACGGTTTTAACAACTTTACGGTTTCAAGTGGCTATGCTTCATACTCTCCCTTTTTATGGTTTATTCTGAGGGGGCTGAAAACCAAACATCTTCAAAATCACTATTTCTCTTCCTTCCTAGTAACTGTCTGGTAACTTTTAATTTAAGCTAGCAAAGCAAACCAAAAACAATCACATCTATCATTAGCTGCAATACTGTAAGATTTCAAGTCTGATAATAAAATACAGAGGTGTGCTACATATTTCCACCAATGATTTAAGATTTATGAAATTAGCAGTAACAGATAAATAGGGATACAACTCAGTAATTTTAAAACATAGTTATGTCATTGTTTTCAAATGTTAGAATTACTTAAGTTACTGCAATTTTTATTTTCTTGACAATGTATCCTAATTTATGACAACTAATAGCTTTGAGATTTTTTGTTTTATCCTGTCCCTCACCCTTTAATTGGGGTAACCCATCAGTCACTTTCAATTCACTCTCCATAGCTGGCACAGAAGCAGCTGGAGCCAGCACTTCCAAGGAATTATGCCAGACTTTTTCCCCTGCATGTCTGACCATGAGCATTCTTCCGTCTGCTGTTGCAGGCCTCCCCTGTCACACTGAGTCCTGCTCACAGCTTCCCTGTCTTATATCCCCGCCCTGCCCTATTCGGCAAATGCCTCGACTTTCAGTTAACTCAATTCCACCTCAAGTTTTAGTAAACACTGAAGCTCAAATGTGCTGGCCAGGCTGCCTGCACGTTGCCTCTTCCCCAGTTTTTCTGTGAACAGCTGGCACGCTCATTTTACACTCTGCATGGTGAAGCAGAAGTATTAGATGGGTTATGTACACAATAGAGGTACATCTAGCATTTCACAGTTACTGCTAAAACTGTAGGTAAGCTGCTATTGGGCTAATATCCTCGAATGCAGTAACTTAAACCAACACCAATTAACACCACAGAGGACTTAATGCTGCAGTTTTCCCCAGATTTTTTTGATTTACGCAGTATTATAATGCTGGTTCTACTTTCTCACCAGTCACAGTATTTGTGTGTTTTGAAGGATGCCATTATGCACATGCTAACTTCCTTCCCATCAGCACAAAACACCATTCTCTTCTTTCTCTACAACTGCTCTCTGACCAAGAGTAAATTTTCATCCGTGTGCTTTTGTTGCCTAAGCCCCCCAGCTGACCTATGACCTTGCAGCCAAAAGACCCCCTGCTTAGGCTGCACTTTCTTTTCTTAGGTCAGATAGGGAAGAACTCAACCATGTATTAAAACAGGAGCTCGTTAAGACCAGCTTCATGGCTCACTCAGTTTCCCACTGCTGCTCCGAGGGCTTTAGGAAGCAACAGTTCCCACCCCAAGGGGAAAGAGCCTCCTGTCCCCTTGGCGCCCCCCCCCAACACAGGACCAGGGGAAACATTTTTCTCTTCTGAATTAGCTACCAATTACCTTCTCAGTTTGGATTTTGCAGTGAGGACAAGAAGTGTTTCACTGCATTAATTCTTCTGAAGACTTTTTACATAAAATATTGAAATGAATGTCCTCAATAAAATTTATCTTTGTTTCCTCCAGAAGAAACATGAGGAATAGAGGGGAAAAAACGAATTAGAGTATATAGGTTTGTTTTCTTCTTGTAAGAGGCTAATCCACAGAGGGTAAAAGTTCAATTTTCTCAGTGTAAACAGCATGCTTGTTTAGTGCTCTCAAGTATATTTCCAAATAAATAAGTGGAGCAATACTGCTATTTACATCTGGATTCCCAAACCTCCCTGCACCAATGGGAGTTACTAACAGATCACAAACTCTCTCAGACTAAGGTGGGGGAAAAGGACTATTTTTGCCTGGTGAAATGCCTTTAGACCAGAAAGTGCTTACAGCATAACAGACCATAAACCCTTATACGAAAAAACAAAAACATTGTGTCACTCCTGCAAACAGAAGCAAGGACTATGATGTCATCACTCATCTTTTTACCAATATGCTGTTAGACCTAACACTGTATTTCCAAATAAGATGGTTTCCTTGAAATTATGTACTGATAATTCTTTTAACTGAAAAGCATACAGTGAAATAGTTAAGTAGAACGTGCCTTTGAAGAAAAAAAAAAGAACAAACTACTGACCATCGCTACTTACAAATAATGTAAATTGTTATTCCACAAATAGTAGGAAAGTGTCTTAAATAGCAAGATTTTTAATGAGGTAAAAAATTATTTACTTACATAGTTTAGACTGCTCTGAAGTGTGATTTTATTCTTAGTTTCAAACAGACAGAACAAAGATGGAAATTCTGCAGCTTCACAGTGTATGTAAGTTATCTGGTTATCTTGCAGCTGAAATCTTACAAAGGCTGCTGATATGACCAATCTTGCACAAGCAAAGCCTTCTACTGTTTAAATACTCCTGTTTCACAAACAGCACTGAAGGATACATTTACTCAACAGCTGATGAAAATATTTTTCTGTATTTAAATGAGATGCAATTACAACTTTGCTAAAACAAACCACACTGTTTATAATGGAAGTTAAAGCACTCCCAAATCACTGTTGTTAATCCTCTGAGACCCTGCAAGAGAACACATCAGCTCCCAGACACATCAGCTCTCCTGTTTGACAGGATGTCATTCCCAAATGTGTGCAGTCACATACATACACACATGAAACAAAGCAAGGCTTGTACAGACTTAACAGATTCGCTGTGAATTTCCTGCTCAGATTTGCTAGGAAAACCATGATTTACCAGTTTTAGACACCTCACAGGGTTACAGTGTAGACTCACATTTTTGGATCACCTTTTCCTGAACATGTATTAAACCACAACTCCTCTAGAGCAACCTATGAATCGCTTCTTTCACTGTCAGTTTGTTCCTTTTCTGGGTCAAGATAACTGCCTTCAAACAAAATTCTGTTTCTCATTCCTTCCTTAAGCATTCTTTGCCGGATCCTTTGCTGGGCCAAGTTGTACCTGCAGTAACACCTGGAGGAGGGGTTGAAAAGAAAACATGATTCCCAGCTTTATATGAGTGGCAGTATCAAAACAGAGTCATTCAGTCAGCTGAAAAGTTGCAACCACAAGTGATAATGCTAGTAAAATTCAGCATGCAGCCTGTGGAATTAGGACACAAGGGTGGGGTAAGCAAAGGAAAAAAGAATTAAGAAAAATGGAAATAACTGGGGGGTGTTGATCACTTATGATTCAAAAAACAACAGCAAGTATTTTTAAAAAAAATATATAAACATAAATATTCAAACACATTGAAATGTTTCCCTTTAAAAAAGATAAGTATTTTGGGGAGAAGGAAGAGGACGCTTTGCTATGCACATTTTTAAAATGCAGTTTCAAAAACAACGTGAAACACTGTTTCTGAAAACTGAAACATGGGGGTCATGTCGTACAATTCAGCCAACATACGCCTGTGAAAATTGAAGAAGCATTTTACATACCAGTATCCTAACATTGTGCAAATAAAGCCACCAACTGCAACATCACAAGATCTTCTAACTCTACCTGAAAGGAAAACAAGAATCTTCTCAAAAGTTAGAGAAAACAACTTGTATGACTTCCCACTATTAATAACACCTAACAGCAAACAGAAGTTATTTTTTTCTTGCAAATAAATACGTAAAACCCAAAAAGAGTAAGTACTTACTAGTTGCTAAAAAATGTCCAAGACCCGTAACTAAAGACCCCAGGGAGCCATACAGCACTGATTCTCGTGCACATGGGACTTTTTTAACATCAAGAAATCCCAGGAGTTTAAATGACTGTAAGAAAAAAAAAGAAAAAAAACATAAATCTAAAAAAATCACTTTTGTAGAAGCCTGTGATGCCAACTCCATTGTAAAACTGACTTGTTATCTTAGTAGTCAAATATAACCAGGTGAGGACTTACTGCCTCCAGAGTTACAGCTGACCAAAAGTGAACAGGCACAGGTATATCAGGGATGTTTCTGGAAGAGTTAACTATTAATTTACATAACATAGTTTTGCACAAAACTGTTGATCCATCCTTTCTACTGAATATTAAAAAATAACTACTTCATTTTTTACCTTTACATTCCCCAAAAAAGGAAGGGAGAAGACCCTTAAGAATCCAAGATTTTTGTTACATCACAACAAACAAGGAAGGCTACAATCAGGCATGCAGTTAGTCATGCCACGTAATTTTAGTACCTGAAATGGCAAATGTGCTTGAAAAAAGTTACTGGAGAATGAGGATGTAGTAGAGAACCTTATACTGAACAAAAACATTTATAAACCTGTAACTTACAACCTAACCCTATGTCTAGTCAGGGGCTGGGCACATGGGTCAGGGTGAAGGCAGCTGCCCCACAGTAACACCTGCACCTTGTTCTGCTATCAATCCTTTGGCCAGGGACCGTGTGAGAACACGTTTTGTTCTAATGTGCTTAAACCATTAGAGCATGAAGAATCACGTGTGCAATTGTACCTAAATTCATCAAGGGTGATTGTTTCATGTTGTTGTGAAGGTATTCCACTGGGCCAAAGTAGATTTTGAAAACAGAGTACTACAGTACCGGCCTGGTTTGAGACAAGTACTCAGCTGCTTATGTAGGGCTGACAACTGTGAGACAAGTCATTGTGTCACTGTGGTAATGGGGATGGCAAGCATGGAAATCCCCATCGTTAGTTTTACCCATATTCCCTAGGGACAGCCATCAGCTGTCCCTGTGTACAAGCGGGACAGAAAGGATGTGGTCTATGTCGGTCGTATCACCTAATTAGTAATTTCAAGTGCTCTCACGTGGAAGAAGTCACTTGATATGTTGCTGTTGTTGGCTAAGAAGGTACCCCTGCTACATCCATGCAGAGTGATGCATCCTTTTAAAATAGCGTCTCACCTGTTGCCACACTGGGCATCATTTGCTATGTCTCTGACCACTGCTGACCACCGGCCTCACGAACCCTCCAGTCTCACCACGGCGTTTCGCCCACCAAGAGAAAGCCCCACGGATGGGCCCGGGGGAACAAAAACACAACCCCCGCCCCACCCACCTGGCCCTGCAGAGCCTCAGTTCTGCCGTGGGCTTCCGTGCATTGTTCCCTAATTATTTCCTCGGGGAGTGAAACAGCGGGGCGGGGGATGGGGAGGGACGGTCACTGCGGCTCTGCAATGGCCTCCCGTGTCCCCAGCGCGGGGCTGCCACGGGCAGCCGGGTGCCGCGCAGCTCCTCCTCCTCATCATCGTTCTCCTCCTCATCCTCCTCCTCGTTATCATCCTCATTCTCCTCCTCGCCCCTCGCCGCCCCCCCGCCCTCCATTACCTTCCCCGGCTCAGAGTCGCCCTCGCCCGCCATGCCGCGGCAGCACCTTCCCGCCCGCACCAGCGAGCCGGGGCCGCGCCCGCGCACAGAGCGGCGGCGAGGGGAGACCGCTCCGCCCGCCCCGTCTCTATGGCGCCCGCGGAAGGGGCGGGGCCGGGCGCGCCGGCGCCATTTTAGGTCCCGGCGCCGAGCGAGATTCCAGCGCAGATCCTTTGTTCGGCGAAATGGGTCACGGCGCGGGGGGCGCGCGCGCGGGCACGCGGGCGGGGGGGCGGGGCGCCGGCTCCCGCCCCGCCCCCGCCTCGCGCCGCCCGCCCCGTTCCCCGCTGCGGGCGCGCGCCCGGGCCGGGCGGGGCTGAGGGCGGCCCTGGCGCCCGCACCGCTCCCGGCGGGAACTCGCCGCCTCGCCACGCTCCGAGCTCCCGGGCGCCGTACGTCCTGCGAGAGAGGCCCTGCCGCGGGCTGAGCCGAGCTGTTGAAAGCTAAAGGAGAAACAGCAGGGCTGGGAGATGCAAACGCGCTCAGTGGGTAGCACCTAGTGGGAGAAGGAGGTTATGGGATCCTTCGCGGGCTGTGGGCAGCCGGAAGGATAAGGGGGTGTATATCCCCTACCGCAGGTGGGGGAGAGCTGATTGTCAGTGGGAGCATCCCAGGGCGCTGGAATGGGACGAGGAAAAGATGATTTGTGCAGCTGGGCGAAAAATTCCCGGGTGGCAGCGGGAAGCAGGAGGTGGAGGAAGATCTGGTTCCAGAGTGCTCTGGAAAATGGCTTCCTGCGAGGCCATGTGGAGCAACATCAGGCACAACCCCCGGGTTCAGCCGGGGTAAGGCCTGTGCTAAATCACTTGGACATGCTGGAAATGACCCTTTAGGGGTGTAACTTCACCCGCAGTAAGGATGAGAAAAGGTAAATAGTGCCAGGGGTCTTAGGACAGAGGTACAGTTCTCCAAGATACTGTAAAAATACATTTTACTGCAAGAAAACAGGTATCTCCCCGCTAAGTAGCGAATTACAGGGTAGGTTCAATGTAGGACCTTTTCCATCTTAGCGGTGAAGTATAACAAGGATGAGAGATGTGCAATGCTGCTCTTTGATTTAAAAAACTGTCTGTCTTTACCTAGGAGGCATGAGATATCTTCAGACCTTGTTAATTATTATTATATGTTTGGGTTTTTTTAATCCTATGCTAAATAAAATGGTCTTTTACGCACTCTGAAATTTATGTCCACTTGAATTTTCTGTTACTACTTTTTTTTTTCCTGTATTTGCAGGATTTTGGAAACAATGTACTTTCACACAATCGATTCTCATGTGTCACTAGCTGAGAAGTGCGACTGCACATTTGCATGAGCTATTTGAAATATCCCATGGATTGGAAACAAGTCTCAATCCTTCCCAACAGTCCCAATGTATCACTGTTTTGTCATCTTTGTAGACATTGCAGGCAGAGCTCTGAATTCACGGAACACACTGATTCAATACATTTGCTATCCATTTTAAAAATATCAGTAGGAGTCACTTGAATTGTGAGTAGTTTGGGCTGTTTAAAGTTAATGTACATTATGTATGTAGTGATGCAAACATAGGACATTTGCCATATGATGCAAAAAACAATTATTGGCATAATCTGCCCTCAGAAAAGCCTGTAATGTCCAGTTTTATTTTGGTTGGTTTAAAAATTAAGCAGTGACAAATACTGAGGAATGTAGCAACGAATCCCAAGAGAATGCTAACATGTCTGAGATTAACAAGGGTACAATGGTGAAAAACACACTGCTTTTACTGCCAATGAGGTGGCCTGGCCTGCAGCAGTTCATATTTTGAAGGAAAAGAATGGAAGGATCTTTTTTGCTTTGAAAGAATTAAGATGGTGGAGAGCAAAGTACATAAATAGAGCCTCTTCTGTCTGATAGTCAAGAATAGGCTATGGAGAAGTGCAGGGTTTTCCCTATGTGTCATTTATCCTTTTTCCAAATACCCAGATCACACAAGTTGCACTGAACTATCCATTGGCAATAAACATACCATTCTAATTTTTTCCCCCTCTCCTTGGTACTCGGTCATTATTCTGCTTTACTGCTGCACCTCACAGCTCTGCATCTTGTCCCTCAGAAGCTGCTCCAAAATTAATTACTGTTACTTTTTGTAGAGTTAGAAGTACATGGGGCTTCTTGTCAATGCTTCAGATCATGCTGGAAGATGCTGGAGCTGGAGCCTGCTTAGCTTAAAAGCAGAGGGACACTTGGGATAGCCTTTGGAAGCATGCAGCCATCTTTCCCTCGTGTCCCATAGGGACCTGCCGGGGTGTGCAGAGGGCACGGGTTGATGTGCTCTGGCACTTGAGGCGGGCAGGGCCCTTGAAGTGTGGGCCTCGTACTTCTGCTGCTTTTACCCTCCTGTGCTCTGAAGGCTCTGGGATGAGGATGTCATGCTGGATTCAAATAAAAATGAGGATAGCTACTTCTAACTCACTGAAATGCAGGTTTTAGCCTGTAAGTTGATAAAGGAGGTTGGGGCTGTGTGAGCATGTGGTACTTTGTAAGGGTGATCACACAGGACATGTGAGAGCTGACGGAATATGCCCACTGCCTTGCCAGTGTGACTTGCTGCAAGAGCTGGACCGACTTTCACTTAAACCCTTGGTACACTTGGCCCAGCAGAGGCACATCCCAGAGTATCTTCCACTGTATCCTGCCAGTCTGCATACAGGGAAGGTGGTAGAGCAAAAACCCCTGTGTGCATGCCTTCCTCCATTAACAGGGACATTGTGCTGTTTCTGGAAGCCAAGCATCTTGTATATGCAAGTTTGGAATTGCTGCCTTGAATTTCTGACCCTAAAGGATGTGACTGATATATCTAAACATTCTTATTTCCTTAATGACATTGACTGGGGCTGGAGACCCTTGGCAGACCTGCCTATGCACAGTCAGTTCTATCCATCATAGTGTGCTGATTGCCACCTGCTCTCAGCTGTTTGAACTTTCCCCATATTTATGCAGTTCTTATTTTTATTAGCACTGATAAATAAAGTGTAGCATCCTTAGCTGTATGCCTCTCCATCCTGGAACTGACATCTTGGAAATGGTTTGGATTGGTCTTTGACAGCATCTTTGTTCTGTCACCCTTCACCCCTATGTTTAAAGGTCAGGCCAGGCAAAACTCTTCTCAGTCCAGCAGCAGGAAAGAGGCCACCATGTACAGGACATGAAGCAGCAGACAGAAAGTGCTCACGTCACAACAGTGCAGACAGGAACCTGGCTCACTGACTTCTCCAGTGCTTATTTCCTTCATCAGAAAACTTCACTGAGGGGTCTGATCCCTACATACATGGATCTTGTAACTTCTGACACAGTTTTGGGCTGTACTCCCTAAAAGGAGGAAACCATCACACAAGCGTGGAATCTCCTACCTTTAGCACTTCTTGGTCCTGTAAGTTATTCCTATACCATAGGCTTTTTATGTAGCCTCGTGGAAAAGCAAGCACCTGCAAGAGCTGTGACAACCTGTCCTAAGAAATAGAAATACATTCATTAGACAGTGTAGATGACAACCCCTTTAGGTTGATGGCCACCATGGACAGATAACTAAGCTTCCTGGTGAATTCAGCATCTCCCAAGGGCTGCATGCTCTGCTCAGGGAGTTTGCAAAGGCTCTCCTGGTCTGTCCATAGCAGTTGTTACTGGCAAGTGGAGGCTGTTCTGCCTGTTCATAGATATCAGCTTAAACTGTTCTAAGGTGGGCTGCTGACACCAGAGGTGGTCCAGGCCTGCCTCCTCTTTGCTGTGCAATCCTGCCTTCTCTGTATCACCAGCTCTGCTGCTGCCTGATGCAGCTGAAAGTTAGCACTACAGAAAAAGCTGCTTCCTGGCAGTGGTGTGGGGACAAACAGGCTGGTTTTCTGAGAACAGTGCTGATTTACATCAAGTGCTTCAAGAAGTTGCTCTGTTGAAGATGTTTGGAAGGTAGCAGGCCATTGGGTTCCTGGGCTAGTAGCTGAGGCATGCCTTAAGGCAAATTTTGGAGATGTCTGTCGGGGCATTGTCTTCTTGGACACCCTGAAGCTACTTGAATAGCAGTGAAGCAATTGCTTGTGGTAACCATGTGCCATTTTGTAAGCCATGAAAGCAAGAGGTACTTAGAATTGCCAGAAGTCATGAAGAGGATGATTATTCCACTCATGTCCTCAGCTGCCATGAGGGTGTCTGTCCTTCCAGAGGAGGACATTATGTTACTGATGCAAGTGCGTAGGAATTATGTGTTCTGGAGTTACGTATTTCTGAGCTGCACTTGCAGCCCGGAAAGCTGACTGTATCCTGGACTGTATCAAAAGAAGAGTCGCCAGCAGGTTGAGTTCTAATCTACTCTGCTCTCATGACACCCCAGCTGCAGTGCTGCATCCAGCTCTGGGGTCCTCAGCACAGGAAAGACATGGACCTGTTGGAGTGAGCCTAAAAGAGGGCCACAAAGATGCTCAGAAGGCTGGAGCACATCTCCTGTGGAGACACCCTGAGAGACCTGGGGTTGTTCAGCCTGGAGAAGAGGGAAGAGGCTCTTATAGCAGCCTTCCAGTACCTAAAGGGAGCCTGCAAGAGAGCTGGAAGGGAACCTTGTAGCAAGACCTGTTGCAATAGGACAAGGAGTGATGACTTTAGACTGAATGAGGGTAGATTTAGATTGGATATTAGGAAGAAATCATTGCCTATGAGAGTGGTGACGCACTGGAACAAGTTGCCCAGAGAGGTGGTAGATGCCCCATCCCTTGAAACATTCAAGGTCAGACTGGATGGGGGTTTGAGCAACCTCATCTAGCTGAAGATACCCCTGCTCATTGCAGGGGGGTTGGATTAGATGATCTTTAGTAGTCCCTTCCAACCCAAGGTACTCTATGATTCTGTGATTCTACGATGGTTTTGTGGGGGTAAATTGTTATTATGATGGCTGCAGAGATACTGTGCTGTAGGTTATGTCAGAGTAACCCTTCTGGGGTCAGGGCAGGCACGAGGAGTGTATGCTGCTGTTGCCAAGGCAGTCAGCAACCACGCTTGTGCAATTGAATTATGAAAACCCCCTTTTTTCCCCCCAAGCATTAATGTTAATGCAAATTAACTTTGAACTGCATGACAGTTTTATTCTGGGTTGGCTTTGCTGATCGTTTCTGTGGGTTGACTTTGCCTAACTTATTCCTAACTGCTGGTACAAACGATCTTTTTATCTGCAACACATAAGAGATTTTAATTCAATGTACTCCTCTGAAAGCCAATGAAATAAGGGCAGGCTTCTAATAGCTTTATTTTTTTCTGCCAGATCTTTTAATCTCTTTATGTTATTTAGGCACTTGATTCAAAAAGGAAGAGGGTATTACATTTAAAAAGGTGGCTTATATAAAACATAAGGGTTATAATTGCAGCTATACTGTTGGATGTAGAGCTAGATTTAAAATTTCCTGACTTACTAATATAAATTGGACTTAAGGATGTTTCTGACTAAAAATAGAGCAGTTTTTCTTAAATAACCAATTTTTTTCCCCATAGAATGTAAATTACTTTATCTATAAAGCATGTCTTAAGTGTATTAGTGGCAAATACTAACAGACACTTAAGTTTTCTTGTATGTCACTGTAATCCACTTCAAGCAGAGGATGGTACTATTTATTTCTGCATGTTTGGTCCTTTTTTTCTTAATTTGCAATTTTGTAAGTTGCAGAACTTGGTTTTTTGAAACTGAAGGCATTGGGAGATATATACTGCTTCTGACACAAATTGGAATGATGACAGGGTCATACGCATAAGAGTGTGGAAGGAACTCCTTTCTTGCCTCAGAGCTACTTTCCTTTGGCCTGTTTCATTCCTAAGGTGTTCATCTAACTTTACTTCAAAACTTCCCCTTCCATTTCACATCTTCATTTTTCAAAACACAGTAGCTGCCCTGAGGTTTCTGTCACGAAGAGTGTGGAGGGTGGTTATTATGAACTCTGTGCCTTGTGTTCCACGTCTGTCATATGAATGTGTCAGGCTTAATCTTTATTAATTCCTGAGGGAAAACTGGAGACTAGAGCTAATAAAGTATTTGTATGGTAATTGTTTCTTTTGGGACGTGGTTTCTGAGAATTCATAACAAACTGAAAAGAGTCGCACGAGTAAGAAATTTATTTAGAAATAAGCTGTTTAAATAGCACAACAAAATTATAAAATTCATAGGGGGAAAAATATATATTGAAGATTATTAAATGCTCAGTCACCCTCTCAGACATAAGAATTCCCTCAGCACAAGTCACTGGAGGCTGCAAGGGTATTCTGAGGAGGTATCATGGTGTGCTTCCTTACACTTTTCCCTATATATCCAAAACCAGATAAATTAAATTTTAGCATGACTCACTGAGTCTCTTATATTTTTGCCAAGATTAGGCTAAAGCCCAGAGAAGGGACAGTGATATAACACAGACAATGATATAATACAATGATATCACTGAAGTGAAGGGTAAGAGAGGAAAGGGATGGTGTGCCAGGAGCCCCTTTGGTGATGTGTTTTGCATGCAGTGTGCTGTTCAAGTGGATGTGTAATTAGCAGCATACAGGGAGAGAGGAGTCACATTCAAAGAGTAGAGCATATCAAAGTAGACACTCAAACCAGACAACTGGAGAGGATATTCAGAAGCCATGCCAGGTATCAACTTCAAAAAATTACGATGTATCAGGTAGATCTCATTATATCTTGTTTGGTTTTCTTCCTTTTATTTTTTCTCTTTAGCAGGTGGGGGAGGGCAAGGAGTTTGTGGCTTTTATTTTAGTTTTGTAATCAAGTTTAAAGTAGATTTCACTGGCTTAGCCCTACCCCACATTGGCTGGTGACACGTCTGTCTGCTAGTACCCTGCCAGATGCAAGGTGTTTTGTTCCGCTGGAGGTTACAGTATATTCCTGAGACAGCCACCATCCAAACTACATGGAGAGATTCAGAGAAGTCAGTGTATGTTGTTTCATCATGCTACAAAGGCTGGTTTCAATCTGCTAGGGCAGGATCTCCTACTCAAAATAACACACCTTTGGCAAGGGGTAAAGGAAAAAAATTGCACGTGGCTTCAGAAGGATCTCACAAGAAACAGGCAGTCTGCAAGGATGAGATTTGAGAGTTCAAACACAACAAATTATTTCCAAACAGTTGTTCCAGATTTGCAGGCACCTTAGATGTCCCGCTGTGGTGTCCAGATTCCCTGGCAAGAATTCAAGGTTTTTCTCGTTCGTGACAGGAATGACTTCATGTCTTGCACACTGAGAGTGTTAATTTAGCATATAAATATTTCTCCACCTGGTGTGGTTTCTGCTGCTTTCTGAGAAGTAGCAGAGGTTAAAAATACCTCATATCTTGTTGCTTAGTGTTTTCAGATCCAGTATTTTTGCTCTTTTCCTGATGCCTCACTGTGACCTGGCTGAAGGCTGAGTCAGTCTGTTGGTGACTGGCTACTGAGGGCTACAACCTTCTGTCATATTTTGATTTTGGAGGATCCTGGTTTCCTGCCTAAAGCATCGAGTGCTGGGCTAAAGTCATTAACTCTATAGAGCACCTGATGCAAGACAGCCATCAGAATTTGGTGGGAGGGGGAGAGCAGGTGCAGTGCAGAACCTGAACTCTGAGGTTTTGGAAAATGGTAGGACAACTGGAGCTCTTTGGGTTGCTGGGGAAACTGCTCCCAGATGGACATGGGGGGTTTGTGTGCACTCTCTGCACCGAACTGTTGCCATCTCCCTCCATGTGCCAAGTGGTGCTGCTGGGGAAGCCTTCCGGAGTCTCCCTAGGGTAGGGCCTGGTGCTGTTACCCTCACCAGTGAGACAACTGCCTCCTCCTTAAATTGAGTTTCAGACCTCCTGAGCACAGGCATCTGTTCAGGGGCCACTGAATTATGCAGAAAGGTTTTTTCCTTTATATTGGTGGTTTTATTTTCCCATACATTTTCCCATGTTGATAGTTCTGTTTTCCCAGCATGTCTGACTTGTGACTTCTCAATACCTCTGCAGGAACAAGAGCAGAAGCTAAACACATGCTTAATTGCCTCACTTACAAACTGTTTAAAATTCTTAGATAATTGATGTCTGATAGATTGGTTTTTCTCATCTGCTAAAGCTAAATCAGGCTAACACCAGCCAGAGGTGGCTGGTGAGTTATTCTTCCAGTCTTGGGAAAGTCTGTGTTGGCAGGAACATTCAACAACAACCATCACCAAATCCAGTGCTTCAGAGAGGGGCCATTTCTCAGGTGAGGAAGAGAAAGGAGGGCTTATTGTGATGAATGGTCCTTCGGAGCACTAACTTGGGCTTCTGACAGTATAATTCTGAATAATGGTGTTGGTTCCTTCTGATTCTCATCTCATTCTTCTGCTTGGGAGCAGTAAGTGCATTCCCCTAGTTTATGGTTTCCTTTTTACATTTGTTTGCCTCCTGTGAGAGTACTTTAAACTCATCACTTAAGATGATCATTGCAATACAGCAGTTTGTCTTAAATCCCCATCTTTTTCAAATGCCCATAATGAGTACTAAAAAACTAATGCTGTTCAAAGTTCTGGATTTTTTTTTCCCCAACTTAACTACAGGCAAGTCTCAGATTTTGAACATATTAGAGGTCTCTTTAAAATCTTATCTATAATTGACATAATTATCTGCTCAGACAAGTTGTGGCAAAAGACCAATCTCTAAGAAGAATCTCAGGCATTATGCTCTTAAGTTAAATCATGGAATGGTCCCCAAACCCTCACCATTTCATTTATTAGGTCTTTCTCCAAAAAATGCAGAGCTACTGTGCGTTCAGAGGAGTAGAATTTAACCACTTGTTTTTATTTAAGCCTCAGTAACCATCAGCTCCTTAGTAACTAGGGGTGTGTCTGCTAAGAACAATCTGTCACCTGTCACTGGGCTTTTAAGTGACTGATTTCACATCCAGAGCTAAGACAGATAATTGACAAAATCATGCAGACTTCAGCTGAGGAAAGTGCTAATTTTTTTTTTATATTATCCACAAAAGTGCTGCTTTTCAGTTAATTTCCCATTCTTAAAAAATTTCAATCTGTAGTTACAAAGAATGGCGTGTGGTTTGATTGTAGCTTATTTGGAAAGGTCTGTCAGATACAAGTTGTCCAGAGTGTGCAGATTTATATGAGTAAACGTAATTTTTTCCTAATTAAACCAGCTAAGTTTCTGAAAAGTTTCCAGAATCCATTTTAACACACATTCACTGATATTTTAGCAAAACACTAACCTCTCAAAATCTTAAAGCTTACTGATAATTTCAAATTTATTAAGTCTGTTAGTATAAGTTTTTGGGAAAAAACAAGTTGTAGAGAAACTTGAAAAAGCCTCTGTAGGCAACAGCCACAGATGGAATATTTGGTAAAGGTTGGAGAGGTCAGAGGTGAAGCTGGCAGCTTCTGCCCTGAAGGGTTTGAAGGAACTTTCTCAACAAGGAAACTTCTTCCTGCTCCTGCATGATTAATACCTTTCTGTCTCTGCCCCAGTTACTGACCAAGGAACTTCCATCTGGGGAAAAATTCTGCTAGTTCCTGGAAGTGAAGTTCTCACATACATGTTGCCCTCAGACAGAGAAACTGAATGCATGGGTCAGTTTAAAAAAAAACCAACCCTGTACTGTTTTATCACTGTACTTTTTTATCACTCATCAGGATAGACAGATTTCGTATGTGTCATTTGCTGGACTCACCTGCAGCAGTTCTGGGTGTGTATCTGCCAGCCCTGGTTTCTTCTCCCAGTGCTGAGGATGCTCAAGTCTCAGTGCTGCGGCCCAGCAGTGGCACGGCAGCACCAGGGAGCTGAAGGAATGCCTTGGTTAGCGAGACAAAGCTACAGAGGAAATGTTCAGTGATGCTATCAGAAGGCCCTGCTGTTGTGATCTGAGATAGAGTTCAGTTATCACTGTGTGATCAAATTGCATTTGTCAGATTCTCAGATAACAATTTGCACAGGGCTGATGGGTGATTTTCCCGTAGTACTTCGTGTGCTGCTACGGGAAAGGAACACCGAAAACCAACTTTGAAACTTACGGTCTCCACTCCTGTCACAACTGTGGGTCAAGCAAATTCTAGACTGGTTTGAAAATTGATGTGTTTGGCTGAATGAAGAAGGACCAGTTGAACAATCTGGGAGTCAGACATGAGCATTCATTCCCTGATCTGAGGGTTTGACTGTCTTAGGGGCAGCCTGAGGCTTTGAGAGCAGAGGGAGGTGTGGACTGGCATCCCTGAGCTGGCAGGGTTGCTGTCCCTGCTGGGATGAGTCACCCAGGGTACTGAGCTGAACTGACCATGTGCTGCTGTCCTGCACCTTTTATCACACTGCTGTCCAAGGCTGTTTTGTTAGAACAGAAAAAGGAGTTAAAACTGACAACACAACTCTCTAAATTACATTGTAAGACAGACTAAAGATTTTGAAAACAAATCTATCATTTACTCACTGGGTCCTTACAAGGCAGACAGTCTTTCCTCTACGGTTTCCTTGAGTCTCTCTCTTCTGTCCAGGCTCTTGCCCTTGTCTTCTGAACATCACCTTATTTTCTGACCAAGCTTCTTCCTTAGTCTTAGTTGGATACAAAACCTGGCTTCTCTGGTTGCTTTTCAAGACATTTGTGGGACCTATGGGACCCATCTCCTGACTCTGTTCTGGCCCCAACCACTTAGACAACACCCTGGCACTATGCTTTTCCTAGAAGTTCCTGAGTGCTAAGCCATGGCTGGATCAGCTGGAGCATGAAGCCAAGCACTTTGCAAACTCATCAGGAAAACTACTGAGCTGTTCTTTCTCTCAGGGAACACTGCCCACATGGGTGAGAGGTGTTCAGAGGAGGTGGAGAGCTTTGAGATAAATTGCTCATCCAGGAAGATAGGCAGTAGGCTGGAAAGCTGATTCCCTCACATCAGCCTCTGCCCTCTCTGACAAGGCTCCAAGGAACATCTGAGCCTTTTCTGACGTGAGCTGGGAGGAAGGTTCTGAAGCAATCTGGGAAAGGCTACATGATGACAAGCTTACTCAATCCTGCAATTCCGTCCATGCCAAACAAGTTCCTTTCAGGTATGAGTGTTTTGTTACTCCCATGACAGATTTAAATCAGCTGGGAAAGCACCTTACGCACTAAATCAAGAGGCACCCAATGCCAGTGTGTAGGCAACTGAATCATGCCCTGCCTGTCCAGCAGCTTGAGTCCAAAGAACCCAAGCAGAGCTCCCCTCTCTGTGCATTTAATCACTGCCTTATATATACACCACATAATGCATCATTCTTTTGATGTCCTCTTCTATGGAGTGGCCATTATATTCTTTTAAACACTTTATTGATCAGCTAAGCTTACATGTAAAACCAGGTCTTTGGCAAATCATGTCTGGTCATGCTGTGTATCTCCAAATGCTGCGGTTACTGGCATTTGTGAGCTACACGCTTCTTCCATAAAACACCAGATCTTTCTTCTGTGGGGCTTTGCTCCTCCTTTGATGGACTATAGACCATCAAGTTCTGCTTCTAAATTAAGAAGTATCTGATTGCTTATTAGTTGTACTGTAAAGTTCTTTATGACTTCAGTTACATGGCTTCAGTAATTAGTGTTTATACTCCTCAGGCCTACATAGAAGCACTTTAACACTGCATAAGGAGATGAAACACTCCACAACAAGGTACACATTGCTCCCAGGATTTCTAGTTTTACATCCTCCTTTTGTAGAGCCTTGCTGAGGGAGTCTCTCCAGAAACGGGTTCATGGGTAACCTGGTGTAGTCATTTTGAGTGGATTTCGCAGCAGAGATGCAGAAAAATATTCACAGAAAGGTACCAGGATCATGTAGCTCTCACTGCACCAAGGAGCTTTTCAACTACAAACACTTGTTTGTTAGTGCTATGATCAGCTGTCATTTGCAGGACTTGAAAAAAAAAGTTTGATGTCTGATTTGGCTGCCTTCAACATTACCGTGTTATTGACAACATTTTTGTAAAATGTTGGATCAGCTTCTAGAAACATCAAAATTCATGCTAGAAATGAATTTCACCCTACTGGCATCTATTTCCAGATGTTCTTTGTGATTTGCCTGATTATTATCCACAAGGAAGGCTGTTCTTCTGCTGAAGGTATTACCTGCAGATGCAAGCACTGCATTAAGCTGAAAAGGCACAGGGCTCTACACATCTGTCCTGCCTCCTTCCATGGGAGATGTGAGTCACTGCTGTGGTGGGCACAGCTGGTCTTCACACCACTGCTCCTGATCATCGACCACAGGCCTCCACCACGCTGTTTAACCTGGGCTGTGGAGTTTCTCTTGTTAGGTTAAATGCCTCTTTATACTTTCATGGACTCCTTCCAAATGAAACTCGATTGAGTAATTAATAATACGGAGGGAGAGTTAAGCTTTTTACATTCTGCATGTTTTTCTGCCAATTATTGCATCAAAGACTGGCTCGCTTTGTTGCTACAGAGCTTCTCAGCGAGGCATGACCTTGGTTTATTAAATAATACATGTATTTCTGAGAGCAACTTATGTAAGAGTTGGCCTATCCAACAAGACTGGTGTTTGACCACTCGGTGGCCATGGCAAATATGAAAGCAAACACTGAATAAAGTCCCCTGCTCAGTACCTGGGTAAGAGGGACAGGCAGCCTCACAGTGGCTGCACTTGGCTCTAAGCCACCATTGCTGCCTTTACCGTTTCCACTCACGGTGCTGCAGCACAGTCTTCTTGCAGCCTCTTGGATATCTCACCACATGCTCAACACGTTTGTGGTGCCTCTGCTGGCATGATGGTGGCCTGGACTTTGCAGGGCAAACAATAAATTTCTGCCCCCAGAGATGGCAACAGCACTGCCTCTTGTGCTGACGTGAGGTGTACCCAACTGTATGGAGCTAGTGGGAGCTGAAGTCTCTGCTCCTTCCTTCTCCTGCTCCCCTTCAGCCCTGGCTGGGGTTTGGGGCGGCACAGGCTGTCAGTGACACAGGGCAGGTGGTGCAGGCTGTCGTGGGGTACCTGCAGCTTCTCTGAAACCGCTTTCACACCACACGCAGGGCAATACAGTGATGAGTCTCTCTGCTCCCGTTAGAGCAAAGCAAATCTGTTAGCTCTAAATCTCGGAAGTAATTTTCATAACATCATTTCTGCAGCAGCCAGTTTCCATGGAAACCAAGAAACGACTGACAGTGTGTGTAGGAAAGAAGACAGCTGACCTGATTGTCCTTCCCTGGCCCCTGTGGATGGGCTTCCCTCAGTCTGCACATGCACATCCTTTGCTCATTGCCGTGAGGTGCACAAGCCCAGGCCCAAAGGCTTCAGCTCATTCCACGGGCAGCAGCCTGAGTGCGGTGTCTCTCCTGCCTGCTGCACATCCTCCTCATCCCACCTCATCCTGCCTGCCTCTCAGGGCAACTTGTCCTGCACCCAAGGGAGGAGGGCAGAGGGAGGAAGGGTCTATAGATGTTTTCACCCCCCTTCCCACCCCTGTATCATTCCCAGGCCTCAGCAGTAGGTGGAAGGACTTGTGTTTAGCTTTGAATGTGCATGTGTCCCTTTCCTTTTGACTCCCCTACCCACTTACTCCAGATACTTTGTTCACTTATTTATTCCTCTGCTGCCAGAATACTCCTATAGGTCCACTTGCTAAAGATGTATATTTATAATAAAGCCCTATATGCATTGCATTAAATTTGCAAATATTCTTGGAATTCTTCCTAACTACTACCAGAAATATCTGCTCTCCAGGTGAAGGTTCTGTTACCTGTGGTGTTCCTTAAGAAGCCACAAACCTATGTCACACTCTTCAAGAACTAGCAGTTTTGTCTGTGTGTTTGGGCAGAAACAGGGGACTTGTCTGACCCAGGCTCAGCTGCAGCTTTTTGTTGCATTTCTTCAAACTGCAGGCACCAGCATGGAGTATGTTTGGTTTTAATTTTAAAAGCAGCTGTAGCTCTTGGCCTGAGTGGCAACCCCCCTTTTGCTGGAAGGTCACTTAATGGTAGAAGAGTTGTGTCAGGGCAGCTTCTGAAATGAGTAAAGTGATGCTGTGAGGAGGGGGGAGCCCTTCAAATCCCTTGCTGTGTCTCTGGGAGCCCATCCTGCTCATCTGAGTGGCTCAGAGCTGTGTGGCACTGGCTCAGGTCCCCTCGCAGGGCATCCCCTGCATCTGCTGCAGCACTCCAGTGGCAGCAGCCTTGCAGACAGTGCACCCCACGGCTCTTGTCCCACAAGCAAGTTGCTGTTGCACAGAGCTTATGTGGGCTGCTCAGAGAGGAGGGCAAAGGTTTTCTTGTTCTGAGGTTATCATGGAAGGATGATGCCAACAGAACAGGCTTCCACGGTTGAAAATATAGCTGTTGATCAAGTACTTTGGCCTCTCCTGCTGCCAATGGATGTGGAGTTTCTGGTGTCTCTCACAGACTGGCTACTCAAAGTCAAGCCAGCATTCACTCGAAGCGCTCTTTTAGGGTGGTTTTTTTTCCTACAAAAGTGAAATATTAAAATTTATGAAGGTGAACAGCTGAAAAGTATCCTACTTCATCTCTTTCCTCGTGTTTGCAGACATGGCTTAAAGGCAACTGTTGGCTTGGAAAGCGGCCAGAAAATCACCTTGAAGCCTGCAAGGAGGGAGCGAGCTTTCCTAGGCTACCTGGGACATGCTGCAAAGGCTGCCACCGGTGGACATTAAACAAGAGCCCATTTATGGGGGAGCTGCTGTTGTTGCAAGACATTCTCAGTAAACCTCCCCAGATGATTAGGAAGAAGTATAGATCAGCTCATGACACAGTCAGGGAAGACTGTCATGACCAATAGGGTTACCTGGTCTGCAGGTAAAAAGCAGATCCTCAGAGACCATTTAGGAAGTTGAACATCTGCAGGGGTCAGACTGAGGGAGAAAAAGATGACTCTCAGGAGCTGATTGCTCTGGAAGTGCTGTACATATAGGTCATGCCACAGGCCAGGACCAGGAAGATGCATAGTCTAGCTCTGAACAGATTCCATTTTGTACTCAGTTTAATTCTGCAGTATTAGTTTATTATCAGTAAATAATGACATGTCAGTTTATTTAGTATTAAAGCCTTTTTTTCTTTCTCACTTGGAGGCAGCAACATTAGCACCAATAATCGCAGCAATATTAGCACCAATCATTACACCTTTGAAGCTCAGTGCCAGCTGGAGAGGTGCTAGAGGCTGCCTGTCTGTCTGAAGGATGCATTGCAGGTTCCCACTCCATGCTCACCCCTACTCTCCAAAAGCATGGGCTGAGCATGGCACTCCTGGGTGCAGGCCATGGTGTGGCATTTCACTGGGGGAGCGTTTGTGCAGGGAGCCACGGGCAGAAGCAGCGCTCTAGGCCACGGAGTCTGTCCTTCCTTTAAACCTCTTAAAATGCACAGAAGCCACGAGGCTCCTGGAAGGGCAAAGCAGCTTAAAGAAAGCGATTGCAGAGATGAGAGCACCCACAAAAGCCGGCCTCTCCCTGAGGTGTTTCTCTGCCCTTAACTCCACAGTGCTGCAGGGAAGAGCAGGCCCGGACAGCCGGCACAGTGCTTTTACTGAACTTTCCAAGTCTCTCTGACATAAAAAATAATTGACCTTTACAGTTGCATTTGAGCCAGCTACACTGCCATCAGCTCTTGCTAGTCCTCACTACTCAGTTCACGTTTGCTTAATGGCATGTGAATTAATTTGTTGGAAGCTGACACTTCACTGCAGGATTAGGTAGTGACACGAACACCGGGCTGGTGCATGAAATTTAAGATGCAGAGCATCTTTCTGTGGTTAAAAAAAAAACAAAACAAAGGAGGGAAATGCCAATGCTTTTGGAAATCTTCACTTTTAGGATGCTATGACTGAGTAACGAATGAGCTGAAGTACAGAAGAAAAATAAACCCAATTCCAGCTATTTAAAGGCTCAGCAATTCCTTCCAGGCAAAAAACAAGCAGCTATTGTGTACTGGCATGGGGAGGGCTGGGGGAAGGCAGCATTTCCCACAGGCAAATTAGGAATGGGAAAACCAGGACAAAGCCGCAAGCCTCCATAGGCTGAGTAGGGAACACAAGACATTTTCTGTTCAATTTGATTTGTGTTGTCATTAGGTGGGTTTAATAGGGCTTTATACTTATTCTGGGAGGAAAGCCCTGGCTCTGCTTGAGCTAACAGTAATGACCATTCTGACTTGGGAAACATGAGGGAGCATTTGCCATGTCACTCAGGAGCTCACTGGGAACAGAGGGTCTCCTCTGCCCCCATCCCTTCCTGGTGAGGGAGTTTGGGCATGTTTCACTGGAGCCTGATAAAAACTTGTCTGTGCCCTGTTTGGCCAGGGGGTGTCTGATTCACATCACTTATCTCACTGTAAAGGAGGACCCATATTGACCATCAGCCATGCTGGGACCAGAGTAGAACCCCACAAGGGGTGCATTTGAAAACCTCCACACTTCTATCCCACAGCTGCCTGGGGCAGCAGACAGGGCTGGCATCATGGATGTGGGAAAGGCTTCTCTCATCCACGATGGCTTGTACCCCTTCCTAACCCTCCTCCCAAGCTATGGTGAGCCCCAGCAGGAACAGTTCAGCAACAGTGTCTCGGCTTCCTGAAGTTCTGTATCTGGGTGCCTTGTTTCAGGCTATGTAAAGGTGAAATGGGATAAAGAGGTGAAAACGGCTCCCTAAAAGGAAATCATGAGTTAAAGCCCGTGAACAAAAGCTCCTGCAGGGCACACATGAAGCCCCTCCTTCACCTTCACTTCATTCAGGAGACACTAACAGCGATTTCTCTCACACAGCCACACGGTCTAGAAGCAGCACAGCAGGTAACCAGCAGCGGCCTTGCTGCTTTGAGGATTCCAGATCAACAGACCACTTTGAGAAGACCACAAGAACTGCTGACCACCCATCTTAAGGTGTTCCCTTAGTCCTAGGTGTCCCAAGCTACTGCTCAGAGACGGATGGGGTGGAGAGCATTGAGCACGGCACCAGTATGAGCAATGTCCCTCTCTGTGGAGACCCAGAGACAGATGTAGCCTCTATCATGTCCCAAGCGAGCTAAAACTATGCCAGCGAAGGATCTTGCATTTCTTTATGGCAGATCCTGATTTAGTCTGCTATACGCTAATTTTAGTGGATCAGATAATGTGAAAAATACAGGATTCCTACTCTAGCCCAGCAGGAATGGGAGCAGCCAGTGGAGCACAGCTGCTCTTTCAAAGAACTGCTATGGCTTCCCTGACAAGTTGTTGCATCGCCAAGTTTGAAGTTTTTTAATGATCTGATTTAGATCAAACCACAAGATATCAGAGAAAGTCAGGAACTGGCCAATAGCCATTTCCATTGCACTGTATGAAGCACTGAGAAAAAATGTATTTATTCTGGGGCAGGGTGATAGGACCAAGGTGCTTATAGCCATAAAAAACCTCTGCCTGTTGTGAAGCTGTTCCAATGACAAATCTGTCATATACTTCTGCATGGCTGAATAAACTTTTAGAAAATAAAATTTCATTTGAAACATTTATTTTTTCTTCAAGAGCAGCTCAGTTAAACGCAGCCCCTCACCCACTAGCAAACAATGCAGTAGGTAGTTTCATGTATTGATCACCCGTCTCAGAAGCTGGTAAGCACTCTTGGCCATTGGATGCCAGAAGCGAGTTCATCTTGAACTCACTTTAGTTTTAACTGATGAACTGTTGCCAAGTTTCCTTTCAATAGGTCACAAGTTCCTCAAACTCTCTTGCAGGTTTGCTGGTGATTAGGGTCCACTAGCAGTCAGAAAAGGGAACACATCTGTGTCTGGGCAGGTTCTCCAATAGGTCACGCCCTAGCCACTGTTCATTAGCAGTGCACATGGAGATGCCATACTCAGAATGCACAACATGGCAAAACAGATCTCTTCCCCAGCTGTGGAGAGAGACAGGTAGGGGCAGCACCAGCTCAGACAGCCAGAGGACAGCGCTCCCATTTATCAGTGCCCTCAACGTGCAGAGAAGTCTCTCTGCTGTTAAGACACATGCACTCATCTGCCCTTTGCAAATTCCAGCGCCAACACGTTTCAGTGCTGGCAAAGCGTGTCCTCAAGGGCTGCTGCCAACTCTGTTCTGGTGCTTGGGATGTTTGGGGAAGAGGCTGGGCCAGCTGGCTCACCATGCAGCTGCCCCATGGCACCCCACTGCCAGAGTCACTGCAAGGAGCCACCAGCTCTGCAGCCCAGAACCACCACATCTTTAAGGAGAGGTGCCACCACCCCACAGAACCACACAGGGGGTCAGGTTGCATCCCAACTCCCGAGCTGCCCTGTCTGGGCAATAGCTCGGCAGCTCTTTGGTCCCACAGCCAGGGGAGCATCTCTGCTCTGGCTCAGTGCTGGGCCGTGCCACCAGCGGCACTGCTGCCACAAGGGTGGGCACAGCACAGCCAGCGGCGCCTGAGGCTGCCATTGCCACTGCTACTGCTCTACTCTGGGCACTTGTGCTCTGCTCAAAGGAACTGGCAGAAGGTGGACACTACAGACCCCACACACCTCGTGGCTGCTCCTCTGCTGCACATCCAGACCACAGAGCCAGGCTTTCGAGCAAATCTGTAGGACATGGCACAAGATATCTGCAAAGTAACAAGCACACCAGAGTGTTTGGACACTCCAACAGATGTAGTTGTACACAAAATCTAAACACATTTTGAATGTAGTCTGTTAGGAACTTAGTGGCTCTCACTAATGCCTCAGACAAACCAAACCACAGCGCCTGATGCTCATGTCAGCCTACCAGCCTAAAGCTTAACTACAGGAAACCCTTGGATAGTCTCACTGTCCTTCAAAACCATCATTCAAAACCAAACATCAGCTTGGGTGGCACTGCCAAAACAAGCTGTAGGTACAACGGGAATAACACACAGAGACAACTTTTTTTTTTTATAAAAGTATTTTTAATAAACTGATGGATTTAAGTTTAAGATGCTAGACAACTTGTTGCCATTTACAGGTAACAAAAGTCAAAATTCTTTGAATTTTATACAAATACTATGTAGTACAGTAAACTTGAATACAAGTTTACAAAAAATGCATCAGTGAATATTCAGCTTGTAACCAACTTCCAACAGTGAAAATTATCATCTATCAATAGTGATCAGAATTGCATTGCAAATTTTAGAAGTAATGCAACTATGTTTTTTTTTTTTACCAAGCCACTCTGAAGTTACTGGTGCACACTGACAGTACATTGGATTTTTTTGGCTTGCTGAACAGAAAATGGCGTTTAAATAAAATGACTGAGTTAAACAATGTAATACATATCAAAAGTACTATCTCACAGAAAACTAAACAAGAATGAGAAAGTAAACAGACAGAACCCTGAAGTGGTGATATTTTTCTACCCGTTTTGATGGAAAAGATTCCACAGGTGTCCAGCTTTCTCACAGCATTTTGAAGTGTTCTAGTCCTAGCACAGTGTGGTCATTAGTAGACTAAAGTAATCCCTGCTTGGCAGTAATGCTGGTGAAAGGTAACTTGCTCTATTGCTAACAAATCAGAGTAACCACTGGCAGGGTGACTTCTTGCAGGCATCCAGCAGAGGCTGAGCTGACAGCACACGATTGAAGTTACAGTACTGCTCGCTTTGATACAATACCCAACAACCTTCAGGGTTCAGGTGTCAGTCTCCTCACAGGATTTACAAATTGATGGTTTTCAAACAAACAAACAAAAGTCTTTATGGAGCATAAGACAGTATTTTCACCTGTACAGCTACCAATAAAATGAATGGTTTTGTTACAAACTTTCCAGTCTGCTTTATAAAAAATAGTCTTAGTTTTACTTCTAAATAAAAACTGTGCTGTGATCTGTCACGTTCTTGCATTGTACATGCTGTAATTGTGTGTGTTAATGAAGGTGTAGAGATTTGTGACCTAGTGCTCTGGATGTATCAGAAGCCTAAAAAGCTGATTTTGGTACATAAAAGGTAGCAATGAAAATTCATTCTATTTATTTTTCCTAAAGCCTAGGAAAAGCTACAGTACGTTGCTAGATCAGTGGCCTCAACCCTGAGCTGAAATAAAGGACCTGCCTCGGCCAAGAGACTTAGTCACATTACTACCACAGCTGCACAGCAGAGACAACCTGTCTGCAGCCTGTTGTCTGAGCTGTGAGTAGTGCGAGATTCAGTTCTGTAATGCTTGAGAGTTGACTGGAGACCACCATATTCATTTTCACTACAGGGAAAAAAAGGAAAGGAGAACTCAAATTCAGAGTGAAAAGCACTCAACAGGAAGGGTCAGTATGTCCAGCTTCTGGAGATCAAACAGAGAATGAAGTTAGTGGCAGACTCACCAGTCTTAAGCATTTCCCACTTGGTAGAAGAGATTATTAAAACACGTACCAAAATACAGTTATGGAGACTTTTACTATTTTCTCGCTCTTTCCAGAAAGAGTCTCACTTGATTCACCGGCCCCCCCCCCCCCCCCAAAGGATTGAGCATCTCTCTGTACTACACTGCATCACAGAAGATAAGTGAAAACCTAAAGCCTGTCTGTTCAACCCAGGTGGCAGCAGAAAAACTTTCCACTTGTTTCTAACCCAAGTCAGCTGGCAACCATAAGAATTCTTACTATGATACAGCTACTGCACCTTCCCGTAGGGTTCAATGGCATCACTACCCATGGCCAGGAGCATTCATAACATGAAGCATTTTGCCTCCCAAGAGGACTTTTTTTTGCTTTTAAACAGCAGAAACTGCAGAGTCAGTATTTCATTCCAAGGAAAAACTAAACCCAGCAAAAGACTGTAAATAAAACTTGTAAGAATCACTTGTATTTCTAGTAATGCACACTTCTTTGTGAGCTGATCGGTTTAGGGATGGTATGTTTTTTGTTAGTTTAAGGCAGCAAGTCTTACAAAATACTTAAGCTCACCTCCCTCATGTTTGTGCTACTGTAGCCTTATGTGCACAATAGAACCTCACTAATTTACACTAATGATTGGAAGAACAATTAATTCTCTTGGTAAGTGAACAAGAATAAGGCATTCCATTATATATTCTGATCACTAATTATAATTTAGCTCTAATTATAATCTACCAGCAAACATATTTCTGTGTTTTAGAAAATATCATCTCTTACCTTCAGATACAATTATGTGTGCAGATTAGTGGGTTCTGCTGTGTAAACACGCAGGTGCATAAGCAATTTTCAGGTTTTTCTTCATTACATCTGATAAGAAAGTTAATGCCACAGACAGAGACTGTGGGAAAATAAATTAGGATTTCTCTATCATTTGTGCGGATATGCACAACTGGGCAGTAATTTATAGCTCAAAAAAAGGAGGACACAAATGTTTACAAACTCAAATGAAGCAAAATCAGCAGCAGGAAGCAAAGGCCATTCCCCAACCATAAATGGCTTGTTTTACACGATTCCAAACTGTATGAAACAAATAAACAAGAAAGGAATACAGGTACTAACTTATATATAGAAGTTTGAAATCAAGTAAAGCAAAGAAGTGAAACCTTTGTTGATGCTTCTAGCAGATGATATTCATGTGTCTAAATCCTGAAGTAAACTGCAAGTAAGGACAGAAGACAGGATGAAAACTACACGGCTGAATTACAAAAAAAAAAGGATTGATGTGCATTGCAATGAGATAGAAATTTCCCTTCATATGTGCAAAAATCCACAGTTTCATTAATGTAGAGGTCATACTTCTAGGAACAGATTTTAGACCAAACCAGTCTCCCTACATCCTGGAATCTACCTGTTTACATCAGCCACTTTAAGTGCACAGTACCCTGTTCACATATATAGTATTCAGCAGTTTCTGGCATTTCTCAATTTAACGTTCTCCTGCCTTAAATCTTGAAAACAAAGGGGAAGGTTCATCCAGGGCATCACACCACTGCTTTTCATTTATACCAACAGTTAAATCAAACTCAAATTCTTTCTTCTTCCATGGTGGCAGGAGTCCTTACCGGACTTGTAAACAGCAGTACACAATACTGTAAACAAATAATTTAAGTTCTGCTTTATGCAAGATGTTAAGTTAACTCAGGTCTACCAAACAGGTGAAAATGAAAAGGGTGGCTTCACACAAAATCCTTCCCTTTTCTCCCAGCAATTCCTTTCACTACGTAAATAATCCTGAGCTGAAACAGGGGTTGATGAGAGCTTTTTTTTTTGCATATAAAAACAATGTTCTGGAGTTGGCTCTCATGTTCTGTCAGGAAGTCAATTGCTGAAGAGATCAAACTGAAGTATTTCAAACCATTTGCTACTTTGGAGGAGGACTTATAATTTGGTGTGGCGTCCAGTTCTAGACCCAGATGCTGAGCTTGCCAAGGAAGCTGATGCTGCTGCATCCTCAGCTTCCTCCAGCTCATCGTGTAGCTCCTGGCTTACACTAGACTGGAGGGCTGCAGGAGTTAGCCACTCCTTTGGCAGGCAGCTCTGGAGGAAGGGTATACAAGAGCTGAAGTAGGCAAGGCGATTCACCCATCGCGGAATCTCTTTTCCACAGAGAATCTATGGGGGAAGGAAAAAGAAAGGGTTAATTTGTTTTCTGGATTCAGCAGTAACAAAACTGCAGTACTGTAAATAAAAAGCAAAAGCTGCAGCAGCCTTACAGTTTACATATCGCAAAAGCCAGTCAAGAAGCATCCAAGTTAGCTGCACTATGACTATATATATATAACTTTCTATGACTATAACTTTCTCCATTAGTAAAGGCAGCATTCCAAGTCCCACAAGGAGATCTATATTCCATCGTGAAAGTTGGACACACGGTTCTATGATTTTCTTAGAAGTCCTGAAAAGCCAACCACCTCCCACTCTTTGAATAACTTCTATAAAAGGCACAGAAATTAGTTAAGCTATGGTTTCTATTCAGTGCTAATTCCTCAGAAACAGAAATTGCAGGAGAAACCTCACTGTTACAAAAAAAGCACCCTGAAATCAAGTGGCCAGAAAGACGACAGTGTCAATACCACAGTGGTATGGAGTTACACACGCTGCTGAGGCTCTTTACTGTGGGGGCCTCTGACGACTTCCACAAGACGTCACTACCCTACAACGCACAGGTTTGGTTCATTGGGGCAGGAGAAGCTGTACAAGGCACAGCTGGGTTCAACTCCTCAAAAATTTATAAAGTTGCATTAAGTACTTATTTCTACCGCACATCAGTCATTAAGTAATTTTGTTGTCACTACTCAAGGAGTGAGCTACTTTACTTCACTACCTCCACATTCACTTCTGGTATTACAGTGCAAACCTGGAGAATGTGAGCATTACTCTGCTGTAACTGAGCAGTGTTTAACTCGCAATTATACCCAGTTTTATAGCCAATTTGAACATTAAATAGGACAAGACCTAAAACAGAAACAGTATGACCATGCAGCTGAAGAGTATGGCAAAACCCTGGCCGTATAGGCCAGATTTCACACCAACTGCAGCTTTGTCAGGGTCTCACCCTACTTACTTGTACCAGCACTGCACATGAATCATCATCTCAATAAAATTTTCCACTACCACTGGAAGATCAGTCTACATAAAACACAGGCTACACAGTAAGCATGCATTAACTATTTTGGAAAAAAACCCAATTAAAATCTATGAAAGTTCACATGGCAAAAATAGCCATTCTTGTCTTGGAGTGTTTCAATGAAATATTAGAATAAATTCTGGCAAGCACAGATTGTCAACTATCAATAAAAATAAAAATTTCCATTCCCCTCTTTGTCCTGGATTACTTGTTCCTGACCCTTTCCCTTGCGTGGATACACATGTGAATGATCAGGCATTCAATCATATTGGCAAACTGATCATGTTACAACAAAGTGAGGGGAAAAAGCAACGCCCCTTCGACTCCTTAGTCAGATACTCTGCATGACCACTCAAGTATCTACATGACCAAGACACAGGTGCTGGCAGAGCAATAACTTGACAAAAGCCTCTCAAGCAGAAGATTAACATTGTCTTGGTAACTTCAATGCCTTTGCTATTCTTTAACAGTAGGTCATAACCTTGAAAATTATTTTCAGTGTGATGGTTCTGTGGGGAAATACAAATAATCTGACAAAAATAACACGTAGTTCTGTCTTCAGGAGCAATCCCTGAAACAATTGAAATGATTTTGAAATCTTGTTAATACTTTATTTACTAGGTATCTCTTTAGGAATGTACCTCTGCTCTAACACAAGCTATGTATGACAACAACATTTAGCAGCAAAATCTGGTTCTTTGGACATAAGCACAAATACAACCTGAAAAATGGTGACATTTGCCCAAGGTATCAGAGATAGGAAGCTGAAAATTAAACCAAACATTCCAAAGGATCAGAAGGAGATGATGCTCTGTAGCCACCTGTGGAGCACCTTTCTATAGACCTTTATATTTGTTTACCTCAGATAAAGCTGAAGAAAAGTGATTGCAGTTTTTGTGCATTAGGTGATAAGCATTTCCTTTAAATTCCTTTCCAAGCTCTTCTACTATTTTTTCTATATCATCTTCCATAAAGTCAGTACTGCCTAGAACCACAGCTTCTCTAGAAGAGAAACAGAGAGTAGAAGATGATCAGGCTGTCATGATATAGGTGGACTACTGTTCATACATTGCTCAAAAGTCACCCCACTGTGGGTAGCAAGATCTTTCTGTTCTCCAAGAATAACAAAGATTCTTTCTATTCCATTTTATGGCACCACTTTCATCTTTATCATGAGAGATTATATTTCCTTGCTGATTATCCACCTTGAAAAAGTTACTGCATTGCTTACACTGTGTGAGTAATACAAGTTAGCCACAAGTCCACAAAATTTGTATGCACTTAAAGAATTTAATGGTATGCCAAAAGAACATTCTTCGCTGTAGACACTTCATTGTCTCATCACCTCTGTCCGTCTTTTATTTCTATGCAAACATATGAATTTCTCAACAAGTCAGAAATCCTGTACAATTCAATACATCTACCCTCAAAAATAAATGCAACAAACTGCCTTTTTCATATACTTTCTCAAAGAGCAAGAAAAGAGGTAATCTTTCTTACTTAAATTTAAATGTTTCTCCTAGCTCAGAAGCATTTCCTGGTGAAATCTCAAATATTCCAGAAAAAGGGTACGGATGACCACCATAGGCAAATTCTGAAAGAGAAAGCTCAGATTTAACAAAACCAGCATCTGATGACAGTAAAAAACAGCAGAGCTCACTGACTAGAAGATGACTTCACAAGGATCTAAAGCTAGCAACCAGACATGTTATTTACATGGAGAGCAAATGAAATGAGCTAGAAATTAATAGTTTTATCAGTTACTACTCAGCCTAAGTAAAAACTGACAGGAAATTTCCTACATCAGTGTACAGGTTTAAGTTGAATAACTTTGCAGTAAGTACATACTGGTTTCATTGTATAAGTGAGCATTTACAAGTTCAATTGTACATCTCGACAATGTTCTTTAAATATACTTGTCTTTAAAATTCCACTTACATATGTCTAAATTGGGGACTGAAAGTACTGCATCCTCAGAGGTCTGATGGCACTTCTATTCAGTCCACACTACAGCCCTCAGTGTGGCAGTGAGTAGTGGCCTAATAGGTTTTTTAAATTTCTTGATTTGCAAGACAACTGTCACGAGTTCTTTACTATAACAAGAAAGCAAACCAGTACATTCATCTCAGGTCTGCACAAAGCATCTGCTGGCTTAAGCACTCACACTACATGAAAATATCATGATGTGCTGTAGTTTCCGTCTGTGTCTGTAAGATAACAGCATGCTGCACCCAGAGTGTAATAAAAACCTTTAAGCATGACTTCACACTTCCTTTCCTCAAAACTCTTAACACATCATCCAAGTCTAGCACTCAGTTTTGTGGATAATCTTTTTTACAACAGGTTAATAAATAAAAAGTTTGATGTGCTTCGAAAAATGCAAGTCATTGTTCTAGCAGGGGCATGACCTGCTATATGAGAAAGCTGCTATAATCCCAACAGGAAGGGAGGCACATGTATTTGGCACAGCTCAAAAACTGGGCTTCAGGCAGAAAGAGTCAGGTCTTTCTGGGCCAGATTAAAACAAATTTTAAAAAAGGTTTAACAATAAGCATTGTATTTTGTCAATTTGTTGCTCTGGTAACACTTGCAAATCCAGATACAATGTGACCGTTATAGTAGCTGAAACAGAGTTTAAGATAACTTTGGGCAGCGTGGTCTTTGGAATGCATGCCCTGCCTTTAGCTCCTTCCCCTCACCTCCCAACACACTCCACAAAAAACCCCAAAACACTGCAGCAGATTTTCCTTCTTTACCTGGACTACTTTCAGCAACACCATCACCTCATTGTGTCATTATACTTCTGGGCAGAAACACCTCAGACCTGAGCCCGTGCTGTGGCGTGCACAGAAACACCTCCTGGCTGCAATGCAGGTTCAAAGTCGCCTGAACAGATCAGGAGGCTGCAGCACCCAAGCACAACCCATTTAGCAAAACTGAAAAGCATTGTTGTTATTTACCACAAGGGTATCTTTTATGAACAGCATGTATAGGATGCCTATAAAAGAAATTGTCTCTAAAACAAACCAATCTACCAATAAGGAATAGACTTTTTCCGGAGCATCATGCATTTTTAGGTGCCTCTGCAACAGATTACTGCTCCTGTAGTTAAAAATTAACTCCTTGCACTAAGTGCTGACAGAATACTGAGGAAAGGATTCAACCATGCTTACACAAAGCACACATTTTTTAAATGCAGGTTTTTTAAAGTATTTCCAAACCTAAAATAAAGATTTCTATGCCTAGCTGAATAAATTGTACACTTTTTCATAGTTGCATAGCTTTATACAAAAGAATGCATGGCAGCTACCGGATTATGAATGTCCAAGGTTTTTTTCCAGAGGCAGAATAGATGAGAAAAGAGATTAACAGGTTTCATGAGCTAGACTCTCCTCACTACCTGAAAAATGCTTTTTAAGTAACAGCATTACTGAAACAAAAAGTAAGTTACGCTTTTCTTGTACATACCTCGGCCATACACCTCTATACCTGAATGAAACACTCCAATTCCAAGGGAAGAAGTATATTCATTCATCCAATACTAAAAGGAAAGAAGGGGAAAAAAAACCCCAAAACCCTAGTTAGTTTGCAGTACAGATTTATCTTCTCACAGCAGACTGTCCCCCACATCAAAAACATTAAATCCTATCACAAAGTGGAAACTGCACAACCCATTTTACGGGAACAGAATGTCATTAAAATTCCCCAACTGTACACAGTGAATTAATTCCATTAGGTGCTATTCCAGTGTTTTAGTGCTGTCAAAGCTTGTCAGTCAAGGAGTCTGTACCTGGGAGAAATCCAGATCAACCTTCTATTTGTCAACAAGCTGTAGGTTGTAAAGTTTGCCATTCAGTGGAATACATTCCAGAATCAATTGCTGTAATTTTAAGGAGCACATTTTTCTTTAAAGTACACCGGAATGTAGGACTGTGAGATACACACACCGACTGTCATTAATAGCAATGACCACACCTGCCTATGAACAGATGAGCACAAGACATACTCAGAGATGGACTGAAATTACCTTATTATATTTTGTCTTTGAATACTCAACTAGAGGTCACCATACAAGAGACAAAGCTCTCTCCAGGCTGCTGATGCACGGGTCTCCAAACGTCAGGTTTAAGTCCTTTGCATAGGTCTGACACTTGTTTCCAATATATCACTTGTATTGTAGCCAGCAGAAAACAGATGCATTTCAAAAGGAATCAGAAGTGAAATTTTTTTAGAAAAGGGAAAAAATAGTAAACAAAGGGAACTTCCCTTAGTGCTTTCTCTTTTCTTTTATGAAAGTGACAGCAGCAGCAAGCGTCTATCAGAAGCTAACCATTACCTTCAAGACCTCAAAGATGCAGAGAGCTCTGGAAAAGGAAAACCTCAAAGTACTCTCACTGTCTACATCACCACCCTCAAAATATCAGTCTCTAAGCATTAAAAAATTTCAAGTGACACACAATTTGAGAAGGACCCTGAAACAAAGTCTAAAAAAAAAAAAAAGCCTCAGTTGCATCCTTAAAACTGAAACTGGCTAGGAAGAAAAACCTGAGAAAAACACAAGGAAAATATTATTTTGTCAATTACTCCAATAACAGGATTTTTGTCCTCCCAGAGCATCCATGTGAACTTTTACAAAGCAGACTTCAAAAAGTCAACTGGCAGGCAGTATACAGGCTGAGGTAGTACCCCCAGTAAATTAATACTGGTTTAGCAAGCAGGCAGAAAAAAAAGAAGCCACCTTCTTCACACAACCTGTTGACATAATCAGTGTTTTCTGATGTGAAGTCACTAAGCAGCACAACAATGATAAAAACGTAAAAGGTTGCAGGTGTCACACTTGAAGATGTGCTAGCTGGAGTCAGTGTGTAATTTACAGTGCCATCGCAAACATTATGGCGTGTAAGCTTTTTGTCTCCCAATAAAAATGATACACTAAACCTCAGGTTGACAAGCTATTAATAAAAATGAAAACAAGTTAAATGGCTAAAAGAGCACGTCATGCCAACAGTTACAAACAGACAAGCCAGCTGTGGGAAATTTTGTCAATATGAATTAAGAGAAGGCAGATTTTGTGACTTATATTTATTTAAAGCTCAATTGTGATCTGTGGATAAATTTTGCTTAAGACTAAACTTTACCCTTTGCTTTAATACTGGATTTGTCAGTGTAGTGCTATGTCAGCTAGTGGGGTATGGATGACTACACTAAATCATCACCTTAGTCTATTTAAAGGGCTTAGTAGCTCTTTCCTTCCACTCCACGGAACAGAGCAGAGAGCAACTCTGTATGAACAAACTACCTCCAGAAATACACTGCGTTAATTTACTCTGTATAGAAAGACATAGAACAGGGAGAAAATAAGAGGACAAGAAAGGAGAAGGATGCGAAGACTACTCATCTTAGTGGGTTTGTGAGCATAAAAAAATGGATTCTGCTCATGAGGTGAAATCGAAGTCCCCAGGAAAACAGAAGAGCTACTGCAACATAAACGTGTTCTAGTTCTGAAGCCATTCCTATCCCCCAGTTTACCAGCTCACCATTTCAAAATAGTTTCACGTTTATATTTATAGTCAAAACCGTAGGCACAGCCAACATACAGTTTGTCAGCACTGAAGAAAAGTACATTTGCCTAATGGGAACGTGTATCCAAATGAACTTAATCTAGAACTGAGATAGACAGGGTCTCTGGTGCTCTAGTCTTTCCCTCTGGGCACTTGTAGCCAGAAAACTCGGAACCTGGCTGCTGTATTCCGAACAACCTACATATCATGTACCCATTAGATCTGCTAATGCCAAGCAAGGTTATGGCTGCTCTCTGAAAATAGAACAAAACTTACACAAGATATCCCACATGCAGAGGGATAGAATAAAGCCTAGTTGGTTATTAGACAGAAAAAAATGAGGAAAAAAAATTATTCACTGTCCTCCCCACCCACAAGCCCACAAAACCAAACACAAAGTATAGGGAGAGGACAGAAAAGTGAGTCACCAAGCCTTCTCATAGATCTGCACAGAAGCAGATGAGCAGGATGGAAAGCTGATCCAACAACGTATTCAGCACGGCCTGCACCTATCCAAGTATGGGCTCCTCCTCACTGGTGCCACCTAAATACATGGGGCTCGCTACACTACACAAGGTGAGCACTGGTGGCAAATAAAACAAAAGTTAGCAGCTTTGGAAGAAGTGCCTGAAGCAAGCTGGCACTTTGCTTCATATTTCCAGTAAGAACAGAGTAGGTTAATTGAAGATAAAAGAATTTCAATGAGGTAGAATTACTTTCCCCCTAGGAACAGTAATTATATCTAATTATTACTTAATCTGGATGAGCTATTGGAAGGTTGGTCCTATTTTCTCATTGAACAAAATGCCTTATCTCACTGAAGGAAGAAACGCAGGACAAATGCAACAAAGAGTGCTGAATTTGGCTACAGCTAAAAGATTATATACAACTTACAAAATAAAGATTGTAAATTAAATTACATCTGTGTAGCTCACTGGTTCAGTAACATGCCCAAACTGATCCCAAATGCTACATCCTTGTTTCCATTACACAAATTGGATTCCCTTTAGACTTGATATGGATTTTGCCATAGTAGTATGGTGCAATCCCATATGCTCAACATTTTGCAATATGTCAGTCTTGTAAAACAGGATTTCAGGTTTAATCTATCATTAGGAAAATATTAGAGAAGTATTTTTCTATGTGCACAATAAAGTCATGTCGCTACAATGAAAGAAGAACACTAATCCCAGTGCTTCAAAAATATCTTCAGAGCTTTCATTTACATTAATACTTTAGCTTGTTATCGCCTTATTTGACAAGGGAAAAAATAGGATACTACTTGGGCACAAAAAAACCTAGACCCCTAAAAATAGCAGTTAGTTAAAATAAAGCTACAAAGTACTCCAGTTCTCAAAACACAATAAATCAAAGCCTTCACCCTACCCTTTTAATGATCATAAAAGATGTTCAAAGGCATGAACTATACCACGTAAATACACCCTTAAGCTTCTCTCCCTCCATAAAGTTACCAGAACTTGAAAGTCTACTTTCTTCTACAACACACACATCCCCCTCACACTTTGGTTCTATCAAAGATTTTTGCTTTTTCAAGCACTAAGGACATTGGAAGGGTATATCCTCCAAAAGCAACCAACTCAGTCCTGTAGAGTTCCAACAGGAGCAAGGTCACTCAGTATTCCCCTGCATACCTAAGCACCTGCCTGGGAAATGAAGCCACAGTTTGCATTCAGGTTAAAATAAAGCTGTTCGTTATTTCAATAATGTTGGTTCTATCAACCAGGTGATTAACAATGGTCTCCTGTTCCACAAGAGAAACAAAAAACCCCAATCCCAAATCTAAACTACAAAAAATTCTCAAAGCCACTTCCAAGTGACATGGAATGCCAGAAGCAAAGAGCAAACCTGCTAATGTCTCAAACACACAGTAGGTGTGGTTTGATGAATAAACAGAACTTCAAAACTGCTATTACAGAAGACTCCTCCCTTCTTTCACCCACTCCTAGTACCCCCAAATAAAGCAGTACCATTGATTTCAGCAGGCTGTTGTACAAGCAGTAAAAACTGCCATGCAACATGAAAGTGAGGCTTTGGTTTCAAACCAGTTTCAAATGGACTGAGATGTGGTTTAGCAGAGAAGTTTGACAAAGGACGTTCACTGATGGTATCTTTCAGACATCCGCAAACCTGTGTTTTTCTCAGAGTTTGAAGGAAAATTGTTTCTCTAATGGTCAAATAAGGCAGACATTGCTACAAAACAACAAACAGGACTGAAGCAGGAAATAGAAATATTCTCCTTAGTGGTCTCATCTTATACTATGTATAATCTGTGGGGATGTATAGCTCCAACAATTTGCACAACTGCTGACTAATGCACAAGAAGGTACCTCTGCCTGTGATCAAACAAATAAATGTGCTTGGCTGCTTCTTTTGGAGAGTAAGTTCCTTCCACAAATGGTGGCTGTAGAGACTATGTGAATTCTCAACAGAGGCAGAGCCCCAGTAATAACAACAGGATAACCAACAGTTCCTAACGTGTCCTTAGGAAAAGTATGACACTAGCTTTTAGGAGCACACCCTTCCTGTTGCTTTTTTCCCCTCACTTCCCTCATGTCAACTGCCAGCCTTCCTAGGATGGTTGGAGTAAAACTGATCACAGCAATTCAGCTCTGGAGGAAAAAGAAAGGATAATGTGAATGGAAAAGTAGACTATCACAAGAGAAAAAAAACCCACCATGCTGAAGTCACACCCCACCAGTGCTACCATCATAGTGAGAATGGAGTTTCACAGAAGCCATGGCACTACTTTCCAGGTAGGTATTTACACAGGAGTCAGTCCACTCTGTTAAGGTTACACAGCCTGCCTGTGAACTGGGCCCACTTTGCGCAACTGAGCAAGTCTTTGTGAGAACAGTGGGTCTTCGTTTTGGTGAGTCAGAAGTGCGTCAAGCCTCAACTTCAAAGATATTCTTATGTAAGAGTCACGAAACCGAAGTCCTACTTCTTTCTCTGTACAAATATTTATAGTCAATATATGTAAAACCATCTATTTTTATGCTAAAAGAGATTCCCCAATACATATATTCACACTGTAGTCCAGAGAAGCCATATATATGCATGCGAGAGGGCATCCTTCCCTCCTCTGGTCTAGTATAAATAAGGCATACTGTGCCTTTTTCTCATATTAGCATCACATATGATCTCAACCAGGTGAGCAAAGACCTCTTCTTTTTTTTCTCCCATCTCTCAGAAAACCATAGTGAACAGACTGTTCCTGTCTCCCCTCACTGTCTATAATGAAGGAAACCAAAGTTGAGGTAACAGGCTATATTCGCTGGAGACAGAACTCAAACACAGGAATGGGCAAAAAATCCCCCCAAATAAGGACACTGATTTCTAAGGTAAGTAGTAGGGTGAAAGAAAATGACAAAAATCAGGCTAGTTCCTATGATATCGTAAATGTATCTGATTTCAAGCCAGTTAGCTCCCTATTGATTGCTATTAAACATTTTAACATTTGAATGTGACTGTTCCCAAGCAAAACAAGCTGTATTTTCTCACTTCCAGCAGTCACTGACACTACACAATATACCTTCGCCCTTTCAAAACAGCGAAGGTTCACTTTAAAATGGCGGTGGTAGGAAAACCTTTCCAAAATAAGCTAAGTAACGCAACCACTGTCACCTGAAGCTAGTTCTCCATCTTGCTGTCCCTCTATCAGTAGACTCGAAACTTGGTCAGAGAACTAGTGCCACTCGTTCTAATTGCCAGCGATTGAAATGCATTAACAGATAATATTTTCTTAATATTACTTATCCAAACCTCGTGTTCCATGCAGGTACTTACACTTCATTTGTTACCATGGCATTTGAGCAGCTTCCAGCTAAAGCTAAGACAATACAACAGTTGCTGTAGGTGCCACATAAAGATTATCCAGGAGGGAGGGAAGGTGAGCTCATAGGGCTGCAAATCAAGCTGGAGCGATTCTTGTATTTCTACCAAGTCACAGCCATAAAAAAACTATTCAAAAATTACGGTCTAGAAAAGAATCACCCTACTGACACTATGCTAAAAAAGCTCTTATCCTTGGGGAGACAGAGGTTATCCCCAACTACCATCCTCCAGGAAAACTGGACCCTTTTCTGGTGTTGGTGAGCAGAAAGGCAGGGCCTCCCCGCTGCTGAGCTTTGGGGCAGTAGCAGAGGGAGCAGCAGAGCTCGGGGACGCTCACGGCAGGGGAAGTTTGCCCCGCGACAGGGAGCGGATCCACCTGCCACTGGCAGACCCGGCCCGGCAAACTTTTGTCGCAGGTCACAGAGGGGCTGTATAAATCGTCAGACCTCCCAAATCACCGCCCTCGCCCCCCCCTTTCCCTCCCCTCCCCGGGTTCGTGATTTCTCCCGCCCCGCCGCCCACGGATGCAGCTCCCGCGGGGACAGGCATGCGAAGGGCAGGCAAAGTTTCCCAGCCGCCCTGGCCCCCGCAGGGCAGGACACTCCCCGCCGCCGCCCTGCCGGGAGGGGGCCGAGACCCCCGCCCGCCGCCCCGTGCCGTGCCGTGGCGGTGGCTCACCATGTCGTAGACGTTCAGGATCACCAGCTGGTTCGCCATCGCCGGCGGCCCGCGGGCGCCCCCCGCCCGCTCGGTCGCTCCCGCTGCGGCGGCGGCGCCGCTCAGGCCGGCGGCGGGGCGGTGCGGACCCCCGGGGGCCGCTTCCTCCTCGTCCTGCCTGTTGCTGCGGGGCGGCGGGGGGCGGCGGGCACCATGGAGCCGCCGCCGCGGAGGGACGGGGCCGCGCCCCCGGGAGACGCGCTCAGCCCGCGGCCGGCAGCGGGGGCCGGGCGGCGCGGGGGGCAGCGGGCGTGGGCCCCGCCCCGGTGGCGGCGGCGATGCCGGTGGCGGGAGGGGAGGAGAGAAGGGAGGTGGGGGGAAGGGAGAGGCGCCGGGGTGGGCCGCGCCCTGCCTGGCGCCGGGCCGGGGCCGCGGGACGGCCGGGCAGCCCCGCCGACGGGCGCAAAATGGAGCCGCTCCAGCCCGCCCCCAGCGCCCGAGCGGAGCGGCACGGCCGCGACTACAGCTCCCGGCACGCCGCGCGGGAATGCGGGCGGGAATGCGGCTCCCAGCGTGCCCGGCGCCGCCCCGGCCCGCCCCGCGGCCTGGCTGGGGGGCCTGCCCGTGTTGTGGCTGCTCACCCTGCCTCGTCCCGTCTGCTTCCTCGGGAGGTGTCCGGGGCGGCCGGAGAGCGCTGCTGTGGCTCCCTCGGGCCTGTGGGGACCCGGCCCGGCCCCGCCGCACGGCTGCCCGGCTGTGTCCGCCTGCCCTGCCGTGCCCTGCCCCCGTGCCGTGCCCGCCACTCGTGCGCCCAAGGCTGTTGGTTCCCAGAGGAGGTTTAGTTAGTTCCCGGTCCGTGTGGTGGCCGCGTGCAGAGTATCCCCCGGCACCGCCATTTCACGTTTGAGTTCAGTGAAGAACGGAATTATAACTGGCTCGGCAGAGAGAACGTCTGAGCCGCGCGGACCTGGGGATAGCCCACATGTGGGTGCTGGTGAAGGCATGGCAGCTTCTAAGGCGGCAGGCGCCTTCCAGAGTAACCTTGCCACGTAAGCTTCATCTATGACCCTGTCAAGCGACAGCAAAACAAAAATCCATTTGTTAAAAGCTGGAGAAAAAAATGCATTCTCTCTTCCAGCAGACTCAATTTTATAAAGACAAGCAGTGCCCCTTCACAGCACTTAAAAAAAGTTTACAGCAGGCTGTGGATGTGCCCTTGGGACAAAGGTGCTGCAGGAGGGAAAATGTTCCCACTCCAGGGGTATCCTGACTTCCACTATCATTTCTGGCTGCAGACATTTCAATGTTTAGCCCCTCTTTCTTAGCTAAAATCCCAGTTGGCTGCTGAGCTCCATTTTGTGTGCAGAACAGCTTTGTCCCTCGAGTACTACAGCATAGCTGATGCAGGCAGTTTAAAAAGCGATTCCTGCTTCGGGGAGTGATCTTTGGTTAGAGGAAACGAGTACTGTCACAAAAACTTACAACAGGTTTGGCTCCTGATTGTCAGAATATGTAATTCAGGCACCTGAGGGACTGGTGTGTGAACCTGAAGTTGGCAGTAATGCCTTACTTTGCCAGTAAAACATGTGGACATGTCCATAAGTCCTTTGGGTAATGTTCTTTGCTCCTTTGGCTAAAAGCTGGGAAACTCATGGTTATGAAACCAGAATGTTTTGTGGGAAAAAGTTGCTTCCATGTTCGGGAATACTGAGGAAAATATGATTGCTTCTTACATCTGCAGGGGTCAAAAACCTTACCTGAAAAGGCAGGGACTCCATTTCTAACTAACAGTATGCATTAACTGGAAGACAGAAATACAGAGTGTTGGAATGACTTGTAACAAATCACTTAGTCTTCATTCTCTCTCCTGTGTGTTTTCTGTCTATAAGATGCATTGTAAAGCAGAAGGAGAGGAAAACATAACTTCTAGCCTGTAGTGACAGGAGAGAGAAATTTCATATTCTGTGAAGAATAAATCCCAAAAGTGTCATTTATTTGACTTTAAAATTGAATTTTGGCATTTAAATACTATTTTAATAGATAGAGGAGTAACACAGTATTACAGCTCTGACTTCCTCAGTGATGCAGTTTATCTTTTCATGCAGTTATCTGCAAAAGACAGGTAAATCCTTCTTTTGAGCAAAAAAATTGATTAGGTAGGTGTCAGAAGCAATGTTAAGCATGAGTGAATACTGCAGAAAGTTATGCCATATATGGTGTGTGTTATAGCAGTTTGCACTTGTCTGAGTCGTTTGGAGAGTGTGGAAGTATGGTATGGGGATGCTCCAAGATGCTCACAGAGATCAGTCTGGCTGTTTGGTAGAGGGGCAGACATCCGTCGTGGGCACTGTCACCACAAAAGAAGCACAACGTGTGAACCCAGGGACTTCTGCACTGTAAAACTGAAAAACAAGCTGCCTGAACCCTTAATGGGAACACAGAAAATCTCAGAGAAGAACACAGACCAAAATCATTGTTTACCAATCTGTGCCACATTTACTTTGTGTCATGACATGTTTCTATTCTTGTATTGAAGCAATACACTCAAAGAGCAGTCTGGTTTCTTTGTCTTTATGGCAAATGCTATTATCTGTTTCATTTTCAAAGGTGTAGAAATAGTCAAAATTAGAGGAGCACCAATTTTCATCCACAAATGAGAAGTTAGAGAAGCCCAAGGTGCCTTAGATTCTCAGAGAGGTGCAGTTTCTGGAAATTTTCTTAAAATATTATAAAAGATGTAGAAATCTGGCACAAAGAATACATAAGAATTTAAAATAATTTGTTACTGATTGCCTTTCCCCCTTGGTCATCACAGCTGTTCAAAGGCAATGAAAAGTGGCCTTGCAATGACATCTGCCAGGTCTCTCAGCAGTCACAAAGGTCTCCTGTCTCATCCTGTGAACTGTGCATGTCCAGCTTCTCTAAGCAGTCCCTGTTTGGATCCATTGATACTGTCAGTAGCAACTCCACAAAATTTAATGTTTATGGAGACCTGGAAAAATTGAAAACAGAATTTATCAATGAAGACTGAGGGAAGGAGGAAGGCACTAAATAGTAGATCTCCAGCCTGACATAGCAGTGGTTCACCTTTTCCATTTCCTTATCTATGCTATCGATGCACCTACAAAGCCGTCTTTTGTTACCCTTCATGTTCCTTGCTAGTTTCAATTCCCACCAAGCTTAGATTTTCCCAGTTCTGTCCCTGCATGTCCTTGGTAGCTTACCCTGCTTCCATCTCTGGTATAATTTGGTTTTGCATTTCAGCTCAATCATTATCTCATGTAAGGTATGTTGCTGGACCTGATTTTGAGTCATGCAGATCTGTTTATAGCTACAGTATATTAAAGTGCACTTCTATTTTAAACATCCCACAGCCTAACAAGAAAAAAGGTCAAAGGCTCAGGTTGTCTTCCTATTTGGACAGGGAATTCTCTTGCCTGTGCTAGGAGTAGTAACACGAGACTTTTGTGGGTCAGCTAGGGAAGGTGCAGTGGTCTTGTGGCAGAAACTGTCTCAACAAAGAGCACTGGAAGATTGATTAATGTGTTTCTTTCTCATGGTTCTTGCTGAATCAATATGGAAATGGTACTCAGGTAGAGCCCTCTGTGAGCCCTGACTTCTCTTTAAAAAGGATCAACAAGAAAATGGCTTCAGTACCTTGACATCCTCTCATGGCACTGTCAGTATGCCTTTCTATGGTACCTAGAGGTTATTAGCAGAAATATTTATCAAGTCCTTTTTTGAAAATATTCTTGGCAATACCCTTGGCTTGGCTGCCTTCAGTGTGCACTGGTTGGGCTGGCAGTTCTGCCCCACTCAGCCTGACTGCTTCTTGTTCTTTGTCTGCAGTGCCTCAGCTGCTGCTCTATGTGCAGCAATCACCAGGCTGCCAGGATCCACCCTTTGTATCACATGACATGTATCAGTAGATAAGACTAAGTGTCCAGTAAGTCTGATAGCTTCCTCTTGCAAGCCTTGTCCCAATGGATATTTATTGTGGCCTGGAACTGGCTAATTTTGTCTGAGAGATGTTTTCCATATGGTCCTGCACTGTCTGAAAGGTTTTTGAATAGAACAGCAGCTCAAAATCATAGAGTAAGATCTGTGAAGTTTCGTGAACAGTTTTGTAGGACATGGCTGTGGTGATGTCCAGCACTGGTCCACTGAACTCCACACTTCACAGAGATGAACTGAGATTGGTCTTTTGTACAGTTACCAGGTGACTCAAGTAGCCAAAAAAACATACCATTGTCTGTTGAGTGAATGGCATCTGTTGATTTTCCTATAATAGCCAAGTATGAGGAGCAACTACCTTGGGAAAAGACTTTATGAGGTTTCCTTAGGCTGGAATAATGAATAAAAAGACTTTCTAAGTAACAGTGTGTTCCACTTAGGAATTCCATGTATCTTTGATACAATGCTGGGATTGTAATCTGAAAGCCAGTGCCTTACAATGACAGAAAATTGCAAAATAATCTCTTTCTGATGTATTGAAAAGTTATCATGCCGTTTTAATCATCTTCTCTTAGCAAAAATCAAAGTTATCATGCCATTGAACTTCTAGTCAAACAGAATAGGACAAAACCAATCAAATTATCTTCCTGTAAGAAATGCTAAGGCTGAAAAACAGAGTTTTCTTATTAGAATCATACTGATACAGGTGCAGGTTTGCAATATCTGAAGAATAAATACCTCTAGTTTGCTACCTCTCTTCATGGAATATCTGTTCATCTAAAAATAATAATTTTCAGTCTTAACAGAGCAATAAAATGAGTTTTTCTGCCACTGTCATTTACAAAAGGGTAGCTTCAATGATCTCCTACCTGAAATTTCTATTACTTTACCACTTAATTAAAAAAACAACTACTCTAAAATATTATCTGCTTAACTGAGAATAATCTGGTGAATAGTGATCCCATGAAGAATTCTTGATAGAGAAGATTTTGATCCAAATACTTGATAACACCCATTAGCTGTGTTCTTTTCGTAAGTGTAGTAAACACTCACATCATCCCACAGCAGCCTAGATGATGCTGCATTTATGCATGTCATCCTCATATCAGATCTGCAAGGAACAGGTAAGTAAAAAAATTTTAAACCCCAAAATTGTCTGTCTTCATTATAAGCTGAAAAAAAAAATGTGGAGGAGCTGCAGCCTCTGTAGATCAGCAACAACGTAAATTCAGATGGGACCGAGTCATAGATAACAAGCTCTATAGATAAAGAAGCAGCATTTTGAAAATTCAAGAACTTCACTCATTTTGCTGTATTGCCTATTTTATTAAATGTTTCATTATATCCAAGATGTCCATGCTGCCAAGTACTTGTTTTCCACTCTGTTAGAATAATGACACAGTGATTAATAGTAAGGTAGGTAAAGTTTGTATCAAGGATGTACATTAAGAAATCGAGATGGTTTGGGATACATTTGCAGCTAATGTAATTGGAAGAGCTTCACTGAAATGCATTTACAAATTTAAGCTGTGATCCTAAAAATGATTTCATATGGCTGCATGAGCTCATGCAGTGAGGACCAGAGACAGTGTGCTGACCTTATGTCAAAATGTTCTTTAAATAAACTTGTTGCTGTCTGGTCATTTTTAATTCCAAAACCAGCATTACATCAATGGAAAGTAGATCTAAAATAGATTCGTCCAGACATTTAACGAAGACCATCCACATCTTAAATGTCAAGTGAGAACTAGAGATAACCTACTGCACTGGATAGACGGATGAGTACCAGGATCTTGAATGTATTCCAGTTATTTCACTTTCAGGAAGCTTGTGTTTTACTCCTTAGCTTCTCACTTACAAGAAGTACCATTTATTAAAAATATGGTTCCATTATCTGTTAAGTCACATCAGTTACATTGTTATTTAGGCTTTGGGTCAAAGCACCTGGGGGTACTTTTGTTTTTGTGTAAGTTTTGAATCCATCATTTGTATAGGAAGTTCCATAATTTTATAACAAAACTGTTGTTGGGAAACATACAGACCATTTAATGGAGAGGTCACTGTTTTGTGGGAAGCAGAGGGAGATGTAATTGTCATGGCTAGGAAATGATTGTTTGGGCCTTGGAATTATAAAAGAAATGTCTAAAACCAAGTAATCCTGAAATAGTGTTGGCTTTCCATGTATTTTTGCTATCATGTCAGATACTGCAGGTCCATTGAGTGTTCATAATCTGGAAATGGAAGAAACAGCAGAAAAACAGAGAAACTGGAAAATGGAAACCTCAGTTAATTGAACTGATGGAAAAACATTCAGCTACATGATTAATGTCACATTTGTAGAAGAACTGCACCTTCAGTGGTACACAACTATTTCCAAATTCTGTTCTAATTTCATAAGACAGATGATGAAATAAAATGAGGGAGAAAAATAACAAAATTTGCCTGCAGTTGGACTTAACTGCTAAGCTTACCAAACCAGGCATATTCATATCTCAGTGCTGTCTGAGAACTATACCTGACTGAAAGATCTGGCTGAGTAACATTATAACACCATGGAATAATACAGCTTTCACTATTACTGAGGACATGTTCTCCCTGTGTTTCCCACAACCTCCTTTGAGCTACTAGGAGTGTGCAGGAGAAGGCAGTTTAAGGGGAACTAATACAAAGCCATGTTGAGGCATACACCAAGCAGGTGATAGTTCTGCAAGAGTTGTGTCGATAAGCAGTAAGAGAAAATGGGACTTAAAAGAGACAACCTTTGTGAAAGAATAGGCTTATTGTAAATCATGCAGACTAGCAAACCTGAAAACAGGAGTTTCTAAATCTTTAGAAGAATTCTTGGTTTCTTACACATTCTCTGTGTGTGTGTGTCCATGCATGTATCACACTGACAGTTACACATGCATCCCTAATGCACTGAAAGCACAAAATGTTACTATGCTTGGTAAACAGCTACCTTAGAGAAGCCTATAAAAATAACAAATCACATTATGTAATTGTGTATCCTTACATGCTTCACTTGGCCATGCTCGGTGTATTTGCTACATTATTAATGAATTCTACTAAAGCATTCATTGATGGATTCCTTATAGAGGTCAATGATCTGTGTCATCCTCCCAATTATAGGTACAAAGCATACTGTCACTTTATTTGGATATGTGTTGATATGAACATGGCTCTGGTAGTTCAAATACATCAAGTCTGGAGTGAGTTTGAAACCTATGAGGTTTCCTTGAAAACATTCCCAGGAAAAAGAGAGTGTGGATAATGAAAGTTAATCAACAGCCTTCCAATATTACTTCCTTAACTTCAGTTGGCAGAATACGACTCATTCATTAAATACATAGGATAATAATGGATCTGGCTACAAAAGACCAGCGTCTCTGAAGCAGATGACTTATTCAGATATCCAGGCCCAAGCAATTCTGTTTCAATACATCAGAATACAGCAGGGCTAACAGAAACTTAAAAATCAAACAATTCAGCTCAGTATTAAGCTTTCTAATTATGGCTTCAGGAGTAAACGTGATGCAGGACAGAGCCTATTCTTACTCTAACAAAGTGCTTTGAGTTTCCTGAGAAGCTGAGTTTCAGAGAAGACTTAAGAAGCCTAAGAGCCTCTCACTGTTTACCAAATACTGAGCAAAACTTTTGAGTCTGTTTAAGGTTCCAAAAGCAAAAGCAGCTGGTAGCTCAGTTAAGATTGGTCTTGTTTCTTTTTATCTCATTTCACTGGAAAATATATCTCGAGAGAAACTGAGCTTGAAATTTCAGTTTTCATGCCTTGTCTAGTGATAATTTTCCTGTCCAATCTGACTAGAATTTCAATTAGTCGATCAGCTTAGTGCTCTCAAGAGGGATGGTAAGGTATCTCTTGCTTATCATTAATGGATACGAGTTGCTTCACCCCAAACTTACTTCAGGTGTTTCTATCATATATTAACATCCAAACTTAGCTCAATAAATGAAATATTTGGAAAGTCAAAAATTATGCGAATTCTGCTCTTCTAGATGTGAACAAATGTGCCACTGGCTTCAATTAGAGGTGTTTCCACAAAATAACCAAACATATGTGAGATAATTCAGATTAATCAATGGATCCTCTTCCTTCCAATGGATTCGGTAGGAGAAAAAAGACTGTAAATAAAGCAATTTTATTTTCTCTGACTTGATTATTCTGCACTTTAGTTGTGTAAAAGAGTAGCAGTTAGTAAGTAATTCTAGAACTCACACCATTAAGAAGCGATTTACTGAAATTGCCAGAATGCATAAGTTCCCATTTCGGGGCGGGGCGGGGCGGGGATGGGGGGAGTGAATTATTTAAACCCTGCTGTGGAAAACGGGATACAAAAAGCCCATCTCTGGTTATAGCAACTTTTGATCTCGAGTGTTGCTATGTTGCCATCTAGTGATAAAGTAGAAAGGTACAACAGGGCCGAGGGAGAGGAAACCGAACCTGCATAAATGGCACTATTTATCCCAGTAAAAATCATACCCGTTTCCTGCAGTATGATAAATAGCATTAATTACATGCTGAGAGTAAACTCTTTAATAAAAAGAAGGTAAAATCACAAAAATAGAAGTGAACATTTTATAATTGGTATTAAGAGAGTGTACAAAATGGGTAAGGGTCAGATGGCAAATACGCTGCAGGAAACATCTGCAGCTGAGAACCCCTTGTAAAATATAAATCCATTGTCAACCTCACTACCCCGTGACAAAAATTAGCTTTGATGGATTTGGATTAGCTTTGGATTTGGAAGGCCTGTGTTGGATAAAATTTTACAGCTCACAAAACTTGTGGCAAATACTTCCGCTACACATAACTCCGGGTATGTTCCTAGTATATATGTAACTGTTAGTTACTGGTTTGTTCTATTTCCTTAAACTTGCAATCAAATAAAAACCGAATTTTTGATCTTGCTTTCTACTCCATTCAAAGGAAGTAGAACAATTACATACAGTGAGTATTTTAGGACTGACAGAAAGGCCTACTTAAGTACTATGGTGAATGAAACAAAGGGCAGCTAAATGTGTAGATGACAGCTCATCATCTACTGTCTTTAACCTGTCTTCAAAGAAAAGGAAAAATGGCAAAATCATTACTGAAGCACAAAGTTATCTCAAAGTAGAATAAAGACACCCAGTCATGGGCATCTCATCAACAGCTTTCATGGTGGTTCTACTCATCATTGGCTGTTTGTAGAGTTGCAAGTGTAACAATTTTAAATAGCATTCAACAAATAGAATCAAACCAAAAATTATATTGTACCCTAATTTTGGATGCTCCAGAGAATAATACTTCTGTTTCTCCAATAGGTCTGAACAACAGGTACCTGTCTCAAATTCCAAAACAGCCTGCACAGTATCTAAGAACACTGTTTAAGTAGAATAAAGGTTATTATTAATTTTATTTTAGTCCACCTTGCATAAGGCTGTTTATTATAGCATTTCTTTTTTGAAATTCTTGGAAAATGCTTTGGTGTTATAAAATAAATTTTCAAACAATGGCATGCCATTAAAATTATATTTACTCAATCTAATAATTTCCAAGTATACAGCACTCAGTTTTCACTGCATTCTGTCCATAGCAGCAGACAGAAAACAAAACCAGCTTCCTAACATCTAGTTATCTAACAGCAAAAATGCCTTCACAATACAATTAATATTGCTATCTTTTTCTTCTCTTTCATTTTAATCTTGAAGATACTAACAAATGTTGAAAAAACCCCCAAAAAAGATATCATGATGGCAATCTAAGAATAAAGAAAAAATTGAAATGAATTGTGATGCCATGGATGCATATCTTGTGCCAAATACTGTGCCAAAGACTAATTACTTTCCACCAATTGTTTAGGTCAAAAATCCATTTCTAACAAAATATATTGTACATATTAATCCCTACAATTAATCCAGGTGGGATAATCTCTTAAATGAATCTCAATTCAGCCCAGAGATCAAGCTGTATATATCAGCTTGTACAATAGGTAGTCACAGTCTAAATTAAACAAGTAAATTGACATCCCTGTTTATCACATATCATGACTTCTACAATGCTTTTGCCTAAACCTTTTTCTGACAGTTTGCTAAACAGTTGTTTGAGGAACTCTGAAAAGAGATTACGGTTTGACTGTCACATGTTACTGCCAGTTAAAATTTCTGAATAAAATTTTCACAAAAACTAAAATTTCGCTGAATCACTAAAACTTACTAATTATTCTATCTCTATGAAACAGATAATAGGCTTCATCTTACTTATTATACCTGTGTTACTGCTGCAGTACTGTCAGGAAAGAAACCCCTGCAAATTTATTTTTCCTAGCACAGTTAAAGCAAATAAATAAAGATGTATACAGACTGTATATTTCAATAAGACATTTTCACTTTCAACTAGTAAATTGTCACAAGACATGCATTAAACTTTTTCTCTTAAGTAGCATCATTTCAATGTACTTGTGATGGAATAATTGCAGTGTGGTCTGTTTGGAAGGATGTGCACTTTCAGGATCATATAGCCACAAAATTAACTTGTAATGAGTAAAAAAAAAAAGATACAAATTGATAGTTTTTTTACAGGTACTAATTTATCTCTATAATAGCATCTCTTCTTGTGTCTTTTTAGCACGCAGGATAACGTAACAATATTAACTTCGGTAAGGCAAGTGCTGCAAGGTAGTCTTGTACTCTGTTTCTTTTTGATTTACGCAGGCAACAACAACTGACTCAATCACCTCATCCCTGGAAAGGTCATGGAGCACCTCATTCTGGAGGCCATCTCTATTCACATGGATGACAAAAAGGTGCTCAGGAGCAGTCAGCATGGATTCGCTAAAGGCTAATCATGTTTGACCAACCTGATTGCCTTTTATGATGAAATAACTACCTGGATGGATGAGGGAAGAGCAGTGAGTATTGTCTACCTTGAATTCAGCGAGGCTTTCAACAAGGTCTCTCACAATAGCCTCATAGGCAAAGTCAGGAATTGTGGACTGGATGAGTGGACAGTGAGGTGGACGGAGGCCTTGCTGAACGGCAGATCCCAGAGGGTTGTGATCAGTGGCACAGGGTCTAGTGGAGGCCTGTCACCAGTGGTGTCCCCAAGGTTCAACACTGGGCCCAGCATTGTTTAACTTGTTCATCAATGACCTGGATGAAGGGGTAGATGCCTTCTCAGCAAGTTCACTGATGACACAAAGCTGGGAGGAGTGGCCGATGCCCCAGAGGCTGTGCAGCCCTTCAGAAGGGCCTCAGCAGGCTGGAGAGATGGGCAGAGGGGAACTGTCTGAAACTCAGCAAGGGCAAATGCAGGGTCCTGCACCTGGGAATGAATAACCCCAGGCACCAGCACAGGCTGGGGGCCAACCTGCTGAGGAGCAGCTCTGTGGAGAATGACCTGGGGGTCCTGGTGGACAACAAGCATCCATGAGCCATCAGTGTGTCCTTGTGGACAAGAAGGACAATGGAATCCTGGGGTGCATCAAGAAGAGCATTGGCAGCAGATCAAAGGAGGTGACCCTGCCCCTCTACTCAGCCCTGGTGAGGCACATCTGGAGTGCTGTGTCTAGTTCTGGGCTCCTCAGGAAAACAAAGATGATTGAGGCACTGGAGCATCTCTCTTAGGAGAAAAGGCTGAGGGAGCTGGGCCTGTTCAGTCTGGAGAAGAGACAACTGAGAGGGGACCTCATCAATGACTATGAGTAACTAAAGAGGGGGTGCCAAGAGGGTGGATCCAGGCTCTGCTCGGTGGTGCCGAGCAATAGGACAGGACGCAACAGGCAGAAACTGATGCACAGGAAGTTCCACCTGAACACGAGGAAGAGCTTCTTTACTGTGTGGATGACTGAGCACTGGAACAGATTGTCCAGAGAGGTTGTGAAGTCTCTGGATGCAATCCTGTGCTCTAGGCTGACCCTGCTCGAGTAGGGATCTTGGACCAGATGACCCACTGTGGTTCCTTCCAACCTGCCCCGTTCTGAGATTATGTGAGGGAAGCAGCACCTCCTTTCTCAGAAATAAAGGGGGAAAGGATAAGACTTTATGCAGAAGAATTTTTTGTCCTCTGATGACATCACACTTCCTTCAGAAGCCCTTTCTCAGGCTCTCTCCATTCTTGTGGGCTATGCAGGTACATTGCTCTGCTGCAGCAAAGGAAGAGGGGTTACTCACTGCTGAATCTGTCAAGGAAATGTTACAAGGCTGTTATTTCAGTGTGCATCACGTATGATTCCATGACTGGCACATTGCTGACATACTGCTGTGTCAGTCATGAAGAGTAACACCTGGTATTTCCATCTCATGGTACATGCAAGAGGAATAAAGATTCAGTGGGATGGACGCACCACCTTCCCCACGAAGTATAGCGGTGTAAGGAAGTGCACAGAGGCAGTTTTTATAAAACAGCTGACATGCTGCAAGTTTACATCCTACAGTTCGCATCCTGCAGTTTCCTATTCATCTGCTCAAATCAAAATGCCGAGTCTTGCAATCCATCCTTAGAATAGGGCAAGCTGAGTAATCATACAGCTGCTTGCTCAGGGGTGGCTGAGTAGAACTTGCATAGGAAGAATAAGCTTGCCTCCACAGCTGTGGAGTTCAATCATTTTTAGCAGACTGCAAACTACTTATGAATTCAGTTTGTTAGCAAGGACACTTTTTTTATTATTTAAAGCTTTCATATTTTCCCACATGATCACAATTTCTCAAAGAGGGGTTGAGGGCTATGTTATCAACTCTTTATATTGAATTTGGCAGATGCTATGAAATAAGGAATTTTATAAACAAGATGATATTAGTTTACTGTACCAATAGAATGTTTAATCAGAATCATTGTATGCCACACACATTTAAAAAATTTCAAACAAGTACAGAAATTCAAAGAAATTAATAATGGGTTGGTCTGCCAAAGTCTGCCATAATCAGCTTGAATTTGTGTCAAAATTGTTTTCCATAAAAATGAGGAAAAAATGGGAGAGCTAAATTAAGATATAAGGTCAAAGAATATATTCAAATTTAAATTTACCTTGCTTTCACTGATGGAGAGTGGATCATTTCTACAAAAATACTAAATTATGTATTACTTTAAATTATCATTAAAAAGATTGCTGTTGAGTATTTTACACAATTTAAAATCAGTCTGCTTGTATGAGATGTGTATACAGTGTCTAAAATATTGTTTTTAACATACTGGCTTTGGTTGTTTTCACTGCATAAATATTTTAATACATAAAGAGAGACCCATATTTGCTGATGTTTCTCATTTTTAAACATACTCTAGGCATTTTTCATAGGTTTTTTTATAACACAGCTTCTCTCTTACCAAAATATCTACTATTTAAAGAAAGCATGACTTCTGAAAATGTCTTCTTATTTAAAGTTATCAGATTAAAAAGATCAGTTTTCAAGGAAGTTTATCTGTTGTATCAGAGTGCACAATGGAGACCCTGTGTTGTGTTCTATGTGAGGAGAAGACTCACTTCTCAAATAAAGGAGACACGTCCCTCTCTGTAACGTGATGAAGCAAAGTGGTGCCTGTTAAAATTAGAGCCTCAAAGTCTTCTGCAGCCTTACTGCAGCTGGGATGAGCAAAGACCAAGGGTGAGGGAAAGGCAGGGAAACTGCTGTATCTTGGATGTCAGAAATACAATAGAATTAGGTTTGCATGAAATCAAAATGTTAAATTAAAATTGAATTTAAATAAATAAAATTGAATTTAAATAAAAAATGTTAAATCTGATTAAGTCAATGCTAAATCATCCACTGCCTTCAAAAGAGGTCAAGAATTCATCTATCAGTTAAAGTGGAAAAAAGAAGCTATAGACAGCAATCAGAGTCTAAAATGTGGAAGCATATTTTAATCACCACTCCAGTAAAATGTTAAAGAACTATGGTAGAGCTCAGGCGTGATCAGCAGAGAAGAATCCAGCTGGAGGCCTGTAGTCACTGGCATTCCCCAGGGATCAATACTGGGTCCAGTCTTATTCAACTTGTTTATCAATGGGACAGGAGGCACCTCAGCCAGTTTGCTGATGGCACTAAACTGGGGGAGTGGCTGATGCACCTCTGAAGGCTCTGCTGCCATTCAGTGGGACCTCGATAGGCTGGAGAATTGAAACCTGGTGGGGTCCAACAAGGGCAAGTGCCGGGTCCTGCACCTGGGGAGGAATAACCCCAAGTGCCAGCACAGACTGGGGACTGACCTGCTGGAGAGCAGCTCTGTGGAGAAGGATCTGGGGATCCTGGTGGATGACAAGTTTACCATGAGCCAGCAGTGTCTTTATGGCCAGGAGGGCCAATGGTGTCCTGGGGTGCATCGGGAAGAATGTGGCCAGCAGATCAAGGGAGATGATCCTGCCCCTCTACTCAGCCCTGGTGAGGCCACCTCTGGAATGCTGTGTCCAGTTCTGGGCTCCTCAGGACAGGAAAGAAAAGGAGCTACTGGAGAGGGTCCAATGAAAGCCACAAAGAGGACAAGGGGTCTGGAGCATTTGTCTTATGAGAAGAGACTGCGGGAGCTGGGCCTGTTCAGTCTGGAGAAGAGAAGACTGAGAAGGATTTCATTAATGCATTTAAACCTCTCAAAGGTGGGTGTCAAGAGGTTGGTGCCAGACTCTTTTCAGTGGTGCCCAGCGACAGGATGAGGAGCCATAAACTAAAACACAAGAAGTTCCAGTTCAACGCAAGGAAGAACTTCTTTCCACTGAAGGTGGAAGAGCACTGGAACAGGCTGCTCAGGCAGGTTGTGGGGTCTCCCTCTCTGAAGACATTCAAAACCCACCTGGATAAGTTCCTGAGTAACCTGCTCTAGGTGACCCTGCCTTGACAGGAAGGTTGACCTGGATGATCTCCAGAGCTCCCTTCCAACTCTAAGGATTCTGTGATTCTGTAACTACAGATTATCTTCAAATTTGCTGAAAATAAAATCTGTATGACGACAAAACTAAGTTTGTAGTTATCAAGCAAACACACAAGTAATTTTAATTACTGTGACTGAAGTGGAAGAAGAAAAAGTTGATCTTTGTTTCTTCTAGGATGAGAGATTGCTGCAATTAAGGGTGATTTTGGCTTCTTGTCAATCGTGTTTTGTTTAAGTTTGGTAACTGTGCTTGGTGAATTCTTTCCAGCAAAACAAAATTTAAAAGAACAATTAAGTGCTCATTTCTACAGTAGTATCTGGGAAATTTAGGGAGACATTCTCGGAAAATACTAACACTAATCAAACAGAAGACATGCATGAAAGATTACCCTGGGGTTGACAGAAAAAAATCCAAGTAAGAAGATTACTAGCCTACTGTACAAATAAACAGAACAGTTACACGGCTTTGAGGGCAAGCACATGATGCTTTACATTCACAGGAGTTACCAGAAGGGTTCAAAGCTCATGAGAAATAAATCTACTGCTATTTATTTCTATTATGTTTAGAGAAACAGGACTTTGTATACATATTTTGTAAGCAAAAGTATGCCATTAAAATACTCCTGACTAGCATTACAGATGTTTTCCTCCTCAATAAATAAAGCAAGCCAAATACTAGCAAACTCCATGGATGATAGGAGCAGAATACAAGTTACTGTTTTCACCTAAAAGCTAATCGGTCTATTCAGAAAATCTAGAGAGCTTTTCAGTAGTCTCACAATCATTAGTCTTTTCCTTTCCTTTTTCCTAATTCTTCCAAGTATAAGGTGATCACAACTCTGGTAGGGCTTCCTAGATTGACAACCACCAGGGTTCCTGTCAGGTCTTGCTATACTAAAATATGTGCTCTTATGCTTCACTACTCATTTTTTCTTGGCTTCCCTTCAAGAGCATTCTCTCTCCCTCCACACCAGTGGCACCCTCTGTTCAATTACTTTTAATTCCTATATGTTTGAGCAGATGTTTTTTAGCTGCAACTTTATTCTGACTTCCAAGTTTGTCTCTTCTTTGTAATCGATTGCTCATGAGCTGCCTAATGCACTTCTGTCTTGAAACACTGATTTACCTTGGGCAATGGCTAGCTGTGGATTTTTTCAGTGTTACATCTGAATTCACATATTAATATCCTTCATTTTTAGACACGTTCTAAGTACAGAAACTTCTTATAGATTTTTATTCAATATGCAAAGAAATTCTCAATTTGACCTGTATGTAGATATACAATATCCAACATTATCCAAAAATCATAAATTCCAAACTGTCAGATTTTACTTTGCTTACATAGATAATTAAATACTCTCTGTTAGAAAATGTTACTATTACATATTTCTAAAAAAATATTTACACAGAAAAAAGCTTTACCTGTCTGCTTGTGAAGCTGCCATCACTTACTACGTGAAAAAATTAGAATAATCAGGAGTACCTTTTGTTTTGATACATTGTTCTGCCTAGTCCAATAGGTTTATGCTTTGCTTGTATCAATAGATACATCTATATAATGCTTTATTACTTGTAGAAAAAGCTTTGATTTATCAATAGTCCAATTGTGTTCAGTGAGACTATTTACAAACACATGGGCATGCTTGGAAACTCAGAGAGTTAGCAAACACAAGCAGGCAACAATTAGTTTTGACGTTCATGAAATAAGTTTCAGCAATCCCATCTGGTAAGAGAAAATATGAAATTAAGAGAGGTTTCTTACATTTTTACATTCATTGTTACTTAATAGCAACAATGTCTGCATAATGGTTTTTTTATCTCCCATTTAATGTAAGATTAAACTTTGGTAACATTGTCCTACACTTCTTTTAAGCCTTAATCATATTACAGAATACAGAAAGAGGTATAAAAACACTCAGTGGTCATTGCAAAAGCTGAGGGGTTTTGCAGCTGTACATGATAACCAGCTGCCTTATGTCCCCAGAGAAGGTATGGGATGCAGCTACGTCTGTAGAGCAAACAGAGTAGCTGGATGTTAAAGGGACAAATGTAAAACATTTAATGTTGCAATAAAATAAATGAGGCTATCAGAAATCTTAGATTCATTGATTCATCAAACTATCTCTGCACTAATGAAACTCTGTTCTTACTTGGCAGTTTTCCTTCACAATCTTTAGTAATGAAGATGGGTTATTTTGTAAATAGCATATCCATTTCTGGAGCTCCATTTCACTACAGACTATGATGCTATGAGAGACATCTGCATTCAGAGTATCATGAGTATACAGTGATCAGACCACAATTTACTTACACAATTTATTTTTGGTTTTGCTCTGTAAGTCTCAGCAAATGGACAGTTTGGAGGTGGTTTTGGTGAACTAGATTTATTTTTAAAATAACACACAAATGCTTAACCTCGTTAGCATGAGATAAGGACAACTGAGAATGTATTTAGATTAGGTCTTGAAAATTTAAGATTTCGGGGTCCTCTGAGAAAAAACTCACATTTCTTTTAAATTGAGAATACATCTACAGTTCCAGCATTTCAGTGACAGACACCTCTCAGACTGAATGATTATAGCATTATTTATAAGCACACTAGGCCAAATGTAAAAAAAAAAAAAAGGAGAAAAAAAGAAAAAGAAAAAGAAGAATTTGAGAGAAACTTGAGCCTAAAAGCATGTAAAATATTCATAAAGCTTTTGGCTCAAGTTTTTCTTACATGTATGTGAGACAACCTGGCTACTGTACAGTATCAGTGACACTTTGGGGAACTACAAGACGAGTGTCTCTCAACAGCTCTATAAACAAGTCTCTGAGTGACAGGCAGCTGGCAGGGTGCATTTCCCAGCCCCTGAGCTCTCGGAGAATGCGGAATCGGTCATTCCAGAGGCCAACATATCGTGATCACCTGCCTTTGAGGTCACACTTCACCCCATTCACCAGCTTAGCCTCATGCTGTCATGGCACAAAACATCAGATAGGATTAGTAGCAAAAGAAATTAAGGGTTTCCACGACGTGGGTATATGAGTTACAGGTTAACAGAGACAAAACTCTTTATTCTAACCTGTATTTAACAACCAAATAGAATTTCTGTTGATGCAGTAGCTCTTTCCCACAGCCCTAGTTGCACTTTCAAGAGATTGTGAACTCAGGGTGCTGTTTTCCAACAGATTAAGCCTGTGTAAACTGGGGCTACTGTGTTCCCCTCCCTTGAGCTGATACTTTTGCAACGACCCAGATAAGGGAACTATTCTAAGAGAAAAACAGACCTAGGAAAAAGGGAATGCTTTCAGCAAATTCAGTATCTTTCTTCGTCAAATATTGTGTGATGTTTGGCATCCTGTTTTAAGGAATAAAAACAATAACAAGGATTTATGCCTTCATTAGATTTTTTGTTTCCTTCCTTTACATAGTGCTTCATTCTCTCTGACTCAGAGAGACATATCCTGAGAAATTTATACATCTATAAAGTCCTCAAAAAAAAATAATCACCCAGTATCTTCCACATTTCCTTTCTATTAGACTTTCAACGCCTGATGCTGTTTAGAGACGGAGACACAACACAGTGCCTTTGTACACACTTAACATGGAACACTAAGGAACAGGGAATTTATTTACACCTGCCTGGAAGGAAAACCTGCTGCTCAAATGACAAATAGCAGTGAAATTCTGGGGGAAACACTGTAATAAAAGCTAACTTGTAACGTATTTGTCCATTTTCATAGTTAACATATTATAAGCTCTTTAACATATATCTATTTAAATTACAGTATCATACATACAGAAATCTTAATTTCATTTCTGTTCTGCAAAGACAGCAATTTGTTTGCTGTTCTTTTAGAGAAGAATGGAGTATGCAGATCTGAAGAACTCAAAATTTTTTTTACTTTTTTTTTTAGTATTATTATATAAGATAGTTGTATTTGCAATACAACTACAATACAACAAATAATCATTTACAAATCTCATTTTCAGGCAAAGGATTTAGCTTTACAACTTGTCAACCACAGTATTTTATTTTCCTGTCTATCTCCAGTCTTGTCAGCTGCTACCTCATTTACACTTGCATGTAAAAAACATGTGTCTGTAAACTGCTACTGAAATTTCAAAAGTATGCTGTATTATCAGAGCTATTCTCCCGCTGAATTTAAACTCTTGCTATTGTGGTGATGTTATGATTTTTTACCGTTTATCTTCTGCAGTACATACATCAGGAAATTCCCACTCAATAAATGAAGTTCTTTCATGTTCTAGATACATCTAACCAAAGGGTTGAAAACACTTGCTACTGCATCCAAATACATTATTCGTGACAACATACAGAAACATTACTTTGTAATGTTCTTTATCTCATTTTTATCATGATGAAAAAAGATTAATGAATTCAACAAAAATAATTAAGGGAAATTTTAACTGGAAAAGCTAATTTAAAAATAGTAATAACAGGCAACAAGCAGGGATCAATTACATTAGCACACTGTTCAAATAAAATTATGTATGTCCTGACTGTATAATGATTTCTCTTCCTCCTAAGCTAAGCTGACAGCATTCTGGAGAGTTTGAAGTACTACAGATGCCAACCATGTCTGGCACAGTGATTCTTAGGCTTTTTTTGACTATGACATTTTCAACACCTAATATTTTTTGTGAGTCACTGTACATCTTAACATCAACTTACAATAAGAAAATTCTCTAAAGATGCTGTAAATAATCAGCAAATAAAACTAACTTACCTTTTACTGAATGTTTTAATGAGACTAGTGAAAAATTTAAGAATTTTATTCTTTAACACTGTCCTATTGGACACATGCAGATTAGCTAACCATGGCCCACATGGCCCACAGACTACTTTTCTGAAACCACTGTTTCAGTGTAGATAAGACCTCCCTGTAAAATATCTGTATATTACATCATTGTTACAGGCAGAACCAATTTTAACAGAAAACTCCTACCACAGGCCATGTGCCCTGACATTTTCATTGCCAAGGGTCATTTCTTCAATCTCTATCTTTCCTGAGACTCCGAAATTGCTTACAGTAGGAGAAACAGTATCAGAAAAGTATTAACATCACTCAGTAGTCCTTCAACACAATTAAGAAGTATAATTAAGGAGAAAGAAATAGCACACTCTGACCCATCAGCCATTAGCTAGCAGTCCAGCTGGCCTTCTTGCTTGTTACAGCATTTTCCTTCATTCATGCTCACTCTTGATTTTCTGAACTACTGAAGTTCTTACCCAAATTCTTCTCTAAACTACTTGGTATGTTAATTTTTAAATGCATAATCAGAATATGTGGGATACTTCATTAGTATAATTGATAACACACGGATGTAACAATTTCACATATATCTTTAACATATCTGAATGAAATGCAGATCTCACACTGCTTCTGTTCAGTGTTTATCAAAAATTCCTGAGTCTCTTGCATTTATTGGGAGGCAGAAAATGCAGTCAGATGAAAATCCTGAATGTACCCAAATTAGAGTGAAATTTGTGATAAACGTAACTGCCTCAGTTCTTCATATCCAGTCAATAACACTGAACAACCCAGAAGACAATACAACCTGAGCTTTACCAGTGCACACTTCTTCCACGGGTTCAGTTTTACAAAGTCAATCCCACATACCATCTTGCTAATGCCAAAAAAAGGCAGTCACATTCCTTCATTCCTTGAACATAAACTCTTGCCATTTTGTGCCACCTCTAAATGCCCACCTGACCCCTCGCAGAGCAGGTTCAGCTGACCCACGTAGTGAAAAAAGCTAATACAGTCCATGTATGTTAGAGGGAAAACTCAGTACAGTAGCATTGCATGTTCTTGCTGGTTTTCTTGCTTATACCAGATGAGCCACAACAAGTACAGTCAGTGCCTGTTTTAGATAAAGGGTATTAGACACCAGTTGTGTTTGTGCTTTGGTCAAAAGTTACCGTGTCTTAGAACTATACTATAAATACAGTTAGTGGATCGTGCCAATAAAGAGTATTTAGTATCTTTTAGTACTAGAATGAAAGCTGCCATTTAGTTTGCAAAGAAAAGAGGATGGATGATGGACCCACATAATACCACATATTAAATAAAAAGTCTAAATCTTGCAGTACCAACCAGTATTGATTAACTTGATCTTCATTAAATATTTACAGGTTTTCTGGAAGTAAAGTGTTTATAGTTTTCTTCCCTAACAAGAACCATACCAAAACATAATCTCAGAGGTCTCCTACACCAAATAAAAATAGCAGAACAACAGATTCCTGTGTCTGAGACTCTTCGGAAAGTGGCATTACACTAACACCACATTACTAGGACACTATGAACTCAAATTTATTTTGAGATCCAAGGTAATATTTGCTTTGGCAATGGTGAAGTGTTAATATGATTCAGCTATACTGGAAAATCATATCCTGAAACAGTCTTGACCATTGCTTGGGGAGTCATGAGATGATCTATGGCCTCAGAAGTGAGTGCACTAAAGCAAAGTTTGCCATTGTGTCAAGAAGACTGGAGAAAAATTACTTCAGCAGCTCCATGTGGCTTTTAGTGACTTCCCACAAGCTCTGTGCAGGGATACAGAAGTCATGACTATGACTTTTTTTTAGCATAAGCAGACATAATATGGACTATAAGGTACCTTTAAGGAACTATTCTCTTTGAATTGTATACATACAATTGCCTCCCATTACTTGCAACTGCTCAATATCTTTGTTCTGAACTGACTACTTTGTCATTGCATCTCTTAGCACTGACATTCAGGATTTATATATTTTCAGTTGTTTAAAAAAAAGAGTTCTCTGTCCACTTTAATTATGTGTTATATGCCTCTCTAGCTTTACAAGACACAGTTTAACGCTTCTACAGTCGCTTTTATAGATCCTCAACATCTTGTGTAGAGTAAATCTAAAGGAGCGAAGAAGCAGCTAAAATCAAACACTACAGCCTGCCAGACAGCTGCAGACTGTGACTGCTCAGTGACTCAGGTCTTTGAATAACTGTTTTGGCAATAATTAATACAGAATTCTGATTTTTATGTCTTTTTAATAGCTACTTTACACAGAAAAAAAAAATTCTTCCCCCGGGGTTGTTGGTTCTGTGAAGGAGGAAGGAATGAAAACAGCCACTGAGACATCAGTTCCACTTCTGAGTGTACATGGTGAAGGCGTTTCTCTGCTATGGTTTTTTCCACTATTGTTTTTTTTTCCTCATGAGTAAGCCTGGGGCCATGTTCCGGTGTCTCTGGAGAAAATGGCCTCTTATATTCAACCTTCTTTCCCAAAACTTTAATTTACAGTCTTGCGATCATTAATCCAGCAAGCCCAGCCGCGTAGGCAATGCTGCGATATACTGCACACACGCGTGCAGGTTTAACACCCGTGGCAGGAGCCGCAGGTACCGCGGCAGCTGGAACCTGAGGGGTAACGGGAGCCAGAGCCAGCTCTGCGGGACGGCCACAGCATCAGCGCCCTGGCGCCCTCCTCGCACGGCCGCCAGGTACAGGCGCCATCCCACGCCGCCATCCCGGCCCAGCCGCCCGCCATGACCGCCACGCCCTGCCCTGCCCGCTCGGCCTCCCGCCGCCGCGGGGCCGCCTGGGGCAGCCGCCAAGGCGCCGTGCTGCCGCAGGTGCGGCCCGCGGGGACTACGCGCCCCAGCATGCACCGCGCCCAGCTCCCCGCGGCGCCCCGCGCTGGGGAGGCCGCGCGGCGCGCTGGGTTATGTAGTCGGGGCTGGGAGGCGTAGGTGGGGAGCGGCAGGGGAAACAGTGGCCGGGAACGGCGGCGGCCGCTCCAGTTTTCCACGGAAACGGGTGGTGAGCTCCGGCTGAGGGCAGGGGTCGGGCTGGCGGGGAGCGGCGGGGCAGGTCAGGCCGATAGGCGGCGGCACCTGGACGCGGCAGCGGCGGCACCGCCCGCCCGCCTGGCGGGGAGGGGAAGGAGGAGGCGGAGGCGGGGGGAGCGGAGCGGCCGCCGCGCGCTGCCGCATGTGCCTGGAGCGGCGCCGGAGCGGGCAGCGCGAGCCATGGCGGAGCACGGCGGCCCCGCCATCCCCAACGGCGAGTGCGCCGCCCGCCGCCCCGGCAACAGGGTCACCGTCGTGCTGGGCGCCCAGTGGGGCGACGAGGGCAAGGGCAAGGTAGTGGATCTGCTGGCGCAGGACGCCGACATCGTCTGCAGGTGCCAGGTGAGGAGGAGGAGAAGCAGGAGGGAGGTGCGGGGGAGGCCGCGAGTGTCACCTTGAGGCGGGCGGCCCCGCCACCGGCCCCGCCGGGGGCTTGTGGCCGCCCCGGTTCTACCCCGAGCGCCCGAGGAGGCGCAGGGCCGGCGGCCGCGGGGGTGGTGGGGGCTGCGGGGCAGCGGAGCCTTCCCTGGCGAGAGCCCCGTGCCGGGCTCCGCAGCCCTCCCGCGCCTCCTTTGTCCCGGCGCCGGGGGAAGAGGAGGAGGAAGGCGCCCTCCTCGCCGCCCAGAGCTGGTCCCCGGCAGGAGGAATGCGCCCGGGGTCGCGTCCTCCCTCCCCCTCAGGCTTCCCACTCTTTGTGTCCGGGGGGCTCCGGGAAGGGGCCGCGCTCGGCAGCTCCCGCAGCATCGCCGCGGGGCCGGGATCCCGCCCCGGCAGTGGCGGATGGAGCCCTCCCGGGCCGCAGCGCCGGGAGCGGCGCGAAACCGACCGCGAGTTGCAGGATGCACGTGGGGGATCCGTGTAGTCCGCCACAACTCGGTCGTCCTCAGCTAAAACTAGCTGGTAAATGACTCGCCTGCCCTTGCTCCAAGATCGTTGTTATGTCAATGGGATCCCACATGTACCTGTTTATATATTTATATATTTTTTTCTCTATATGGAGGCCTTATTCCAGCCAAAGTGCAAAAAAAGCGAGTCTAGCGTGCAAGCACAGTACTCTTAATGCCTACGTTAAAACAACACAGATCTGAGGAGATGTTTTTCTTAACATCTCTAGTAGAGTAATGCTGTAGAGCACAACACAGTGAGCTGAAGCTACGCACAGTTTTCTTTTAAAGTTAAGAGGTACAGCAGCATAAAATGCCTACAGTATGCGCAGGTTTCATGTAAGTGTTGTTATCTGTGTGCTTTTGTTAAATGCGCAAATTAAATTTGCCCTTAAATAAACATATTTTGGAAGTGCGTACCATTCCCCAAAGACTGCAAACCCTGAAGGGTTGTTATCCAATGAGAACTGCACATAAATTGTGTTTTCAAAAACAAGTCAGCTGCAAAGCTGACAAATCAATACCTTGAACTTCAGAGAATCAAATTTTGAAGTAAACAAATATATTCTTAAGTAGCTGTTTTCACAAGTGAATTGTTTTTTCCACTTATATGTTTTTGGGTTTGGTTTTGTTGGTTTTTTGGGGTTTTTTTTAATAACAAAATCTGATGTGGTGCTGTGGTATTACTGCATGCCTTTGTGGGTCACACAACAGCGTGACTCAGTTTGTCTTTTATGACTTTGTTCTTGAAACTTGAAGGGCACCTAGGTGAGTGTGTATGTTTAACACAAAGACGTTTTGGAGGAGAGACAAGAGAGGCAAACAGTTAATTTCTGTGTGCACGTGTCTTAATGTACTTAGTACTTGTTACTTGTTTTGAATCAGCTGGGTAAAGGATGAAGAAAAGGGAAAAATTCTGACGTTATCTCAAGCTTGAATTTCTTGACCATATCCCAAGCCATGAACTTCTGCCGTTTCTAACAGCTTGTTGCTCCTGATAAAGGAAGGAGTTTTTCTTCCTTCTTTCTTCCCTTTCCTGTTGATGGCTGTGCTCCCCGAGTCTCCACCCGTGCACTAATTCTGGCATTTGAGCACTTCTGTAAGTTGATTTAACTCATCAGAGTTGCAGGAAACTATTACTTGTTTGATTTAGTTTCTACTGTTCAATAAATAAAACTGGATTTTATTGGTTCAGAGGACCTTGGTGAAAAGAGGGGCCCAGGACAGGGTAAGCACAAAGAATGATTTCTCAGAATGAGAGGAGAAAATAGGAATATTCTCTTTCAGTGGCACTGATGAAATTAAATAAATTTATTATTAAATAATTTATTACTATTAAATATTCTTGCTATGTATGCAAGCATATTTGTGAAGTTTTTGTTACTGCAGGTTAGTTGGAGTGTGACCCTTGTGCTTTTTGTGGTGGTACAAATCCAGAAAGAAAGATAGTCACACACTTGGTCTGGCCCTTGCTAATATCAGCTTTCTGTAATTGGAGCTTCTGATTCTTATTTCACTGTTATACTCTTACTTATTCCAGGATGGTTCTCTCTGTTCATCATGCCACAGAGTTGCTAGAATGCCTGTGGATGACGTCAAATATTTCCAGTGTGCTCTTGTGGAAAATTTATTAGTACAAGTGTGGGAGGCCTAGGGAAGTTGATGTAGCAGGTCTAAGATGTCTTGAAAACTTGTGTTGTACTTGAAGTGAAACACTCCAGGGTTCTTCTCACTGTCCCTTGTTCTGGGCAGATGCAGAGCATGAAAATGGTCCCGTCCCAGAAGCGAGACGTGACTTAACACTTAGTTTTCGATGCCTGTAGAGGCATTGCAAGAAGTTGTACTCTGAAATGTGTGGCCATGCCTTCTTGTCTCCTAGGTAGCACGTGTGCTGATGGCTCCAGTTTGATCAACCAACTGTGGCATGTGGAACCAGGTGCTTACTTGGGTGCAATTAGCTGAATGACTGTGTCAGGAAATAAGTTGCATTATGACTCTACTTCTTTTAAATAGCACCCTCTAGAGTATTTTATCTTAGGTTTAGAGGTCGTGAAAAGCAGTCTTGTGCTCAGAGGAAGAGAATGGTATTTTCTTTCCAGAAGACAGCTTCAGAATTTATCAGTTACTATTATGGTTTCAAAACCAACTGTTTGAAGAAGCTAAGCTAAAATTAAAATATATCCAGGGTCTGCATGTATGTAGTTGCTAATGCAACTGCCCTGGCAACTATGATAGTTTTGTGAAGATACTGCTAGTGCATAGGACTCAGATACAATTAATTCAAATGTGTCTACATGACAGAAAAAGTATGTACTTGTTCTTCCACTGTAAAATCTGAATTGCTCTTGATTTACCTCTAGAAGGTACCTCGTAAAATGATACTATTGATAAAACAAATACATTGTTGAGACTTTTGCACTTAAACCTACATTTTGCCTTCAGTGGATTAAAGAACAAAGTCTGTGTACCTGCTATCACATAAATCATAGTTCAGACAGTAAAACAGAGCAAGAATTGGTTTGAGATTCAGGGGTAGTTGCCAGAAAAGCTACGTTGTTTTATGATTTGATTGATATAATTTCCTCTTTGTAAGCAGCTAGCCTTGCCATCAGCAAACCTGGCAATTTTTAAGTGTACATTGTATTTTGTAAATTCCACAGAAAATGGAAAGTTAAAGGCAAACGTTTCTTGTTCTAATACGGACTTCCTACCATTACGGAATGCAACCAAATTAGGGAATTAATTACCAGGGTTTAATTTGTTAGTGGGAGTGATGGAAATGGCAAATTAATGCAAGCAAGTTATTTTAGATAATATTTTTTTCAAAACAAATACAGTTCTAAAAGACACTGTGTATCTCTTATATTAACAGCACCCCTCCACCCAATCTACCAGTATTTACCATGCAGCAAAAAATGTAATGTCTGCACTGCGCTATTCTGTTCTCATTCATTCATTTCCTCAGCAAATTTTTGGTCACTTCCTTTTCTTACGGTTGGAGCTAGTTGATTTATTCAGAGAATATAATTCACAGAAGTGAGTAAGATTTCTAAGCCTTCACATTATTTTTTATGCCGTATTCCCCATGCTAAAGAATCCCATTTTCCTACTTCTTTAGTTCTGTTGTACATGTTGTTGCTACTTCAAAACAGAATTGGAGCTTCTTACCAGATCTTCTCATCTGGTTTCAGTGTGATCTGCCTGCTGTGGGATCACATAATTCTACTCCTGAACCGTTAATGCATAGGAATTGCAGTGTGTGGAGTCTTCATACTCCCTTTTCCTCTTCTGCCCAACAGCAGTGTGTACAATAATGCCACTGCTGATCACTTGGTAAGTGGCAACTGCAGTGCAACATCTAGAGAAGTTTTCAGTGTGCAGATTCTTTCAGTTAAGCAGTTACTGTCAATCAGCTGATAACTGATTGATAACTGCTTACCATCAATCAGCTGCTGACTGAAGTCCTCACACCAATGCTGCCTGATACCTCCATATCCCTAGTCTTTATATGGCTACTTTTTTTTAAAAAATGGAGGGTTTTTGTCTTCCATTTTCCAAGCCCACTGTTTTTCTAAATATTCTCGTTTGAAAAATGTGTTAGTCTAGAGCCTATGCAAGCCAGGCAGAACTAGGAATAGCATAATCAATAGCTGTTGGTGCTTATTTTTTAGCTGCTCAGGCGTTCGGTAAGTGATGCCTAGCTAGAGCTTTCTTTAAGTGCTGGGTGCACTGTTGGACCTTATCGTGGTTGGCAGCAGGCCAGTGGTGTGCTCTGGTGAGGAGAGAGAGTCAGTAAAATGATGTCTTTGGCCTACCCCGTCAGTGAGTCCTACGCTTTACAGACGTGCTTTAGACCATCACTGGCAGGTGTTCTCTTATTACTGTAAACAATCATACAATGTCTACATTATTTTAAACAGAAGAACAGTTGAAATGGGATTTTCCATTTCATAAAGTTTGTACTATTAACAAAGAAGGGCTTAAAAGCACTGAAGAGCAAATTATACCTTGATCTACTGATTTCTTAATGCTCTTTCCATCTTGCTGTTACCTGTTACTACAGAAGCTTAATGTGTTGGTTGACTGAGATGCAGTACTCTGTAGCAACTCATTAAGATTTCAAATGCATTTTTTTTATTTCTACTGTACTACCTCACACATTTGGAAGGTGCTTTCTGTAAGTGTTCCCAGAGTCACTTTTTGTTTTTCATGTCCTTTCTTGAATATTGTCGTGATTGCAGCAAACATTGGTGGGGTTGCATTGAATGCAATGCATTGGTGCATTGAAGCAGTGCAGTGCTGGACGTATCTGTGCTTTGAATTTTTTTCTTGTTCCTTATCTGCCTGCCTCACTTGATCCCTTTTATCTCTTAGGGGTAGGTTGGTCTTTATTCTGGACTTGAGTAATGACTCCTGTTTCCTACCTAGCATATATAGGCATTGCAGCAGAATAAAGTTTTGCAGGTCAGGTGTAACAAAGTCAGAACCGCCTCTAAAGAGTCTTTCTGAATAATTCTTTTCAATGGTAGTTGTCAGAGCTAATTCTATCAGTATAGAGAATTGGATGGATTTTCTTGAGATTAATAGACTTCAGTAAAGTTAATGTTTTATTTGTTAGGAGAAAACAGGTGAATGTGTAAAACATAATGTGCTTATTTTGTTCTCTTCTGCCTCAAACCACATTCTTGATCTTGTTCTGATGCATCAACACTCTTGTACTACACGTTGAAAAATTTCTGAAGTCTAGCCAAAGTTTGAGAAACTTTTGTAAAATGTGTAACCTGATGGCTTCTTGAACTAGGTTTAGATCTTGCAAACATGAATGGATTTGTAAAAGAAGAAAATGGCTAGCTCCTGGGTGCTGTTTATACTGAAATTCAGTAGGAGGTTATACACTAGGTTATACACTTGTTAGCTGTTTATTCACTGGGGATGGAGAGGGGAGAGAGAGAGAAATTAATCACAAAATATATGAGAATATGAGTAAATTAATTTGTATTAAAACCGTTTTGTTTTTTTAAATTGTTTACACATTTTTTAAAGGGGGGTGGTTTGCAGTCTTAAGTTCAAAATAGATTTTTGACAATATGTCTGGAAATGAGAAGTGAATAGCGTAGTCATTGCAAAACTGTTCCTGCTTAGGACACATCACGGGGTTCAGATATCTCTCCTTGCTAGACTGATGAATTTTTAAAGGTATGCTCTGCGTTCCTAGAATCTGATTGTGGCAAGAAGCAGCCTTTCATGTGTTTTGTAAGTAATGGTAATATCCAGCTTTCTGGGTGTATTTTTGACTTTTCATCTAAGAGTTAAATGAAAATGTTTACAACCATATGATGCCAAAGCAACATCAACTTGCTTCTTGCCCAACTTGGCAGTCACTTGGATAGCTAGCTCAGAAACAACAGTGGTTGCCCTGAGCTAAAAATGAATGTTGGAATGTGGTAGCAATAAAAGTAAACTGTAGAAAAAATTATGCACACACACATCTGATGGAGAGGGTTGAAAGGAGTGTATGGCTTCTTCCTTAACGTTGCATGAGATAACATCTCTTTAAAGTAGACAACTAATTTTTATTCTAGAGGAAATAACTTGAAAGACTTCTTTGCTCTTCCCTGAGGCATCATATTTTTAAGATAGACAACTTGGCATGATCATGTCATAAGAAAAGGCAGTGATTGTCATCATAGACTTTTTGGGTAGATGGTTCTCTTAAATGCACATGTGAGTATTTCAAAGCTGCTCTGAATACTCTTGTATTTAGTACCAGTTTAGAGAGCCATTTCACAATATGCTGTTAATCATAATTTCAGTCTGCTTTCCTCAAATCTTTTTTCCCTAAGCACCTCCACTGCTAGGTTAAGTTGTAGTAATGCAGACCAGTCTTAGCAGCTATGGGAGGACTGCTGTAGGTGAGGGGATTTGAACTGCTGTCTTGATGTGTTCGGAAGGGATTTAACTGTTCTGGTGGTTATGCTAACATCTAGTCTGCCCTTGATTAATAAAGGTATGCTCTGGAAATAAAATACCTGTTTGCAACTTATGTAGATCTAAAGTGGAGAAAGATACGCTGTTGTTCCTCTGTCTTAGTTTCACATGCATTGTTTGTGTTCCTGCAATGATTTCTTACTAATATATTCTATTTATGTATGTGCACATGTAATACTTGGCTAGCACACATGGCACACATTTATTCTTGCTCTTTGTGCTCTACACAAAGGTTTTCCAGAACAAGGAATGTTTTGCTGGTTTTTTTTTCCCTTATAATGAGCAGTCATATTTTTGCTTCCAGTTTATGAACAAGAACTCTGCTTTCCTTTTGGATTTTGCTGAATATCTTAGTTGGTCCATTCATGTTTCCTATTAGATTGCTATTTGTGCCTATTTGGCACTTTTTTGCCAAAAAAAAAGGAAGGGAAAACCCCAACATTTTAAGCTAGAATGAATTTAAAATTAAAAGGGATGGTCTTTCAGTGAATGATGGATATACTAAGTGTGTACATTTGTCCTGAAAGAGTCCTGTGTGCCAGGAATATGGAAGAACTGCAAGTTCTTATCCCTTAAACTGGAAAAACAAGCGGTGAAGTCCTTTGCATGCATTTCAGGCAAACCAGTGAGATTGGCTACAAACTCAGGAGCAAGGAACTTCTCTGATCGCACTCACCAGAGGAAAAGTGATCTGGTTCAGGATGTCTCTGTAAAGCATTTGAGTAGGGCTTTGTATAATTTTCAGAGTTTTTTTGGAAAGTGAGATTCCATGTTTCCTGAGTTGTTGGCTTCACTCAGCTTCTCATGAGCTCCTAAGTTAACAGGTGTTCCACATAAAATATGCCAGAGCTTGTAACACCCCTTTCCATTAGCGGAGTTTTGGTAACAGCTGGTTACACACTGTAAACTTGAAGTCTTAGCTGATAAACTTTCTTGTGCTATTTTAATTCAGTAAGAAAGTAATCATTTGGTTTAAAAAGAGCATCTCTCTTTAATCCTGAGAGTTGAGGTCATGTTGCAAAAATGTTGATGAAGTAGTCGTCAATTCAACTTTCTGAACACCCGCGTAAGTCATTACTGTTTTGTCAAATTAACTTTATTAAATTATCAAGACTCTTCCAAAACTCCGATAAAAAGGTTGCTTCTTATATGTGCAGTGAATCAGCTTAATACGTGAATGTTCCTTGGGGGCTTTTCACTAGTACAGCAATGCAAATCCAGAAGAAAAATTGCTGTTAAATATTATTATCAATGCTTCTTCTTCATGCTTTATATGTGATCAGAAAGCTGTTGTGCATGGACAGAGTGTAGCAAGCTAAAGAACTTTGTGAAGGTTCAGAGTGAGACTTACCCTTAAAGTTGTTCATATGTCCTTATGAGTTTATCAGCCTGGGTCCAAAGTATGCCTCTGTGAGAGTTACACTTGTAAAAAATTTTTCCCTCTTCAGACCTATAAGGAAAAAAAAATTTAAAATGCAGTCAGGTGCTTGCATTAATATTGTTGCTAGTTCTGTTCTGTTCTTTACCCAAAATGCTGGCAGTTACGGTATTTAAAAGCTATAGAAAGCAAAAGAAAATAAATTATTTTTCATAGCCAGGGGAAGTGCTGAAATGATTAACCTTAAAATTACCATAGATGTCGTATTAGAAACACTGTTCAATCAGTATGTTTAAAATGTGTCCTCTTTGATACTATTGATTAGTCTTCAGTGGTTTTTCCAGTGATGCTGTCTGGACAATGGCACAGTGTTGTGGTAGCTGTTGTGTTTGTGTCAGGTGCACAAGTGTAGTGTTTGTGGTAAGTGTTGCTTTCCAGTGCTTTGATAGTGGCTTTTGGCTAGCAGGAGTCACTTGTTTGATTTATTGATATTTCAAGCTTGTTTCTAGGTAAAATGTCAGCTAGCAGATAATGACTTTTTCCCCTTTCAAATTAGTATTTTCGGGCACTCAACACCCTTGTAAAAAGGGTGTTTGCAAAGAATGTTTATCGAACAGCTCCCAGATGAGCAATACATGCAGCTGCCTTTGCTATCTTATGACCCCTGTGTGTGCATGTCACTGATTCTGTTCACATTTGCTAGGACAGATATCTTTTAGAATGGTATCTTGGTTTGTGTGTAGTACTGACCAACCTATCTGAATTGAATATGCAGATTCTTGGGTGTGGTGCTGACGCTGAGAAGGATTTTTGGGCTACTTGATCTTTAACAAGCTGAGGAAAAAAAAAAAAACTTGGACTTTTTCTTTGCTTAAAGAAAATAATATCTCTGAGCAGCTTACCCATGTAAAATATTTTAAAAATGGTGTTTTGTGGAATTATGTTTATGGAACTGTCTTTATAGAAAGCAGGTAGGTATGAGGTTTTGTTACAAGGATTGCTGTCAATCTTAACAGTAATAGTGTGATAATTTGTCTATTGATGGGCACCTTTCTGTCTCCTGTAAATTTAGCTCTTCTACATGTTGAATAACTTGGATATTTCAAGATTACCAGCTAGTGGTCAGGGATTGTCTGCTTTTTCAAGGAAGTGATTTGAGCATACTGCAGTAGTAAAACTGGAATAGTGCCTTTTAAGAGTTTATATGTTCAGTTATCCTACAACAGGTTTTGTTTAAATATTATAGATTGGGTTATGATCATGTGCCTGATCTTACTTTCCGTATTCCACTTGAAATATTTTAAAATAATATTATAATTTAATAGTGTCGAGATTATGCAAGGAGAAAAAAGGCTGCTGTCTCTTAATAGGATTTTAAATTGTTCATCCATCAGAGCATCAAACTAAGTCCTTAGACTAAATCCCTGTACTGAAATCACAGAATGGTTTGAGTTGGAAGGGACCTTGAAGATCATTTAGTTCCAGCCCCTTCTGCCATGGGCCAGGACACCTTTCAGTAGACTGAGTTGCTCAGAGCTCCATCCAGCCTGGCTTTAGATACTTCCAGGGATGGGGCATCCACCACTTCTCTGGATAACCTGTTGCAGTGTCTCACCACCCTCGCAGTAAAGAAGTTGTTCCTAATATCTAATCTCGGCCTACCCTCATTCAGTTTAAAGCCATTCCCCCCTGTCCTGTCACTACATGCTCTTGTAAAAAGTCCCTCTCTAGGTCTCTCGTAGGTCCCCTCAGTACTGGAAGGCTGCAGTAAGGTCACGCCAGAGCCTTCCGTTCTCCAGGCTGAACAATTCCAACTCTCTCAACCTGTTTTCACAGAAGAGGTGCTCCAGCCCTCATCTTCGTGGCCCTCCTCTGGACTTGCTCCAGCAGCTCATGTCATGTTGGGACACACAGCAAAGGTTCATGCTTGTTATTCGTGATTACTTTCATGCTGTGTCTCCTGATAAATGGAAGGAAATGTTTTCATTCCAATCCAACTGGCACCGTTTCGAGCTGTGTTTTACATTGTAATTTGGTAAAGCTGTGGGCTGCTGAAAGTGCTGATTCTTTGGTCACCAAAAATCCTTTGGGAGCGGGGAGAGAACTGTTCCAAGTACTGTGTTAAAAGATACAAGGGGAAAAAATAATGGAAGGAAGGAAGACAAACAAACAGAGTGCTTTTAACTTATTTTAGTGCTAAGAAGGTTGCTGACTTCTGAAAATCCAATTTTAGAAACCTTAAAGTATGCTTAGACTGCAATGCTGTGTCTTGATAGAGATGTACAAATAAATAGCACTGTATTTATGTGAAGTATGCTTGGGACTTCAGGTGTAGTGCCTGAGTTAGCCCCTTGACAGGACCGTAGTATTACTGGTTCTTACTGCTCTTTGTTTTGGGTTGCTGTTTTGTTGCCAGATGGAGAATTGGTTTCGTGTTCTATTCTTTGTTCTATTCCTATATACTGATTTTTCTGTGATGAAAGAGGCTTCTTCTGCTACTGTTCTGCAGAATGGGAAGAAAGCATCCCAGTGAAGAAGTTCTTTGTTCAGAGTGCCACTGGGGTCTTATACCTCTCATGTATAGGAAGTCATCGTTCACCCCTGTCGATCCTTTTGTGCATTCAGTCTATTTGTAGCTGAATCCAGAGTTGCCTTGCCCTCAGGGGTGAGTATCTTGGCCATGGCACACTTGTTGGCTCAGCCCAAGGAAATCTTGTTGTGCAGGGAGAAAGGCAAAAGAAGCCACTGCTACATGCATATAGTGTATTCCAGACTGAGCAAGAGCATCCTTTGGTCTTGCTGCACATTTGTCCTCTGCCTGTGTTGGCACACAATTATTTCAGTTTTCACATATATGGGAGAGAAGTCCTGTTGTTTGCGTACCTAGAAGGTTACTGAGATGTGGTAAACTGATTTTTTATTTAGTTAGCAAGGGAGTGTTGCCAGCCTCAAGAAATGACTTGTATATCTTAATTTCCCTCTGGCAAAAGCTTTATGTAAGGTATTGAAGATCATTTGAGCATGAACTTTGTTTAACTACTAGTGAAAATAAATTCCACAGTTAGTTCTCCATTAATAATGTTTAAACATGTGACTCAAAGGAGTGTTAGTTTGAATGACCTAACTGGTCCCATTTGGTTTAGTTTGATTAGGGAGGAGGAGTGAGAAATCCAGATGGAAAGCACAGAAGCCAGGAATGACTTCATCAGATTAAAGCTTAAATTATGCTCAGAGGCAATAGTGGCCTGCATTAACATCAATCTCTGGAGGAGGGAAAAAACAACTCAAAATAAATTCGAACCCCATAACCAAAAAACAACCCTCCCCTTCACCTCACCACCACTAGAACTCTGAGTTCAGATTTCTGTAATTAGAATTGTTTACCAAACCCAGGTTGAGCAATATCTGAGCACACAACATGTGTACACTTCACTGCAAGTTCAATGTAAAGTGTACAGTGTAAACCATTATTTTAATGTATTACAACTCATGCTGTGTAACCACATGCTTGCACTTCTGCAGTTAGGGTAGAGTTTACCTGTAAATCAGCAGAAGAATTTTGAAAATCGAGTTCATGACATGCCGTTATTTTAATGCTCTCCTAAAAGAGGGTTCAAAATTAAAAATACCTTTCAAAATGACTCATTTTGACAGAATGACGTCAAGAGCAGGGTGGGGACTTGACTTAATAGTCTACCAGACAGCTTCCATCAATAGCACTTTTGGGGTTGAATCTTTTCATGTTGTAGGCACCGTAATATTATAATTAATAAATTATGAGATTCAAATTTGGGTCTAATCTGAAAATAAGCTATTGGAAACCTTGAGGTATTCATATGGCTTAGGATGGCGTTTCGTCACACGTTTTCTACTTTAGTCTCTAGCAAAATCCCTTAAAGTAGAACTGCTCACAGTAAACATGCTGAAGTAAATAGCACTAGTTTGCTTCTAGGTGAAGCATGAGCTTTCTTGCATGAACAGTTCAAGGTTTAAAAGGTAAAATGCCATTCTTATTCTGTCAGCCATGGGGTATTTTTCAATGAGCATGGAACCAACACACTTGGCGTCATCAGCAGTGCAAAGAAGAAATCTTGACACTGCCAGAAGTCAGCAGTTGCGCTCTCGTGATCAGCAGAGTCAGAGGCTGCATGCTGTACACCTTATTCAAGCACTGTGACTGCTGAACTTTAAGTTGCCATGTCTTAATGGCACTAGCAACTTGGCAAACTTTAAGACATTAAGAATTTGTTGTTGATCATGATCTAATTTCTAGAGTTTTTCTTTCTGTTTATGTGTCATTCATGGCACTAGAGAACTTTTTTTTTTTTTTGACAAATTGAGAAGCAAAACATGAAATTAACTTGTCCAGCTAGTAGAGAATTTAAAATGAATAGTCATTCACTAGTGTTAGTGTTATTTATTGGTCAGTCTAGTTTATTTATGCTGCAGTGGGAGACTTTGGACTTCTCTTCCCATTTGTAAATTACTAGTACCTCAGTACTTCAATGTTGTACTTAGACCTATTGAATTTTCATCTAAAGCACTTCAGTGCTCATCTTAAACTTGTCTGGACTGGCATTAGCAGTGAATCTAATAGAAAGGAATAATTTGAAGGAATCTGATGTGAAGAAGGTAACTACCTCTTTCAGCACAAGTACTTGACTGTAAATGATACTTTAGTGCATAACTGTTCTTCTTTGCCAAGCAGGGTTTTGCTTAGCTTCTCAAACATTGAGTAGGAATGTCTTTTATTACTAAAAAAGCCTAGTATATTTTCTATAAGTGTATAACCTAATAGTTCTTAGAATATTGTCTACTTTTGGAGTAACTTGCAGTAGCTCAGGAGTATCAGCATTGCATTTCAAAAATAGTTGTAAGTGATTTATCTGCTAATGTATCTCGTTAACATCCTTCTAAATGAAACACATAATTGTAGAGTGGTAGACTGCTAAATAACCTTTCTTAAAGCTGTTGAGTAGAAATAATGCAAACAGGAAGTTTATTCCTGAGCATTGACTATTTTCTTAAAAGAATAAATTTGAAAAGCCTGCTTTGTGTCTTTGTTCAATATGTTTTGTGTGTTGTGAATTGAAAATTTGTCGTTCTCTGGTTGAGTCAGATCACTTTCAGTGAAAATCTGCATCCAAAAATCTTTACAGCTACTTCAAGGTAATGTTTACTTCATGAAAAAATTCTACAGTATATTATTAAAAAATTCAAACTTTTATTGAATTCAGGCATTTCTTTTGTTGGGTGAAAGTTTGTAGGTTTTCTCTCTTTTTAGAGGAGGTGAAATGGTTTCAACTCCTCAAATAAATCATGCTAAAATCACAAAATTTTCATTGCTGACTTCTGTGACTTTAGACTTTTACCTTTAGCATGTGTGTCTGTGTACTGGCACAAATGTTTGATATCTACAACTACTCTTTATTTGTATTGTCAGATACAGCTTTATGTATTGGATTCATGCTTTGTAAACGTAGAAGTAGTGAGTGGCTGTTGAGTCCATTGCTTAGAAAAGTCCACCTGTGATACAATATTCTGAAATATTTCAGATTTACATTTCCATGGATTAATAATTTTTACAGTTTCTTTTTTCTTCTTTTCATACAATGCCTTTCTTCATTTTGTATTATGCTGAAAGGTGGCTTAGCTTAAAAGTTTTTCTTTCAAGTTTTCCTTCTGTGAAGCAGTTTGTTTAATTTCTGATATGAGGTGCCTGTAAAAGATGTTCCTGTGGTTATGACAAACAGACCCATTTTGTATGTAACCTTGTCTTGCACAAATGACTGGGTCACAAGAGAGTATAAGCTTATTTTCAAAAGTACAACAAACAAGACCTGGGGATATTTGGTAACTGTTTTGTAATCTTTCTAGTTTCCTAAGCCTTTCTTGACTGTCTTTAAGACTTGGTCACAAGCTTCTTTTCGTATTTTAGATGGATTTCACAGTTTAACAAATCTCTTAATGCTCTCTTTGTCGTAATGAAAAGAGCTAGAAATGTTAGGTTTTTTTACAAAAACCATTTGTAAATGGTTTCTGGTAACTTATAAAACCACAGTTGTTACGGTTGTCTTTAGATTCACTCCTGAAACAGCATGTTTCAGATATAAATTACTTGTACCGTTACAGAACTTCTCTCATCAGGAAAGAGGTATAGAATGAACTAGGTAGTTTTGCTGGTTACTTCATAGAAAAAACACTCAAAAGACTGCATCCAAAATTCAGAACAACAAGCCTGCCTGTTGCCAGATAACAAGACTTACCTATCCCAATAACTGAGTGGTTTTATACTCTCACTTTAACTGGGGTTTTGTTTTTTTTTCTTTGCTAAAGTTGCAGTTCCACTCTTAATACATTACTTTCCTTAACTGTAACAGAAAACGAATAAAATTGATGATAGCTTTTAGAAATGTTTGCATACTCTAGAACATTTGTGTTTCTATCTGGTAATTTTAGAAACATTTTAATCTTATTCCACGCTTTTGTACCTTTGATGAACCAAAATACTGTCCGAAGTCTATATGGTAGTTAATACTGATGTTGAAATTGTCCAGTTTGACAGAACAGCTTTGGCAGATTTCCTGGGAAAAGGAAATCTCTGAAATCTCTTTTGTCAGTAACAAATGAAAACTGCGGAATCAATTTATTCTATCTCTATACTGTGTGTTCATTTGTCTTTAGTGTCAAAAACTATTAACACTTTTTTTTTCTCCCTTCCCCCCACTCAGGGAGGCAATAATGCTGGGCATACAGTTGTTGTGGATGCTGTGGAGTATGACTTTCATCTTCTGCCAAGTGGGATCATCAATCCAAAAGTCACTGCATTCATTGGTAAGTGGGGCATCTCTAAAAAACAGTACTGTAGTTACAGACTTCAGACACATTAAAATAACAAAATGCATCTGAGGACATACAGGATCAGGATTCTTTTTCTTCAATTATTCATAGGCCTGAACTGTTCTACTGTCTTCCTAATACTGCCCTAGCTCATTTGTGAAGTTTTGATTACAGAAATTTCTATTGTCTTGGATAGTTCACCTTTGTTCTTACCCTTCCCATCAATATAAACAGCTAGCTGCCCCACCAATTCTCTTGTTCCCTCTTATTTTCTCTACCATTTATTTCTTTTATTCTCAGAATACCCCCTCTCTCTTCTAATCTTCAGCCCTGCTAAGTACTTACCAGTACTTTTTGAACCATAGATCTTTCCTCCCTTTTCCACTGGATTGTGAAATGAATGCTTACTGCAAAAGACTTCTGCACTCTAGACTTCTTACCAAGACGTCATCTCAGGAGAGTACATTAGAAAGTTTAGGGCAGTGGCAGTACTAGGTGATGTCAGGATCTATGATCTGTTTGCTTTGTGAAAAGGGATTTAGGCTATCTAGTCTGTTGTCCGTAAAAAACTACTTGCCCCCTTACTCGTCTCCCTTCTTGGAATCCTGTTTCCAGTCCTACATGTTTGGGTTTTTTCCTTTGGATTGCTTATATGACCAAATTACTTAATAATGCCATGTAGCCCATAGAATTTCCTTCTAAATATGAAGGTAAATATAAAACATCTGTACACACCATTGTAACCATGTTTATGCTTGAGTGCTGTTTCACCAAGCAGGTTGGGTCTCTGGGTCACTAAAGGCTATGACTTAGCAACCCTTCCGTGCTGGTCTTTTGATACCCAGAGCTCCTGTCCCTTCCCCAGTGTACTTCTCCAAATCTGGACTGTGTTGCCTTGTTTCTTCTGTCACTTCTTCCTGCATCTCATTGCTTTGAGCCTGTAGTGTTGCCTTTCAGCTTGGTAAATGTGCCAAGAGCAAGTGGCCATTGACAGTTTGCTGCAGAGCAGCTGAAGAGCCTCTGTTGCAAGTTACTTGGTTCATAAACAGTCCAGCTGGTAGTGACTGTATAGTCTGTCAGCAGTAATTCCATACTTGATGGGATTTGGTGATTAATTACCTCTTTTCAGCTGTTACATTGTGACTTGATAATGGGATAGTTATGGATCAACTTGTCCTGCCTAATACTTCTACAGAAATGGAGCCAATGGGCATGGAAACAGATTCCTGTTGATGATTGGAAGTTTGGGATGTTAATTGTTCCTAGTTTTGAAGGCTGAGGCTGATGATATTACTTCTATTCTCTTTTGATGTTACTGTATTATGCTTTTTAAGATTATTGGTTGAAAACAGTAAAAAAGGATGCCCATTTGCCTTATGTTGTTTGGTGGATTTGGTTGAATAGGAAAGCCCCCATTTGTTAAAAATACAGTAGTTGGGAGAGAATTTTTTACAAACCCTCTTGCCTGTATCTTCTGTCTTTTGGTCTTGTCTGTTCTGGTGTTTTTTCCAGATTCTTTTAGGTATGCCTTGTGTATAAAATCTCTTTCAGAGATAAAAAAAGGCTTAGGATTCCACTGAAAGAGCATATATGTTCAAAAAAAAAAAGGATAAGGGCAAAATGATTGGAGTATTATAATAGATTATTCCTATTGTTTAGGACTGCATCTTGAAGGTAATACTGAAGAAGTCTTAAAATACTTTGTGTTTTGATGTTTAGAATGATTTTATCAGTGTGAAATTAGGTGATATGCAAATAGCTTTGTATTGCAGATCCCTTCTTTTGCTAGATGTTATACTGGTAGCTTTGAATCTACTGAGTTAGGTATGACCTTAAGATGGTTCAGTTTTGCTGTGAGAATGGTCCTTCCTAGGCATTCAGTGATGCTGGTTAATTGTATGAACTAGTAGTCTTTTTCTGAGCAATGTGACAGCTGTAAGAAGGCGAGCTTGCTTTTGATAGGGCTTTTTCCTCTGTTATTTTTTCTCGTCTGTTAACAGTCCCACCTCTATGTACAGAATATTCTGTGTCTGTTTACAGCAAAAGAGTGCCTGCAAGGATGCTGGTGTTTATAATGGTGATAGAAATGTGCTAAGCTTTTAGAAAACAATAGGGTTATTAAAATGAAGTACAAAGAGGGAAGTTAATTTTAGATATGAGAAAGAGGAAGTTGGATTTCAGACTGTTCTACAATTCTGTTACTGTTTGTATGGATCTAAATTGAAAGTTTGTTGCATTAATTAGAAAGATTCAATGCATGTAGGTAGAAATGCGTACTTTAGGAGCAAATCTGTCTTTTAGACAAATTCCTAAGAATCAAAATTGCATGAACTTAAAAAGCTTAAATAAAATACTCTAAATAAAATAAAAATAAAATATGAAGTGTCTTTGAACTGTTTGAAATATTTTTCCCATGCTCAACATAGTTCATTAAATTTTGTATAATGATTTTTTTCAGGAAATGGTGTTGTAATTCATTTGCCAGGACTCTTTGAAGAAGCCGAAAAAAACTTAAAGAAAGGAAAAAGTGAGAATTTGAAGATACCACTTTTAAAATAGTTTGTGGGACACTGCTCAAATGATTTAGATGGAGGATGCCTCTGTAGAGGTTACATACAATGTATTTTTCCACAACTCCCTTTAGCTTTTGCTTTCTGATAGGAGTCTTGCTAGAAGTGCCAGAGCCCTCATGGGAAGGCAGATAAAAGGAATCTCTGTACAGTTTCAGAATATAATCTAAATCAGAATTGTCTGCAGACATTTTTCTTTGCTTAAAAAAGCGAATTTAAGAAGTGAAATGGCTTTTTTTAAGTGTGTTAACCTGTTCAAAGTCATTTTACCTCTTACAATATTGGTGTACACTTTGATGACCATGCTAATGTAAACAGGTGCTGTGGTAATCACTTCTTGATTCAGAACTCAGTTTTTGGATACTTCATGTTATGTCTATAACCATGCTTGGCAGCAGTCTGCTATAAGTGGGGTAAATCAATGGTCTAGATTATTCGGAACCAAAAGAGCTACTAATTGTTTGCTAAAATTGAGGAGCTAGTAGCTTGAATTCTTCTTCAGAATAAGCCTGATTTTCACAGCTTTATAGGTTAATGCCAAGTTTCAATTACTGAAATTACTTTTTTTTTTTTTACTCTGCAATGTGATTGCTCAGTCTTAAAATAGATTGACTGAAGACTAAGCATGAAAAGTATTTATACTTTATACATCAGAAGACAAAAATGCTATACAAAACATAATTTAAACTATTTCATTTTGCCTTTAAAGGACTGGAAGGCTGGGAAAAGAGACTAATAATTTCTGACAGGGCTCATATTGGTAAGTTCCTGTTTGTGGTTTGTTTTTTGTTGGGTTCTTTTTGGTTAATCTTTGCTTTTTCTGGACTTTCTGTGGCAGTAAAAGTGTGATAATTTTTAGCCATCTCTTTATATAGGTCTGTACTTTTCTTTGGATTAAGTCTCCCTAGGCTGCTTTGGTTTATTTGAAGGTCCTAGAAAAAACCTGTTCACTCAGAACCCTCCCAGGTTTACATTCTAGTGATTTTTTTAATCTGTTCCATAAGCATCACCTAAGCAGGAAAGCAGGTTCACTTTCTAAGTCAGATTAGAAGCATACAGCAGTCAGAAAGCATTCAGAAGTGAATTGAGTAAGGATCCATTTCCCCTTCTGGTGTAAAAGTGGTGTTGCTCACAGTAACATTTCTTCTGGGAAATCAGGTGACCGGATGTGACTTCAAATGAATGGCCTCCCTACCAAGGAAATTACCACATGCTTTCTAAAGGAGATTTTATGGGAAGGACTCTGTAGGGATGGAGAGAATGGCTGCCCTCCTCGAAAGGAGCTCATCAGAGAAACACTGAATCCAGCCTATGCTTCAGACAGCACTGCAGTTCAAAGCCTGAAGTAAAATAGTCTTGAGTCCAATCCACCAACACAGAGCTTTAGAAACTCTTCCTGTACCACTCCTACCACATCTTTATTACATAAATTCATCCTTTAGATTAGCTCTTCAGATATTATAACATTATTGCTGCCTCATTTTCTGAAGATACAAACTGTTTAGGACTTCATAAGATAAAAGCTTGTAACATGGGGCAAAAAAGGTTTTGCTTTTGGTTTTACTTCCTTTGGTTTTGGTTTGTTTTGTTTTTTATACCAATCTGGAATAGCATAGTGAGTGAACTTATTGACAGTTACTTCAGCATAAATATGTTTTTTCTTTGGAGTAACTTTCAAGTTTTTGGTCTTTCCTGTGCAGTGTGTAGATAGTTTTTAACTTTCAGGAAATAGTACTTAAGAAAATCAGGTAAATTAATTCTGTTAGCCTGTAAGCTGTGCACCAACTCACCAATCTTTGTATTTGACATGAGTCCTGTAAGATTTTGGAGGCGGGGAGAGGTGGTGGTGTTTTGGGTTTTGTTGTTGTTGTTCTGGTTTGGGGGTTGGTTTTTTTTCTTTTATGGTAGATAAAGTATTGATACAAGGGATACTTTGCATAATTTTTATCATTAATAACAATGCAATGCCTAAAAACATAATCAGGGCTTATGAAGTTGACTTCTGTTTACATAACAGACATTGGTGGGAGCTTTTGTATTTGTGTTTTAATTGATGTTGCCTAAAACATAAAAATAAAATTGTTTAAAAAATGTGTAGAATGAGTGAAAATGTTAACTTGAAGGTCCCACCTAAATTTTAGCAGTATGACCTTTTTTTGCTATATACTATTTCCAGGATTTTCTTTCAACTGGATGTTTTCTTCATTTATCCATATGTTCTTTGGGGCCACTACAAAGCCAAAATGGCTTAGTTATTCTGTGGGATGTGTATACTCACTCTGCAAGTATTCTACAAAATAAACACTTTAAAAAAGTCTCTGAAGAGCCACAGAACTCTTCCCTGTGAAAAAATGTAAAAGAGAAGAAAAAAACTCTTGTAATTTTATTTGCCTTTTTCAGTGTGTATATTTATTTTCCACATTGGTAAACAGGCCTAGAGTTGATTCGAAGAAATCATTGCTGATATAATAATATGTTTCACATAAATTTTCATCTTAAGTTATTTTATTTTCTTAGTGTTTGATTTCCACCAAGCTGCTGATGGCATCCAAGAACAACAGAGGCAAGAACAAGCAGGAAAGAAGTAGGTAGTTTAATTTTGTCAAACATGGGATGACTTAGTACAAACAGGACTTAACACATTGAATCTCTGTTTTGCTTTATCAGTGAGTGAAAAAAAATTATCCATGTAACTCTTGAATGTGGATTATGCAGGGATTATTTCTTACACTTCATCTTCCAGTGGCTAGTGAAAGATGATATGCTTAATTAAAGGGCTCTATCTCAATGTTTTGCCTTATGAAAAGGTTCCTAGTTGTTAATTTGCTAGTTTCTGCTTCCTAGTGTTTTCATTGTTTACTGGAGGTATTTGTTTCTGTAAAAATATATTTCTCTTTATGAATATTGAAGGACCCCTTTGGCATATCCGAATAAGCGAAAGTCAGAAATGCATGTAGATGTTAACATTGACTGCTACAGAATACTACTGACTTTCTGAAGCTTTTAAAACTTTCAGAAACTATCTTCCTATGTTTTTAATGTGTGCTTTCCAAGTGGCTCACTAGTTCTTGGGGATAGGGAAAAAGCTGGCAGAATTAACAGTGACATATCTACAACTGGGAAGCAGTGTAGCACTACAGACTTCTCAGATAACAGTGAACTTAGAAGAACTTCCAAAAAGAGAGATTACATGGCTGAAAAGTAATTCAGATATACTTATCTGAAAAATCTTTCATCCATGATAATGACCTTTAAGAGAGTGTCTGATTTGGGTGTATCTTGCTTCACACTGTTGAGTGATGGTTTGTCAGTTATTTTTACACAGGGTCACTTGCCTGCGCTGTACCAGCTCCCTCATTACCTGCTGGTTTAGCATTTAGAAAGCAAACAGAACATATAGATAGATATGGAAGAACATACTTATTTTAATGAGCCATTAGGTGTGCATCAGCTATTCTTGAATGGAGCGCAAGCTAAAATTGCTATATGACAATATTTGCAGTTAAAAACACTGTCAGTCAGTCAGCTACTTGAGAGAAGGCACCACTTTGTTGGTTAAAGACTGTAGGGGAAAATCCAATTAATTTGCTTTAAAAAAACTCAGGAAAAAAGTTACGTTCAAAGCAAAAAAAAACTAAAGCCACTCTTACAAATGCTGTATTTCTTCTTTCTGTGGAGCTCTTGATATTCTGCAACATACGGTTTTCAAGCTTGTTAAAATTACCCTATTTCCTCCTAAATTTTAAGGCTAAATGACTGTAGTGGGGAGAGTAGTACTACAGACTGGCTAAGAACAAGCTATCATGGATTATCAAACAACTGTCTCTTGTTTGTTGGGGAGAAGGAATTGAAATAGTCTGCTAGCATCTGTAGATTTGACTACATAGCATAGTTGGGGCTAAAATTCTTGTGTCTAAGACTTTGAAGATTCTGAATGGTAAGTTTATTTTTTCTTTTAACTGAATGCTTGTACCTGGTCAAATGTAACTCAGAAACCATCACCAGTAAGGCTCATGTAGCTTCCCTTGCAGAAAGGTTATAGAAAAGCTAATATAATACAGTATATTCTGCTTATGCACTTGTTTTAGCTTCTGTAAGTACAGTCTTCTGACAACTTTTTTATTAATTGGTATGTCTTAATAAAACAAAATAAATGGAAACCAACCCTTCTTTTAAAAGATTTCTCTGTGGAGAGTATGAATTGGGGTGGAGGCTAGAGTCAGTTGTTTATGCCACAATGTCCTGGTCTGGTTAAAGGATAGAGTGTTACACAAAGTTCATTAGAATGTCTTTTTTTTTTGGACTGGAGGTAAACATCACTCCCTTAGATGACTTGGTACTGAGTCTAATGGGAAGAATTCAGGCTTTTTTCCAAGGTATTTTTGAATGTAATCCAAAATTCTAAGGAACTACTAAGGAGTTATGTACTTATTATGAACTGTATTTCTGTTCACTTGCGTATCAAGTGATACTTGTTAAAACAAAGTTTGGATATGACCTGTGCCTCCTACTTTAGCTGGAGACTCTCTTGAACTGAGTTATGGTATGGTACTTTCAAGGCAGTTTGAAGAAATATGGGACACTCTGCATATGCAGAATTTATAGCTGGAGAAGAGAAGGCTTTCTGTGTCTGATGGGAGCTGATGGGGGGAACCCCAAACCAAACCAGTTAAAACTAAATGCACAACTAAGCTTAGCAACATGTAGCGTGCTTCTGAAAATGCTGCAGACCTGTTCACTTCTCCTTAAAAAGCTACCTAATGTATTGAGCATGATGGCGAAGCTATTTAATAATCTGCCTGTGATGAGTGCAGTTTGAATCCATTTTGGTAGCTATTTAGCATGACTGTGGCAGAAGACATTCTCTGAACTCGCTGTACTTCTCTCAGTGTGAAGTCAGTGCAAGCAAGTTCTGTATTATATCATCACAGACTTAAGCTGGAAAAGGCTTTTCAGACAGAGTGGGCAGGTAAGGATAAGAAAAAGAATTCAAGTTTTCAGAATCAGCTGCAGTGGAAAATCCATTCCTGAACCCTTAATATAGAGAGAGCTTTTTGAGTGTCTCTGTCACTTTTGGATGTTTGGCAGTGTTTTCTGTTCTCCTGGCTTCAACTGAGGTATTTCTTACATACAAACTTAAAATCCATACTCTTTGTGCTGTTGCTTTATGGAGGACTTTCTTTAGGTCTTCAGGACAGTATTTTAGGAAGGTGTTTATGTGGTTTCAGTTCATAATACTGAAGGATGTTTTCTTGACATTTGGTCCCTTATGTATAAAAGTTCAGAATTGTGTACAAGTAACTATGTAAGAGTTCACTAAAGTACAAAAAATTACTGGTTTAAAACCAGAACTGTGTAGAAGATTAACATATTTGCTTGTATAAGTAGAGATATTCTGACACTAGGTTGCATCCGAAAAGTATCTTTTGTTTTAAATGCTTAAAATGAGTTCAATGCTCACAATTAACAGCATTTCATTTTATTCTAAGGATGGAATAGCTTTAAAGGAAAAACACCTTTATATCAATAACTCCTCGTTATTATCTTTTCAAAGTTTGGGAACTACCAAAAAAGGAATTGGTCCAGTATATTCTTCAAAGGCAGCTCGAAGTGGACTCAGGATGTGTGATCTTGTTTCTGATTTTGATGACTTTTCTGAGAGGTAATTACTGTACATAGTTGTAAGCATAGTTTTCAGTTTCTGGATAGAACCCTGTGTAAGCAATTACATCTGGTTCCTGTAATTTTTCTTAATTAAAAGTACTTTTAAAATCAGAAATTATATATAATTCTATTAAATTATATGATCATAATTATAATCATAATTTATTTTTTGAAATGGTTAAATTACCAAATAATTGCAGATATGTAACCATTAAAAATCAAGGGTTGGTGGGGAGTTGAGGAGTAAAACAAATAAACAGAAACATCAGTGAAGCTTTTTTGCCTTTCAGGTTCAAGGTGTTAGCCAATCAGTACAAAGCAATATATCCTACCTTAGAGATAGATATTGAAGGGGAATTGGAAAAGCTGAAGGTAAGCCTGCTTCTTTCTCTTCAGTTATATAATCACTGTGTGCAGTTACTGATGTGCAAATCCTTTGGTGACTGGTGCTTGTGTGAGGAGTTAGAATATATCACGGGAAACTGTATGTATCAGTTTTGAAGAGTCTGCTGCTATCCTTAAGGACACTCTTGGCCCTGTTTTATGCAACATTTCAAAACTTGGTTTCAAGAGAGATACTGTGAATTTTAAGAAAAAGGCTTGTATGGGGTGATTTCTTCTTGACTTACTTCTGCTTGCTCAAATATACAGTCTAGGAGAAAAACCAGGATTGTAGTTGGGAAACACAATGCTTTGTTGTAAAGCAGAATACTAATTCCTTGTCTCAGAAAGTTAAGAACTGAAGTAAATTGGTTTTAAGTAATAAGCCTTAAGAAAAAAAAATACTGTCTACCAACACAGAAAAATGTAAATTGATAGCAGCAGAACTAATGAAGCCTGATTGCCAGCAAACTAGTCTTGTGGTTAATTATGAATTCTGATTTGATGTTTTCCTTGTGATTGGGACAGTTGAGAGTTTTCTCACTGGTATTAGGTTTTATTTGCACAGCATCCAAGTTATTATTTGAAAATCTTGTCAGGTGTCTTACCCTTCTACCCAACCTTTTTGTTTATGCTTTTTATAGAAACTTACCTATATGAGATTTTTTTTAACCCTTAAAATGTCAAACAAATGTGACATTGTTTAAAACCATTGAGGTATGTGTGGAACAGGGAGGGCATGCGCAGTTACATGATAATTCTTTAAGAAAGGCCAAAGAAATCACCCTTTCTCTACTTTTAATTTTTACAGCTCTAGAGTAGGATATATGGGAGTTCTTAGCACTTCTATTTGTTTTACTTTAAAGGCCTGTTGTACATGTTGAGTTGTAGTATTTTTATTAATATGTAGATCTAGAAACCAGTTACAGTTGATCGCTTCATAATGCTTTATGGTTTACTTAATGCAATTCAGGTTTACAGAATATCTGAAACTCCTTGTTAAAGTGGAAACACAACATGTATTTGTAGCTTGAGGAAGATTACTTGTCTTATGCTAACATGCTTGATTCAGTTCTGAAAGACAAAGTGTTACATTTCATGTGGAGTAAATTGTTAAAATGAGAACTTCCATGTGTTCTCATGGAGGAGAAAGGCTGTTTACCAAGTGATAATCTGAACATTTTTGGCTTCTTGCATCCATCTACTCAGTGGCATTCAGGCATTTGATGCTTAATTCCAATAAATAACTTTTTACTTTTACTTACAAATTACGATTCACAATTGTGTGCATTTGTTGGCTTCAGGTGGCCAGAAGTGGAACTCCCTACGTACTGATTTTGGGGGAGGCATTTTGAACACTTGGAAATAAAATACTAAATACAGTATAGTGATAATACTCAATATGCTTGAATATTTCTAAAGCATTCCAGAAGTTTGGATTTTTCTTTCCTCCTCACCCTTCCCCCTTTTTTCTTTCCACCTAGGAAAAGTATACATACCTATTGTGTAAATCTGAGTCTCATATTCTTCCTCCCTTTGTTCACCTTATGGCGTATTTAACATTTCTTTGTTTGCTTTTCCTTTTTGAAAGGAATATGAGCGTTGTTATGAGGGAGCAATAGCAATTCTACTCTGGCTGCCTTTGTCATAATGAAATTATACTATACAATAGTCTTTTGTATTATTCAGGGCTACATGGAAAAAGTAAAACCAATGGTAAGGGATGGTGTTTATTTCATGTATGAGGCTTTACATGGACCACCAAAGAAGATCTTAGTTGAAGGTGCAAATGCAGCACTGCTGGACATAGATTTTGGTAGGTATGGTCTTTTTTGAGACACATGTTGCTATACACTTACATTGTGAAAAAGGAACATTAAATATAAGCTCTCCTGTGATTAGCTATTCTCATGGCAGAAATGGTTTTTATTTTGGAAGAACGGCACTCTATATGACTAGCAAATAATACAGGGGTGGGTGAGTGGGTGTATTTGTTAAATTATTTCCAAAAGCTGTAGACTCTGCCAAGAGTAATAATTTGAATGACAGTAAAGATCAAGTGGCTCCTCTTAAAGTGTAGCTATTACTTCAGTGTCTCTAAATTTTATATGAAATAACTCATGATTTTATACATCTGTGGAAATCACTTGAATAAAAATTGAGAGCTTTGAGAGGCAAAGTATATATGCAAAATACTTCTTGACTTTTGAAAAATCATCTTGCTTTTGTTTTAAAGTCTTTATAGAACAGTTTTCCACTGTTTCACAATGTCAGGAAAGGTGTTGGTAATCTGGATTGCTAATGAGGCAAGAGTGACAAGATTATCCCAATCTATTTGATATTAAAAAGTTTGCAGTTTTTCTTAAAACACTGTAAGTTTGCTAATAAATTAGAAGATTCTAGGTAGTAAAAGCAGCTTCTTTTTGATGAGAGGATTATGTTTGGTTATTGCGTTGTAACGACAGATAATGTGATACCTCTGTGTAAGCATAAGAAGCTTATATGATTGGCTCCTGCATTTTGTCACATTTTTCTTCAGTCTCACTAGCCTTGTAACCACAGCATTTTTATTGTTACGAAGATGCTAATGCCTGAAATTGCAGCCTGTAAGGACTGCTGTCAAACAAATATGAAATTGGCATGCACTCAGCTTTCAACCGATACGATATTGGGCATTTTCAAACATACTCAGTTTGAAAGCTTCTTCTTTTAAGAGTAAGATATGTCTTAGAATAGTCACTGTAAGTGTAAGCACCAAACTTTCCCATGATAATCTGAGTATTAGAAGACACATCCTTTTTTAACAAGACAAAAAAAGAAGGAGGAAAGAAGTCTTCAGAAGCACTTGTCACAGGGAAATCTTCCATGCAAAACTGAAATATTTGCAAAAAAGTCTTATCTAAGGGAGTTGGTTTTTTGTAAATGGTGAGTATTTTGGATTTCATGTAAATAGAATGTGCAAGCAGTCTGAAACACCTCAGGCATGTCTATAATACATACGGAGTTGTTTGGATTAGTTAGATTTTTTTCCTGCCTCTGCTGTGAGATGCAAACACACAGAGAGTATCTGCTCTCCTTTGGTAGATACCACCAGTGGATTGGACACTTGTGTTAACAGTAGACAAGCCCTAGTCAAAAGGTTTGATATTGCCCATTTGATTATTAAGCATTCTGAATGAGGCTGTTGTCTGTGTCTTGTTGCATAGGAGTCTTAATACTGACGTGAGATTTATGAATATGTGTCTGTTGGCAGTGAGGATAGTAAATCCCAGGCTTGCAGTCCATCCCATTTTCCCAGATCCTGTAGTGAAGCTCACATGTGCATTTTTGTGGGGGTGGGGGTGCAGGTGTGGGGATGTGTGGTCTTCTGTGTTTTTAAGTACAGAGTGATGATAAAGCAATGTAAATTTATCAGGCTGGGAGGTGAAAGTGAGTAAGAATTGTTCATCAACTCTGTTTTTGACATCCACTAGCTACATTCACCTGTCAGTAAAGAAAAGCTTTACACTACTGTGTTCTAAGATTAAAAACTAATTAGTGCTTGCAAACTGCTGTTACATATCACTTCCAAGCCTGAGTTTTTCTCTTGAGCAGTTTGAGATACCTGAAGCTAAGCCTCACTGAGCAGTCTCTGAAGAATTTTTAACTTTTTAAAGATGTCTGTATTGCTGAAAGAGCTATATTGCTTTCAGTTCCTTGTGTCTTGGTTGTTCCTCTCTTACCCATCTCTGATTCATATCAAAAGACATACAAAAAAGTCTGACACAACAGGTAGAAGTTTCTTGATTATGTGCAGCTATAGTGAGGCTGAAGTATGTGTTCACAATTCAGCTGAGGACTGGTATGCTCGGTTTCATTTTCCACTACTTAATAAAACAAAAAGGTATAAACCTAAAGATTTTGAGATGTTTAACTCTTTTCTTTGCAGTCCAGGCTGCATTTTAAATGAGAGCTGAATATTTAACTAGAGACAAACTTGTACCACTAGGCTATATTCCAGGAGTCTTCTTTTTTTAATGATGATCTTTTTTTCATTTGATTATGTAAGTAAAGTTGTTCTTTCCAGAATTCTGCATTTCGTTGCAATTTCTTATCCTTAAAATGTGCTGACCAGTTTGTAGAGCTTGTATTTTATTTTTCCTCCAAAAATTAAAAATAGTAGATCTGTATTCTGTAACTTTTTAATACTGTTTTTTTAAGAGTCTCCCTTCAAATTTTTGCACTGTTCTGTTAGAGAGTATATTTAATATAAGAAAGCAAAGCATGTTTTTCTGGTGTCTTACTCCTGGTTTTTACCTGTATGATCATTCAGAATTGTTATATAGTCCATTTTTACCAGTTGAAGTAAGTGGCAAGATTTCTACCTTTTCCAATAAAGGTGGATCAGACAATGTACAAACAAAGCTAAGAGCTCATTGAATGTGTTCTTGACTGTAAAATACATTTATTGTGTGTTTTGGTTTTCAATGTTGTAAAATCTAGGTAAGTGCAGTGCAAATACTATTTCTCACCAGGTTAGACTTTCTTAAAAAAACAGTTTAAACCCAGTGTTTTAATAACTTTCTAAACCCAATGTTTTGGTTTTTAATAGGCACATACCCTTTTGTGACTTCATCAAACTGCACAGTTGGAGGTGTGTGCACAGGTCTGGGCATGCCGCCGCAGAACATCGGGGAAGTGTACGGGGTTGTTAAAGCCTACACAACCAGAGTTGGAATTGGTGCCTTTCCTACAGAACAGAATAATGTGAGTATTACAGCCTCAGGTGTGACCTGCAACTGGGTGAAATAACGTGGTGTGTCTTGTCTGTCTTTTGTTAAGTCAGTGTTAACAATGATTAAATGCCAGTAGGTAGGTGACAATATGTTTGGATGTCTCAATCTCGTGGTTCTAGACTGAGCTTGCTGGGCTACCAAACCTGAGTGTAATTTTCTTAGACATTTCTGTGGAATAGAAGTCTAGAGCAGGAACAAATTTTGAGAAGTTTGCCTAAAAATCGTTCTCTTGAATTAGAAATAGCATTTTGTATTGCTGTCTTCATCCAAATGGACAGCATTGTGAAAAACTGGGGGAAGGACTTTAAAGGTAATATACAATATATTGTAAAATGTTAAGTAAACACCTGCATCTTGTGTTGCAAATCAAAAGAAACCCACACACTCGTGTCTTACTCTTTGTTAGGAAATTGGAGAATTGCTGCAAATGAGAGGTAAAGAGTTTGGTGTGACCACTGGTAGGAAGAGAAGATGTGGCTGGCTGGACCTTGTGTCACTCCGATATGTCTACATGATTAATGGATTTACTGCGTGAGTTGTTTGTACAGCTTTGCTGGCAACTTGACAGAAAATCATGAAATGCTGTAGATTACTGTAAATTGTACATATACTCGTTAGTAACATTTGTACTGTTAATATTGAGCTGTTGATTGTTTTGATATTTTGATAAATTAGCTGTTCCTCATTTTTCCTATCATTAAATATTTTTACATTTGACATTTTCATACATAACAGATTTTTCTTTCCTTTTCTTGTGGAGATTTCTTTTGTTGTTTGTCTTCAAAATAAGATAGATGGGAACCCATCAGTATTTTCATTAGTATATGTAAATATTAAAAATTTGGATATGTCTTTGGGATGTTAATTAAAATGAAAGATAGGTGCCTGAAACAAACTGGTATAAAATTTCTAGCAGATCAAATAGTATAAATACATATTTTATTTCAATATTTCTGTTTTTCTTGTTCTTTTTGGGTTTTATTTAAAATAAGATGCAGCCAGATATTTGTAGAGCTAGGGTTTGATTATTTTTCTGCCTTCGCAGAGGACAGGAACAGACAGCAACAGGCATCATGCAATGAAATGGTCATCTTAAATGGCTGTACCTGAAATGGTTAGGTATCTTGGCAGCACTCTCACCAATAAAAATTATAACACTTAAAGCCATAGACAAATTAATTCAGTTGGAGAATGTATGTTCTTTGATTTTTTTTTTTTTTTACATTCTCACATAGTCCTAGATCTAAGGATGCAACAAAAACTGTCTTTAAGCCTTTTTTGGTTTGTTGTTTCATTTCAGTGGTTGGTTGTTTTTGGTTTGGGGTGTTTTTTTAAGTCAGACCAGATAACAGATTAGTGCCATAAGAGATATTTTTCTGAAGAAATAAAACTAATTGCAGGAATCTATTTTGTTTGATTTTTTTGTTGGTTTGTTGTTTTTTGGTTTTTTTTTTTACAATGTGCTAAGATTCAAGGTTTGTTGAACTTGTTTAACCAGAGTAATTTTTCTTTATAGATTGGCACTTACCAAATTGGATATCTTGGATGTATTTCCAGAAATCAAAGTTGGTGTTGCATACAAACTAGATGGTGAAATCATACCTCATTTTCCTGGTAAGACTGCTTATTTAAAAATTTTAGATTTTGGTGAAATGTAATCTGGTACTTTTAAATGCATTTGACTTCTACTTGTAAAACTTACAAGAGCAATATTTTACTTCAGCATCAAGCCATTAATGTCTTCCAGATGCACCAGACATATCTTTTACCACACCTATACCCACACCCTGAAGACACCTGTACTGAATACTGGTTTTTGTCTACTAGATTCAAAGAGCTGTATAAAGCTTGTAAAACATAAATGTTGCTACTACTTGTCCTGTTTATTTTATACAGGCTGCATCACTTTCAAGCTAAATTGGAAGCTTGTTTCATACTCTAAACTCTGTTATCTGGTTCCCTCTACTGTATCGATGCCCATTTTTAGCAGGCCAGGTCTTCATTTAAGCATGCAGTGAGCCTCATGAGAGAACTGGTCCTGTTGAAAAGCCAAGTTTTTCTTTCCCTCTGTTACTTTTCTAACAGTTCACTTCCCTTTAATGATTCACGGAGCAGCCGAAAACCTGTTACAGCTACACAGTGTAAACGAGGGACAAGGGGTGGGGGAAGAAACTAACAACTAGTTTAGGTGAAAGAAAGCAAGACTATTTTGTAATGCATGGCCAATGTACATCAGCTTAGCATGATAGAAACGGTAGTTCGTGGTGAGGACAGTGGTCATTTTTACTTGAAAAGTGTATCTGCTTGTTAAGATATTCAAATATCACAAGCCAGTGTTCTTATAGATAAGGCATCTTGTTCAGTTTGCAATAGTTAGAGAAACTCCAGAAAAAAAGGAAGAACATAAAACAGTACTAAAGATTGGGCTTTTTGATTTTTATAATGTGCACATAGATGCCCATTTTCATTCTAATTGGTACCTCAGGGTTAGATGCTGCTCACAGGTTACAGTTTTTCAAATGGTATCATCATCATCATCAGAGAACTTTTTCTGGGTGAGGAGATCAACTTAGTGATTGGATACAACTCACACAGGATTTATGTAGTACAAAGATGTAATTATGTATAAAGGAGTAAGTGATAATCTGCCACTAGTCTTTGAAAATAGCACATATCTGTTAAGAGTAATTCATAAGGAATTAAAAAAAATCTTTTGCTTCTCCCTGTGCTTGTGGGAGTTCTCTAACTGATTTGCTGTACAGGATCTTCAAACAAAAGTGCCAGTTCCAGTCTGAATGCATGCTGAATGACTTTGATTCAGGAAATTTAGTACTCATCTTGCACTAAACCAGGGAATGCTTTTCCCTTTTTAAGACTCAGATATTACCTGATTGATACTCATATCAAAACATTAAGGACATTTGTGTTTACTTGAAATAGCCTTTGAACATAATGGAGATTGCACATTTGAATTGAGAACTACTCAGTAAATGCTTTTCCTGTAGCCCTTTGTCTGACCTTGTGCTCAGGCCAGGAGAACCTTCTCTGGCAGTCTGTCCTTAAAGATGACATAAGCAGATGGCCATGTTGTACAGTACTAAGACTTCAGTAATTGATTTTTTTTTTTTCATTTATTTCATTCTGGCCCTCTCAGATAGGGCCAGAATCTTGTTAGATACAACTCCTGAGCGGGCAGGCTTTGTTCCCTGTATATGCTTAGGTATAACAGGTAGCTGACCTTTGGTCATAGCAGCACAGTGTGGCTCACCTGCCTGTATTTTTCTTTACTGTATGAACAATTAAGAATTCTGGTAGAACTTCAGTAGAAGCTGTTGACATGCTGTCTTCCTTAAAGTGTCAGGAAGGAGTTTGAGCTGAACTTCTGGTAAGCTGGAAGATGCTGTCTCTCACAGTGCCTCTGTGTTCCACACCTCTCTTTGCTATACTCCTCAACATTTGGCAGCATTTTCAGCACACATGCTGCAGGGTACCCCTGCCCGGCATGAAAAACAAAAGGTAACTTTCTTCCCACTTTGTGTTTTGCAGACCCATTAGACTGTTTCTGATGTCTGCATTTTTGCATGCTGTGTGCTTGTATAATTTTTTTTTCTCAAACTTGTCACTGACATTTGAATTTAATTTAGAATAAAGCTAGTCTGGGAGTCCCTCACTGGCAGACTATTTCTTTCTCTCTCCCCTTCCTACCCTCCCACTCTCTTGGAGATGTTCGTGATTTACCCTTCTTGTGAAATGGCTGTGTCTAAATTAGAAACACACACAGTACCCACCATCTCAGGAAAAGCATGCCATGTTTCATATATTGTTCCTTTTTCCACCTGGATCAGAGAATCATATGAGTCTCAGTCAGGGTTTTTTTTAGCTTAGCTTTCTGTGGGCATTTCATAATTGCCTCTTAAGCAAGAACCTAAAATGTCTTGTAAATTTACGGCTGACTTCAGGCGGTGTTACTGAGGCTGTAGGCTTTTGCTGGCCAGTGACAGGAGTTTATGGAAGACAGAACTTCCTGCTAGCTTTGAGCCAGTCAGTTTTAAAAGAATGTGAAAGCTATGGTCTAGTTCTTTAATGCCTCCTCTCCAAGTTCAGCCATCAGTTGATTTCAGCACAGAGAGACATAACCTCTAGCTCAGGAGACTTTGAAAACACAGATGCTTAGGAGATTGAGAGATTATTTTGGACAAGCTTTACTTTCACGTTTTTTTTTTCTTGCACTTTTTCCCTGGGCATTTGCTGTAGATTAAAGAGCTGGAACACTATTCTAGATGCACCTTTGGTCTGACCTGTATGACTCTTTTTATGTTCAGTTTCTGGAAATTGCTGGAGGATCGTTCTCTTACAGTGGTTCCGAGGTCCCAAATCTGATCTATTTTTTCTGAGTTGGAAGTAGCATCACATAACTTCCCAAATTGTATAATTATATTTGCTGTCTGTTATATAGTTAAGCTGTTAAGGAATATTCTAGAAACCCTAAAAGATAAATACCTTCAGTGAAAAGCTGAGAGAAATCTAGATGGTGACTAGATCTTGTACTACACTGAGCTCAGTTTGTGGCATGTCTTTACCACACATCATCTTATATCACAGCTGCTGGAACAAAATTAAAGAATCATTTGAAGCATAAAACAATGCATCCCTTCTTTTTCTTCTCTCTTATGGGGAAGTAAGGAATTGAACTAATACAGGCTAATGGAAGATCGTAGTCTTACACCATTCAATACCAAATGCTTTCAGCTGTCTCCCTCTAACCTCATCAGGAGGCTTCAAAGAAAAAAAGGCCTGTGGACATCCAAGATTAGGTGTTCATTCACTTTCCCTCTTCAGAAAGAGGGAGGCTAGCAACCATCTGCACTGCCAGGAGATCAGTTTGTGGTTTTGCATTTTGAGTGTATCTGTTCTGTTGAACAGATAACCTGAACAGCAGACAGCACCTCGCTTGTTACTGCTAACAATAAAGTGCTTATCCTTGGCCTCTACAACCCAACATCTGTTATGTGTCTGTCTGTCTGTTCTGATTGCCATGAGTACTGGTTCAGGATCGTTTGCCTTAGCCTGGGAACACCTCAGTCCAAAACTTTGCACATTTCTACGCTGTTACAGGCTTTGAGGACAGCAGAGCTGTCAGCCTTTCAGCCTTTCTCAAAATGCCTCGTTCATTAAAGCTGCCCTTACAGCATTGCTGCTGTTAAACTGTTGCCTGCCTCAGGACAAATTGTTCAGTGTGCTAAGCTTGAGTTTGTTGGCTACACACATGCTGGAGGGGATTAGCACGTGGTTTTGCATTTGCACCTCTACTGTGCCTCTTGCACCTCAAACCCTTTCCCAAGCTGACTAGCTGTCCTGGCAGGAGTGACTTGATCCTACATAACATTAATTACCATGCCCCCCTTTTCAGGAAGGCAAGAAGGAATGCCTGACATTTCCCATTTTTTATCAATATGTTTTGATAATTTTCAGAGTTAAGCCCTTTGTTTTGCTGCCCCGTGTGATTCCAAGACTTAATGTTCAGATAACTACTGGAGTGATTCAATTGCAGAACAGTATGCCTAGCATGTTTTTCAGTACTAGAAATCATCACAGGATTCATAGTTGAAGGACAGCATTGTAGCAAGTTGCTAAATGAAGGACAAAATATTGCTTCTGTTCTGAGAAGCAGTGGGAACAGTTACTGTTCATACATCCTGTGGGACTCCACACTGGTTGGCAAATTCATTGCAGAGTTTTGGGGCAAAGGGTCTGTGGGCATCAGAAGTCTGTGAAGTATTAACTACATCTTACGACTGTGTTTAGTAAAAAGTATACTCCTATGCCATTTTAAAATATTTTTAGCTCCTTGATACTTACAAGCTCTTAATTTTGCTTTCACAATTCCCTCATGAAGGGGGAGCTGGTTCTCAGCATTTGTTCAGAAAAAAAAAAGAACATTTTGGGGAATTATTTCCCTGAAAAGTTGTTTTCTGAACTGAAAAGATTGTGGTTTCAGCAAAATATATGCATGTGACTGAGCACTGGAATTCCTAAAGTCTGAGTCCTGATAGCTCCTGGATTTTTTTCTCCCCTATGCTTATATTAACAAAAAACCCGACACTTCAGTGGCTTCAGTGCTTGTGTTATCTTATGAGAGAACCTCTTTGTTTAAGGAAAGAGTAAAAGTTTTACAATTAGTGTTTCACAGTGGAGAATATACAGTGTCCGTGGACATAAAATTTCTGTTTGTTTGCTTCTCAGCCAACCACGAAGTCTTAAACAAAGTAGAGGTTCAGTATGAGACACTCCCAGGATGGGTTACGGACATATCAAATGCAAGGACGTTCGATGAGCTGCCTGTAAATGCACAAAATTATGTTCGTTTTATAGAAATGGAGTTGGGTGTTCCTGGTAAGTAGAACAGATTTTCTTCTTGTCTGGGTTATTCTTGCTCCATGAAACCTGTTTGGTATTTTGTATTAATGAACAAGCAAAATATTGAGAACTAGTTTGTAACTGTGCTTATCGTGATGTACCTGGTGCCACTGGTGATTATGGTTTTACTACTTTTTATTTAGCTGTTGAACTCATAGTTTTGAGAAGTTTTTATATTCATTCCTTCTTTGGCTTATACTGTAGTTCTTGTTCAATTAAGATTTTTTTTTAATAACTTGCTCTAGTGTCATTTAGATTGGTTATAATCCAGGTTTAGTTTTGCTACTGTCATAGTCAGTGGGACTGACTGGGTTATTAATTAGTGTGATGAATTATATGTGAGAGTAAGAGATCCTGAACTGATATATTTCTCTGTGTTCCCTAATAATGATGATCCTGTGGTTCCATCCAAAGCTGGGAACTAGAAGATGATACAAGTCTTTACTTTTCTGATAGTTTCTAACTATCTTTTATCTTATAATCTGTAAAAGTGATAAATTTATTATGGCAGTTTCAAGAATACCTGCTTTTTGACATTATCAGTGCATTCTTTGAGAATAACAGACAAAGTTATCCTTTCTTAATATGTGAATAATATATGCTGTGTTTTTCTTCAAAATGTGGTACTTAAGATGAGTTTGTTTATCTTATTTTAAGATACAATCCACTCTTGCTTTGTATTACTTAAAATAAAAGTTTGCTTTTCTCTCCTGCAGTTAAATGGATTGGAGTAGGGAAATCCAGAGAATCAATGATCCAGCTGTTTTAAAGATTTCAGATGCATGGAAGAAAGCACACTCCTCAAAGACTGCTCATTCTTAAATGCATTAGTAGCCCGCAAAGCAAAGATGTTGGAAAGATAGATTTTTGCATGGGAAGAAATGCTAGAGTTGATACCCCCAAATCAATTGCTACTCCTCAAAGAGACTCTAACATGAACCTGTGTCGATTCCTGTTCAACTGCAATTTCCAGGACACTTGTCATTGTTGTTCAAGGTGCCATCAGATTTTTTTTTTCTTGACCTAATATTTACTTCATAATGTAATTCCTGTTTGAAAATCTAAGGTAGCATTGCTTTCATGACTGTTTGTCTTTGTTATCCTCTCTCTGCTTTTGGCGGTGTTACTTCCCTGAAATTTTAGACGGTAAAAATAATGCAGTTTTGCACAGATAGTTTTACATCCTCATTATTTGTATTCCTAAAGCTGTTGTATTCTTAATGACTGCTCTTGTGAGTGATTAAAGAGGGGGAGTCTGATTTTATAATGCTATAAATGCTGTCTAAATTATTGTGTGATCTGTTTTTTTAAAAGAAGATGTGATGCCAAGTTGTTATGAATGTCCAGGTTTTTTTAGCTGTATAACACAGAAAACTTACTCTTTGTAACTCACAGAGGATGCTCAAGTGTTTACCAGGAAGTGTGCCCAGAAAGTTAGAAAACTGATATTGTAAAAAGTTCATTTGCAATTATTAAAGAACTGTTCTGATTTTGAGTTAAATGTTTTATAATGTTACTCTTTCTTTCCCTGGCATTTTTAAACTCTGTGCTTCTCCGCTTCCAAGGCGCGTATCTTAAACTGTTCCCCTAATTAAATGGGGTTATATTTGTATTTTGTGAGAAGTCTAACATTTTGATGCCCTTTTAAATTCCTTTCTTCAGAGTCAATTGAAGATCTTTCTCTGGAGGATTGCCAAAGTGCAGACACTTCTGTATTCATAAGCTGAAGATGCTTTAGAAATAACATTTAAAGTATTCCATGTATTTGCCTTGGGTGTAGGGTAAATAACAAGTGTTCACCTCAAGACATCTGACATATTTTGGATTATTGTTGGGAAATAGGGAAATGTTCTAGAACTATTTAAATTTATAACCATCTATTCCAAAGAATCTGATTTCTTTTAGCAACAACCCAGTAATTACATATTCCCTTTCCAGATTGCTGAGAATGACTCTGTTTTTACACGCTATGCTATGGTACTCATGTGCTTCCTTTTCACTTTAAAATAAAACTTACTTTGTTTCCTAAACTCAAGTTTGTATCGGGGTGGGGTAATAGTTTTAGATTTAGTTTAGTAGATTTTGGCTGCATATAAGAATATGTGAATGAGTATAAGAAACTTCTAATGCAAAATAAAAGATACGAGGCCTTTTGGTTTGTCTTGAGTAACCATATGTTGCCTGAAATAGAATAGATTTATTGGACTATGTTGCTGCTGAGGTGGTTAGCAAAATTTTTTATTCTAGATTGACACAATAAAATTGCTTATCCTAAGAGGAGAGACAGGAGGGTTGAAGGATAAAACTACTGATTTTTAGGGAGCATTTTCTGTTGCTTGCATGTGACAGAGCAGTTAGTGGGGTCTGTATTTTACTTGTGTAATGTGTGGAAAGGTGGATACCACAGAATGCTAGAAAATTGGCAAATACAGTGAGAAACCTTTGTATCAGTATTGCATATAAAGAGCATTCTCATCAGCATTAGAAAACAGGCAAGGCCGTTTTTTCTTTTTTTCTGGAGAAGATGAAGGTCTAGTTCTGCTGTTAGCCTTGCAGTCCAGGAGAGAACCATACCATCCCTCCCTAGCTAAAGGACGTCTTGAATTGCTAATTCCCAGGTGGAGAAAAGGAGGGATAGAACTGCGTGAAACATAAAGTCCAGTGTTTATTCAGAAGGAAAAAAGCTACTTTTTTTCTAGGCAGTAGAGGGAATTGATGTTGTAGTGTGAACAGTAGGTAATAATTACTAAGTATTCTTGTTTCCCTGTAGCTGTAGGAGGCACCAAGGGGATTTGTGCTTCAGTGAAACTACCAGCCAAGGTCTGTGGGCCTAGCTGGTTCAAGAAGTGAATGAATGAATAAATAAATAAATGAGGGCATGTTTCCTTCTACAGTCACTGAATAAATAAAACACATCTATGGAGCTGTGTTTCACTTCTGCTGAGCAGAGACCTTCAAGGTTTCAGTTTTTTCACTGTTGTAGCTCCACTGTACAAACTACCATTGTTTTTCAGTGGAGAAATTCATATTCCCAGATGCAGCAGTATTTCTGAGCAATACAGCAGTAGGCTAAAATGATATAAAGTATTTGTGCAGTGTTTTGAAAGAAACAAAACAGAACCGCCTTGGATGCAATAGTGATTTATATTCTTTTGCTGTCTTTTAAATTCAGCTGAGATTTTTCTTTGATTCTTCCATTCAAGGGCAGGCCTGGAAAGTTGAAAACATTCTCCTACCAGTACTGGTCCAGGATATATGTGGTCTAGGATCTGTTGGTGTATATTTACTCTCATGACCTGGAACAAGAGTTTTTCAATTTCAGGTGGTTAAACTTGGCATCTATGAAATGTATTACCTTGTTCCTGCATGCTACTTTTAACCTAAGTTTTCCTGGAGTGAATTCTTGGACTGGTGCACCAACACTTTCCTTGTGTCAAAGAATGGTTATACCCTACCAGATTTCCCAATCCCCCAGTGCCCCCTTTTCTCCCTGTTATTTCACTTGTACAGATGTGGAAATAGGCTGGGATGTTATCACCGACCTGAATGTTGTGGAAACAAACACTGTAAGTTACAGAGATTTGTTTCAAGCTTCATGTTCAGCTGTGGAACCAAGAAGGAAGAAGAGAACAACAGCCTAATACTTGACCCTCCAGCATGTGTCCAGCAGGGGCAAAGGTAAATGACTTTGAAGACGTATGTAGCTTTTTAGTGCTAGATAAAATTCTGTGTTCTGCCTTCGCCCCCCCCCCCCCCCCCCTTTCATTAGTCAAGAAAGGAATTGAACTAATTCTCAAAGGAATTGCCCCACTCTTTGGTTGTCTGTCACAGGCTAGTAGTAAGCTGTGGTAGAAAGAAGAACCGTCATACTTTGACAAGCATCTGTTTCTCGGGCCCTTCTGTGCTCACTCTCTCAGAAGGCTCTAGAGTTGCTGCCATGGAAGGGGAGAGGATGGCAGCATAGGATAGTAGTTGAAATTGATTCTTGTCCAAGTGTCCCCTCCTGCTAATGGGATGTTTTCAGGAGGCACCTGTTAGACCAGTCAAGGCTGATGACAGACAAGGTATTTTGATCTCACTCTGTTCTTGCTGCCACTGAAATATTGATGAGGCTGAATCTCCCAGGCTTGTGCTGTACTGCAGCATTTAATACCCTTATGTCCCTGCAGATTAGTGAGCCTCCTTTACTAACTAAATAATAGGGAAAGTGAGGGATACTTCTGCTGCTTAGCCTTTCCGTTTCTGTTCCATATGTAATTGGGTTTTGACATGCAGCTAATGGACAAAACCTTCAGATAAAGGGGCAGACGTGATGTTGACGTCGTGCTGCTTTCATCTGCCATCATCCTGGAAATCTACTTCCTAATAAAAGATGATAGTTTCCTTTTGCTGTCACTGCCATCTCTCTTACTGAAACATAATCAAAGGTGTGACTAGTTTAGAAAAAGTAAAAGGCAAAATAGCTGGGAATGAAAGAGACAACTCAGTCAGGTGAGGTTTTTTTCTCCTGCCCATACTGCTTGTAGTCTCTGAAACAGCGAAACTTAACAAACCTGGTGGTATAGTAAACAAACACACTTATTTTTGGTGCGTGACAGCTTTACGTACTGAAGGTAAGGTACAGACTGCTGTGCATGCCTGTGTACACACAGCTGATGCATTATTAGCTTAAAATTTTACACCATTTTTCATTGGTCTGAGTGTAACAACTCATCTGATGTGTTGTTTTTAAAATACCTTGCAATAGATACATGTTCAAGTACCTTCCATTCAATTTTAGACAGATAACACACTGTTAAATCCCAGTGTTCTCCACTGCCACTTCGGAACCACTAATCAAGTGTATCAAAGCAATGTATTTTCTTACACTACCTTAGATTTTTTCACAGATTAGTCTCTTTGTGCATGCATCTAGGTACTTATTCTTTAGCTCTTTTGATGCATGCTGCTGAAATTATCAATAGTGCATTTGAGTAACTATTTTTAATAACAATTGCCCAAGTACAGATGGTTTTCCTTGTTTTGTTCACTGGTTGACAGTTATTGTCTGGTTATTATAGAAGGAACTGGGGTACCTGAGTGTTGGTAGTTGGCATGGATTTGGGGGCAGCTCTTTTTTCCAAAAAATGAGATGACTATTCACTTGTTTTCCCTGCATGCAGCTTAGGACTAGCTTGTCAATAGTGAAGCACACCTCCCTAGTTCATCTTCTGTGTCCCTCTCAACAGGAAACCCAGCACAGATCACTTCGTTGTGTTGAGAAAGGGCAAGTCAGTTGTCGCTTTGAATGAAGCGTGATTGTACCAGTCACTGGTGATCTTTTCCTGAGAGCTGAATTGTCAGAGTCAGGTTGGGATGGTGTTTCAGCTTTGTCATTTACTGGAGCCAGTTGCAGTTTACTGAAGGGTCTGGGCAAAAGGCATAAATCATTCTGTAATCTCATGCTGACATATGGTATGTAAATACCATGATGCACCCAAAGGGTAGCCAGCATTATAAATGCACTTTCTAATCTGCTGCTGAAATGAGCACTCAGTATTATGCATCTGTAATCTAATAGATATTAACAGCCTGAGAATGTACAGTAAGACCTTAATAATTCAGTATTGTTCCATTGACTCCATCCTTGTAATTAGCACGATAAGGGTTGTGCCTCTTGCAGTTGAGCAACTAACTGCATTAGTTCAATATTGATAAAATTCTCAAAGCCTTGGCTACCCAATATAAATAGCCTACAACATTTTACTTTTTTTTATTTATTAAACCCTTTGAAGTCAATGTGCAATACAACAAATCTTTATGGGGAGAAAAAAAATCCAGATTTTTTTTACAGCAATTTCCATTCTAGATTCTCAAACATATGATAAATTCAGGTCATGCAGCACTCCTGGTACGGCCAAAAACTTTTGAATGTAGCTTTAGTTTCCTCTGCCTGGATTCTCCTGTTCCTTTTGTAGATCAAAGTAATGGAAAAGTCACTGGAAGTTGTTCAGTATTGCCCACAATAGGCATAAAAGGGGGAAGGCTTATTCCACGGGTCTCGTGGGTTTACTTTGATGCACAAACTTACCCTGGAGCTCCTCTGGATGCATGTGACTTATGGACCCATCCTAGCTGCCCATGACAGAAACCAGACATCCTTTCCAGGATGAACAGCTGAGCTGATGAAGCAGTTAAATAGAGGATAGTGAAGTGAAGGTACAAGGAGGAGACTGGAGAGCAAGAATCCCACTCAAACTGTGGAAAAATGATTTTTTTTTTTTTTGTATAAAAGTCATGGAAAAATATTTTTGTCTCAGTACAGAGCTTACAAATGAAAAAGGGGATAACATTGATAACAAGGCAAAATCTTGCCTGTGTTGAAAAAAATGTGAGTTTATGCAGATGAATGCATTTTTTTAAATGTAAGAAATAAAAGCTGGGCAGACTTTCATTTTTTCCCCCCCAAAAAGTACCCCTCTGAAATGCTAAGAGTCTTCAGTGGATTTTTTTTATACAACTGATAGCCTGACCTGTGCACATACTGTGTACTCTGTGGTTTAAGAGGCTGGTGGCAGGACTGGTGCAGGATCTGTTTAACTCCCTTAGCTTCTTTTGCAGAGTAAAACGTGCCAAATTCCTACAAGCATTGGTGTAAAATATTTGGGTGTTTTGTTTGTTTGTCCTTTTGTTAAGGTGCTGATGATGAACCTAAACTAACTTGCTTACGTGGCTTGAATGTATTAATCTCCATTTTGGTAGCAAAATTCACTGTGGGATAGCATGCCTATTAGGAATCCCCCAGGAAAAAAAGAAACAGGGTCTGCATGAAGTAGTAAAAGTTCTACAAAATGTTACATTTTGCAGAGCTATGGAAGTTTCTAGAATGAGTTACACAATATTCGTGACAGGTCTCAGAGTAGAAACTAATGCAGGAACCAGTTTAACTTATTTAAAGAGTGTTTTATTTCAGGACAAAAATGTGCTGTTCTGTGACTCAAGGCAGAATTTCTTCACAGGCTGATTAATGATATCCATGGTCTGATATGGTCTGCTTGTTTGTCACAATTAAGTAATAATTTATTCTACCTCCCGAGGAATGAAATTTGGCTGCTGTGTGTGAAACACTGACTCACCAGTATTTGGAAAACAAAGTAGATGTTTTCTGTGCTTTGTTGCCCATCAAAGTCGGTGAATTATGTTTTGGCTATTCCATAGCAACGTCTTCACTGGAGTGTGAATTAATATTGCAGCTTCAGGAGTCTGATGTTAAAATTGGTTCTCACCAGAGATCTTAAGTAGGAGTATTGTTTTGAATAGCATCATGACACAGCCATCTTAGAAACTCCTTGAACACATCCACAGTTCAATTTTTTTCTGAAACTAAGACCACTGCATCTTCCACTTAGTTGCAGAGCACGATGTAAAAGCTCCTTATCCAATCCAGTCTACAAAAGAATGTATTTTCATGCTTTAGATAATTTCAGTCAATCTTGGAAAATGTAGCTATACAACATACAAAAGTGACAACTCCAACACTCACACACAATATGAGCTGTTGAGAATCACTGTTATATTTACCAACATTTCCATATCCCTGTCAGCCAGTTCTGCACAACTGTTGTCCTCATCATAGTCAGCAGCACCAACAGAGATTCCTCTCCTCTCCCCAACTCGTCCCCGGGGGTGATTCTTCTCCAGTTTTACCCTGGCGTGGCTTCAGCGGGAAGCATTCCCCATCCCTCATCTTTGGGAAGTGGGGGAGGTTGCATCTTCCTTCCTCCAGCAGGAATCGTATTCAGGTTGCCAGCCCAGCTACCTGAGAGAGTGCCAGTAGTGACTATGTCTACCACGGAATCTACAAGGCTTCTTCCAAACATTGGGTTGCTTGCCTGTCTCTTGGTGTTCAATTCAAGGGCCCTCGTTTGAGAATGTATCTTTCACCCTGGATATACATCCAGAAATAGTTTTTAAATTTGCCGTTAGAATGCTTGGGTTACATCTTTCTCTCGTAACTTTGCACGGAAAACTTTAGTTACAAGTCTCAGAAGCTTTTCAAACCTGCTGCATTAAAAAACCTCATCATGCTGTGAGCAAAAGCGGCTTCAGTCTTAACAGACAGCCCCGTTGGGAGGAGAGGAGCCTAAGGCAGAGGTTAAAAAGTTCATGTAGGGACCTGCAGGGAGCCTATGCAGTCAAGGGGAAGCAGTACATCCAAATGCCACAGCCATACAATTAAAATTGCAGGACCATCTGTAATCTACTTGTTGTGCTAAATAATAATAATCCATTAAAAAATAGCCTAATCTTGGTTTTGAACTTTCTCGAACTTAACACGCTGAAAAGGAATGCTTTTTTCAGGATGAAGTCTGTTCTGCTTTTGAGAACCAAGGAAGGCCATACCAGTAAAGTTTTTTAACTAAGTGGTATTTCTGCTTACAGACTGGGCAAAGACTGAGGCTGCAATGTGAGCTTACCTTTCCTGGTCCATGCAGTGAGGTTGCAGACTGAGATAAACTATGGAATGAAGATCAGGAAAGGCAAAGCTTGCAGGTATAATCACAGATACTGTCAGCTTGGGCTCCCTTTGCCTTGCTAAGCTGCTGGGAGCAAGACCCTCTGCCTCACTAGGCCTGGCTTTGTGGTAGTTCCTCCTTTCCTTACTGGTTTTGGAAGGGGCAGGGGGAGCAGTCCCACTGGTGTCAGCCTTGTGAGTGCGTTTTGGAGTGCTGTTTGAGGCAGTCACTAGCAATGTTGCAGTTGACTATATATACAACAAAATGGAGTGGTGTCTTGGGAGACAAAGAGCTGGACAGGGGAGAGGATCTGTCAACAAATCACTTGGAAACTTGTGCCCCTGCACACCTGAGCCACCATCCTGAGTGCTGCTGCACTCTGGTAAATTAGACTGTAGTACCTGCTGGTCCTCAGGTTGCAGTCTTCTCAAGTTACTCCTAGATCTGAGTGCAGGAGCATCGCCTAACTGGTGAAGTTTAAAGAAGAGTCAGAGGGTGAGAAAAACGATCTGACATGGGAGGAAGCCCAGGGCTGGGTCTGAAAGGGTAAATCTTTTTCTGATGTCCTAGTGGACATGCTCTCCAGTACATCTTATTTGCTGTAGACAGAAGGTAAAGCTTTCTTTAACCTTTCTGGAATTGGAAGTGTAGGGGTAATTTGAGTCTGGATTTTTTTATGCGCCCTTCTGTCATCCGAGCTACGACCTACATCTTGGCACTGGAGTAGGGAGACCTCAGGAAAAACAAGGTGGGGCAGGGAAGAAAGGAGAGCTTTCTTTGTTTCTGAGACACAGAGTCCTGGAGCCAGGAGGGACCATGAGGTTCTGGGATACGAGGAGGATTTCTGCCTTTAGTGACAGAGACCTAAACTCTTACCCTGAGACCTCATAGCCTCTGTGCTAATCTGCTCCAGTGTTTCACCCTTAGAGAGTTTCTCCTACCACCCATTTAGATCCCTCCTACTGCAAGTTTAGGCTTTGCTGTTCTGTGGTCTGTTTGCTATGGATAGGGAGGACAGATTATTCCCTTTTTCTCCTGCAGCACTGTTTTGGGCATTGGCTGTGTCCCAGTTTTTTTCCTCAGGCTAATTAATTCTCTGAGGCTCTGCTTGGAGGTCATTTTTAGAGATGTCCAATGTGGTGTGTTTGGTTTATTTTTTTCTGTCCCCAGGGACCTAGGACCTGAAAATGGACACAGTTTGTTCACTGATTGTTTGCATGTGAGTGTAAGGGATGGATGACATCAAGTATCTTGTATCAGGAAATCTAATTATGGATTCTAGTATGATGTTTTCCAGCTTTTCAATGTCATAGCTTTGCTGATTCATATTTTGGTCCATTTTGCATTTGCTTTATTGCTTTTTTTTTGCTTACACGTAGAAACTTGCTCACAGCCCTAGTGCACTGCAGCTTCTTTTTCTCAGACCATTTCTCTAATTTCATAAAATAATTTTGAACTCTTACCCTTTTTTCTGTTTTCTAATGTACTTTTGGTTCCTTTCAGCCTTGCAACACCTGCACATTTACTAAGGACACTCTTTTTACCATTGCTGACTTCACCAATGAAAAATTTGAATGGTATGAAAACAGGACCTGTTCACTGAAAACATTTTGCTGGTTTGAAGGTGAATCACTTTCTAGGTGTGATTTTTTTTTTATAAATTATTATTTTTGTTTGTTGCCTGACCAACTCTGCACCCACCCCAAAGCAATTTTATCTAACCATATACCTTTGTTTGCTTATGAAAACATCCTGCAAGTCTGAATATGTCACCATTTGAGCTGATACCATCAGCTTGCCAATGCTGTCAAGAAAATATCCTGATCTTTGCTTTGTGGTTGCTGAGCCTTGTGCCAAACCAGTTTGCCTTGCTCACCTGGAGGTGGTGCTTGCTGCTTCCCATGAGGAGAAAGGTTGAGTTTGCCTGTGGGATAAAGAATCGGGAGGCAAATAATCAGTATTTTCATTAATTTCTAGCTAATCATAACTAGCTACTAATTCTAGGGTGATCTTAGATAATTGGCTGTAGTTAGACGATTTTTTGTGCCACTTTTCGTGTGCAAGCACTCTGAACATACTTGTTCAGTCAACCACAATTCATTAATTAATATGGATGACAGCTCTGTGTACTGAATCACTGAAAAGAAATTCCAACAGGGAAATACATCTCATTGGTACCAAGCTGCCTCCAGAGCAGGATGGAAAGGGGTCTCTTCACGATGACCACTTTGCTCACTCCAGGCTCTGGCCATTCCTGTGGGAGCCCAGTTCAGCTCTCATCCAGAAACAGGTGATGATGGTCAGATTCAGCCCTAGCATTAAGCAACTCTTCTCTCTTTCTGTTTTCTCCTTTCAGACAAAATGATATCAACCTGGTAATCTTGGTGCAGGTGGAGTCTTGTCCCTGGAAGAGCAGCCTGCCAGCTGTGGGGCTGCACAGGATATGAGAGCCAGAAACTGCCAGGGACAGAGGGCATGTGCTCGAGCTGGCCCTGGACTTGGTGAGTTAGAAGAGCAAATTACAAACTCAGCACGGTCAGTAAGGAAGAAAAATAGGCACAATAAATAAAGAGGCAGAGCTTTTTCTTTTTTTGTTTTTTCTTTTTTTTTTTTTTTGGTAGTCATTCTTGAGGGCAGAGCTGGAATTTAAAAGGTTGTGACAGTGCTCGTACTGACGGCCATGGTCTGTGCCCAAGTAGCAGGTGACTGGGAGATTTCAGGAATCCAACTCATTTCCATTATCTTTTTCTTTCTTAAATAAAGAAAAAGAAAGAACTGAGAAAATTTGCCTCTCCTGTCAACTTACCCGCCCTGCCCCTGAAGTTTCCCGACACCGCACTTGCATCGGAGCTCAGGCTCAGCATTTCCCTTCAGATGCTGCCCTCTGCAAGGGCTTTTCAGAGGGGCGGCTGGAGAGCCGGAACGAGCCGTGCAGCCGAACGCGAGCACCGCTGGCACCTGAGAGCTGCCGTCCCTGCCCGGGGCCGGGCCGCTCGCCCCGTGCCGGGAGACAAAGGGAGCCACATCTGAGCCCTGCTGAGGCTGCACTTGCCGGAAGAAACCTAACAATTCTTATTTACCAAATTGACAAAATCCTATCATTGCAATTAAGGGGATATGTAATTAACTGTGTCTTAATTACAGCAGCTGCCACTTCATCTGAATGCAGCAATTTGCGGAGAAACCGGGGGAGATGCTTTAAGCTCGTGTGTGTAAACAGCGCGAGCGCAAACAGTGCGGCGTGCGCGGCTCCCGGGGGCGCGGTGCCTGTCTCGGGGGCACGGGCGAAGGCAGAGGCTCCCCGGCTGCCAGCCTGCCTGGCCCTGGTGGCCTCGGGAAATCCCTCGGGAGGCAGAGAGCTTCAGACAACCCTGCCGCAAACCCATCGCCCCGGGGCTGTACCTGGAGCTGCAGGGCTGAGCCCAGCGCCGCAAACCCTCCTGGCAGAGAGACGCTTCAAAGAGCCTCTCCCGGCGTCCGCGGGAGCAGCAGCCCTCGGTGCGGGTGCTGCGTGCACTGGGCGAGGTGAATTTCACTTGGTGTCTCGCCGTGCACTTTCATGGCTCCATCGCTCTGGGCCGGCAGGAGCGCCTTTGGCTGCTCTGCTGGGAAGCCAGGCTGACCCCATCCGGCTCCTGCAGGTCTGCGTGGTATTTTAAAAGCCTCTGCATCCTGTGCTGCTGCAGCCTCCCCTGGCTTACGTGGGTCACTTCCTGGGAGCTGCTGTGGACTTCCCAGTGTGGCCGAGTTTTCCCTGCTGAGGTCAGGGAAGGTCAGGGCGTTTGCAGGTTCACCTGGGTACAGATCACTTGGGTTTTGCCGTCTTTCCAGCCCACCTCAGTGGTTGCCGGCTCCTGCTTCCTGCCTGTAACCAGAACTTGGTGACTGGCTGCGCTGGCTTAGGGTGGTGAGCTGTGACAGAGTGGATGTGGGTTTGGATGTGGTTTTCCATACCTGGAGACACAGCATGGGCTGCCCTGCACTTCCAAGGCAAGAGCCATGTGCGCTCGGGAGGTAGGAAGAGGGTGGTGCCCTGCCGAGACCGCCTCCAAGCTCTGCTCACCAGCACCGACTGCTCCCGGAGATGAGGCGGAGCGGCCGTGTTATCCCTCCGTGCCTCGGTTTACTCCCCTCAGCACGGAGCATCTGTGCCTCAGGTACAGCTCACAGACACTGAGCTAAGCCCAGAAGCATCCATTGCTGAGCTACAGCTTGAAAAGAGCCTCGCACCCCCTCTGCCACTGCTAATAAATAGGATTGATTTTACAAAGGCTGAGAACTGCGCCTGCTCAAGTTGGCAGACTTCATTGGGGCTCCATAATTCAGCTGCATTGATTTGTCCCGTATGTTTCACATGTGAAATAAAGCTTCTCTCTGTCAAGTCAGCACAGGAAGGATATCCTGCTTGGTGCTAGCAACATTCCTCTGGTTTCCTAACTGAAACCTGAACTATTTTCTGAGTATTTCAGTAATGGGCATCATCACAAAGACTGGATTATTAATAAGCACATCAAGAATTTGAAAACATGGGATGACATCCTGTCACTATTTAAATGATGGCACAACCTCCATGGATGCTGCTGTAACCAGAATTTCACCAGCTGGCACTATTCAGCTGTCACAAGCTCTCTTCACATCACTCTGGGGGCTTCTGCATTGCAGTCAATGGCACTTTCAGAAAAAGACACAGTTAAACTTGTTAAAACTTGTCCATGTTAATCTCTTAAAAAGCATTTCGTCATTTTAGGTTTATGTGCTGAATCAGGCTTCGTGGAAAACTGCTCTTGTTTCTCTTTCTGTCTTCTTTGGGATGGAGCACACGACCCATGTGGTATTTTTAATACCAGTTACATTTGCATGGATACATGCGCTTTGTTTCATCAGCCTTCACGTTTTGCTGCCTGTGTTCGGAAAGGTAAAAGAATATTCTCACTCAGTTACTTCCTTTGGACTTGTCTATGGTGTTACTGGCTGTGACTTAGGTACAGTCTTAGCAGGAGAAGTTTAAAAAAAAAGTAGAAGAAAACAAAGCAGCCTTTCAATTTCTTTTTAACCAAAGTGGAGTGCCTAGGCAGGAGTGATGTAATTTTCATAGCTGTGGACAACTTCAGCTTCCACTGATGTATTTTGTAGGCTCCAGTATGGGTGCCAGCAGTCTAGCTTTTGGTAACAGGGTTTAGAAATGCCACCCAAATGTTCCATTGTCATCCAAGTGATCTTAGCAATGATCACAAAAGTAATGCAGAAAATCAGACACGAGAAAAGTATCTTTCCTCCGTGTTCCCTGTTTGATAGGCGCATGGTTTCACCCCACCACACTGACACTACCACCTTCACAAGATGCCTAAGTGCTGTCAGCACAGGCACCTACTGAAGACTTCCCTCGACCCTGCCAGAGGCTAAATGAATTATGTTTGCTCTCCCGCACATAAACTGGGAGAGACAAACCTGTGGTCAGTCACACTTAAGCACTTTATATTTGAGCACTTGTCATGCAGTTAAAAATGCTTTTTTTTTAACATCAAGGTGTTTGACAACAGTGAATGTCCAACACCCAGGAGGTGGTGTGGCAACGCTGTTGATCTGTGAAAGCCCTCCCTACCCCTGTCCCTGTTGTTTCAGCAGCTGAGATCCCTGGATCAGAGGGGCTTGCTGGTTTTTGCTACTGCACCCCCCCAACCCACACCATCTCTGTTCCCCAAAGGCTGGCCCCTCTCCGCAGGAGGCAGGCAGGGGCCGCCGGCTCTATCAAATCGCAGAGTGTGAACAAAGGACCATGAGGAACTGGAATGAGATCACCAAATCCATTTGATTTATTTGGGATTTGAGCCTAGGTCTTCTGGGTGAAAGTGAGTGCATTAACCCACTGTGGGAGTTAATTCCTTGCCTAGTCATTATTCAGGCATCATTAAAGTATGCATTGTGCTGGAGGTCAAATCAGGTTACTCTAAAGAATTTGGAATGGGAAAAATGCTGGGGTTTTTTCATCAGCCTAAGTGTTTGGTTATCTCAGTGTTTAGCTATTTATATTGTGCCTGTCACTGTGGCATGTCACTCTACAAACAAAGGGATGCTCCAAATCTCATATTATTTTAATGGCATTAATGTTCTTCATCTGGGGAAAAAACATAAAATAATTTCCCTCTCGAAGATAACAGAATAAGTGGCTTAACATAAAGAGCGGCTCTGGGAAAACTGCGCTCCGAGGCTCACCCAGGCAGAACGTCCTACAGCTCCGCATCGACGGCACCAACAGTCACCCGGGCACACCTGGAGATGCTCTGGCTCCCCCCACAACGCCAGGGGCAAGCCCCCCCTATTGCAGGAAGGGCTGACCTGGAATAGCGAAAGAAGGGAAGGAGGGTGAGAGCCGGGATCTAACCCTCACAGAGAGGACGAGGAGCAGCACTGCGCGGCTCGCAGCTCTTGTGCACGAGCGTAACTTCAGAGCAGAGCTCTCCTCAGGAGACACAAGGTGGGTGCCTTGTTCAAATCGTAGCTCTGGCACCAGGGGGGAGAAGCAACACATGGGCTGGATCAAGGAGTGTTCTTTTCTTGGCGATTTGTAAAGATACAACTTGGATCTTTGATCCAGATATATGATCCAGACATATGCTGCCCTTATCACAGAATGGAAAGATGCTGGGATAGTAGCTCCATGCTGGAGCGGGATCAGCGAGGCAGAAGCAGGAGCAAATGAAGGGTGCAAGAAGTCAGCTCCCACCCCAGAGAAACCTGTCTGGCTTTCTGGTTGTGGCAGCAAGGGGAAAGGACCCAGGAACTGGAAGCGACTTGAAAACCAGATCGAGCTAGTCTGTCACTGTAAAATAAGATGATGGTCCCCTTGGGGACACACAGTGGCTGGGAAGGAAGTCTAAATATTGCAACTATTTTAGTGCTGAGAGACAGAGGTCATAGTCCTGGTGTCTGGCACACTTCTGTCAGGAGGAGACGGAGGGTGAGAGCACCAGCTGGCTGTATTGGGGATGACAGGCAAAGGATTCTTCTAAGGCTGAAAGAGGCTACCATAAATTTGTGTCTGTGGGGCTTTTCTTTAACCTTTTTTCATGTGGAAACAAGGCCAAGACAATCATCCTGTTAGCTCCCTCCAGAGGAACCCCAAACTTTCTTCCCAGTTTGATGAAGGGGATGTTCTCAAAGATGTTCAGTCCCTGCAGTTCAGTTCCTTTGTCTGAATGAGAACCTGAGAAGAAAACAGAAACCCAGACCTGTGTGAGCTCAGGAGCAGCGTTAGCAGGTGCCATGAAGGAAAGATTTACAAGCACTGAAGCAGCAGATCTCTGTCTTCTGCAGCACAAAATGAAGAAATTGCTAAAGGGAGCACATTAGACATGAGGTAACCCAGGAGCAGGACATGCAGTTGTAGGGATCCAACCTGCAGAATTTCATCTGCCCAGCAGCATCTCTTTGTAATTAATTTCAAACTGAATCTGAAATTCCCATGAGTTTCTCCATCCAGGGACTGAAACACGTTTGCGTACTTTGAAATTGACAGGGTGATGTGTGACAGGACGGAGTTTAGGGGACATGGGAGATGTTCTGAACTGCACTGAGCTGCACTGAATGGCACTGCCCAGTCAGCACGGGAGCACAGGATGGAAAGGTGCACAAACCTGAAAGTGGGAGGAGCACCCTGCTGCCACCTTCACCTCTCTTCATGTCAGAGGGGCTCACACTGGAAGTCCTCTTCAGGCATTCCAGTCCCACTGGCCATGAATCAGATACAGATGTGAAACAGTGTATATCCAAAATATCTTTGTTCCTGGCCAGTAGCATAGGGAGCAGAGCCTGTTGAACGCCAGATGAGGATCCAAGCCATGTCATTCGTGTTTCAACCTAGCATGCAGGCTCTGTGCGTTAAAGGAGGGATACCAATTGCTGCCTCTGTTTCTAAATATCCTCGTTCAGGCCTTAACTTCGCCCTGCTAGAAGAGATCCTGGAAGCACAGTGTAAGATTAGCTTGCTAAGGAGGAAATTACTTGGTGCATGGAGTCCCAGCAGTGAAAAGCACTTTGTGCCATGTCAGGGATAGTCCTTCTCTTGCATGCTCTTGGATTTCACCCAAGGCAGATCTGTGCCCTCATTGGGAACAAGAACCATCTATCATCTGTGTATTTCTGTGCATCGAAACATAGAAACTCGGGGCAGTCATCAGTGCCAGCTATTCAGGTAGTGGGGCAACCTGGAAAAGTGTCCTTACGGCTGCTTTTGCCTTCTCCCCCATCTATGAGGAACCTGGACCAGTTCCTCATTGCCTACGCCTTTACTGACCTAGTGGCCTTACACCTCCAGTACAACACTTGCAGGGTGATGGTTGGAGTCTCCTAATCTAGCAACTTCTTCCCTGTGGCACGTGGTGGCATTTGGGACTGACCTTCCATAGGTGCTGGGACAGGAGGCTTGTGAGCCAACGCACCTCTTTGGGGCAGGACCCCTGACACACGAATACCTGCTGATCAGCATGACTTTATCCCCTCAGTAGCAAGGATTCATTTTATAAGATGAACTGGGATGATTGCACTCCTACATTGTTGGGCCTGCCTGCTCCAGCCTGGCAGATCGGCAGGGTCCTGAATTTGGCAACAGTCAGTCTGTGGTGACTTCGGGAGGGTGGGAATGGGAGATGCTGCCCCATTCTTCCATAGAGATGAGGCTGCCTGAGAGGGACCTAAATACACTTGATGCTGACTGGGTGAACCAGTGGGTATGTGAAAGCAGAAGCCCACTGACAGTCTGCCCTGAACCATTGGACAATTTGTTTTTGCTTTCAGTGTTAAAGAAATATTACAAAAGATTGCACTGGGGATTGGTAATTTAACCCTTGAGGGAGCCCATTTAACACCTTGTTGGATGACTGTGATGTTTACCTCTTGTTCTGCAGTGGTAGCAGTATCCACTGATGTCTTTTAAAAGACAACTGGGGCAGAAGTGATGCTTATGCTGTGAAATAGGTCAAACGTGATGCGACACCTTATCTGTTTAGCTGTAAACCCCACCATTCCTCCTCGGCCTCTGTATTGATTATCTGGCGGGTTTAAAATGCCGCTGAAGCCTCTGCCTGTCGCCTCATATCACTGCATTAAGGAGGAGGCATGGCCCTACGTCCTTTCAGCTCAAAGGATCCAATTATTTTATCTCATTTCTGTAACCCAGGAAAAGAGAGAGGGCCATCTTCATGCACAGATGGCCTGCGATTTACGTCAGGAGCCATGGGATTAGGGACCGTCCCAGCAGAGACAGCTCAGTAGCCTTTCTTTTATTGAACTGTCTGTGAATGATGTGTAGTCAAAATCCCGGCCACCTGTGGCCATTAAACATCCAGTGGTGCTTTTTGCAGGAACAACACCCACGTCCTGAGCACATTCAGGGTGGAGTGTGTGTGTGTATGTGTGTTTGTGTGTGTGCAGGTGGAAATACACTCCATCTTTCTAAATCCTACTCCCTGACTACACTGCAAGAAAGAGGCATTATCTCCTTCCTGCTCTGAGTTTTCCAATGTTATTAAACTGTACGCAGTCAAACAGTTTCTGCATGTTGTCCCAGAGCTGGGAATTTTTCCACTGTGAATTCAGAGGATCCAAATGTGTCATTCTGGTTTGTGAAGTGCCTGGGAACAGTGCTTACCACCTTGAGAAAAAAATCTTTAGTCCAGCAGGCATTTTAATGAGGTTGTGAAATGTCCCAGAGTATGCTAAAGACCAGAAGATTAGCCAAAAATAAAAATTTGAAAAATTTAACACAGTTCTAGGTTTTGTTGATAAAACCTATAAATCATTTGAGTCATATGAGAGACTAAACATCCATGTAGGAGCTGAACTGCTGGGGGAGGAGGCTCGGTTCTGACAAGAGAAATGATGCAGCCGTGTCATGAGTAGGTGCTTTGTGGTATAGGGTGGAAATGTCTGGAAGAGATACCAACCACACTCAGGCTTGTTCTTCCCCTAATTGCCTGACTTTTATTGAGGAATACACAAAATGAGCACTTAAAATTAGACTCTGAGAGCTCTTGCTTAAATGAAGAGACTGTCAATATTTGCAGAGCGATGCTTCGGCTCACCCAGACGGTATCCAAGTACATGGCACTTGAATGGCTGAATACATGGAGCACTCTCTTCCCTTTCTCTGCTTAATGAAAAACAAAATGGGGGGGAGCCTGATTTTGCTTTTCAGATTCATTGTGTTCATGTTTTTTGCAGATTCTCCTAAACTTGGTCTTGACTTTTCAGAAATTACTTCAAATAGCAGACTCAGCACAATGGCATGTACAGAACTAACACTATATGAAACTCAAAACAAAACGAGGAAAAAAAGACTCTTTTTTCCCCCTAAATGTTGTAGGTTTCTGCTTCTCTAATCTCCTGCTCTCTCTGGATTGTCAGATGAAATACTCAGAGCAGACACTGACTGGTTCTGGAAGCAGAGAGGGAGTGCATTGCCTGAAGGCTGAATTGAATTGTAACACAGCGTGATCTTGCCAGGATGGCTAGGTAAAGCATCCCACACAACACCTTCATTTCTTGAACTTTTATCACTAAGAAATCATAATTTTGAAGCTGATGGGCATTATCATCCCAGGTGGCTGGCATCTCTGTGAATTTTTTATTTTACTTTGCTAGAATAGCAAAGGACTTGAGAGCCTGGTCTGGAGTAATTTCATGCTTGTTAGGTAGGGCCAAACTGTAGGATCTGTATTGTTGCAAGCTCAAAGCATTCACAGTGAAGGCTCGTGCCCTCCAATCTTTCTGTGCCCAAAGTGCTTCTCATCCATCCCTGACCTCTGATCTTCTTGTATCTCTGGCTTTTGCAGGCAGCCAGCTGTCCTTCCTTGCAAAACCTTCCCTGTCTCTGTCTCCCCAGTGACAGAGGGGCTGATTCCCACTGCAGGGGCAGAAAGTCTTGCAGTCCACAGCAAGTGTGTCCACTTCCCTGCACCGCTGCATCTGTCACCCTGCACGGGCATTGTTGGGTCCCTGTGCTGGGAACAGCCAGAGCATGGGCGTGGTTCATGCAACAGCACTTCCCACCACTTCCACCTACATTTAATAAAAGTCTTGTAAGCCTCTGAGTACTTTATAAAGAAGGCTGAATGTTTTTATCTTCCCTGTACAGCTAGGAAAACTACAGCTCAGATGCTTGCTAAAAGCCCCATCACATGAGGACCTTGGTTTCAATTTCCATGAACTGATGTCCTGGCCACAGCACCATGATGCAGTCATCAGTTACCCCCCCATTTCTTCCACAGCAGGTCCCTGAAAGTGAGAAGATGTTCCCCATCCTGGGAGCACTCGCTGGCCTGTCCCTGAGGTCAGGGGATACAATTCCAACCGTGATTTCCTGGAACAAACCATCCATAAAAGCAGAAGTATCTGACAAATTTGGTCTGGCACAGGCTGTTCATTGCACATCTTAATGCAAATAAGAGAAATGTCAGTGCTAAAAGAAAAAGAGTATTTAGGAAAAAAAATCTTGTGCTGTTTTGTGGCATTTGTGCATAAAATAATGAGGCCAAATATATCACCATTGGATTTGAGCCAGATAAGTTCATAACGTCTAATCCAGCTGGTGGATCATGACTCCTTTCATTATTTAAAGCAATGCTGTGGGAAAAGACACACAGCAAAGCTAACAAGATGGTGCTTGAGCTGCCATATTCCTGGCAGCCGAACAAATGCAGCGTGCGTTTTCTCACACCAGCAGGGAGAGGAAAGGAAAACGTGGAGCTAACAAGGAGCCCAGCATTCCCTCACGACGCAGCCTGAGCCTCACCCACAGCCATCTCCCCTGCAGTCTGGCTCTGTTCATCTCCAGTGACAGCATTTCCCTGCTCCTCCTGACCATGGTCCTGGCCTTTGTAAGGTGCTGTGCTCCCCAGCCAGGAGCAGGCTGTGCTGGAGCAGAGAGGTCCATACAGCTCTCCCGCCTGTCCCTCCCATACTGGGAGACAGGTGGCAAGCACCCACCTTGCAATGCTTCCCCCATGCCCACTGCTTGGCAGCTCAGGGATGGACCCACTGTTGGTAACTTTGCATGGATCGGCCTTTCAGTGACTTATTTTTTTCTCCTAACTCACCTGGTCTCCCATGCAAACTTTCTGGGTCATGTGTCAGTGTGGAGATCATGTCTTGGCTGCATTCTCTGGCCTGCAGTACCCTCAGCCATCTCCTCCTCTCCTGGATTCCGTGCCCCTCCTGCACTCCTGTCCCCTTGCTTGAGCCTATCCTCCCCGGCTCAGCTGATGGGGCCTCGCAGGTTTTGGCACTGCTGCTTTGGGAATGGTCTGTAGGCTGCACCACGAGCCTGTCCCTGCACATGGTGCCTCTGCTTGTCTCCTGCTGATCCTGAGCAGCCACCTTGCAGGAGCTGGTGCATGCTGCCTCAGGATGGCTGACAGGTCCCCGTCCCCAAAGAGCCTCCAGCAACTTCCAGTCCCGGAAGGCATCTTGCTGCCTTGTGTTTAAGATGATGTTTTTCAGGCCATGAGCACTGTGGGTCCAGCACAGCTTCCACAGCAGGGAGGTCACAAGGACTCTGCATAGCTCAGGTTGTACTTGGCTCAGAGGCAGCCATGTGTGTGTGTCTGCATCTTTCTGTATGACTGGGGGAAGACTGATCGGGGTGCAATGGCATTGGCATGCACAATTCTGCTTCTCCTCCTCCTCCATACTTAAGTCTTTCAGCTCTTTGCCTGTTTTGGAGGCAGCTTTCTGTGGAAAAAACCAAAAGGACACCCTTGCTTCATTGCTCATGATATATGGCCACAAGGGCAAAGCATTTTTTATTTTTCTAGATAAAATGAAAAAAGATATCTCAGTCATGACATTTGTTTTCCTTCTGAGGTTCATTTTCCAGGAACACTGATTCTTGTCTTGGAAAGCTCATTGGGCACCTCAGAGAGCATGGCACTTGCCACTGTGGTCCTTAATTGATGCATCAACAGCACTGTCATGTGCCTCCAGCATCTCCCAAATATACGAGACACACAGATATAAACAAAAGCTCGAGGGACAACGAAAAGTACAAAAATATGATTAAGTAACTTCCCTGCAAATCAGTTTTCACCTGATTTTCTCCTCTTCTGTCTCAATCTGACAAGCTCCTCTGTCATCCATTCAGGCTTCCAAGAAAAAAAGCAAGGCAAGGCACACATTACCTTGTATGGCGGGAAAACAGACCCCTCTTTGTATTGTAGGTGATTTTTCCAGTTCTCTTTCACACAAAAAAGGAATACAACATTGTCACGTATTTGTACATCAGCATCTGAGTCTTGGAGGACTCAAACAAGAGGAGACACAGAGCAGGAATCAGAAATAGCTTTATTGTAGCACTGGATGTTTCAGCAGAGGAAGGACAAAATTGGTAAAAGAGCTCATAAACACCCAGAAATAGGTGTGGTGATTTCACAGTGTAGTCAACAGCTGCCTGGGGATGATTTCCTTAGAGGGCAAACATTGACTGCCTGCAGGCTGAGTTCAGGAGGCAAATAATTTTGGGCAAAGGGATTTTGGGCAAAGGGAGCAGAGGCTGGACCTGGACTGTGGGGAGAGTGGAAGGGACAGAGATACTGAGTGGCAGAGCCCTGAGGCTCAGGATGCTGAATATCTGCCCGTGCACCAACTCTGGCACTGTATTTGCTGCTGGTTCTGCAGCTCTGCTGGATATTTTGTGAACCAGCTGGGGGCTCTTGCCAGGCCGCTGCTTTCCTCAGGCTCCCAAATCTCAAGACGCACACACTTTGAGGTCCCCCAAAACAACCACTTAACCTCTTCATTTTATTGCTTGCTCAGGTGTCATCCATGAATGCATGGGTGCCCAAACACTGCTGCTGATCCTTGTGCAAGGCAGGGAAACCTGCACAAAGAGCACCTGCACATTTTCTCCCCAGGTCGTGTTTAAAAGCCCTTTCCCAGAAAAAGGGTGAGCACAGTAAATGCCTGCTTGCTGAGCCAAGAAGCAGCACCTCTCCGGGTGACATTCTCCCTCGCAGACGTCTGCGAGTGCCCCTTCCGTCTCTGTTTTCAGCCAGCATGAAAAACTGCCTCTGTCTTTCCTGATTACCATGTTCTCCCTCCATCTTCTCATTTCTAGAGCGAACAAATGCAATGCCATCCACCATTCCTGACAAGTGGTGGCTGCTTGCTGATGGATGCTCAGTGTGAAGCCGTATCAACCCCCCATGCCAAGGTCAGCTGTGGCAGAGTCTTGGGCTGTGCTTTGGGCAAAGTGAGGTGCTTGTGCCTGCATGGTGGGGTGATGAACATGCCAGAGAGAGGGAGTGGGATGGTTGCCACAGCATCACCTCTGCAGTTCATGTGCAGAGTTATACAAATGAAACCTTTCTACTCTTTAAGGATACTTTTGGGTCCTCCCTGAGGAAACCCATCAGATTTTGCTCTTCTGCTGCTTTGCACATAGCGCTGTGGGCATGGGACGAGGCCAGGGAGGGGGATGCTGCAGGGAGCCGGGACAGGGGCAGGCAAAGGGCCGCAGAAGCCCATGAGCACACGAGATGTTACTGAACTGCAGAGGGAAAAGCCAAGAGGCCTCCAGAGCTGCTCCTATAGAAAAGTATGCTTTATATTTATGTATAATATGTATTTATAATATATAATTATTTGTACATACCTATACAAAAGTATGTTTTGTATTTTTGGACACGGACTGAATGTCAAAAGTTTAGCAAAGTGACAGCGGCTGCCCAAACACCAACTCTCCTGCTGCCCTTCCGGGGGCAAGAGAAAAGCATGGTGCGGCACAAGCTCGGACATCCCTACGCCCTCTGCGCCCCCGGGAAGAAGCTGGGTGCGGAGCTCAGCCCAGGGTGGGTCGACCCAGGCTGCCCTTGCCCGAGAGGGGCTCTGAAGGTTCGGTTCTGCGAGAAAAGAGCCCCCCTGGGCTCCCGACTGCTGTGCCAGACCCCTCTGGAGCGCTGGGTGCTGGCGGGGGTCGGCCAAGCCGGCGAGACATCCCCGGGGGACTGACACGAGCACCCGGCCACATTTATGGTTTGTTTTTGTTTGCCCTTTCCCGTCGAGGGCGAGGGACCAGCTGGAGGGGGGACTCCGCACGCCGCCGCAGGGGAGGCGAGGGCTCCTCCCCAGCTCTCGGGGCCACGAGGGCAGCGCGGCTGCGGGCGGAGCGGGGCGGGCGAGGGTCGCGGCGCGGCCGGCGGGCGGAGCGGGCGGCGGCCGCCAGGGGTCCCTCGCCGCTCACGGTTGCGGCGGCGGCGGCGGCGGCGGGACCGCGCCGGGCGGGAGCGGGCGGGGGCCGAGGCACGGCGGCTCCGGGGCCCCGCCGCCGCCGCCGCCTTCCCCTTCCTCGCCTCCCCCGGCGCAGCGCCTCCGCCCCGCCGCCCGCCGGCCCCGAGGGCGGCCCGCTCCTGCCGCGCCGAGCGCTGCGCTCGGAGCCTCCGCCAGAGCGGGGTCAGCGGGGACCGGGGAGAGGGAGCGGGGGCTGAACGGGGCTTTCAAAGCAAGTCAGCATCCCGGGCATTAGCTTGCCGTCGTCTTTTCATTTCTTGTTCTTTTCTACCGTGTTACGCGGGTGATTTCGCCAGCGGCACACGCCGGTGCCCCGCGCCGAGCGGATGCAGGAATGGCGGTGCGTCCTGGGACGCTGGGCCGGCGGAGCGGCCGCGCACCGCCCTGGCTCCCGGCCGGCCCCGGCCCGCGCTCGGCCCTTTGTTAGCGCTGCGCACACCCTGCCCGCGCTGCCGGGGCTCGCACTCCCAAAGGGAAAAAGAATTAAAGCCGTGGCCGGATCGAAAGGGGGCTTCGCTGGCCGATTTTAGGGCTGCGACGAGACCAAACTATAAAACCCGACTGAGAACTGAACCACAATCGAAAGTGCTGGAGGTGGATTTTTTTTTTTCCTTCCCGCAGAGACTCTGGGTTTTGTTTCAGAAACTTCATAGGCGTAGGAGCTGGCTGCAAAGGTTGAACCAGATCTATTCCAAGTTTTATCTGCCTCACAAAAGTCATTTTGGCAGCCAAGGAACCGACAAGACCTGAATCCAAAACCAAGCAGAAGTTCCCTGTTAAAAACTTTAGAGCAGGAAAATGTCTAGCACTTCAAAACAATGTAGGCTTTCATGTGAAGCTCTTTGCAAACTTACAAAACAGTAAAAAGTTCTTGGATAAAACCCTGTTTATTTGCACTGCACACCAACAGCAAGTCCAGGTTCCTGTAGCCAAGGTGAAGGGCCTGCAAGAGTGTGCAAAAATTGGCTCTGAGTGCATAGTTGTGTATGGCTCCGACACAAAAAAGCTGTGACAAGCAACTGAATGAAGTAAATGCTTTTCCTACCAGAGTAGTGCAGCAAGTGCATCTGAGGCCATTCCTCTTCTCCTTCCTAGTTTGACATTTTCCTGGCCTCGTATGCTAATGGAAACCGTCCTAAACTAGCAGGTATCACCTGCCCCTGCAGGGAAGCAGCATCTCCCTCTCCTAGTACTTGCCACAAGTGAAAATTTCTGGAAACAAGTGAGAAAGCTGAGTTAAAAGGCTTATCTTGCACATGTAACACTGCTGCTGAATGTCGCAAATCTGAGCCTGTTACAAAACTGCCATTCAGCACAGAGGCAAGTTTCTTGAGCATCGCAGTGTGTCCCCACATTGCCCTTCTGAGGTCCTCAATATGAGGTTTTCCTCCTGCCGAAGACCTCACAGATGGGGCAGCGATTGCTGGCGGAATACATTATAGCCAAGGAAAGTAGAATTAGGCATCGTGCAGACAGGGCTTGTGTGTCACTGCTTCCCCTTGAAAAATTTACTCATTTTACTTGTGATTTGAATTGCAGCTGCAGTTTGAATTGCAGGACCCTCTGCGCTGTGCCATGCACAACTGCATAATTACAGGACGGCATGTTCTCCACTTGATTGCGATCTGAGCAGGGTGCTTCCTCCCACCCCGCCAAAATGGCCCCCAGCCAGAGCCCATCAGCCTGCCTGGGGGAGGGAAACCGGCTCCACTGGGAGTGGAGGGCACAGTTCGCACGGAGAAAAGCAGGAAGAAGTGCTCCCAGTTTGTGGAAACCTTAAGGGTATCACAGAAAGCTGCAGAACCAAAAAGGCATTTGGGTAATGCTGCAAAGAACAGGGCTGGAGGGGGCTGGCTCTGTGTTGACTGCTTGCAGCCTCACAGACTGAGGGTGTGTGGTAGCCATCAGCACGAAGACTCTGGCTGTGTTGGGACATCAGGACTTTGGGGGGTGACACCTGGAAGCTATTAGGCTTCATACAAACAGTTCTCCCAGCCGTTCCAGGAAGACGGATGATTAAAAACAACATTAACCTTCAGCACACATACTCCATGACTGACTGGACATGGCAGCTTTTAGAAGAATATTCTTGATCTTAACATCTTTTACCTGGGGAATCAAAACATCCTAACGCGTGACCTCATGGCGTATGGGATAGCAGGGAGTTCATGCAAGCAGGGGTCCCAGCTCTGTGGCTGAGGAAGTCACATTCCAGTGTTTTTTCTAATGATATACTTACCTTCTTATGTGTGCTGGGTAAAGTGCACTGAGACGTTGTAATCAGCATTGTCAGGAGATGTTTCTTGTCTCGGCTTGAGAAGCCTTGTCTGCATCCTGTTTCACTGTCCATCTCTTCCTGTCTAATAGTTGTTATGCTACAGAATTTAGATTTGGGAGCAGGAGAACTGCATGGACAGATGACCCAGAAACTTTCTGGAAACACGATCAAGGCAGACATGTAACTTCTTTGATTACTTTTTATATTTAAGTGCTTTCCTCCTCTGCTTTATTTCTGGGTTCACGTCAACAGAGCTTTCTTCTTTATCTACTTCAAACATGATGTCTCCTACCAGGGCTGATATTTAATTATTTTCCTGTAATATGCATCTGGAAGCATTGCAGATTCTTTCCTCTCTATTACAGTGCATGTGATTTGTTTTCTCGCTATCCAGCTGGATCATGCTTTTTTATAGATGGAGATTTATTGAAGTGAGAATCTTTTCTCCAATTAAATACTCTCAGTTTAAGAAATCATTCTTATTTTACGTGCAAAGGGATCTCGAAGCCAATCCAGGCAATACAAGGTAATTGATGTTTCCTCCTTTGTGAGGTGTTTTTTTCTCAAGTTGTTTATGTTGTATCAGGGAGAGCCCTGCGTAGTCAAAAGGTTATTCATAAATAATGAGCATACAGAAGTCTTGTCCCTAAGCTGAAGGGAAAATGGAGAGAGAACAAGCCCACAGCTCCTCCTGAGGCCAGGTGTCACCATCAACATCTGCCCCAAAGTACTGGCACTCACGATGGATTTGTCCTTTCCGGGAAAGGTACTCCTGGCTGTGGCAGGTCCAGACCCACGTGAGGTGATGCTCTGACCACAGCAAAAGGCAGAGCTCAATTTTAAGGCAAGAAATCTCTTTAGTACAGTAATCTGGGGAGATGTCATAAACCTATGGATGCTGGAGCCATTCTTTATCATTTGAAGATTTTCTCTGAGACATCTACCTGGACAGCATGCGCTGAAGATGAAATGTCAGCTCAATCATTCTTCAGTGAGATGTTGTTGCATTTTTTTTTTCCTAAAGATACATTTAAAGGGCAACTCATTTGCATAAGATTTTCATATCCTTGGTCTTAAAAAGGCTTAAGGAGCCAGCACTGTGATCTGAAATCTAATATTCTTACCTTTTGCAGTGGCAGAGGACAGGGGGAATTGTCATTAAAAAATGATTCAATTCTCTTTGTAAAGGAGTATTGTATAAACTCTAAAAAACATAGTTAAAATAGTAAATAGTGTTACAGTTCTGGATTTTTATTGCTTTACCCCATGCATTTACTGTGGGTTCTCTATGTGAAATGTGATGGAATTATTGTGAAGATGCATTGTTTAAATATTAAACATTAATGTTCTTCTTTTGATGGTGAAGCCAGTATTAAACCTGTTAATGTTTTATTAAAGCACCTAAAGCCAAATTTGTTTAAGCTCTCAGTTTCCTGTCATCTTCGTAATAGAAAACACGAAGTAAAAGCCACACAGACCTGAGAATAAATAGGAGTGAAACGTGGGAGCCAGTTCCAGGCTTCCTCACAAGGTGGAGGGAGATGGAGGGGAAGAGAGAAGCAGCAGGAGGAGAAGGAAGAAAAAAAGCAGCTCAGGGAAGAGAGGATGAAGGAGGAAAATATAAGAAACTACAGAGCAGCAGCAAAAGAGTTTGTAAGTATGGGAAAGGGCTGATCCATGCAAAGCAACTTCCACTTGGCAAAAGGCATAAGGTGGTGTGGGGCTGGAGACAGGTCAGTGCTGGGGGATGCCACGTGCCACTGCGAGTGCCACTGCGGGCGGCTGCGGGACGGGGCCTTTCTGAGCCAGAGCCAGCGCCCTCACAGCATTCCCAGCGGGAACTAAAGGCAGTGATACTTCACGGCCGAGTTTGGCCCCAGGTGCTTTATTTGATCTCGGTGTGACGGTGAGATGTGTAAGCCAGCTCCTGCTCACCATTCCTGACATCAAGGGCTGCACCTGTAAAATCACATCCAGATGGGAGCGTGTGCCATCACTGTTGTTTTGTGATCGCCAGCAAGAAAAATAACTTGCAGGAGGTGTTTGTGTGTGATCTTTTTGAGCATAAATGATTTTAAGCTGTGGTTGGCGGGTACGGTAGTGGCTGGGCAGGGAGATGGAGTAGGAAGCGCTGGATGAGGCTGCATTTGCCAAGCAAGGAGAAGGATTTTACAGTAATTGAGATGTGAAATGCTGAGAGTCTTGACAAGAGTTTTAGCTGTACAGATGGGTAAGGAAGGCCATATCTCAGAGATGTTATGCAGAAAGAATCTGCAAGCAGCAGAGAGCGAGCTTGGATGTGAGCCCGGGGGAGGCACCCACAGGAGTCGCTGCCCAGGTGACTCTGTGGAGAGGCAGTGAGGAGTGAGGGATGGAAGCATGAATGGAGGGAGAGATGGAGGGATGGGTGGGTGTCTGGGGGAAGGGATGGCATTGTGCAGAGCTATCAGAAACAGGGATCCATCCACAAAAGGGTGAGGCAAAAGATGGGAAGCCGTGTTTTAACCTTGCTGTGTGCAAGCTGATCCCTGCTTGTCCACACAAAGCTGAGACTTCAGATTTTGATCTGGGTAGGAGATAAGTCTCCAGTAATGCACAAGATCTAGGAGAAAAAATATATTCATGGCTAACGAAGGACTAACATCTTCCCCTTCATCCACTGAGATTTCCAGCCACACTGAAGACCAAAAAGCAATATATTAATACTTAAGATAAGCTATTTTATTAGAAATAATAGGGGGAAAAGGCCCATATTTAACTTTGGTTATTAAGCTCTTTTTTTTAAACACCACTTTTCTGTTGTTTTAACCAATCCAATTAACCCTGATAGAAAAGTCCCATCCACTCTAATGAGGATAATATTGACAAGGACTTATAGACATGTTATAGAATGACTGCAAAATCTGGGGGGGCCTGATACACGAGTGGCCTAAACCGAGCTGTTGGCACACGAGCACTGAAGTAAGCAGGGTGATCAGGGATGCTGAGGCAGTGGGATACGGTCCAGCCAACTGACAGGGCAGCGAGCAAGCAGCACTATTTTCCTTTGGATTCTGCACAGCAGCCCAAAAACCTACATCACTGCTGCTGGTCATATTTTTCACCTGAATTATTTAAGCTCTTTTCTGGAAGGGCAATCTCTGTGTATTCCTCTCCTTCACTCTGTCCTTCTCTTTCTCCTTGTTTTTCTTCCCTCTCTGCCTTATGTGACCAGCTCATTTGCAACATTTCTGCTGCAATCCTGCCGAGATTCATTTTCACTTTTTTATTGAAAAATCAAAATCTTTGGAATTAAAAGCTCCCAATATTGAATTTTCAATAACAGGTGAAAATTATGCTCTGCATGACGATGAGGACAAGGATGTGCTGAGCTGGGAGGGTGATGACATAGAAACCAGTGAGTTCAAGTTTGACCCACACAAGACAACTGGGGCAAGTATTCAAAGAAAAGCAGGAAAGTAAAAGGCATTTGGGAAGTGCAGCGGTGAACATGGGGGAAGGAACTTTTCCATTCAGGGCAGGGGTGGTAGGAAGAGGAATTTTCCTGCCTCTTGATTGCAAAGCATAAGCAGGAGCAGGATGGAGAATTTTTGGGTGGCGGATGAGTTTGTGGAAAAGCATTGGAGACTTGAGGGTTCCCATCAGGGGAGAAACAGGTTCTTGAGTGCTGCTGTGGCTGCTCCCATCTGTCCTTTCCAGGGACCTCGTGCCTGCAAACACCTCACTGTGCCCCAGCGTGTGGTGAGCAAAGGGAAGGCGGGTCATGGCAGTGAGGGGTGAACCCCTCTGCTGCAGCAAATGCAGTGAAGCAGCAGAGGGTGTTCTCTTTGTTAAATCTTCCACTGATGCAGAGCAGCAGCAACACCGCCAGCTTCACTGGCACCCAGCATCCCTTTAATTACCAGCCAGCCTTGCTCCGAGAGGGGTTAAGCAAGGCCATGGTGACACTGCCAGTACACGCTGTGACTGCTCGCCTGGCTCGCACCAAGGTATCCACATCTTTCACTTTCTGGAGTATCCTCTGTCTGCAAGGCCCTTTGTAGCTGCCTGGACATGCGCCCAAGTGAGAGGTACGCATTCAGAGAGCGGCCACCCTGGGAGCCACATGCCAAGAGAGAGGCCTTGTGCATGCCAGTTGGTGGGTCAGAGACCCTCAATACAGTCACAAAAAGTTTTTCCATCAAATCTCCAAGAGCACACTCCTGCTCAAGCACTGTTTCATTTTCTGTGAGTCTTTGAAGATGAGGAAAATCATGTAGGTCTCAGTTTCCAGTCAATGTAAGACTACAAAGTTAATTCAGAAGAGCTATGGCCTGCTTCTCCTCTGCTGCCCACCCAGAGCCCAGAGCCCAGAGCCGGTCCTTGCAAAGTCAGCGGAAGTTTTGCTGCTGGCATTGACTGTCCTGGGCATAAAGCAGGGCAAGGCAAGGAAAACAAAACACATAGTGAGTCCCTGGAGTGCCTGAGCCATGCAAAGTGTTGGGTAGCTGCACCAGGGATCTCAGCCATATTATCTGCATGGGAAACCCTTGCTGACCTGCAAGGAGCTACCAGGAATGCCCTGCGATACAGCCCCAGGGCCTGGAGGGAGCATCCAGCACCTGGCCCCATTGGGCTGGGCACCCTCAGGTCACAATAGCTGTGAGCCCTGCCCAGTGCAAGGAGACAACAGGAGGAAATGAATTTGGATGCAAAGCATTGTTACAAAATTTCACTGTAGCTCCCTCTCTCCCACCAACCCCGTCTCCCTTCCCAGCTGGCCCCACGGAAAGAAACTGGCAGCAGCACGTGAGAAGTGCCACAGATGGATGGTGTGTCACGGGCACAGCTGGACGGATCTGGCACACAGGTGTCGGTCCGGTGCCTGCCAGCTGCCCAGCAGCCCCCAGATATTTGTGGCTGAGGGATGAAAGGGGACAGCAGTCTCGCTCCTCACTTGGAGCACAGCGAGGGAAGCAGCCATGCTGGGGGAGTCGGCAGAAGGCAGCAAACCTTTCCCACCAAGATCCTTGGGGCCAGATTGCCCTGCCAGGGAGGGCATGGAGGGCCCGAGGGCTGGACACGGTGGCTGCTGCCTTGCAAACCAGGTGAGTGCTGGCAGCCCCACAGGCACTGCCGAACTGGCATGGCCATGGCTGAGCGCGACTGAGTGTGGGGGAAGCCTCCGCAGGTCCTCTCCTGCAGTGCCCGTGGTGGAGGCAGGCAGTCTGGGCATTGGGAAAGACCATCTCCTGAGTCAAGTGGCCCTGCCGCCTGCTGCTTGCAGAGGGGTCCTGCACTGGATGCCATCTTGAGACATGGGGAAATGAATAATGGAAATAAAAGTTGGTGGTAGGTTAGGTACCAGATGATCGTGACCTCATTTTTTTGGTTCAAAAAGAAAAGTTAAAACCCAGTACTAATTAGGGACATTTGGTGCTTACATTGATAGAGATTATGGGCTGAATAACCTGGCAGAGAAAACAAGAAAAATGTTAATTGTTATTGCTGAAAGATATTTTCTTAAATGCCCAAATCCCTAAACTCAAAGGATTGAGAGATTATGCCCAACCCGATTAGAAGGGAATAAAAGTGAAGTTATGAGTATAAATTTTTAAAGAAATATGTTTGTGAGGGTTATGTGTGAAGTGTGCCTACATATGAATGTTTGCGCACACATAAATGAAGACGGGAATCCACTCACTAATAAGGGACAAGATGCTGTGGAGTCTTCCCTGGACACTGGATGTCTGCTCGAGTGGCCTTCAGGAATGGCCAACAGCAGAGGTAGGTTTCATGGTTTCCTTCCAACATTAGTCACTCCCACATTGATCATGATGTGTCTGGGAATCTCAGCGTTTGTGTTACGTGGACTTACATACATCAGCAGAAGAATGGGAAGTGAGTTGCAATGAATATTGCCAAGGTGCAAGGAACAGCACAGAATTGGTAAAATAAAAAAGAATGGATTACAGTTATACAAAGTTCTAGTTAAAGACAATTAATGTGGGGGTTTTTAAAGCATATTAGTAGCACAGGCAATCTGAATAACACTGTATCACTCAATGGAAATTGTAAACTGTCAGTCAAACATTATACAAAAAGGTTTTGCAATCCGTAAATATTCCTCTTGTGCATTTGGGAATGAACATACACTGTATTTGCATCCCTAGAAGATGACAATGATGAGGATGTCTGGTTTTCCAGCTCCATGTTGGCTCCATCTCTGCAGGGCTCCAGGGTGCTGCAGAGCTCCACAGGGTGATGAGGGCTTTGGCCAAAGACCTCCTCCCTGGCAGCTGCTGCTGTGATCACACAGTCTCCAGGCCTATTCACTGTGATGGCCTTCCACAAACATGCACTCCCCGTCCTTCTTTGTGTATTTTGTCAAGCCAGGCTTGCACAGACCTGCTGGAGGGGGTCCCTCGTGACAGCAGAGGGTCCGTGCTTTGGAGGCCTGTCCATCCTGCTCCCCTCCACATCTTGCCTGCACAAAACCCACCAGAGCTTCCACAATGGGACAGATTTCCCTAGGCCAGCTGACCCCACAGAAAGTGAGGTTCACCAGCCTGGGGCTGCACGTCGTTTAGAGGCTGCCCTTTGAGAGCTGTTCCCCTCTCTGTGCTCACTGTTTTTACCATGAGTCATTATGTTCATGGGGACTTGCAGTGCAGCTTTTTTTCTGAAGTGCAGCTTGTACAATAAACAGTTACGACAGAGATTTCAATAGCTCCCACTACAGACTCAACTTCAACCAACATCTGGGAGGATCTCTCAAGATGACGTTTATTATCTGTTTTCTGCTCAAGAAGATGCTCAATTGGCTTCCACTGAGTCAGCAAGCAAAGACATATTTCTCTAGACTGGTCTAATGTGTAATTTTATTGGTTACTCCTTCTCTTTTTAAAGAGGCTGTCAGAGATTTTTGATTTCTCATAAGCCATTAATGGAAATTCTAAAGGAACTTAAGTTTAGTTAGTTGGCTCCTGACCATTAGATGAAATAAACTTGCTTTATCTGTGAACCCCCTGCACCTTGTGCAGGATGGCCCCACTCTGCTGACATCCTGCATACTGTGGCCTCTCCGCCTGGGTACGCAGGAATATTCCGGGGCTGAGCCCAGCATTTACACGTTGTCTTTCCATCACTCTGCCCAGCCTGTGATGTTCGTGTGTCATCCATTCCCATCACACCTCCTGCACTTCAGAAAGTTTGGTGATGTATGGTACCTGACAGCCTGCAATTAAGGGTTCAGCCAGGCTGTGTGATAGTGCTTTGCCCTTCCTGAAGGATGTAGACTGCCTTCCTTCAAGAGAGCTGTTTGACTCATTCAAATTGCTTTTGTTTGTTTTTCTTTATGGAGCAAGTTCTTTTTAATTGCTAAGCCCCCATTTCTGTCCCACTGGAAGCTGGACTAAGGCAAGTTACTGCAGAATTTAACCTCAGAGGTGCTGCTCTGTTTAGTTCATAGATTTACTGCTGATTATCTAAGTGATATAAGACAAAAAAGGATCATTTTCTTGCTTTGCCTGTCCTCCCCAGTAAGCACAGGACAGACATGGGTAGTCCAGGAATACTGACTCCCACAGTAAGTGCAACCTGGGGACATTAAGCTAAGAGCTTTGAAGCGACTCGGCAGAACCATGTGGGAAGGCTTTCCCAGTGGCATGGTGTTGTATAATGTATTTAAACCCCGTTGGTATGCACTAGCCAAACTCTCACTCAAGACCAGGATCCACACCAGGATCCAATTATTAATTAAGACCACCTCAACCTAAAGTACTCATTAACCTCCTACAAACAGCTGTGGCTGCAGGGTGGGCACAAGCCCTATAAATCAAGCCCTGGGAGGAGCCAAAGGTGAAGGTGGTTGTTCCTGGTTGTTGTGTGCTGTGTGTTGCTGGAGCTCTGCTCTGAGAAATCATAATCCAAGACTCAGAAGACTGCGAGCTCCGGCACAGCATGGTAAGAGCAGCAGGGCTGGAGGGAGGCCCTGCAGTGAAGTGCTTGGGGCAGGGAGTCCCCCACTGTCCTTGGCACCCCATGGAGGGGAGCCCCCTCTGCACTGTCTGGGGACAGGGCAAAGGTCAGCATCCTGGCACCAGCACCCTGGCAGGCATTGAGGTAAATCTTGGGCCACGTGTGCAGGGCTAAAGGGGTGCAGCATGGCTTCATTTGCAGCACAGCTTCACGTTTTAGCAGGATGCTTTGCCCTGAAAAAATGGATCTGCTTGGCCTGGAGTCTGGTCAAAAGACAAAGCAATCTGTGGGAGCTACTGGTGGCACCATAGTGGTACTTTTTGGTGTTGAATATGCTAAAAGGCTGGCCTGGCTTACCAGCTTCAAACACACGTCTGTCCCTTTGAAGTAAGACTTGACAGATAAGCTGCTAAACTGACCTGGAGGCCTATGACTGACAGCCAACTTCTTTATGCTATGAAAGTCCAGTCTATTTTCATACAAGTTAGACTCTTCCAAATCCTTTTCTTGAAGTGGGAAGTGTGGAGTTTCTCCTGTGGGGTTTGGGACACCTCTCTGTGGTTCCTTCTCAGAGATTGAGAGAAAGATGAAGTACTCCATGAAGAGAAATGTGGTGAGATACATCAACCTCAACTTAATGTTTCTATTGCTAGATTTAATACAATTGCTTTAACACAATTGCTTTAATATAGTGCACTACACCATTTATGTTATACTATAGCTGACTAGTATTTTTTAGCTTTTACACTGTATAGTAAGTAATTCTGATTAAGATCTTCTGGCTGTTCACTTGTCTTAATAAATGACTCATCTTTTATAAATAAATATAATTATAACCCTATAATAAATAAATCTTTTATAAATACATCTGATTTGCCATCATTACAACTTTTGGGACAAAGTTATAAAACTTAAACCATTGACAGTCTGAGGCTAAGATCAGATACAGCTGCTGCTAGGCTCCTCTCTCTGAGAATGAGTTTATAAAGCAAGGGGGTCTGCTCAGCACCTTGTGACTCAGCAGCAGGGCTTCTTTAATTAAACTTTGTCTGAAGCTCCCACTCCACCTACGACAGCCATGAAGTGTTTAAAACATTGGGACATGGTAACAGGCAGGCCCATGGAGCACAGATGTGGCCAAAGCCACCGCTTCAAACGTTGGGGAGTATTGGTGGTGGTCCTAGAAAAAAACAGATGCTTTGCTGAGAGGAGATGGTGATCCCATCAGATGGAAAAGGCAGGTTTTGGGCCTGCTAGGACAGGGAGGTTGAACTGATCTCCTGCCCCTCTGGGAGGGAAGCCACCGATGGCTTGGAGTAGCCTCAACCCAACTTCAACCCCTGTGATCAGACCAGCAGCACTTTGGTCTTAAAATTTCACACATCTGTGGATGCAGGTTGGCACAGCCTGCTCTGAGATAATACCCCTTTTGCAAAAGGAGCCCTTTTCTCTGAAAATCACTCACATGAGCTGTTTCCATCCTGCTCGAGGTCAAGGGCTTTGATGGTGCAGAGGGGTCACTTCTGTTGGGGCTCCTGAAGCTGCTCTGATGTAGCCCAGATGTGGGTTGTCCCCACATAGGGCTGGAGCTACTGCAACACTGTGACACCCATGACAGGCCCTTTGCCCCCCTGTGTTGGGGTGCCAGGCAGCCCATGCTTTCCCACTCCATAGGCAGGACCCTGTTGTGCCTTGCACAAAGCACCAGGCTCAGGCCACTCTGCAGGAATAAGCAGAGGGCTTGGCAGGAGGGCCAAGTGCCTTGGACCCTGTTTTGCCCCTGAATGAGTTTGGGATGCAGTGGGAGGTTGTTTCATCCCTTCCCTCAGGAATTTCTTTGGGATGGCAGCCAGGGTGTGGGGACAGCATCCAGAGCTTAGTTCTTGCATTTGCAAAATTCACACTTTGCAAAATCCAGTTCAGTGCCAGTGTTGAATGGGGTTAAAAAAACCAACACAGTTACAGCAATTGTGCAACCATGGCATTGGAGCCCCCATGGCTATGAAGGCTAAGCCCCAGGGAGGGCTGACCTCAACTGTGGACTGGGGGCTGCAGGGTGGTCCCTCTGTGGGTGCCTGGGGGCTGTGGCCTCCCTTGCTCCTGCCCTGAATGAGAGCTTTCATTGGCCCTGAGTGCTTCTGCCGAAGGGCAGGGGCAGCTGCCTCCTGTGCTTGAGCCGGGTGCAGGTGCTGAAGGGGAGAGGGGCTCAAGTGCTATGGGGCTGCCTGGTAGTGCAGAGATTCTGACCTGCTCTTGTTGGGAATGCTGGGATGAACGCCCCTCACTGGCTGCATCCACGGCACTACTTTGACACCGTCCACAGCATGGCTGGGCAGAGCAAGTGACCTGTGTCTCCTATGAGCTCTCACCATGTAGACAGGCTAATAGAGGAAAAACTGCAAACTAAAGATAGCATGAGAAGTTAGGCTTCACCGTGCCATCCTCACTTTCCCTGGTGAGAGGGCGAGCGCTGAGCTGCCCAGCTCTGAAGCCAGGGGCAAGTGGATTTCCTGCCTATGTGTAATGTCTCTGCTATGTTGATAGTGGCAATTTGTTAGGGTTAACAAATAGGGCTTCGTCATGAAGCTTGCCGGGAAAGGGATGTCTGCAGAGAGGACTCTCCCCGCTCCCTCCCCAGCTCTGAAGGGTGTCCCTGCTGGATCTGGGAGAGGCAGATACTAGGGGATTAGCGCGCGCTGGAAGGGCTGCAGCCGGAGGGAAGGCTTGGCACCGCCGCCTGGATGAGAGCTCGCAACAATGGCGAGCTGCAGCCTGCCAAATCTCAACACAGCAGGCAAGGCTAGGCTCAGCTCTAGCTAAACGGGAGCCGTGTAGGACCCTCCATTTTGGAAGAGCGCTAGCAAGGTCTGGCACTTGGAATTCTTGGCATCCACAAGTGTCTTCGCTCTTTCTTATCCCCTCCTGTTCCCAGTAGATTTTGCATCCTTTACAATGGATAAATTATACATGCAGAGTTTACTCTCCTACCCGAGCTTCGAGAATACCCCAGTGCCAGCCAAGGGAGCTGGTGCATGGGGGAATAGCCAGGAATGTTTAAAATAGTCTGGCCATGTGACTTTGGGGATTGGAAAAGCAAAAAAAAAAAAAAAAAGAAAAAAAATCCTTTCCCCCAACACTTTAAATGCAAACCAACTTTTTTTCACAGGAGAGAGTCATGAACTGGTGATCTGTGCGCCAGTCACGAGCCAGCAGCTCTGGTTTCCCTCCTGGATGCAGAAGCGGCTGTGTCTGGGCCCTGGGGCGAGGCGCTTGGAGCCAGAGCCTGCACGGTGGGTGGCTGGATCCAACCTGGGCCGAGGTGGAGGCGGCTGCCATAGGGAGAGCGGGAAGGTGGCAGAGCCCTCCTGTCCCTCCCACTTTGGCTGGCGCTGAATGATTAAAACTAAGGGCGGGTGTACCTGCACTTGTACATACAGCTTGTTCTGTGTCAGCTCTTTGTTGGGAGAAAAACCAGCCATGAAAAGGGAGACTCGGGAGATATGGATCCCAGTTTGGACAGGGAGCCATCTGGGAAAAGTGGGGTGCTCAGCCCCACATACTCCTCCCCGTTCAGCTGCCCACACACCCCCTGTTCATCTGTCCCTGCATCTCCCTGCCTGTGGTGGCACTCACTGCATCCATCTCACCGTGTCTGGTCCCAGGAACACCCCCGTCACCCCAGGGATGGTGACAGGGACAGTGTTCCCCAATCTTCCAGCATCTCCTCATGCCCAAGGTTGACTGCTGCTGCTCACCCCGTTGCCGGGGGGCAGAGGGGCAGCAGCATTAATGAAGATTTTAATGATGGCTATCGGCTTGTACTACAAGCATCTGAGTCTCATTTGAATTCAGGCAACTTTAAGCTCTTTTGGCAGTATAAAAGGGCCTGAAAGTGGATTCCAGTCACATGTACATTTGCTTTTAGACTCCAGCGCAGTGCCAGCGTGATGTAAAGGGGCCTCCGCGAGCCGGAGAATCAGGCCCTGCATATTTTACACTCTTTTATAGCTTACTGTGACTCTGCTTATCTCTAACAGTTAAAAAACGAGTGCCAATGGTCTACACGCTGGATACGTATCATGCAAAACCAAATATAGCACGGCTCAAGAACACTCTTTGCATAATGTACATATGTATTTCATTTATTTTTGTAAAAATTCTGCTTAAGCATATGGAAGGGAAGGAGTGATAACACTGCCTAGAGGCAGATATAATGTGGTCAGGCAATGTGCAAGCTTCCTCACACAGCTCGAGGAATGTGCCTGAGTTTGAAGTTGTTACATGAGTCCTGGACAATTCCTTAGCGGTGAGAAGCAAGTAGGTCATACAGATGACTTTGTGACAAGGGGTCTTCATTCACATCAGATGGCAGAGATCCTCCAAATGCATTTCACCTGGGGCTTATGTTTTCTAACCCAGAACTATGGATGTGCAAGACTCTGGCTGAAAATAACCATGGAGATCCATATTTAGGAGCCTGCATGCATGAATTTTTCTTCAAACTTTTGGCTTGCCACATCGACCAGTAATTCTACAAACCCTCTGGCTTATATTACATAGCACAACCACAAATGCCAATTGCAAAAAATTAAAAAAAAAAAAAAAAGGTAAGCCATTACCAGAAAAAAAACCCAATCCATATTTAATAAAATTTAAAGCTCCTTGTCCTTCCCTGGCAGGGACAGCCAGACAGGACTGACCCCAGTGCCTGGCCCTGAGAGATGCTGGGATCCTGCCAGTGCTTCAAACAAGAACTCTGCTTTGTTCATCTTAAAGTGTGCCTCTGTTCATGCTGCTTTTTCCTACTTTTCTTGTATGAAGACAAAATTATATTTTTAAAAATCAGAGTGGCTTCTGCTACAGATTGGGGTAAACCACATGTCAGCTTTAACTTGGGCATTCATCACCTCTCAGGCACAGTGGGAGTCACCGTGTCCTGTTTGACACTGCATCACACATTTCAGCTCCTGGATGCTTGGCCAAAGTGAACCCTGAGCCTTCTGGGGCCCTTGGCCAAACCTTGTGGCCTTGCTGTGCTGAGGGGAGCTCCCAGTCCTGCCGCAGTTCCCAGTAAGCAGGAAAGCTGGGAGCACTGAACTGGCCAGCATCTCACTTCCCATTACTAATCTCTCCTGGATTTACCCCTGATTTTTACAGGTGCAAATGACAGGCAAACTAAATATTTTAGCACCAGCTGATGTTTGCAGATCCAGCAGCGTGTGAGGTGCTTTGAAGCTGGCATGCAGAAGGCAGCTGCCTGTACTGGAGTACATAAAATTGAAGGGCTGATCTTCCAAAGAGGTTGCACCTTGGTTGGGGAAGATTCTCAGACACAATCGTGATTTCATGTTTCAGTTCATTTTGTTCAGGAAAACACCAAAGCATGTATTTATCTTTAAGTGGATAATTTAGTGTAATTCTGGATAATTTAGTATAGCTCATCTAAAAGGGGTGCTTCGCTAAACAGGGGCTGTAAGAACACACTTAAGCTAAACTGAAGTCAATGGGCTTTACTTCTGAGTAACATGACCGGGTGTCTGAAGCATTGGGATCAAGGTCTAAAGGGCTTGATGGAGAAGGGAAGAATGAAGAAATAGAGATTACAGTGACATTAATGTGGTTACTCATGGACACAAGTGCAGGACATGCATTTTACCCATGGATTTGTGTAGATCTCAGCTAACAGGCTTTGTTTTAGGAATTGGGGGATCCATGGTCATGACATTTTCTTACTGGCTTGCAAACGCTTTCTGCTGAGAGGCTGTTTTACAGAAGAAATTAGACTGGTCTGAGAGAGACAAGGTTGGAGCAGAGATGTTTTAAGAGGACAAAGAGCTATCAGGGCATGAACATAACAGAGGCAGTAACATCCAACAAGATACCTTTTTCTGTGTCGTGCTCTCCCTTTCTACCCTGAGCCAAAGCTTATTATAATTTTTTTTACTGGTATAAAGTGGTTTGCTTAATATAGTCTTATGCAGCTGTAACAGAATAAAATTAGATCTTGGTATGCTAATTGGGGTCCTGACCCAGAGGAGCAGTTAAACATACGCTTAGCATGAAGCAGGAGAGCCACTCCACCTGAGTCAGTAAGGGTACTCCTAAGCTTGAGGTTAAGCATCGTTTCAAGTATTTGGAGCACACAGTTCACAAGAGCTGGTTTCCAACCTCCTCCCATTTCTGCTTGGATACCTCAAAGCTCCAAACATTTTCATCTTAAAATAGTGAGTGTTTCACAGGGAACTATTATCATTTTAGTACCTACCTTGGAGGAAAATTGCCCTCCAAATTAAGGGGTGAATTTCATTTTAGGAGAACTGCAAGACTAGAGACAAAGGCATCTCTCCTTTACTGACCTTCATTTTGGTAGCAGTGGGAGTTCCTGGTTGCTCCTTCAGTGGAGGAATTAGAAGGAGGTGTTTGTAGGAAAGTCTGTGGTTCACTGGCTTGCAGATTGTAGAAGACAGGAAGACTGGGTTTTAATTTAAACTATTAATTGGAGGGAAGCAATAAAACATAAAGGATTTACTTGCCTACAAACCTCTGAAATGTCTTCTATTTTTAGAATTCTCTGCAAATGCTTTTCATGCAAATGTACACGCACGTATACATACGTATGTACATCTCTGTTATGTAAATCAACTCTGATTTCTTATTCACTGTGTTAAGGAGCTTCAGAAAGGCTTTGGCATTTCTTTTACTGTGATGGGATTTTTATTTTTAAAGAAATAGTTAAACCTTCATACCATAAAGGTACTTTTAAAGCAGCCTGACTCTGATAGCTGTGTTCAAGCTAAATACAATCTGGTTGTGCCAGTCCCCTGAAGTACTTCCCTGAATACTGGCAAACTTTTAATTGCTTGCTTAAAACTGATGCTGAAATATCTAGCTGAACTGAGCCTTATCTATTGATCCAGGGTGTTTGCCTGGAGAGCCAGGCACTTGAAGTGGGACAGAGGAAGTACAAGGAGCTGGCTCAACCTCCCTGGCCTGCCACAAAACACAGATCTGGCCCATGGAGCCATGGGAAGCCTTTACCTGCAGTGCAGGTTCACACTGAGTCTCGTGTCCCTTGTATGTCTGGTCCTCCACGCACGTGTCCCGTGATGGCACCAGGCAGGCAGCTCTGGGTGTTTGTCTCCTGGAATAAAACTTCTATTCTTTGAGTCACCATGAGTCTCCATCCTGCTGGCAGCGAGTCAGGAGATGACTACCGTGGACCCCTTCAGTGCAACGCCACCTTTTATAAAGTCATCAAAATCCAGAGGGAAGCCAAGAATTCCTGAGGCTGGATTGCGTTGCGGTGTGCCCAGTAAGCAAAGATGTACATTACATGTATGCCTAAAATGGAAACACGAGCTTGTGCTTGCTTCAAAGGCAGCAGCCAGCAAATTCTCTCTGGAGCCCAAATGCTCATCCCAGCAGACAGCTCTGCTGGCTGAGAACAAAGGTGAGAGGCAGGCCCCAGCCCGCGGGTGCTGGAGAATCTGCAGAGCAGCAGCCAGATCTGCTGTAGGATATCTGCAAATAAAGTGGTTGGATCCCACCACATCTGTAAGAGGACTAAAGCATTCAGCAATCAGAAAACATATTGGCAAATATTTCTTTTTTCCTCTAAGTAGAAGGATGTTTCTTAGTAACAGCTTCTGCCTCTGCCCATTATCAGCTGCTTTGTGTGACTTCCCTTTTCACTTTAAGCTGTCTGTACTGAACACCAAAGGAAATGATGTGGGATTATTTTACACCCAAGTTGTATATCCCATAAAAAAGGGAGCACCCTGCTGTGGCAAGCAATGGTTTCCATACAGTGGCAATGCATAGAAAACAGACACTGACTTTGAAAAGTAAAACACTCCAGGGAGTCACTGCTCTCCCTGAGGAAATAACATTTACAGTGCACCAGCTCCATTTGTTCCAGGGACGTTTCTAACCTGTTGTCTGGATTTTAATGCAGTTCAGGCTGTCACATCACACCAAGTTATGAGATGCCTTTAGTGAATAAGAACAACAGACTCAAAGGATTGGGTTTTGTTGGTTGTAAATATTGTTTATTGATGAAGATTAATGAAAGAAGAGCCAGTGCAGAGCAATCAGGTAATGGAGGCAAAGCAGTGATGTCCCTTTGCCACAGACTGCCCTCCTAGAATACCAGGACCAATTGCCCCTCAGTCTTGATTTCCACAGGGGTCTCAGTGCTGAGCTCCAGCCAGAGAGGTGAAACTGAGCAATTTCCATATTGCCTGCATTCCCTGAATATTCATCCCCCTTGCTCAAAAAGGAAAAGAAAAAAAAGAAAGGAAAGAAGAAAGCAAGCCTCACATTTTCTGTGGCATCTCAAGCTGGGGGGAAAGGCCAAGATAAATGGATACTTTCAAGGTCATTAGCTTGTGGAGCTCACAGTTTGTATTGCCCTGCCAGAGCCTGGCTTGGAGAGGTTATAAATGTTTTTCGTCTGGAGCAGGGAGCTCATTGTTGGAGTTTGGATCCTCTGCTTGGCTGACAGTGAAAAATCCAAACTCTGGTGGAGCAGGGCCCCCCTCTCTGCCCAGGAGGTCTTTTGTCTATTCATCTGTAGCAGAAAACACAGGGAATTAGATGTGAGTTTGAAGATATTGCGATGCCTCACCGCTATGGTTGCCACCACCAAAAATGTCGCTGGGCAGCTGACCTTCCTGGCAGCCCACCAAGAGAGAAACAAGGTCAAGTGCTGTTTGCTCTCCAAGAAAATTACATTGAAATGATGTCCAGTCCTCTCCAGCCTCACCAGCCAGCAGCCCCATGGTCTGTGGAGAAGAGAAGGGGAAGGGACAGAGTCAGAAACCGAGGGTATGGGGCAAGGCACCGTCTGCTGGTTGCGTATTTTGGGAGTACTCTGAGCCAAAGCAGTGATGTGCCTTTTGCAGCTGCAGCAAGTGCAGCACTGCAGCAGCTGAGCCCACCTGCTGACACGCAGGTGTCTTCTCGCCACTGCTCCCAGGCCTGCCAAAAGTCACTGCTTTTGTTTGTCTAAGTAAATAACCCCTGCACCTGGCTCCCTTCCATACTGCTGGGGCCTCTGAGGGGTTTGGAGGGGCAGGGGCACAGCCACGGTGGCAGTGAAACCCAGCCTCTGAGGGGGAGCTGGTGTTACCCTGCCTGGCCATCTACATCTCTCCTGCCTTTTCCCATTGCTTTGTCACCCAGCAGTGACACTGGGTGCAGGAAGGGTGTGTGCAAGGGCAGCCATCCTTCAGTCTCACTGCCCTGCCTCTGCATTATGCTATGTAAGACTGGAGTTCTTCCTTCAAAATCAGGTTTCTCCATTCTCCCAGGCGTGGACTGGGTTTGCTCAAGGGATCAATCTTCCCCCAGCACCTCAGGCCCCATAGCTTCCAGGGTATTCATAAATGGTGCAGATAAATTGTTGTTTGGGGTCAATGCCACCAACTGAAATGGCTAGAAAATTCCAGCTATTTGGGGCACAGTCAGGCCAGATGTTTTATAGCCTCTGGTGGAATATCAGCAGGAGTATCTCACAGTGGTAAAGGTCAAAGATGGACTCTAAAATAAGCGGAGCCAGCATTTTTGATGACTCTCCAATTAGAGGAATAATTATTGGCAGCTAATATCTGCAGAACAAAAATGTCTCACTCAGAAACAAAAGAAGAGTTTTAGCAGTGGCCTCTGAGAGCCATCAGGCATCCCAGACCTCATGTTGGCACAGAGGATCTACAGGGATTTTGTCGTCTTCTTCCAGGGCTTGAAAGACCCCCTGACACATGGAGTCAAGCCCCTCTGCCTCTTGACTGTGCACTGCTGAAGAGGCTCCCTTGGCGGCTAACCACAGGGATTTCTGTTCATCAGTTCCAGCTCTTGACACTGAGCATCTCCATTGCTTCTCCTTCCCTTGCCCCACTGAGCCCATGGGTCTGGCTTCCCTGCTGCCTGCACTGGTTGAGGAGCAGTGGGAGATGTTTTCCAAGCCCTTTCTCCTCACAGCCTCCAAGAGCCTCCAAAAAACTGCCTCAGCACAGAGCAACAACGATTTTTCCCACTTAGCTGCAGCAGGATCTGCAGGACAGATGGACCAAGCTGAGATTTAAGTGCCAGGTGCAAGTCCATTTTGTTACTGAATTTATGCCCAAGATAATATTCAGTGGAAGTTTTAGTTTATATAAAGATCCATCCCCAAGCATATATAAACTAGAGACTGAAATAATACAATTAGAAAGTAGGCAGGGCATGAATTAGCAGAGCTCTTCCTAAGATATTTCTGAAATGGCACACAGAAATACTGAGAGCAGATGTTAGATTGCTTTTGGAGGACAAAAATGGGTCAGACCTTATAGCAGAGTTTCTAACCACCATGTAGTCTCTGTTGTCCTATATTTTTCAGGATGAGTGTGAGGAACACTAATGCTCCTGCTCCAGGTGTCCCGAACCGCTGGAACTGAGGCAGTGCTGGTATGTGTGAGAGGAATGTCTGCCTTTTTGTCTGTCATCTTTAGAAAAATAAGCTCTCTCCACATCTGAATCAGGCAAAAGCAGAATGGTCAGCCCAGATGTCGCTGTCCTAAGAATGAGGGTTTGGGGAGCAGACAGATCCCAGGAAGCATGAGATGAAGCCCAAGCAGCTGCAAGTGCTCTGGTTGTGGTGTTACCCTGTGGCCAGGGGCTGGAAGGCAAGGAGGAAGACTCATGAGACCTGTTCAGCACTAGGCATGGAGCACAGACCTGGCAGCTGGGGCAGGAGCCATGCTGGGGCTGGAAACCAGGGACCAAGTGGCAGGTGTGCCTGCAGCCCGGGCAGGGCTGACCTTGCCTGAGGTGGAACGGATGGATAGCCACGAGGCACCGGCAGGACCTCCCTGACAGACAGACCAGCCTGAAACATGAGGCCTCCGCATGGGAGCCAGATCATTTGCCATCACCTTGTCAGTGTCCTGGGATGACCTGGACACTGAACCACTTCGGGCTGACTTAGTGCCTGGAGAGCCTGTAGCTCCTGGGACAAATAGCTTACCATCACCTTCACCTATTTGGTTTTGCTAGCAGAAAGGTAGCAAACAATTCTGTCGTTTTGGTTTTTTTAAAAGGTTTGCTCTTTTTTCAAGTTGTGATTTCCTATTATAGAAAGTCTTCCTGAAGAATTGCCTTCAAGTCATCTGATGCTCATTGGAAACTGAGGCTTGCCTGGGTAGCAGTGGTTAAAAGACACAGTTGTGTTCCCTGCATACTGCCAAGGTCTGTATCACTCCGTGCTGGCTGCAGGCAGTAGCAAGTCAGCCTGTGGCTGTAGCAGCAGGAGAGTTACAGGAGAGGGGAAAAAGTAAGCACAGGTAGCAGCTCTGTGATTCCTGCTAGCAGGTGCCCAGGATAGCAGAAAGCAGGCAGTGACACTTTAACTCTGCTGAAAACACCAGCAAAAGTCTCCCTGCCTCCCCACACAGCCTAGGCTTTGGCTTCAGTATTCCTGTCACAAAAGCAACTGGGACAGGAGGGCTGTGCTTCACAGGCATGGCAGAAATCCCAGATAAGGTCTAAGAGAAAGGACACCCACTTCCCTGAGTGCCTGCAGTGCCGGGACAGGGCTGCGGGAACGGCCGGACCTGGCGGGGCTCCTCCAGGCTCTGGGGTCACAGCCTGATGGCTCCCAGCAGCGTTGCAGACTAACAAGGATGAGCCTCAGGGACCAGCATCTCCAGAGCAACGAGGGGGACAATGGCAGGAACGCTCCCTGGCCCTGACCAAGTAGACTGTAAGTCAAAACAGGCTATCACACCCAAAATCATGTCAGGGGATTTGTTAGTGCCAGTGGAAGACTTACTGGGTTTCATCCTTTAAATATACGGGCCAAAAATATCCTAGCAAGATACTGGTCAGAAAAATGCCAAAAAACCGGCCAAAAGCTTACCAAGGCAGCCATTAATGCAAAATGATTCAGCCATTCAAAACCATTTGTTTTTCACATCAGTCCTTGATTAATAGGCACTTAAATTAAGTTTTGTTTGTTTGTTTGTTCTTCTGGGATTAGCTGTTTCACTTTGAAAGAACACAAGCGCCTCAAAAGATAAATGGAGGTGACATACTGCAAATGTTCACCCAGCCTCTGCTTTTTTTGAAAGGCTTAGGTAACTTCTGACTCTCCTTCTGGGTTTGGACCTGCCCAAGATGCGAAACAGGAACATGGTGGGTGTGCAAGGCGGCAACAGGTCCCAGCTACGCTGGACTACAGTGAGGGCACTGGCATAGCTGGGCTTTGGCGACCGATAATGAAGCAGGAGGAGGTTTTGGGTTTTCCCCTTAGCCTAAGACAACATCTAAGGGAGGTGACACCAGGTTCTGAGGGCTCTGGTTGAACAAAGGTTGGATGTGCTGCCCATCTCAGTGAGAGGAACAGAAATTAAACTTCATGAACTTGAACAAAAGACTAATCTCTGTGAAGGGAGAGGGAAGGGACAGAGAGAGGAACTGCAGACAATTAGTACTCTACAGGCTCTCACAGAGTCATTAATGAGGGATAATATCCAATTAAGGAGGAGGATGGGAAATCTGGGGAATGCCTGTATATATTCCAGTAAATTGCTCATGGCTCCTCCCTATTCCCCTCCCGAACTTTGATGAATGTCTAAACAGGAAAGAAATGTTCAAGTGAAATATAGTTCATGGAAATATTTAGAGCCCACAGGTAGGTGGCTTGCTGCCCAGATGTCCTGGGAGCGCGTCTCTGCTCACATGCTTCATCAGAGATGCACACATTGAAGGGTGCACGAGAGGGAGCCTAAAAGGTTCTGGCAATGATTTAACTCAATTAAAGTCTGTGGGAGGGTTCAGCTTCACATCATGAAGCAAACACAGGATGAGTAACTGATATAAAACTGAAAGGCACTTTACTTGTGTCTTTTGTCTTTAGGATGGCAGAAGGAGGATAATATTCCTCCACTGACAGGGTAAGGCTGGAGTTGGGCAGACTCTTGTAAAGCAGTACAGATTTTTTTTGTTGTCAAAAAGGTCATCAACAGCTTGGAAATGCAGATTTCCTTTCAGCAGGAAGTATTTTTTTTTAAAAAAGCCCAACTTTCTATCCATCTCAGCATTTCTTTAAATGGAACTGTTAGTCCTGTTGATGTGACCTAAATCAGCAATGTCCTGCATAAGAAAGAGAAATAACTCACAGTCCCCAGTGCCTCAGAAACACTTGACTGGATTGACAGAGTGAGAGTCTGTTTCCAGAGAGTCTCCTATAAAAATAGCTGGTAGTAGTTTTCAGAAGTTTGAATTGTCTGGGTTTGGGGGTTTTTTTGGGTTTTGGGGGTGCATGGCATTTTTGAATAATTTTATTTTTAAGGCAACCCCTCCAAAACACTAATTGTGTCAGCAGCATTTTTTTTTTAATTTAGCACCTCCCTTGAAGTGATTCCCAAAGTAGTTTGGAGAGTAAAGCTTAATTTGTTTAAGTCTTTGCATGTGCTGAATAGGGTGAGAGCTAGAAGAACTTCTAACACTTTTCCAGACCTTTGGAGCTTTTTGAAAACAAGTAACTCACTTGTCTCCTCAAGCTTTATGACTAAATTCTCTCCCCAAGGTTACTGCAAGGAACAGAGACCTTTACATGTCTGCACTTACAGATGGGTTCTGAACAGCGTAAGCTTTGAAGAATGGGACTTCACTTGCTCTTGCTGTCGCTCCTTTTCTACATAAATATATATATATACACGATTATATATAAAATCCCTCTCAGCCCCAGTGTATGCAATCAGCGGCTATTGCATCAGTGAGTGTTACAGATCCCATTTTTCCCAGGGCAGGGAGGGCCCTTAGTGTGCACAAAGGCACAATGCAGGGAAGATTAATATCAGCTTCTGCTTTGCCATTCCAAGCCCCTGCTCACTGTAAATAATATTTTAGCAAAGATCTTGATGCATCATGATCTATTGTGTTGCAGCGATGATGCTGCTTGTTATGTCTTTAGCAGTGATTTATCATCCTCTGCAATGACACAAATCATGGATGGCTCATGACACTCCAGGATGTATGATCTCTTAGTGGTGGCAGTGATGAATCCTGTGCTTAGATCATAACATTTTGAAACCTGGGATGTGGAGCTGATCCTTTGCTTTTTACTTCTAGAAGGTACCTAAAGCAATGAAAACCTCTCTTTGTTAGCAATATGTCAAGTAGCACATCTCCCCTTTTCACAACATCTCGATACGGTTAATTCTGGCTAAGACTAGAAGGGTTATCAGGCAACTCTGGATTACTCATTCCTTTTGCTTTTCCCCTACTACCTCCTAACCTTTAATGTCCTCCTCCTGCATTCTGGTCCCAGGGACATATTTTGAAATTCTGCTGCATGTATAATGAGTATAAAATGTTCCTCTAGGAGCTGGAGAAAGCTCAGATGTTTGGGTACAGTAGGCCCATTCCGACACAACAAGCCTACGCTCAAGCTGTGATCCCAACAGAGAAGAAAGCGTTTCAGGTCTGAGCTGCTCTCATCCAGTGAGCTACTGCCATATCTGCTCTGCTCCGAGGAAGTGGAAGTACTTGCTTTTATTTATTTTTATCCTGTGGCATCAAAACGCCCCTGGGTAAGAGAGGACAGAATGGGGAGGGGGGGATGATGAAGGTTCGCACTCTTCACTGCTGGGTTCCTGCTCTGAGACAATGTGCATTTCTTTTAGGCAACATGTAGATTATTGTGAGAATACAGGTTTACCGGTTGGTAAAATAGACATGAATGTCAAAGACACCAAAAAAAAAAAAAAAGAGAGAGAGAAGAGAAGAAGGGGAAAAAAAAGAAAATTCCAAACAGATGACGGGAGGCCAAATGCTGCCCTTAGTGATGAGCACCTTAAGCACCTGACAAGCTGCTCTGGCTGTAGTCGAGGGGCCCTGCAGGCTGCTTTCACCTTGGACACAGCTGGAAACCTGGGGCCTAGGATCACTCCAGCAGTCAACACTCCCCGCTGGACTCAGACTGAAGTGAAGGGGCCCCTCCTGCCCTCGGCTGCTGTTGCTCTGCCTCACCCCAGAAATTACAGAGAAATCAGCCGCCCCTTCCTCAGCACCCCCAGCCCAGAGAGGACTTTGACGGGCAGCTGGTCAGACGAAAAGCCGGGTCTGTAAGGCAGCGATGCTGCCCTGCAGCCAGAGCGGTGCTGGAGCCCTAAGGCCGCCGTTCTTCGCGGGAGTGACAGCTGCACAGCTGGGCTGTGTGTGCTCCCGGCTGCCTGGTACCCAGGGAGGAGCTGGGGCATCTGCTGTGAGGGCTGCAGGAAACTCGGGCAGAGCGGCTGAGGCGCCCTGTGTCCCTCAGCTTCACTCTCAAAGCCTGGAGGCTCCAAGATGGCTCGTCACCACTGGATGGAGCAAAAGAGGTGGGCGAAGACAGCCGAGGAAGCCTCCCGGGATGCTGGGCTGGCTGGCTGCCTGCCCTGGCCGCGGCCCCGGCTCGGCTTCCAGGGAAGCTGTTAATAACTCGGAGCCTGCTCTCCCCTCTGCTCGCGGGGCCGGGGCCCCTCGGGTGCCCCCCGCCGCTCGCCGCCCGGCCTGCTGGCTCGCCAGCCCCGCTCTGCCACAGCTGCTGCCGCCGGCCGCCAGCTCTCCAGGTGCTCCACCGGCTGGAGACGCCCCAATGGCCAAGAAGGCCTCGGCGGAGGGACCAGCGCCGGTACCCGGCACACTCGCTGTGCCGAAGCAGGAGACTGTCTCAGGGAGGGCTGGGGACCGGCTCCACAGCCTGCACGACCCGCACTGCAACTTCTTCCCGGCTGCAGGAGTCGGGCAGGGTGTTCCCTAAGCCCCTGGGCACAACAGTCCCATGCCGTGGTCGGGGCAGCTGGGGGACCACCGGGCATCTTGTCGTGAAGGCCACGTTTGACCTTGCAGCCGCAGCACCCTCAGAAAGATAATTTCCTATCATTTCAGTGCAGTGCTGGAGCCTGGGGAGGCGACTCCCACTCTCCAAACTGGGAAGGGGAGGTGTTGCAGGCAGCAGCAGCACCCAGGGGCAGCAAAGGTGAGGGAGTGGGAGATAGGCACACCACCACAGGGAGAGGTCTGCCCACAGGATTTCGGTGCTTGCTGCCACTCCATCTCTGCTGGACAAGACCAGCCTGGTTTCTTCAAAGCCGTAACATGGTCAGACTCGTGGCATTTTGCTGATACACCATGTTGGTATCAAATCTCAGAGAACTGACATTTTTTCCTATTTCTTCCATCAAAGAAGTCCTAAGCCAGTCAATTAATGTAAGAACTCATTTCACAGGAGAACAGGCCCCTATTTAAGGAAGGAGCTTTTTTTTTTGGTAAAACTTAGCAAAACAAGCACTGTAATTATCAGCCTGAGACAGCCAAGCATCATGGAAAATTTTACCTCAAATGGTGAATGTTCAGCCAAGTCGGAATATAACAAAGGAAGATTTTATAATAGAAAATCTCAGGCAGTGCTGCTTACAGTCTTCAGTACTCATTAGTGCCTGTGTTTTCTGTAAAGCTGTAATTCGTTCTATAATATGACACCATGATTATGATACTGCTTCAGTAGGCAATGCTGTCCTCTAAGAAGAGAGTTACACTCAGCAAGAAACAAATGTATCATAATACTTTTTAGGCCACATACACAGGTATAAAACACACATAGCAGCCTTTCAAACCAAAGCCTTCCTTATTGCTTAAATATCTTAAATATCTAGCTCCAGAAAAGGAAACATCTCCCAGTGGCATGCAAAGGTGAGAGAAACCATTTGAGATGCACCTTGTCATGGTAGCACATTTCTTCAGTTCCCAGTGTATAAACATGAGTATCACTGAAATTTCTAACAGCTGGGATTCTACACATACAATAAATTTATCACATATAACGCTCTGTAAATATAAGCATGTATTTGGAACTTAGAGAGATGCGCCAAGAATAACCTTATATCCTTTAGTATGTAACACTTTACAATATAGTTCTCACTGTCTTAAATTCCTTCTTTACAGTAAACATATTTCCATGCCCCATGTTTCACCAAGTGTTTTTAACTTAACCAGTTGAAAATATTGTAAGGATTGTGCATCTAATGGGCTTATTGAATGTGTTTATTAAAAGTATGAATAGTTGGATTTGATAAAAAATTAAAATTAGTTAGACTGAACCAAAACAGACAAGAATTAAAAAAGAAAATATAGAAGTGATATGATTCAGGTAAAGAAAATGACACATCTACCTAAGGTAAAACAATTGCAATAAAAGAATTTCAATAAGAAGTATTAATGAAAAGTAAGGGACGTAAAAGCTGGTAAGACAGAATGGGAGAGAAGCAAGCCAGTGTCACAGCAGCCAGAGCAGTTTTGTTAACATGGATGTTAACATGTTTAATATCCAATATTTTCCCGTGCCCAGAAAAGATGTGAAGCCACATCACAGCCCTATTCAGACAACACCCTGATGCTGCAAGTGTGAAACCCTACAGGTTTCATTGAAACAGAGTCTCATTGTCCTCAGTGACTGCTCTAACCACTGTGCTATTGAATGAAAGGGGATCCCTTGTCCTTGATTTTGTAGGAAGCCTCCCCTTTTTTAACAGATGCCCGAATCTTTTGACTATGCTAAACCAGCTAACAGTGAAAATTATGGGACTAGTTTGTCTACCATGTTCTGATGCATTTCTTTCAGCTGAAAGTCTCTGGCAAAAATGACTTGAATTTGTAAATATGTTTGAGCTGCCCTGAAACATCATTTGTGGAGGCACCTGCTATTTTCCAAAATATGATTTGATGATGATGATGATAAGAGTAATGATAACAGCTGTTATTGTTCAGGTAACTATGAGTATTTTGTTATTTCTTCCTTTACATCACTTTTTTACTGCTTCTTATTTCTTTGCCAGCTGCAGCCTATTATTTTACATATATTTTCTTATTTATTTTGCATCCTCCTCTCCACTGGAATTCTTGGTGGTGCCCTCATGGGTTTATATATCCTCAAATGCACAGCCACACAACTCATGACTTCTTTTTATATTGCCTGGGCCAAATCGACTCCAGTTTCCCTCAGGTGCAATGCCAATGAAATCAAGTTACATCAACAGACTTGTGCAACTATAGAAAAAGCAGAGCCCTTATCAGTATAATGCCTTGATATATTTTTTCTTTCAAAATGTCTTTCTCGTCACACATCTTTATTTACAGTTTCCTTTATTATTTCTCTGCACCTCATTTTACAAGCCTGGCTTCTTTACATTCAGTAGCCATCACTGTGGTCTATCTGATCTAGATAGCTGTGCCGAGACAGGGGATTTTGGAATATTACTGTAAAAAACTGGAAGCTTTTTGCCACACTTGTATTCATTTTAGTGGTTATCACTGTAACAGTTAACAAAAGACACAAAGACATCCATACCCAAAACAGCATATGAAGATTTAATTTTTTTTTAAATGGCACATACATTTAAATAGCTCCTACTTTTCCCATTTGGCAAGGCCATTGTTGTGGCTAATGTATGTATTTCTGAAAACAATGATACATTTCCAGTAGTATCTTCCACGATTTTTTTTCAATGAGCAATAAAGGAGGTTGAGGTGGGATGTGTTTTATCCCACCACATTATATCATTCCTCTTTTTCCTCTTTGTTGGATGGCAATCAGGAACCCTCATGCCAAGCTTGGGAAGCAACAGCATCTGGCTCCTTGGCAGATTCTGCAGGCGGTCTTGTTGCCAGCCTTTAAGCTGTGTCTGGGTCTGCTGCATGGTTTGGCTGCAGATGGGCTCTCTGGGTTGCCTTGTGCTTATGGGTGCCAGTTTTGGCTTACCTTTGATTCTGAGGACTTTACTCATTTTTATTCATTTGTGAATAAGGACCCATCCAAATGCTTCATGAAACCAATATCAGAGTGTACCGATATTTAAAATGAAAAGGGAAGGAGGCCGTTTCCCTTCCCCCTCCCCTCCCTAGGATGAAACATTATAATAGCATCTGCAAATGGATCTGGATCTATCAGTATTTCCATTATAAATCAGAGGCTTAGAGCTTAGCCATGAATATTCCTCCCAGAATGAAATGCAATGCGGCCACTTGTATCAAAACAACACTGAAGGTTTTTTTCAGACCACCTAGGCATTCCCACACTCACTTCCCCTTCCTTCCAGGGGAATAATTTTGAAGAAAAAACAGTCTAACATCAAGCGTATGTCCAAAAACCTCTGTATGGAAAAAACCCCCACTTCTTGCTGTTTCTGGGTGCTGAGGTTCAATGCAGTTTTGGAGATGCTTACAAGAACAGTGCCTAGGCCTGGAAGAAAAGCCTTGAAATCAGAGACTTGGTGGACATCGAGGAAGCTGTGGCTGGGAACACAGCCCTCCTGCCTCGCTGACCCACAGACCCCCAAAGCCTGGGAGGGGGCAGTAGGGAAGCAATGTATCTGCCTCCTGTATTTGCTATCAGCTCCTGCTGTGACCCCGTTTGGCCGCCCTTTGGCCTGGATTTGGGCACCCAAACACCCTCCTGGCAAGAGCTGCCTCTCCTGGAGAGTATGGGGGGAAAGCAAGATGTGGGGAGGCTGTGCTCCCTAATCGGAGGTGTCAGGCTGTTGTCAGGGGGGAGCCAAGTGCCTCTGCCCAGCCAGGGTGTGCAGATACCACTCAGCACAGATGGCCAGGGGGATCTGCCCAATTACCAAATTAAGCCTTCAAAACACGATGTGACTCCTAGCATTTTGGAAGGAACCTTCCGGGACCCTGGACTTCAGTGCCTGTACCTCCGCATGCACAGCCGGACCAGGGATGGCTGCTTTCAGTCATCTTGGGATGGGTGCATTTGGGGCAGCTTCATTCTCTCAGGAAGCAACAATTTCGCTGAGTCAGGGGATTTGCAGGGACCAGCATCCCACAGAAGTGGTTGGGATGGGGTTGGAGGGATCAGGGGAGCTTGTTGGCACCCTGTCAGAGTGTGCATATGGTAATACAGGTGACAGTACCTAGGGAACAGGGCATTTCCCCTCCCTACGACTGGGCCCTCTCGATAATGCCAGATACTGGGCAGTGCTGGGTCACAGCTGTCCGTGCTGATTCCCAACATGACCCTGTTTCCCTGCTGAGTGCTTCTAAGCAAGCTCTGAGCAGCCAGCCAGGCACTGGGGACAATGCACAGCAAAACCTCTCCTAATTACAATAGGATCCACAGGCAGAAGTTCCAGTACTGATAATGACAAAATAAAATTAAAGTAAAAAACCCAGCAACACTTTTTCAAAAGGGTATTTCTGTTTTTCTCTTTGCTATTCGCAATGTAAAACACCAGTGCACAAAATTTTATGCCTATGAATATATGCTGAAGGAGTCATGTCAGTGACACACAGTGTTACACGAAATCCAGCTAAACGTAACACAACATTCAAAGCAGCAGTGTTTCTGGTGTCCCTTGCTTCCATTTTTATACCTCTCTTTTCTGTACTTAGGAAAAAGGATTCTTTCCTTTCCATATTACCCTGCAGTCTACAGACAGTCTCTGCACATGATTTACAGCAGTCTTTCTTGTGAAGTCTCTTCCAAGATTCATCTTTTCACAATCCTTTGTAACAATCTTTTACGATCTTATGTTCTTGCAGTCTTTCTTAAATGGATCAAGGCAGAATGTGAAAAAGTTAAATCACAACAAAATTGTTACGGATTCTCTTTTGCAGGTTATTTGGGGAAGGGAAACTATTCACCTTTAAAATGAGTGATGCTCCCAGTCTGGTGGAAGGCTTAAGCATCTGTGCAGTTCCAAGTATGGGAGGAAGCTACCTGCATTTGATGAAATTACCTGCCTTTTAAATTAAAGTGCTTAATAAGTTTCAAATGTCAGGTTTCATTTTTACATGTAGGTCTTGCCCTTGTCTAAAGTTAATTTCTGTTTTAGGCTGTTAAAAGCATACATGGCAGATCAAAATAATAACCAAATAATCAGTTAGTCTCCTTAATGGGAACCTCTCCCCTCTCCTGCATGAGTAGTAATAGAATTCTTAAGGCAATCACACACTAGCATTAAAAATACAAGCTAATATTATCTCCAAGAAAGACTCCAACATGACCAAAGACAGAGGGTCCAAAAAACAGAGCATGTTAAGTGCTGAAAAACAGGGCTGGTGAATATTTGCTTAAATGCCATTTGAATTCTCATTCCATGCTGTGTCTTCTGGGTATTTCCTTAAGGAAGTGAGCGTTGACTATTGTTGGAGTGATTGGTTGCTCTTTGTAATGTCCTTATTCACATAAACCCCACAAATGTTTATGAGTTTGTGGTATTTCCTTGTTTACTGTTCTCTTTGACAAGTTTCACCTACCCAGAGAGAAACAGACAAGGTACTGTGTGGTTTAGGTGATCAGCTCAATACTATGAGGGCTGAGTGGCAAATAGGAGACTGTCAACCCAAACAGCTCGTAAATAAGGCACAAGATGAAAATCATGAGTCTAAACCATGACAGCCAAAATTAAAAATATACCAAAAACTTAATGAATGTGCTCAGTGCAGTTCCAGCTGGTCCATCAATCATCCACCAACAGAAGTGCTACAACCATGGCAAATAATATTTAAACAATAGTATTACTATTGCTAGCTCTGTTGGGCATGACTGCTGTCTCACAGAGGAGGGTCAGGCAGGCATCTCCTCCCTGAGTTTAGCGCATGTCAGAGATGCTCCACAGAGCCACCTCTCCCATCTCAGGTCTTTGCTACATAAGCAAGAAAGCAGAGGATTCAGTTATTGCTGTGGATCCAGGTACAGTGGTTGAGCAAGGCATCTTTATTGCTGTCTCACTGTCCAGTTTCTAGTGGGCCAAAGAGCACAGTACAAAAGCTGTCATCCCACTTGGCTCTCATTGCTCTCATTTTTGGCACCAGTAGCTGAGGCCAAGGGCTGAATGAGCACAGGGGATGAATCCTGCTTTGAAAGCTTGCAGATGAGGACTGAGGCCTGTTGGAAGAACAATGTGAGATGCCTGCACACCTCTTTCTTGCATGCTCCTATTCTCTAAGTAACGAAGGAAATTATGATCCTGTAGGGCTAAGAGGACTCTTCTAACAATTCTGGCATTCTTGCTAATGGTTTGAGAAAGTGGTCAGGTATACAAACTATGCTCCAGGAAGAGGAACTTCTAGAGCAGATTGGTCTATCCCCTTGATTTCTTGTCCACAGGTAGATTTTTGTTTGGGAAGATTTGCAGAAAACCCATGTCAGGTATTTTATTTTTTCTTTAGTTTGATTTGCAAGCCGTGCTTTGCCGTGCTTTGAAATCATCCATAGAGCATTTAAACCTCTCCTTACACTTATAGTTGGGCCTATCTTATTCATTTCTCTTCCATGGCATTTCACCTGCAAACTTAAGGCTCTTGCCATTTGCCAAGAAACATCCTCAACTCCTCACTGGGCAACAACGCATGCACACATGAGCAGCAGCTGCTCCTTTATGTGCCTGGAACAAGCAAAGCTTGGAAAGTCGGGAGAGCCGTGTAGTGCAGCCCGATGTATGCAGAACGGGGGTATTTGCTGCACAGCAAGCCAGCCATGTGCGTGTTGGCCCTGCAAAATGGCAGAAGCCCTACGTGCCTCCTACGCCTGCCCACTTTACTCTGCCTTCCAGCTAGGGCAAGGCAGCCCAGCATGCGTCAGGTCTCTGCTGTGCCCCGGCCATCCTGCCTGAGGGAGGCAGGGGACAAATCCTCTGCTCTGGCCCTGGTTCCTGAAGCAGAGGAGCCACCAGCCAAGAGCACAAGTAAAACAACTGAAGTAAATCTTAAGGTTTCACTAGTTTGTTTGGGTTTTTTGTTGTTTTCTTTTTCCCTTTTCTACTGTGTAAGCTGTCTCTTGTTTTTGTTTTTCACAGGTTTGGCAAACATTTTGCTTTTACAGCTCAAGCTTTGCCCAGTCACAGAACTGCATATAGGCTTTGCTTAGCTTTTGTCTTGCATATTAAACAAGAATTAGGAAATAAAAGAGATATTATTAGGGTTCGGACTTTCTGATTTTGGAGTCAATAGGAGCTTTGTTCTGCACTTCTGGCAGAGGAGAAGGGAGAGCAGACTGCCTCCTGTTAACATTGTAACCCAGGAGTTTGCTCTTGAACCCCAAACCAGGTACGTGCCGCCCATCTGACCTCTTCCACAACCCTGCTTTCAGTCCCTGGCAAGAAAAACCTTTCTGTTAGGTTCCACAGAAGCAGGATAAGGTCCAGGATGTTTAAATCCTCAATACTTTCTGTTATTTCCTGACAATACCCAATTCATTGGTCCAAGATTTGAATACACATCTTCCTCGCACCATTTCACAAAAGGCTTGGACCCCAAGAATAGAAGAAACCACTGCAATACAACAAGGACATATAAATATGAATGTCAAACTGCCCTGTCAATGAAATGCTTTAAAATGCAGGGAGTGCCATGGTGCAGTGGGCCACAAAAACACAATGAAATGATAATGAGGACAAGCAGAGATGAAGACCACCCACCAGTAGTTTTATGACTGTGACTTGGAACGACAGTTCTCAGCGGGGCCATTGCGACTGGACGCCATTGTCATTTTTAGCACATGCTAAAGTAGCAATTGTGCACAGACATTTCAACTGTTGCCTCTGACAAACAGCAGCCAGACTATTTATGAACAACCCCCAACCCCATTCTTGTGCGTTTGGCTGTGTCTGTAGGTAGGAGAGAGTGGAAGACTGCTACTTTGTTCTGACAGGTTTTCCCATAGTCACTGTCTGCTACTCCTTGCATATGCTTAATTTTCTGAGGATTTACGCTGGCCCCTTCCTAGACAGCTCTCCAGCATTAATCTTCCTTACGCAAGTTTCTACCCCACTTATGCTGTAGTCTCCTTCATGCTGCATTGTGTTTACTGTTCTTTCCTAGAGAAAAAACCAACATTCAGAATTAGGGTATCAGAGCAAACTTTTCTAGGGCATGGTTGTGCACGTAAGACAAAACTTGGGTTTTGGAGGAATGAAGAAGATGAGGGAAAGACAAGGCATGAGTCTGCTCCTGATATGTTTGTTCACCCTGCCAGGGAGGTGCATGTGCTGGATCAGAGCACCTCCCAGGTGTCCTGGCGTAGGTTTCTGCCTCTCTATCCCCAAATGCTGCCACTCATTTTCTTGGCAACTCTTACCAACACCTCATCTCCAGTGCAGGGCACAGGGGGTGCAAACAGGGTGCAGGAGAATTTTCTCCCACCCAACTTCCATGCCAGAAACAGTTTGGCTCAAGATTTAGGTAAGCAACAAGTCTTCAAAACAATGATCCAAATGCAAATCTTTTCTGTTTTGTAACTCTGCTAGAAAATTACCAAATCACATTCAAGAAATGCAGCCTTTTAGGTTTGTTCACTGTTTCATAAATATCTGCAGATTACACAGCACTCTACCAGCCTGCCTTTAAATTTTATTGTATTAAGAAACTCATCCGAAAAACAGTTGATAACTAATATATTCTTAATCCGTCACTCTTCAGATCCTGTCATAAAATGTGTAACTGAGAGAAGCTGTTCACATTAGCATGCCACCATATCAGGTCATCACTCCAAAGCTTTCATTATGGGATGTTGCTGAAAGGTGCCATCTTCACAGCCAAGATATGCCTAATTTATCCATTAGGCGTTCCTTCAGTAGTCATTTAAAGTGAGCATGATTGGGTTTTTTTAACTGTCTATGCTTTACCAAGAAGACAGCTATAGCATGGCTCAGAAAATAAGTACTCATGTTATTCTCGATGGGCTGTGCAGAAAAAAATGTTTAATTTGCATGCGCATGATGGTAGAGGAAGCTGACTCAGAACAAGCTGTTGGTGCTTCTGGATGGTCAGAATTAAGGGACTGCAGGAGCGCTGAGAGGTCTCCAGCATGGACCAGGGAACACTGCATGTGTGGATGTTGTTCTAAGTGTTGTATAACCCCTCAAAAAAATGGGGAGTTATGTATTCATCCCTGAAGGAAGGGATGAAAAGAAAAGGAGCTAGAGAGGAAGAAGGAGGGGAAGAGTGATCCACAGCATGCAGAAATACATAGCTGAAGGTACAAGGAGACAAGGCACAGCATTCCCGGCTTATTAACCACTGTGGAGAGCATTACACATTCAGGTCTGCTTTTATCTTACCAAAGCTTTGGGAGGAGGCCTGAGACACCTCACTGAGACACACGTTAGGTAACCCACGAAGGCAATGGACAGACAGACTGGAGGGCAGCAATTTCATTAGACAGTTCAATAAGCCTTGGATAAGAGAGTCTCCTGGAGCTATCTATCACTTTCTGTCCAGCTTGAAAAGTGGGGTCCATCACTGTCACAAAAGCACAGATATGGAGCAGACAGCCAACTTACCTGGCTCAGAAAGCTTCCTATCAAAATCTTCATGAGATGGATAATCACAAAATACATAGTGGAAGCTGAGGGGAGCAAGAGTTCCTGGATCATATCATAGGCAGGTGGTGACTGTGGCTCTGTAGGAGAGGTGTGCTCTGGCTCTGTGACTCCTCTGCACAGCTCCTGTGCTGGACCAACAGCCCAGGGCTGGCAGCAGAGCTCTTGAGGCAGAGGACTGTCTTTGTAATCCAGACTTCTGCTTCTAGAAGTAAGAGAGCGAGAAAGGCCTGCACCATGGAGTTATAAAGAGCGACTGCATGCCCAACCCAATCCCGTCCCCTTACGGAGCCAAGGGATCCCTGGGCAGCAAATATTGTCTTCTGTCTGGGCACCTCATTCTTATCTCAGCTTTCCAATGCACAAGGTAGGAAGGCAGTGTCCAGTGATTCTCTGCCATGAATGAAATTCTGGTTTATAGAGACTGGGTAGGAAACTCAGCCTTTCAGTGCAACACAGCCGTGCAGCTATAATGCCACTGGATATACAATGGCTGTAGGAGTGATTGAGAATAGTGCAGGAAACTGGAATTTTCCCTTGCTCTTGGTCCCTGAACTCACTCCTTGCACTATCCCATGCCTTCTCTGAAATTTTAGTTTAGTGAGTACTTTGGTTTGCAGTGGAAATCTAGTGCAGGTAAATAGCAGTCATCTTTCCATACCTCATGGGATGTTTGCTGTTGTGTAGAAGCAAGGGTCACCTTACTGAAAGTTCAGCAGAATAGGCTTGGCAACAGCACTGACGTTCTTTGCCAGGCATGAATCCTCAGACTGATGTTTCCAGATATCAGAGCCACCGCTTCCTTTTCAGCCTGGTTAGTTAAAAGCTTCTCTGTGGTGCTAGCCTAAGTCTCAGATCTCAGAAACTCTCAAATATGCATCGAGACACCCAGCAAGACCTCGTGATGTGGGCTGTCAGGTTTCATCTTTTGACACATTTCCCAGTTGAGGCACGTGTTGGTGAAGTGGCATATCCAACAGTGCGCAGGAAAATTTCTGGTAGAACTGAGAAAGGAAGTCAGTAACTTCAGCTTGAAGTTCTCTGCCATAACCCTTACTCCTTCCCCTTCATCCCTGCTCCCTGAATCCCCATTCTTCTTAATACCTCAACATAGAGATTAAATAGGCCTTATGAAGAAGAGGACATGTGGTTGGAAAACACTGTATGTTTAAATTCAGCTTAGCTGTGAGAACAGGCAACAAGAAATGGGATTACAAAGAGTCAAGCAAGTTCACACGTTAGTTATGTCCAAAGAGAGTTGCTCTCCTTTGTTGCAGTGTGCTTCACTCATCTGTGCAGCTGTGCATCTGGCCTTTTGTTTCTCTACCTATTCTCATAGGTGACTGTTGTAGTGAGGAATGACAGAGATGGGGAACTGACAGGCAGAAACCTCCCAGATTGGGTGAAGCATGGGACTCACATGAAAAAGGCACTTGGAGCAAAGGAATCTGGAAAAGACATTCAAATACATACAAAACCATAAATACTATGAGCAACACTGTCATTATGTCAGTTTTGCTTTCCAGAAGACCTCTGTATGGATTCAGCCTCACACTGGACTCTCTAGCAAATCTCTCCTGTTTATTCTGTCTGTGTTCTGATACTGTGGTGGAGACTACACAGTTGCACTGTTGAAGCACCTGATCACCAGTGTATAGCTGGTCCCTCCTCTGGACTGTGCTGAGCTTCCCTGAGTCCAGCACAGCTTGTTCACTGTGCCAAACACAGACTAAGTCACCTAGAGCAGCATTTTCCAAACTGTGTCTGATTTTTAAATGGTGGGTTTGATACTTTGTAGGGGAGATTGATGCCTGGCTGCCAAGAAATGTTTATTCTTGTGTTCTTGCCTAATCATTGTCACAGATGATTCAGCAAGAGCAGAACTGCCACTCTGCCTGAAAAAAAAATCTGCTGGGGCTTGTTCTTGTTCATTTTGGAGTAGAAATGAACAAAAATACATAAAGAGCCATCTTTGTGTTCCCAGAGGGTAATTTTCTGTATTTTGAGGGAGGAATATTGGGCTAAAATTAGAGAAACTGCACAGGTAGAAACATTATTAACGTAATTAATGACTTATGTAAACCAGTAAGAATGTTTTCTGGGAGATGTTTTGCTGTCTGCAAAAACCCAGAGACCTAACATTGTTTAGCCAATTTTCCCCTGCCATGAGGAGGTCAACAGTCATGTACCTTCTGTGTTGGACACTGTCAAGCCTTGTTTACTGTCATTAGAAGGTCCCAGGAGAAAGCTGGTGAGTTTTTGGCAGTTTGTGGCAGAGGAGAGAGCTACAGCTGCAGAGCAGTTGTTGTCATAACACCTATTCATCATTATCCCTCCCATCATGAATCACCTACTGATAACCAACCCCTCTTTGTTTACATTCATCATATCTAGAAAGCCAGTGCTTGCTTCCAGGAACCACATCTCTACCTGGGAAATCTCTGGCTGCTTTTGTGGCAGTATTTCTCCCCCAAACCCAGAATATTCTCGAAATCTCCCTGCTGAGAGAACAGGGACAGCTTTTCAAATGTTTTGTTCACTTCCACTTAAAATTCAACCGGAGTATCTAAATTAGGAATGCTGCTATATTCCAGCTCAGAGAGCTGCAGTGCTCTGTTACAAAGAGGGGCTCCGTCTCCTCCTCATCATCCAGAACCCTGTCTTTCTGGATCGTCTGGTCCATTTGCTAGGTGGAAAGCTCAGTAGGGGGCCCATGTTGTACCCTTCCTTCTGTGTCTGGTACAGCATGGAGCACCATGTCAGCGATGCACTAATACACAAGAATAATCAGCTCATCAAATCAGCTTCATTAGTTGGAGCTCGAGAGCACAGCTCTGCTGCCCAGCCCTGCAGACACGCAGCCTGCCTCACCACTCCATCTGCTGCAGCCGAGCAGGAGGGGTCTGCCCATTCGGCTGTTCACGCAGAAGTGCAAAAGCCCGGGACACTGGGGGTACTTCGAGCATGTGCCATGTTCCTGCCTGACACATGTCACCAGGGGACCACTGCTCCTCCCCTGTCTCTTGTATGGAAGACCAAATCCAACTCCAGAGTGCCAGCAATGAAGCCGCTAGAGCGAGGTTTTAGGCCACCAATGATTTTCCCGGGTTTTGGGGGGAGGGGAGCGGAGTCTGGTCCAAGAGGTCTGCCTAACATCCCTATCACAACGCGGACTCCTGGAGGCCACCCCACACTGCTGGTGGGTGGCTGTGCAGTGGGGGCCCTCTCTGTGTGATGGGAGAGGTGAGAGGTGGCAGTGCAGAGGCTGCTGGAAGGTGGCTCATCACCGCAGCAGGCTCAGGGCTCTGCGGTCCCTGTGTGTTGATAGCAGAGGAGCAGGACATCAGCAGGTCACGAGTTTCACAGATTTGTTCACTGCTTGGAATTTCTGAGTGAGAGTATTTATGGATAGCTCTGGAGTTATTTTTACGGGAATGGCTCTGTAACTAAGCACTTCAGAAAAAAATCAGGCCACCATGTAGATGAAAAGGCAGGTGGAGGGGGCTTCTCTTGAGTGTATCCAGCTTGGAAAGGGATGGGTGTAAGCCCCTAGCAGGCGCTTGCGATGAAAACCCCTAGGGCTGGTTATCTTCACAAATGCTCTTCCTCAAACAATGATGAATAATAAACACATGTGTAAATCTCTCAGTCTTTGGTATTGCCAAGGGTCTGTGCAGAAGTATCTGTTGCTTACACTGAAGTTCTCTCTCTCTTTCTCTCTGTGTATTTTTAGCATGGATGGAGATATAGTCTCAGAAAATGTAATGACATGTGACATGCAGGATTCATATGTATCTAGGCAGTATGGGAATGTACCATGTAGGAGGAGATGTAACATACTGCTTGGCTTCTAATACCCATTACTTAAGCACAATAAGGCGCCTTATGGAAGCAGATAAGGGGGCTCCCCATTGCGCCTAAGCATTAGAAGACATATGTTTATCCCATACCTGTATTCTCTCTTTGCTTTATGTCATTACATTTAAGTTACTTCATGCAATATTGACGATTTATACTGGCTTGTCAAAAATGCTCTAGGCATTCACCTTTAGAAGATGGTCAGTTTTCACAAGAAAACAACTATCAGCTTGATCCCACCTCTCCCATGCCATTAACAAATATCTGCTAACGAGTCCAGCCTGATACCAATGCAATGCTATGGCAAATCATCTAATGTTCAAGAGAATTTCTCTGCTGATTTTAAGAGAGTCAAAAGGCAATGTTCTGTCCTGGAGTTACCTCTATAACTTTAACAAGATGAGACAGTGAAGTTTTGCCTTGTAAATGGTTCTAACAAAATGGGGTTTTTTCCAAAAAATAGCATGTTTAAGGAAGCATTTAATGTCCACGGTATCTCTGCCACTGAGAGGAAGTGTCTCAAACAGAAGGGATCAGCCTCTTCCCTCCCTTGTTTTCACATTGCAACCTAGTTTTAACAGGAGCTGTAGCCTGCAAATGGATACAGAAAAGGACTGCTAAAGGATCTTAATATCACAGTTCAAGCAGTACTGCCTATTTTCCTAACTAAGGTTTGAATTGCATTGTAAAGATAGACACTGGAATGGTTGACAGCTTTAACAAGAAAACTGTGACTGCAATCCTAGTGCAAACCATACATCTTGTGAGATCAAGTGGAATGCTCTGTACAGATGCCAAAAGGAGCTGAATGTTTAAAGCCTGGGGTTTTTTTATTAGTAGTTAATGGTGTATATTTAGCACTGAAAAGATCATTTGACAGCACATCAGTCTTGCCAGATACATGAGTAAAAGGAAACTCAAAAACCCCACATTTTTGTGGGGTCTTTTTCGTCTGAAATTTTAGGAGGAAACAACCTACCGACTGCGAACTCTGCTGAACTAGATGGAAAGAGTGCCATTGATTTCCATGGACTTTAGATCAACCATAAGGAGGGGAAGCAAAACGCAAGCTAGGATGTTTCCTTGGTTATTTGCCTGTCCTTTTAAATGCTATATGTGACATTTTAAAGTTCAGGTGTTAAAAAAGGAATGATAGCTTCATGAAGGGTTTGTCAGTGAACTGCAGAGTTTAGAAGGCTGTTAAAAATATGAATATAAATGTCTCTGTGCATACACACTACAGGGACAGAATTTAATTTAGCTGGAGCTGGTGGTACCTGACACTTTCTGCTATGAGAGCCTGTTTTCAGTTTTCTATAACTTTGCCAAGTTTTAACCATTCAGTGTCTACCTCACGCTGAATATTTTGCATCTCTTGATTCCACCAGCAAGGTGATGAAAAGCTACCCAGTACTGCAGAATGGAGAAGGCAATCAGGGGATCTGGCCACACGGGAGAGGGAGTAAGTGACAGCAGGAGACGCATGCACATGGACAAAGGAGGGGACAAAGTGAAATGGAAGGTAAATCAGATGGGGGCAGCCAGACATAAGAGAGAGTGATGGGATGGGGTTAAGGGCTAGGCCAGCAGGAGAGGCAGCCTGGGAGAAAAACACAGGAAAGGTTGAGGAATAAAAGACCCCCAAAGCAATCTGAGCAGTAAATCCTTGAATCATGCATTCATCTTCTTTAGGTTTTTGGGTTTTTTTTTCTTTTTCCCCCAGGCTAAAGAAAATGATTTATGCAGCACCAAGCATAAGGGGGCCCCATTCTCCACTGGCTGGTAAGCACTGCTGTGAGGAACACAACGGCAGCAATAGCAAAGGCAGGAGATGCCTGTTGTTTCAAAAGCCCTGGGAATGACTCACTGGTCAGACTGCTCCCAAGAAGAAGAGTTGCTTATTGCAACTGTTTGCTTTCTTTTCCTGTCGAGATTGCAGTTTTTATATTCATTTTCCAAGCACTAGGAAGAGGCTACGGGACTACAGAAGTAGGCAGAAAAGCTGAGAAAGGGAGAGAAAGTGCAGAGAGTTATAACAAAGGCACGCAGTGAGGAGGGAGACAAAGCACAGATGAGGAATGAGAGCAAGTGAGGAGATGCAGAGAGGGGAAGAACCACCAGATGGGGGACAAAAAGCCAGATAACAAAACCTCTCAGCATTTCTAACTCTCCCCCAATGTACATGTATGTTCCTTGTGCAAACACCTCTTCCCAGAGGTGTTTCATCTTCCAGGTACAGGGATGGATGCAGAGTCAGTAGGAAGAACAGCTGGAGAAGTAGATGATTAGACATTGGTATGTCAAAAGATGTTCTCCGGTACACCACACCAGTAGAAATGCTTGCGGGAAGTCCCAACTCCTGTGTTCTCTCACTCTCTACCTGCTAGGTTTACAGCCTGATGTCCAGAAAGGCAGCATACATTTCCTTGCTCTCTGACCCTGGGACCAGAAGCCAGCCCCACCTGAGGCACGGTAAAAGTTTCCCATGTTGAGATCCACTGGCACATTACGTATCACAACATTTTTGTGGAGCTGTTTACATGAGGTCTCACTAACATGCACTCTCATTCTTGAGCAGCCTGTGCCTGTGTGTGTCCCTGATCCACAGATTAATGGTGAGATTATGCTTGTAGTAGCTGCCGTGTTGCACTGCTGCCGGGAAACAGCATGTAGGCAAGGAGGTGTCCCTCTTGCTCCAACTGCACGTACCCATCGCAGGCATTTCTGTAAGGGAGGTTATTTTGGAAGTGCAAGGAATCACACGATTCCAGTACAAATGTCTCCAGGAGATGTTGCTCTTCCCGCATCTCTTCCAAAGGGGGGGAAAAAAAAAAGGGAAAAGGTAGAGGGAGACTTCCAGCCAGCCCCAGTAGCTTTTGCAGATGAATTCTCTTAACAAATGAAGCCTTCTCCTCACAGCATGAATTTTGCACATAGGGTGCAACAAGTTTTTGGGCACGTCCCTTTTCATAGCTGCCTGGCAAGGAATTTGGGCAAAAAAGAGAAACATGTGAAAATGCTACCCTGGACTTGCCAGTAAATGGATTATTTGGAGTTTTGGCTAATCACTTTCTGTGATGGATGTCACCCAGTCTTAATGGCATTGCCTCTGTGCATGCCACAATACAGAAAAAAATTGTTTTGTTGTATTTTTTCCTGTTTCACACACATTCCCTAAACGTTTGATGGGTCTTGGAATGTGAGGGTTTTCCAAATGGCTGCAGAAGCCCTTCTGATGCTAATTTATCCAAGTGAGTATTTACTTCTTATCAATGTCACCACCAATGTCACTGATAGATGCAGTCACCCGTGGCAGTTAGTCTGCTTTGCAGGACGGGACCCTAAGTGACGACTGAGAGGAGAACATAAGGATGCATGAGTGGAGCGTGGCAAGGAGGCCAAGCCAAGCAGGGTGACTGCTGTGGTTTAAACACCCCCCAGTTGTAAAGAGGTTATGGCTTCTGCTGTTGTCTCACTCTTTCTTTCACAGACAGTCTGGTGACTACAACCACCACCACCACCACCACCACGGGAAGTAAATAAGGTTCAAAACACCAGCAGAGGGAATCAGTAGTTTTTATTCACTAAAGTATGTGTTGTTTAAAAAAAAAAAAAAGAAAAAGCTGTAGTCACACAGCTGTAGTCTAGTCTCCCACGTTTCAGCTGTTCCCTCTGTCCACCGGCAGAAGCAATGCGTCACTTTCTGAATTGTTTCTTTGAAGAAAAAACAACAACCCAAATCAGTTAATCAACAGCAGCAGTGGTGCCGACTGGGAACGGTCGGCTCTGCTACTGCCAGCAGACACAGCACGGCCCCTAGGAATGGCCGCAGGTAGGAGCTGCGAAGCTCGGGGTTCTTTCGAGCACGTAGTGTCCCCTGCAGCCCCGGAGGGAGGGTCTGTCATGCCCAGCCAGCACCCGGCGCAGGTCTGCTCTGCTGGATTCAGGAGAGGCTCAGAGCACGGCAGGTTCGAGCAGGCTGCGGGGCCCCGCCGCCACAGCCCGGCCACGGACAGGGCAGGAAAATGCTGCGTTCCCCGGCAAGACGCACAGGATTTCCTGCAGCGGGTCAAGAAAACATACCTTCCCATTGTCCCCGCCATGTCACGGGGAGTCCTTGTGCTCCGCTGGGGACAATGTCAGCTCCTACCCTGGCAACCAAGGAAAACAAGGACGGTTGTTTGGCATTATACGCGAAGCTGCCGCCCGCCTCCCTCACCAGACAGGCCTGGCACTGGGAGGGACGGCCGCCCTCAGGGCCACTAACGAGCCTCCCTCCCTGGCCGTTGGTTGGCCCCTGAGGTGGAAAATCTGTGGCAGCCCCAGGGAAAAAAAAATCTCAACTTAAGACAAACAACTGTTTGTGGGGGAGGCGGCGAGGACCGGACACCATCCAGCCCTTCCGAGGACGGTGCTGATTCCTGCCGTCGGCCAGGAGCTGGGCTGGGCAGCCGGCGAGAGCCTGTGCAGTGTTTCGGCCGGGGCGGTGCCCATCTGTGCCCAGAGCAGTGTCCACTCGGGAAGGGCTGTCCCAGAGGCACAGGGTAGCGCAGCAGCCCATGTCGCACCCGGCAGCATGCTTGGGACCGGGCTCAGCGCCCACTCTTCCATCAGCCCCGGTAAACTGCAGGGTGGACTTCCTACTGCCCTGTCCTGGTGTTCAGTGTATTCACTGTTACTGTTGCCTTTTTCCTCCTCTAAAAATCACTTAATCGTTCAAACATCAGTCACAGAGGGGAAACGGCAGCCTTATGTTCATGCAAAGCCCAGGGACTCAGTCTTTTAATGGGCGCTGAACGCACGGAAACGCGACGTGCCGTGCTGGGCGCCCGGGAGGTGGCACAGCCCTCGGCAGCACACGTCCCCCGGGCACTCCGAGTCCCGGCCCCGTCACTGCAGCCTGGGTCCTGGCCGCCTCAGAACCCCGTGAGCAGAGGTCAGGGAAGGCTCAGCTTCGATAATGCTGGGCTGGCACATCTCCAGGGATAAAGGCATTATTTCCTTCCTATAATGCTTTCGTGAACCTGCGTTTGCTTTTTGTCGTAACACCAAGCCAGCAAGTGCAGGATGAGACAGAGCGCCCTGGAAGGCAGTGGCAAGGATTATAAGAAACCGAGCATTTTACTAGAACTTAAAGAAAACAAATTATCACTCTGATCTTTTAAAATAAGGCAGTCTTAAAGTACACATGGAAAAAGTGTAGATCAGCTTAGTGTTAACAGCAACATGGATACACACAACCCAGCATGTAGGACTTTACCTCTGGGCTCAAGGAGGTGTTTCAGTTTCTTGCAAAATACAGATTTTCCCTCTGTTTCCAAAAAGTCAGTCTGTCCTATGTTTCAGTGCCCCTGGAATACCAGAACTGTTGTTTGAATAATACTAGTTATTTGCTTGAGTAAGGATCACTAATAAAATCCAGCATAGAGTGAAAATATTCGCCTTTCACCAGAAAGGTGAAAATACTTAAAATAAAACCCTAGAGATAGAAGCACATATAGGCCAGGCTCCTAGGCTTCAGAAGTGCCCCTGCCACTAAACCAGGTGCAGACCCAAACTGCCATGAAATAGAGCTGTGTCCAGAGCCAGTGTTACTGTTTGGCAAGATCCACAGAGGGTATCACGTAGAAGGCTGCCCATTCAGAGAAGGGAAGAAAGACACATATAAAGAGATTTTACTGTTAGATTAAAAAACCCCAAACAGTTGAAGAGTGTTTGTCCAGGAAGGGAGAACGTGTGTCTTTAAATTTATCATAGACAAATGGGCAGAGGGAATAGCAGCCAAGATTTCCTTGTCTGAAAGGCTGAAGCTAATACTGTCATCTGTGGTTAAGACCCATTTGTCAAATAGAGTATGCTGAGAATAAGGAAAATCAAGTCTCCCTTCCCTTTTTAATTTGACTTAATTAGCCATAATTCCCCTTACTGAAATAAAGGCATTTTCAATTGCAGGACACATTTCTATGCCCTTACTTTTACTAATGCAAATACATAGCTCTGCATCCAGGGAAAGCAAAAGCCAAATAAATGTGCTGCAAAAACAAGATGCTCCACTACACTCACCTCCTTCCTTGGGAGAGGAGGACAGAACAAACAACACGTGGCAGATGTTAGCCACACAGTTCAGTGCCCTACTGGGAGGCATGCAAATACTATCGTGATACACAGGCTGGAAGAAGCTACATAGGAGAAAACAGGGCACTTGTTGTATGTATGTCAGATTTGCCCCTCCATAGCTAGGAGGAGGCATGCACTCATAGCACGGCACAGAGTACATAATGCAATTATAATTGGGTGCAATATGTTCACAGCGCTTAAAAAAACGCTGTCTTAAAAAACTGAGTGCCACGTTCAGATGGCTTAAATTCCCCAAGAGCCCCTGTGCCTACTGCTTCCTACTGGCTGCTTCTGGTCCTTCAGCGGTGCCCAGCCAAGAGGAAACTTCAGGGCACAGATGGAGTTCAGGCTAGACAGTCCATAACCTTCACTGGATCCTGCTGGCATCCTGTGGTGCGAAACCTGCATCCCAGAATTACTTGGAGCAGTTGTCCTCCCGAACCCGATGAGCACACTTGCTTAAAATAGTCACTTGCAAAGGTGTGGCGGGGCCAGCCTTGGGGCTCGCAGAATCGCTGAGGGGGACTGTGAGCCTCAGAATATCCTTGTAATTCATCTGTAATGTTAAACTTTAAATAACTGTCTTCCTCTTTCATTCCTTTCTACCTCGGCTAAGAAATGCGACACGCACTGTGTAAAGGGACTGTCACCAGCTGTTAATAAGAAAGCAGCTTTAGCTTCTCTCCGCTTCTCTTGTTCACACGTAGACAGTGTTGGAAATCAGTGAAAACGGGTGTAGCCCCTCTGCTACCACCACCACCACCTCCCACAAAGAGAGCAAGTGAGAAAGGGAAGAGGAAAGGTTGAAGAAACGGGCTGACCTACTTAGGTACTGCGAAGGATGAGCATGCAGGCTCTGAGTGCTGGGATGGCTGCGCGCGTTTGTTCTGGGCACCTACTGTTACCCTGGCATCCCTCCAAACAAATGGCTTTACACCCAATTCCAAAACAGCTCCTTCCTCCTCCTCTTCAAAATATGCCCTCCCCACCGTGCATGCTCTCCCTGTGATCCTTGCCGCCTTGGTTTTAAAACGGCCGCTTCCCCGAGCAGGCAGCCAGCCCCTGTCTTCTCACCCACCTGTTAATACCTGGCCTCCTGTTTGTCACATGGCAGCTCTGGGCTCTGGACCAGGAACCCCCCCTTGCTCCTGTGCCACAGCCACTGCTTCCGGCATGGGCCACCTGTCCCTCCTGTCTCAGCTGAGAAAGGACAGGACCTAACTGCAGGGTAGGTGGCTGTCAGAGAGCGGACCCGGCTTGCAAGGAGTGGTTTCCAGAAGCAGGAAGGAGAGAGGAGGCAGGTCTCCTTGCTCTCAGGAGCCCTGACTCAGACCCCTTCCCGTGTGTTGCATGCCGCCCCCTCTGCTCCGCTGGCTCTGAGCCCCTGAGTGGCATCACTCGAACCCTGTGAGTTAGCCAGCCTGAAAATTATACCCACTGGGATCTGGCCAGTTTGCAAAGCCTAATATCAGTGATGGCAAGGTGGGATCAATGCATTCAGGCGACACAAAGATTGCATTATAAACCCTTTTGGATTTAGATGGCAAATGATCCTCTTGCTCTTCAGACAGTATTTCTGGCAATTCAGAGCACTCACAATTGCTTGTCAGAACAACCAAAAGTGCTTCCCTGGCAGCACGGCATATCTTACTGAGAGACTGGAAGAACCTTCTTTGGTTTCTATATAAAACACACTTATGACTCATATAGGACTCAGAAATTGTCTTAGTTAGAGATAAATGGGAAGATACACTGCAGATCTGGAGAATGATGCTTGAGTCACAAAGCTGGAACCGTGATCAGAAGGCAAAATTCCCCAAAGTTTGGGGTCTTAGGGAGACAAAGAGGGGTTTGTATGCATTTGCACGCAAGCATTTGGCATTTCTTCTTTGTTTTTTTCTTCCCACTTTCTCACTGGATGTGTTCTGGAGTATGAGAGGTCTTGTAATTCCTTTCGTCTGCTCCTGCTGTCACCCTTTGTCTTGCATCACATCAGTGATGTCTCAGAAGCAATTAAAAGCAGTTCCACTGAGTTCCACAATGCCACATCAGCTTCAGTCCTTTACTAAAGAGTACGTAACAACATTATACAAACCACAGGGAAAGATCATTACTAAGGGTGACAAAATCAAGCACTGAGGAACTAGAAAAAGGCACTACTAAGCTGGCTTGTGGAGTTGCAGTTTGGCCCCTCTGTGCATGCACACGTTGCAGCAGTCTTTAATTACATGAGCATAATTCTGCGCTGTTTGTCCCACAGAACCCCTGCCTCATCCAGCTCATGGAGCAGGTGGTGCTCAATTAACAAGCAGCTATTTATACTGAGTCTGTGCTCAGTACAAGACCCTATGCCTTGTTCACTGAACACTGTTCAGACCCCAGTGAGAAGATGGAGCAATTCACTTTCCTGAGGGCTCTGCTGTCCTATGAAGACAGGCTGAGAGAGTTGGATCTGTTCAGCCTGGAGAAGAGAAGGACCAGGGAGACCTTATAGCAGCCTTCCAGTACCTACAAGAAAGTTGGAGAAGAACTTTTTACAAGGGCATGTAGTGATAGGATAAGGGAGAATGGCTTTAAACTGAAAGAGAGTAGGTTTAGATCAGATATTAGGAAGAAAATCTTTACTCTGAGGGTGATAAGGCACTGAAACAGGTTGCCCAAAGAGGTTGTGGATGCCCCACTCCAGAAGTGTTCAAGGTCAGGTTGGACAGTGCTTTGAGCAACATGGTCTAGTGGAAAGTGTCTGTGCCCATGGCAGAGGGTTTGGAGCTAAGTGATCCTTAAGGTCCTTTCCAACCCAAACCATTCTGTGATTTTGGGGTGCTTGCCAATGTTGTATCAGTGGGCTTCATTTCCATAATACCTTTTGGAGATGAGAAGGTAGAATTATTCCCATTTATAGATGGGGGATTATACAGGGGGATGAGAGGGGTCCAGTTCTTCAAGGTGACCCTTGTGGGGTTCCTGGGCTTTCTGTGCTCCACACACAGGCTCCCACCAGCATGTGGAAGCTTGGTATTTCTACACAAAAGACTGTGGTAGGCACTTTTATCATCTATTCACTGTGGAAAATTTGCTTTCAATGATTTGCCTTATGTAATATAGGATCTTCTGGAGCTTTCTGGGATTTCCTTCATATACAAATATGTGCCAAAAATAGTAGTGACAAAGAGATTCTCTCAGCAAATTTTTTACAACTCTTGCATAATAGTTTCCAGAACAGCTAATTTTAAAATATTAATCTCTCTAGGAGTCATTTAATATACCCTTCAGTTATTTGTAGATTGAAAAGGACTTTCATATCTTCATTTGATACTGATACGTTGCCTTACTCTTTTCCAAGTAGAATGAAAATATGCATTGTTTCTGCATCATTAACAAGGTTGGCATTCCCCTCTTCCCCAATGATAGGCTGATGCAAATTTCTTTTGCTTCTACTATATTAAATAAAATGTTCTTGACCTTCTCAGTCTGCTGTTTCCTCTGCTCTTTGAACCTACTTTGTTATTGTTAGAATTTGTTAGGTTATAGTACTGCTTGTTTTGTCTCTCTTGCCCTTCTATTTGCATTTTTTCCCCTAAGAGATGACTCCTCTCTGCCTTGCAAACAGAGTGAGTTGTCAGGCAAATCTGCCTTCTTTTTCTTAATTGTGAAAGCTTGATCACTTGACCACATAATGACCTCAGTATTCTTACACACCCTTCTTGGTGTCTTTGCAAATTTTTACTCCTAGCTTTCCTCACGTTTCTTATCACCCTGAGGTATTAGCTCTTCTCAAATGTCAAATACAAGTACTACTAGAGGTACTGTCTCCGGTGTAGTGGGTGCATTCAGGTCATGAAAAATGTCCCCAAGCAACCGCCAACTTCCATTCCATTGATCTACACATACCATAAGGAGATCCAAACTGGAATTCCCTCATGCTGGCTGCCATGTCTCTCATGTCAAGGGAGTCTCATCAACAGTGCTCTCCTGAGAACATAGTTCTCCAAAATGGAAATCCATTGGGAAAACCCATAACGATACAGTACTTTCCATATGCTGTAAGAAAGTCACTAAGAAGTGCCCTTTGCTGCTTGTGGTTGGTCTGCCCACTCCTCTTCATACTTTGGCCTGTTCAGTCTCCCACCCTCCAAATGATTTATGCCCCGGTCTCTCTGCTCCCTATTCTTGCCTTCTAGGCTTTAAGTTTATTTAACTCCTTACCTCACTAGATCCGGTCTCTGCCTGACAGCTTTCTCTGTGTTTTATGGTCTACACCTTTTTTCTCATACTGGCCAACAGGCCTAGTTAAGCATTCCTGAGCTTTCTGTCCAGTTCTGGTGCTCCTATCCACCTCCACTTTGGCACTTTCAGTTCTTGTTCCCAGGCCATCCTCTGTAACCACTTTACCAAATTTGTCTTCCTTCCCTGGTTGTGTTCTCCACTTCCACTAGTCTCACCATTGCTGAAGACCCAGCCTTCCTTGTGCCTCAGCAACACAGGTGATCCCATTGTCTCTCCACAGTTTGTCTCCAGTGCTTGGTCACTTCCATACTCTCTTCCTTCCTGCCCCTGGCTCCCGTTCCCAGCATACTTGTTCAGCTAATCCCAATCCTAGTTGTTCTTGCTCTCCTGTCTCTGTAGGTCAACAGATCCCTTGTTTCAGTCTTTCCATCCCTTTTGCCATCTTCATTCCAGTTGCTGTCTCCTCTGCATTTGAAGCCTCCTACTTAAACAAAACCTACCAGGAGTGTCACTGAGGCAATAAGTTGACTACGCAGAAAGTACTCAAAGTTTTGTCATTTGCAGTCCCAATTCTCTGGTTAACTGCATCAGAGACCTCGGCAGAGCCTCTGCCCACCCCTCTGCAAGCCAGTCAAGTGGTAACCTGATGAATACCCATCCACCTACAAGAAGCTGGACGCATTTGCAGATCCACCCGCTTAAACATGACCTAAGGTTGTTATATGGATAAAGTCTTGTACACCACAGATATGGCCCCTCTTCTCAGTACTGGCTCTAACTCAGCCTAGAACAGCTATTACAGGAAAAAACTGGCTTCTGTTCCTGTACTGCTGGCCTCAGGCAGGCTCTGCTATTTCATGGAGAGGTACATGTTCAGCCACTATTGTCTCTTGGAGATAATGATGAGATGGAATGTGCGCCATGACAGTGGCATTCTTGGGGGCTTTGTCTGTTGACATCTAGAGAGTCTCCACTGAGCAGCTATGAAGTAAGATTTTTGGTTTTCCCTCAAAAGTGTGTGTTGGCCAAATTAGGTGGATTTTTCAGAAATGTGATACAAGGCATATCCCTGAAGTCAAGGCCAAACCCCTGCCAGATTTCAAGCTCTGCTTCGAAGCATGGGAATGATGCAATTGTTCCAAGAAAAAGTTGCCAGAACATTTAAATTTGGGCAAAATAACATATTTTCCCAAACCTTGTTCTTGGAAAAGCCAAAGCTGATGGATCAGAAATTTTCCCAAAAAAATAAATCAATCAACCTGAACAGTATGGCAAATTTAGCTTCAAATCATTAATGTTTGGCACAGCTGTAAGATGCCAAACCCATGATTTTGTAATACAAAGCTGTGGGCAGTTTTTATAACAAAAAACAGGCCAAAATCACTTGTAATCATTATTATCCCCTCTTTAATTTTTAGTATGCTTCTGTCTTTCCCTGTTGTTTACAAGTTAAAGCAGATTTTAATGCATCCTAAAAGATCTTTTAAGGTCAACACTTCACGTTAAAGTATGCAAAAAAAAAAAATTAGAAGCTGTGCTTTTGCTTTCAAAAACAAAATTCAAAATTACGAAACAAAAAATAAGACTGGTAATTTTCTGGTTTTTATTCCACGAACACACCTCACAAATGTCAGATTTCTTAGCTGTACAATCAATAAGTGAGGTGTAGAAAATCACTGAATATTTTTCATCCTGGTCTGAGTAAACATACAAAAAGTGACTTATTTTCATGGAAATGCATAGGAATGTCTCTTTGGGTCCAAAATTATTTGCCACATTCACACCAGCTAAAATTGTAAAAATTTGAATATGAAAAAGTTTTATGGGAACCAGTTTTGTGCAGACAACTGAGGGCCTGTTATCACTCAGAAGTCACTAACTGAAAGTGTCCAGTTGCTAAAATTTTAAGTATCACCAATGACAGCATTACAACTGTGTGGCAGTATCTTTCCTCTCATGATACACTGGGTTATTGCTTGGTGCCTTGTTGCAGATATTGTTTAGCCAAAACTTCATTGACTTGAAAGTGCCTTTTTCTGTGCAGAGAACTGAATTTTAATTTCTGATTTATCAGCTGCAGTTTTTTTGCTCTTGTCTCAGTGACCCTGTTTTCTCAATACGAAGTGTGGATTCAGATATCTTTTGAGAGTTGTCTCCTCTGGTTTCCCCAAGACAGCAGAACCACTTATTTCCCTTCACAACAGAGCCACTTATTTCCCTTCACAAGACATCTGAGTTCCATTTATTAATGGAACTTACTAAAACCATTATTAAATGGTTTTATAATCAACATAAAATAATGTAGAAGTCATCTGTGGAAAATTGCAAAGTGTGGAAACAATGTCATCATATATTAGCAATGCTCAAAAATAAAATAAATAGCTCCACAGGGCTTTTCCAATATTTGTGGAGTGGCACACCTCCAAAGCACACTCAGAAAGGACAGGGTGCTTTTGGAAGGCTTATTTGCATGCACCCAGGCATGCAGGCGCACACACACACATGGACTGCAGGCACAGAGCTATTCTATTTTGCTGGCTTGGAAGAAGTCAAGTGTTGGAGGACACTAGTCAATGCTGCCTGCTGCCAGGCTGAATAGGGTTTCTCTGTTTTTCTGTTCTGGGGGTGCATCACTACTGGGAAGAGCAGTTCTGCCCTGCCCTCTGCTCCCCTGCCACTCCCCAGCAGGGCAAGGATGGGCAGGACCAGCATCCCCCGTGCCAGCAATGCACTGGAGGTTGTGCTGGCCTCCAGGAGAGGAGAGTGACAGCTGGCATGATCTCATGCCCCAGGCCAAAACTGGTTGGGGAGAACTTTAATCAAAGGATAATATTCACAAAAATTCAGAAAGCTGGGTATGATACCTAGCAGAGCCATCCCTACATTTTGAAGCACAGTGCTTACTGATGACAATCTCCACACATACATCTGGTGTGCCCTGCTTGCCTCTCATTAAGGGTATTAGACCTTCATGAGGAAAGTTGCTGTTGTAACCAGCTTAGTTACTCATTTTCTCCCTGTCCCCCTTAGCACAAGTAATGAGCATGCTGAGACTCTGAAACGGGTAGACAAAAGATGACAGCACTTCCTGAGATTCATATGGCACATAAATATTTAGCATTTGATTTATGCTGTGTTGATGCTATTCATCAATTGCCTTATTAAGACCCAGAAACTTTGAGAGAACTTTGTAGATGGGAGAAAGGAAAGTCATCCCTCTGATGCTAGAAATAAGGAAGAGTCAGAGGTCTACGTGTTGTGGGAAGCGGGAACTGCTCTGTTGTGTGTCTGATCACTGTAGAAACTGCTGCTCTGCTTTTGGGTTCACAGCCCAAGGGAACAGAAAGGATTTGCTCCTTTCAATAGGCAGATAAAGCTGTATTAAACCTCTCCACATAAAACTGGGTAGATCAGGAGTTGTGCTTCTTTTTCCTCCCCCGTCCCCAATTTAGAGACAACATAGCTGCGAGGACATTGATGTGCCAGTGAAGGCAAGGGTGAGCTCAGCTGTGCATCATTTGCCAAATGTGTGAGAGTGTGTGTGTGCATGGGGCTGAGTCAGGGCGAGGGCATCTTCTGCCAGGTCCTGGGGGAGCAGAGCAGAGAGACCAGCAGGACTGCAGCCCCAGAAACTTTGTGGTGGTTTTGTAGTCAGTAGCCACTGCACCAGTCATTTCTGCATATTTTAAAAATGACAGGCAGTTTGGGCATCTGCTTACATCAATATTCTGTAAATACAAGGATAAATTGGTAGCCCAAAACAGTGAGATAGCTTTGCATAGGTTCTGTTTTGAATGCTATTTATTACACAGCATGATATACACAGCACTCTTATTCATGTCAGTGGGAGTTTTATGCAAACATGGAAAGCAGAATGTGGCTCAAAATTGTAACTTGATTTGCTGTAGACAGGCCTTTCTGCATGCAAAGCTGCGAAGGCAAGTTCTCCTCTTCACACAAAAAAGGTGCAAAGCCAGTGTAATAATGGAGTCTGTGGTAAAGTGCAGAAAGGTCCTGCTGCCTGGTGTGGTTTTACACCAACTCTCCCATCACCAGGAATGAAGAGAAAGAGAGAAGGGAGCAATCCTGGGAAATATACATAGATAAAATGTTTCCCTACAGCATTTGGTTATATTCAGATTTGTGGCTGATTGTTTTTAAGGAATAAGTGTACTTCTAGAGATGGGACATTATTATGGGGAGCTGGTAACATGTCTGTAGATAACAATGTACTTAGATTGCTGGAAAAAAAGCAATTTCTATCAACCCAGCATCATCTAACCTTAAATGACTGACCATAAGTTTTATGAATTAATAGATTTACTCTTTTGAGAGATGTTTTGCTTTATTTTTAGAAGATGTGTTGAAAAGACCTGCCTTCCCGACAACATGGAGGTTTAAAAAGTGAGGATATATTTTTTTTCTGATACTTATCTAAGTTTTTCTTGCCCTAAGAGTTAGAAGTATTCTTATTTGTGCTCGCCTTAGCACTCTGACTTTTGGGTGGTGCTGTAGTGGCATTGAAATTTTAAATTCCAGGGACGTGTATACCTTAAGTATGCCTTAAAGTCGCCAAATTTTATTACGTATTGAAACAAGTGGCCACAGGGTGTGTGTAATTTGGAGTTCACAGATGAAGAAACACGACCCATGGGAAAATCCAGATGCTTTGACAATAGAGCATTATTACCATGTAGCATTACAGCACTGATAAAGATCTGCCTCTGAAGACTTGGACATATTTATCACCCAGAACTCCTTCTGTGATTGTTGCTGCCACAAATAAACTCCTGCAGAGCACATAAGCTTTTCACAGAACAGACTTTTTTCCCCTTATTTTTTTGCTTAGAATAGAGATGATCTCCCTTCAGAAGCAAGATTTACCCAAGACCATTTTGAAGAAAATGTAGCGGAAGGAATCCCTAAAAATTGTGTATCAAATGCTTAATTAGCACACTTAGGATGTAAATGCAGATATGTACTACAAGGAAAAAAATAGTCTCCTATGTTGAGTCTATTTCATATACAGTTTGGAAATTCTAAACTAAGACAAAATTTTCAAGGTATTTCAAAATATACTTGAAAGATTCAGTCTTAGAGCTCTGTGAACCTTAACTCTGACCACTACTGTTGGCAGAGGGTCCTACATATCACTACAGAGAGCAGTGTACCCTGCATATCTACTGCTGAGGGCATTACCTATTCAAGGTCTCACAGCACATTATGGCTGAGAAAACCCTTCTAAACACAGCAAAGTGTCTCCTAGATTTGCACTCTATAACGTTCCATATGTTTCATACATGGGCCCACTGGCTGGATGGCAGCTTTGCAGGAAAGGACCTGGGGGACCTGATGGATACCCAGTTCACCTGCAGCAGAGGTGGATGGCAATATCCTGGGCTGCATTGGGAGGAGTGTTGCTGGGGGAAGTGATCCTTCCTCTCTTCAGCGCTGGCGAGACCACAGCTGGAGTTGTGTGTCCAGATCTGGGCTCCTGAGTGTAATGGAAAGATGGAGTTACCAAGGATGATCAAGCTAAGGGCCATAAAGATGATTAAGGGTCTGGAGAAAAGGCTGAAAAAGCTGTGACAGTTCAGTCCAGAGAAGAGAAGGCTCAGAGGGAGTTCTCATCAATATGTACAAATATGGAGGGGGGGGGGGGGGGGGGGGGCGGCGTAAAGAAGATGGATCCAGGCTATTTCCAAACTGGAACACAGGAGGTTTTGTCTGAACATCAGGAAACACTTCTTTACTGTGCAGCTGACTGAGCACTGGCACACGTTGCCCAGAGAGGTGGTGGAGTTGCCATCCTTCAAGATACTCAAAAGCTAACTGGATGTGGTCCTGGGAAACCAGCTCTAGATGACCCTGCTTGAAAAGGGAGATTGGACAAGATGATCTCCAGAGGTCTCTTTCAACCTCACCCGTACTGCAATTCTGTGATACTACTAAACACGCTAAGCAGCAAATTTAAGCTTACTGACTAGAGGTGTCCTTTCCACGCATCCCTTCCTCAGATCTCTCCAGAAACCTCTGGGCAACCAAATGCAACTTGTCTGTCAAATATGCTACCTTGCAATCAAAGCATTGCCCTGATTTTAACCTTTAACTAAGTACTGACCAAGCAGTCTAGCATTTGTAAACCTCCAAAGCAATTAGAAAGATTTTGGGCTTTCATACTGTAAAGAGTGTATGTGCGGGGTACAAGGACACCTATCGTAACACCCTTGATGGAATCAGCTTTGATCACAGTGATGTCTTTTATTATAGCAGAATATAGGGGAAAAGTTAGTGTGTGTAGGCTCATCCGTTTTTAAAAATGTCTACTGCTTGCTTTTTTAAAACCTTTACTTTCCATTTCAGAATCTCAACTTGAAAAAAAGTCCTAATTTAAAATGTCAGGATTTTCTTTTTCTGTATTTTATTTGGTTTTGCTAATTTGTCTTCATTTTCTGACCAGAAATAACTAATTTAACTAGTACTGCTATTTATTTTAGTAACTGATTTAGAATTGGTACAACCTGGTGGGGCTGCTTGTGCCAACGGCATGACGGTTACGTCTGCAGCAGAAAACCTGGCATCATTGCTTGTCCTGAGGAGTAAGAAATCTAGTTTGGAAATCATAGCTTTTCTAACCCCCACCCACAAATCCAGCCTTGTGCACATATTAAATCCTATCCGTCTGAGATATGACCTGGCTGTGTGCCAGTGCTGTCCCTGCAGCACCATGTGTACCAGCAGTTCTGACCTGCAGAAGAATTTGCTGGGGAAGCATTGAGTGGCTGCTGAGAAGAGGGAAATGGAGAAACCAGGATGGGACGAGCATCCCACAGATGGGGGAAAAGGGTCATGAGGGGAGCACTGTGAAGAGGGGAAGCTCCCTCTGTGCACCAAGCAAGATTTCACCTCTGCGTGCATGTGTCCTGTAAGTGATATTTGGTGCACGTAGCATTCCTCATTCAAATCCCTCACTGAGGCAAGTCTTTGCCAAAAAGACCGCCCCCCCCACCCCCCAGGAGACTTCAGTCCTTCCTCACATCATATATTAGCACCTCAGATCTCCTGCATTACTGCTCAGACTAAATGTGCATTTAAAAAGAAAGGAAAAAAAAAACCCCACACATTGCAATCTTCCTGTGAAAAAGAATCACAAACATGAGGATAACACCCCAGTCCCGGCTGTCGGGAAACAGTCTCTGTTTGGGGGGGTTTGCTAACTCGTCCTCTCTGTGGTGGCCGAGCCACCTCAGTGCACAGGCAGTGTAGCATGTGGAGCCCACTGAGGAGCACGTCCCTTCTCCTGGGGTCGCCACTACAATAAACATCTCGTTAAATAACTGCGGCACTTGGAGATACATGGAGTGCTTGGTGACCCTCATAATTTCTCATTTCTTCCCTCAGATGAAGTGGTCGGCAAGTTGTGCTTATGGTGGTAGTCTGAAAAATGTAGGAGCTCTTGGATGATCTCTGCAAGATGTGCTTTCACTTATCCATGTGCATCTCTTTGTTTCTGAATTTAAAATGTGGTACATCTGAGTGAAGAAAACTAGGTTTCTATGCAGGCTGCCTCTTTTCCAGCTCAGAAATAAAAGATGTCAAAATATGCTTTTTGAACAAACCTGCTTAGAGGCAGAAGGCTTTCTCTATTGATCGGAAAAGCTCAGAATGACCAAACTGAAGTAAAAATCCCAGAATGGTGTGGAGGAGGGTATCATTATTTTTTGCAGATGGCATGTCTGAGCAGCATTTGGCTTTGGTTCCTGGACTAATGCAGTATGTTGTTGCTGCCGGTAAATCCAGTCTACTAGAGATGTGGGTGCTGCATGGCATTCCTAAAGTCTCCCCAAGATCATTGCATCCCTGCCTCACCTGGGGTCTTGAGTCCCTTTCTTCATCTTCAAATCTGCAAGTGTCAAAGCGAATAGCAAACACCAAAGGGGGGAATTGAAGAAAACCGGCAAGGTTTTCTGTGGGAGTGCTGAGCAGGAATCCCAGAAGTGCACAAGAGTTTTTAGTCTGAGCACCTGTGCCACTTAGGCACCACTGAAAGCTTTATCTGCAGCTTTCCTGATTGAGGGATGGTCCCTGGCAATGCAATTGCTAGCTGGAATTATTTTTTTTTTTTGAGGGATTTGTATGCCTTCCTCTCTGAGGATTTCCCACTGCAAATATCTAGAGGTTTGTGTAGCCCAGGACATGTGAACAGAAAGAACTCTGCATATTTTGTGGTTTTGTGGAGTGGCGGTGCACACAGGTGATGTAAGAGCACCTCTGATTTCCAGCTCTGGTATTTCTTTCTTGGAGAAACCACTAACCCTCTCAGACCCGGGGTTTTTTGGTCTGCACACTGACAACGGTGATACGTACTTGCCCTCCTCTGTAAAGGCACCCCAGCAGAGTTGGAGAAAGTTTCAAAATCAGCAAACTTTATCATCATCTTGGAGCTGCACAAAGAGGAGCAGAGAGTTTGTGGGTGCTGAAAAGGCTCAGTATGTCTGTCACAGCTTGCTTGTCTCCCCAGATAGAGCTATAGAGTACTGGAAGCTCAAATGACTCAGAAGGGGAAGGGGAACCTGTGAAGTCAATGCTAGCAAACCCAGCAACTAAGTGGTGAGGGAGAGACTTCCTCACTTTTGTGTCTGTGAGTAGGACAAAACATTTCTGGTGCCAGCCTGGAGCCAAGTAACCCACAGCAAGCTGTTCTGTGGGCAGTGCCAGCGACGAGTGAGCTGAAGTACTGCAGCCAGGTAAACAGCCACGCACGCTTCTCCGCAGACCCAGACTGCTCATTTGGTTGCTGTCTAGACGGCGGTGCCCCGGCACCTCCTACCCTGTGCCTTCCTGCCCTTCTTGCACACATTGCTTGTGGACTTCCCCATTGCACGGGACTGCAGTGCCGCTCACTCCTTGCCTGCTGCCTATGTAGGCAGCCAGGCTTCATTTGTCCCTGAAGACACCAGCTCAAACATCAGCTGGAGGGAGGAACTTGACATCAGGAGAGAAAATGAGCAGTTTCTCCAGACACCCCTTAAAGATGGTTTCAGCAGTTTTTATGTGCCGCCTGGTGAAATGCAAGTTAGCTGTTATGTTGGCAAGGGAAACTTTTATGGACTGTTCACGCCCTTTGGGCACGACCCTGGCCCCGTGTCTAAGCTCCCTCACACATGTGGGAAGCAGAAGTGCTATAGCAGGCAGCACAGTCACACACACCGAAGTGAGATGAGAACCAGACTCGCCTTTTTAGTAGCCTCTAAATGCCGCTGTATCCAAATGAACCCTTTCATTGGATGGGTGGGCAGAACAAATCCGGGTGGCAAACATACGAGATTGACTCATAAGGCAGAGGTCGAGCCATCACAGGGAAGAAATTATATATTGGTGTAGGCATCAGGCACCCCAAATATCCACTGGCAATGTTCCCCAGAAAATGTGAGCCCTAAAATTCCAGGCCAGTGTCTTGTGGAAGGGACCCCCCATGCCTGCTCGGCCCCCCCCCCCCCCCCCCCAGCAGTTTCCATTTCATTTTTTGAATTATTAAAAGATCAAATGTTGGAATGCTGGATTGCCTGAATTCATTTGTCAGATCACGAAGTACTCATAACATTTCTCAGCCTTAATAACACATCTGCTCTTAAAATGTGGTCTCTTGATAATAGCTGGCTGAAAGTGTCTGAATTTAGGGATTATTTGAGACAACAGATTTCCTTCTATTTGGAATTGAATGAGGCATCTGCTCCCTCACCGTCAGCTTTGTGGGATATTCTCAAGGCAATCATAAAAGGGCAGATCATTTTGTACATTATGAGAAGGAAAAAAGACCTCTGTTGGCAATTACGAGACTTGGAAGGGTGAATTAGGGACCCGCAAAGGTACCACTTCATGTCTAAAAATTGTAGCTACTCCATCCATTCTCCCCTCCGTGTAGGGTGGGACACGGATTCATCTGATGAGTGGAGAGGGAGGGGGCAATTCTCCCGTCAAAGGCAATGTTGGCAAAAGGGAAAGAGAAAGAAAATTAATCAGGAAAGGATATGCGCACTCCATCTTGGATAACTGACCCAACAACGTATTAGAGAGATTAGGACTCAGGATGGAGAGCAAGGCATGGATCCCTTGGAGGATTAAAGGAAATTTTGCCAATATTTATGCCAGTTTGGTACACTGGAAAACCAGGACAAAAAAATGAATGCTTGCAAATTATTTAACACATATTCATCATCAGAATCTTCTCCCACATATCAGCGGAAGATGATTAATAAAGAAGTAAAAACAAAAGCAACTGGAGCTGAGAGAAGGCACTGCTTTGCACTTTGCAGGTATATAATTCATTTCTGAATTATGTGTGACACATGACAGGCAGCGCCCAGATGATGCCATTTGCTAAGGTAGGACAGGATGCATGCTCTGGACCACCTGTCCTGGCCAGCACACAGGTGAATGCAGGCAGATAAATCTATGCATAAATACACACAGTTGCATACATGTAGATCTGTGTGCATCCATATATAGCGTATGTATATACTCACATGCATGCACACATCTATACATATAGATGTATAGATAAGTATATTTAGCTTCTTAGTCAAGTGACGCAAACTGCTGCAGCTGGAAATAACACTGTCTGCTCATGAAAAGACAGGCGTGTACTTAGACTTATTTATGTGGTAGAAAATGTGTTCAAGGGATGTGAGCTGCCTCAAAGCTTTTGTCAGAGGAGAGGGGAGCAACCTGTGAGACACCTTGGATGCATTTGCATCTGGGAGTAATTATTTACTCTAAGACTGATCCCAACATGAAATACCTGGAGGAGGACCTCCTGCTGCAGGATGGGATTCAGGCAGGTGGGAGTGTGTGCCCTCTGGCCTCACTGTGATGCACAGGAGTCCCCAGCGTGCAGTGGGGAAGACTTTTCTGGTTGGAAGGAGGTGAGCTGCTCTTTTTGACCTGAAATGGGCAGAAGAAGGCACCTGATACTGGATGCTGGTGTGCAGGCATATTTATGAAAATATGTAGCCTGAGTTTGGAAAGGCCACTGAACCTTAAGGGAGTTGTTAATTATTTTGTGTTTTCTAATACCTGTCTAGAGCCCAAAGACTGACTTAGGAGCCTTGTGTGAAGGTCCTTTTCTGAAAATTATGACCCTTCATTTTGAATGACTGAAACCATAGCATAAAAGTCTAAGACCTCACAGCTCTTCAACTCTGCTTCAACTCTGCACCAGTGCCATAGGCATTGCAACTGCCTCTGTAGAATGGGATGAGGCAGAGGATGGATTGTGCTTTCCCACCACAGAGAGTGTTTGGCACCTCGGCACAATGCGAGGTACGCAGGACCATCCCAGAGAGGGAGCAGCAGTGGCTGAGCTTTCTACCCTGGGCAAGTGGCGTTGCTGTTGGATCAGGGCAGATTTTTGGCTCACAGCTGACTCGGGGAGAAGGAGCAAATGCAAACGCTCTGCATAATACATAATATACCCACAGGTCAGTGAGCATCGCACATCCTGCTCTACGGCTGCGCTGCAAAGTAGGAGTCTGCTCTTGTTCTCAGCCCAAGAGACTTGCTCTTTAGCGAAAGCTGTGGGGGCTTATGCTGAGAAGGTCTGTGGTGCAATCCCCGGCCTTGGAGGGGATGCCTGGCAGCACCGACACCACCCTGAGCCGCTCCGAGCGCTCCCCAGCTGCAGGCGGGAGCCCGGCCAGGGGGCCGGCGATAGATCCCTGTGCAGGGCTCCCACCGGAGCTGGGCTTTCACACGCTAATCCTCGGGGTGAGGGCAGAGTCTCTAGCTACAGGGTTTTCATTCGGGGATGGCTTGGTTTCAAAGGCAGCTTTTTAGCACTTTGATTGAGGCTCATATCAATTCTTCATGTTTTATATTAGATATTGCATTTTATATTAGAAGAGGTGTTTGAAGTTTCTGATTTTCCCCTCAGCCACCTTTAAATCTAATTTCTAATACCTTAGCCACTCTAATGAAGTTCTCAGTAGTTTACATTGTTATTAAACCTCTGTTTGGGGAACATAGCATTAATCCTCATTATATACCAAGTATAGATATCAAATATTCATTGTGTAATTGCAATTAAAAAACACAACCCCCAAAGGATCTTTTATATTAATTTAAATTATCCTGCACTTATATTATGGTTTGAAATAACCTATACTGCTACAATGTCTTTATTGAAAGGCATTTCAATGTCTGCAGTTATACTTAGAACTCCTCCTTGTTTCGGTTAAATCCTGTTCTATGACACTGTAGTCATGTAGATATAGATATACAGCAGTATTGTATTTGAGCCTTTTTTTTCACCCTCTTTGTACTTTAAAGTAACAGTTGAAATCACTAATTTTGCATTCAGTGTTAGCAAAAGTGGAGTAATTAATCCAGGCAGCTTTTTTATGCATTTGACAAAGCTTCATGTCACATGAGCTGTTTTCTCTTTATAAGCAGAGAGACAGATTCTTTACTCCTTGCAAGTATCAAGAAAGTCATCAAGATAAATCCCCAAATAACACATTGAAGGACTTTACAAAATTTACCGTTTACAACTTAAACATGAAAAAAACCAATTTATAATCTTCTGCATATAGATAGCATGGTTTGGGACACATTTGCAGTGGATTTCAATAAAGTAAACTGCTAGCAATTTACAAGATTATTCATTTAAGCTAATGTTTGTAGATAATAATACCGATTTATCTTTAATGTATCTCTCTTGATTCTTACACCGAACATCCTTTACAAGAAAAAAAAGGGCTTTCGAAGTCTTTAGATGGCAACTGTTATATTTACAGATGATGATCTCTGTGTTTGAAAGCTGCCTTAACTGGCATCATCTCCAAGGGGAAATACTCAGGTAGAGCCAAGCTTACTGCTATGTAGCAGCTCGGTTACGAAGAAGGAACTCCAGCCCTGGCCTTTGGGAGTCACTACTTGGAGCAGCCACAGCAAGACCCATCACTGGCTTGCAGTCTGCATAGATGTGATTGGATATTTTTATTTAAACATTGTAGAAGAAAGCCTAAAAGGTCACATTTCTGCCTTGCCACACAGCCCTTTTTGTTTTTACAGCCTTAGTAAGTATTGAATGGACAAGCTGTCAGGCTAAAATAGAATTAGCATTAAAACAAATTCTGAAATCCAGACAAATTTGGTGGAAATTTGTATATGATTTCTGCTGCCCACCCTCACATTTTTTTGGACTGGCAAACCCAAATAGGAGGGCCATGGGCAAGTTTTCATACTTGCTTCTGTCCCTGTTTTAAGCATGATCCCCAAATGTGAGGGAGGGGAAAGGGGACAGGAATGGTAAGATTTGGCACAGTGGAGGAAGTGGTGCATTCCTCACTCTTTCTGTGTAACAGCCTGCTGCATGCGGTCACTCAGGAGAGGAAGTTGTCCCAGCAGTGTCTCCAGAGAGCACAAGCACTTGGGCTGCTTAGATGTTGTGAGCTAATGGCTTTTGGAGGCTGAGTACTCTTCCCAAGAAGAAAAAACAGGGGACTCTTTGGAGTGGCAGCTGCTACCAAAACCATAGTGGGAGTATTTGAACAACAGTGGGAGAGACTTTCTTCTGTTGCAGTAGAAGGAAGGAGAAGAAGGAAGGAAGCTTAAAAGGAGTTCTGACACAAAAGCCACGTCCATGACTCCTTGTTCCCTGTAAAGACTGATGGCAGCAGTCCAGCTAAAAAGGAGTTGGCAGCCTCTTGTGACCGCTGGTGCCATCTTTGATTTCTCCTCAGGCTTACAGCTCTGAACTTTCTGGACATCATCTGTGTTAGAACAGGGCCCTCCCAGTCTTGTGGTTGAACGTGTCACAGCACATGGACAGCAGGGACTCCACTCCAATGCTTCATGTCCAGGAAGTCTTATTGTCCTTCACGTTTCATCTCCTGTCTTTCTGCTGTGTGCAGCCTGTGCATCACCTGTCCTTAGCACACAGCTTGATTTCCCGGCCACCCACATGGCAGCTGGAGCCGGGGGACTCCTCCTTTTCCTGGAGCCTTGGTAAGCAAAGCCAGGTGGTGCAGGGGAGTGAAACCCAGCTGGTGCAGGTAGGGTGCGGGCTATCAAGCTCCCCACCTATGTGGTGGTTCTCATCAAGATTACCACGTAGGAAAGGCATCAGTGCTGGATGCTCTTGGCCCATTCCATTACTGCCAGAGGATTTGAAGCAGCTTGCAGGTACAAGTAGCACCTCTAATTGAGGAAGGGGAGGAGGTGGTTGGCCTCTCTGCTCTTCATGTGGATCAAGACTGTAAGGGGCAATTCACACATCACTGTGATTGTCTGCAATGGGGTGAGTCAAAGCTTTTGACAAGATGAGACCTCAACTTGCCTGTGCCTCCTTGTCCTTCCACTGCCCTGGCTGAAGCCAGAACCACAGTGGTTCTGGTGCCAATGACCCCATATGACTTGCAATTTAACATTAAGGTTGTCCCTGGGTGTCCTCTTGGGAAGACTCTTGCCAGGCTGGTTTCTGTGGGCTCCCTGTCTGCAGGAGTTACTCCATGGAGGTTAGGCAGAGCTGGGTTTATGGTGACAGTCCTGGGGAGCATTTTTCCAGGGAGCTCAGGGGTGTGGGAATATTCTTTAATTGCCAAACTTGGCATCACTTCCTCAGGGGCTGGGTCTCAGCTTTTAGATAATGAGCACTGCAGGTTCGCTGTCCGAAATTGTACCCACATTTCTTTTACCTGCAGTTGTCTTATCTCCATCCCCATCACTGATTCCATGCACAGACAAGCATTGTTAGTACTGTAAGAATTAATCACATACTGTTCAAAAAAAAAAAATTGACATTTGCATTTCAAAACTCTTACCAATTCTAAACATTTATTCTACAAAACTTGGAAAGATTGTAGTTCTGTTTCAAATTATTCCAGCACCGTGGGCATTGCCACAGAATGTAAAATTACAGAACATATGAGACTGAAACCTGACACCCGTTCTTCCCTGTTGTGAAGTGTCGTTGATGAAAAATACACTAGTTTGAAGAAAAAAAATTACATAGGAGCATGACCTATTCCCAAAGCAGCTAGCCAAATTCACTCATGTTTCAGAGAGAGCTGCATATGTAAATAGAGTAGGGGACACTTCTTCAAATACAATCAAATTGGTTTAAAATAGTAAGAAAACGTGAAATGTCTCCTATGGAATAATCTCCTGATGCTACTGCAAGGAAGTTCAAAGTGTTAGCAGAGAAAAAAAAGGGGCAGGATACTGTGTGTATGTCTTCTGTAATCAAAACAACATAGGATTTAGTGAAATCAGTTTTTATTGCTATTAAAATTCTTCTTCCTTTAAACATTTTCCAACTAGACATTTTAAGTTTTGTACTCAAAGAGATGACTTTTGCATGAAATGAATAATCTACTCAGACATTTCAGTACTTTAAAATGATCTAGAAAAGATGGTGAGACATAGGTTGAAAGGAGCATTTATACAGAGGTGACATGAGTGAAACTGGAATTGAATGTAAATACAATTGTATTAAATATAAGTATAAATATAAACATTAATATAAATATGCAATACATGTCATTAAAAAATAACTCATCTGTGTATTTGCACATATACATGTGTACATTTTGCTGCACACACACACACACACACACACTGATGTATCTATGCAACGCTTTCATTTGAAGACTCCAAAACGCTTCAGAAAGCTGAGTATTGTGCTTTGCTGCTCTCATTTTACATATGGGGATGTTAAAGTGCAGAGAGGTTACACGTGCAAAACACATTGCTTTCTCGGATGTAATAACCAGTAAATGAGTTCCCAGCTAGCAGAGGAGCTGCCTCTGCCACCTTCAGCAAGCCACCTGTTGCTTTTGAATGGAGAATTAGCCATTTTGTTTCAAGCATTTCGTCTTCCCATTCCAGCTGCTAGTTTTCACTCTACCTGGAGAAAGCAAAAGCCACAAAGAAGTTTTGACATTTCAAACAGAGTAGCCCATTCTTTAAAAAAACAAGCCTGACCTCACACAGTACACACCATTAATTTCCCAGATCTGGGCCTAAGTCCTGCTTCTCACCCATGCAGCATTTAATTCCCTTTCTAAATCTCTTCTTTATCCATAAGTAAGTAGGAGTGTTATTTGAGTAAGGAATGAGCAAGAGCTGTAGGCTTTAGCCTTTGAGTTACAGAGATGAAATCGTTTACACTCACAATATGTTGTATTATTTGAAACAGGGAAATAATATTTTTCAGTGAAAATTAAATTTAAAACATATGTCGACGATCATCCACATCTTTCTTTCACAAAACATTGCGTGTTCCTGAAGGCCCTTATTTCACAAAGGTTGGAGAATTTTAGTTTGATTCCCTGAACTGTTCATTTAGTCTTCTTTCTCTGATCTGCTTTGCCTCTTGCTCTTTTTTATCAAATCACCTGGACAGATAAAAATGAGCTGTCCCACATAGATGGCCAGTTCTGGAGCACGCATGTAGCAAGAAGCCCTCAGAAATCCCAGGGCTGCAGAGATGGCATCTCCTCCCACCCAAGCTTTTTTACTGATCTGCTCAGTGGTCCACTGAGGAGTCCAATTTTAAGACATAAGTTTGCACATTCTCTGCCAGCAATGTCTGGGGAACAGCGATAAAGGAAAATCTCTCCACTACCCATATGGGCTGCCTTTGCTGTAGAACATGAAACCCTGGCAGACCCCCCATCTCCTTATTCCTTCTTCCTCTTTCACACCAAAAATGCTCTTGGAGAAATTTAATTTTAACTGTTTCTTCATCACATTGTAAAGCAAATGCTGCTACAGATTTCTGTGCTGGATGGTCTACTGCTCACAGCAGCCCAGCTTCACTTCCCTCCCATTTGGGGTGGCTAGGGCAGAGCAGAGGTGCATGGTAAGGTCTGTGGTGGACCTCAAGGTCCTCTGAGGACCAAGCTAAAGTCTCAGTTCCCCTGAGCCTGACCCCTATAGCCCTCGACCCTGTCCCTCTCTCAGGTGTTTGCTTCTAGAGGCTTCAACCTGGGCTGCTCACCCCATAGCCTCCTGTTAACCCCAGTCCTTCACCACTTTTTCTTCACTGCTGCCCATTCTTGCTTTCCAGACTCCGTCTCGCAGTCAGCCCTGCTTCCTTCTGGCTCCCAGCCCACCTGTCTTGAGCCATGTCCCCATCTGGGATGAGCATAGCTGGAGCCTTGGAGAGAAAGGGCAGCTAAAGGGGCCAGCAGGACCTGCCTTATGGGTAAGTGGGAAAAAATCTTCCAAGGGCTGGGTGGTAGCGGGGTTAGGGGGAACAGAAAAGAGTTATGAACTTCACCTCAAATCTGGTGGCCATCAGAAGGACCTTGATACTAGAGGTCATGAGTCTAACTGTGGCAAGATTAAGGTTTTAATAATGCTCACTGTCAGTATTTAAGGTGGTGGATCTGCAACAAATGCTGGATTAACTCCAAACATTTCTGTAAAACACTTTTGGTTTCATCCCCTTTATAATAGTTACACTGGGATCTTGCTGAATAGTATGCTCCTCAGGGGTGCCTGATTTAGAGCCAGATTTATAAAGACATTTAGGTGCTCCTTCCCGCTGATTAAGGAAGTAAAAGCCTAAATTGGTTTAAAAATCTGCCCTTGGGAACTGCCATGTGTGTCTGGGCACCCGAAGCACTTTAAGATTTACGGCATATAAAGACCCAGCGAAGATCAGAGAAATTCTTTGCCAAACACAAATAGCAATGAGACATACTTTGAACTGTCAGAAGTACTGCCTTTAGTTTTCTTCTCTAAAGATCAGTGTCAATGAAGAATATACTGAGTCCGGGTTTGGGGACCAGTTCTGCAAATTGGGTCTGATGCTGCTGCGATGGGACCAACTGTTGTCCCCAGCAGAAGCCAGACCACATCTAAACAACTTACTCGGTGACACATTGCAGTGACTTACTTGACACATATCTTCTCTGGTTTCCATGGGCTCAGGGGAGAAGTGAAACCTCATGCCCACAGAGCAGCAGAGAGCTGGATTGCAGCTGGGCTGCAGGCACTGTGTGCCAGTCAGTGTGCTGACCAGCACTTCTTCAGCCTTTGGGTCTAACTGGAAACTTGGGCTTCTCATGCCTAGATGGTAATGCTGGGCTCTCTGAGATACACCCATTTATCTGTATCAAATGGAAAGGTGGAAACGAAAGATGCTTCAAGATACCTGAGTGATTGTTTCTTTTTGATCTGATTAAACATGTTAGAAGATGTTACAAGCAAAAAAATGGCCTTTTCAAACACATTCAATTTGTTTGTGTCCATTGGACTTACAAGAATAAATAAAACCTCTCTTAATGCTTCATAGTATCAATAATACCCCTGAAATTATTCTGCACTTAATGAGCAATTTAAGAGCATTAAATGCTGTGAACAATCAATTTTCTGGGTATTATTGTGCTTCTGTTTATAAATGGCTAATTGTATAGGTCAGACTTGCTTGTAGCCTGTTACCTTTGGTAGCCAACTGCAGACCTCTGACTCAGCACAGTAAAAAACAATTCCTTTATAAACCTCTCCCAGAAACAACAGCAACACCAGAGTTCCCATACAACTCTCCAGGTTTTTGCTTTGCCATCAGTACGTGGCCCCTATCCGTGTCCCCACAGCCCTGTCCCTGCACACGGCGGCCCTTCCACGTGCAGGTAATGAGGAAGGCAGGGCTGCACTGGAGAGGGGAGCACCACACGCCTTGGCAAAGGTTTCCCATAAAGATCTGTCCTCTAGCTGCGGATGCAAACTCAAGCTGGTCGCGCACACAACTCCAGCATGCCGAGCCCACTACCCCTCGGCACAGCCAAATGTTTCAGCAGCTGCCCTTTTGTCCTGTTTCTTAAATAAACAAAGAACAGATACAAATTAATGACCTAAATTTATGGCAAAACACACTGCCTTCCCAGAGCAAATAGCCTTAAAAGAACAGATGTTAAAATAGCATTTTGTACTCAGAGAGAGAAAACGGCTACCGTGCAAATGGAAAAGCTCAGGATGTGTAGAAAAGAGAAGCTAAAGCATCTAATTGTGCCACGCTGCCTCCCGCTACACCGCAAACCCCGTAACCTTCTGATGGTGCCTTGCACAGAATAATTATCCTCCCTGGGGCATTCCCCATCCCTTCTTGCCTCCTCTTACAATCCCAGTAAACTTTCTCCTTTTATTCCTTTATATTCCTTTTGGAGATGAAAAGAGCAAAATGATCGTTTTGCTAGCACGTTAAACAGCGACTGGCAATCCGGTGCTGTAATCCTCAATGTAATTTAGCCCGGAAGAATTGTGCTCCAGCAACGCATCATCTCAGCAAACCATTCCTTTGAATTACCTCTTTGTTTTACCCCGAAGGGTGCATTCATCACGCAGGAGAGATTATTCCTCACTAATTTTTTTGCTGAGACTTATCTTGCCAACGCCTATAGTTAAGCAATTGTTAATGATATCCATGTGGGAAAAAAAAAAAGTAATTAAGATGGATAGAGGCTTTGGAGAGGGGATAGTTATTTTGTTATTTATTTATTATTTTTGCACAAAAGCAGAGGGAGACACAATCATGCACAGGAGGTGAACGTGCCTTTCGGGCGGCAAGCAGTCTCCGCCATCCGGTGCCGGCAAAGGCAGGAGCAAGCGGCACTGGGTCATGGCGAGAGGAATTAGAAGGCATCTCTGTTTTCCCGCCCAGCAAGTGCATTCTGTTTATACTACACCACATTGTATTTCTAGTCTTACTCAACATTTTAATATACATTTTCTTGTCAGGCGTCTTGGCAATCGGGTACACGACTTGCAAGATGGACTGAGAATTCCACAGGTGGACTGATTAGTGGGTGGCATTTCTGAGCTCCAGCAAGCTGTTAGCATTATGTCTGTTTGCTTTAGGTACAGATGTGAAATGATTTGACAGTCAATCTCAAAGTGTGTGTGAGTACTTGAGCTTTTTTTTCCTTTTTTTTTTTTTCCCTTCTTGGTATGTCAAACTCTTCTTATAATACAATCCTCATCCGTCTGGTTGTCCATTGAAAAAGCATCCCCCCCGTACCCCCCTCCTGTAGCCAATCTGGATGAGTCATGCATTATTCAGGAGATATAATTTGTAAGTGTCAGAAGTGGCTTTGGTTTTTTTTCCTGTTCGCTCATTTGAGGACCACAGCTGTCGCGACCAAGAGTCCTTGCTGGGCACGAGGGTTATCCCACTGCAAAGGCGAATTGTTTCCTTTGGGTAACTTGTCCGAATGCAAGTTTCCTTAACAAAGCCGTAGTCGTAAGCAAATGGTGTTTGACAAGTGGAATTTTCTGTTGACTTGCTCATTTCATTTCCTTCTTTTGGCAGAAACACTTGGAACTTGATTTTCTTGCAGTTACTATGAGCCCAGAATAATAACTCCTAAATCAACACTGAGGAGGTGGAAAGGTACAACAACACAAACACTCAGTAACAGTCAGGACAGCGACATGGAAATATGAGTTGACATGCAGAATAACCACAAGTGGTGCATAATTTATTGATTGCACCTTGTCATGGGAATGATGAGCTCTCAGCTAGAGGAATTATATTTTATATATTTCACAACTTTGGGGAAAAATATAAATATTATATATACAAACTGCATATACAGTAACTAATGGATAGAGCAAGATTCCTATTTCCAGTTAGTGAAAAAATTATGTGCATCACAAGGCAATGTTTTCTGGAGTCGGGTAAGCCCAGGAGAAGGGAGGCAGGAGGGCGGTGAAGGGGGATGCAGTTCTGTAGCATTGCTTGGGTGTTCAGGTGTTCAATTTGCTGGTAAGGTTAAGGACATGGTAAGGTTAGAGCCACTCCACTTCCGTCTTAAAATTTCCCTAATGCTGGAAACCAGCTGTATTGTATTGTAAACACTAGGTTTAACACTAGTTAAATTGCTTTACATTTCAATATAATATTTCAGTTGTGAGGTATTATGTACATGAACTTGCAAGAAAACTGCAGCATGAAGCAGTGTGTGGAGACCAGCAAATTACCCTGAAAAAGCAGGGTAAAAGGTCTGAGAAGTGTCTATTTCTTATCACCTTTCAAGCTTTGAACCAGGCAGACCCTTGAGCCTCCCTGGCTAGGTACAACCCAACAGATTCTTTCTCCTCTCCTCATCCTATTTGTTTGCAGCACCAGGAGCTGCTTTTCTCCCAGGCTGGGGCTGCCCCCCTTTCAAAGCTGTTGCTGTTTCCTCCTTGTTTTCCTCACTGGGTAAGCAGGGCACCAGCTGAAGCAGACTGTTCCCTGGCAATCACACAGCCAGAAGAGAAGGCACAGCCGCAGCACTGCTTGCTGAAGGACGGTGGCTAAGTCTCAGGGTGGGCGGTGGACAAGAGAAGCACACACACGAGGACCACTGGCTGCTCCACCAGCAGTACTGACTCAACTGAATGGTTGAAACCCAGAAATAAATGAGAAATCCAAGTGTTCACCCTACACAGGTTTCTTTCAACAGGAGCAGGCTAACAGGTTAACCAACTGAAAAATCAGCTTCCACTACTTAAAATAAATTGATTTTTCCTCTTTCTGCATTGGAAAAAACTGTAAGTGCTTTGATTTCTGCTGATTACCTACTACAGCACTTGAGTTACAACCCTGGAGTCAAAGCTTTCTCCAAGTAGAAAAGCTGTTTCTCCAAGTGCCTCTTTTTCAGTGCTATGAAGAAACATGTCAGAGGAGACACGGCAATGCACTCCAAATGAGAAGCAGGGGCTCGGCTCAGTACTTGCTGGTATCAGCAACAGATTTGTCTATATCACCTTCTGCAGCTAGGAAAGTTGCTGCCGTGCATTTGCCATTTAAGTTGTGAGCTCGTTTCATGCTGCTTAAGGAACAGCTTAAGTTGGAATAAAAGCAGCTTCATGGGAAGAAAGCAGTAACAAAGCCTTGGGTACCACAAAATCACAGCAGAAAAGTGCTCCTCGGTGTAGCTAAAACGAAAGAGCCTTCAGCAGAAAGCTGGTGGTCCTGCTCTAGAGAACAGCAGCTGCTGACTGGGTGACATGCACTTTGGTTTAAATGTGCTCAGGGTCCACCCTGACTATGACACACATTTTGCTTTATTTTCTCCCTTCAGACCCAGAAATATGTTTACCACCCTGCTCCAGACGACATATATCTCACCATTTCCCATGATTTACAATTAAATCTTGTCTTACAAGTGGAAATAATTTCTGAACTGTTTATAATGTGAATGTGATGGAGACCTATGACTAAATACCTCGTTTATTATTTTGCATTAGTCTTCTGACTTTTTATGAGGTTTCTCTATGTTAAAAATAGAGAGCACTTCTGTTAAGCACATATTTCGGGTGACCTTCTCAGAATAAAAAATTACCAGGCTGAATGCACCCAGATGTGAATCACAATGAGTATGTGGAGGGCTGCAAGAATAAGCAAAGGCCACTGTGCAGATGCCGCTGAGGGCTGCCGGGAGGGAAGCAGAGTGGGAGGACACAGCCTCCCCCCCTCCGCGGCCGCTTCAGAGGCCACCCGACAAGCAGCCAGCAGCAGCTGACTCACCTCGGCGGCTGCCAGGGGTCTCTCTGGCAGAGACAAATTCCCTGTGAGAACCGGGTCTGCCTTCCTTAAAGCAGAATTATTGAATTGCTGGGCAGGGAGGTGCGTTGAGTGGGTCCCCAGGAAGGCGGGTGGATGTGGGCGGCAGGGCTCTGTTAAATGCCCAGGCTTCGCCCCGCTGAACCCGTGGCGTCCCTGGCGTGTGGCTGGAGCCCAGCTCCCTCTGCTCAGCGCAGTTGTCTCTTGCTGTGCTGCTTATTCACACATCCCAGCTCGCTCCGTCTAGCTGCCTGGGTACCGATGCCAGGGAAGCTGAAACACCACAGGCTCTGCAAGCCCACCCAGACCATAGGCTCCAAAGTGCATACTGCTGCCTCTTCCTCTGAAATTAATATCTCAGCTCGCTAAATTAAAGCAAGCGGGGTTTCACCCAGGCATGTTGTGATCACACCTCCAACTTGCAATATAGATTTACCATGTAAACTGCTAAGCAAGGTACAGTGCTTTCCCAGCAGGAGAAGACAATGTCTGCCTGCAAGGAAAAGGGTGGGAGAGCAAGGGTGCAGAGCCCTTCTCCAAACAGCTCCAGGGCACCTGTCCACACCAGCACAGAAGACCCGGAACACGGAGAGGAGGCTACATGAAGAAAGATGTTTCTCACCTGGAGGGCACCAAAGTCAGAGGCACAGAACATGCTTTACAAAGAAGGCAGAAGCCACCACAGCTGAGCAAAGTGAGGCACAGAGGTGGAGCATAGAGCAGGCCAGTGCCAGGGCTGAGCCTTGACTTGCAAGCCCACTGTTGCAGAGGAGGCTGTCCCAGTATATCCCAACAAATGGAGTATTTTAGGATTTTTGTGCATCTGTGCAGAGCTCAGTGTTTGCAGGTGGGTCATTTCTTCTGCCCAGCCCCTTGCTGCGCCTCTGCTGAATGCTCTTCAACTCAGCTTTGTCTGCACCCAGTGCACTGCTGAGGCTGTTGGGTTTTTATTCTTTGCTTTTAAATCAGTAGACTTGTTACCATCTTTTAAAAGTGTGAATAGCTGCAACAGAAGCCATCAATTAGCACAAGCAAACAGGGCCAAAGTCCTTCTTTCCTCCTCCCCCACAGCATATTGTGAGGAGAGCTGTGCTCTTCTACTTCGGAGGCTGCTGGAGAGGCTCTGAAGTTGAGCGGTCCCACTGCCGCCTTTGCATCTGCTCTAGGATGGACAGTACGCACAGTGCTCAGAGGGAAGCAGGATGGGCTTTCGGCACTGGCACCACGACAATGGGAGCGAGACCAGCTCAACAGCAGCAGCAAAGGAAGGCAATTTTTTTCCTCTTTCTGTTCCAGAGAGCCTTCCAGGGCTGAGGGAGGTTGCCAGAGGTTGCCTGGGTTTTTTTCAGTGCCTTTCCCCCTTCCCAGTATTCAAGAAGCTATGGAGGGAAGCCCCTCCAGCAGCTTTGCTTAATTACTCTGATCTATGGAGAGGCTAGAAAAGCCTCTCTGCTGAATAGTTTGCAAACCGGACCATGTGTGCCAGAAGATTTCTGTTGATTAGATGATGCAGAGTATTAATTAGAATATAGATTATATTCAGAGGCTTTACCATAAGTTTGCTGCCATTTGGTCTGGGCATGTACATTTCTTGCCACATTGCTTTTTCTCCCAGAAAAGCAGTCTCATGGAGCCAGCCCGGCTCCTAACATAGTTCCCATGCAGCAAGGAGGAGGCTGATTGCATTCTCAGTTGTGAGTGAGAGTGCTGTTACTTACCAGCCTGGTGAAGGATGCTAAGAATTACTGTAACATTGACCAAACCCCACAAAAATGAGTAGCTTGTGGGCGAGCCCCGCCCCGCCTGCCCGGCCTCTCAGCCGGTGCCACCATGCCGCAGTCAGACGGGTCCCCAGCCAAACCAGACATGGGAAGCGTAGTCAAGTGGCCACCGATTTAAGTGCCAGCATACACTTGGCACGGGCTGCCCCGAGTCCCTTTTCAAGTCACACCAAATGCAACCTCCAGGGCGGGAGGGTTGTTCCAGCCACTGATTACTTTGTGTTTGCTGGGGCCCTGGGATTTGCTTATCCAGTTCCCTTGGGCCACACTTGGAGTGGCTCTTTCCAAGTGCAGAAGGACATCTGGGATGCAGTTACTACTGAAAAAAATGTAATAATTTTTCAGATCACAGGGCAGATCAATGACCTGTCTCACCTACTGCTCTTGCCGACAGCCATAGGTCCTTGAGAGCAAGGTACAAGAATTCCATTTGGGGCATTTTGGAAAATAGGTGGCCCACAGGGGACATTTTTTTCTAAGCTTTAGTTGGCTTACTTACTAAAGCATGATTTATAGCTTATTATCCATATAAATATGTATTTTTTCTAGATTCTGTAACCTTTATATGCTCTTCCAAGAACAGGTACCTTGTGGCACAGTGGTATATTACCCACGCTTGGAGAAAATCTTCTAGTGCTTATGTGTCAGTAAATAGAAATCACAGTCTCGTAGAGACTGAACAGAAGCACTGGCTTCTCTCTGCTGTGCTATTCACTGCCTTATATACCTCTAATGTGCCCCTCTCCCTTATCCTGTTTCTAAATTAAACAGTCATTCTGTTTTTCACATCTCTCATTATATATAGAGGTCTTTCCATATGTCTAACATTTGTTTGAGTCTCAATACATCAGACCATGTAACATGCTGATTCACAGAAATCTCACGTTCTGTAATGACCCAGCCTTTGAAATCTGCCTGCATTTAAAAAAATCTGGATCAGATTTTGACTTATCAAATTTTATCTGACCACCTCTTAATCAGAGATTGCTAGGATTGCTTTCAAGTAAGATGTGACCTCAAGCTTTCACGATTGATTCAAACTCAAGTTTATTAAAACCAGCAACTTCGTTCAGCTCTTTAAAAGGAAGATCAACCCTGACGTGTTTGCAACTTGGAAATGTCTTGCCATTTCCCTCAATCACAGCTCATTTAAAAGCAGGCAAACTGGCCACTGTCCCTTCCAAAATACCACCTTCATATCCAAGAGCCACTCTGCCTTCAGACGTTTCCAAAGCCGCTTCAGCCTCGCAGGCATCACACTTCTGCAGTGCAGAGTAGTTGCCTTGTGGTGCTAGAAGAGCTATTGGCAGCCCCTCGCTGGGTAGCGTGGGACATGCTGAGGTGGGCAGCCATGGTGTCCCTGCTGGCCCTGGGCATCCACTAACTCCATGTCCAGTGCAGTGGCAGGTAAGGCATTTCTGGTCCAATGCACAAACGCAGCTCTCTGGAAAACTGGCCAAGCAAAATGGCATCTGTTTTGCTTGGTGTTTGCAGCTGGACATACTCAAAAGCCGTCTGGACCTGATCCTGGGCAGATTGCTCTGGGGGACCCTGCTGGAGCAGGAGATTGGACCAGCTGACCTCCAGAGGCCCCTTCCAGCCTCAGCCCTCCTGCGACCTCTGACGCTGTGGTAACACATCAGCCTCCCCTCCTTGGCTGGTCACAGCAACTTAATCATCACCCAGCGCTGTAGAGCCATGTATGCTGCAGAGCCAGCGTGGGTCTGCAGCACAGGTTCCCTGCAGGGAGGAGAGCTGCGGCCTGGGTCCTGCTGTGGGCTCAGGCTCTGCCCCAGCTGGGGCACCTCCTGCCCCTCAGGATTTACTGCAGGTCAGCATGTTTGGGCCAGAAACAACACACCTGTCACATCCTCAGCTGAAAATCAGGTATTGCTGAACCTGACGCATTTCAGAGTTACACACAGCTGAAAAAGTTGAACTGCTGTAACTTTGCCTATGTCCACACAGAATGTGGTGCCGTGGTCAGACATTAATCATACTGGGGCCACAGAGGCATTTCAGTGACACCTTCCTGCTCATGGTACTGAGTCTCCCCATCTCGTTCCCGATGTTGGAGTTGCAGAGGGCACTGACTCACTGGCCACTCCCATCTTGTCTATCATACAATTCATTGAAAAACCTTTGCATCTCACTACCCTTGCTTGTAATGTTGACTGTGAGAGGTTGTTCTTTCCCTGCACGTTCATTCATTACCCTCTGTTTATTCCCTGTGATCCCAGTGTTCAGATCAGCATATGACAAAAACTACCCAAACCTAGGAGGTTTCCTATGTACTAATCTTCCAGCTACTCCACAGTGCAACCCACCCTGACTTCCATGCTACTTCGATGTAAAAAGTGCCTTGGGTCATTTCATCATTGAGACCCTCTACCTGTTGGCTCTTTTTACATTTCGCACACCAATGGATTTATTTCCTGCTTGTCTTGGCCCCACATCCTACTCATACTGATTATTTCAATCTTCCTCACACACCAGTCCTCCAGCCCCATCATAGAAACCCATTTGCTCTTTTAGAATGAAGAATTCTCTGTTAGCTGAAATAAATTGCATTCACTTTTACTGCCCACAGATTGCCACAGTCACTGGTTTAGGTTCATCTTTATGTTCAGGCAATTGATTTGTATGGTATTGAAAGGTTTTAATCTCTTTTCTGGGGGGGGGCTGATCATTGAGCTCTAACACAAAGCTCTGGTTTAACACCATCCCTTTACTGTTTTTAAACAGGGCTAGGAGTAGAGACGGGACGGTTCAGTGCTTGGGACACCGAGAGGCAACGCAAGGGACTGTGCTGCAATCTCTTTTCTGGCACCAGCTTCCTGCAAGGCTTGGAATGGTCACTTGATCTCTTTGGCTCTGAGTGCCCCAGAAAGGGCTTGCCAGCACAGTTCCACCACCCAAACACAGCTACAGCCCATTGCAGCAGGCGACAGCTTTTTCTCGGACATCCTTAAAAAAACCCTGCTCCCCGAGTGTAATGATCTAACACAGGGGAGGAATGTTACATCCCTCTAAAGGCAGCCCCCATTATGCTGCGATCAGCAGAGGTACTGTGACAAGGGACACAAACTATTTCAAACCCTTTCTACTGCTGTGGCTTGCCAGGTTTGCATGGAGAAGTTTTGCTGGCGTAGCCTGGGCCAATGCATCTCCGAACCTTATGTACGAGGGACAATAGGCAATCCAGGCCTCACAGACTATTTAAGAATAAACTCCAGACTGTGAGCTGCTCAGACATCTTGGTTGTCGACTGCATATAGGTGCCATCCTAAAACTGTGAAACTGAATACCCTTAATTTAAAAATTCATGCCCAGATCTGTGCTTTGCCCTTCATCCTTGCATTTACAGAAGGCTAAATTGAGATCCCAGATTTTACATCCAAACGCTGAAATGTTCACAATTCAGGCTCCTGCGAAAGCTTACAGACAAGCACATTTTAAAACTGCATCGTGTAAACTGTTTATGTGCTGAAAGAAAGCCAGGGATTTTGCTAATGACAAAGAAATTGTTCTCTCCTCTGATAGTTGAAAGAATTCCTCTAATGACAATAAACCCCCTCTTTTGCAAATTTGCTTTGGGTAGATGGCAAGATTAAAGAACAACCAGCCCAGCTATGATTTTTCAGATTGCATAAGTACCTTAAAAAGATGTTCATTATCTAAAGTGACGCCTCTTCCCTAATTGCAATGCCACTATTATGCGAGATTAATTTTTTTTTTTCCTAAACCCTCGTAGACAGTAAAACCACGTTTTAGCCTCAGGAATGAGCCTTGCTTGGAGAGGTAGTGCTTGCTAGTGGAGATGGGGGCAGGTGTGGGTCCCCCCCGACGGCTGCCTGTGCTGTGCTTCGAGGACCGCTCTGCTCCTGTCCTCACCTCACCCCGTCACATCCAATCTGCTGCCCCAAATCACAAATGGGAATAAAAAGAAGCGCAAAACCCTCGACTGGGAGGCGGTTGCAGAAAAAGCTGAGGCTGACACTGAAAACCAACATCTCCGACAACTTGCACACACCAAGAAATATTTGTTTGTTTGCTTCGACTCCCGCTCCTCCTGTTCATTCAGCCCCTGGTATCGTGCCAGGGCCTGGCCACATGTCCCATCCCGGTGGGATAGGGCACCCCGCCGGAGGGGAGCAGCCGTGGCTCCCGCTCGCCGGCAGCCAGGCGATGCGATAGGTCACGGGCTGGGAAAAAACTGGGATCTTTGCCGTCACCGTGAGGAGTTAGGCACAAGGGAGGCTGACAGCATCCCTGCTCAGCCATCGCGGTAGGCACGGGAGCAGCCTGCCTGCACGGAGGCTTTTCTTCCTGTAGCGATAAAGGTGGAGACAAAACGTCTTTCATGCCCGGGTGCATCAGGCGGAATTATTCCCTGGGCCAAAAGGGCACCCATCAAATCGCTGTGAGCAGGGTGGCCGCAGCACCCCAGGGCCGCTCCCATCTCCGCAGGGCACAGGCAAAGTTTGCACCGAGCCCCCGACAGCGTTTGTGCCTGCCCTTTTCCCGGCTCCCGGCTGCCACCACCATCAGCACATCGGCTCTTTGGTGCCCCACAACTCACCCACATTTGCAAGTGGCTCTCAGCGTACAAAAGCGGCTCTGGGAAGAGACTGTAACCCCCTCCTATCAGCTTTCAGAGAATCAATGTTATTTGGGCAAAAATTTATTAAGGTTTCTGTTTCTCTTTGAAATACCACAGCATAACATGTGCATCCATACATACACTTGAAATTGCTGGGAACTCTGTAAACCTTGTCATTTTAATCCTAATACATGGTTTATATTTAATTGGTTGCTAGTGAGAGATGAAAATTTCACAGATCTCCTAAAGGAATGAATATTGTTAATCAGCTCATTTAGCGAGGGAAAAGGATACGCGTCCGCTCTCTAAACCAGCATTTCACAGCGCCGCACAGGTTCCAGTTACTGCAGGAGTCAGTTACCCCTCAAAAAAAAAGTTGAAAATTAATCCAAAGCTAAATCAGTGACATGACTGTGTTCCCATTACATTCCACTTAAATGCATATGTTTACAATATCCTTTAATAATAATTATTATTAAACATAGTAAAATACTTCCAAACTTGGCTCATGGCATCGTTGTACTTCTAGTGGAAAAAAAATTATCTGAAGCCCTGTCAATATGCCACTTCCTCCTCCCCCATCTTTTAACAGAAGCAGCCTCCAGTGAAATAATCCAAGCTGTGTTCAAGAAGTTGGCAAGTGGGTCCAATTAAATGTGGTTTTAGTGTATTCTGGCATTTGCATATCTAGTTTGCCAAGAAGTAATGTTTTAGGAAAAAAAAACCCACACCATAAAAAAACCACACAAAAAACCCCTGCATTGGTCCAGACAGAGAGTGGATGGTGTGATGCATCAATGAACCTTGTCCCATGAATCACAGTGGTTTAAATGAATAAATAAATAAATTTTTTTTGTCTCATCTATTGCCCCTTTTTGGCTAACAGGCTTTACAATAGTCTGAATGTCCTGTAAAAGAAAACACACAGAGGGAATATTAGAAAATTAATGCAGCAGAAGAAAAACCAGCTTTAATATTTAGTGAATCATTAAAAAACTTAAATCACAATGACCTTTATTTAACGGAAATATTTAATGCCTTGGCGGAGTCGTTCTCCAGATAAGCAGTGATTAAATAAAGCAGTCCATCAAACCAGCGCCTGTTCTCCAGGACGCAGCACTGAGAAGTCAATCATTGTTTGTGAACGATCGCTCACTGCTGCTGTGAGCAGCGCCTCGTTTTTTGTGGCTCCTTGTCCTCCCCTCACGGGAATAACTGCAATCACCTCCCCGGTACCCCAGCCCTCCTTTTTGCCTCTGCCGGTGGGTGATGTGCAGACCCCTGGGCGTGGGAGCTCTAATGTCCCAGTGCCCCCAGGCCACGCCTTTGCCATCGTTGTGGGATGCCATCGAGGGGCCACAGGTGCAGTCCCTCACCTTATTCATCGCTCCAGCCCAGAGGAAAACCTCAGCAGAGGAAGGATATTTGGAAAAAAAAAACCCACCCTAAACCCTTGCAAACCCTAATTCTCCACAAGGCTAAGCATAAAATGATGTTTAATGTATACTGGCCATTCCTTTCACTCATTTATTCCATAGCCAGGACAACCTTGCTACAAAGCAAGGAGAGTTAATTAATAAAACGAGGCAGCGTGGGGTTATATGGAATCTTTAAAGCCTTTATCAGTTTGCCAGTCCATTAGAGGGGCTGCATTCTCCGCAAACTCCCTGCTCCAATATGTGCAGCAGAGCAGTTAATTTCTTTTGGACTCAGTCTATGGCACCAAGCTGGTTTTTTTTTTTTCCATCTTTATCCAAACAAACTATTAAATAATCAACAAATAAGAATATTTAACCCAAAATAATGAGAGGAACGATCGCTCGCCTAAAAACTATAAATTAAAGCTATCCAGTCACAAAAGAAAGTTGAGTCATCCATTAAGCAACAAAGGAGAAGGAAAAAATAGATCTCACTCGGATGTTTTTGTGGCATTGGTTGGCTCGCAAATGTGCCCAAGCCGAGGCCCCAGGAGGATGGACGGCTGGAGACTGAAATTACTCCGAGACCATCATCAGGCAAGAGTTTCCAAAATATTAGAGTATGCCCCAAAAAACAAGTAAACAAAAAGATGAGGGCCAGTGTGTCCCTCTCTCTGACCAAAGTGTAGGGTAGGACCCGTCGTTTGGAGCCGGCTGTGGAGGGGGAGCCTTCACCCAGGGGCAGCACATGGCCCGGAGACATGCACCGTGCGGCTGTGACATGGCAAAGCCCAGCCGCACTGTGGGGTCAGGCCACTCTGCACTGGTGCTGCAGCATCCTCACCTGTCACCAAAAGGCTGGGGAAGGGGGTGATGGAGGCACCTCCCTGTGTTGCTGCCACCCGATGGGGCCAGGAGTGCTTCCCTCTCCTTCCCTATGAGGAGAGCAACAGAGCCATGAACCTGCCACCAGCCTCTGTACTGATGTGCCTGGCCTTGCTGACCATTGCCCTGTGTGGCTGCTGCAGGCTCAGGCAGCAGCACTTTCCAAGGGACTGCAATGGAAGGCAAACCCCAATTTTAGGAGCAAACTCCCCTCCCTGTTCCCTCCTTCTCCTCACCACCCCCCACCAGTCATGCACAAGAGCTGTGTTTAAAAATGGGGGGGGGGGGGGGGGTTGCAGTGATTTCCAACCCCCCAGCTGTATTTCTCAGAGTAGTTTTCTTGTGGATGCTGTGCTAACAAGATGCTTGACAGGCACCAGGCTGCGCGCTCACAGCCACGCTGCCGACTGCCGAAATTCACAGCCCGCTTCCACACGGCACAACGGGAGAAAGCCTCCTTCGCCACATGTGCCTGGGATGGCAAAACGGTCTCCTAGGGAAAATGAGGCTGGGGAGGTGGAAAGGAAGTGGGGCAGTCGCAGGAGTGTGCACATAACCTGGAAAACTGCTACAGCTGAAGTCATTAGCCCTTCCTTAGTTTTCTAAATAAATAGCGTAGACACAAACCAGGGGTTCCAGCAAGTGCCCCCTGAAGACCAGCAAGTATCTCAGAAGGACCTGTGATGGAACAAACACTTCCATAATTAGCTTAATTTCTGCCCAGAACCCAGGGATGAACTTTTATTTAACCATACTCCTCCGGTGTTCTCCAGAGGACTTGAAAATTGTTTTCTCTTAGCAACAAATAACTCTGGGAGAACGCGTTCAAATCAGATCCGCCGACAGCAGAAAGGCGCGGAGCCAAGCCTAACATCAGGCATCAAACATGGTGCACAAAGGGGCTGGAGAGGTAGCACAGAAGATGTGATGAAAACACTCTGAAATATCAAACCCTGCATCCAGCCTCAGGAAAAACATGACTTTCACTGATGACTTTCATTCCCTTTTTTTTTCATCCTTCTTCAATAAGTTCAGTGGCTTTGAATGAGCCACGTCATTTTACCAAGCAACATTGGCCACGGACTTCCCACTCCCAGTGCCTCATTCAGCAGGAGGGCAGGAAAAAGCCAGGGACCTCTGCTCCAAGGATGGGGTCTTGCACTGCCCCAACAATGAGACTTCAAGCGTGGGCTTCAAAACCGTGATTCTGACATCTGTAAAGTTATGAGGAGGAGATGTTCCTTTCTTTGTTCGAACTGAAAAAAAAGAAGAAGCCTTTGAGATGGATTAAAAATGTTTCATCCTCCAGGACTGCGCCAGGAGTGAGGCTCCCAACCTTGCCGTGGTATATTGCTTCCTTCCTAAGAGCCAGAATAAAAAAAAAAAAAGGAAAAAAACTCATAATGCTTTTGTCCTTAATAAGAATCAAAGTGGTGTAGAAAACAGTCTTTATACCTCCCATTCCCACAGCCTGATTAATGTGCTCTGTCTTTCAACATGTGCTTTCCCTTAAACCTCATTTTTCTGTAATTTCCTTCATTCCTTTAACAATGTGCTTATCCTTCTTCTAAAAAAAAAAGGAAAAGCCATTCTTTACAGATGTTGCCTCTCTTCTCACCACAGTCCAAAGCACAGGCTCATCCTCCTTCTTCTAAATAAAAGGAGATAAGATTGTTTCAAAAGGTGAGCATCAATATTAAATTTTAGCAACCCATAGTAAACTGATGTCTTTGTAAATATTTTTTTTCTGCTCCAGACATATTCCTACCCTGTTCTGGAAGTAACAATAGCTACCCAAAGCAGTTGGGTATTTCCAAAGGCAAAATTTTGCCTGCCATTAATGCAGGTAGTTTTGGACTGAAAGGATCTGTCTCAGCTATGAACAACTGCAGGACCTATCAAAGGCTCTTGTTAGAAAAAATCCTAAACTGCTAAATGGTCGTGCTTTCATGTGGGGGAGCCCTGAATCTGAAGAGCATCAACCTAAAATAGAAGACTAACATTAGGACGAGTGCTAGTCATCTACTCACTGTCTTGAGGGTGACTCATATGTAGCTCACGTCAGGTAGGTCCCAAATCTGAACACCTCCGCTCACCCTCAGGCTCATATTCCACGAGGAAGGGTTGAGAGACCAGACCCTTACATTTGTCATACTTCTTTTTAAATAATACTGCCATATAGCACCCAGGTATTCAGCTCCAGACCGTCCAGCAGCATTCCTAGTTCAGAGTACAACACGTTAAAATCAGCTTATACCATCAAGTACTTCTGAGAACTGCACATCCATTGGCCCAGGGCAGGCAGGGAGCGCTCCCGTCTCCATTCTCTGCTGCGAAAGTGCGAGCACAGTTGTTTTAATACCTTGCTTGAATCCACATTATCCAGCGTCTTCCCAGAAGCAATGCTTCAGGCATTGTCAATCCCTCCGGCAGAAGCGTGCCCACAAACCTGCTGGCGTTTGGGGATGAAGGCACCGTTTGCCACAAGATGCTGACCCCCGGCAGGCTCGCTGGTGGGAGCTGGGAACCGTCTGGCTGGGCCCCACAAACGACCCCGGTGTTTGCCTCACACCCTCACCCCGACACAACACCCTCAGGCTGCAAGGTGAATACGGCTCTGCTGTATTTTCTCTGCTCGGCAGGAATCCCACCTTTACTTTCATGCTGCAAACTTCATGTTATAGATTAGAGAGAATAATACAGCACATTAAAATTAGCAGTCTTAAAAAAAAAAAAAAAGAAAAAAGCTTGATCTACTCTCATTTTTAACTACTGGCTATGGGCATAAAAGGTTTCTTCACTGAGATTTTAAAATGCATGGGTTTCTTGATCCAAATTTAGCCTAAGAATAACTAATTTCCTAAGTGAAATACTGCTAGATACCATTTGTTTCCTCGCTTTTTTTTTTTAAGTTTTGTTTTTGCAATACTTTTCCAATCATTAACGAAAAATAAATAATTTATGTTTATCACACTAAATTGGGCAAAGCACAACTTCGGGTTCATCCTGTGGTTCAGGAGCTTTTCCTTTTAAACACTGAGTAGCAGTCTTGAGAAAATCTCGGAAGTATGTTGCAATGAGTTATCCCATACTTGCAGAGATATGTTGGTCTGTCTGTCAACAGGGAGCCCAGTGTTCATGTGCTCATTAAATTATATCCTCATAATTAATACAGAGATGTACAACTCTTCATTTCTCCAAAAATTAAGAATTGCCTAGTTAGTCTCAGCTCGTTGAACCACAGATTTTTCTTAAAAGTCACTCAGTCATTTGAAAATAATGAAATACTGGTATTTATAGTGTTTTCAAGCTGTCATGTATTTAAGCCTGAAAATCATCTACGAACAGAAATCATATTCTGGATAGATGGTGCCAGTCAAACTACTTTAAAAAAGAGAGAATAAGCTACAGAAAATTAAGACCTGGTAGCTATAGCCTATGAAGACAGAATATGTTTCATTAAGATTTTAACTATATTTTTTATCTTGGTATAAATTTCCAAAATTATCTCAACATGAATCCTCACTAAGTGTGAATACGTGGCAAATGTAGTTGAAAATAAATTATATCTTGTATGATAAACCTCTATCAGTTTCAAGGAGTTTTATTTATAGATAAAGTACATTTTTAAAATGGTAAAAAAAATTGTAAAATGTATATTGGGAACACATCCAAAAGTTTAAAAAAAAGTAGGTTTAATGCTAAAATTGAAGACTATTTAACAAAAGCATAAAATACAGCATCGAGACTAGTTTTTATTTTCTTAATAGATATAAATAAGACTTAACCAAACTGTATTTTGGGAAGGTTGTGAAAGAAATATTTAAATCCCTATCTAGATTTACATCCAGATACAGCGTATACCATGCCGTGGAGCTGTTTTGAGACAGTTAAGCCTTTTAATATACCTCCTGTAGTACTGAGGCAGTAACATATTGCTTTACCAGTTAAATCCTCTCGGAAGTCATGATGTACATGTAACTTGCTCTTTAAATATTTTACTAATTTAAAGCTGGGTTTCATGCACTAGGTTGTTATGGCTGGGGATGTGCTGTGTAAATCCCTATCTGGCATGTTCTGGACGTGGCATAAAAAAATCCTTCTTGGTGCTCAGATTAGCACTGATAACTGCAGGAATCACAAGCAAGGTTGCACAAGACCACGTCGTGTTGGCTGCTACGTATGAACACTAAACACGTCTTCTAAAGATCTTTAAGGAATTACTCAGGCTATGATTTTAATGCACACCTAAATAAAAATTACCAAGTTATTTTTAACTACTTCCTCACATGCAGACACATATGCTCATACACAATATGCATTTTAAAGCACAACACTGAGTTTAAGAACGGTGCACATTAAAATGTCCTAAAAAATATCCACCAGCTGTATTTTGCATTCAATCATTTACTTGTTTCCTGCAATCCCTAAAATACCCAATCACACATTAATTTCAGTTCCGAGGCTAGACTGCATACCTTCCTTCTCCTTTGCAGCCACAAGCAAAATCTTCCCAAAGCCAGGCTGTAAAGTCTCCAAAAGAAAAGAAAAGAAAATTTGGCCCCCCAGTAAGAGCTGCGGTACACGAGAGGCATAAAGTCTGTCCCAGTGAGGGGACAGTTGTACACAGAGCACTTGTGTCCCCCTGCTACAAATGGTTGATGTTAAGGAGTTATCAAGAATGAAAACCGTGTCCATTCTGCACCAAGACGACGGTGTATTAGTGGAGCGACTGTCTTCTAAGGAAAACAAGCCTGAAAGCAAGAAACTGAATTAAAGCAAAATGAACCTGAGGATAATAAAGAGACAACTTAAACGAGTTCAGTTAGTCGTAAAAATTAACTAACCCAAGAAGGTCCAATGTAAGAGAAATACTCCAGCTCAAACATGGATTATTTTTGAAAACAAGAAATATGTTTGGGTTGGGATTTTTTTGCAAACATCTCTGTCACTGGAAACCTCTTGCAGCATTTGCCATCACTGCCAGAGTTAAGCCTGTAGCACCTTTGGCTTTCCCGCTGCCTGGCTGTGGAGAAAGCTCACCCCTCTCCTGCTCCGGCAGAGCTGGGGAAGCTGCCGATTACTTGCACCAAGAGCATTTCAGTTTGACAGCTGGTTAAAAGTAATACTTCTTTTTTAGCCTATGAGAACAAAATGGATAACCTTTCCAAAAAGGACCATCTCTCATTGGTAAGACCCATTAACAAGTTTAGCTGAATTTTATCACACTAGCAGGAACTGCTGACTGTAGATTTCAAGGAGCAGGACTCTTTTTCCTCTGTCTGTCCACATTTGCCAGCAAAAGGGAACATTTCCGTCTTCAGTTCAAAAACACTCACACAAAAAAAGGACAAACTCCTCTCTTACCGTCTAGAAAATATTTTTTACTCCCAAACTTTCTACATTTAATGGCATGATTAAAATCTGAATGAAGAGATACAAAATTTTCACAGGACTCCTGAAGCAGAATATTTTGAAAGAGCTCAAAAGATTTGTGCATTGTTTTTTCCTCCCTTTAAAAATATAAGACAGTTCTGTTAAAATTCACGTTTACTGTGCCAGTAAAAAAAACTTAATGCTTTGGTTAGATTTCTGTAATAAAAGCCCATACTCTGGATATATTTCAGTTTGGAAATCCCATGGACAAATAGTGTTAATAATGTATAAGTTTGAGAACTTGGCCACAGAGAATTATATGACAACATTTTAGCATCAGTTTTATAATTTTGGGGTATTTTTTGCAGGATTGAAACATATTTCACCTTCATTCTGAAGGAATTTGCATTGCTTCAAAGTGAGGGGAGGGAGCAGGTAGAAATTTTCTCGCCTTCCAAGTTTGCCTCAGCTACAAACTGCCGCAACATCGCTGATCACAAAACAGGGGGCTCAGGGTTTCATTTTTGAGTAGGCTGGAAGAATGCATATTCGAAGTTGTTTATTAGGAATCAATTAAAAAATTAAAGCATTTGATTATTGCAGATTCGGCTTGGGAAGGAGGGAGGCAGTCAGTCCACCGCCAACAAATCACTTGCTCCATTATCTGTAGAAGGAAAGCAGAGTTATGCTGTCACAGGGAGAGAAAATGGTGGTGCCCTGCCCGAGCAGGTGAGCCAGCACGGGGCAAAAGGGAATCTGTACCCTTGCAAATTAATTTTAAAATTTTATTGAGGCTTCCAACAAGGCAATGCAAGTTTTGAGGGAATCTACTGGCTTTATTTAGGGTCAACAGAAGTACATGCAATTGTTTGGCACTTGCTTTTACCCTAAGGCAGGAGAGCAGGAAAAACAATGAGGATCCCTTCCCTTCCTTGGCCAGAAAGTTTTCTTTTAAACTCCTACGAAGTTTTTCAAATTGCAGCTAATACGCACAGAGCTCAGTAAGTAGATGGGCTGTAGAATGCCGTGCCTGGTTCAAAAGTCTGTCCCACCAAACCCCTAAGCTTTCAGAGAAAACACTAGCAACTAAAAGAATTTTAAGCTGTTATACGCAGTGATTTAAAAAATAGCCAAATTATAGATTTAGTCTTTTCTCTGTGAGTCAGTCTAGAAGTACTCACAGTTAAAAAGTGATGACTATCACCGGTCAGAGAAAGTTGTCTGAACCCGTGAAGTTTAGAGCGTAGTTTCCATTCCCGCGCCTTGCCTTCAACCATCATGGCAACACGAACGGTGAGGATTTCGTTACCACAATATCCTCAAGCCAAAGAAAATGCTTATTCATGCTTCATTATCTAGGGACTCTAATTAAAAAAAAAAAAAAAAAAAAAAAAAAAAAAAGAAAAAAGCTACAGCTATTTAGGTAAGTCAGTACATTAAACCTCATGGAGGGAAGCAACACACGGGGGTATGTTTCAGCTTTTCATTGAAGAAACACTTTGACGGCCACAAGTGTGTGCTGCACACATACAAACCACCTCTAGATAAACCACAAAGTATAAAGAATATTTTGAATTATTTTGTCACTAACAGCTAAGTTTTGTTTTCCGTTCCCTTCTGAAGAAGGGCTCCTTCTAAGTGTAGTTTTATTTGGGAATCTACAATCCTTGAAAACCTTAATGTTGGAGAACAAATGGTGAATCTGCCTGGAGCCACAGCCAAAGCTCATCAGCTGCACAGATTTCAGCACTGCAATATTAGCCGTCTTTCAGTCTTGACGATACTTAAAACCATCTTAACCACACATAATATTCTACCATATGAAAGCCTACAGAAAAGGTCTGCTGCTAGAAAACAGAGAATTCTATGCGACCGGAGATGCTAACACTGACAGAAGGAAATGTTTTCAAAATATCTCTAATAAGACAAAAAACCCACACCGCAAACACAGCAAATGATGATTGAAAATTGTTATAAAGAACAAAACAGTGAAAAAAGATAATTTTGGCTACATACAAATTACCGCTGATGTACGAAGATAAGCAGAATAGCTTAGGCACCGAGATTCACGTGGTCACTGCACAACTTCAGCTGTACCTGGGCAGATGATAAGTGTAATGAAATGTTTAAATTAAGGTATTTTCCCCCACATCAAATTGGCCCTGCTGTCTCTGTTCCAGCCTTCTAATTTAGCTCTACTTTCGTATTCCCATTGGGCTCCGCAGTGCTGGTCTCGTTCCTAGGACAGAGCAGCCTCAAACAAGAATTCTGGGTATATCCTGCAACAAGCATCTAAACCAGGTCTTTTTCAAAGGTTTTGCTAAGATTATTTTTTTTTTAGAGAAACATTTAGTCTGTAAGAGAAATACCCAAAAGATTTAGGATTATTTCAATTTTCCTCTGTAGTCCAGACAGCTTTGATGTGTTACCAGTAGTTTGGACATTTTGACTGCCTAGTGTAACACTGACAGCCAGTCAGTACCCGGCCAATGCTTCAGATTAAGTTGTTGCCTTCTGCTCTACTGTTCTCATAGAGACTGATACATAAGAGAGTGAGCCCAGGAGAGCTCCTTGGAGTGAAATTAGGCCTACAAAGGGAATTGTGTGCCTGCACAGATATTTGCATGGTAGCAAAATTTCTGGAATGCAATCGATTGCTTCTGCAAAAGTCTCTGGGGAAGTAAAAAATAATAATAATTTAAAAATACCTCTACAGAATGATCAAGAGCTACACACAGAGAAATGCTTTCAAAACACAAGCATTTAATTTTTTAAATGTTAAGTGAGATGTAAATATGTATGGTAGCAACAAAGTGCCCAAAAGCATACTGAAAACATATTCCATACACAGTTAGCAATAGAAGTCTGTACAAAAGTAATAAAGTTACACATTATAAAAAATACTCCATAACTATAATTTAAAAGAGGGAAAAAAGACAAGGGAATTGATTTCTCAGTTCATATAATTTATTGCAGTTAGCACACAGTTTAAAAATTCACCAACACACCAATAGTACAAAACTAAACAGCATTATAAGTTATTCCCTCCTCAGGAAAATAAAACATACTATGATTGTCAAAGCTAGATGTCAGTCTAAGTTTTAGAACAAAAGAAGAATGTGAAACTAAGGAAAGGAAAAAAGCAATCACTCACGAGGACCACAAAAAAATCCAAGAGAAAGTCCATTTTCCTCAGACACTGATTGTCTTTTCTAACTTAAGAAAAGAATGTAGTTTTAAACCTAGAAACTATTCAAGTAACTAAAGATAACGCTCCAAGGCCATTTTCACAGCTTTTTTTTTTGTTTTAAATGCCATTACAGCCAAATTAACACACATTTGACCAAATATTTCCAAAACAGTCCAGCAATACACAATGGAGTTTTCCATTCAGTATCTTAAGCACAAAAATAGGCTATGTTTACAGTAGTTAAGGCGATCAAATTTTAAACAAAAGCAGAGAAAAAAAAAAAGGAAAAAAAAAAGGAAAAAACAGCAAACGTTTTCCATGCTACTCCCATAGACCTTATTTGTAAGTGCAAGACAGGAAAACAAACACTGTGCAAAATGCTTTTGACCTGCGTGTTGGTCATTAAAACCACACGTCAGGCTGCAGTCTCTGCTGCTTGGATACGCATAGTCCTTCCCCGGCCCCCCCGGCCCCCCCTGTCACTCAGGCCTGCCCAGGCCTTTCAGCCCGGGGCTTTTTTTGCTTTTTTTTTCAGTCCACAGCCTCTTTTCAACGGGGGGAAAAAAAAAAGAACGACCTATTGTGGTGGAGTGGTGCAGCAGGAATCCTACAAATGCTCATCTGGGGAAATGGACGCACCTCAGTTGGAGCTGGCGTGGGGTCTGTGCAATTAGAAGGGGTCTGGGGTTAGTAAATGCACACCGCACATGCAAATCTCGAAGCCTGGTTGTAAACATTCAATTTTTTTTCCTTGTTAACGTAGCTAAATCGGCGACTCGTAGCTTAAGTTCTTCTCAACTTAAAGACAGTGGGAAAGTAAATTTAAATTAGATAAAATAAAAACAGTGCATTTCTCGTCGTCATAACACTGGCATTTTCAACGGTGTCAGGTTTTTTTCCTAAGGAAATTAAATAATTTTCAACTCACTCGTTAAAGTTATACAATGCAAACAAAGACAAAAATATACTGAAAATCATGCATTTCTGTAGCGTTAATATTTACTTTTCAAGACTCAACTAAGAGCATCAACACAACCTGCCAAGTTCTTTGATACCTCCCCCCGGCCCATGTAATCAATTACAGTATACAATAACAGTAATTCACATTTTTTAAACACACAGTTCATCACTGCTGAAGCTGCAATATCCTTTTTCATCCCAAGCAAACCTTCACGTAAGACAGAGTCCCAGTGATCCCAGTGTACTCTCAGGGCTTTTGTTTTATGTTTTTGTGTTGGTTTTTTTGTGGTTTTTTTTCCAGTGGGAACTGTCAGAAATCCAGAAGTTGCCATAATAAGTTTTAAGTCAACCGCTTGTTTAAAAATAGATAATCCAGCATTTCAGAAATTTTCCATTTGGGTCTAAAAGCATTCAGGTTTCCAACAGCTAGAAAGGACTCATGCAATTATAGAAATGTAAAGGAACTGACAAAATCGGGAGAGGATTTCTACATTCAGATTTTAAGAGGGAAAAAGATCAAGAGTTTAAAAGAACGCAGTGTTTTGGGGAGAATAAAGCCACGTCCAAATTTTTTGAATTGGAGATTCCTTAGAAGTAAAGTATCCGCTGGCTTCTATTCCGAAAAGGGGGAAAAATACGCTCCGCAATTAGTTACTTTGTCGGATTACCTCTACAGTTCACTTTTATTGGAGTGCTAAATTAGTGAAATATTCATGCTGCCTTAAAGTGCAAAAACAAGCTAATAGCCAAACTTTCAGTTCAAGGAAACAAGATTGCTTTTAGACTGTACCACAACTATATAGATTTATATATATATTATTTATATATATAAAAATTTTATTTCCAAAGTTCTTGTGAGCTATCTTCTAAGGTCCAGTCTCTGACAGTAGGTAAGCTCAGTGCTTCACTTTTGACAGACAATGAGTTCACCAACTCACAGTGAAACTTCCGAATGTGTCTGTAAAGGTCTCCGGACTGTGTGAACCTGCGTTCACACCACTTACAAGCATGAGGCTTCTCCCGCGTGTGAACCACTGCGTGGCGGCTCAGGTTGTGGGAGTACTGGAAGCTCTTCCCACACTGGGTGCAAGTGTAGGGCTTTTCACCTGAATGAGTCCTCTCATGACGTTTCAAGGTGTACATGCAAGAAAAAGTCTTACCACACAACGAGCAGGTCGGGACATTGACATCGGTAGCAGGCTTGCTGCGGATCCCGTCCTGCTCTCGAAAGTGCGTGCTTAAATGAATTTGCAGGATGTGGGGGCTAGGAAAGACCTTGTTGCAGAGAGGACACATGAAAATTTGGCCGGCGGGGCTAAGTATGTTTGACACGTAAGGGAGCAAGCTGCTGTCCATGTTTCCTTCCACCTGGACTCTCTCATTCTCTGGAGTTATCATTTCATCATCGCTTGCCTTGTCCTCTCTATCTAGCTCCCTCAAGACCGAATCTTCTCTCATCGGAGCCAGGTGGGCCGGCTCATACTGTACCCTGTTATTAGTGCTCACACTTTCTTTCACAGTGCTATGTTCCATATCATAGTCATTAGTGCCAACATCACTCTCATCACAGGAAGCCTCTTTCTCCACCTTCACCTGAACCAGGCTGTTTCTAAGCATGTCCTGCGAAGAGAAATAAGAACTGTTCAAATTTTCAACTCCTGAAAGGCTGGACTTGACAGACAGGTCCAGCACGCAGTCAACATCTGCTGAATCCCTCACGGAGGTGACAGACCTCTGGGACAAAGACTCTGTTGAGCTGCAGGGGCTGGCTACTGTTTTTCCAGCTGCTGCTGTGTGCGTCTCTGCCTCTCCGCCAGTCTGGGGAATGCCTGCTGAGTCTGAGGGCAATCTCATCCACATGTTCCCAGGCTCAGCCGCCAAGTCCCTTTTGCTAGGCAGGATGTTCAATTTTTCATCTTCTCCGTCGTCTTCATCGCTGGGCAAGTCTCCTGGCATGTGGCTGCTGCCGTCGGAGAGGCTCTCCACTTTGTCTGAACAACTTGAGGCGTCTTCCTCCTTTTTTGTACTGTCTGCCTCCGTGGTTGCTTTCTCTTTCAGCTTCTTTTTGCAGACTTTGACAATGTCATACATGTGGAGATAACTGGCAGCTGCTAGCACGTCTTCAATGGGCAAGTCTTTGAACTGGAGCTTTCCTTCGTACATGAATTCAAGCAGGAGAGCGAAAGCTGGGGCTGTAACAATGTCGCTGTTCAGATGAACAATGTCCCTTTTGTCCAGCTGGTCCTTGTAAAAGAGGTGGAAATACATGCTGCATGAAGCCAGTACAGCTCTGTGCGCTCGGAACTGGGCATCTCCTACCAGAACAGTGCAATCACAAAGAAAACCCTGATGTCTCTGCTCACTCAGACACTGTAGCAAATGTCTACTGTGGTCAGGAAACTCCATACTGTCTTCATAACCTATAAGCAACAAGATTTTTAAAAATTAAATGTAGGTCAGAATCACAGAACTTATGAATCCAAGTAATTCCACTCTAAAAACCTTGTGTTTATATTGGAGGAATTCTGGTACTGACACCATGCAAAGATTATTTAACACGAATGTACAATGGCAACTCTTTCCCCGACTGACCACTACAGTTCTGATTTCCTTTCTGTGGTAAATAAGCTGGTCTAGTGAGCGCGTAGGTACATCTGCAATTTTTTTTGAAGTGTCACTGCTGTTCATAAAATCTGTTCAACAGTTTGGGGGTTTTTTTTAAGAGAACTTCCTCCAGATTGAGTCCCTAGGAGGGCAGACCCAAAAAAAAAAATTTTTTTTTTAAACACTTAAGTTTGAGAGACCACAGAAGTGGCAGGAAAAAAATACCAGATCATTTACCTTCTTTTTAAAGTTAAATTGTAGTAAGAGGAGAGGTTCTCACATGAAGAAATGTTAATATACGCAAATCTGACGGTCTAACATTCATAAACTACAAAAATTATTTACGTGTCAATTTATATCAACAGCAAAAATGGACATTTTTACAAATTTAGTTAATGTGGTTTTCTTCTTGTAGTAAGTACACGTTTTTTTAAGGTTTTAAACCTTTTCCACACTGTACAAAGGAACATGATCATTTTTTGCCAACATGCAGAATATACAAAAGAAAGCCAACAACCAAAATGCCAACGAGCACCACTTCCCCAGTGCAGAAGGACAGAAATTTCCCTCCCCTCCCACACCAGGCAGAGTTTGCAGTACTAAGCTTTTAAAAAAAAAAAAAAAAAAAAAGTCATTCAACCATTCAATGTGAGCGTGTGTCCAGGTTTAAAAAGAGTATCCCAAGTACTGTTCTTACCCAAGTGGTTTTTTATTTGCCCTCCTTGATGATAAAGACAAAATAAACTTAAAAAAGAAGTAAAGAAGTCAAAACTCAAATGGAAAGTAAAATCTTTTAAAAACCTATGTTAATCTATTCTTCTGTGATTGATAGCAATGGTCTCCCAAACCATCTAAGCAGATCGTGACTCTCCAGGCTGGCAGATATTATTGAAAAACCCTCATCCCTTGCAAACCAAGATGTACTAAAACTTACAACACAACCCCTACTACATTCTGTAAAATACCATTGCTAGAGTAAAGCACAAAGATTTACAATACAATCACTTTAAGTGCCCCACAGCCAACATCAATCCTAATCCTTAAGAGGGCTAAAAATAAAGATTGGAGGGCAGCTCACAAGGTAGCTGTGATCAAATTAGGAGGCTGAAAGGACAGAGAGGGACGAAGAAGGAAGCTTATAAACATCTGATCCAGCTGACTGTGGCCATATGGCAGCTGCTGCCCAGATAAAGAGATTAAGAATAGAGGAGTGCGATTACAGCTGTCTGGCCAATTCAGGCAGCTCAAATCTACAAGTTCTAAATTAGTCGCAAATACAAAAACTCCTTCAAATAATTATTGTTACGCTAAATAAAAGATTTCAAATGCTACATGCAAGGAAGAAAAGAGGAAACCAGTCAAGCCATTCTCCAGGGTACAAAAGTTTTTAAACACATAACTGATTTCTATCTTTCAGAAGCACTACAGCTGTATGCTACTACATTTCTGAGCTGCTGGATATTTAACCATGAAGTTTAATGAAAGACTTCCCTACAAACACATTTTAGCCAGGAAGGTCCTTTTGTAAAAACGAACACTCTCGTATATTTCACTAAAACCCCTGTAAAGTCATTTAAAAGATGCAAGACAAGAACATAAAGCAAAACTCTCTTTAGGCTTGCTACTAAATCCATTGCAGTTTTGGTCTCAGAAATTAAGAATGAACTTGCTCTGTCCTTCTTCCAAACCAAGACATTCCCACAATATGCATTAAAGTTAATGCTAACAATGTGCCCAAGAACTGATACTCTCCAACTGTAGCCCAAGCCTTTTGACTAAGTCCACTTATCTATTTAATACTCAATTTCATACATTACCTCTAAACTTGGTTAGAAAAGTAATGTGATTTTTTTTCTAAAATTCAATAAACAACACACCAAAACAGAAATATGCTGTATCTAATCTATTGCTACTCCTACCTTTAGTACACATAAACCTGATTAAGTCCTTTCCTCTGAGTCTTGCTGGCTCCAGGTCTGTTAGATCGGTGGAAAAAAAGCAGACTAGGAGAGACAGATGCAAAGTGGAGATGATGTTAGAGAGGAATGAGATACCTTCTCCACACACAGATCTGCACACACTAACTCCCTGTCTGTGTGTTAGAATAAAAGGCTGAGGGATGGCAGGCTGTCAGCTGCTCTGACATCATGTTCAGATGGAAATGCTACCTCCAGCTGTGCTCCTTTTAATGCCATATGCTACTCCTCTACACTCCTGCCACCAGCTTTTTCTTAGGAGAACTTTTCTCTTCTGTTAGTATAAACAAAATACTTCAAAGTCTCTTTTTTTCAAACTTTCTAACAGGGAGGAAAAAAAAAAAAAGAAAATCCTAAACATATGGGGCTCTACTGTATGTGCAGCATAGCAACACTTCTGCCTTAACTTGGAGGACCGCTTTATGTGCTGACAGCGTACCCCAGCCACGGGGTTACCCCAGAAAGCCACACCGGCTCGGTTTTACTGAGCCCAGGGGTTCATTTAAAAGCAGAAATTAACCGGACCTATTTACCACCTCACAGCTCCCCGCTCAGCAGCCGGTCCTTTCGGTTCCAGCGTTTAAGACAGCGCAAGTGACACCCAGCACCAACTCCGGCTCCTTTCGAGCCGCGGAGCAGCTCCCCGGCCGGAGCACTACAGCGAGCGCGAGCGCTCGGCTCCTACACCGCTATTCCCCCGCGGGGGCTGGGGCTGCCCAGCTATTTGACCGCGGCGGCCCCGGGACGCGGGTCGCCGGCCCCGCAGGCTCCGAGCGGCCCCCCCGCCCGAGCGGGAGCCCCGAGCCGCGTCAGCCCCCCCGGTGACACTCACGCGTGTACCCAGCGGGGCGGGTCACCTGCCCGCTGCCGGGCGGGGACAGCCCGCCGCCCCCCGGGACGGGACGGGACGGGCGGGGAGGCGGCGGCGGCGGCGCGCAGCAAGTTCCCGGCGGGCCCGGCCCCGCCATCCCCGCCGGGCGGCGGCAACTTTTGGCCGGGGCTGTGTGTGTCCCCCCCCGGCCCGACACTCCCGTCCGAGGCCCTGGTCCCGCGGGCAGCGCCGCCCCCGCCCGGGGCCGGGCCGTGGCCGGGCGCGCCGGCAGCCGCTCCGCGGGGAAGGAAGCAGCTGCCCGGCGCGCAGGAAAAGCCGCCCCCGGGTCACGGCGGCAACAAAAGAAAAGTAACCGGGAGCGTCGCCGGAGCGGCCGGTCCCGCCGCCCGGGGAGCGCTGCCCCCGCCCCTCCGCCCACCCCCAGCCGGACCCGCCGCCAACTCCGCCCGCCCCGTGGGGCCGCAGCGGCCCCGGCCCCGGCGCGGCGGGTGTGTGGGGATGGGGGCAGCGGGACTCACACTGCGCGGCGGCCCGAAGTCCCCGCGCTCCCGCCGCCGCCGCCGCCCGCCGGCTTCTCTTCGCTCACTTGCCGCTCCGGGATCGCGCCTCGCCCCCCGCCCGCCCCCCGCGCCCGCTGGCCGCCGCCCCCCCCGGGCTCCCCCCTGCCGGCGGCTGAGGAGCGAGCGGGGCAGCCGGCGGAGCGAAACGGGCCCCGCGCTCAGCGGCTCCCCATGGCACCGGCGGGGCGCGGGGGCGGGCGGGGGCCGGGGGCGGGCGGGGGCGCGGGGCGCTCGCGCGGCGGCGGCGGCGGCACAGCCGGGCCCGGCTGCGGCAGACAGATGTTCGCCCCCTCCCTCCCCGCTCCCCACTTCGGACTCCGCTCCCTGACTGACAGCGCGGCCCGCCCGCGCCGCCGCCGCCGCCAACCGCCGCGGAGCCCCGCCGCTGACTGACGGGCCGCGGCGGCCGCCGATTGGAGGAGGGCGGCCCGGGAAGGCCGGCGGCGCCGCCAATCGCGGCGCGCGGACGGGCAGAGGGGGCGTGACCCGGCGGGGAGCCGAGGCGGAAGGGGGCGGGGCCGCGCGGGGCCCGGGGGGCGGGGCGCGGGCGGGCGGCGGGCGGGGCGGGGCCGGCGGGGCGGGGCGGTGGCGGGCGGCGCGGTGCATGGCGGGACGGCGGCAGGTGCGGCGCTGCCCGGGCGGCCCCGGCGCGGCGGGAGCGCTGCTGGGTGTGCTCCTGCAGCCTCGGGCGCTCCTGCAGCCTCGGGCGCTCCTGCAGCCTCGGGCGCTCCTGCATCCTTGGGCGCTCCTGCTGCCTCGGGTGCTCCTGCAGCCTCGGGCGCTCCTGCATCCTTGGGTGCTCCTGCATCCTTGGGTGCTCCTGCAGCCTCGTCTGGCCGCCTGGGCGCTGCCGTCCTGCCTCGGGCCGGTCGGCGTGGAGAGCGTGCCATAAAGTGCTGAGACCGTGCAGTCATTAGGGGCAAGAGCATTAGTGGTGTATTGTGCAGGGTTATAAGTATGCTGTGTATGTATATATGTATAGTGCATATTGGAGTGTTATCTCAAGACCCGAGGGGCATCACTTGCCCCTAGTGAGAACGCACAGTCGACTAAGATAAGGGAACTTTCTACCAAAATTCACCGAAGGATCCGTATCTAAGAGAAGCTCCAGTTACTGATGCTTGGTAACTTTGCAGAAGTTGACTGCAGGAACATCTGGATTAGCATAAGTCACAAGGATGCTGATGGATGCTGCTGCAAGGTGTACAAAAATAGAGTAGCTTTGCCCTGCCACGTTTATGGTTGGATAATTAGAAATAAGCACCAGTGGGTAATTAGGTGAGTCATATCATACACTTGTGTAAAACCCCTAAAGCAAAATCACAGGGGTGTGCCCAGTTTGGCTGGGGCACTTAAGATGCAAGAATAAATATTTATGTTTGTAATTCTATGGTTTGTGTCCCAGCCTCTCTCCTTGATTGGCACCAGCCAGCTGTGAATTCATAACAAGAGTGCAAGTGCTTTGGCTTCTCTCCTCTAAGGAAGTTCTCTGCCCCGAGCTTCCACCTCCAGCGTTGAATTACTGCGGGCAGTCTTTGTGCTTCCCGCCGTGGTGGGGCAGATCACGAGGAGCAGTGCCAGCAGGCTGGCATCGTTTGGGATGTGTGTGTGCCCAGGTCTGCGCGCTCCTGGGCAGCGCTGGGAAGGCTGGTGCCGGAGGGGAAGTGAGCTCTCCAGACCTCATCATGGTTCACAGGCAGATTGAGGTCAACGGCTTAGTGGCGGGTTAGGATGGGGCAGTGGAGGCCACGTTTGAAGGGCTAAGGTCTTCCTTAGGAAAGGACTAATCCAAGGAGATTTGGGTATTTCCCCATCTCCCCTTTGATTTCAGGTAAAAAGGTAATATAGGGAGGCATTTTAAAAAAAACAAGGATCACCAACGGAGACTTGGAGTTTAAAGAGAAAGAACTCAGTTATGTATTAATAACCAAAATTGATTGAGTAGTTAAAAAAGCTGAAAGCATGTACCTCGTCTCTTCAGTAACATGAAGCTGCTGTAACGAAACATACTGAATTCTAGCTGTGCCTAATTGCTTTGACAGCACTGCTATGTATATAACACAGCAGCTAGCATCTAGGTGTCCATATGCTTCAAGCATTGCACGCGTATATGAAAATATTAAATATATATGTGTACAAAAGAAAACACTTTTCTCTCCATCCTTCAGTGAACCAATTGCTCACACTAGGTGTGGAATTTTTTAATTATTGACTTTCAGTCCCTCTTAGATGCTGATACAGTTCCATCATTAAGAGTTTGGGTATTTTTTCCATTGGCATCCTGTTCCATATTTCATAGGGTTTTGTCCCTGTCTTCAGGATACAGCAGTTAAGATGCTGACTCTTCATGTTTCCTGATTGTTTCCTCAGTGCTAATAATCACTTCATCTGAGAAAAATCAGTACTGTATTCCCTGCTGTCTGTCATTTCTTGAACACCTTCCCTATAACTACTAAACTGCTTTTTCTTTCAGTTGCAAAAATAAATGTTGGAAGTATTTTAACAGGAAATACTTTTGAAAATAGTTCTAAAGTTTAGGTTTTTTGGGTTTTTTAAGGTAAAATATACGAATAACTTATGCAGTTATATGTATTTGAACTGTCAATGAATGTGCCTGAAATGATTACATTAACTGTGTTGTCCTAGATCTCTAAACTTCATGCTGCCTCTTGCTTCCTAGTGTAAGCCATCTCACCAGCTGCTCCGGGGGGGTTAGTAAGACCTCAGTTTGTGAATATTTACTTATACAAGTACAACTGTAATGAGGGAGGCAGTTTAGTCATTTTCGTAATACAAAACTCTTTGAAAAATGAGTCTGCTTAATGTCAAAAAAATGAAAGAATTTATTTGCTAAAGAGGACATTTAGCAAATGGACTTTCTCAGATCCTTACAGAGTTTTACAGGACCTGAAATTTAAAAATAAACGTTAAATTTAATTTAATTTAATTTAATCACTGTTTGTACATTCTGTTAATTTATTATTTCTTCCTTATATACAAGAACTTGCCTCCTTATGTTGTTAGATGTACTGAGAAAAAATTTTCTGTCATTCATCTAGTATTTACAATGCTGACTCCTAATAAAATCAAGTTGTGTTTTCTTCTCCATTCTATCACTTGACTATATGACCTCCAGCAAATCACTTTGTCTTTTTTGTGAATTCATACTGATTCACCCTGGGGCTGCAGGTTATTTTTTTACTACAGTTATATTTAAGAGAATGATCTGCAATTACTATTTATACAGCTATTTTAATAAAACACTTTTTTACTATTTCTAAACAGGAGATGGGGAGAAACAGAGAAAAAGTGAGTGTAGGTAACACTTTAAGATTAAAAATCTTTTTTGGCAGTGAGTAAGAGTTCATTGATTTAAACCTGGAACTGTTGACATTTGTCTGGGATTTTTTTTAATGTGAAAGGAGCTCTAATTTTTTTTAAAAGTACTCAGAGAGGTTTAAAGACTTAGCATTGTACTAAATATAGAAACAAGATGATAGAAAGTGAATTAAAGAAAAAACCTACAGAGGGAAAACTCACAAATACCCAATAGTCCAGTTGATCCTCTCTTAGAAAAAATAATATAAGACAGGCATTCCATTGGAAGGGATGGTGAAGCCTTGTTGTAAAGGGACGTAAACATCTGGCAGTACACCTGGTCTCTACACATATTTATAAATCACCTCAGGCATCCCAAGATACTGTAAAGAACACACACAAGAAAATTGAACTAAGAGCATTCATAAGCCAAGGAAAATAAAAATGATCTCAATATAGCATGGAAAGAAATGAGTCTCATTTACTTCACAAACACAGTTTGGAAAGACATGATGCAATTTTGCACTTCTTGCACCTTTTTGCTTGCTGACTTTCATTTGTATCCTCCAGGCAACAAGGAGGCCTGAAGGCCTTTGGCTCATAACCAATGCTGACATTGCAGCGTGGAGCTACAGGAGCACTTGCAGCTCGGGTAGAGCCGCCCGGCTTTTGCCTCTGATCTGAGAACATCGAGGTTTCCTGGTGTCTTTTCTAACACAGTTTGTGTGGTGAATCTCCCAATGCTGTTTCTTGCTGCTCAAGATTCATTAATACGTAGTGAGCTGCTTTGCAGATGCCAGCTTTGCCTGCTAGCCTTAAAAGTGTTTGTTGCATTTGTTTCCGGAGCTTGGATGGAGCTATGTGCTCTTGGAAACTCTTCTTGAGGACAGTCCAGCAGAAGAGCCCGAGCTGCCAAGGGTCAAAGTGCCTGTGTGACATATGGGTCCAGAGCAATAGATTTAGATGCTAACACAACACAGCTATACTGCAGAACCAGACGAAAATCTGGTCCTTAATACTTTCTTATACCTACTGTAACACAGTTTTCTACATTTTCTTCAAATTGTAGAGTAGTGCTGTGCTAATTACTGCACGTTCCATTCATTTTGTTCTCCATGGCAAAAAAAAAATTGACAATGGAAACAGCTTATCTGCCACCAAATATCCCGGCTTTATGCCCTACAGGTTATTTCAGACGTTATACTGTCACCCATATGCATTGCTACTGTTTTCATCGATAGGACAATGGAAAGTGGGTACCTGCTTGGTAAATTAAAACTCTCACGGAAAGTTTTGATGAATAGGACTGGAGGTAAAGCAGAAAAAATATCTCCAGTATTATGTATCCCAGAGAAGTGAAAATTAGGATTTATGATCATGGCACTCTTGTTTTGGTTTTGTTTATTGTAGTGTAACTTAATTGATGGCAGTCCGGTTTTCAGAAAAATTAAAAATTAAGTAGTTTTTGAAGCTGCCATCACACTTGAGGTTTAGCTGATGTCACCATGGAACAGAGTTTTCTCTCTGGGGAACCAGTGCTGAGGAAGTGCCAAGATAATATAATATAGCCTTTGCATGAATTGGCTATATGTGCATGTTACTGTGCCAGAGGCTGACTGGATCAGTAATTCTTATCTGCCTTAACTGTGCTGGATAAGCATCAGGATGTACTCATCTAAGAGCTTTTCTTACCATGTGGGCCAAAACCTCCTGTCTCATCTCAAATGCTCTCACATGCAGGAGAAGGAGCACCCTGCACTGAGGTTTATCACCAAGGTGGCTGCTAACATTCATGCTACAAGCTGAGGACAGACACCACTGATAAACTTTCTTTATGTCCAGCTGTCCTTTTCTGGGGCATAGGTTTATCTAGTTTTAAGCTACAGCCTCTGCTTCACATGGGGATTATTACTGAGGGCAAGGATTTCTTTGTGATGTCCCAAAACAATTTCAAGGCTCTGCATAAAAATTTGATTGTAAAGAATGGAATCGGCCTTGTGGGTGGAGATGAGAACTGGAATTCAGTTGGATTTGTTTGTTAACTGTTAGTGATATGGACACCATCACTGGGAGAAGTAATGTTTTCTTTCTAAAGACCTCTTCTTTTTCAGATTTCCAGCCTAGGAACACCTGACTGCTGGATTCCAGTCTCCCACAACTCCAGCCAACCACGAACAAATGCTTAGTTCAGAGCAGAAGTACACCAGGAGCCGCTGCGTGCTCACGAGAACACACAAGTATGATCCCAAAGATACATAACAAATGCAAAACCTCAAGTTTAAATAGAAGAGAGACACAAGTAATGATGCCCCAAAAGGAAGAGGATGGGAGGGGTGGTTAATTTGTGCTCCGAGCCCCTGCAGTGGCAGAGGTGTACTGGGTGGGACTGCTCAGAAGGCATCCAGATGTCTTCCTTTCACAAAACCTCCTGTGGTTCCTGCTGAGGTTGCATGGGTGCGACTAGTTATTGTAGTTGGAGTAATTCTGAGAAAGTTAGAAGGTGTGAAGCCATTTCAGCTATTGTGGTGGCCCACACCAATTCTGTAGGTCTGCCTTGTTCAGAAGTTAATAAATAAAATGGCAACTTAGTTTTACAAAACCACTGGTTTAATTTTTCTCTCTTTATATGCTGAGTGTAGGTGTATGCTTCTGTGTATATTTGTGGGGTCCCCCTTCTACAAGGACATGGTGTAGAAACAAAATAAGTAATAGCCACTGTAGTATTGTTTCACTATATTTAAAGCAGACCTGAAAAATACAATGTTTAGCCAAAACTCTGTTAAATTTTCTTATGCTTTTTCTGTAATTTCTTTCCTATCATTACAGATTACAAAGACATTTATGCCTAAACAGAAGCTGTCTTCTTCCAATCAGCCTGCTCTTTCTGCTCAGTTCATTCACTAAATCATTTAATCACCCAAGGCCATATGTTACCATCTTGTGTAAAACGGGTGGAAGAGGAAAAAAAAATATGCAAAAATCTCTGCACAAGAGTGGGTGTCAGCATCCAGCATAGCTCCCACTAGGAAGCACGAAATATAAAATGTTATCACCAGTGAATGTGACTATGAAAATAAACTGAGACAGACAAAAGAAGAGACAAGACATTGCAAAGGTGAAAAAGACAAGCTTTGACTATCAATTCTGGGTGGAAAAGTTATGGACTAAATGTTGCATGTTAGTCCATGTGCTCTTGTTCTCAATATTCTGCCATTGATATAATGCTCTGCTGTAATTAACTTGAAAGCACATTAACTCATGCTACAGTCCTGTTTTTCTCATTGCATGAGTAAGACCCTGTCCCTGACCTGGTTCCATCTTCTTCTCTCTCTCTCTCTCTCTCTCTCTCTGTATACTGGTGCACATTTTGTCCCAGGTATTTTTGTGTGGAGTCTTGTGCTTTTACCACTCGGCTTCAGCTGCTGCTCACTGTCACAATTACTTTGCATGGCTTTCTCTCTTGGCACATTTGCTGGGTGACAGACCCTCAGGAAACACATGACTCGGAGCAAGTTGTGGGGTATGTGCTCCTGTCAGGGGATGAGGAGGCTTGAGAAAAGTTAGAGGTGGCAAATCTTTTATTTTTAAAGCAAGGGGACTTTTCAGTTTTGTGAAAGGACCTGTAATCCACCCTTTCTTCATATCTACAGGAAGCTATTATGTTTTTCCTTGCCTTTGAGCTTGTGACAGTGCTGCAGTTGGAGGTGGGAGAGCAGCTGATCAAAAAGCCACTACTGCTCTCCACTTGTAAAGACTCACAGGACAGGGACATAACACTATAGACTGCAAAAGAAACCCCTTCTCTAAAACTGCACATACCAGTCTATCCTAAGACTATGAAAGCATAAAAGATTATATTTTCATTTGCATGGTTTGCTGGTTTTTATTTGGCAGCTACAATAACAACAGGCTACAGTGAGCCCATAAAACAAAGTGAGAACAGCAGCTCATTTTTGTGGCAGAATGTAATGGCTATGGCTAAAGGGCTTGCATAATTCATCTTAAACCCTTATGCCTGTATTTATTGACTTTTAAATGAAAATTAAACTCTTAGAGCCATAAGGAGGCTTCTGGTATCTGAAACGGGATTTCGATGATGATATTTTTATCTGACACTGCCAGCTGAAAGCTCCCATCAGGAAGCGTTTTGCTGGGAAGCCCCATGGCTGGGCAGGGCTGGGTCTCCCATCCCCAGCCTGCTCTTGGAGTAGCACCAAGGCCCTTGGAGACCCAAGGTGGAGGGATTGACTGGCCCTGCCTGGGAGTCTGACCCAAGAGGTGGCAACCATAAGTTGTGTTTCCATGATGGGAGGATGGTCATTGAGGTGACTGGCAAGACAATATTTACCACCTTGACAAACTGAAAAGGTGAAGTAAAACTGAGGTTTCTGATTTCCTCAAAGGCGGCTTATGGTAGTATCAGCTGTGATACCTTTCCTAATACACAAGACAAAAGATTCAGCTAACCATACTGTTAGGGCAGAAAAAGGATTTTTACTTCCCAGAAGCTTTTAGAAGGTTATTTTGTTTGTTTCTCAGATTTTTCTGTGATGCATCATTTCCCCCTCTTCTTTATTCTCCTGAAGATAGAGCAGACTCAGGAAGTGAATTGCTGCATAGGGAAGTGTCCTGCCTCCAAGCTGACTTATATAGTAGGACATATGGCAGAAGTTATATTTGGACAGATGTGAACAAGTAGTCAGTAGATTTGATAAGATTCTTTATTTAAACTAACTTGCACAGTGTCACTGTTCTCCCGTCTCTCTCTCCTTCTTCAATCTGATCTTTTGCTGGTTTCAAGAATTTTAAATATACTTTACATCCAACTATTCTGTAAAGCTTTAAATGTGTTTAAGAGCATTCAATCATGACAATAATGTCAGATTTTCTCCCCACTATGATTGGCAAATATCTGCTTTTGATTATAAAGCAGGCACAGATGATACATTGTATAAGCTGCAAACCCCAATTGATTAACTAGACAGCCAAGCTCAACGCAAAGGATTCTCATCGATTTGTTTAATTTGGCCCCTGATGCTTCTGTTTCACTGGTGTGGAGTTGAGGCACAAAGTAGTTCTGTACCTCCCAAGGGTAATATAGAAATAAAATCTGAAGAAATAGGATTGAATGATTTTCAAGAGGTCATGTAATTCATCTCCCTGCCTGGATTGCTGTCAGGGTCATCTGTATCTGGGCTATTTCTGGCTAAGGCTGGTCCATCCTGTTTTTGGAAATCTCCAGTGAAGGAGACCCCACCATCCACTCAGGCAATTGTTCCCACTTCTCCATTAGCCTTTCCAGAGATAATATTTTTCCTGGTGTCTTCTTGCAAGTATTGTTGTAAGAAGCTTCTTACTTCCGTCCTGCCTAGAGTGATCATGCAGAAGAGTTTATTTCCTTAGCACATTAATAGCTCATGTACTGGAGGCCAGCCATCGTGCCTTGTCCAGCCTTGTCTTCTTTGGGTTAAACAGCCCTGCATGTTCCTTGTAGGTCATGTTTCTCACGTTTCATTTAGTGTTTTTCATCTTCTAGTTGGTCCACCTCCTTCATGGCCATGCCCTAGCTATGGATCCTACGCTTACACAATTTATTATTCCTTCCAAAGCAGAACATTTTGCTTTCATCCTAATTGCCATGCACCCAGCTCTTTTGGTCCATTTTCCAGTATGCTGGGACCATTTTGAATGCTTCTTTCCTCCAGAGTGCTTACAGCTTATTCCAAGATTGTTCATCTTCAAATTTAAGAGTTGTATTTTTAAGCTGTTTATCTCTATCATTAATGAAAAAAATGAGTTGTATCAAATCTAGGTCAGCTATCTAGAGAACTGGACTCAATATAGCCCTTCTGTTTGGCAGTGAATTTTTGGTAATGATCCGTTGTGCATGGCTTTTCAACCACTCTTGCCACCACTGATTAGTTCTGGCTTGAGCACGTTCCCTGGTTTAGTCGCAAGCGCATCAGGTGGGGCAAGGCGATCAGCCTGGCTGAAGGCAAGACGCAGTGTTGATTGTCTCCCCTTCTTTCAAGACCTGTTAACCGGTTTCAGAGAGGAACTGGATTTGTTTAACATGCTTCATTCATGATTAATCAGTGTGAACCGACGCTCATCTCCTTGTTGTCTTCTAGGTGGTTTTAATATGCTTAATTATTAAGTTTTGTAATTGGCCCATAATTCTCTTTTCATCCTCTTTTAAGGAAAAAATACCCCACTTGTCCTCCATGAGTTTTCAAAAATGATTCCTACTGATCGGGATATTACTTCAACCAGCCCTTTGCCATCAAGAGGATGAAGGATAAGTACAATACAAGCTACAAAATTATGAGCACCTTATCAATGACTTAATAGAAACTCTTTGTTGGTGCAAAGGAGGGGCTGCAGTGCAGCCTTTATTCCCAACACATCACTTTCTCACCAGCCCGAGCAGAGCCCACTCCCTCACGTTAGCTCTTAAACCTCAGCTCCGCAAAATTAAACTTTCCTAGCGTGTTATAACTCTCAAAAGATAGCGTGGGTGGGTGAAAAATGCATTCCTCAAGGCTTGAAAATAGATGTGAGTGGATATTTGGCATAAAGCTAACAAAAAGAAAAGCCATGGAAATGTATTAATTGCTACAAAAATGGAGTTTAACTGCCAGTGGTGGTTCAGCCCCGGGTCGATAACTCGACCTAATGCTCACCTTTTGGGTACAGGCATGTGCTGCATAAGCATATGTGCCATTTTAATTTCCAACCCCAATTTTTAATGGTTAAAAGCTAATTAAAACATACAGTGGCATTTTGAATCAATATAGCGTATGGACTGCTGCAAATTCTCTCATCAGGCGTGTTGCCCTCAGGAAGCAACATTAACTTCAACAGCAAAATAGGGCTGTGAGCTCATTAATCATCACGCTCACAGACAGTCTGGGAGGCAGTGGCAGCAGCTCTGCATCTTTCTGGTGGTGAAGATTGGATACAATGGTTAGACATGTGAAGTGTTGCACAAACATTAACTATTACAGCCAACTGTCTTTGCAATTGGCATTTATCCCCTCAGCTCTTCAGATTAAAAAGCAGAAATGGGACCATGAGGTGGATTTTTTTTTCAGGCAGTCCATAAGAGTCAGGCTGCTGTAAGAACTCAGCAACCTGGTGTCCTAACTCTGAAGTCCTCTTATTCCCCTGTAACAAAAAAGAAAACCCCTGAACCACGTTCCCCACCCTAGCCACCTGGGAATGTATGGGGAAGAAAAAAATGTAAGATAAAGGAGGCATGGAAAGAGAGTTGAGAAGAAAGAAAAGGAAAATGGGAGTCAGAGGTAAAGCTAAGGTTAGAAGAAATTAGGCAGTAAAGGGGAGGAAATTGGTTTGTGTGTATAAATGTAGTCTTTAGTGCCTGTGAGAAGCTTTGAGATAACCTTCAGAGCTCTCTGCTTTGGTACAAGGTGCTCACTGAAACTGAAAACATATGCCCTTGCAGCCCCTGTGCCCCTGCTCTCCAGTCACATCAGCATTGGTGAATGAGGTAGGGCTCACCAGAACAAAGCAGAAAAGGGTCCTCACAGACTCGTCTGTCCTAATCTTGCTGGTCAATTTAGCACAATGCCTCTGAAGCAGAGGTTCACAGACTCTTTTGTGCTCAGACCTCCTACGCTGCGGCAGTTTTGTCCTTACGGCAACCACTTTTGTGTGGAGTCTGATGAGCAACTTCTGAGACATACAGGTTACACTGCTAGTGTGACCCTGGAAATGACTTGTACCTGGTGTTTCTGGGATGTGTTGAAGACCAGAAAAAGAACCTGTATGTTGGCTCTTAGCTTTGTACAGGATTGAGTCACATGAGTTCCAGCACAGACTCTTATTATTGGAAATTTGTGCTTAGAAACATTCAAATTTTTCTTTCCATCAAGTATTTTTTTAACTTTAGGGCTATTTGCTGGGTATGTACTCTATAAAAGAAGCTAGTCCCCTCCTGAGTTGGTGTGAACTGAGGGTGGACAGTCAAACTGGGGACATAACACTGCTCTTTGTTTTCCTCCCGCACTGTCTTTCTGCAGTCCATCAGACCCCTCTCCTGCGCTGTGGGGAGGAGGAGAGCACTTTGTGCTGGCTCTCGCTGTGGGAGCTGGCCTGTGCATGCAACTTCTTCTGGGGGCACGGTGCTGTGATTGGGGACCCATCTTCATAAAATCTGGAGACAGCATGCAGAAACATTAGTGATTGACGAGGACTGAAAAAGTGCCAGGGAAGAGAGAAGCTTCCAAATAAAGCGAAGTGCTAAAGGAGTGCAGGCTGCACATGTCTGACACTGCTGCTGCCTCATGGGGCAGGGGCGTTCCCTCTGGTCATGCAGGAGGAAATATCGGCACAGTCCACACCACAGTTCAGCTTCTACTCACCAGCTGCTGGCATCGCATCGACTGTGTACTCCTTCGTCTCTGTCCCACAGAGATCCATTGGTCCCACTTCCCTGCACGCTGGAGTTTATTTTTGTGACAGGCAGCAAGTTTCATACCTCCTATTTTCACCTCTGGAGCCGTATAGCTTCTAAGAGCCCCTGAGAGGTTTCTCCTTTTTGAGGTGCTAGGGGCCTAGCTTCTGTGGTCCTTTTTCTTTTTAAGCAATTTTTAATCAGAACATGGAAGAAAGATCTCGGGGGAGAGGTAGGTGCAGAGCTAGGAAAGGGGGATGCCTGTAGGACCTGGCACGGTGAATCAAAGGCGCCTTTCCTCAGACTGTTTCAACAGGTTATTGGCTTGTGTTGGGGGGTCAGATATGGCCCAAGGGCAGCTGCTTGGAGAGGTCTGTCCTGCCATGGGGAGGCTTCAATATTAACCCTAAAATAAATTGAGCTAGTGTTCACAGGACCATCCAGGCAGGAGAAGAAAATAAGATAGTGTAACATAAGAGGGCACAGGAGAAGGATTTTGCTCTGTAATGGCAAATTACCCACTCAAAAATAACATAAAAAAGGGAGGAAAAAATTAACGAATAAAGTCTGCACATTATTTTAAATCACAGAAGTGTCAAAAATGGTAATGCCTATATCAAGGCTGCCCTAATGTAGCTTTAATTTGCATGCCATTGGCATTGATTTGATGTGAATATTTACTCTCCTATTCAATTAAGAAAATCCATAACTGCCACCATATTTTAATGTTAATGTATTTTTACACAGCTCTCTGTTTACCTTATTTTCTCTTCTATAACATTAACACTTTTTTTTGTTAAAAATGTGTGAAAGATTAATTTGTAGAATGACGGGATATGTGGGTGTGTAGCACAGGCCAGATGGAAGGGGTGTAACATGACAGTTTTCTTCTGTGGCTTCGTTTTGTTTTTATTGTTGCAAGCGAGCAAAGTATAACTAAAATTATCATTTCTTCTCTGGGCAAAAAGAACTAAGTGGTAAGTTCCTCTTTTATTCCCCATGGCTCTCAGTGCTCCCATGCAGCTGCAACCGTGTTCAGAATAGCTGACAGGTTGATAAATATTTGTCTAAAACTTCAGCTTATGTATTTGAAGACTGCTGTGATTTAAAGAAGGGAATTTGTACTCAGGTTCCACAATTCCATTTCTATGGAGTAGATCTGAATTCAGATTTATTCATAAACAAGAGCAATTTTGTGAGACTTATTAATCTTCTCTTGGCTGGTAAGAGTGAAAACAGGCACCGTTAATGCTGAAAAAAGAAAGAAAAAGGAAAAAAAAATTATCCAAGACAAAGCCTTTTTAATCTGTAAAGCTATCCATTCAAGAAAGCTTTTTAATTGTTGAAAGAGGGCTGTTCCAAGGCCAAATTCTAATTTACACATAAGTATTGTAGGAGTTTGGTATAGTAAATGTCCTTATTGAAGAATAAAGCAATTAGCACAGTAACTTGCTGTCATCTGGCACGTAAAGGCATTCCAAGAAAAAGTTAAGTGTTGAGGAAAGGAGAGAAATTCAGGACAGCATGTGGGAGAGGAATATGGAGGCTCCTTTTTATGCCACTCAGGAGAAAAGGAGGGGAGAGAAAACCCACTGCAGACTTAATCTGTTCCCTTACCTCATCACGAATTGACCCAAGTTTCTTCCCTTCTTTTAAGGCAAGGGGGAAAAAATGCAGCCAGACCTAAGGTCCTTCTTAGAGGCTAAAATCCTGAAACCCTGATACCATAAGCAGTAGCCGTATGTTTTGCATCCTCATCCACAAGTGCTTATTCTGCCCTGTGAATTTGCCCTTGAACACACATGTGCTTCATGAGCTTTGCTGATACTCCTCTCTTCTGTGTCAGTGCTACCCACTCCCTCATATATGGGAAGTCATCCCGTTAAAATGGTCTCCCATTTTTTCCCCACAGTATATCCACACAAATCTCGTGGCTCTGCTTTAATGTCTTGCAAGTACACCTGATGCAACACTTGTGATATTTAAACAGGCACTTTCTACTGTCTACAGACACACCCCCCACCAGAAATGCTTGCACATCAGGACACCTTTTTGCTTGTCATTTCAACCACTTTTGGTGTGGGTGCAGTTTTTATATGTGTACCAGCAAAAGTGCCTATTTTCCTCCAGTTCTCTAGACTGACAAAAAGGAAGGTTTGCTCAGGTTTCAGGCAAACAAGTTGTTTTGGTTTGACAATGATCACAGGTTTCAGTCCAGAGCAGGAATTTCTGAGAAGTCAAAAGTAACGGAAAAGGAATATTGTAGTCCAAATAATTTAGCAGTAACTTAATTTGATTTTCTACTGTTTGCGTAATAAAATAGAGCTGTATTCCATCCTTCCAACCCTCTTACTGCAGATGGAGGATTACTCCATTTTGAGTGTTTTGTCCACTCTAAGTTGCTGGGTCTTTGTTGGGTGATTTCACAAGTAAAAATAACAAGGGTTTTGCCAATTTTTCTATGAAAATGCTGCTTTCTGTTAGTGTCATATCACTAGTCTGGGGCTTGCTGAATCAAGAATCCCATTTCTTTTTTCTCTTACTCATATATTTTTTCAAACAGTAGCAGCTTTATGCCCTAAACGTAATTGACTGAAACAGTTTTCTACTTTTCTCTTTAGTATTTCCTCCAAAATTAGGCCTTCCAAGCCTGTGAGCAGCTGTGGCTTCTCTGGTTTATCAGTTCTTTGCTGTTTAGCCTCAGTTATGTACACAGAATTACAGGAACTTACTGCAGAGCCACCAGCAGTTTAACTGGTCTGTTCTGGGCTTGGTGTCACTGGGATATTTTGCTCCTATGTCACAATATGAAGTCATATCTAACGTTGAGGAAGTGGTGCAACTACAAGAAACGAGTGCACTCAGGCAAATGTGAGAGCAGACTGTGGTTGTTGGCATTGCACATCACCCTTTTACACAACACTGGTTCAAAACTGGGTTTGTAGATGTGCAGAGGCTTTTGGGTGCTGTTTTTGCTGCTCCTCCCCAGAGCTAAGTGGTGAAGTGCTGTAGTCACCACACCTCCACCAGGTAGGCGAGGTTCACCCCAGTGCGGTTTATATGGCTGCTCATGCCGGCCCTGTGTCTCATGAGCCCAGTCCATTCACAGGTAGGGTTTGCTTTCTCATCAATCATCACAGAATCATAGAATGGCTTGGGCTGGAATGGGCCTTAAAGATCATCTAGTTCCAGTCACCCTGCCATGGGCAGGGACACCTTCCACTAGACCAGGTTCCTTAGAGCCCCATCCAACATGGCCTTGAACCCTTCCACTGAGGATGGAAGAGGTGAGCTTAGTGAGTGTCAACAGAGAGGGGCAAGTGAAGCCTCAGCTGGAGATAGGGAGAAAACCAGAAAATGAGAAGAGGTGCCAACTCGCTGCACTTGCACTTCCACTACAAAGATCCCTTGCTGCTTTGGGTGTCTGTCAGGGCTGGTCAGTGTTACTTAAGTCCACGCTGCAATGAGCAGTAGCAAGAATAACTATCAGAAAGCAAAGGCTGTGATAACTTTGTGCATCCTGGCTCTGAAGGAGGTGCCGGAGCTGCTTCCTCTATGCCCACTGGCTTCCACCCACTCCTGAGGATACAGCAGGTGTTGGATGAGGAGATAACCAAGCAGGAACAAACCACATCAGCAGGCAGGAAGGTATGTTTGCCTGGAGAGACCTTTTGCAATTAAAACTAGGTAAAACAAGCAAAACCCATAACAAACAAAAGCTTCCTCAGCCCAGGGGGTTTGACATCGTTCCTGTGCCCAGGCAGGGAGCCAAGCTGCCCCACAGACGTGCTTCCCGCATCTTTCCTGTCACTTTCACTTCACCCACCCTCTCCATCCCTTTGAAGAAGAAGAAAAGCTGGAGTTGACTCCCTGTTTAACAAAGCCATCTTATGCTATGCAAAGCAGTACATGCTCTGCAGGTACAGCTTATTCTTTCACTTGGCTGTTTTGGGGTAATAATTCTTCTCCCCTTCAATTGCACTCACTTTTTTTGAGATACTATAGCTTGGTTCCTTGGTTTAAAGGGGATTGAAACCTAGGTGGTGGGCCAGGGGTTTAAAAACTGGCCCCGTCAACACTATTTGTGTCAGTCATTGACTGCATAATTATCTGACTTCATAAGGATAAGTAGGTTTTAGTTACTGACTGCTAATATTAACAAAAGGGATCTTCTTTTTCCTTCTTAAAAATTCCCAAGAAAACCCACAGTTTCATTGTTAAAAACTCATTGCTGGGTTGGGGTTTTTTTTGAGTTTTTGTTGGTTTTGTTTTAAAGATAAAGAGAAGAACCCGAAGTGAGAAATCTGTTTTCAAAGCTGTTAAGGCAGTCACACTGAGGCTTTGAGGATGAACAGGTACAGGTTCAGGTACAGGTGGGATTCAGAAGAAAAAATATGCAGTTCATCACTGTAAAAATATAAACAAACTCTGCCAAAAATCAAAGTACTTGGGGAAAGCAAGCAGACTATCAAGCTGCATAACCTTATCCACTGCCATCTTCATACCTGATGTGCAGGATTTAAATCAGTACTGAAAATATTGGCTACACAGCAAATTTTCAGAAACTAATTTATTTAGTGGGGGGATTTTTCCTCCTTTCTGTCTTGTATGTTTACCACAGCTGCCACAGGGCTGTCCTTGCTCCATAGATGCAGCTGAGGATGCAGAGGGATGGCCGAATGCTAGGCTATTCTAAGTTCTGGAGATCCTGGAAACGGGCATATGCCTGATCAACTCCCAGCCTCACCTGGGCCACCCTCAGGAGGTGGGGCCAGTCGCAGCCCCTGGGCACAGCAGTGCCCAGCAGCCCTGGTGGGAGACACCTCTGGAGATTTACCCTTTTCTCTCTTTGCTTACTGTCCTCGGTCTCTGGCACTGTTCTGGACTTAGGCACCTGGCTCCAGGACATGTGGGGACATCTTCCAGGTCTCCTGTATGACCCGAGGGCTCATGTCCATCAAGGCAGGTCTTAGCAAGAGGCTGTACTGTGGCCCAGAGCAAGGACAAAATGCTTGATTTTAGTACTTCATGCCAGTTTGTGTGGTTGCTTTTCATTATTAGATTGTATTTTCTTGCTAACAAAAATTATTTTCAGCCTTTTTTCAATTGGTTGGTCTTATTTTGTCTCTAGTCATCATAAAATGCTAAAAGTACCATGATGCAAAGGTTTCTTGTGTGTCAGTCCTTACTAGCAGCCAGCTTTACAAGAAGTCACCTGCTTTTTCCAAGCGCAAAAGTCAAATTGACCGATTTTATCAAGAAGCTGAAAAAATATTGTGCATATCTCTAAAAATTATTCCTTGCCCCAAGCAAATAAACAAGTATTTCTCAAGGCTGAGCAATAATGTCATGCTTTCAAGATATTCTCTGCCAAGGATTTTGTTCTCCTGATGATGGACAAAGACCCCTGGGAACTTGCCACAGCCAGCGCTTTCCCGCTTCACTGAGAGCATGAGGCTAGTAATGATTTCAGGGAAAGGAATGAACAAAGAGACTCCATTGAAATCAGCTCTAAAGAAATACAGAATTTGTCTCTGTTCCTTTATTTTAAAAACATTAGATGCTGGAACATTGCTTTTTCTTTCTTCAAGACCTTGCTCAGCCAGAGTGGGTGACTGCATCCTCACCCTGCCACCTGCCAACCCTCACTGGAGTGGGAGTCAGGAAGCAAGATCTAGCCCAGCCACCTCACTTCTGAAGAAACAATGATTCCTGTCCTGCTGGACAGAGCTCATGTGGAGTGTGATAATTTGTTGATATGCTCCATAAAAGTTGACACTCTCAGGCAGCATCCTCTGTGTTCAGACTGGCTTTTGTAGGAATGGCAAGTTGAGCTGCAAGGAAATGACCTGGAAGGTACTCTGCTTCAATTGTGCAAAGAGGAAGGGCGTGCTGGAAAGCATTGAATCTACATCACCTGCCCCCAGCTCACTGGCAAACCTGTGTGTTCTTCAGTGACATGGGCATTTCCCTATAGGAACCTCAAGGAGAAAGATCCTGCTGTGTAGGTCATTAGGCTAGGACTTGGGACATGGTCTAGGCTCTGCTCTCAGCAGACACCCTGTGGCATCCCCTACCTCGGTAAAGGAGGCTCAAGCTAGCGGTGCTGTGCTCTGCAGAGCTGCTTGGGAGGTTCTCAGATCAGACGGCAATGAGCTCCACAGAAAAGCTTATAACTGTATTAAATTTATGAACATTTACTGTACGCTGCACACTGAAATCTGCCAACACTAATCCAAAAGAATTACACATTTTAGACCTGAACATAACATACTGTATGCAGTAACTCACATCAGAGCAACCCATATGCTACTGTTAATGTGCCAACTGACACATGTTAAGCCACAAACATAAGAAAGGATTGGATTTCAACTGCATTTTTTGTATTTCGGTTATTCCTCTGGTCCATTATTTTTATTCACCATTATCTTCTCTCCTCTCTCCAGACAGACTGCTCTCCCTAATACATCTTCCACTGCCCTGCCAGATTTCCTGCTAGGTAGAGACTGCCCCGGAGACAAAGGGACTAACATAAGCACATAGGCCGGGAAGCACAGAAATAGCATCCCCCCGCAATAATCTAGGTCACTTAATAGCCTACTTTCAGGGTTCTCGGTGAACCCTGTACCCACTCCTGCTAGGCAAAGAGAAACCCTGAGAAGAAGTGGGTGGATGAGTAGACAGCCAGCCATCCCAAGTGTCAGATCTGACTCCTCGGGAGAGATGCGTCGAGGATGCTCTGACAGAATGTGTCTGAGCTGGAGGCAAATGTTTCTGTATTGCATTCATGACACAAGAGTTCTGCCACCTTGCAATATGTGCGCGCTGTTGCTGCTCGATGGTAATAACTGGATTTTTCCAGGGAGTCGGTGAAAGCCCCCCAATGCCATTACAATAATTAGGTCTCAAGATTTCTTGAGCTAGCATAATCCTCCAGAAATCAGTAAGCTTTACATAAGGCAAGTCAGGAGCAACTGCGGGAGTCTTGGAGCACAAATGTGCCCCATGTAGCAAGGAAGAGTCTGCTTCTCACCTTCCAGGTTTGTCAAGGTGTGATACCAGCAATCAGAACATACGAAAAAGGACTAAACTGCCACCAGCTTCAGTTCTCCTCCCAGTGAGCCAAACCCATAGATTTGCATGGGGTTAGCATCAAAAATTGTGTGAAGGATGCAATTTCATTATGTAAGCAAGAGAGTTTAAAATAGGAAAACCAAAAAGAAGACAAGAGCACATGTCATCATGCAGATTTAAACCACAAACTTTCAGTTACCTTATCAGATAAATACTACTTAGGGAAGCAACTAATGTATTTTATTTAGGGCAGCTACTGAAGAGGATCTGACAGAGAATTAAGTGATAGATTCCGCAAGTATTTGGCAATGCATCAATAACATACTGGAGAACTCAGACTCCTGAGTCTCTTCTTGATTAAAGGAAAGCAGCTGCTGGAGTCTCAGAACTTGAAAAAGTGGCTAAATGTGACATGTGAGAAACCAGAATTTATCTCCCTGCTAGAGCTGACCTAGTGTGAATTGTGAAATGATGGAAAGAATAGCTGGCTTGTGTTTAAGGTGGGAGGTGAGACCACACAGTAAAAATGTCTTCCAGTGCATGGGTAGAGAGAGACCGTGATGCACATAACCCCAGCCTTTACATCGACGTATTCCTATGCATTATTTGGATCCTCTTTCTTTCTCTGTCCTTTCGGCCTGTGTGGGAAATGCAGTGTAACTCATAGCGGCATGTGCTGCGAAAGCTAATAATACCCTGGAGATGATGGAAATAGCATCCTTGAGGTAAGAGCTTGCACTTTAATTTCAGCACAGAGAAATCTTATGGGATTCCCTTATTCAGAGTTATATACCTCACTCTTTTCTAGAAACTTCAAAGACTTTTATGTTGAAGAACCCTTTCATCATGTCCTCAGACTGGCTTAATTAAATTTAGGAAACGACTGCATTTTTATAAAATAAGCAGAAAAGTGCCTGCCATTTAAGCACAGTCCTATATATCATTTTATTTTTAATATTACTCCAGCTTCTTTTATTTCAAAAATACATGTAAGATTTGGATGTGAGTGATTGCAGAGCCTAAACTCAAAGAGATTAGGCATGTTGGTAGCCCTGCTAATGAAAGTCTGCAGGATCCAGGCATTTAAGTCAATTCTAAATATAAGACAGAGGGCTATCCATTAATACTAACTTAAATTTTATAAAAATAGCTCCCCCACCCAAATCTCTTTCTATTTGGTAAAGAGGGAGGTACTCTCCTTAAGTCTCTTCATTAGACCTGTGGTCCACAGCCCTGCCCAACTTAGTGTCCAGGACAGGACATCCTATCTTACCATTTCCATAAGGGAAACGAAGCAGAGAATAGCTGCTGAGCAACATAGATCTTGCAGAAGTATTTGGAATAGGCTAACATGAATCCTCTCCACAGTGTGTTCAAAACAATGCCTGGTCTTTATGCCTAAAGTATGTGTCTGAGGAGGTGAGACAGGAGTCACCACATGCAGTAAATATTTGAAGTTCAGTAGTGCAAGTTCAGTGGTTGACAGAGGGTGTGATGGACATGAGAAGACCCATGCTGTGTCAGATCAAGTGCCCATCTCGATAAATATTCGGCACTGAGCAGTGACCAAAATTTGTTATGGGAAGACTATAAGAGCAAGAGAAGCAGGTAGTGAAACATCCCCCTGTAACAGTCACCCAGCCTCCAGCAATTTGCAACTCAGTGATCTTCTGAGCCAAAGGTGGTGTCTTGGAGTCCTCAGTGGATTTTTTCCTCTATGATTTTGTCCAGTTTCTTCTTAAGCCTACATAAACTTTCAGCTTCCTGTGGCAGACCATCTCTAGCTAAACAAAATGCTATGTGTCAAGGTGGAGAATCTTCTTTCATGTATTTTTGACCTGCCATGTAGCAGTGTAGTCTTGTTTCAAAAGAGCCGATAAACAGTCCATCCATATTCACCCTGTTTACACCATTCTTTTTTTTTTTTTGACTCCTGTAATCTCCCCTTCTTTTCCAGGCAGAAGAATCCTATTCTACTTTGTCATTCCTGATATGATGTGCATAAATCTACAAGTTATATGAAAGTTAAATTTTTTTTGTTCAAGAAATGCTAGAGTGGGTAGATGAATGGAAATGCTTAAGCACAAGTAGGAACACACAAGGAACAAAGAAAATTATTGGGCATTGGCAGACGTGTTACTTGTAGCCTGTGGATCTCCCAGGATAAGGCATCGCTCCTGCCTAAGTCCCTCAGGTAATTCTCTTGGTCTGCTGACATCCCTCCAGTATTTACTGTAAGAGGTAAACCCTCATGTTTTCCACTCATCCTATTTTCCCATCAGAGCTGTAGAAAACCTGGTGAGAAGAGACATCCTTCATGCCCTAGCAGCAGTAACGGGAAACTCTTGCTTCTCCTAAACCATGGCTTCTTCCTGGCATCTTCTGTGTGGGACATAGACTGGGAAATTTGTTGCAGATCACCCTGCCCCTCCCAAAGCCTTTTAATTGATCAGGGAAGAACTCTTGCTCTTACAGAAAATTATGATTAAGGCAGTGAATGTAAGTATAGTGCCTCTGAGTTCACACATATGTGCTGGTGTTGTGGCACTGCTTCCACCTGCAAGGAAGGCTGAGGGAGACAGGCATACCAGGGCACTGCTGGCATGTCTGTTTGCTTGGTTAGTACTTTAAGTGAAGGTATAGCTGGCTGGGAGGCAAGATCTTTATGACAGAATCACTGAGATTGGAAAAAGACCCTTAAGATCAATGAGACCAATCATTAACCCAGCACTGCCAGCTCCACCATTAAACCATGTGCCTAAGTGCCACTGCTACAAATCTTTTAAATACCTCCAGGGATGGTGATCCAGCCACTTCCCTGAGCGGCGCCTTCCAATGCATGACAACCCTGGATGGCTTCTCCTGAAAGTGATTTTGGCTGTGCAGTATCACAGTCATTGCATATGTGAGTGTCATCATGACACCTCGAACCCATCCCATGATATACAGCTTTTTCAACTTGCACTAAAATTAGTAAAGAGAGCAGCACAATAACTGAATTTAATGTTTTGTCTTTAAAGTGGCTTTAAAGCTTAATGCTGCCTTATCACACTTGGGGGCATTACAGGTGGAGTGGGGACCAACATACTCAACTGCTAGTGTTTCCTTAAAAATAGATTGCATTCCTAGTGACCTTTCACCACCATGTGTTATCTGGAACTGAACTTGAATAAGCGAGTCAGAGATTTCATTTCCATGGTTTGAAGCAGTAGAACTGAGATGTTCGTTCTTGTCCTCCCCCCATTCAAGTACGAATGCAGTCTTTGCAAAGCACTGCTTTCATTTAGCTATACCCAGTTGGTACTTGTTGCCAAGTGGAATGTGGATGTGCCTCAGAGAAGATCACTCTTGACTAATGAAATGGCAATTAGTTTATGCAACTTATTAGCATTAGTATTTATTTTACTTTACAATATTACCTAAAAGCATTTCCGAGATATTTAAACTGCAGCATTATCTGTTCAATGCTGTCTTTTAAATAAATAGTCCTACTAAATGTAAAAAGCTGGCATTTGTACTGCGTGCACCTATGTTATCATCGTCGCAAAGCAGATGCAGAATGTAAGGCGACTTGAACAATCAGCACTGTAATTTGCACAGTAACATTGTTTTAGATCTAATTAGTGCTTATGCAGATCCCTTACAAAAATGTGAAAACCGCACCAGGATGTAATTGTTAATGAATTTAGTGCAAAGCACATCTGCATAAATTCCATTTCAGCAAGAAAAAAAACCCAACCTCTAAGTTCAACTGCTATTTGCTCAAGAGCCAAAACACTGTGAATTGTGCCCACTATGTTTTAGCCTTGCTCTGCTGGCTTTGATATTTCAAATAAATACTACGAAGTTAAAGCCTCCAGCTGCAGACCAACCCATCTGTAGATGTTTGTTATATTTGGCAGTATTCAAAGATGATTTGCCTTCCTGCTGAAAAATAAAATAAAAAAAGAGGTTCTCTCAGCAAAAAACCAAAATTGAAATACTTATCAGCCAAAAACTAAAGTTTAAAAATATTCTGTGTGGGTCAAGTGACAGAACTTTTGGAACAGCAGGCATGCATGTATACTGTGCCTATAGTTTGAACTCTGTACCTTGCTCCATGTGTATGCGTAAGTCCATCTGTAGTAACTTCTCTCTGAACCGCAGAACATATCCATGGCTAGCAAGGAGGCCACTAATGGATGCGGGTAACTGATCTTAAACTTCATGCAACAGCTACCTTAGAAACCGCTCATCTGCACTTCAAGAATAGCATCAGGATCTATTCCACCACATATGTTTCTTCAGAGATGCTTCCTGGGGTTTAGGCAAGGCTCTGGAGTTGGTCTTCCAACAAAGAACTGGGCTCATTAATTTTTTGTACCAGCATCAGAAATCTCACTCAAGAGTTTGAAGTTTGTCAGGAGGGAGTTTCAAGATGAGAATATTTTTTGCTGAGCCTTGGCTTTATGTGTGGCCTTTATATGCAAATATAACTCAAGGTGGACCTCGCAGGTACCAAGCCTTCGGTGAACTCACTGAAGTATGGGCTTCTTTATGGAAGCCTTAGATACATGGTTTTCCTTCCCAAATGGAGCAAGGATGGTTTTTACAAGACCACAATTGTTCTGAAAGGCATTAGCCCATAACAAGGTTAGGGGAACATCAGAGCAAGAGTCAGGAACACCCAAAACAACAACCCTGCCTGTCTTCCTACCCTGGTCTACCAAAAAAATACCTTCTCACAAGCTCAGGTCACTCAGAATGAGTGAGTGACCCAAAATCAGAAGTTACAGTGTGTGATATTGCAGAGGTCTTACACGCCAGCACATTGATACCTATAGACACAACAGACACATACTTGAAGAAGATTATCAGTCTTGTTCTTTTTTTTTTTAATTTATGGTGGTTTTTACCCCAAATATGGCACTCACAGTTAGGCTCAGACCCTTTCCCCTTTGTTATCACTGTCTGAAACACTTTTCATCTCTGTACTTCTTTTAAAAAAAGTATTTTTGCATCCACAAAGTTCAGCTGTGCCTTTTGTCTAAGAAATCAGAATGGATTCATGAAAGAGGCGACAGAGCAATTCAGAGAGCTGTCTCTTACTTCATGCCCTGTCAGAAACTTCCTATGGGTGATTAAATCAGGCAACCAGTTTTACCTTCCACACTTAATTCTCCATTTCTGAATAGGAGAAACGATAGCACCAGTTATGTCATTGAGGCATTCATGATGAATGACCATGTTAAAAGATGCTGAGTCATTCAGATATCATCTCATGCACCTACGTAAAAATCTTAATGTAATTGAGATCCTTGCATTAAAATGGATAGCTTCACAAGTTAATGGATGAATCTAGTGAAAACCTTCATGAGATTGCTATCCATAAATTTGTTAAAAGGAGGTTAGTAAGATACACCCTGGCCAGCAGGCTTCAGGTTTCCTTTGGCCAGCAAGAACACGTGCTCAGTGCCTGAGGCCCACAGCCCTTTAAATGTCAGATGATTCCATGCCAGAGACAGCTGCTGTGTCAGCCCATAGAGCCCGAACCAGTGCTCCCAGACTGCTGGCAGTGGGTGTTTGTGCTCCAGCCTTGACAGCCCGAGGGAGTAACAGGAGAGGGACAGGAGGGGACCATAGCAGATTTACATGTGATGGAATTAGAGGGGGACACTTGCAGACAGCGAGACCCCAACAGCACAGTGGCTTGATTGCATTTCTCCATAAAGGTATGCACCACTTCATAAAGAAAACTCCCGTCTGAGCTCTGCACAAAGAACTCGGAGAGAAAATTTCCTGGAGTATGTTTTCCGGTTTGAACCAACAAACAACCATTTAAACTGTGCTTTTCATCTCTCTCTTTTTCCCTAGTCTCTAGTAGAACTCAACGTTTCTGTGACTGAAATATCCCTTTCTATCAAAAAGTTACTACTGAGGATTTTAGAATTACGAGTTAGGTGACACTGGTTTGTTTTGGGCTTCTTTTTGACATGATATTCACAAATGTGGAGGACTTAGGGGACTGAGGGAAAGAGAAAGACTGGTAGACAGTAGAACATGATTGACAGCAGAAGTGGAGATGAGGATGTTGAACAGAAGGAGGTGAGAGGGAGGTGTGGAGGACAGAGAGAAGTAGGTGTCATTAAAAGGAAATGAGGAGACAAAGAACAGAGTAGACGCGTGTGAACTGCACAGTAAGCTTCCTTTCCAAGAGCTCAAATCTCAGCAGTTATTTTAGTTCTCTGTTTTGTGAGGAAAACTGACACTACACAAAGATGAGGGGACAGAAAATCATGGAATGCAGCTGCTTTGTACCCACTTATGGTGGCAGTGAATTTGGGGCATTAGGAAACAGTTTCCATTCAGAATGTGGAAAGATAAATGTTGTAGGCACTCAATATAAACTTTCTCTCATGGCTGATAAAATTAATATCTTCTAATTTTTTTAATATATCTTCAAGTACTTCATAGTTTCCGGCACCCAAAGCCTTTTTTTACATGCTGAGGTATGAGAAGGCACATGAGCTAGCTGGAGTACAGGCAGCAATGGAACGAGTTCCTTTTCTCCTGACCTGCTTCCCCATCACTGGCCTGACCCTTGGGCATGCCTCTAGAAAGAGATTTTCTCACTTAAGCAGCAATTAATGTGTCTATCTTTTGTTTGTTTGTTGGTTGGTTGTTTTGGGGGGGTTTTTTTTGTTCACTTTGGATTTTTTTTTTTTTTTGCTTATGTTTCAGGCATTTCTCTGTGATTTTCATCTGTTGCTGGAGATAATCATACATATCTGCTTATTTTGAGAACTACTCCTCCAAGCAGTTGCTCATGGAACTTGAGCAGCCATGGGAATTGCAGCTTGCTGCTGGCCTGGACCTAGGAGAAGCCAAAATGGGAATCCTGAGTAATCCCAGGAGAGGGAAAGTGTCTCCTCCATCAGCACATTGGCTGAAACCTGGCATATGGGTAGGACAAGCAGACGTTTTCTTCCTTGCTCTGTGAGCCCTTTTCATGTAAACTGTGCAGAATAGAAAATTCAGCTGTTCCCTTTTCCCACAGGTTAGCATGGATAATAAAGACACTTCACTCTTTGCTTTCAGATATTTTTCTAAACTATTTTGATCCTTGAAACATTTATACTAACAAAGAAATTCCACTGCCTCCTTGTCTCCCTCCCTCCCACCCCCACCCCAATAACTTGCTCTGTCTTGTAACTCTGACTTGATTTTTGGCATATATTTGCATACATTAGAAACGGAGAGAGGATTAAAGTTTAAGAGGAAATTGTGGCTAGTGTGAAAGGGGAACAAAAGGACATCTGTGAAGTAGCCCACAACTGGCAAGGAAAGCTATTCCACCTCCAGCACCAGCTGCAGGGGAAGTGGTGCCCACTGCCCCAACAAGACTTTCTTTGTTTTACTGTAAAAACTGGGAGTGGTGGCTTTTAAAGTGACACAATTTGAGGTGAGGAGCTTCCCATTTTCCTGCTCTATTCTGATATTGTATGGCAACAGATGTTTTCTAAGCAAATACTTTCTCCCAAGATTACCCTAAAAAAATCTTCCAAATCCAGAGGGAGTACAGATTTATGGTGCTGGGTCTGTCTGCACTCACAGGCAGGCATGCAGGAGTGGCTGCTGTAAATTTCTTCTGGGCACACTAGCCCTCCTAAACCTGCCACTTCCTCCCAAGGCAGAGGAGGACATTATCCGGCACTGCTTGGTCCCGCAGCAGCAGAAGGAGCTGGGGACTGTGTGGAGGATGTGGCAGATGGGGAAGGTGATGCGGGACAGGAAGCAAGCTGGAGATAAAGGGAAAGCTTAAGAGTAAAAGAAGAGGAGGACAAAAAGATGCAAACAGGAAGAAGAAATGTGTGCAAAGCTGGCTTTCAGTGAGGTAAGAAGGAATTGAGCTTGTTCTGAGGAGGAAGTCAGAGAGGAAAGAGGTGGGGAAAGATAAGAATGTGAACCTTATCCCACCCAGTTGAGGGAGACACTTTTCAATTCTGAAATGGTGGAAGCACTCTGGATGCATTATAAATGTCCTTTTAATACTCGGTGAAAACAATACTCGAAAACATTACTTACCTTCTGCTCACAGATCCTCTGCAAGGTGTAACATGTTCATCTTCTTGCTGGGGACACTACAAAGAGCAGTGTTTGGAGCCAGACTGATCAAACCTCTCTCCTAACATTTGCTTTTCTCAAGAGTTTAAAGTGCTGCAGTCACTTCTCCATTAATATTCCCTGAAAATATGGTTTTGTGCCATGAATCTGCAAGGTGTGAGATCTGAAGCTTATGTGTTTCCTTCCTGAGTGTATGAACTTGGACTGCTTGGCTCCATTCCCCCCTCTGCCTTAGCCACTTTGCTGTTCCATTCTCCCCTGGCTACATTCCTGCTTGGAGGCCACTGAAGACTGTGAGGTCAAAATGAGTCCTGGGGTTTTTCCCCCTGTGAGATTAATGTTCACATAGCGGTGAAAACCTCCCTATGTGTGCCCAGCCCACGCATTTTGTATGCTGCGATGAGTGTCTTCCAGACAGACTCATCCACACTACTTTTGTCAGGCTGGCAGAGTCCTCCCAGCCTTTCACCATCATTAGGCTTTAATTAAAAAATAAAAGTAGCTCAAACCACTGGCTTTAAATTACTTTCATGGAAAAACCAATCAGCCAACCCCCCAAAAAACCTGCAGGGGCTTTCATTGGAACATATGCAACTAAAAGTCTCTGGAAATTCTCATGTGTGATTTGATTTTTTGTAAATCACTTGGTAACTGCCAGGTCCCTTCTTTCCTTGTGTGCACTTGGAAGAGGAGAAGAGGAGGAGATCTAAGCTTACAGTATGCCCAGGAGTGGCAGAGCTAAGTTTTTTCAAAGGTTTGAGTTTTTTTGCTACTTAGTTTTTCAATTTGTTCCATTTAAAGAGGGTGGGATTTCTTCATAAAGATGTGAATTATAGTTGGAAGTACTGGCTAATATGAGTACTAACTGCTCAGCTCAAGGTCATGTAGTTTTTAGGTGACATGTAGGAAGGAGACATGTGGAAGGTTTAGAAAAAAATACTACTTTTGCATGTGATTTTGAAGGGAAATTATTTTAATTCTTGAAATTGTAAGCTAATTTTTGCAATTGTTTGCAACCTGTCTTTAAGCAGATACATTCCTAGCTGGGAAAGTCCTGATTCCTAGTCTGTGAGGGGAACATGAAGTGCTGGGCGCCACTGAGAGGTTTACATTTCTCCCTATCATTGTCCTCATAAGCTGCTACATGGAATCTTCTGATGAAACCTGACTAATAGACAGATATAAAAAACTCTTCTATTCGTGCATACTGGTAAAGCGTACCTGATAAGATTAAAAAAAAAAGACAATCATATTGTTAGTAGTCTGAAAAATAGCCTAGAATATGAAAGAAGAGATCATCTTTTTCCCTGCCTCTCACTAGATGAAATAAACTGACTTTCTATTTTGGCCTCTTCTGGCTCCCACGTCTTTGTGGATACCACCAATCAGGCAGACCAAATCTCGTTGCTTCTCCCTGTGTTGGCCTCCAGACATTGTGGAACAGGCTGTGTGTATTTCACAGTCAGAACTGGGCATCACATGCAGAGTTTGAGGGTTAGTGGTGGTATGGCTGGTGCACAAAAGGGAAAACCACCTGGGTTCATGAAAGCTGTCACTCTTCAGAACTTGATCCTACAAAAACCAGGAAAAAATATGTTCATTGCTAAAATGGTAGCACAACTATATCAGCAAAAGAAACAGAACTCAAGTACAAGAGGATGCCATTTTTTCCTAGCAGTTTCAAGGCAAAGCTGTCCTAAAAGGTGGTGTGGAGAGCAGCCAAATAGTGCTGAACCAAGGGACTCATTCTGAAATTCAGAGTGCAGAGACACTTAGTGTGAGAGAAAGTTCATCTCAGATTGACTGGACCTGACTCACAGAAGATCCGACTGACTTGTAACAGAACAGAGTAGAATAGACTAGACTAGAATAGAATAGAATAGAATAGAATAGAATAGAATAGAATAGAATATTTCAGTCAGAAGGGATCTACAACAATCATCCTGTCCAACTCCCTGATCAATTCAGGGCAAGAGAACTAGTTGTTGATCTATTTTTAATATATTTATCTTTTTTGTCACACACTTACGTAGCTGTTAGATATTGGCACATTTTCTTCATCATGGCACAAAGATTTTGCCTTTATGCTTACTGTCTGACTGAAAAAGGAGATAATAATCAAAATGAAAGTGTACATTTCAAAGAATTGAAAATATTGTAACTTTTTCTCTGTTTTCACAAGAATGAGCTCTACAGTAAGCACATTTACATGCGGCTGTTCACTGTTCCAGCACTATTCTGTGACCTTTTTTGAAAGTACACAATCTAATGCTGATTCAGGACAACATTTCGTGCCATGTCAGCCCATCATTGGCAGGAGAAAGAAAAGAAAGGATCCAACCCAGATGTTTCTCAGAATGTTCTGATAAACTCAAGATTTTAATGGCATTTGCTACAATAGAAAAATAATTAAAAGAGGGGGAGAAAAAGGCGAGTGGGAATGCTGGGCAGTCATGCAGAGGTGATCACTAAATGTCCTTTATGTACCCAATTTGTTCTTGATACTTAAGGACACTGTGGTGCTTGTACATGAACTGAAGCCACTTGTCACTAGAAAGGCTGCCAGGATTAAATCAGTAAGAAATTGTTTATTCAGCCTGTTCAAACAAAAAATGAATTGTTTTGATGAATGAGATTTTTTTTTAATGAATTAGCACATGTCATGCCAGTAGTTTTTAAATGTAAAGCACTGAGGCGGGTTTTTTTCCTTTCATTCTGACATAACTGCCCTAAAATAACTGAAGGGCTCCAACAGCAGCACATTACATTATGTATTGCAAAGAACATAGTTGCCACTGTACGTAGACAAACACCACTTTAAAAATCCCAACCAAACAAAAAAAACTAGAGGAAAACCTGCACACACAACCCTTCATACATTGCACATATTCTGTAGTAGCTATGAGAAAATCATCTTCATTTTTTACAACAAAAAACGTCCAGTGTTTCAGTTAAATGTACTTTCAGTGGTGATGAACATTTCTAAGTCCCTCTGGTAGGATTATTAACTTTGGGCCAGACTCTTCGGCTTCTTTTGAGAGAGGTCTTAATCATGGTGATAATTTGCATGTATTGAACTAAGCCCTAACCTTCTCTACTGTTTCAGAAGGGAACCAACCTTCCCTTTCTGGAAAGCTGTGTGCCTCATCTGAAGCTGAGCTTGCCAAAGTGGGGAGACGACAGCCACACATTCACCTTGAAAAGGGTCGGAAGTATCACCAGTCCTTGCTGCTTGCTTCCAACACCCATGAGGGGTAAGTTAAACTACACTTTTTGTGTAAGAAAGCCCCAGCTGAACCAAAGTCATACATAGGTTCACTTTGTCTATGTGAGTACAATATTTCAGCTTCAGTTATTATTACTGAGATGACTCATAATTATTCCATTGATACGTTTCCCCTGTTGGAACTTCCATGTCATTGGCATAAACTAGTTTACACACTGCTCACATTCAGGAATGCAAAGGTTCTCCTTGGAAGAAATGTGTGGCATCAGCCAAGATGAGGTCATGCCCATCGAAATTGTGACATTGTACCCATTCTGGCTGGAAGGGGCATGGTGTCTGGATAAGCCCTCAGTTATAATTAGCAAATTAAACTTGCTCCATGCTCAAGGCAGAGAATCTGGCATGGAAAAGCTCAAAAAGCTTTTTCAACCCATTCCAAATTGGCCACTGTGGTAACATAATTAAGACAATAGGGGTGCTATGTTTGGAAATGTTGCTAAAAATAGGTTACCTTATTTAAGGAGCATCTCCTCCCCTGGTAACTTTTGGAAATACATCTGGCTGAAAGAAGGGACAGTGAAGAGAGAATTCACTGATACACTTGGAAAACAAGTAGCCGAAATCTAAATTATGGTTCAGAAACCATACCACCAAGTCCATTTTATTTTAAAGTGTTTCTTGACCCCTTGCTTTTAAGAATAAACATGAAAGAAATAAAATATATATCTATAAGAAATAACTGATAGAGAAATCTGTACTGGTTGTCTCTCCTGCTGTGTTGATTCCTTTCTGTTGAAGCTATCATTTGATGAAGCAGAACATTTACAACCTGCTTTGATCAAATGCCATGATATGCAGGAGTGCTTCCAGAGTACCCAACTTCCTCATCTGATTCCCTGAAGTAACATGCCCTTCCATAACTGGTGGTTGTTCCTGGCAAGGCCTTCCTGCATATTACTGCTCAATAGGCTTGTTAATTAAGACAGCAAACTGAAGCTCTGCATTTCAGCCATATTTAGAAAATCTCAGGAAATTTTGCATAATCTCCACACCTTTACAGATTTGTCCCTGTTAGCATTTGGATTACATTTCTTTGGTTAATCTTTTAAGACAGTAATAATTAATATTTACAGAGCTTTCACATAAGAACTTGGATTTATGCTACAGTCTTCATGTGATTACTGCATCTTGTGCTTATAGATAGAGCAGATGGCTCAGTATTGGTGATTTGACTTTACTGGTGGTGGAATGAGTATGGAAAAGGTTTGGGAAATGTAACCAGACTTGGGGTGCAAATCAGTGACAACGCTGGTACAGGAACAATTCTCCAAACGGCAGCCCTGAAAGATAAACAGTACTCTTGTAAAGCTGCCCTCATGCCTTCTTAAAATGTAAAGGGCAAGAAAGCATTCTGACCTAGGAACGAATAAATGGTAATGCTGACCTCCTGGTGTGCTGGTTTCTGGTACCCTGAATCACCTGGAATAAGAGCGTGGTCAGTGAATTGGTCTCAGTGGAGTTGTTCACAGAAGGAGCACTAACTGGAAGGAGGGAGGGGATCTGAAGGTCGCTGTGTAAGCGATGGTGGTTTTGCCACCTAGATTATGCAGGTTTAGCAGTTCTTAAACTGTCACCACTCCATCCCCATCCCCATCCCCATCTCTCTGAGCTTCTAACTGCTTGAAATTGAAGGTCATGGATCTTGGAAGGTATTAAGGCTGCTCCCTAGCACCTTGGTGACAAACATTTCCTTTCCTTGCCTGCAGCTGATGCTACTTTTTGGCCCAATTTATGCTCCTAACCCCACTTTTTAAACAGGGAAGTATCTGTGCTCTTACCACAGAGACAGTTGGTCCATGCCTACCAGAACTTCACAGCCTTTAGTGAAACCTTTCTGAACCTTATTTCCCTTATGCACAAAGGGCAGATGTTGGCCCTGCTAGAGTGAAGCCCAGCATGGTGACACACCAGGAAAGGCCATACACTGTGGCAGAGGAGACACAGGGTACCTATGCAGTGGCCCTCAGTGGAGGCTTCCCTGGCTATCCTTGAGCTCACAGCGACAGGACAAGCCTGAAAAGCAGCAGTCAGGAGAAAGCAGCAAGACCCTTTACAAAATAGTGTCCAGTTGTTCTATTTTCCATCATAAAACAATTAACATTCTCACCTTGATAGTGTTACACTGGTAATGAATACTGCATGTCATTCTTGTTTTTAATGACATTGCTCTCTTAAACCTTTGGTAATGTACATGCACACACAAATATCTGTCTATTTCAAGAGTTTCTGCTAAGATTCTCCATCAGCTAAAAATGTTAGAGCCACCACCAACTGTACCAATGAATCAAAATGCACAATGGGATTTCTACAGAGTTTGGAGCACTCCTTCATAAGTGATGTGAAGGAGTAGCTTACAGTGTTAGAGGCAGGGTAGGAGTAATTAAAAAAAATCTTTTTGAGTGTCAAGGAAAGGTTGAAGAACCATATAAGTCTAGAGAAACATGAGTAACTACAGGAAATTTTAAGGACAAAAGAAAATAATCAAGCAAAGCTGAGGAGCAGATGGGATGGGGGAAAGAGGAAGAAGAGGGGTATAATGCTGCACTGTAATTTAGTTTTTCTTCTCAAGAGGAGCACATCTTGTATTCTCTGTGAGCTGAACTTCTTGAGTGTCGCCTAAAAACGTAACCCCTTCTCCCACCCCTTCCTTGTGCCAGAGAATCTGCCATTTAAACAGCCAAACTAAAATCTCTCCCCTAACAGTTCTGCTTCTATTTGACCTTAAAAGTCTACATTATTCCAAGGGTAATCCCTGGAGGAGTATTTAAAACAGCAGCAACTTGGGGCAGTCTCCAAGGAAGATAGAAGGAAACTCAGCATTCCAAACAAGCAGCTTCCTTGTGTCCTCACTGTTGTCCATTGTGGCTTTTTCTGGATTTCATGCTGTGAAAACTGGCTTTCATAACTTCCTTACCTGTATAACAAAAATCAATTTACCTTTGCATAAACCAATCTCATATAGACTGACTTATCTTCCACTTTGTTTTGTTCTATTTTATTTGACCTCTGGATTTCAGGTCTTCCTACTGACCTTGGGTAGGACGGTTTAACGATGACTGGTAGCATGCAGGGCTGACATGCTATTGAGCAACAACTCTGCTTCACAGCTTTATCAAAGTGGAGTGACTAAGGAAAGTGAACCGCCTTACACCAGGGATGAGCCCCAGTTCAAGGTGACAGGGTTCAGCTCCTGGGAGCATTACCTCGTTTCTTCCCATCTGTCCAACCACAGACAGAATACCTAATAATACCTAAAATGAGTAATACCTAAGTAGAAAAACTCCGTGTAGACAGGGGCATGTCTACTGGCAGAAAAGGCTGGGGCAGAAGAGGATGCCCACTTCTCTGCTCCTCTTCTTCTTCATCAGTGTATGCTGAAGCCAGTGAGATTCCTCCAGCTTTGAACCAGTATATCTAAGAATCAAATCTGGTTCTGCACTTGGCAGAAGCACAGATACAGAAACATGATGCTCAGCCAGATCTGCAAATAAAGATCTGCTAGATTAAAGGGCAGATATACAGTAGATGTTTTGCTTTCCTGGTAGCCTGGAGAGAACCACCCAGACTTCTAACTCGTGTACGTACACTTTCAAAAGGGCAAAAATGTTGCTTTCATAAATTAATTTCACACACTTTACAGAGATAAAAATAATCACTGTGACATTTTGTTTGTCTTCCTTTTTTCCTGTATGCAAGCAGCCAAATCTCAATTACTTACAGCCCTAAATTCGTTCCGCTCAATTGTGAAAAGCCCCCGCAATATTCAACAGGAGGGGAAGAATTCTGATTTGTGGAAAGTCATCATGTTTGCAGAGAAAGCAAATTTCCTCCTCTCCCAATATGCTGTATATATCAGCCAAAACAAGACTCTTATACCGAGTGCCAACTGGTATGAATTCCAACCATTTTATGTATTATATATTAATGTTATAAAAATATACACCCCAATTTTTTGTAACAAGAGAATTTGTTGTGGCAATATCTGACACCACTTCTGAACTGACGTAGATGTGACAGCCTAATAAAAACTTGCCTGCCAGCATGATGGCATTGGTTGTGGATGCAGAATTGCCTCAACAATTCATGGGGTTCTGTATTGGCTTTTCTTCGGTAACAACCATATCAGACTTGCTGAGCTTTTCTCTAGCTACTAACTACACTCTGAGTTCAACCAGGTCTAAAAAAGATTGAAGTTTGATTACGTTTCTTCTTCTATATTACAAGTAACAGAAACTGTGCAGACACTAGTTTGTTAATTTTTTTTTTTCTGTTGATACCTAGGGTATCTGGATACTCTGGGTATACTCTAGGGATACTCTGGATACTTCAGCTGGTTCAGAGAAGAGCCTTTCTTTTTTCTATGAAATCTCATTGGCATTTTCCTCCATGAAGGCAGATGTCTCACAGGAGACATCTTTTGTGGTTTCAGTGTGTGATGAAGGAAAGCATTACATAAACTCAGTGAGGGCTCTGGAGATCCTGTGTGTGCATCTGTGGAATAGACACAGGCTGCAAAGAAAATCTGGGATCAGCGCACAGATTTTTGTCAGGTTTGCTGAATAGAGAGCCAGGGTACAGCAGTGGATGTGATCACCTGCAGAAGCTGGGAAGAAAGCTCCCGTTCTGTGAAAGCAGGCAGGGACGATAGGAGCACGCGGGTGTTATTTAATGCCAAGTGCCTCTTTGGTGCAATGCTTGCCTCCTGGTGTCTAAGTATATACGAACGTAGAAACTTTGGCTGATAAGGTATCTGAAGATACCAAATCAAAAGTTTATGTATTTTTACATGCAAATTCAGTGAGTTCTGCCTTATGGTGGTGCAAATCAAGACTGCTGCCAAGGCAGTGGATGTGAGTGTATGTCCTGCACCACAAGCAATTGATGCACCGCAGGCATGATTGGGAGAATGAGACACTTGCATGATGAGTGCAGCCTTGTCCTTCCAGTCTCACCAATTGTGTCTCCAAGACTGGCACACACACTGACTAGTGGGTGGCTATGACAGAAGTAAACTAGATGGTCTATTTACATGATTACCAAAAGGTGTGACAAAACCAAACCTTACGGTCTCTGCTTGTAGTGAAAGCTGGGAGGAATAGCTCACCTGGACAGGGAACGTTTGCAGGGCCTTAGACTGCAGGGGCAAATTTTTCCGTGGGCCCATCGGAAGGGTCACAAATGCCTTTTAAATTTCCCGGTCAGCGGCAACGGGAAGCCCTGACCGCAGCAAGGCATCCCCGGGGCCGGGGCGATGCGGGCGGCCAGCTGCTGGCAGGGATTAGGAGGATCTGCCCCTGCCAGGTGCGGGTGTCATGCTCCTTAACCAAACATTTTTATGTGCTGATCGCCTCCCACGTAGGAGACAGCTGTTCCTTCTCCTTCTTATCCAAATGCGTGCTTCCCTTTAACCTCTGGTTTCTTAAGCTGCCAGCTTCTGGGTCATGGTCCTGTGAAGTAGATAGCTGTCCCCTTGATTGGTCAATCTCATTGACTTCAAAGGGTAACCCTGCAAAAACTGGTGTAGAACACATTTTTTTGTTAGCTAGCTGCTTTTTCTGGTTTTCCCCTTTCACTTTTACTTTCCTCTTCCTTTCTGTTTCCTCTTTCCTTTTCCTCTCTCTCTCTCTCGTCCTCCCTCTCCCTCAAAACAGGGGTGATTTCCAGCTGTTTTCTCTCAGAGTAGGGAAGACTTCCCCCTAGACTCTCCTGTTGGATTTGAGATCAATTCAGGGCCCCACCGATTTTTTTTTTTTTTGCCTTTGCCTTACAGGAAATCTACCATTTTATCACATCTACAGGAAACAAGTGGTACCATTTTCTAATACTGACAGAGTGTGGAACTCATTTCCCCTTCAGCAGCATTCTTTTAGTATGGCAATCAGTGTTGTTAATAGTAACTGTGCAACACACGTTGCAGAAATATTTGACCCAGAATCAGGACCCCACTTTTAAGCTAGAATTGCTTTAAAGTGCATGAATGCCTGGAAATGGAAGTAAGAAGCAACTCTGCTGCAGGATAGCTACCAAAATGCCACGAGGAGATGATTCTAATGATTTACAGACTGACTGAACAACAGCTGCTTTTAAAGGAGCAGATTATTGCAGATGAAACAACAAAGAATAGAGAAACCTACTGGAAGGCAGTGAAGCCTGATGTGTAGTGCTTCAGCGCTGAGGTTTTGTGGCTGGAGAGCTGAATTAAACATAATTCAGGGATACCAGTGCCAGAAATCTCAATAAATTGTGCTTTATCCAAGATCCTGGTGTGCTGGGTACCAGAAAGTGAAGAAAAGAATATCCCAGTGAGACAAAACAAGCATCATCGGTTTTTATCATGGTCTGCATTGCCTTTTATAGCAGCAAGAGCATTTTCTCATTGGAGAAGGTTCTTCTTCAGGGTCCAGGGAAGAGAGGCTGTGCAAACCCTACACAGGCTCATCAGCTGAGATGAAATACAGGGCTGCGCCTGGTGTCTGAAAAGAGTGAGAGTGTGCTGCAGATGGCTTTGCAACTTCACAAGTTTGTATTCTTTGGCTACAAGTGAAAAGGGACGCCTAGAGTGAAAGTGGAGGCTGGTCACACAGGCTTAAGATGACAAAGATGATCCAAAGCTGAGACAAAAATGAGGTTGTCTTTCCCAAAGTGATTACAACTACTGTAGAGACATAGCTACACCTCTGAAGAGCCTGCACATGCAGCTCCTCTGGGTACACGGATAGATCCAACACTGACATTTCATACTTGGCTGGGAAAGGAAGGTCCAGTCTAGTCTGGAAAAGATACTGTATGCCTCTTGAATGTGCAAAGCCCAGTAAATCCCAAAGACAGAACCTGCAGACACATTTGTCCCCTCTCAGCCACAAACGCATCAGAAAACCTGCAGTAGCCAAGAAAAAGCAGACACTGTAATGAGATGACTCTCACCCAGCCCTATATATCATTACTTATTTTATCTTCCAAGGCAAATGTACAGGTATTGGGACCTAGTCCAGGAAAGCACTTAGGGCTGTATTCTGATAGCATGCAGAAGAGCAGTACTTTGCTCAGCAAACAGCACCAGTGAAGACTTTGAGGCAAATTACAGCATTAAATTTGCGCAGTGTAAAGGCACCAGCATCTGTTTCCTGGGTGTTTGCGTGCTGCTAACTCCAGTGCTGCAACTCACTGCTGCAGGTTGTTCACTTGTGCAAGTCCTCTGCTAATAGACCTAACCAGGGCAAGGAAAGAGGAGGACCTGCCTCTCTGATTGCCCCTTGAAGCCTGCTGAGAAAACAGTCTGCAAGGGACCTCCAGAATTCAGGAATTTTCTGCAAAAACACGCTTGCCCTATGGGTCAGAAGAGTGAGCTTTGGGGCACAGGCTATTAATTCCTGACTATTTAATTCCATAAACTCTTCACAGAGGAATCCAGAAGTACCTCTGAATGAAAGTGCAAATAATCTGCATTAATGTTAGACCAAGAGAAGTGAGTCACCTTCCTCTTTCCAGGCTCCCAAGAAGATCCCCAGCATGCAGCTGAAACACTTAGATGAGTCCTGGGGAAATGACATGGGGAGCAGGTAATGTTGAAAATGTCCTGATTCAGAGCCCAGGGAGAGACTTCCATTGACCCAAGTTTTGGATCAGAGGCTACAAGAGCATGCTCCAGATTTGAATTTAAGATCTGCATAAAATACTGCAGAAAAACCCCCAAACCTTAGACAATTTTCTGATATAGCAAAGAAGTTATACTGCTATATGAAAAAGTGCACATCATTTCAGTGAAGAGAAATCAGGTTAAAAAATAATTTAGAAAGTGGGATTAACTCCATCAACATAGGAGTCAATTCAAGGTAAGGAATGGAATTGCAGCAAAAACTAGTGGTACTCTGTTCATAAATGATCAGTCGGTGACTGTCACGGTGACTGCAGTGGCTCGCAGGCTCTGGGCACTTTACGGGTGGCGAATGAACACTTTCTCCATTTTATTCTGGGGGTTGGACTTAGTGTAGCAAAGGCCTGGGGAAGAGATAGAAGAAGTAAGATGGCAGTGGGGGAACAGGGCTATTTCAGTGGTTTAATAAAAGCTATGAATGGGGTTTTTCATAAGTTGGAAAGCCTGTCTTCCTGGCTGTTGAGGCAAACAGGGTCAACCACTTGGCCAGGGCACACCATGGGCTCCTTGTGGCTGCTATGCCCAGATGTCTGCTTTGCAGAGGTGCAACAAAGACAAGAGGATGAGTGGGTATTGGTGTCCTGTCCAGGTGGGTTGGGATACTCAACCAGACCCAGAAATCTGGAAGTTTCCCCAGGTTATTTGTCTCCCCAGGGAGACAAAACTCTTGTTCCAGGTTACACAAGGAGTCTGTGGTAAAGCAGACTTCTTGATGCTAAACCAGTACCCGGACAACCAGCTTTACATGGTACTGGGAGAGCATGCCAGGCACAGTGGGCAGCATCTGGATTGGGTGAAGGAGGCGACCATCAAGGATGATGCTAAGCAGACAAAGGGCCATTTACTAACTCAATTTCCAACCTGTAAATGCTGTCGCAACAGTATGTGCTTTAATCACATTAGAAAAATTGCACTTCTGCTTCCAAAATCAATTTCATGGAGATGTTGCCTCCATAATATACAGGGCTAGATCCTCAATAAGGTAATCAGCAGAGTTGTGTTGACTTTGGAGAAGATGTAATGATTCATATTTGCTGGGGAGCTGATCCTCAATCACGGATGTTGAGACAAGAGAAAGCATTGAGCTGTGATGACTGAGCAGCATCTTGACCATGATTAACAGGTTTCTTTTCTGGGGAGTTGGGTGAAATATGGTCTCTGTGCAGAGAGGTGGCACCTGTCATAGACAGTAATTAAATCCCATGTGACCTTTATTTTGAAGGTTTAAATGGAATAAAAATGGTGCATAGAAGTTAATTTTGTGAGTAAGCTTTGGTGTCTTTAGAACACGGTGGGCTCAAATCATAAATGTGTAAAGACTAAATAAAAACAAAACACCTGTTACAAAAGTGAAAGGTCTTTCTGCATCATAAAGGGACACCTACTGCATATACAGAGCAGAGGGAAAAAAGACAGCCTTCATTACCTTTTTTCCATGAACAAATGGCTGCATTTTGCTGTAGGTCTTTCTAGGAGCAGGAAGCTCATCCCAAGGTGAACAGAAATTTTCTTCAGGATGTATCTGCTGGTGTACAGAGGGGGGAATAGCTGCTGCCCCGCCCCCCCCCCCCCCCCCCAGTTGCCACCCCAGCTGGGATATCACAGCCTGGCAGTAGTTCTTCAGGGACAGCAGTGAGCCAGCATGTGCAGCAACTGTTTGAAGGGGAGATTAAAGCACATCGTAAAAGTTTGCAGCCAGAAGCAAGAGAGGAATGTTTTCATGAGACATCCGTAGGTTATGAAGCACTGGGTGTGCAGGCAGCTATTAAATAAAAGGTAGAGTGCAAAGCACTCACAAAACACAGGAAACCAAGTTTATTTCTCCTCAAGAAGCTCAGCGAGCAGTGAGGCAGCAGCTCAGGTGAAATCCTCATCTCCCTTCCCTCGTGTCAACATTCAGGATGGTTCCTGCTGTAGGTCCACCGTTCCTGGATTACAGGTAATGACCAGGCAGTGGTGGCTGACAGCTTTGAAGGGATGGTTGTGTGACCAGCTGTGGGGGTTGCTCCTGGTCCCTGGTGGAAGCTGCTAGAGCTAGCTGCATGGCTATGTCCAGGAAACCAGGAGAGCTGTGGCTGTCAGGAAACCAGGAGAGCTATGGCTGTTTCTTGAACTTGGCTTGAAGGAAACAGGCCTGGTTTAAACTGCCAGGGTCAGCTCCTCATCTTGGCAACTTGGAAAAGAAAATTGACTGCAGCTGTCCCAATATAAAGGACCTACTCCTGATTTTAAGAACATTTATAGGCTGGGTTTTCAAGCAGTCTGCTAAGACCAATAGCTTAATCTGTGCTTGAATTAGGGGGACAGGAAATTTGGGTCTTGTTTTCAATACCACTATTCCTTGTGGTATAGCTGGGAGTACAGCTGAGCAACACAGCTTTAACTTGCTCTGCTCCAAACTATTCCCTTTTTTGTTTCGTGTGGGTTTAGATTGTAGTTATCACTTGATATAAAGTGTGGCTGACTAGTGGTTTTGTACTGTACAGCACAAGGTAGGGGAGCACATGACTAAACAGAGGACAAAGAATTGCTTAAAATGGCTGAGTACTAAAAACCTCTCCAGCCGTGACAGTACGTACTCATTTGAGGTTTTTCAAGCTGTTAAATATTTTTCAATTCAGTATTTTTATTGGTTTGTCCTGGGTCTTGTTCTTTTTTTTTTTTAAATCCTCTTTCCTGTAAATTCTCTTTACTAAAAATACCGACCAACGGTCTCTTTGTGCAGTGAAATCAGGTTGGTGAAAACTGGTTTTGTGCAAGCAGCATGATAAAAGGTGCATTCAGAAATATATCCAACAAGTAAGCTCTGCAGGGTGTAAGTCTTCTGAAAAGGGAAGATGAATCCTCCAAGCCCTTCCACTGCAGGCTTGTATTGCTATTGAAGACAGCCATGAATAAGATTTTGCAGGATCAGGCCCCAGAGTTCAGCAAAATTTACTTCCTGCCTGCTCTCTATAGCATTTAACAGCCAAAATAAAAGAAGGAATTAATTTCTGTTTTAAATTCTTGGCAAGCAACTTCATCTCATTGCTTATCTTTTCACAGGAATCAAAGGATACTGCCTTGTTACAGCTACTCGCAGAGCAGAGGCTCGAGGGAGAGCAAGGTATTTGCTTTCTCAGATGACAATCAGGCTCTAACTGGTGGTATTTTCAATAATGTTTAACAAAGCTGCATTGCTGAAGAATAGGCAATATTGTGGCTTCTCCGTTTTTTCATTCTTGCCCTAAGTATGGTGCATTTTTCAGCCAAAGAATTAACTATTTCCACGGTGCTCACCCGGTGCCCTGCTCTTCCCAGTGGCTTCTGTCAAACTCCGTTTCATTGTGAAGCGTTGCACTTTTGGAAAATATAGCCCACCAATTTGGTGGTAAACAAGCCTTGGCTTTAAGACAAAGCTTGTTTTAATCTCCATGATCAGCCTACAGATCTGACCATGTTTTTTAACAAACCTCTTATGAAGAAATCCTATTCATGATTATTATCTATGTGAGAATAAAAATGTCTAATTACCTTATATTAAATCTGTATTTATCAATTGTGGTTTTCTCTGGGAAATTATAATTTGCAGAAATGCTCCACATTCCAGGCTGTAACAGTTGGAGGTGGATGTCCTTAAGGATGGAAAAAAAGTTCTTTTTTAAATGGCACATTTACTAATTATAAAATGCTCTTATCTCTCTGCAGCCAAAGCCAAAATGAACATGTGCCTTGCACTAAGAAATCCCAGGATTGTCACAACTTGTGCCAGCTGTTGAGGTTATGACACCTGTGCCAGCATCGCCAGCTCTGCCCACTGTCATCTGTTCCAACTGTTCCATCTGCACTGTTTGTACCAATTCTCCCATTTCTGCATCTGTACCTTCTGCAGAAACGGGTCCAACAATGCCAGCTGTGTCATCGGTGCCAAATATGCCAGATGTTCTATTTGTCCACCCTGGGCCAAATCAATGTAGTTTTGTGCTCATTAGTTTTAGCTGGTAGATTCTATTTCACAATTTTTTGAGATGCACTTAGATCGAATCAATTCTAAATCACCACTACAACTGCTTTACATCTATCTCACCATAAACAGAACTTTGTTTGTCATCCCGTGTTTGGTCAAAATTATTTTAATCTTATTAAATTGCATGTGGTGATTTGAGTTCTGTCTTAATGGCAAGATTATTCTTTTCTTGTAGAGGATGTAGCTGCGGAGAAATGAATAGAAAAAGATAAGGGTCATGGTGTCCAGGCTGTAAATAATCCCCGTGGTTACAGTAAAAATTGCCCACACACTGACTGAGAAATCCCTGGTCCTGATCCCTTATTCCACCACTGCAGATGAGGAGAAGACCATCTGATGCCAGTTTATTTGCACTGAGTACCTTAAGCTGTGAGGGCCAGAGGAAAATTAAGCCCTGGGTGTGTATTTACCAGGGCAGGTTTAACAGGGCTGTGCTAAAGGTCTGTTCTCTTAATGACTGTCCTGCTCAGGAGAGAGGGAACCACTGTGCTGCCAGTGCCACCCCCCCCAGCCAGCCTGAGGCTGCACCCGGTCTCAATAGCTTTTCTACTGGAAAGTGTAGCCTGTATTCATTTGGGCGACAAGTGTTCTGCCTTGTCTGTGCTTCGCTAATGACATAATACTGGAAAGAGAAATTCGTGAGTCACTATTTTTTTGATTCATCATTTACTCACAGGACCGTCCTTGGCCACGTCCAGAAAGATCACACTATATCCATGGAAGGTGGTGGGAGTTTAGGGTGTGTCATGTCCTCTGGAATTTTGCACTCTGGGTCAGTAAGCAAAGTCAAAATTCGCTGCTGTCAAGTACCTCAGAATAGAGTTAATCCCTGCGTAAGGGAACAAGCCCAGGTTTTGCATCCCTGTCTAACACCGCTCAAAATAGCTTTCACAATAAAATGTATGTAGGACATAGCTGGCGTGCTGTGCTGGCCCGGTGTCTGCAGCTGACCGTGTCTGCCTGGGCGCTTCTGCAGCACGAGTGACAATCACAGATCCGATCCCTGTGGGTTTCAACTCTGACCCCGTGGCTCCGGCAGGAGCTCTTGGCACCGTGGTCCAACCTGCAAGTTGCTGCTCACGAGGAACCAGGCGCTGTCATCACCTACAGCCCTGTGTGGGCGCGAGCGTGCTCGACAGCTTGGGAGCGTACGCGGCATCCCAGCATCCTGGACCCGCCGTGCTGGAGGTGTCGCCTGTGGTCCCATCCGTGGCCCCCCCTGCCGTGGCAGAATTACTCATCCCCACCACAGACAGCAGCGTGGCACCGGAGAGACGCAGCTCTGCCATGTGGGGAGCCAGAAAACAGGTTTGCATAAACTCAGTCTGCCACTCCGAGGTATTGAAATGCGCAGAGCTGACAGCTCCTCATCAAATGAAGGTACAGATTAAAAAATAGCGAGTGAGTTAATTTAGGAAAAGGGACTGAGGCAGAGGGAAAAGAGGCATTTAATGGAGAAGAAGGCAGTAGGTGCAAAGGGGGCTGGAAGTCCAGCAGTGCCGTGGGGATGTGCACGATGGGGACCTCTCCCTCTGGTAGGGGGAACCCATGAGGGAGAGGATTCCAGTGAGGCTGCAGACCACTTTGATCCTGTCCTGTAGCTGTCACAACATACTTAACCTTAAAAAATCCTTGACCTTGAGGAGTCTACTGTACGTAAAGGTTCCAGAGTGCAGTCCCATTTGATATGTTTGTCCCTTTCTTCCACAAGATTAAGAAATAGACAGAAAACTGAGAGAGAAAAAAAGAAAGAAATGTTTTCTGTGTCTGGCTTGTGTAACTGAATTGGCAGTCAATGAGAGGGACAGATTTCTAATTAAGAAATAGCTCCTGTAGTTTCTCAGGCAAAACTCTGGCTGAAATCTGTGATTCATTACTTTAGAAATTCCTTGGATTTCCAAATTGTGCAGCTGGAGGACACCCCGTGCCCCAGTCTGTGAGCTCTGCCATTGTGGTCAGTGGCCACCTGCCAGGCGTTGTCTTTACTCATATGGCAAATGCCTTGAGTCGGGAACTATTTATTTCTGTGGTGTTCGCAACAGTAGGTCCCTGGTCTTCACTCTGACCGCTGAAAACAGGGCCTGAGAGTAATAACCAAACAATCTTCTCCCTGCTCCACAGTGCCCTGCATGAGCCATCCCATCACTACACCACTGTGAAGCAATGGATGGGCTTCAGCTCACCCCTCCCTCCTTAGCAGGGCTTATGGAGGTGTCCTTGGAAAGCATTTCTGAGGCTGTCTTCCTCAACAGCTGAGCTGAAAAATTTAGTCCTGGGCATCAAAAGGAACTTTATTTCTCCAAGGCAGGTTGGCTAGGAGATTTGGGGTAGTTTTTGCGTCTTTATGTCACACTTTCTGCTTCCTGCAACCGTCCAGAAGATTTGCTTGTAGCCCAGAAATTAGAACAGCTTATCTCCTGCTCTATTGGCCTTCTGCTGGATTTTTAACCCAGGTTACTGCAGGCCCTGGGTTTGTTAGTGGTCAGGGTATACATATATATATATATATACACACCTACTATTTAGTGACAGGAGCTGGGTAATTCCTTACTGGTTCTTGTGGTTGGAACCAGCAGCACCAGTAGTCCCAGCCAGCAGCACCATCCCACTGGCTGTCTCAGGCATCTTCACTGGCCCCTGTGACCTGTGGAAACAGGGAAGGGCAATGAAGAGGTCTTGTCACCCCCCATTGTTTCAAGAATCCTGATGTGTCGTACAGAATTCTTTCCTTGTTTCACTGTAAAAAGAAGACATTTTGGAGGCCAGGGAGATGGAGAACCAGTGTTTCCTTTAAGAGAAGGCATTGTAGCAGAGTCTTGTGGATATTCTCAGCTTTCGGTTTTGTCCTGAAGAGATTTATTCCCCTTTTCCCTAAAGGCCATTGCTTCCTCCTCTTTCAAGTTTTCTTGAATTACATGGATCTCCCCCTCCTTGTCCCAAGGAGCACAGCTGACCCTTTAATCACTCCTTTTGCCACCTAGCTAGCAAATGTAGGTCACTTTTATTTATATAAAATAAAATAAAATAAAATAAAATACTGGGAATACAGAGCAGCTCCCAGTTCAGTTTGTATGCTTAAAACAGAAAAAGAATGTGGCTGAGAGGGCTGTGTGTTAAAACCTGGCATTGGGGAGCACTAGCTAATTAGAAATATTCACTTTGACACTTGCCACCACTGCCAGTAACACAAACATCACTGTGCACACATTCACACACCTCCAGATGATTGTGTCTTTACTACCTACATGTTTGTAGGTAGCACAGGCCAGTTCCCATAAAGTCCAGCTCTTGAATTCACTTGGCATAAAGTACATTCAGGATACACATTTTTAAATTGCAGTTTATAAATTTTAAAAAAAAGGAGCTAAAAGTATGCAGAATTGAAAATATTTTATTTTTCATTCTTTCAACAAAAGAACAGCTTGACTCAGAGGGAGGGCTTGCACACTGAGCAAAAGCAGTGTGCTCTATCTCAATTAGCTTCTCTGTCTGGCCTGATCTTGGGACTGGCCAAAGGTCAAAAACAGTTCTCATCCCATATCCACCCTTGGCAGCTCACCCTATGGAGAGAGATGCTCCATCAGGAGACTCTCCTACTCTGGCTGCCCCTACAGGTAAAAGTCTCGGTTAGCAGAGCTCAACAGAGGAATGGAACAGGAATTGTGTTGAAGGATTTTATAGGGCTCCAGTTCTTTCTCAGCTTTTTTGCACTTTTCTGATTTCATCTGGGTGATGATAACAAAGACAGAAACATCCTCTTTAAAATCTTCCAGAAGAATTTCTAAAAAAAAATTAATTTCCCCAGCAAACTCTGCACATGAACAGCCCAAAGGGTGTGACTGAAAAGGATCTTTTTCTTGCAGCAGCAAACACCCAGGCTTTCAAAAAGAATGAACCCACTTCAGTATTTTTAGGTTTTATTGCGTTCATTTAACGAATGTCATTACTTGCAGCTTATAAAATGACAGCGAGCTTGTGTGAGCTCTCCTGATACTTTTTTGCATTATCCTGGTGGGCAACAGAAATAGGCAGGGGAGAGAGGAGTGAAGCAGCTGAAGGGTGCCAAAAACCAGTGAATATCTATGCAGCAAAAAACGTTGAGGTGGTACTGAAAAATTTGCGGCATTGAGCAGTGGTATTGGACCGCCTGTAGAAACTTTTTTAAAAATATGAGAATAGCCCATTTGTTGGGTTTAAAAAAAATATCAAATTTCACACTGGGATGCTATGAAGGGTGGAAATTTTCTTGAAAAATTGTCATTTTATACAACTCTAATTAGCAAACTGTTCATATAAACCCGCAAGCTGTGCAGCAGATTTCACTTCCAACATCTCTACAGACAAGACAGAATTTCACCTACTTATTTACTGATCATGTCGCAGCATCCTTTTCCTACTCGCTGATGACTGTTCAGTGGCTTATGTAAAATGTGCTGGTGATTTCACAGCATTTCCATTGGACGAGTGTCCACGTGCTAAAGCAAATCACCATCACTGGCACGCTCCTGTTGGCAGTCTTGTTAGGCAGGAGCCAAGGAGCAAAAGATCGAAATATCTTTTCAGCCCAAGACATGGTGCAACCAAAAGTAATTGAAAAATGTGGATGGGGCGGTTTGGGGTCTCACGCACTGCACTTTCCCTCTTGGTATACCTTTCAGCAGCATGAATATTTATGACTACACTTTGTCTTGTTACAGACAAAATAAGAGAAGCCCAAGGGGATTCAGTCAATGCAAATAAAAGCAATGTTTGCAAGCATGAGTAAATCTCAGTCACAGTACTTGGCATTTTATGTCAAATACAGCTAAAGCGCAAAATTGCAAGAGATAGAAATTATTTCAGGACAGAGCTATTGTTGGGAGGTCACTGGAAAGAAGTGAAGCCTTGAGCAATGAGTCTTCCCTCTTTCAGGCCAAGGGTCAGGCAGGGTTGCCTGTGTTTTGTGTAGAGCCACTTGAGGATCCTCTATCTTAACTGAATCCCCTGTTTAATGAGGTGGTAAAATCACAAATACTGGTTGGATCTCTCATTCCTCCTACAGCCAAGTTGTACCTTCTGCTAGTCTCTTGCGTGTTTCAAAATGCACCTTTATCCCTAAAAATTCTTTACCACCGTTGTTGGACACCATGGCAGAGGTTATGAGGAAATATAACACCTGATTAAAATCAAGTAAATTTCATTCTTACTTTATTTGTAGCCCTTCAGTAATGAAAAAACAAAAAGGTGGTGCAAGAAGGCTCATACTCTGCAAGCATCTGCTCAGTATTTCAAATGAAAAATTTGTCTTTCTCCTGTAATTGTCTTATTTGATGTCATGGGGAACAGAAAACTCCCTCTAACTCTATTCATTTAATTCCACCACTTTTTCAAGTACTTAGAGATAATATGCTGGTAATATTTGTTTTTATTTTCCTTTGCACTCCCCCGATAGACACAAGCCAAGCAAAAGTCTCTTTGTGCTCTTCACATGTGTCTGTAAACTTAAAGTATTTTCAGACCTGGTGTCTTGGATTTTAAGAGCTAGAAAATATATAACAATATTACTTTTTGTTCATTTTGCCTACAGTCATTGCAACTTTCAGTTTAAGCTACACAGAAAAATAAAATTAAACTTATATATGTTATCTTTTATATCTTTCATGTTGTATTTATCTGTGCATGTCTTAATTATTTGTTCATGTGTATATACATTTACTTACAGATTGTGGCCACCTCCAAGTAGGCTTTTCCAGATGCTCTATTTTCTGGTCTTAGACTTTGTTATTTGCAATTTGTAGAAGATTTAAAAACTGTTTTAAAGCTTTTCATGGTGGATAGTTACAATTTGGCTTAAATACAGAATATGTACAAATCCTTTTTTGTTTATCTTTTTCAGTACTCAATAAATGCTAATCCAATACCTTTTTTTTTGTTTAATATATAGTTATGAGGACCTGGATTTTCTAAGATGTGCAAGATGTAGTCCCCCTCAAGACTCACCAGCTCCCTTTTGAAATTCAATTTATTTTAAACCTCAAGCTTCTTTTAAATACCAGTATAACTCAATTTATGAGCATAACTCAAATCATGGGCACAACATGTCTGTTTAAATTCATAAACATTTATTTATTATTCTGTACTTTTCATTTCTTGAAGCTGCTATAAACTGAAATGAAAAAAACAATAGGTAAGTGTAAAACCAACGGACCCCTTTGAAACGTAATAGCTGCAGGTTTTCATTATTTAAAGCTCTGTGAAGCATGATCACAGGTGTATTGAATTCACAGATCTTTTCTGACATGGCTTTGAGTCTGTACTTTTATAAATTGGTGAGAAAAATTTTACTGTCCTTGCCAGATTATTAATCTGCCTTGCCTGGTTATTCCTCTTCTTTGCAAAGCACTACAGCTGTTTTGTATGAAAACAAAGACTTGTGTCCCCCCGGTTGATTTTCTTTCTGTTTGATTTTACGATAAAGAGTCGTAATGATGAAGCAGTGACTCTTCAATTTTATCATCTCAGCAAGCCATGTAAAATCAGAAGTACAGATTCACTTCATAATGAAATAGAAAGAAAAGTGGTTTGGAGAATGCTCTTCTCAAAGACCATTATTTCAGAAGTTATATAATAGGCCACAAGTATGAAAATTAAAATGCCTGTATTTGTTTTCACCCAGTGGTTTTTTAGTCACATTTGGTTCAGTATACTGCCTGTCAGCACTAAGGGGGTCATTAGAAGCTCCTGTCCTACTTCAGTAATGTTGATCATTGTGTTTTGGTCTTTAACCCATTGTCTGACACACTGTGGGGCTCTGGTATGTGATCCGGTGTTTGGTCAAGACCCTTCTCTTTTGCTGTTGCTCATGGTGAGCTGCCAGCGTGGAAAGCCAAGGTGTCTTTTGGAAGGAAACACCTTTGCAGTGAGAGCACTGCAAAGTTTATCTGCCCTGTTTCCAGTTATTCAGGGGTGAATGCCTAGGCTGGTACTCAGGGTGAGCAATGATTTGCTGACTTGATGGGACTTAAATGAGAGGATCGTGCAGCACTTAGAGCACATTGCCGAATACAGTAACAAAGTAGAAAGGAACTGTTTGCGCATTGGATTGGCTGTCCTACTTGAGACGCTTAATATCTCTAGACTTGTGCTGTCACTGAAGCAGTGACATCATGTAGACATCCACTGAAGTCAAATCATGGGAGAAGGTGATAATAGAGGAACAAGCGTGATGGTGAGAGGAGAAGCCTGCCAACATTTAAAGCACAAATTTGCAGCCACATCTAAATTGCTCCTTCTAACATATTTCAACTGTAGGGATGGGCATCTCTAAGGGTGGAAATCTGAAACGAGTTTAAATTCTTCACTTAGATATAAGTAAGGTAAGGTACATGGCAACACACATTCAGTGCTAGTATTGGGCCTTTTCCATTTAGGCAGAGAATTAAAGGCGTGATTGCTTAATAAGGGCATAACCAGAGGCATTTATTGAATTCCTTAATCCATTCAAAGACATGCTTTCATACAGATCTAGAGAAGAGACTTCATCTCCTGATTTAAATGTCGTCTTTGTAATGACAAAACTCGTGAAAGATCAAGAAAGATTCTGACATCAAAACTATTCATCACCAAAGAAATTTCTGAAGGCTGAAACACTGAAGCTGTGTATAATTATGCACTGTCACAGAAAGCTATCCCCATGCAGAAGACCTGCACAAGTCAAATGGAGTTTAAAGTCCTTAATCGCTTTATCAGTGGGGTTGTCATGGTACATAGGACTCATGCTGTTCATCTTACACAGGGATGATTTTTTATCCTAAATGAAACAAATATTGGGTCAGAAGTACATATTTATGACTATATTTAATATGATGGTTTTCAGAAAATACATAGATTTTTTTCTATTCTCATCATAAGTTTTAAAAATATTGTATTCTGTTCTTCAGTTTTCCATTGTTTTTAAAAATCATTTAAATATGCAAGCATCAGCTTCAATAAAACTAGTAACATGAACAGCAATTACAGGAAAAAAATTGCAGGAACTGTGTGGACCCCATGCTGTATCATATGTATATACACCTGGTTTTTACAAATAAGAGCTTCCTTGAAATGTTGCTTGAAATACACCATGCTGCTTTCTATGAGGTGACAATGACGTTGTCATTTACCAATAATCATGATCCTCTTGGAAGCTGAACATAAATGTTTGCTAACATAAGATATATCCTGTGATTCCTGTTGAATGCTTCTTCTTCCCCCCTAGGGAAGAAGAACTGTTCAAAAACTTCAAATCAGGAGTTATATCTAATCAAATTGCCTTTAAGAAAAGGAGAGCCTGAGTGGTCTGGGATGGCAAGAAAGAAAATAAAGTGAAAGAGAAAGTGTAGTATAGAGAAATGCTGGCAGAAGGCTTGGACCTTCAGAGGCTCAAAATAGGACCAGGAAAGTTCACAGCTTGGCATCGGCTGAGAGGGTAAAGAGAACACGAAGGAGTCAAGGAGCAGACATAAGAAATTGAGTTTCACAGGACTGACTGTATCAATGAACTGGAGAGATATCCCCATTTCTCTACAGGGAAATTGCAAGAGTCTTATGTTAAATGACATGGTTATAGGTACCACTTTTATATTTATATACAGGACAGCTGGTTTATTATTTGGCTTCCCTTTGCTGAAATACTGCTCCCACACCTCTTCTTGTGATGAAGACTGCCCCTCTGGTGCAAGGGATGGATTGGCTGTAGCAGGAGATGTTATGGGAGCACAGGTGCAGAGGAAGGGGTGATGACACAAACACTACTTTTGAGCAGCTCCAAGTTCAGAACCAATTTGCTGGAAATTTACCAGATGCCTAACAAATATAATCTGTCTTTGCATAGCTCTGCTAGAGGAAAGATACTATCACAATTACACCCATGAAAACAATAGGCTTTTGTAAAGTGCAGCAATTTCTTGGTCTTGGTGTTGATCATTTCTCTTACTGTCTGTGCTGTATGGCTTTGAGGAAAGTTTGCAGCAGGCAAGATTAGACTATGATTTTCTTCTGTCTGGCTTCTGTGGTGCTGCCTGGAGGCAAGGCAGACCACGTGCAAAACTGAAATGCTTCAGCACCTCCTAGGCTATGCCCACCTTAAGCTGAGGAAACCTCACGCCTTGCTCTGCTGTGGTTCCCTGGGCACAACCAGGCTCCGTGACCTAACCTGGAAGGCGAATGAGGTCTGTTGGAGGTAGAAGTGGGTTCAGGGGGCCTTCAGTCCACAGCAGTGTCAGGTGCTGGTCCTGGGAGTGCCTTTATTTTTGAGAGGATCCTCAGTCCCAGTGCTTCAGGCACAGTGTAGATGTATCCATGATTTTGAATGTTATATAAGTCTTAAGTCCTACATCCTGCAAACCCATGACCTGCATTAACATTTCAGTGGCTTGTGCAGCCAGTGAGTATTGGATGGCATTGCATTGGCCAGCAGGGCTTTCCTCAGGGTACACGGTGCTCAGGTGGTTCAGGGCAATCGGCATTCTGTGTTCCAGTTTGCTCTCTACATAACTCCTGCTTTGAACACATGGCATGGTTGGCAAAATTGTGGGGAATTTCAAGAATGCTCTCTCTCTTTGAAAGCAAGAGCTGAATGTTTTGTACTGAGAGCCTTAAACAAATGATCAGTAAAAGATGTTGGCCTGAATTGCCTTGTCTTGGGTCCCTCCCTGTAACATTCCAATCCAACTGTTTGTGGTCATGAGTGTTGTCAAGGACAATCAGAATCCACAGCTGGAGTCCTGCAGAGAAAATGGTGACATTAACAATTTGATATTCAGAGTTTGATTCACACTGGGGCAAATCAAATTTTCACAGACTCATAGAATCATCAAGGTTGGAAGAGGCCTTCAAGATCATGTAGTCTAGCTATCAACCCAACACCAGCATAATCACCCCTAAACCATACCTCCAAGTGCCATATCCAGATTCTTCTTGAACACTTCCAGAAATAGTGACTCCATCAACTTCCTGAGCAACTTACTCCAATGCCTAACCACTCTTCCAGTGAAAAAAATGTCTAATATCTACTCTGAACATCCCCTGGTGCAAATGAAGTCCATTTCCTCTCATGCCATCACTTGAGACATGGCAGAAGAGATTGACCTGCACCTCATTACGATCTCCTTTTGGGTAGTTTCATGAGCAGTGGTACACTTCCTTCTTTCTATCTGTGGTTATCTGACTTTTCAGCTGTAACACGCCTTTAACATCCTAAAATGCCACCATGGATTATAACAGGCTGGCACTGACCTGTGTTTGCTGAAGGTTTACCCCATTATAATCTCTTGGACTGTTGTGATTTCTTATCACAGGGGCTTGACCATCAGAGTCTCGAAAACTCGGTTTCCTTTCTTTTTCCTAGGAATTTAAATAGAAATCCTAAAGGGAAAGCGAACATCCAGGATGGATCACTGAGAGTTTTGTGTGAATAAATAGAGCTATAAATAGAATTGAGGGTGATGGCAAGTTATCATACTGAGACATCTATTATCTGTAAGGTCAAAGAATAATTTATCAAAGAAATATGAACACCATGACTTGATGTGCCAGCGATTGAAATAGGCACCATCCACCATAATAGAAATACCTGTTGCTGTACTTTTCCTGTATATTCAAGTGTCTCTTTTAACTACAGAGATTTATCTTCTGTCCCTTAATCAAGGAAAATACGTGAATGTTTACCACTTCAGCCTGAGTGCTGCAGGCAGAAAAATCCCAGAGTGGAGTTCTCAGCACGTTGGTAGGCTGAAGACAGTGCCTCACATGACAGAAGGGTTTTAAAGGCCTAAAATGAAGAGAGATTTGGTGAACTTCCAGAAGGTGGTTGATCCAGGAGAGGGATTGTCTGAGCCTTTGCTTGTGAGGGCCACTCCACGCTGCTGTTCAGTGAGAGGCTTAGCAGGCAGCAGGTGTGGGATGCCTGTGGCTGCTATAGCCAATGTTGCCTGGCAGGGGTTGTGATGGTGCACGATCATATTTTGAGCTTCTTCAAAGGAATGAAAGGAATGAACAGAGGTTACTGTAGTGCATTATCAACAGAATAACCCCCATTCTCCACTTAAAGTAATAATCCTCTCTTTGTGAGCACTAGTAATCTGCAGCCAGCATGCACAAAGCAATTCATAATTTTCTTTCACTTCTGCACAACCTGCAACAGAAAAACACAAACGATACCCAAAATAACTTGGCAAGCCATTTGCTTACATGTGTAACAAGCAGAAATGAGCAGGATTGCACTAAAAAACATTGCAAAGCCTGAACTTTGCTCAGTGAGCTCATGGCAGTCTCATGGCATTGCGTAAGTTTCCACTTGTTAACAGATCCTACATATTTCGTTCTTCCTAAAACTTTGTTTTAGCATATTCAAATGGTGTCACCAGAAGTAAGCATATTGCGTTTTCTTGGGCTAAATGTAAACTATTACACTTTGCTGAGTCCCTCTTGTTAGTGAAGAACAGATTGAAGAGAGTGAGGCTTATAGGTTCAAGCTACTTGTGTGGAAGTGGTTTTGGAACTTGTCAAAATTACAAACAACTATGCACAAATTTGAAGGGTTGTACCAGAACGCAAAAGAGTGGCAATTTCTTTTGTCTTTTGATGAAAAGATGGAAGTAAAAGACCACAGTTTTTTAATGAATGTGCTAACAAATAACCTGGAACAAGAAACTAATTATTTTTAAAACCTTGAGAAAATATTGAAAAAATTAATTAAAAATCTACTGCTGTATCCCTAGTCTCATAAAAAATTATTTTGGTGGTATCTTTTTTTTTTTAAAAGACAATATTCTTGGTTTTTCACCTCCATGAAATCTGATGATCTCTAGTGTCTTATATTCCTAACTTCAGTACATTATTATAAATTGTTGGATAAAAAGAACAGGAGAAGCACAGTTGATACCTGAAGTTAGAACTACTCCAAATACACTACCGTTAACAGCTGAAGACTAGAAATATTAGCCTTCTTGCTAACATGATGAGCAATGGCCATCTGTCTTCACAAAAGATTCCCAGCCAAAAATGATTACCTCAGTCCCAGTAAACCCTTGAACTTTTCTGCAGAGCAATAAAAGATTTAATGAAGGGGGTACAGAGCAAAGACCTAGAACGTCAAAGGTCTATTAGGTGGTTTACTCTTGTAGAGACTCCCTCTTCCATGAAAATCTGTACTACAAAATATATGAAACAATATACATTTTATGTTAGGAACACATAGAATAAAAAAGAAGTCAGTGGAGCAATTTTCTGTAAATACCATGGAGAATCTGGTTCAACTTCATCTCTCACTTTAACTCCCTGAAATCTCAGTCACTCAATTAATAGCTAAATTAGGTTTACTCCAACACCAAACAGAAAATAAGAATAAAAATCCTAGTGATATATGTCTTTCTGAATTTTAAATGGATGATGTAAGTTGTATCAGAGATAACTCGCTGCTTGTATGTCTCTCAGGATGCTATGTCAATGTCTGGTGTCAAGCATCTCATGGCTGATACAATGTGAAACAAACCCACAACCCTGAGACTAACAAGGTGTCTGCCACTAAAACTAGAAAATCAGTCTTTTATTGTAGGGGCAAACAAAACCCCATCTCCCCAATGTAATGGCACAGAATGGATTGTGTATATGGTCTGTGCAGAATTACAGATCTTGGCCATAAAATCAGAATATCAAGATCAGTATCAGCAAATAATTGCAGCCAGATTAAGGCAAACACCTGCAGGTGGAAACACGTGCAGATATTTGCATCCACACAAGCCAAGAGGAATCAAAAAGCCCTACCCAGCATAGTGGAACCTTCCACATGGATCCATTTCCTTCATAAAAGTCATAAATTATTAGAAGTAAGTTTTATATAATCCAAACAAGGCCAAAAGACTCATTGCACTTCCAAAGGTAAGAGGACAGACACTGTCACCCTTGAAAGAAAAAGCCAGCACAAATGGACACGAGCTGTAAATCAGTACTGACAGGGATGGAAAGCAGGCTGACTTCAATTATTAAATAGCAGAAATTGCAAGTAAAAAATTGCAAGTTATTACTATTTGGGACATACATAGCACTTTTTTATCCATAGATCCCAAAGTATTTAATAAGAATGGATTAAACTTCTTCCTCTTGTTGTAGCTAGAGTAAGTAGGGCATAGAGGAATTGCAGTGACCTTGCTAGCATTTGTCCCACAGTGCTTCCATAACTACTAGCATGGGGAAAAAAGATCCTAAGGGCTGTATTTTACAAAGGTAGCAGGTACTGAACTTATAAAAGGAGAAACAAAGAAAACATTTCAGATGAAGGGAATGAGGGAAAAAAGAATGTGAATGGGAAATAAATAGGAATGAGGAGTGAATGGAAAAGAAAAAGAAAATCTCCAACATATTCAAAGGAGAGAGGTTGTACGAGCCTGTAAATACAAACACATTCACTGCAGATACACAGAGACTTTCACAGCACTTGTGCATTTTTAGTAGGGGTATCAGCATCAGGCTCCTGCCATGCACACAGATTAAGAATCACCAGAGCTCTGTGCACAGGGCTGTGGCAGGAGGCCCCTCCGAGACCGGGCTGGAAGTCGCTCCCGTTAGCATCACCTTGAAAAGTGTCGCGTGAATGGTGAGGAGGGCCTTTCTGCTGACGAGGATGCAATCAGCTGAATGACTAAATAGTTCGGCTCCCAGATGAAAATCTTGCAAGTTAACCTGTATTAGGACAATTTGCTCCCTCCCTTTTTTGTTGTTTTTAAAAAATCTGTGAAGTCAGAAGTTTCTTGTAAAGAAAAAGAGCACATTTTAAAGTCAGTATAAAGAATTAGCAACCCTCAAGAAACTTTAAGCCAATGAGGACAGACTAGAAAAAAATTGTTTCTAAGTATGAAAGTACAATGAAAATCAATGATGCAAAATATTAACTTTTTGCTCAGCAGTTCTCAGTGTCACACGTCTGTTTGCCTAAAATACAATGACTTCAGTGTTGTTTGCTTATGTTTGAACTACAGCAACATGGTGTCTCATCAATACATCAGTTTCCTCAGTTTTAAATGGATAATATAAGTGCCAGATCTTCAGAATTCTTCCTTTTGTGGCCTGATCTGAATCCTGCTAAAATACCATCTTTTCATCCACTTTGTGTGATTTGGCTCAGACTTGTGAAGATTATAGCTGCACAGATATTTTTTAGAGTCTGAATTTTATGTTTCAAACCCAGTGTGGAGTGAGAAGGAGCTCATGCCCAACCCGAAGGTGCCATGTTGATTTTTAATAGTTATCTTATAGACAGTCTATTTTTTTTTAACTTCTAAAGGAAGGAGAATTGCTATAAAATGGGAAAAAATGCAGTGGCCTACTAAATAATTTTTATAAGTTCATTCTTTGGATATTTATAGTTGATTTCCCATAACAAGCTTTCTTTTACAACTTTTATTCCTTCATTAATATTTTTCCTCTATCTAGCTGTAATATTTTTCTGTTTATAATTGTTTTCTTCAGCTACAGTGAAAAGGAACAGTATAAGAGCATTAAGTAGTTAAGACAGTAAAAAAAATGGAAATAGTCAAATTCCCTAAGAGATTAAAAAGCCAATGAGAAGCCCAAAAGAAGTAAGGAAAAAAAATCACAGTGTTTAAAATACACATCATCAAAGCATAGCAAAAGCCTTTTTTATTTAAAAAGTGTGCAATTACTTTATTTCCAAGTGGGACAACTCATAAAAAAAATGGGACAGTGAGGACAAAATTGCTAAAAATGCTTAGATGTGTATTTGAGCATCTCTGCATCTTACCCTGCTGCAAGCCAGACCCTGAAAGCCACGGGTTCAGTCCAAAAGAGCATTCCCTCACATTTCTGAAAGCTGTGACTGGCCAACAGTAATGCATGGTTACTGTTGCTGCTCAGGCTGCATCACAGCAGTCCCAGAATAGGATTTGGATCAGGTGTCTTGAGCAGACCTCCTCCTAGATGGCAAGCTTACGAGGTGTAAACACTTCTTTTGCATCTTAAGGGAAAGCATAGCTGACGAATGAAAGAGAGTGTAGGTACCAATTTCGTTCACACATCATGTAGGCTCAACTTGCATCCCAGTTCTTACCTGCTGGAAGGCATTTTTGTTTGTCATTGCATGACTTTTATAATATTTGATAAGATTTCTCATATTTTCCATCTGAGGAAGGGTTAATACCACAGTTAACAAGTAACAGATTAGGAGGACTTCAGAACATCAGTATTTACATGCTTTGTTAATCCGAGGAGGCTTTTTGCTTACCTTTTATGACACTTGTTTACAACTTGGCATTGTTGTTTTTAACGAATATTTCTTGTACCACCAAGGATGGTGTCAAGGTTTCTACTTTGCCCAAGGCTGTAGAACTTCTAGAGGTAATGTGGAGGAATTTCTAAGCAGTATGAAGCATGTATGGCTAGGTGGGCTTCTTCAGGACTGTTTATATACCCCCTGAGCTTGGCTCAAGAGTCTCACTGGAAACAAAATATTGAGTAAGTCATTATAGTGGGGAAAAAATTGTCAGAATCGCTGACCTGATGACTCCTGCAAGAAAAAAAAAAAAGCAGAAAAATTCATCTAGGGGATTTCTAGGTCATGTGCCAACTACCATGTGCCATGACTGACTCCTAAAGATATGCCAGACCACTGAGTAAACCAAGCATATCCCTCTCTTGATGGAAGCTGTGGAAAACTCTGTAGATGTGTTATTGTTGTTGCTTCAACTGATTAGGGTTTGAAGAATGGAATATTGTCCCCTGAAGGATGGAATATTTGAGAAGCAAATGATCTGGATATTAGATAAATCAGAGCCATTCAAATTATTTTCTTAAGGATAATGATTTACACATGTCTGGATAGGAAAGGGTTGATATGACTCAGAGAGTGGGGTATAGCAGCAGGAGGGTCATTTAGGGCAAAGGGAGGAGGATGAAGAGGGTGAATGGCTGAAGCACAGAGCTGATCATGGGGAGAGATGCCCTGCACCTCTCACCAACCTGCTTTTGCTGTTCAGCAAGGTTTGAGCAAGTCTGGAGACAAAAACCAAATTCAGGCTGGGGCCAGTGACCGCCAGGCAAGCCCTGAGCGCTGGGGCAGGCTGGGTGAAGCCAGAGGACAGTCAGCCTGTCACTCTGGGTCTCTCTGGATCAGTGGGGCTCAGGGCCAGGGGACTGCCTCCACCTCAGGGGTGAACACCAGCAGTAATCCTCTGCAGGGCTATGCCTCTACCGACAGATAAACGTTCTACAGATAATGTTTGTGAATGAAGGATGGTGCTCTTAACACCAGCGAATCCGTAACCAAGAGAATTGGAAGGGTTGAGCTTTATTAGAGTAATACTAAGAACTGTGCCTCTTCAGACATGGAAAAAGCAGTGAATATGAGCATTTTTTGCCAACCTTATATTCACACAGGTAAGTTTAAAGAAACTTTAAACAGATGCATACGAGTTATGAGATCCATTTGAAATTCACAAATGTTTGCAGAGGAGTTTACACTGAAATTTGGTCACGTAACGGATGCCAGTCAAAAGGCAAGGTGTAGGGAATAAAACTAGAGGCTTGTTTGTCCATATTAGCTTTAAAGGCGTGCTGGGTTTTTCCCTCACTCCAGTTTCGTGTTAACTGGATCTGAATGTGTCAGTTCCTCCTCAGTTTTCTGCTGTAACTCCATGATAGGACTCTCATAAAACATACAGTATTTTTTGTCAACAACTGTAGGTGTGGGACTTCACAAAGGTTTCAGCTGCCCTGTTCTATTCCCTGATAACACAGATGTATCAGCATATTCAATGCACATACATGCACATCATTTTACACACTGCTTTATACCCTGGTTCACTTTTGTGTAAGACTTTAAGGGTATTTTTAAATACATACAAATGTATAAAGTATATAATAGTTGTGAAGCTGTTCATATTAAAAAATGGGAGGTTTTTTCTTATTCCAAACAGATAAAGAAGTATTCAGTAAAAGAAAATGTACAAACAACTAGTGCATATTGAATTAACATAAAAGGTGAAGAAAAGAAATGCATAACGGGAAGGCCACAAGAGAAATCAAGACATATTACACTGTCTGTGAAAGAAAGACAGACATCTAAACACAAAGAGAAATACAAAACAAAATCTGTGTACTTACTTTTGACTATGTTCCCTTGAGTTACAGAGAAATGGGAAAGGTGACATTTAAAAGCAGTGGGTACTGACTAAGAGACCCATGTCATTACTTTGGATTGCTAGATAATGAGGCAGAATAATAATAATAATAATAATTAACATATAGACACAGCAGGTTTTTAGATAACTTTGCTTGTTTTTTCCAGTACACCTTTGATTGAAAAATCATCACACAAGAGCAAATTCCAATTGCAGTTTCAGAGAACCAAAAGGCCCTCAGAGCTTCTACATTTGATGAATTTTGGAGTCCACCAAATATACTTTTATTTCTTTTCCATGGGATGTAACTGACTTGAGTTTTGTGCTTTGTGAAGAATAGCAACAGTGCTTTTATAAATACATTCTTTCATCAGCTTACTATTTTAAGTTTAGCCTTATGTAATTTTAATTTAAGGTGGAAACTGTTGTGAAAATCTCTTAAGTTTGGTTGAAAGCAAGCAGAATTTTGTATATCTTTTCTTTTTCTCATTTGCAAGAATTCTTTCACCATAGTTCTGCAGTTCCATGTCTTTCTGAAGCATCCTTCTCTGGATTCAAGTTAAGAGAAATAGCCTGAGAATCTTTAAATTTGATACCCATTTATCATCCTTCAGAAAATTTTCTTACACGTAGTATCAGTGTATGATGTCAAACATCTACATATACATGTTTAAGGGCTGGACTCAAACCAGTGCAGAAAGTTGTAGTGAGTCATTGCCCAACTGATGATGAATCATCCCCTCAGCACCTGGGACTGATTCATCCTTCCAGCAGGCAGCTATTGGCTACTGCCTTTACAGACACAAACACTGTCTCATAGATAGCAGTTGTCTGTGTGAGGATTTTGCTTGGTTTGTCACTGCAACCATTAATTGAACAGAAAAAAGATTGCTAAAAAAGATCAGTTTCAGTCTGAAAGTCTTACAGCCCACTTTCTCTATGCTTTGGATGTTCTTGTGTCCTTGGAGGACATGTCCTAACACCCAAGAAAAACCCTTGAAAACTTTGTCACCAGTTTCATGTGAGAGGTGCAGATGTTGTTCACAGGCTCTATTCTATGCAAGCTCCCCCTAAGTCAGAGAGTATCCAGAGCTGTATTTCAGATCATCAGCTTTATTACTCACAACCTGCTTTGGACATTGATATTGGCTTCTCTCTGTCTGTAGCATCACATGATCTATAGTTTCCCTTCTGTGACTTACTGATCTTTGCTTCATGGCCTTGGTTCAGCTTGGATCTCAGGCTTTCTGATTGAGCTGTTTGAACCTGGATTATGTCTAATTCTGGTCTGCTCATGACCATGAGTTTGTCATCCAGGTACTGGACCAAGCCTGGACATTTCCCCCTGTCTCAGGAAAAACCGGAAATCTAAGGATCCATGTGTAAAGGTAAGTGTCATCAGTAAAGGCATTATAGTTAAATTACTTTTACCTCAATAGAGAAGCGAACAAAAAAACCAAAAAAACCAACCAACCAACCAACCAACCAATGAACACGTGAAAAACCAAAAAAGTGTTTTGGTATGGGAATCTTCTAAAGTGACAGAAATCAAGGGAAAAAACAGGCACTCATTCTGAGATATGGGTCATGTATTATTTACCTGCTATAGCTGCAATTATTTAAATAAACACTCGGGCTTATTACAAAGTACAGTGTTCATAAGCCATAAAAGAGCTCTAAATGCCACATCTTCAGAGTAACACCGATTCCTGATTGTGTACAACTGCTTACCCCCTCCCCCATTAGTTTCTGCAGAGGAGTATCTATTTGTCATGAACCTTAAAGGATGGTGTTCAGATGCCACAGGTACTGATGCCGTTTTAGGCATCCCTGGTATGCTGCCACTCTAGAAAAGTAGAGGTCCTCTACAGGTTCCATATCTACTTCAGAATTATTATGGATTTTAAATGGTGCTGGAGTGCTGGATACCTAGAGACTATAACCAGATATCCTTCATTCAGCTTACTATCAAATCAAGCTGCTTTACCTGCCTGCCACAGAATGAATGCTGCTATTCCTCCCGTCAGCCTATTTTCAGTCTGAAACAAGCTTTTCAATAGTAGAAACAAACAGAAAAGTCTAGACTACAGCTAATGTTTTCTGAAAATTTTCCTGTTGTTCATTTAGAAAAGTGGTTGTTGCATGAGAATGAAAAGACAGACTGCTATGGATGTAATATAATGTGCATATATAAATACAGATGTCTCCTTGGCCATTTTTGAAATGAAGGCCAAATTAGTCCAGATCTGCCTCAACAGGCAAAGCTATTGCTGCATTTCTGCTGTAACTATTCTCTTTATTAAAACAGAACATTCCTGTAAATTCTAGGCTGTCATTTTATCAAAATAAGGTTTGATCCATATCACTTTTGCAATTGGACCAAATCACAGCCAAAACCAAACCAAACTGGAAAATATCAATAGATTCTTACTAGGATAAGATTATTTTGGATTTCTTTCAACTGACCAAACAGACAGAGTCCTTAGACTATCCCGAACACGCAAAACACGATTTAATGTACGATATTCTCAAAGTAATAAGTACTATAACAGTTTTTATTTCAAAAGATGGCTCTCATAATGTTTCAAGACTCCAGGCATTATTAGCAATCTCATTAAAGCACAATCACTTTGCTGTCGTCTTCTTGTCCTAGGGTTGAGTTTTCTTTGGTGCACGTCCTCATGAGCACATGGTGGAACCATGGGCGCTCTCCAAGGTCCTGAACGATGGGACTGGACTTCGGAACCTTTTGTTACTATTACAAGTATTAATATTTTAAATCAACATCTTCAATTAATTGTGGGTGAAAAAAATATTTATTTAAAAGCTAAATATTTAAATTCAAAATTAATAGGATCAGTCTTGGAAGAGAGAACTTAGGGTTAAATATACACTTGTATTTAGATCACATTTAGATGTTACAAAGGAGAAGGCAAGCAGGTTTGGGTTAGGCAACCTTGGAAATGTAAAATATCATCCTCATCATTTAAAATATTTGAGAAGTATTTTTCATGGATGTTGAATTCCTGGAAAACAAAGCCACTGAGGTTTGCCAGGCAAGCTGAATAATGTAAAGTTCTTGCTAAGCTCTGAGCTATCAGTATGCTCATTATTAATAAATATTGTTGTTCTTTATTTAAATATATGCTCCAACATATTTTTAGCTTGGTAGTGGCCTTTTTTACTCAGAAAAAAATGTAATGGAAGGCATGTAATGAGCATTTGTTCTGAAAAGTGAGGCACTGCATTTATGTTCCATTCCCTTGTAGTACCAGCTACTTCTATGAAAGAATGGTGTGGTGAACTATTTTCTTTTCAGATTTATTGTCTGAAGTTGTTGCATGGCATAAGTTCGGGATACCAGAGATTACTCGTACCTTTCTGTAAAACAGTTCTGAGCTGCCAAGCTGATACTGTGAAAAACCAGTTCAAGCTATGAAAAAACTGTCCGAGTTACTCAAGATATAATGTATATTTTCTGCAAATTATTGTGGTCTCTTTGTGGAAATATGCATCTAAACATGTAACCAGCTTGCAATCTTGCAGTCTTAATGGAGAGTCTAAGAACTGAATGTTAACCTTGACTGAGCTATCTGTCTGCACTTTCACGCCACTCTCTGTATCACAGCTCAGAAGAAAAACGTCCATGTTGCTCAGAAAAGCTTACTCTGCTGGTCCATTGATGTCTTTTTCATGGATAACTAAATGACATTATTTTAAACCTACCTTTAATTTGAATTTTCTTGTCCACTAACTTAATTAAAATGAACAACATGGTATAAATTAAACCTGTACTATACTACTCCATTACCTCAAATTTCAGGGAGAATTTATTGCTAAAGTCTTCCTACCATGAACTCTGAGAGGTAATTGATTTAGAATGCCTTCTTCAATTTTTACTGTGTTTTCTAAATAATATTAAGATCACGTATGAACAGAGAAGGCATGGTTCTTGAACCAGTGAAAATCAAGACTACTGAAGACAATGCAGTATGTCAGCATTAAAATGTCAGGAAATATTTTAAATAACAAAGTAATATGAAGATACTTCTACTGGAATGATAGTTTAAGAAAAATATAACAAACAAACAAGCAAACACAAAACTCCAAAATGGTGATAGAGTTGTCTCAAAAAGGAATTATTTTACAGGAGAAAAAAAAGTTTAAAAATTATTTCAGGTCTTTCTCATTTAATTACTGTTTTGGACACCTGATTCAAAATACTATATAAAGGAGGAATTAATTTAATCAACAAGCAATTCTGCAGGTGCTTCATCAAGAAGACCAGTTAACAAAGTAGAAAGACATTTCTGGACTGGAAGACACAAGAGTTCATTATGAGAGTGAGCGTAATCAGACCGAAGTGCAATTAAAAGAACATTCATTATAATTGGAAATGCAGAAAGCAAGAATTACAAGATTTTCGAAAAGCAGTGAAACAAACTCATACATTCTATTTAAAGAAAGCCTTCTTAAATATAGAATTTAAATTAAAATACTAATAAAGACTACTTGCAGGCATGCCTAAAGCAAGCACAGGAGCTTGAAACTGAAATTTAAGAATATTCTTCTTGTTGATTTTAGCAGTTCCAGAAAATTTTACTGCCTTTGTGAGTAGTTCTCAGATCACCTTCTCTACGTGTAAGTTGGTGATCTTTACAAAGATCTTTATGAATTGGTGCCACAAATGAACCATAAGTTTGCAAATGTATAGAGGTTCAAAAAGCACTGGGAGCTTCAAAAATGTGAAGAAAATAAAACCCTGCTATCCCTCTCTGGGGATGTCTGTAGCTTCAGGAGCATACCTCAAGGAGAGGAAATGAATCCACCAAAGAATTGGTCCTTCTCAGCCAGGGACTACTTTCCCACTATTTTAGGAATATTTAGAAAAGGCAGACTGGCAATCAGCAAGTTCATCAACCACTTAACTCTGAAAGAGAGATATGGAATAAAAAAATTGCAAAATCACCATTGTAAAATAGGTGTTGAAGTCCTATTGAAGATTTATTAATTTGATATGTCAATAAATCTCCTATCCCAGCTGATGGACCTAAATTAAGACGTGGACTTTGTGTTCGAAGGTTGAGAAATACTGCATGCAGATTATACTGAGATGATGCAATTCAGTCTCCTGGGTAGCAGGGTAAAGATCTAACTCAGTATTATTTGAGATTAATAAGACAAAGCTCAGTTGTTTGTACCTTTTTAGTGCCAGCAGCAACAGCTATATCTGCATCTACTTGTTTTGTTGTTTTCTGAAGAAATCTCTTAGGTTATGACATATTTCCTTGTTTATAAAATAAAACAGATTTCTACTAGAAGATAAAAAGGTGCCGAATGTTACTCAATAAAGCTTGTGCTGCTCCACTCCTAAGAAATTAAAAATAATGTTACCAGATGTTCTGTGTGGTCCCCTGTGCTGAAGCTGGGGAAACTTATGTTTACACTTCATTTACTGTGAGAAGCAAGATGCAGAGAAGCCATTGGTATTTACAAGTATTAAGTGGCACTCTGAAGAGCTCTGCTGCTCCACTGCCCTCTAAAGTTGAGGGCAACAGAATTTCTCAGGTTTTAGCCAGGTTTCATAAGGGTATAAAGCTGTCTTATGCTGTCACTGTATCTTCATCTTCCAGTCTTTCCTAATAGCTTTTGAATCCGTTATCCAATTTCTGTCAAATTTTACACGGAGCTAGAAATCTCAAAAGCATTATGCTTCTACAAATATTGTGAAAATATATAGTTAGGCAGCGGGGAGAAACACAAATGCTTCTGCACCCTCTCCAAGGGAAAAAACTGTTAGTATTGAATCCACCAATTATCTGTCCTATTCTCTTTCTGAGCTGAAAAGATCAACTTTACAGTTTGCACCAACTCATCTAAAGACCCATTTAGTTCAAGTCTTACGAAAACCTGCCTTTTCTTGTGGACCTGTGCAAACATTGTTTACCATTATTTCCAGTTTTCTGACTTATTTCCATTCAATTGCTGCAAGATTTTAATTTCTTTGGTGCACCTTAATCAAACATGTGATTTGTGAGATGTGAAGTATCTCGCACACAGTGGGAAAAACTGAAAGGGATTAAGAATAAAGGATTTATCACTTCTTCTAACCAAGAGTGACAGTGGTTTATTGTCAGGATAGGACACTTCTTCAACAATCAACTTTTTTTCTTCATCCTAAAAAAGGACATTTATTTTGGTTTTACGTAATCTAAGAAACAAATCAAGACAGTAATTAGCACAGCACTAAAACATTATTTCCTTCTATATCAGCAGAGAGATCAAATTAGTCTATAAAAATTAAAGAAATTGCTGTGGAATTGACAAGTTCAAGTAAAACAATATTCACCTTGTGTAAATTTAGACACCCAAACTTCATTTTTGAATTAAAAAGCAAATCTGCTGAGACCACCACAAAGTGAATGAAGACAGGCAGGTTCTCCTAGAAGGTGATTCAGGGCAGGACTCCATTAAGAACACAGAAAACCTCAGGAAAATCCCCTTTAACTAGTTTCACAACTTGGACTTCTAAATGTGCGGTTAGGAAGTTTAATCAAAAGTGGAGACCTGAAATCCATTTTCATCTTATTCTCATGATTATCTGTAACCCTATAGCCAGGCTCAAGACTTATTATGGTAATACTTAATTACAACTCTTTTGAAAAAAAATAAACTTGCAAGGACAAGCACAGTGAAAAAAACTATATGAAATTTCACCTTTATCCTATGCAAAACCAAGCCCAGGATTTTTGTAGAACTTGGAAAGCTTTCTAGCTTTGTCACAACTGGGAAGCAGGAAATAAAAAGCTGGTGGAGTGGAAGGCTCATTTGCCTAGAATTGATTTGCACAAATGAAGGGTAGTGAGGGATAAATAAACGGAAAACAACACAAAAGATAAAAATTATATGAAGACACAACTGTGCTAAGTGTAATTATTCTTCTGATTTAAGATGAGCATAATATTCTAAAGCAGTACTATACAGTAAGAACCATGAGTTATTTAAACATTTCTGTAAGATTCTGAACGTTCTGATGAATCATTTATAATTAGCTATGATTAAAAAGTCACTGCCAAATAGATAACCCCAATGAAATACATGGAACAGAGTGCTTTCTCAACTCACATTATCTTTCTTTTTTGTGTGTTAAAAAGTAAAAAGATTTTACTATAATTACAGTCCCATACCAATGATTCATAAGGAGATATTATATTTGGAGTGCCTACTGCTAGCCATCCCTATTGGCTAGTAAAAGGAATTAAATGTTTCACGTTCATTTGAAATTTCAGCTTAAGGCCATGCCAAAAATGTTTTGGGTTTTTTTTTCAGATCAAAAAGGGACAAAAGTGAAAAGACTTCCAGAAATAAATTCTATGTAATAGAAAAATATCAACCATATGTGCATTTCAGATTTGTAGATCAAGTTACAAGGTTGGCAATCAGATTTTGACTCCCTAAATATTCTCAGAGTTCTAAATATAAGCTTCTTCTGTTCCTCTCCCCTCCCTTTCTCCCCAAACTGTTGTGTAGCATTTCTATGTGCAGTAAAGCGAGCTGTCTTGTTCAACTTGGAGAAGACTGGATTTGTTTTGTGAGTTAAATGACTTTTATTCCTTGGGTACTGCCCTGTACTAGAACAAAGTGAAGGGTAGAAGCATAAGATCATTTCTGGAATTGATATATCTTGAAGCAGTCTCAGCCTCTTGAAGTTTTCATTAAATAAGGACAATTCTTCTGATCATTCCATGGTAACTAAGTGAATTCTTGTACTATCTTTATGCCCATCTGCCTTTCTGCCCGTCCTTTCTCTTCCACTAACTTTTTGTCCGTATATTCTCTTCCAAAAAAGTTTCAAGAAGAGGTGAAGGTCTCAGAGAGAGTAAATTAATAAATTCTCGTTAAAACTCATCACTGAGTGAAAGAGCTCTCTATTATTAGGGCTTTCCATATGACAAAGTCTAAAATATTAACTGGAGGAATCACTGTGTTCTTGAGCATATAAGGAGGACTTAGTGCATTCCTGAAGGGGTGAGATTTTAGGGATCTGCAAGGCAGCTGGTGTCAAGAAGTGTAATGATGTGGGAAATAGGGCAGAATTAATCTATAAAGAATCCCTCTTCTTCAGTTCCGCTACTTATGGGACATCTTATTATTTTATTTGTACTTGTCTATGCTTAACTGCCAACATTTGTGTCCAGATCACGATACTGGTTCAAAGGCAAAAACCAAACTGTTCATAAGTTCAGGTTTTATGACCAGAAAACATTACTGTGATCATCAATCTGGACTCCCAAGTTAATGCAGACGTCAGCATTTTCCTAATTTCTTTAGCAGGTGAGCTGAACAAGAATATTTAATTGTGATCTACAGTAGCAGAGAGTCTAGCACTCATTGCCTAAAGTATTCCAATTTAATATCATTATGGAATTTAATACTCCTCACTGCTAAATCTATACTTACACTTTTAGTTTGTCAACTCTCTTTTCATTCATCAGATCTTCCAAAAGGTCTTTGTCTTCATATGTTGAATTACCACAGTACAGGGTAAAAATATTAATTCTTTCTTTCTTAAAGAGATCAAGCTCTTTCAATGCCACCTTTAATACAAAGTAAGGTTTCAACGACATATCATTAATTTTTAAATGCTTTTAAACTTTCTTAGCAGCTTTTAAATACTGAGCTTTGGCTGGACGTAGTATTCTGGTACTGGTTTCATTGATGTGGTAATAAGCTACCTATCTAAAATTATTGAAATTAATAATGCAATTTTACTAGCATTACTTCACCCTAAGCAGCTTCTTGTGTTACTTTCATTTCAATTCATATGTCATGTAAATAAATATGTTGTATTCTCAGCAGCCCCAGTGTAGATTCCCTGTTAAGGATACATTAAAATTATTTCAAAATTCCTTGCAGTTATTCTGGATAAAAATGTTACTTTTTGAAAAGAGCTGAAAACTGATTCTATGAAGATGGCATACTGACAGCTTACTAAAAAGTTCAGCCCTGAATCATCTATAATAATAGCTTTTTCTTGGTTTACAAGATGGGTAGATTATAGAATGAGGCAAGCTATGAATTCCTTACAATAGTAATAAGAATTCTTATCTGCTGTTCTGAAAGGAGAATTGCCAAGAGTTTTTAACATAACAAACAACCAATAATGTTTTTGACAGAAGGAAGAGTTAAAGAGATAACATAAATATCTGAATTCTCACCAGTAAATCCAAACCCCTGCCTGAAGGAAGGTATCACAAAAGACATATAAACTCACATGTAACAAAACAGGATACGAAAATCAGGTGCAGAATTTCACAGCATCTCGTGTGTCAAAGCAAGACTGCGGCAGAGGAGCTTCTTTTAAGCCATCATGAACTGTCTGGAGAGACCTTCTCTGAGTCCGCTCACGAGTTTTGAAGTCCATCAATGTTAGCATGGGTTATCCTTTGCAAGCAACAGATGGGTCTTCAAAATTTATGCCTTAGCTTTAGCAAGTGGAGATCTTTTTTTCCCAGTGCTATTTTTTTTTCTTCCTATTTCCTACTTTGTAAAATATTATTTCATCCTAGTATTTTTTCCCTATTTTCTTTCATTTCTGTGCTATAAATTCTCTAATTTCTATTGAGAGAAGTTCTTCTGTTTCAAATCGGCATCAGTTTATAAAAATTTTATAAAAATGAAATCTAAAATAAATTTATTATTTTCCCACTGTCTAAATCGAATAGAAAGCAAGCTACTCTGCAACACTGCATTTTAATAAATTTAATGAGAATTTATCATTTTAGTGTTAAACTGAAATAAATTACTACATGAAATCCTGACTGTTTAGAATAACAATGACTATAAAACAACAAAAGAGATATTACAGTTTTTACATTTTGCATGATAATGGGCTTAAAACAATTCAGGGGGAGAGGACAAATTTGCTACAAAAATTTAAATCCTTCCATGATTGTGCATTTGCCATTCTCGCAGAAGTCAAGGACATAATCTTGACCCAAGAGTGTCAACAGGAAGTCAGAGGATTAATTAACCAGAAAAACAAAAGCAAATTCTTGTAAGAAGAAAATTTCAGAGACAGAATTGTTAAGGATAGTACTTAGGACATTTAGATAATGAACATATTGTCTAGCAAATACACAACATTCTTGTTACAGATATTAGAATCTTAACCACCATTTTGTAACATTTACCTAAAGTTTATTTTAAGAGAAGCTTTGTTTTTAACAATCATCTTAAATCCTAGTAAACTGAAGAATTAATTAGCAAGCACGGAGGATCAGCAAACTAATGCTTTAGTCTGTTAAACCATCTGCTCAGGAGCACCCTGTTCAAATCTTGGCATTAGGAGAGGATGGATGAATACTTTTGTCTCTTGCACTTAGTCACAACTTGCCATTCTTTGCTTATGCATATTTTTTTTTCCTTCAGCTCATGGTAAATAAAGTTATAAAGAGGTCGATAATTGATCAAATTTCTGTTACCATGAAGTTTTGCTTAACAGATTGCTGACAAATTTGGCATAAAAACCTTACTGTAGCCATCCATCCCTGTTATTTCATACCAGATTCCTATATTCAATAGGTATGTGTGAAGGGACAGATTCAGCATTATCTTTTGTTTTCTTTGCCTAATACAAAGCAGGCCTATATCCAGTTAAACCAAACAAAATAGTGTAAAGTAACTGAAGTCTTCAAGGCAATCTGTCCTTCATTTCTGAAGACTATTAATGAATGCTCCATTAATATTTTATTACCTCGTTCTTTTTCATTATTAACAAGAACATACTTATCAGATCTATGGAGGTCCTTGTTATTGCAACCCCAATCTGTCTTCATTTTCTAAACTTTTTTGCTAATTCTTTGATTTTTGTCACAGCTTTTTTTCCAGAAAGTGCAGGTACATTCTGACACATAATGGATCAAGGGTGGCGTTTGGGATTGAGGGTAGCCAACAGTCTAGTCTAGTGAAATACTTCTTTTGTTGACACTGAAACTATTTCCTTGTACTTCAGCCACTCTTTTACAGATTGGAAAGATGGAGGGCTGTCAGCTACAAACAGGGTGATTGATACAGTAGGGAAGCCATCCAGCAAATCACACTGTGAAGTCTGCATGGTAGCAAGGGGCACAGAAAGGTGCTCCAAGGAGCGTATTAAAAGAGGAAGGTGCACTGTACCACTACTAATCAATTTGCAAAAGACAGTTCAATTTTCTAAATAAAGGCAAAGATCTGGACTAAACCTGGCAATAGCTGGCTTCCTCTCCATCAACAGCCAGCTTTCTCCTCAGTTATTTCTTCCTAGCTCTTCAGGCAGACATGATTCTGTGATCCTCTCAGGACCACAAGGGGAATATGGTCCTAGTGTCACAAAACCTCTGAAGAGGAGACGTTTGTTTAAAATTCTGTTCCTCTCTCCATTAAGCTTTGTGCTCCTTGATTTTGCTCATGCATTACAGACTTGATCCTCCTAACTAGCTTCAACTGGCATTTTCTCATTGACTTCAATTAAGTGAGACCAGGACACAGATAAGGTTCTGTGTGAGGAATCACTGTACGGTAGTAATTGCAGAATTTTATTCAAAGACATATTTTATCTGTGTTGATGAAATTAAAATAGGATAGGAAAGAGGGGAAAAAAAAGCTCAGGCGGAAGGGCTGGCATTTTAATTTTTTCGGGTTGCTTCTGTAGTAGATTGACCTCCCTCAGATAAATCTGTGCACCATGGAAACTATTTTCTCACTGAGGAAAAATTTCCAAGTTCAGCTGAAGGCCTATACATCAAGTTAAGCATATAGCTAAACTGTGCAACTGTGTAATCCTACTGCCCTCTTCCCATCCTTCTCTCCTGTTGTTTGTCATTCTTACCGTCATATCCGGTTTCAAAGCAGGTTAAGGTCACTGGGGTAGGGCATGTGCCTTTCACAGTGTTTGTAGACCTCCAGTGCGTGGGGGTATGGGAAAGAAGGAGAAGGAAAACACTTTTTAAAATCTTCAGAGGATAAATAATAAGGCAATAATAACATGCTGTAAAATAAATGCAATCAACTGGTATTTACTCAGTCTTTTATCCAAAGTTTCTACAGTGTTCAGCATAATTATAGTACTGCTCAGCCAAATATAGGTGGACAGAATGATTTCTTTATTGCTATCTTGCTTTACTGTGTACTCACAGATAGCCTACAACCTGCAGGTCTAAATTAATAATAATAGTATGAGTGCATATATACATCTATATGAGTTCATAAGGGCTTAAATTTTGTAAGCACTGATAAACTGTGACCACCTGAGCAAAGGAGAACTTTCTGTATCCAGACAATTTTGTGTAGGAGCCAGACAGCAACAAAAGCCATCCCAGCCAGCCACTGAGGGTGGTGCTGAAGCAGTTTCATGGAACTGGTGACATGTGTAACAAAACAGCCTGCAGAGGCAAAATCTAGAGTCCAGGTTGAGGGTTCTTTTCTTGACTGTTTTTATATTAAAAATAAATAAATTACTCCCTAATTTTTAAACCCAAACATCACATACATTTGGGGACATGTAGTGGAATGTTGCCCTATGAGGCAACTGCAGAGACAGAAATACAAAAAAAATTAAATAAATAAAAAACAGAAAAAGCCAAAAGATTACAGACAAAGAAGCAAGAGATTAAAGCAATAAATATACTCAGAAGTGAATGCAACAGAAAGGGAAAAAATATGCACTGTAAAATCCAACTGACCACAAGTTCTGTTTCCTCCTAATATCCAGCAGATTGCAACATCCCCTGCCCATATTTTTCCTATGTCTTATCTGAATTCTACAGCTTTACCATGAGCTCTTTCTTGTTCTGAGAAATCCAATTGTCACAAGATGACTACAATGCAGATGGCAGTGGTTAAAGTCCTGAAGTGTCTGTGTGCACACAACAGCACAGAGAAGCCAGAGTCAGAGCTCAGCATAAGCTGAACAGGTTCACCCCTTGTAGCTGCTGAACTTAAACTCAGTAATAGAGGTGTTTCAGGTTTTTAAGAGCTGTACATATATGTGAAATATAAGCCACAACTCTTGCAGGCAACACCTTAACTCCACTATTATAAAAATGCATAATACATATTTTAAGCATCGTTTTATGTAGAGTAAATTTCGTTGCTCACCTGTCAGTTACTTTCCACTGATACTTGTGTGTGCTTTTCAAACAATAACAAGGCAGACGGTAATAGGGAGTTTAATACCAGAGAGTGTCATCTGACCTATTGTCCTTTTTTATTATTCTTCTCTTTGTTTTTAATGAAATTGCTGCACTTCAAGTTGTTTGGTTTGTCTTGATTTGGTTTATAGTTTTGTTTTGTTTTTCTTTATGCATTCTTACATGGAAGCAAGCTTATTAGCTGACATGAGAAAAAAGGAACGAAATTAAACTGAAGGCGATGTAACCCGTAGAGGCAGAGCGAACTGATTCTGCAGGCAGAATCTTCTCTTCTGTTTAACTATTTGTTTTCAGGATGTAAATCTCTGTAATCTTAGATCCTATCACTCTGGTAGTGATAATACTTAACATGAATATGTTAAGTGAAAAACCACCCTTTTTTGCCTTGGAATGGACAGGTTTGTATTGAGATTATCTGTAGGTTTTCCCTTTTTTTCTGTTGAAATAATGATTACAGGTGATCATACAAAAGTTTATCAATCTTCTTGATGGTGCCAGATAGATGACAATGAATGGGTTTTATTTGTTTGGTTTCATGACTGTAATTGGAACATGTAACGTCAGAGGTTCCCATTTTTTCCTGAAATTACATGCAGCCCTATTCTCCTTCTCATGTGAACTGCAATACTTCCTTCATTAGCATATGCTGTTAATATGTTCATTAAATTCATGTCACATTGTAATTAATCTGAAAATTATGTCATTTCTGCAGAACTTACAACCTCATTATGTTCACAGTATGTACATCACAGCCATTTTATTTCTGAAAGAGGTATACCTCTGTTTGGTTATTAATCAAGGGGTCATTTCTGCCCAATTTACAGTGATTAACTCTTTACAGGAAATCATTTTGAAGCCTTGAAGTACGATACTAAGGAACAAAATAATTATATGTTCTAGAGAGAGAAAAAATCATCGCATAGCAGCACTTATTTATATACTACATTTAATAATCCATACAAAAAGTATCATTTAGATTCAGCACACTGAGGTCAATATTTAAGGCTGAGCAGGATCAAAAACTTAGGAGTAGCTAGAAACCATGAATTTCCAAACAGAGCGCTGATATTTGATTTATAAGGAGCAAGATGACAGTGAATCTGATTTCAAAGTCATACTGAATTAAAAAAATTATTTATCCATGAATAGTTGCCTATATTATATAGATAGAACAAAATTAACCTAATCAGGTGTTACTGAAAAATACATGTTTAAACTCCAGATCAAGATGACAGATTTCAGCCCACTGTTTCATTTTCAGCAATTTGTAATAAAACAAAAGTGTAGAAGACTATCTCCTTGTAGGTAAATGTTATCTAATCTTTTTTTCTTAGCATGGTGCAAGGGGTTTTTTCTTTTAAAAAGTATATAAACGTGCTTTTAGGTTTGATTTTTCCAAGGTGATTTACACCAAGTAGCTATTTACAAATGCAAGCAAACTTACTGTCCTCATACAGGAAGTATTTCATAGCTGGCTTTTGAAGATTTGTAGACATCAATTAGGGTGACCAACCATGCAAATATACTTTGTTCATAAGAAATTTGCAACTGTGAGTGGCAGGAATTAACATATAGCAGGAATGACCTGAGTGATATCAAATACCAGGACTTTCTGTGGGCCCGGATTTCGCACTCAGCATTTGGCACCTGAACAGTTGATTGGCAGTCTATCAGCTACTGCCCATGCAGATTTCATGCTGCCTTAGGTTCTGAGCCCTTCGGAGGAATTTCAGCAAACACAAGGCACATTCCAAGAACTACACCTCCAGTTTTTCAGGAGCAGCACAGCAGCAACGATCAAAGGAGACATTAGTGAATAAACATATTTTAATAATTGATACTATGGTTCTCTGTGAATATTGATGGTTAATAAGATGCTCACTTTACTAAAGTGTTTCTGAGAAAGAGGAAGACCGAACGGTAAATTCTGGGAAAGGAAGTAATGCTTGGCAAGGTCCTTTTTAACTTCTTTTTCAAAAAGATGCATTAATCAAATACAGTATAAATATTGTTTTTCTTCAGAGTTAGGGGAACAGTGAGCTTAGGGTGTAGCCTGCTAGTGAGAACAGTGCGGCAAACAAACTACATAGTTCTAAGAGGAAACTCAGCATATTTATGAATGGGATTATTGGTGTGGTTGCTTGCCGCAGCAGGGAAAGGATTCAGTGCCCCCGGAGGCAAGTTTCCAGTCCTGTGCCAACTCATATGATTATTTAGATTCTCAAAAAATCTCTCTGAAGCCCCGTAGTGGCACAGAGAATAGGAAGTCTGATGTTTCAAAGAGTTGTAGAAGGTGGGATATGAGAGGAAGGAAAACTTAGAAAATAAAGGTGAAGTTCATGCTAGAGAAACTTTCTTTTTTTATGTAGTTTTAATGAATGTGTATTTTCAGAAAAAAATCTGCACTGACGAAACAGAGCAAATAACATTTCAAGCAATCCCCAACATCTATTTCTCCTTTGCAGTAACAGGTTGTGACACAAGTCAGTGTATAATAGATGCATTTATAGAGAAAATTAATTTGTGCATATTATTGAAACCATAAACGATAGAAGACGTCTTTATGTGCACAGAACTCCGGTAAGTACCCACATACACACAGCCACTTAGCCGTGAACAAAGCGTCGAGAGCACCGTACCTATGAACCTCAGGCACTGCTCGGGGTTGCAGGAGCGGGCTCGGCGGTGGCTGCGGCAGGGCGCAGCAGGCCAGGCATCCCCGGCCTGCGCAGCCCCAGAGGCAGCACTGCCGAGCCGGGAGCCCGCCGTGCTCAGCACCCTGCAGCACGGCTGCCCTGCTGACACCAGCTCCGCTCCGACAGTGCCTGTGGCAACGGGAAGAGGCAGAGGCTCGGGAGCGCCGGTGTACGCTTTCTCTAGGTGTTTATTTACCCGCTGGGGTAAGGCGAAGCCTGCAGACAATTTAGCAATACTGAGGCTGGCGCATCCACTAAACACTTCAACGAGGGATGAATTACGGCTTCCTGCGGCGTAACTGGTAGTTCTATTCCTGGAGGAGTTTGCAGAGCCAAGTGGACTACTCCGGGTACCAGGGCAAGCTCGGGGCGGGGGGCCGTGTAACTGCAGAATGCGAGAACAAAGGAAACAAACCCCGGGACACGCACACGGGGCTGGCGAGGGGCCGCGATGCCGAAAGGAAAGACCCAGGCGCGGTGCGGCGCAGCGCCGGCGAACGCCGCTGCCTGCCTGCATCCATCCATCCTCCCGCTCCCACCCGCGGCCCGGCGGCGGGACGGGACACGCCGCTCCGCTCGGCTCCCGCCCCTGCCTGCCAGCCGGGCGGGCGAGCTGCCTCGCCTCCCCCGTCCTCCCTCCTCCCTCCGCCGCTCCCTCCTCCTCCCTCCCTGCCGCCCGCCCCCCCCACCCTCACCTCAGCCGCCCCCCTCTGTCTGGCTCCCCCCGCGCTGTCTGGCGGCCCCCCCGTCCCCGCCGCGCTTCTCGCGAGAGCCGGGGATGCCGCCGCCGCCGCCGCCGCCGCCGCGGAGGGGGAGACACTCGGGGGGAGCCGGTGACGTCGGGAGTTTTCCTGAAAGTCAATAACGAGCCCGGCGGAGGCGGCGGGAGGAGCCGAGAGCGGGGCCCGGGCGGCTCCGGGGTGAGTGCGCCGGGGGGGGGGAGCCGCCGCCGCCGCCGCCCTCCTGACCCCGCGCATCGATGCTGCGGCCGCGCTGCCCGCCCGGGCGCCTCCCTGCGTAGCGGGGCGCGCAGCTCCATGTAGCCGCCGCCGCCAGCGCCCTGGGGCCGGAGCCGCCTCCTCCCGCCCCCGCGGAGACACCGGCCGCCAGGGACCGCCGAGCCCGGCGGGGGGACAGGGGAGGAGGCAGCGGCGCCCTCCCTCCCCTTCTCCCCCCGAAGCCGCCGCCGCCCTCGGGCTCCGCAGCAGCGCCCGCGGCGCCGCCGCCTCTGCAGGTACGGGGCGGGAGGGGCCGGGCGGCGGCGGGGGCGCTCGGGCGACGGCGGGGGCGCTCGGGGAGGGGATGCGGGGCGGCGGCGCGGCGGGGCCGGGGCGGCGGGGAGCGCGGGGCGGGGGCGCCCGTGGCCTAGCCCCGGCGGCGGGGCGGGAGCGGGGCGGAGAGGCGGGGGTCGCCCCGCCGAGGGTGCGGGGCCGGGGTGGGGAAGGGCGGGGCGGGGGCGTTTCGGCGGGGAGAGGTTATGTAACGGGGGAGGGGGGGCGGCAGGGGCAGGGCAGGGCAGGGCGCGCGCCCCGGGAGCGCGGGGTGCGCGGGGCCGGCGGTTCCCACGCGGCGGCGGCCCCTCCCCGCCTCCCCCTCTCCGCGTCCGTGCGGCGGGCGCCAGTGCCGGGACTAGCGCGGGATTTTATCCGCTGGGAACTTCTGTGCGTGTGCGCGAGCGTGTCCGTGTGTGTGTGCGTGTGCGCCCGTGCGGCCCCTGCGCTAAGAATAGCTCCGCGCCCGGCGGGCCGCCGGTGGCAGCGCCTCGCACGAGGGATGATGATGATGCTGGTACTGCCGCCGTCGCCGGCTCTGGCTGCAAGTAAACAAACCGGCCCCCCCGCCCGCCCCCGCCCGCCCCGGCCATCATGGAGGCCGCGGCCCACATGCAAAAGTTGATGCGCAGCCCGCTCCCCCGGGTGACCGGCGGCTGCCCCGGGCCGGGCCTGCGGCGGGGTCTGCCCGGGCGGGGTCCCGGCAGGTGCCGCCGCGGGGCGGGGAAGGCCCGGCGTGCCCGCGCTGCCCCGCCGGGAGTGCCTGTGCGGGGACCCCCCCATCCCGGGAGCGGTGCGAGCGGCGGGGGCCCTGCCTGGCAGGGGGTCAGCGCGACGCCCCTCGGCAGCGGGATCGCACCGCTATATATTGTAGTTTAAATGCAAATGATCGTGATGTAACGAGCACTACCGGGCTTATAGGCTGCGGGGTGCTTTGTATGGGCACCGCTTCTTACTTTACTTCTGGATGGGAATCCAAGAGGCGTGAAATAGCCAGGGCTGTGTCACGTTCTCCCATGATACGTTGTTTAAACGTAAAAAAAAGAAATCTTATTTCCCTGCTGCTGAAAAGGATAAACAATTTAATCTCTCTTGACCTTTATTCTAGTTTTTTTTTTCTTTAATGTAGTTATTAGTTGACTGGCTCCTTGTATATGTCTCCTATATCACATACATCGTCTCATAATTTATATGAAAACACGTCCCAGTCTCTGATTAAGAGTTTTATTACAAAAATTATGGTGTGCCTGATACCTGCCCTGCCAACTTTTTTCATACTGAAGAAACATAGAGCAGTCTCTTCTGCTGATGTTTGTTTAGATCTTGCTAAAACTTTGCTAACAGGCAAACATGGTTCCCTGCATTTTGCACATAGATCTTTATTTCTCAAGGCAAGAAGCATGCAGATAAGTAGACCTTAACTTATGAGAGGTAACATTTTAAGTATGTTTCTGTCAGCTGCTCTATAGGCAAGATCTGCTTGTTTACAGTAATATGGAAAGAGTGTACATGAGGTAGAGAAGGAAGCTTATTTTGGCTTTTAAAGTTTGTAGCACTGTTTGGTTTTGGTTTTTTTATTTTGTTTTGTTTTTGTAGGAGCCTATAAGTCGACCCCAATATCTTTAATTGGATTGGATTACTAATTGTAGTCCTTGTGGATATATTTTGGTTGGATGCAACCAGTAAGTCAAGTTCAAATAAGGGCCAAAGAAAAACTTCAGAGATAAGATGTCTCACTTTCCTAGAAGGTTACATATATTGTTTGAATAGCTCATTTTTTTTTAGTCTGATGTGAGTGCATGGTGTGTGTGTATACACAAATAATATTAACAAGACTGTCTTGTTTAAGACAGTTTATTCTGTGGTGCATTACTTTAACTACGTTTGAATGGATTCAGTAGTCAGTTTTGGAAATGGGTTCACAGGAAGTAGTATTTGAGTGTTTTACTCCCTCATTTGTTCTGCATTTTGGAGGCAAGTGATGTGTTTTTAAGCAAAATGCTGCCATTCTGGGGGAAGTAGGTGAGAATTCAGACAGGTACTAGTTTTAACTTTGCCCCAGTTGAAGTAGATACAGTTGTAGCGCTTGGATAGCATTGATATGCACTAGAAATTGTTGACTTTTTGATACTGTAACAAATGCTTTGTGAACGGGAAAATACTCTGGTGTGTTTTTTTAAGCTTGACTCAAAACCACTTACTAGAACTCTGCAGTTGTTTGTAACGCAAGCTTGTGTTTGCAAGATACTAACCAGAAACCGTATCTTGACTTCCTACTGCGTTTTGCAATAGCGTGTATCTGAAGTTTCTATTATAACCAAAAGATCCTTCAGACTACATGGAATTTGCCTAACACCAAGTGATTGTGTGTTCTTTCACATTTTCCCAGTTTAAAGAGACCTATTGAATAATAATTTCTATGCCCAGGAAGTATTATTTGCTAAATAACTTTTAAATACTCAGTTGTTTTGGAAGTTACAAACCATTACTAAGGTGGTTTGTGTTAAAATGCATTTGAAATTTCTGGGCTGTTCTGAGTATGAAGATGATACTATTTCTTGTAACTGTTTGCTTACAGTTTCGTTTTGTGCTGTTAATGCAACAGGTGCTGTGGACTTGGCAACATAGTAGCCTAGCTTTCCTTCGGTTTTGAAACAGAGACCCGGTATTCTTTGGCATCTTTTATGGCTTGGGCATGCTACTAATTTTAGTCGGCATTGGAGAGTGGAAGGACGTGGACATGTACTGACTGAAAACTTTGTTGTACCATACTTTCATTTTGCTGTGGATAATGCATAAATGAATTGATTTCCTGTGAAAGTAATGCACCATACTATAAGTGCATGTTTTGTAGGGGTTTTGGTCGTGTATGTAACGAAAGTACTCTGTTCTTTTTTTCCAACTAATAAAATAAACATTCTGTTCAAAATGTGCAATACTCCCCTTGTGAACTACAGCAGCAATTCAAAAGGAGGGAAATAGTTAAATGTGTGCATCCATGAATTTTAACGTTAAAAAGTTGCTTTTATTTTCAGTATTTGTATGAAATTTACAACTCACTTCTTGTTAAAGTACTGTCTTTTATAAGAAAAGATTGCCAACTTAAGTGCCCTTTCAAATTATTCTAGAATATTTGGTTAATTTGTATTATCTCGGATTCTCATTCTGTTAGGATAGGCCTAATAAGAATGCCATGGAAGAGGCAGGGGTGCTTTCTAGCACAACATGTAGTTTCAGGAAGTTTTGCATTGCTTCTGAGGAAAGGTGTGGTTTCAGTGAGAAACTTGCTTGTTGACCAGTATGTTTTCTATTTTGCTGTACAGAAGAGACTTCCTCAGGATCACAGGGTGTCCTTGGTAAACAAATGCGTTGCACTAGTTACTCTTCTTTGCAACAGGTTGTTATGGTATAGAAAAGATTACTTTCTAAAGATAAGTTACACAATAGCTGGAAAAACTGATTCAAGGTGTTTAAAAAGTAATCTATTAAAGACAGAGAAACAACAACAAAAACCCCCAAAACCAACACCAAAAGCCTCCTGAAATCCCAACCCAACCCAAAACCTACCAGCAAATGACAAAATGTTGAACGTGAAAGTTAACTTTTTTTGGGTTTTTATTTAGCATAAAAATTCATCTTTAAAGTTGTGGTTTATATGTTTATCTTGAGTAATTGTATGAACAACATTCTGGTCTCCCTGTGTAAAGAGAAGAGTTTATAAATGAAACTTATTTAGGCAAATCACTAGTATGTACAAATAACAAAAACTGCAAAAAAATGCAAGGGTATAGTAGGTGATTATTTGGCGTTTTGTCCTTGTTCCATGACTCTAGATCATTTTTAAGTATGGGCATTCAGATAGTTTTGATGCATGCCAAGGATTTTAAACAGATTATTTTTGCCTTTATTATTTAAAGATGTTGTTCAGGTGTAGTAGGAAGATGTAGCAAAGTTAATAATTCCAAAAAAATCCCCCAAGATTTAATAACATTAAATGTTGCAGTCAAGGAGAGTAAGCATATTTGGCTTGTGCATGTGAAGGTGCTTACTTTTGCTCAATTTAAATGTTTCTTTCATTTTTGATACTATTTGTGTCAACACTTATCATGTTTAGGATAAATAAATTAATATATGTTGAACCCATCTTGACCAATCTTCTTTTTCCACGTATTTCTATGTGAGTGTCTAAGTGTGAGTCACACTGATCAAAAATAGCATTAAGAACTCATTGTTGCCCTGTGATTTTTTTTTCTGTAATATCCTGACTAAAGAACAGTAGTGATTTTTAAATTCCCTTAAGAATGCAACTGGGACCTCAATATTTCATGTGCATGTCTGAATGACTCCACAGCATGGTTTGCCAAACTTCCCTGCATTGTCCACGTGACACAGTTGTTTGAGTGCCTCCTATAGCAGGAGCAGAGATGAAGACCCTGCTTCCTTTCCATCAATGAAGATCTCACCGCTGCCTTTTTGTAGGTGTGGAATGTCAGTGCCCAAGAGTCCAAAACTTCTTGTACAGCTGGTTTAACACCACAGAATGAATGCACTGCTTCTCAGTTCATCTCAGCAATCTTGCAAAACAATTTCTACCAACATACATTTATTTTTTTTCTCTAAGCATTGTGTTTCTTGAGATATGTAATTGGTGCAGCTTGCCTCGTGAGCTTTTACTGAGATTATTATATCCTTTTCTAAATGTTTTAATACATGTTGAGACAGAGCATTAAGGTTGTACATGCGAGTTTCATGTAATCTGGCGTTTCATACAACATTTGCCAAAGACCTTCAGCTAGTGAGCTCTGCACTGTGTGTAAGTTAGGGTTGTAGAGAATTCCTTCTGTCCTTAGGAAATTCGGATCTCAAGTTGATGAGAATAATGCTTTTTGAGTGTGAACAAGAACATCCAAAGGTTTTAGGTTAGAAGTTGCTTATGTTCTAGTCATGTTGCAGTGTCAGGATTTGACAGTAGGTTCTGCAGTGTTTGGTTGCTCTGTAGAAAGGAATCACAAAGTTCATTCCTATTACAAGACAATTCAGAATTTGATTTGTTCAATGTAGACATAATAAATAAAACCTACTATGTAAGAGTTTAAAAGAAAGCTGTTTGGTAGGCATGTCTCTGAACTTTCTCATGTTTTATATTAATAGTTTGATAATGCTTTTTTTTTTCTCAGTACTTTCTTGTTACTCATGAGTAGTTCACTTATTTCTGGTTTTTATTCTGTGATGTGCTTGGTCATTTATGCACAATACAGAGTTGTGCTGCAGAAAAGTTATAATATATGTATATATAATATATAAAGAAATAATTAAATACATGAGTTTAGTGAAACTTTGATTTGTATCTCTTGAAAGGTATCTTTTAAAATCTCTCGTCTCAGAATGACTAGGAATTTCCAGATTCTTTGAACTAGATTAGTTTTTTTCCCTGAGTCTTCTAGGCATAGAAAAATAATTCTAGTTTGTTTGGAAAATATGGAGCTTATGTTTTTTTTTTCCTCATTGTTTGAGTAATTTCTAAACTATATTTTTAAGGAGCAAAGGAACTTTGTCTCTAAAAGGCAAGAATTAGTATTCCTGCATTAATCCTTGGCAAATTAAACTTATTACATGTGTTTTGAAGGGTTAAGTAACATTATCATAGTTGTGATACTCAGCTCAGCTAATCCTTGATTTGACTTCCTCTGAATCTCAAAACTCTCCCAAGCTCATTGTCTCAGTAACTTTTTTTATGCATAATTTTAGCCCTTCCTTCATCTTTTCTACTTGAAATGTGTTCTGTGGTTACATTTCAGACATACACTCTAATAAGTTTTATCTCTGCTTCTGTCTGCTTTTCAGCTATTGTTTTATGTGATTTGAGGGGGACAAAAAGGATTTAAAGCATTTTTGTCAATAAACACAAGGCAAAACAATAGGTTGTTAATGTTTCACGTGGGATTCTAAAGAAACAATTTAGTTACATTTAGAAACTTCCTTTATACCTTGGTAAACAAAGGCAAGGGTGGCTTTGTTCACCTTGCTTTAATTATACCTTTGTCCCTTAAAATAACTTGCTTTGTCATTATAATAGGAAATAAAATACAGAATGATGGTTTCTTTCCTGATAAACTTATTCAGTTGCAGAAGCTAAATAGAACACCTAACTTGTATATTAATATTTCAGTGTGCCTGCATTCTCCTAACTAGGCTTATCTGAGCATATATTAGTTATGTGAAGCTTTTTGACATACTGAAAGCAAAAATAGAACACGGCAAATATTAAGCATACACGTAAGCATGCATTTAAAAGAGCTATTTATGTTTTCCAAAGTATGTTGGTTTTCCTTGCCACAAGGTGTAGTCAGTGCCATTTTCCTATCATGTCCCTCATTATTCCAAATCAAAACTTGTGAAGTAAAGTTGTTATGAGTAAATTTCTAGTACCAGTTTTCTTAAAGTCATCGAGACTTTTAGTATGAAATGTAATTTAAAAAGCTTTTGCAGTGCCTCTCATGGAGAGATCTTGGGATATTTTATATTTGTTTTAAAAACTGTAAATATGTCTACTTAGAAAGTACTTAAGGTATCTTTCAGAATTTTAATTGTGTATACACAAAGTTTACAATTTTATAAATTTTGGATCTATTTTCTTTTGATAATCCTATTTTTAAATTTCTTTGTCTTGTCAAATCAGTTCATCTTTTGTGTTGGTTTGATATTGTGGGGTTTTTGTGTTTATTTTTTTAATTTTTAAGTGACTCTAATAAGTTGGACAAATACTATCTGCCTAGAGGTTCCTTCTTCCTCAATCCAAGTTGTGATAGTATTTAAATCAGTCAGTATAACCAGAGTTCCAGAATAGGTAGCTTATAAAAGCCTGTATAAATACTTTATACTTTTTAGTTAAAGCACTCACCTGAATGCTATTCTTCCATTAGCAATGTAGTCTAATTTGATTTAGCAAGTTTTGTAGAGATCTCTGTTCTGTCACATAGTCTTTTGTGTAATTTTTGATGATGTGCAATATATCCTCTAATTGTTTGGCCAGCTTTGCTAGGGGAGGAGGATATGCATGTGTTTTTCATATAAATAAAACCTGGATCTCAGCTTCCATTCCTAAAGATAACTCTGTTTTTAGTTTAGAGCCTTGACATTTTGAATTCCTTGCTCTGGGAGTGCAACCTCCATTAGAAACAGTTACAGTCTGCTCGGTTGTTTGGGAGGAGTCAAACTTAAATTTGAGGAAAAACTCTTAATAGCTTGGACCTGCTACAAAGAAAAGCCCCCAAAGCAAGGAAACAAACGTGTGTAATGGAAGTCACTAGAGGATGACTGAGAACTGCTTTTTTGCTGATGTGTGTTTTGTGTGCATGCACAAAATGATTCAGTTACTTTTCTGAAAAATAAGGAGATAGAGATGATGAGATTTGGCTCTGCTTACACGGGGGACCAAAGAATCTCAGTGAGTCAGGCAGAGGGAATCAGAAAGGTTCACTTACTGTTCTTTTTTCCCCAAACATTTTGCTAAACAAATGATTACTTGTAAAAAAGGAAAATGGTAGTACTCATATATTAAGAGAATAAGGTTGGGTGATTCACTTAGTTGATAATGGTACGAGAAGTTATGGGGATCATCTCTGGAAGCCCTGAAATTGATCCTGTTGGTATTCTCTCTGGTAACTTGAGTTGGTAAATGTGAGTGTGTCTGTTTTTTCTCAGCTCCAAAATTGTTGAAAGTAGAAGCCTGTGTTTATGAAAGTTCTTACAACAGAGAACTGAATCATACAATTTACACTGAATTTATGGGTGCTGTCTTCTTTACTCAGCTGTCTCTTGTCATGGAGAGAATGGGAAGATGCCCAGATTCCAAGGGAGTGTTGTCTGTTCTTATGAATCTCGATGGTAATTCACTTGCACATAGTGGTTGTTAAGTGTAGACCTGAACCACAGTTTTTAGTTCTTCTGCTTGGAAGGGATTTCTTTCCTTCTCACTATTCACCAGGTGTCTGTAGGTAGCTGACTGCTGTGATGGGCATGAGAGCCTCCTTTAATTTAAAAACAGAAGCTGGGGAAAAGCTGTCTTCCTACCGAATGGTCCATTCCTCATTTTAATTGTCGATCTTATAGTTCCCATATGGTAGCATCATGAAGTAAGATGGTTCTTCTCTATATTGCTGTTACTCTTAAAGTTCAAGATGAAAACCAAGAAGGTGTTGGCTAGTTTTTACCATGGCTCAGGGAAACTATGAGCCTTAGCACAGGGATCTAGAACTCTGTTGCATGTAATAATCTCTGCTTAATCTTTGGTCAGAAAGTTGCCTTTGCAACCTTTGCAGCTAGGAACTTAAAAATATAATACTGGTTCTTTAGAAGTGTGCTGAATTGTTTTATCTCACACTATGAAAGTGGCTTAATAACTTCCTGAAGTAAAAAGGAAAAGTTGTGCATTTTGTAATGAGATAAAACCCCCGGCAGGTGTTTGCATAGAATCATAGAATCATTTAGGATGGAAAAGATCTTTCCAACCACTAGCCTAATACTGCCAAGTCTACCGCTAAACTGTGTCCCTGAAGTCTTCACATCACTGACTGTAATGGAGTAAATTTTTACACCTGCATGGTAAAGTATGCTGACAGTGGGTTCTCCTATGTATTGTGCATATACATGACGATATGATGCTGTCTGCAGAATACACACAATATACTGTTGGAAAAATATCTTCCAAGTTTGATAAGATACAAAAAAAAGGGGAAAATACCCACAATCTCGCAATCTGATGTGTTCTCTAGTTGCTGGAGAAAATATAAAAACAAGTCAAGTTCTTCCCTGTAGGAAGCAGCTGTAATGCAAAACATCATCAGCTTCAGTTCTTACATGTTTTTGTCCTGTTTCTGTGGGTTCATCCTATATAGCAGTAAGGCAAACTGTAAAAATTACTGCATACCAGCTGCTGAAACTTCAAGTGCATTGGGAGAGCAGAGCTGATTGCTACCAAGTATTTAAGTTCTATGCCAGATGTGCAGAATAAACATTCCTGTAGCTTTTCTTGAAACAGGTGAACTATAGATGAAATGCTGTTTTCATGTGAGAGTTCTCGTCCCATGTGTTTCAGACAACTCCTTTACATCTATACACAATTATTCTTTATTACATCTTCAGGGAAGAAGGTTTCTGTGTGACTATTTTTCATTATAAGGCCAGTTTTGGTCACGATAAGAAGTAATTCTCAAAATTCTGTTCTTCTGGAGCTTTACTGAATGACTTTTAGAGCAAAAGAGTTCAGCTTTTAGAAAGGCTCAAAGGCATTTAATAAGGGGTAATATTACAGATGCTTACAAATGGCTTCTTGAAAGTGTAGTGTGCACATATAACCTTTATTTTCGTTAGTCTTTTAATGCTTTGATTTATCTCCTTTGGCTTCCTATGTAATTCAGCTTGACTTTTAATTACCCATTAATGGAGCAATCAATACAACCATAGAACTGTTGATAATTCTAAAGTTGTTTCTGGTAATACTGTGAAGCTAAAATGGGGATAGTGCAGTTAATTTTATCACCATATTTATGTGATTTTTGTATTTGGGGGATTTTGTTCAAAATTCAGTAAAGCAGTACATGTGATGGGTGGGATGCAAGCCTACAGACGTACACTTGAGGTTGTTTGAGGCACTGTCTGACATGAAAGTCAGTCATAGATCAGGTTTTGATTGCGTAACACTAACTTAATTGCAATCAGTGGGTAAATAGGGAGCTTCAAGCCTGAATTCATTCATAAATCATGGACTGATTGATCAGTCTGTGGGCAGACAAGATTATTGCTACTTAGTGCAGAAGTTAATTTCTTATAGCTACGTCTTTACCAATAAGAATAAATCTTATTCTTATTGGTAAATCACTGTTCACAAGTGCACACCAAAAATGGAAAGTACATTAAATTTGCCAAAAGGGTAAAATGTATTGCCAGCCCAAGGCAAATACTGAGTGTTACATTGCTTCTTGTGTCTTTATAGCTGGAAAAAAAATTCAGCTGTGATTGCTTCTTAAAGAATGCAATGAAAGTCTTGTAGAAAACTGAACTTAAGTTGGGTATTTGGAAATTGATGTGCTTACACTTCCTTCCCAGAACAGCTGCTCCTGGGTCACAGTTGTTTGACACCCACCTCTGGGCTTTGTAAAGATTTATGTGTTTGTAATAAGAGCTGATGCTGTGCTGCGGTGATCCAGAACAGTGGAACAGCAGCCTGCTTTCAGGCACGTGTCTTAATCTGTCAGATCTCTTTTCATGCACAGCTGATAGACTTGCTTATCTTGTTTGAAGCATGCAAGCAAAAATTCTGATAATGTCTGACCCAGAAATTAACTCTCACACTAGTAAGGTGCAGGATGTGGAAATGCATGTTTTGGTTATTTCTGCTGTACAGGCTTGCGTATAATATGATGCCTAAGCAGCTAAAGTTAGATCAGTTAACATCAGTAAAGCAGTCTCATGTCTTTCCAAAATGCTGTACATAACATTTGCTTTTAACTCTTATGAAAGCTTAAACAGGATGTGTTTGTACAGCCACAGGTGTGTGGTGTCCTGCTGGACACGACAGGGTGTGATGCCAATGCCAGAGGTTGTGTGTCACCTGCGCAGGTCTCACTGCCATATCTGCCAGTGCCCTGGGGATATCTCAAAGACACTGTAGCCAATATTACCTAAACTTTACGGTTCTAATGAGTTTAACATTGTGATTTTTACTTTCATGCAGCCAAATTACTGAGTGTTTTTGAAAAAAAGTAGTTTAGTGAAAGCAAGACTTAGGTGAGCACACTAGAGTGTTTCTGTAAAATCAGGTTGTACTGTATTTTTGTTGCATACCACTTGAAAAAAAATACTCTTGCCAAGTTTTATTTTGCATGTACAGCATCCATACAGAAGTAGCCTTCCATCTAGCTGCTGTGTTGTGCAAATACACATTTTTCAAATGATAAATAAGAAATAACCTGTATATCTATAATGGTTCAGTTTTTAGTTTGTACTTGATTGTGTTAGAACAGCTGATTTCCCAGTGCTTTCTTCATTGTTTGTTGCACAGATTGCTTCTAGCACAGTCATATTTGTTTCTTTCCTGTTTATATTTGTTGGTCAGTCTACTAAATGGATATGTATGGGCTGCATTTGATAGCACTGAAGTTGTGTGTGGGTTCCTGTTCTGTGCCACCACTGTGTACATGTGTGCTCTTGTGTGTAGAGCTGTGGAAGGGTGTTCCTCCACCATCAGAGAAATCCCATTTCTTGGCTTCCCACGCTTTTCTGGATGAACATTATTTGAATGCTTCTCTTTATTTTGAAGGTTGGAGGGGAAAGGCAGTTTGCTGGCTAAAGGAAACATCTCCTGGCCTCTGGCTTCTCTTCCTACTTGATTGTAGTGCTATTTATCTCTTCTTCACAGCTGTTAGGTACTCTGGGAGTGAGGTGGTCAAAAGAAAGGGTTGTGGCTTCTGAGAGTGGTATGTCCTGTTCCAGGACTAACTTCCCTTCTGTGCCCTGCAGGCTGAGGTTTGTAGGGAAAAGAGCACTTTTGTCACTGCCTGGCTTAAAGCTTTGAGAGAGCATGCACTCCTTCTTTTCATAAACTGAACGTTGGGGATGTTTTTGGTTAATTTGTACTTATAAGAAGTTGTTTTTCTGTTTGTGTGCTTGGAGATGATGCTGTTGTTGGAAAACTCCTGGAAGTTCAGGATTTGTATTGGCTATAATAAAATTATAGTGGAAGTAGCAAGAATGTAACCTTTCATTCCATTTTCTTGCACTCTTAATATGATTGTAGGTAGCCATAATAGAGGAGGCGCTTGTCCATTGCATGGATTCTGACAACTGTGGGAACAGGGAAGGCTCATGTGTGTTCAGAGCTGGGCCTGTGAAGCAGTGCCAGCAGCCTTTCATTTAACAGCATCCTGTGCATTAGTACGAGAGAATTCTGCTGTGCGCGTTTTATAGAAGTGCCATATGACTTAAATTTTAACACGTTCTGCTGCTTTGTAGTATTGTAGTGTTCACGGAAAATGTGCTCTAAGACTAGAAACATGATTGTGTTATACAGTTAATTAAAAATAAAGGCAGATTTTTAATATGAGCTCAGTCAGTGAAATACATCAACAAAGACTTTTTTGTTGGCTGTCAAGTGAGAAAACCAGAAAAGACTCAAATTCTTTCTCTAATATTTCCTTCCAGTCTGACTCATCAGTAGAAATTGTGAAGAGCTGCAGAAGAGAAGCCAAACAGACAAGCTGATAACTCAAAGAAATACTCTTTTGAGTTTGGGGTTCAGAGTGGAGTCATCATGAGCGATGTTACCATTGTGAAGGAAGGCTGGGTACAGAAGAGGGGTAAGTTCTACCTTTTAATGGAAAGTGCTTCTGATGTCTCATACACTTCGTGCAATGGTATTACATGGTATTACACAGATGAATGTTCTTGATTTATCTTCTGGTCTGGAGCAAGCTAATCTGACCATATGGAATTAGTGGCCATTAAGGCCTTGTTGGTATTGATACGAATCCCTCAGCACTGCCCCTGTTTGTAGGGGTAGCTGACAGTGCGGAGGAGGTTGGACTCAGTAATTCCCGCTTCACCTTGAACCTTGTTGCTGCAGCTGCTGTTACCTCTGTGTCAGACTAAGCTGGCTGTTGTGGCAGCTGGCAAGAGGCAGTAATAGAGGTGTGCAGTCGAAGGTTGCCTGGAAGCTGCTGTAGATGTGATACTTTCTGTGAAACTTCCTGGATGCCAAAATCATTCAGTGTGGCTCAGCTTGTATTACAAATGCAAATAGTCCCCGTAAAATCAACGTAACACTTATATAAAGCTCAGCATACACCTAATTACTTAACAGACCTGCAAGCCATATGGTTAAAGAATATGTCCCTAACAATAAGCCAGTATAAAGTATGATTTTCTGTTATATTTGAATTCCTGTGAATTCTTGAGATGTCTCTTTAAAATGTTTCACTGTGGGATTTACAAATTTTTGGAGGTTGCTGTATGTTCAGCTTTGATTGTGAAACCTCTAGAAATATCTGGCATTCATATCATGTCATGAGCTTTGGATGAAATCTTCCATGCTTCATGCTGCTGTGCTTTAGGTTGTGGTTGCACACGTGATTATTTTTGAAAGATTATAACCTCTCTCACAGAGAGAAGGTGATCTGAATTTTAGGGTGATTTATGCCATGAGTTTCTGTGATCCTAGCCCAGAAAGATTAGACTGAAATAGTGGGAACAAAATTACCTTTTAATTTGCAATGAAATGCTTTGCTTCCATAGCAGTGTGTGAAGACAAAGATCATTATTAACTTTGTTATTGCAGATTGACATTGTCAAATAAGGCAAGATAATGAGAGAAAAAGTTTATTATTCTTTTATTATTCCTGCATAAATTGTATTTCAGGATGCATTATGGGTATTGTAGATGAAAATGAGCTAAACTATGTTAAGGCCTACTTCCTATTTTGGAGTATATACCTGTATTTATAACAAATAATATTTTACATGACAGAAAGTGTTTAAAAATTTAAATTGGTTTTCCTTTCCACCTTGTTGTTGTTTACTCCATTTGGAGAACTGATTTCCTTTTTTGATTATTTCATATAAATTTCTTTCAAATGTATTTGAATGGTTAGGATGCTCAGATAATTTTCTTTTACATGGCATCAGTTCCTTCATGTAATATTGCTCGTTCTTATTATAACTCCTATCAACTCTGTGAGCACTGGATATGCATATATTAATTACTGGCATCCAGAAAAGGACAATGTACAATGAAACTCAATGTCTTACTTAATATTTGAAATTCTGAAATTTAAAATAAAGGTTTTTCTTCTCACTCTATTTTGCTATCTATTAATTGAGGAAAAGCCCACTGAGTTGACATTTTGATGTCAGTTTTGTCGGTAATTGTTTTCTTTTCTAATTGAAGACATTTCACGACGTGCATTTTTCCTTATCATAAATAACTTCAAATTTATGGTTGGGTTTTTTTTATTTTTGCTATAGGTAACCGTGTAGGTTTTAGTGGGAATTTTTTAGTTGCATCTCTAGTGTCCTTAATTTTCTTTTTATTCTGGTTGTTGGTGGGTTAAAGTGGTTTTTTTGTTTGTTTCTGAAAACAAAAGGAAAAGCATGGTTGTGTTTCACAATGTTAAGAATTCGTAAGCATTTCATTCCACGGTTATGCATTTCGTGTAATTACAACTTTTACTCTGACCTTGCACTGGAGCAAGAAAATCAAAGTTGTTAAGTGCATTTGTTGAATGTTGCCAAGAAAAAGTATCCAACTTTAATCTATATTCTGAGATTTGGAATATGCTCAGTAGACACTTACTTTGGCAGCTAAATATTCTCTGTCTGTGCTAAGAAGCATTGTGGGATTGGGTAAAGCTGTCTTGCTTCCACAAGCGATCATTCTGTTACAGTTTTAAAGTGAATTCTTTCATCACCAACACTCGATGCTCATTGGCTCAGTTCACAGGCTGGTTTTGGTAGGTACAAACCACGTTCCACCTGGAGAAGGGTGAGTGTGGGATCTCTTCTCCAGGCAGACACTGCATGGATTCCAGCCCCAATGACCGGTTCTTTGGACAGCCCCGAGCCACGTGTATGGTGGAACATAAATTTCTGAGACTCCAGACTGCATTTATCTAGAAATAAAACTTTTAAACCCTTCCTGCTGGGAACATAGGGGCCTGGGCTGGTTCAGTTGACTGATCTGTTCCTATTATGCTGAATTATGTGGTCATGTGACTATAGCCCTGGACCTTTAAAAATTGTCCTGTTCAGCAGTCGGTATGGTTTGTGATACATGGAAAAGGGGAAAAAATCAAGCTTCTTTTTGTGATTCACAGCCCAGTCAAGGAGTATGAAGGTATTGGGATGAAAAATGGTTTTGAGGAGCTATCTAATGAGATGGGCCATTACAAAGGTGAGTTAGGCGAACTCAATGTAGAAATGAGAGGGGAGGGCTAAAAATAGAGCTGGGGATCTGTCTCTGCATTGAGACTCTGTTAGAGAGAGGCTAGGGAAGATAGGCTGTGTCAGGGCACCACGAATGGCTGTGAAATGCAGTGAAAAGATGTTTGCTTTATTGTTATTTTTAGTGCTGTATCCATGTCAGTAATAGAGGGCTGAGGGCTATATGTAAGGTTTTACGTCTGCTGTTGAGCACTGAAGAATCAGATGTGATGCTACACAGTTGGCTTCAAAGCCCTGTTTTTCTGTGTGTGCTTAAATGAGGCAGCCATTAAAGTATTAATGTTTTACTCAAAGTTAAGAAAATGCCAGAATTAAGTTTTTTTGAGACTGATGATACTTGGGCTTTGAGTAGTCTTTAGGAGAAGCAGTTTCAGTGTGGTGAGAGTAGATGATACTGTGGAAGAGTAAGCTGTTGTATGTGAAAGGTCAAACAAGCAGAGATGACAGGCTGGAGGTGAGAACTTTGGACAGCAGAAGACACAAAACCCAGGGGGAAGCAGTACCTGAGAAGCTTGGGGAACATCGAGTCCCAGGGGAAAGGAGACCCTGAAACACAGTGACTGGGTGTGCCTGGACAAGTATTACAGCCCTGCAAGAGCAGATTCGGAGAATGAAATAATTGGTGATGGGGGCTTGACACCTATCTACGCGTAGTGCGTTTGTAAAGTGAAGTGGGTGTTAATTTAGACTGGCTTCTGTCGGCTTCTGTGCTCCTTTGGCAGTGGTAGTGCTCCTGGAGTACATCGTGTGGCTTTTAGTTTTGTCTGAAAGGAACCAGGTTTGTGCACTGTGGGACTGCTTTAAGCAGCAGATGAAAGTGCATTAACTAGGGTGGTGGGAAGATTTGCTGCAAAAGCACTCTCCTTATCTGAACAAAAGTACTGATTCAGATCCCTGTGAGACATCAGAACTTGAACAAGTGGAGAGCCAGCAGAGCAGTCTCCTTAGAGCAGAGTCTCCGCTCAGGCTAGAGAGGAATGGGAATGTATTTTGTATGGATGGCTTTATGGTTGTAACTTACTGTGTTAGATCCAGTGGCAGGAACCAAGCAGCTCATGGCCTGTGTCCACGTGTGGCTGCAAAGATATTTTTGCAGTTCACTGGCTCAATGAGGATAATAATTTTTATTTCTTTCTGTTCGCCAGTTATACCTGTAGCCATATTAGAAGAAAGATGCATTGTCTTCCTTTATGAATTTACTTTTTAGATGACACCAACATTTTTCCTTGTAATGCATACAGATGAAAGGGAAGCAATTTTGACTAAAAACCTTAAATGCAGTGACCTGAACCTTGTTGCTGATACGCAGAAATTAAATATTTGGCATTATTGCAGTTAGTGTAAGCACTCTGCAGTAATTGCTGAAATGACTTCTACATTTTGGATTTGCAGAGGACAGTGTTTTGCAGCGTGAGTATTTTTAAATTTATGTAAAAGTTAGTATCCTTAATTTTACTTAACATGCTTTTACTGTATTTACTATATTTAAATTTAATGATTTGAAGAGGGGGATATGTTTTTTAATTTATCAGTTTGGAAACAGATGTTTTTATACATGGATGAACATGCTTAGTGTGATTAAGGCTGTATCATTACAAAAGTGAGTTTTATGCATATAATTCATGTGGTATTTTTTCTTTAAAGCCAAAGTTTTCTGAGTTGTAGAGTTGACCTTGTCTGTGGTCTATAATAGTCACAACAATTAGATTTAAGAATCTTTCATAACTATGCTTAATTGCAACCTAATTTCTTTATATATAACCTGTGCACAGAATTTCAATTAATTTAAACATATGAAAAGGTTTAAGAGTTTCTGTTACCATGTTATTGAAAGATCATTAGGGACGAAGGAAAAATTGACACAGATGCTAACTTTTTAACGGACCCAGTTTTAAATTTAACGTGTCAACTAACTTTGTCTTTACTTGAAAGAGTAAGGTTTGGTTTTGGTGAGGATATACCTAGTGTGTATGGCACAACACGATGGCTAAATCATTATTCAAAGACAAAGCAGAATGTTGTCAGTTGAAGTTAGTGCTTGTGTTGCCATACTTCCATTGCCTTACCTCTGTTTGGGCTTCTGCGTTCCAGCGTGGTGCGTTAGGTAATCAGTTTGCCATGGCAGTCTTTACATGGCTCACATGGAGCAGGTACCAGCATTCCAATCTTGTAGAGAGGGAACCAAAGTGCAAAATTGTTGTGGCTTAACTGTAATAACTTAAGAACTTTGATGTAGTGAGATAGTGGTAAAAAAACAGGTGTCATGAAGCTTTCCTGTAATGAGATTGTCCTGTGAATAGTGTCTCACTGAAATACTGTAATATGACTTTTCACTCAATGTTTTTCTTTTTTTTTCTTTTTCTTTTTTTAAATACCTTTCATAACTTCTAAGTATCTAAAATTGAAGTAGTGTTAGTGTTTCTAAACTCATACAGTTCATAGAGTGTGTTTGATTTACTGTGATGAGATTCACTCAACTGCTGCTCTCTTTTCATTTTTGCCATTCAGGACATGATGCAGGTATCATGGGATTTTGAGAAATAACTGTGTGGAAAATATTTACTGTTGTTATATCTTCTATCAAGAAGAATAAATAGCGTAGTGGAATAAATCTATTGTTCCAAATAGCAATAGAATTGTTGTTTAAAGTACAAATTATTTATAGTCTTAGGGTAACGTGTCTTCTCCCTCCTCCCCCCGGCTCAAATCCAGAAAAAGAACTGTGTTATTTCATTTAATGGCCATTGGGTTTTACAGTTGAACCAAGACCAAACAGATGTTAATTTTGGAAATACACACTGGAGATGGAGTTCATGTGGTATGTTTGAGGTGGGTTTTTTTTTTTTTTGGTTGTCGTTGGTTTTGTTTGGGTTTTGTTTTGTGGGGTTTTTTAATTTTTTTTTTTAATGGGTGCATGAATGCCTTGGAAAATTAATCTCAGAAGTTATGGTATTAATTGAGTGTTATTCACAACCTGTCAGAAATCTTGTTTGCAGATTGTCTGAATTATTTGAGCAATTTAACACACCTCCAACAAAGACAAATTTAAATAGATTATGTTGAACATCTGCTACAAAAAGTAGAAGAAATTTAAAGAATTTTTTTCTAATTGTCTTAGCGAATAGTAGTTTAAGGTAAAGTCTTGATTGATGAACCACTTGAAACTGAATAAGCCTTTCATATTGTAGTTGTTCTACTCTAATTCTGTCTAATTAATAGAAAACCTGAAATTCCAACGAATTATATGAATGTAAAAGAGGCAGTTCCATGTGAACCAAAGGAAGGAAAAATGACAGTGCAAGCTTTTTTATATCCTTATATGGAAGCTAGATTTTTTTTTCTTTTAGTTCCGAAATAATTGAGAGATTGCTGTACCTTGCACTCAGTGTAGGAATGGATTTAGGTAGATCTGTAACGTTGCTTGCAGTCAGGTAAATGGCACACACTGTTTGGGTTTTGTTTGGTTGGTTTGGGGTTTTTTTTGTTTGTTTTTGTTGTGTTTTGCATGTTCTTTTTTTTTTCCACATGCACTCTAAGCAGAGATCTATGTATTTAGATGCTGTTTTCCTGCAACTACCCCACTGGGAGAGGAGGGCCTCTGTGCCCTTCCTCTGTCCCACTCACTTTGTAGTTGACTACCAAGATCATCTTTTTGGAATAATTATAACCTTTTTAACCATACTTGTCCTTAAAGGAGGATCAGAACCATATGAAAATCTTAAACTTGATGTAACTAGGATGAGTATGGGGTGTTCTCTTTGCTAAATAACTGTATTCCAGATACTTTTAGGTAGCATATAGGTGAGTGTAATTTTTGCAGCTGTCTACCTTGTACTATTATCAGTTTCTGTTCTTAAAGGCAGTTTGCTGTAGATATTGAAGCATGAAACACAAAGTATTTTAAACAGTCTCAAGATTTTTCTCTGCAATATCCTTGCTGAATGCCAATATAGGTAACTACATGGTTGATTCACTTTTCATTTTTTAAAAATTGTTTTTGTTTCATTGTAGCTATAATAGAGACTGTTTCCAGTTTTTGAATGGTTGTGCAGTTTTGATTCTCATCAGTAAAAATGATGCTCTCATACATGGAGCTCTCCTGTAGATAATAGTGGCTGAAGTTCTGTGCATGTGTTTTGGTTGAATGTATTATATGTCAGGTAGAAGATGTAGTAATATCTTCAAATGGAGGAAAGTGTTCTCCTATATTTGTATTAGTAGTGTATTACTAATATGGAACATTCATGGGCATATCAATATGTTGAGCTTGGAGCTATTGATGTACAGATTTCTGAAGAGAAGTTAACCAAATTCAATACCTAAATTGAATCTTTGTTTGTTTTCCCTGCAGTTGCTTGTAAGGTGTGTTTCTGGTGCTTATCACTTTGGGCTTTAAGTTTTCACTTTAAGTTTTACCCTGAGTTTTAGGGTAGAAAAGTGCTTTTGCTGTTCCTGACAGCAACAGGTTGCTTGTTACACAGGAAAATACCTAGGCAATGGGTGTTTTTGAGTATTCTGGACACAGTGGCCTTACATGTTCTGAAGGGTTTCTCCATTCATACTGGTTTCTCTTACTCATACCACTTTGTTACCCATGAGAGCAACACTTTTAAAGAAGCCAGGTTAAACATTTTCTGTTGTGGGGATGAGGGAAGCAAGATGTTAATTCATTACCCTTTTCCTGCTCACAGCCCTTTTGGCCTTGCAGTACTGCATGACCAACAAATGTCCAAAGGGTGCTGTTGGGGAAGAATTTGAGGAACCATTTTGCAAATACATGTTTGCTGTTTATTAAAACCTCTATTTTTTACTTGAAGCTGAAATAGTAACACTGTGTAATACCTTTGGCATACTGTAATATATTGGTTACAAATGAAATTCTTTTGTGTTTGTGTTACTTTCACATTGTTTTTGTAAGGATAGTTTGCTTGCAATACCAGAAATTTGGATACCTTGTAAAAAATCATCTTCTCTCAATATACCTACGTGCCAGTCCAACAAATCTCCCAAGTCTTTGTGATTTGTTTTATTTCAGAGGCAATCTGTGTACCTGTTATTCTCACCTCAGCTAGGTCAATCAGCTTATGCCTCTGTGGGACCCACTTCTTTAATACTACCCCTGCTGTAATTGTCAAAAACATTATTGAGGTCAACAGCTGTGGCTTGAAACTAGGTTCTGAAAGAGTTTTAGGACTGGTCTAAGAAGTCAAGAGTTTTAGGGCATGAGGCAAATGAGACTGCAGATTGAGATACTGAAAAATAGGCTTTTTTCAATAAAGAAGCTTTAGAGAGAAGACCAGGGAAGAAGGTTTTATAACCACTCAGTGCTGTCTTGGTTGTCTTAGAGGAACTTTTGACCCTTCACGAGCATCTCTACAAATTGTAGACAAAGTGAGAGTCTTTTTTCCATAAAAACAAGGAAAGGTGTTGGTAGTGAGAGGGTTTTATTCAATCTGCAAGTTCTTGGGAACAGTTTAATAATTTCTAAATTGCAGGCAAAACATTGTTGCTCAGTTCCAGCAGCACAGACCTTGACTTGCTCTGGGAGGGTTTCCTGTTTCTCAGGGTTGGACTCCATCAGCATAATTTGCTCCATCAGCAAATCTTTTGAGACATGCTTAGATTTTGGTTCAAACTGTATATGCATGTTTCCAGAGCTTTGCTTTGGACTCAGTGTCATGTCTGTTCCTATGGACTTGAGAGCTCCTTGGCAGAGGGAATCTATGAGTTGCGGTCACAGTGTAAGCCAAAGTTTGTAATAGTTGGTAATTGGGAGATTTGCTTCAGATGTGTACTCCTTATCTGTAATGTTGGTGTGCATCCAGTCTCATTTTTTTCCAGTCCTCTTCGGTCCCATCTCTTACTAATACTGCTTACTCTTACTCTATCTCTCAGCTAGTCTGTGTTGCTGTTGATTCCTTCCCTTGCAACTCAGGGCATTGTCAGCTTACTTTATATAAATCTAAGTAAATTTCCTTGTAATCAGATCATTGCAACTACGTCTTGTTTACTGTAAATTCTTAGTTTATAGTTTGCTTTCTAACAGAGTGCTTTCTTTAAAACTGATAGGAAGATAGGGAATGAATGCGTAGATGCCAGATACACTGATAAGAAAACACATTCTCTTTTTCTAGATAGATTCAGAAGATCACTTGCAAACTGATGGCTGTCTTGACTTTGGGAGTAGTCTTCTCAAAAATACTGAATTACAATGTGGTAGCAAATTAACTGTGTAAAATTAGGAATTTCCCAGTTTCATTAGTTGTTACCATTTTTACATTGAAGTTCCAAACTGTGTAATCCTCAGTTATTGACATTTGAACGGTTGAAATGTAAAATAATTCACTGGGCATAGCTTCCTGATGGTCTTTTATCAACATTGCCATAATAAAAAAGTTACTGTAACCAGAATAATCTTCACAAATAGCTGCTAATTAAGCCTAGGTACTGAGAACTATACCACTAGCAAGGGATTTGAGGGCTTCTTGGTACGAATGCTCTGTGATTTTGGTTGTGATAAATTTGTGGACAACTGTGTTCATAATGAAGGAAGACGTGTAAGACGGTAAATTATATAAAGAATTGGGCCGGTAGTACCTTAAATTTGGCACTCAGTGTTGTGGAAACCTGAATTTGTCCAAATCACAGTTTCCCTCAGATAAAATGGAAATAGTATTGTTACTTCACCTCAGAGACTTCCTGAATGTGAGTTTGTTTATCCTTGTGAAACTTCTAAATGCCTTACATTACAATATTCAGGCTTTAAAAAATACTATTTTATATAATTGAAATATAATTTTTGTATAGGCAGTAAAATTAATCTAATAGTTGAAGTTTAGTCTGAATCAGAAGAAGTGGATTTTTTTTGATTTCGTTTATCCTGGCACATTGCAGAGGAAGAGGTAAAATCTGTTAGATCATACAAAGAGACAAGTTGTTAAAGAAAATGGAAAAATCTTAAGGTTAGTTCTTTTGTTAGGTGTCTTCCAGAGAGACTGGAGGAAACCCTTGAACATGATCCTTGGGAGAGAGTAATCTGTAGGAACATGACAACATCTCTACCTATACTTGCACACTTTTGACCTCATGAAACTGCAGATGGATTAGTGGTTTAACTTTTACACTCATGGAAATTCCTTCAAAGTAATGTGCTTCTATACAGCATTGTTTGCTTTACTTTGAGTCTGGTATTCACTCGCTTTGTTTTGGACTGTGTTGGCTTTTATAATATCATGCCAGTTTATGTATGCTGACTAATACACTGGAAACTTTTCTGAACAAGTTTGTTCTTATCTTGAGAAACAGCAGCAACTACTGTATTTTAATTAGAAGCTTGCGAACTTGCCCCTGATGCTCTTCCACGTTTACTTGAAACTTAAGTTAAGTGGAAGCTGTTGCTGAAATGGGGGAAGTGTTGTGTCCTTTCCTAGCTCGGTTGTGTTGGCACTTGTGCTCATAATGGTGACATGGTGAATCATGCCAGGAAATTTATCTGGCTAAAAGTGAATCTATTTTTATTTTCCTAGCTAACTTTCAGATGGATCATTTCCCTGACCTGACTCACCATGTAGCTGCACAAACAGTAGAGCTGGCAAACACGGGAATGGGAGAGCAGCCATGTGGAGGGGCAGGACAGCTCCCTGCTAGTGGCAGCCCCCACCTTTGCTAGAGTGAATTGTCTGCAAAACTGCACCTAAAACTTATATTGTCACTACCACAGGACTATGGCACAACTAGTTTGTATTTCAGGATGGTTTTCTTTGAAAGTCATGTTTAGAAAGGGACCATCGATTTATTCTGTGCTAGTCCTAAATATGATTGAATTAAAAAATGCCACCAGGAGGGTTAGCTAATTCCTATTCCTGTGTGTTTATAGTTTTTAAACAAACAGAATTTTTTCACAGAAGAGTGACTTGGCTAATGTCTGGAACATGAAGTGGATCCTTAATCCTAATAATAGAGTAGCTTTGTAATCCTCTTGTGTTTATAGTTTGAAAGCTGTTTAAAGAGAGTATTTTAACCAAAAAAACTCTCAAAGCTTATGATAGACTCTTCTGAGGCTAGTGAGTTGTTTGCTTCTAAGTATTACTCAAGATTAAAATCATACTTGATGGTTCTCAGAGTTCAGAATATTCATAGTGTGTTGGTGGACAATCAGTGAAACTTCAGATAATGTTAATTAGTAAGAGTCTTGAGTTTTCTCGTAGAGTTTCTGCTACATTAGGTAGAATTCTTGTAAAGTAGATTTTGTCTGAACTTCATTCTTTGCAATGAATACCCTACTTCTGGGTTTGCTTGGTTATATAACAAAGTTTGGAGAAGGATCATGTTCTTCGATTTCAACTTGCACTTGAATATTTTAAATGAATTTTTGTTGTAAACATTGTATTTAGGATCCCTTTGGGTGGTTTTGAATCACAGGATCTTATACATTTAATTTACACCATGTGCACAGGATTTTCTGTGGAACTGCTGTTGGCACAAAGAGGCTTATGCAGAGATGATGAACATTTCCCTTTTCAACTATCCTTGCTCCAAAGGAAGCAGGGAATTGCTGTTATGTGCAGCTCTGTGGACAGCCGTGCTGATATTAGAAGAAATAGAAAAAATTCTTGGCAAATGAAACAAACGTAGAGTCAAAAACTCCAAATGAAACCAACCCAGCTGGTTTTAGGGATCCTTTCATATACTTTGTGTTCCCCTGCATCCTCTCCAGGGTAGAGAAGAAGATCCAAGAAGTTAGCTGCAGATATTTAGTCTACAAATGGAGAGCTGGGGAAACAGTTATGGTTACAGCATGTTATTTGTGTTACATAATAGCTGTGTAATACTTACTAATGTGTTTGTCTGAGATATGGTTTTTTGTGCCAGCTTCCTACATATCCTCATAGTCATTAATAGATAATCACACAAATGTTGAGTGCATTGGTAGTGAGGTTTTAAATAATCTGCTGTAGATAGGTAGTAATAATAATAATAATGATAATAATAAGATTATTATTGTTATTATTATCCTTCAATAATAAAAACGTGACCCACTCAAACAAGGTCACATTCTAAAAAATTCTAACATTGGTAGGTTTTTTGTGTCTTTCTGAGGAACATGCTTCAATAATTTAACTTATTCTTGCATAAGAAAATGAAATCCAAATTTGTGCTGGTTTCTTGTAATGAATTTTCATGTAAAAAAGGTAACAAATGTCTACTCCAGAGCAGAATAAAATAAACAGGGAGAAAAAGGCTCTTTTTATTGGGAGGCAACCTGAGTGTAGAAGCATTACTGTCTAGTTGTCCAGAGTGTGTCTGACCTTTCCTTACAAAAGGAAAGTATCTCTATAATAAAGTGAGTTTTGGTGGATAGAAAATCACAGGTCATTGTATTCAGTGAAATAATTGTCACTGATAAATTACCTCACAGTAAGCATTTGTATTTTTGTAGTAAATACAATACTGCATTTTAGCTTTAGCATATTAATAGCCTTTCCTTTCTTGCAATCCACTATATTCCCTAAAAGCCATCTGTGATTTGTGAGCTGTTGATGTCAATATATTTGAAGCTTTAGCATGGAGGAAAGTTTTTTATTGATTGCATGCATGGTTTATAAAAAGGGTGGCTTACCATGATCTCTTGTCTTTTGCCAATTAACATATTTAAAAACGCTCCAAATAACTTGTCATCTTTAGAGTTCCTTGAAAATCTGTTTGTATTTCTTCACTTGGGGTGTGATGTTTTATTTTTTTAACACACAAAGCAAGAAATTAATCTACTTTAATCTTTCCTCAGAATAGAAAAACATTAAGAATTACTCTCTACTGAGGAATTCCATGCATCATGATTTAACCAATGTCCGAGGAACGCAGTATTGCTGTTTACAGCACACCCTGTAGGAAGAGAATGGTGTTTCAAAATGCACCATCTGAAACACAGAAGGTTTTAGTGTGCATAAAGCCTTGCAGAGGCTTAGAATCAGAAAGACAGAACTCAATAAAGCATGTGAAATTGGCAGGTTCCTTAAGTCCTCATTGTGAGAAAAGAGCTGTCTTTTTGTTGACTTTAACTGCATTGATGTGTCTTTTTAACTGTGGAATTGTGTGAGCTGCTGTGGAGCCTGGGATATCAAGCAGGTACCAAGAGCAGTAAAGATCAGGAGAACTTTCTCAGAGTCTGTTTTAAGGATAATCTCCAAGGAAAGAGCCTTTCATGCTCACGCTGCACTAAGGAGCACTCTTTTTTTTGGAAGAAAAATATGTGTTGATAGTTTCAGCTTCTATTTTAGTTAGAGATTGTGTTCCCAGTTTGAAATTGTAAAAATGGAAGAATTGGTGTGTTTTACAGGTATTTTTCTTTTGGTTCATACTGTAACTCTTGTTGGATATTTCTAGTGTAAAAATCTGTCATTAGTTTTGCTACACATTTCCCCTGACCACAGTTGCTCTCTGGTCTTTTTTGAAAGAGTCACTGGTAGATGCTACTATTTTTGCATGGTTCTGAGCAGCTGATGAGCCTGTCGAGAGTACAGAGCGTTTGATAAAATGGGAAGGATACAGAGAATGGAGACATTTAAAAGAAGGGCTAGATAGCCTGGGAAAGTGAGCAAGTTTGGTATGGAAATGAGGTACCTGTACTACTAGATACAGCATCAAAGAATTAAAAAATAGAGAAAGTTTAATGTGAAGATAGAGTTTCAGAAAAAAAACACTGAAAGCTTGCATTGCAGGGACTGGTAATTTTTAATTACTTAAGAAAGCATGAGAAGTCTCTGAAACAAACAAGAATTCCATGGTAATTACAGTAACTTCTGTCATGCTGCAATGCATCCTTGTCTTTCAGTGTTTAGAAAATGAAGTTAAAAGAAAAGCATTATTTTTTGGTTGGTTGGTGTTTTTTGGGGTTTTTTTTGTGTGTTTGTGCTTTGTTTACAATGCTATTATGTAATTATAAGGAAAAAATATAGACAAATAAAATTAAGAAAGGAATAAATTTATATATCTCGGTAGTAAGGTGCCTGTCATCTGGGGATTTCAGTAAGGAGCAGGCATTACGAATTGGCAAGGCAACAGTTTCATTTACCAACTAAATAAGATACGGTCATAAAAATCCATGTTTTAAAGACCAGGGTGTGAAACTTCAACTCAGATATTGCTTTCCATCTCAACATATGGATGTGAAAGCTGGAAATCCAACAAAGGTACAGACATCTAAATGCCTTTGAAAGCAAATGCCTTAGAAAAATACTATGTATTAAATGGAATGAATTTATAACAGATGCCAAGATTCATTAGACAGCTCAAAAACCCCTTGGCTCTAAAGTTATCCAGAAAAGAAGATGGAATTATCATCTGGAACATATGTTAAGAATGAAGCCAGAGCATCTGTCATGGAAAGCATGCCACTGGGCAGCTGGAGGAACACACAAAAAGCACCAACTGAAAGAGTCTCTCCATCGTGCAACGCCAAAGGTAAAAAGGTTGTGGGACATCGCACTGGGTGCGCAGGGAGTGGTTCAGAGCAGACAAACACTGCACAGAGCTTCTTGGCTTTTTGTGGGTTTTTTACAGTATGTGTAAACTGAAGAGTTTTGGGTTGTTTTCTCTTAATATTGCAGATAGAAAGGAGTGATTAAAAGTTGAAGGTCAGAAGTAAAAACTACAGATTAAATACAGTATTTAATTATAATGTATTTATTTTAGAATTTGTATATAATTTCAGCCCTGAAAAGAGAAAGAAAATAGTGTAATTAAATAAACCTTCAGATGCATTCCCACTGATTAGCTTAATGTATAATAGAGCATTAAGGATTATTTCAATAAAAATCCAGGCTTATTTTATCCAAGTAACCTACAGTAGATGACATTACTGTGGATTACCTTTTCTCTGAGAACACTTGCTCTTACATTTTTCTACTTTTTTCGCTTCGCAGAAGTTCTGGAATTTCCAAACCAGCATCTCTCTGCAATATAGTGTCTTTTAACTTGCCCTAGTATGAGCCTAATGTTACAAAGGTTTGGGTTGGAAACAACAGAATTTAAATTTTATAAAAGACTTCTAGTTGAAATGGAAGCTTTCAAATCTGTTATCTCAATCTGTCTCTTGATCGTGTGTTATGCAAAACATTTTATTAAAATATAACAATCCCAACAAAGTTTGTCCAAATTAAGCATTCAGTTATGTCTTAGACTTGGTAAAGAGAATTGGTCTGTGGTCTTATTTTCCGCTTGCAATATTCCAGGGGAAAAAAAATCTCCCAAACACGGGGGTGTGTTATGGCTTTTTTGTTTGTTTCCTTGATTTTTTGGGGGGTGGGGTTTTTTGTTTTTGTTAATTTGGATTGTTTGGTTTTTCCCCCCCTCCCTGAATCATCTCACTCACTGAGTCCCAGCCTAACATGTGGGAATGAGTGTATCCTGTGAGAAGTTTGAACAACTCATTCACCTTCTAGATGCATCTTATGATTCTAAGTAGTGAACTAAGACTGTGAGTTCCACTTAGCAGGGTAACAAGTTTAGGCAAAATGAATAACTCCACAAACATTTACAAGGTTTATTGATATCTGCAGCTTTTCTGCTTCTTCCTCTTACAGTATGATGAGTGTTACAGTGATTATTTCTTAATGCCTCATAAAGGAGAGAAAAGCTTTCAAATACGACTCAGCTGCGCTTACAGGCTCAATGTTCAGGAAACAAGTTTTAGTTTTCTTTTAAAATATTTACAGGTAGTGTTTTTGTCCCATTTACACATTTGGTGTTGATGGAGCTCAGTTCAGATGCCTTCCTCCCGTGCACTGGAGGTAAGGCATCTAGCTATAGTCTGTCCTGCAGAGCCTACATGGTCACAATTTTCTGCTTCGACAGATTCTGCCTCTGATTTATTGTGTAATTAGACCCAGTTAGGATTGCAGCTAAAACTAACAAATTTTGTCAGAAGTTGTCCATTCGGTCAAATTCAGAGCAGATTTCGGTTATGTTACATGAAAAAAATTAATCCAGCACACTCCTGAATATCTCTTCTCCTTTTGTTTCTATGGCCATTTGCTCTTTTGTGTGCATGGCAACTGAAATTTCTGTGTATCCAGTTTGTAGTAGAGTACTTTTAGTAGTATTGAAGGCAAGCTTAGAAATAGTGTCTGTGGAAATAAAAGAAGTGAAAAGACATTGTGTAATATACTATTTCAAGTTATGTGTTGCCTAGCGGTTTGAAATGTAGTTGTCCTATGCTCACTGCTAAAGATTTTTGCTCAAGAGTGCATAACAATAAAAAATCTTCAAGAGCTAAAAATACAGGATTACTGCATTCTTTGACCTGTGGTCAGAGAGTTGGCAGGAGTCGCCCTGTATTGTTTGTTCAAGGTTTGTTTGAAGAGAACAATTATAGGATGATCATTAAAAATATTGACATATTTTTCAGGAGCAGAGGATTAAAAACACATCTTTAAGAAAGAGGGTTTTTAAGTATTAAGTTGGGTTGCATTAAACAAAGTAGGAACAAAAAGAAAACATTGTTTAATCTTAATTTGAATTCCAGTTATTGAGGAAGTGATTGTTTATTGAAATTGTGTATATTTCTTTGCATTTTCTTTGCAGTGTTTTGATACAATATACTACAAAATCTAGTTTAGCAGAATCTTGATCTCTTAAGAAAGATAGGCAACCCCTCCATGTAGATCTCCAGTAGGATGAGGGGAGTCCTCGGTGGATTTTTGTCAAAGACTGAACGAAGACTTCATCCCCCCATTTTGATGCAGAGTCAAAATCAATCTAGACATACGGGGTAATAGTTAGGACTATGAGAGTTTGCCAGGTTGATAGCCTTGAATGAGTGATTCTCTGGTGCTGAACTCTGGTTTGCACAGATGAGAGTATGTGGGTTCCCACAGTACAGCTCTGCTGAGTTTATGCCAGATTTTTTACTAAATTAGTTCTGTAATAAAATTGGAATGTTTCAGTCTTTGTCTTTCTGCTGTGTAGGGTCAGCATGCCTGCGTTGTTTTGTCCTTGTCCCTGACTCAACTTTATTCCTTTCATAGCTGGTTCGAGATGTTGTTTTGGGAATTGCCTGTGAAGGAGAACTGGCATTTCCCTCCACTTTCCCTTTGGATGTACTGCTGAGTGTAGTTGCTCCTGCTCCTCCCAGAAACTGTTTAAAGCAAAACAGAATTTCCCCCCCCAGACACACTTCTCTTAAAACCTGGGTAATCTTTACTTTTATGATGTTTATAATGTTTGATAACGTGACTGTTACCAATGTTGTACCTATGATGACGAAAGAGTGCTTCCTGTGTATAAAAACTGTTTATTGAACAAATGGAGAGTTGCAGTGTAGATACTCTTAATAACATAATAGAGAAGTGTATCACTTTCTCATTAACCTCACTAAGCTGGGAGAACTAGTACAGTTGTCTTTATGTTTTAAACTACCTACTAAAATAACTAGATAAGTGCAAAAATACTGGTCTGTGTTTCCAACAAGGCTGCCAATTGAGATTATGTAATGATACATTTTTATTTGACTTAAAAATGTTAATAGTGGAAGAAATTTTGAGTGTTAAAATTGTGTGTCCCCCATTTTGATGCGGACTCAAAACCAAAATAAGTCCATACCTGATGTTTATTTTGGGCGTTCTTGAAAGCTCCAGTGACTTTTGGATACAAAGTTGTTCTGCAACTTAACAAACTTTACTTGGACCAACTTTCTAACAATATGTAGTCTAAATTTCCCTGCTGATCGTTTTTTGTACTGCCATCTGTAGATGTGAAGCACAATTAATCACTGTCCTCCTTATGAGACTCGCGTATTTTAAGATTATTATATTCCGCCTTCTTCTTACTCCCTACCATATTCTCTGTTCTAGGATAAGCCTTGTTATTTTTAGTGTACTTCAAACTTTGTCTTTTCTTAAAAATAAAAAAAAGCCCTATACAGTCTTGTTCTCTCAGGACCTTTACCAATTTAGTGGCCCCCTGTTTTAATTTGTTAATGCTCAAAATTTGTAAATGCTGATGTTTCAGAGCTTTTATCTTTGCCTGATAAAAAGAATAAATTCTTATTTTAGTTCTTTTTTCCTTGATTTGCATACAAAGTCTTTGTTAATATGTAGCATAATGATATTTGTCTCTTATGCTATTTGTCTTTTTGGTAACATCATTGCATTGCTTGTTCTTCACAGATTTTTCTAAGACAATCAAATTTCTGAATCTGGACTATTGTAAAGAATTCTTGCTGTCTCGGCATCTCCATACGTGACTGACTTGTAACTGGATGATAATTTTTTTTTTTGCCTTTAGAATGTTTGTCTTGCTCTTTTTAATTCTGTATCTTATTTGCTAAGAGCATCCATACTCCAGAGGTGTTTTATTAAGATGTGCTAATCTGTTCTGTGGTGGTTTTATTTTTTGTTGGCAAATAGCTTTTTTTATTATATCTAAATAAATGATCTCTTCAGTGTGCCTGTGACAGTCAGCTCACTGATCAGCTTAAAACAGAATTCAAAGAAATGAGAAATGGAGAATTGTTTGTCCTTGCATCATTTAATATGTTAGGGGAAAAAAAAGATATCTGAGGCTTTTGATGAGTGGTGACGTCAGAGCGATCGTGGTTATTTTGATTGTTCTGGGAAGCTGGATGAATAATACTCAAATGCTTTCTTTAATCTGTTGATTTCCATCGACTGTCATAGTGTTATTATAATCTTATCTTTTATTAACACATCCTATTACATTTAAATTTGCCCCTGACTTTTTTGTGCTAAGGATTTTTAGTTTGTTTGCTTTAGCATATGTATTATAAAGAAAGCTGGAAATAGTATTTGACTGTTTGTGGGTTTCTCAATATTTTGTTATTTATTTTGGGTCTTTTAATAATTGTTAGTCTTCTCTGAAGAGACAGAGGACCTTTTAAAATCAAAATAATGTACTTTTGTGATGTTTTACTCACTGAGAAAATAAAAAATGTTTGCTTATATAAAGCTTACTGATTTCACCTGAGGAAAATAAATATAGTGATATTCTGAGTTGTCGTAGGTGGTGAAGGCACCCTGAGCAATGATTTGCAAAATCTTTGACCAGTGATCACTGCAGAAATCTTGCTTTGATAAAAGATTAGATGATCTTTACTTGTGACCCCTACTGTCCATTGTGTGAGGATTACAAAGTCTGTTTAAAAGTGAGCCTGTACTTAGGTGGCATGGTTATTTCAGTGCATTGGCTTCTGTTTGAGAAGTTTGCTTTAAGGTTTGTGATAGTGCTAATTTTAAAGAGAAAATACATATTCCAGGGGTTGGTGTTTTTTGCATGTGTGTGTGGATGTGTGTGGGGTTTTTTTTGTTTTGTTTTGTTTTTGTTTTGTTTTGTTTGTTTTTCTTTTTTCTTCCTCTGGCCTCCCCTTTCCACATTTATTTGCAAAAAGGGAATCTCTGCTGTAATAGGCTTGGGAGTGGAGTTGATGATCCAGCAGAACTTTTCTGGTACTGTGGTCTCCTTGGCTGTTCCTTTTGTTGCCAGCCAGTTGTAAGTGGCATTATATAGGAAATAAACTTCTGAAGTGCTTCCCTCCTTCCCTTTCCCTTGCCTCTAGCAAAACAGACTCAGTATGTCCGTGTTCCTAAGCAGTGGTGTGCGAAGTTTCCTGCATGTGTCCTGACCATTCAGCAGGTACACCTTCTTTTTTTGAGAAGCTTGCAGGCAGTCTTCTCACTGACGTCTCTGCCAGATGCCTTGAATTTTAGAGCTCGGGCAAGGTAATTCCTGGGAGAGCAGTCACACGTGGCTGGTTGCTGTAGCACAGGAGTTCACCTTGCTCCATTTAGCAGCCAGCGACAGACCGACCGCAGCACCTGAGGCTACCAAAGAGGAGATAATCTTCTTACAACCCAGAACAAATCCCTTGGTGGAGGAGGATTCCTCCAGGTTCTGCCCTATTAAAAGGTGGGGATTTCCTGCAGTGGGTAGGCTTTGCTCTGACAAGACACCTACATTAGCAGGAATTTGCACAGCAGTTGAGATCTAAATGTGGACATGTAGAGAGAGTTTTTTTTTAAAAAAAACCTGGTTTTCCCCATAAAGAAGTAATTCTTGACACTAAATTCACAGCTTCAGCCTTTAGGTATCTACAGAAATATTTGGGATCCCAGCCCCCAAGCCAGGTCAGAAGTTTATCTTGCTGATCACAGGTGCCCTAATATGTGAGTGCCTAGGAATGTGTAGCCAGCACTAAACTCTGTTTCTGATAGATATTTGTTCTGGTTTCCCTTCTTGCTTCTCCCAGTCCCAGTCCCCAGCTTTGCCTGATCTCCATCATCTGGGACTTCAGACAGAATACATTGGTAAGCATGTACCTTTGAGAGCTTGGATTATTTTGGAGATGGCAAGTGCCATGTAATGCTAAACCGGAGATATGAAACTTGGTATGGTTTTCCTAGGAAGTTACTGTACATTTCCATGTAGCTTTCTACTTAAATTCAGTGCACTCTGTCTTCTTCTGATACAGTTTTTGTTGTAGCATGGGATTTCACACTCCTTTTGTAGTTTTAGACTCGCATTCCCTACTTATTAAGCAAATTGGGTGTTTTAATGTGGTGTTACAAGTGCTCATTAAAGCTATTTTTCCAACAGCTGATCATTATTTCTCCCTTTTTTGATTTTTTTAAATTTCTTTTTTTTAAAATTTGAGAAAGCTAGCCAGCAGAGATTTTATTTTGTTTGTTCTGTGTAAAGTAGTAATTTCCTTTTCCATTCTTTGTTCTTACAGCCCTTAAACACTTAGAAATTTATTTTCAGTTGCGGCAAGTAGCCTAAAAAAGTTTTTCTCTGTTTTATTCTTACCTATGGACGTAGCTGGGTGCTTCGTTTATAGTGCCAGACACAATAAGGACTCCATAATCAGCTAAATCATGCTTTTCCAAATGAGTCAAGTGTTTTGGGAGTGTAAATCAGCTTTGAGACCTACTTCTCAATTTTGAAGTCACTTGTCTGAGAAGCGTGAAACACAGGAATAGGAAAAGCAGGACTGCAAACTTTGCTGATAATGTATTTTTAAATTTTCATAAACTTACTTCAAAATCAAGTTGTTTTTATTGGATATGAGTATCGAGTGGTGACATGGTTTTCAGCAATCTAGATGATACTTCTCTTTAATGTGTAGTTTGACTGCATGTTGCATCAGTGACTTTCCTGGATGAAAAAACCTTACATGAATAGTCTTTTTGCAGTTAAACATTGTAGATTTTTTTCTACAGAACATAAGCAGTGATATATAAAGCACCACTGAAGTAGTGTAAAACGGTGATGTTGGAGAAATTTTGAATCCTCACCTAATTCACTTTAACTTTGTGGTAGCAAATCTTGCCTTTTCTGCTTTTAGAACTCATTGTGATAGACATAATTTCTTCAGAAAAAATATACAGGAAGAGCTGCAATTTTTACTGCCTTCTGTAAAGTAGTGTTTGCTTAATGGTGTATGAGGATTGTGTTTGTGAATTAGTACACTTGCACCAAGTATAAATTGGAAAGTAAATTATATTTTCAAATCTTCACTTGTTTTATCATATCCAAAAGGTTCTTTGTGGTTTGGTACAAATGTCTGCACCACGAATATGATCATTGTATGGAGAAATATTTTCATAGTTACGCTGTAGTACCTTAATTTTTTGCTTCGTTGCCATTAGATTTGGAAGACTTGAAACCTGACCGAAGTGTGGTGATAGACACAGATAGGAGGTAAAATGCTTACGATTCCAGTTGTCAATGTCTGGGGTGGGGAGGAGGAACCTGGGTAAAGACCTGTGAGTAAAATCATTTCAGTTCACATCAGAAGTGCAAATTTTGACTTGTACTGTATTAAGGCAGTGTAACGGAAAGTGATAATAACTATTAAATATTTAATATATCTGTAATGATAAAAAATTTGCTAGTGAATACATTTAAAAAGTTCATGATTGAGCTTTGGATATTGAAAAGAGGTTTCCAAGACCAGACAGAAAATATGTTTAAACACCTGAGAGCTCCTGTAGAAATTTGTAGTATTGTTACATGTGAAACTGTGATCATATCGTAACATTTTACACGTACAGTGAAAGACTGCAGAGGTAAGAGTACCCAAGCCTGTAGTAGTTGAATCAAACTCTGTAACGTTACTCTGTAATGTAATTGAATGCTTGTGTTCCACCGGAGGGTTTGCCTGCAAAGGTCTCAGATGTCTGTGCCGAGCCCTGTTGAGATGAGTTTGAATCACTGCCAGCGCATTTCTCTGGCGTGTTACAGCCTTACTTCTTACAGTGGTAATTTCTCCTTAAAATTACAGATTTCCAGATAATATGGCACTGCATTTTAAATACACATAGTTTTGGAATTTGAGGGTGAAAAATAATAGCAGAAAACTGAACAAAGGCCGGGGCCTTGCAAATGAGCACATACTCTGCCTTCTGACTGCTCCTGGTTTCCTTGGGGCATCTTATGGATGCCTCCTGCCTGTGGCTGGTGCGTCTTATGGACAGAAGAGCCATGCAGATCCCTGCATCTCAGCAGCGTTTTGCTTGAATTCAGCCCTCGTGACCTGTGCAGGTGACTGCTCAGGGAACCTTAGAATGAGATAAGTGTGATGGATCAGGCATAGCTACTGTTTTTATCAGTCTTCTGCTGTTATTCTACCCAAATGAGTAAAATCTTTGTTAGTAATGCATTTTGTGTTCTCTCTCTCTTTTTCTCCCTTCTCTCTCTAGTTGCCAGGATGTTGAAACATCAATACCAGAATTTTACACCCCTAAGGGTAGGGCTCCCTGCTTTTCTGAAGATACTGCTCCCCTGCTGGATGTAGTGGCTTTATGTGGAGTCTGTGGTGTTTACACCTTGGAATGCCTCTAACTATTCAGGTGCATGAATGAAGAGTTAGGGTCTGCCCTCAAATAATATAGAATTTTGCTTACATAGCTTGCTCACAAAATTACAAGGTCATGTCATTTTTTATTTGCATAATTTCTGTAATGTTAAAAATGGAAAAGTATTTTTAAGTCTACTTTTCACACAGTTGCAAACTCATAGAATACAGACAAAATCATATAATATTCTTAAAAATGTGAAGAGTACAATTTATTCTTTACTTAGATCTGTGAAGGAAACTCACAGTATATTGGTGGTGTGTTTTCCAGAAATAGTGTTACGCTAATTCAACCCACCTTGAGAGCTGGTGATAAAAATCTTGATGCGAAACACACTTTCACAGCAGAAGAGTGCAGGTGCAAAATGGAAAAGCAAGCATTTTTTCAAGTGGCACTGATTGTTTTCTCTGCAATATGTAGGAACACCAGAATATTTTTAGATGAAAAAGATTAAAAAATTATCCATTGCATTTGTGATAGCCTATATGTTTGGGTTAGTTATTTATCGTTTGCAATATCCATAAAGCTATCTTAAGCAGCCTAATTAGGTTTCAGCTTTTCAGAGGGAGGCTGGGAGGCTCTTGTGCAGTTGTGGCGCGGTGGCGGGGTGCGTGCAGCACAGCTGCTTTCTGATGTCAGTCGCTATTTCAATGACACGAAAGTGGGAGAGGAAGAGCGTGAAAAAGGCAGACAGTTTTTAAGAAAAAAAAGTGTCATCAGTAAGCAAATTATTTTTGCCCGTGTTGTTTTGATTAGGATATGAACTAACAAATAAAGTCTGATTGCTACAAAAGGAATTACATCTGGAGAGTTTAACTGGGGCACTTTCAGAAAGTTTTTGGTCAAATGTGTCTTTTTTTGCCCCTGTGCTGGGAAAAGTCTGGATTGTCTTTGGCAAAAATCCTGGTAATACACATAATTCACCTGGCCTGCAAGCAGAGCAAAATCCTTTCCTCTCAGTGCTCTCTGTTTGCTTGGATTTCAGTTTGTGCTGTGTTCAAGGATGCTGGAAGAATGATGGCTTTCCTGTGGAAAAGGGGGGTAGCTACATGGATCCGTGTGTAAGGTGCTCAGTACTTGATGAGCAGGGTGAACATTCCTGGGTTTGTTTCCTCCCTCTGTAGGCATCCTTTTGCTATGCTGATGATGGTATTGTATCCTCGGGCTTTTTCTTTGGGTTTTCTTGAATTTTGTAGATACGGGTTGAAAGAAACACAGAAAATTTCTACTGATCTGTGATCTCAACGATCTTAGTTTCCAGTGTGAGGTGAAAATAGTTTCTTGAAAACGTTTCTTAGGATGGACTGACAGTTTCCTTTCAGATACATCCACCCTGGCACATGGGTTTTGTGGGAGGGCAGGAAAGGTGAATACGTGGGCATTTGTAGTGCAGAAACTTTCTGGATTTTGTTTGTTTGTTGTTCTCTTTTCCAAAGAAAATCATGGAATTGTGAAAACTTCGGAGGGGCTGCATATATTAACAAAGTGGTTAATTAAAATTATGAAATAGGTCTTTGGCCACTAAAAATCTGGACAATGTTTATTAATGGTTGTCATAAGATCACTGATTTAGAAGTGTGAAGATTGTTGCTTGAGAATACCAAAGAAAATTTTGTGCTGCCATTAGAAATGTGGTTTGCATACTGACTTTGGTTTGTTTATTCATACACTTTGAGCAGTCTGAATCACAATTGGTTTTCTATGGCTTTTTAATGCACCTCTTTGTTTGGCTGACCTCAAAAAAAGGGAACTAGATGATGATGGTAAACATTAAAATTTGCTTTAAAAAATATATAGGTATTACTAGCACACATCATTTCACTTACTTGAAAAATAAGTTTGTTGAGAGGATATATATATATATATATATATTTATGTAGCACAGCTATTTCTGTGTTATCTTCAAAGCACTCTTAAGGAAATAATACATGCCTTTGTAAGGATTTCTTTTGAAGGTAGGTATGATTTCTATCTGAGTGTCATCTCCCGCTTCAGAACATTCCTAAGGAGATGTGAATCAACACCTGCCCAATTGAGGACAAGGAAGCAGCTTTTCTTTCTTTATACCTGTACTCAAGTGTTTGGAGCCTGGTTATTAGAAAAAATATTGTGAACTCAGTTTTATATTTCAAGTAGAAGCACACAAAGGCGCGTGGTTTTCGTACCAGATGTTTTTCTTTCATATGGGAAACTTCATTTGCTATGTGAAACATGTAGGATGAACACTTAAAAATTAGTAGTCTGCTTATGCTAAAGCACTGCCTGCAGATGGTCCAGTTAGTTTGGTGTTCGGTGTTGAGGACAGTTACCCTCAAATCAGACATAGAACAACTACTTGGAATTATAATGTGGGATTGAGTGATTTAAGGGATGGGTGATCATTAATGGTTTGCTGCTTTTAGCAAGCTTGTCTAGACAGTATTTTTTTTATAGTTTTTAAATATGATTTTTAAAATTTTATTTATAGTACAGCTGTAGTCATGAATTTTCCCCCATGAATTTTTTGTGTTGAAAGTATTTAAAATCAATTTTCTAGTCTCATATTGCCCCTGTATTGTATGTTTGATGCTATAGAAATTGCGTTTGGATATGATCATGTTGTACTATAATTGGCCCCTGATACTTTGTGTACCAAACTTTACAGTAGCAGATTTAACTAGAAATACTGCATAGTGACACATTGTACTTAAAATATGTAACCATGTATAGAGAAAAGTAGCAGATGATAGAATTAAAGTTGAGCATCCTTTCCCTCCTTCCTCCTCTCAAGTTTTTTCTTGATAGAAATAACAAGGTTTTTTTCTTTTCTTCTTTCTTTCTTTCCCCTTTCCCTTTTCCTCTTCCTTTGAATTAGTTTAAATTAGTTATGGTATCATTGCACACAGAGTTAGGGCTTGTTAAATTCAATTACTTTTTAAAAATGTCTTGTCTGTAATTTAAAAAGGGTGGGTTCATCTTATGTTTTGGCCTAAACTTTATAATTGGTTAGTAAAACCTATAGACAATCACAGGAATAACTTAGCCATCTTCAGAACTGTTGGAAAATGTATTCCATTTTAGTGTTTCCTTACGTGTGTTCATGCATGTATGTGCATGGTTAAATTTACATTCTCATAATAAGGGGTCTTTTTGACAGTGGACGACGTGATAGGAATCTTCCTCTGAGTTTGGAGGAGAGAAGAATAAATTATTGAATTATTTGTTTTACTATTTATGGTGCCATATCATGCTGCCTTGAGAAAAAGTTGGTTGAAACATTATTGTTTCACCGTTTTTATTGAAAGTGTTGTTTGTTCATTGAACCTTTAGTTGTTAATTCTGTACAAAATGAATAGCTTTGTAGTGTTGTTCCTCAAGGAACTCTAAATACAAGCCTTCAGCAGTGATGTAACCTCTTTCTCTTCAAACATCTGATAATTTTACAATGAAATTCAAATTTTCTTCAAGGAGCTCTATACTGGTGTGCCTAATACTTTTTAAGAATTGAGGAAGTATAGATTGTAAAATTAATTTGGTTTTTATTATTTTTTGTTGATATCAAAACTGAAACTTCAGAATGTTTTGTGATAAAAACATTTAGAATGTTGGTCTGCCTGTATTAAAAAACTTCATTATTTCTTCCATAGGTAATGATTTACTGGGTAATTTTGTAGACTTCAGAAGTTTTTGGAATAAATTTTGCAGATTTTCTCTAGCTATCACAACAAAATAAATCAGATTTGTGAATGACATCTACCAAGACTGTTATGATTTGTTGTGAAGTAGGCTTGACCTTGTAGTTTACACACCAAACCTGGCAGTTCAGTGGGTACTGTTAGCTCAGGTTATATAACATTGCTTTTCAATGCCATATCCTTGCAACGTTCCTCTTATATTTTATGGAATATAAGGAAAATATGGAATGACTCAATTCTCATCGTGCCCATGTCAAGCTTAAACATAATTCTCACTGGTTTTTTCTGACCTGAGATGACAGCTGAAAGGTGAGCTCTTCTGTGTTGATTCAGTATATTCACATCACCAGAGATTCCTGATCTGCTCCAATTCTTTATTGCAAATGGATCACACCATGTGATTTTTTTGTTGGAATTCATTCTCTTCAGGTTGTTCCTCCTAATTAAGGTAACTGGTATTTTAGTGTTGCTGATGTATCGATTCTTTGCTGTATAAAGATTGTCTTCGTAGCATTTTTGTACTTGAAAAAGTAATATTAATTTAAAATAAATGGTCTTTTTTATTAATAACCACATATGCAAAAAAAAGGAACATCTGCCTTCCAAATGTTATTCAATGATTGTAATTAAAAGGTTAAATAAAAGCTGAGGCAAGCTTTGAATTTTGAAGCATTTGCAACAGCTAGTAATCTGACTTACTGCAGACATTTTTGTCAAAGTTGAAAAAGTTAGAGCTAATTAATTTCTTGGGAGACATATGATGAAATTGTAGGTGTGATAACATATTTGAGTAACATATGGTCGTTATGGGGCACCTTTCTAATGACTGAGCACCAAGTTAAATATAGACTTTCCATTTTTTCACTTCTATTAGTGGTTCTTTGTTACTACAATTTAAACTCATCTTATTTTCTGTCATGCATGAAATGGGATTCTTTATGTTTGTAAGTACTTCAAAAAATACTGCCACCACGGTGCTGCACCTTGGTGAAATTTACTGAGGTGGACAGTTCATCTGTGACAGCCTTTTGATTTTGGTAGCATTAATTGTGATTATGTACATTTTGACCTGCACTTTAGAAATGTGAAACTTGCCACATAATGTTTAGATGCCTGTCCTCAAAGTAGGAGTGTAAAATATTTTTGAGAGATTGGTAGAAAATGCATATTGCTCCCCCTATATGTAATATATTGAAATTTACTTTAATCAGCTGTTGTAATTTATTGTGTCCTAAAAAGGAGGACAGAGGTATTTTTGGAACACTTTCTCATTCAGTCTACGTATTTCTAATAAACTGTATTATGTTTCTTGAGAGGCAGTTCTGCCGTTCCTTAGGAGGCTGTAAATAAAGATTGTAATAGAGTAAACGAATCCTGCATTTTGTAATTAAAGTAATCAGAAGCTTTACCTAGTTTTAAGTTTCATTTATCTATTATAATAATCTAGAGCCAATTTCAAGCTTTATTATTTCTGTGTCAACAAGCAGAATGAGAAATTCAGTATATATATAGTGATGGTGACACATGAATGAGGAAGGAAGTAAAAATGTTTCAGGTGAAAATGAGGAACAAAATGGAAGGAGAAAGGTGGGGTGGTTTCTGGGTGGGGATGGAGAAAGTAATGAGTGCATGAGAAAGCTGCTGTTTGCGGTGGGAGAAGATAAAGGATGCATGTTGATGGAGGCTAAGTGGGAATTGTATTCTGAGTTGAATAAGAATTTTTTTGCAAGTCATGTTTTTTTCTGTATTTCAGTATCAACTGAAATGCAAGCTGTGGATTGGCTTGTTTTTTCTTTTTTAATGAAAATGACAGTTAATTTGGTTCTAAAGGAACTCTATTGCTCATGAATTTTGCCTTGCTGGAGAGGATGCTGGATTATCACAGCATCTGACTTCATAGTAGCTGCGGCTTCCGTTTTGAAGCTTTGTCATCCAGCCTTTACTATGACTACAGAGTGAAGAAGGTGTTGAAGGGATTTTAACAATTCCTAGGAGCATGGTAGTGATTATTACTTGAATGTGGCCATCTATTTCTTACAGGAGAGTGAAAAAACTGTGCTGATACTTAGAGAAAGAGAGAGAAAAATCTCATACTGCTTGGAAGGAGCAAATGGGGGGTTGTGTCTTGGTATCTGTGGTATTAATGGAGAGGAAAACAGCCTGAGGAAGATAAGACTTCCTCTGCGCCATGGGAGTGCCCTGCTCACGCAGCCAAGACATCCAGCAGTATGCACGATGTCGTTTGGACATTCTTGCCTACAGTGATTACGGTTCTCTTTTCTTTTAGGCAATTTTTGTAAAAAGGAAGCTTTAATATGTTTCCTGGTGTGTGGAGTTTTTGACTAACTAAAATTAACTTTGTGAATAAGTTCCTCTTTTGGTAGCAGAAAGTGATTGAGTACCTGTTGACAGTACAGGTAGAGTGATCTGGGTGGGGAGGCAGACTTAATGTTCATTAAGTTCACACTTAATGTTCAATTCTGATAAGCCTGATGTGCTGTATATGTGAGACAATCGTATATTTTTATTTTAGCTGTTTCCTACAGGTGACATTTATATGTTTTTATTTTAGCCTGTTTGCCTGCAAGTAGGTGTGCTCAATTATGGAGTGCTCGCATCTGAAATCATCAATGTTATACTTTTAATGCTTAAATTGTGGGGCCAGATGTGATGAGATCAGGGCTTTCGCTATTCATGTATTTCATTATTTATTGTTAAAAATCACTGAAGCCCAGAATGGATCAGGGCAGAGGGTGTGTGTTAAAAATCTAATTAAAAAAAAAAAAGCATCTTGTGGCACATGATGAACTCTCACATCTAAGCATTTTTGGATGCTTTCATAGCCATCTGTAGAGGAAGGATCATTGATTATGCATCAGCCAGATAAAAGAGATCATTCTGATACATTTCTTTCTTCACCAGATACCATTTTACAGCAAAATACTATGGTATATTGATTAAATGGTGAAACCAGGTTTTTAAATGGATGGCAATAAAAGCATACTGTATAAAGAACACAATTATATGCTACAATGAAAGGTTGAGTTTCTCTTAGTGGTTTCTGATAGCTGTATAAATCATAGGAGGAAGGAAAATTGTGATGAATTAAATTTAAAATGAGACCACCCCCTCACACTTGGTGAGCTTTTCTACTTAAAACTTTGAATGTTCAGTTCAGCATTATTTAGTCTTAAGTTATGAAACTAATAATTAAAAAAAGAGGTATACAAATCTGTTTGTTACAATAGACAAGTTTGCCTTCTGCATTTTTTTGGAAGATAAAGTGTCTTTTATGGAGAATGTGCATCACACCAGTTAGGTTCTGTAACATGCAGAATGAGCACTAGTTTATGAAGAGACATGAAAGAAAGATCTTCATAATTTCATATGGGAGACTGATATAATGTAGAATAAATTCCTGTTCTGTTGCTGATCTCTTTTTTAGAGGTGTTAGATCACAGCATAGGCTTAATTTGCCTGATATGAGCCCCATAATGTTATCTTTTAAAAGGAATTCAGAAAAGCAGAAAACAAGAAAGCGTTGTTATTATTAGTTTGTTTGTTTTCTCTTTAAAACAGTCTTTCAGCTTTGAGTATTGAGATAATTCCAAGCACTCAAATGTTAAAATATCACATTTGGCATATGACATTTCTTATTGAGGAGCAGACCCGTGTTTATAATTTTTCTGTGGTTTGGCGTTTTGGGATGGTCTGGGGGTGAAATACGATCAATTTGCAAGTTTTGTTTTCATTGTCAAAAAAATAGGAATTTTTTATTCCAACGCTTTATTACCTGCTGAAAAAATGTGCAGTTGCAGAAAATATGTAAGGGAAATTGCTCGTTTTCTTTTTAGGTTTCCCTCAGCAGTCCAACACCGTGAAAGATGCACTCATGTACTTTTTATTATATATGAGCTGGGACAATTTCTCTCACTTTACAGTTCTCAGTTTAAGTTTGGGAGTTTTCCTTGTGTTGTTGTTGTGTTGTTGTTGTTGTTGTTGTTGTTTTTGGTTTTTTAATGGGGTGTTGTTTGTTTTTGGGTTTTTTTTTCCTCTGGGGAGATCTCTAGACACCGAAATGCAAGAAAAAATACAGTGTGCCAACAATTACTCTTTGAAATAAAAAGATGCATTAAAGTATAGGTAAATAATAGTGTAACATGGAAAATCCATTGTCAAATGTATACACATAGAATTAAGACTATATTTAGTATGCATACACAGTAAACTTTCTAATAAGTAACTGTGTGTCAATGTCCTTAAATTCAATGTATCTGCTGGAGAATTTTAATAGACATTAGACATTATGAAGCAAAGTTGAGGCCAACTCTTAAATAAAGAATAATGGAAATACTGAGTAGCTTCTTCCTTAGTGACAAGAGCAGAGTTCCCATGCTAATGTGTATGTATCTGAAATTAAGCTTGTGTAGTCAGCTTTAGTTCTGGCATCTTTTAAACTTTTTGAATACTTTACTTGGTAACTAACTGGTCAGCCTTTTAAAGGAGTTTGCTTTGGATGTGACTTCCTATTTAAAAGCCAACTGAGAAGTGATTGTATCATGTACAGTTATATTATCTCTCAGTTTGGGTTAGAATGGACATTTGCACTTGAAACACGCAACTGGTGGCTGTAACAAGCCCTTATCTGCGCTTTCCTTCAAGATTCATATTCTCTTCTTTCGGTTGTTGTGCTACCGTTCATTTGCATGTACGCAGTCCAAATCTGGCCCTCTTCTTTCTCTGGGTCTTCTCAGCACATTCTGAGTCCCTGCTGTTGCTCCAGCTCATTTCTGTGGCAGTTTTGAATTTCTCTCAACTTCTAAATGTTTTAGCCATCCAAGTACCCACTCTGGCCAGCTTGTTCTTTTTATCACCTGCTGCCCCATTGCCTCATTCAGAATTCTGTAGTGCATTTGTCCTGGTGTGACTTACTCCATGTGGACTGCTTCCTTCATCTCTCTACTACCCAGACATCATTAAAGGTAATACTTGGAGTGCAAGGAAGAGCCCCTCTGCTGTCGCTCTGTTGCAGAAAACAGATTGTCAGAAGGAGCAATTGCAGGAAGTAACAATCGGTGTCTACATCAGGGGTGAGAAAGTGGCCTGTGTAACGCCTTTGGAGAACTGGGCTGCCAGGCTCAACAAGTCTTATGTTAGCAGATGTGGAGTATATATATATTCATGTATCTATATATAAAATTAATATTAATAACATCTGAATGGCGCTACGTGCAGACATCTCTGACATCCAATGAATCTTCTGCCAAACAGCAAGTTCCAAGTCAAATTTCAAAGCCTAGTTATCAGAGATTTTTGACAAAAGATTTATTATAAGGTCTTTATACAATAGCATGACCCTATACCTTCCCCTAATTCCTTGAGAAATAACTGACTTGACTTGTTTCAACTTGTATTCAACTTCAGATACATCAGTGGAAAACTATGTGTAGGTAATGTGGGGATTGGCTCAGACTGCTGAGGTTACTGTTCAAGCAGTTGGTGTCAGCCATGCTCCTGTGTGCTCCTTCATGCTTTGAATGTGGGGGTGCTGCCCTTTAACAATCTCAGATTTTGTTCCAGAGATTGATAACTGTTAAACTGTGAAGGAGGAAGGTAAAGAAGTTGAACAACCTTGACGTATTCTTCTCTGAAAAGCACAAGGTAATTTAAAGGAATTGATTTATGTGGTAAGGAAAGGTTTCAAAATACAGACTTATATTATAAGTGCATATAAGATGAATATGAATATTCAGTTTATTTGACAAAAACATAGTAGATAAATCACTACAGAGCTCAAATAGCTTTTCAAATGTAAATTTTAAATGTGTTTTAGCATATCCATACAGGACATACATACATGTAATTATTTATTTATTAGGAATGAAATTGCCTGAATTTTGATTATTCAAAGACTTAAAATTGTTTAACAGGTGTAATTTTTGAAAACTATTTCTAATATTAATTGTGCGAAGAAAATGGGTAGTGCTAACTTCTTGGATGCCCCAGAAGTCCAGACTTGTTGGTCTGCCAAAATTATATGTGCCTGGTGTGACAGCGTAGGTAATCGGCACACAGGGGAGGAGTATGTCCAGCATCTTGTTTAGCACTCTGGAAGTCTGCAGTCCAGATGACCAGAGAATGATGTTGACAGCGGATGACATTTGGATTTTTTGTTTGCACAGCTGGTGAGAAAAGAGTTTGTACTCTTGGACTTTGATGTCTGGCAAGGCGCTGTAGGTATGTGGTGGTAGAGTTGTTACTTCCTTTTCACAACTGGTTCTCTTAGTTTAAGAAGTCAGTAAGAGTGTGAAGTTAAAAAATAAAATCAGGCTAATGGGTTTGGAAAGGAGATGGCTTGAAGTGCTTGTGTATACTTGCTGAATGTGCTTAGTAGGGAAGTATCATTTAGCATGGCTATTTAAGCACTTTGCTTCCGGTGGAACTTTATTTCTTTTCAAAAGTGAGTTTTGTTGCCTGACATTCCAAACATTCTTCTTGCATGCGTTTTTTTTTTTTTTTTAATTTGCTAAAAATCTTTTGTCCCTCTGTTCTCACTTTTCCTCTGCATAACATGACAAAATTTGACATTCATATGTTGAATTTTCTAATATCTGTCTAAATGCTCAGTTTTCTTCCTTTTCTGTTACTCTCTTGAGCCTGTACTCATTCAAAGCCAAGATGATCAATGTCCTGCTTTTGTGGGGCTAGTCCTTGCTTATCAGAGTTTCTCAAATAATGCTGCCCCTTATTATGAAGATGAAGTTGAGAATGGTGAAAAAGGAACAAGACCTAAAAATCTGGAAGGGAGATTATATTAATAATTATAACTGTGCTCCTAGTTGTTTATAAAGAAAATAAGAGTTATATGGGAACTTTATGGGTAGAGAATTACTCATCAATAAAATGAAACTGCAGAGGTTCTTTTTGAATACTAAAAGTACTATTAGTTTTCTACCCCCACCCAATACGTATATTTTGCAGATATATTCTTGCATTGGTCAGATACTGAAATCCATATCATCTCTAGATTGCACTTTATCCTATGTACCAGAGTATTTCTTGGTCTCTTTGTAACTCCCCACTTGACACAACGAGCATAGAACTTGAGCAGCTGATGTAATTTGGAAATTGTGTTTTGGAGTGAATGTGGCTTGAGAGTTGCCAGCTCTTGCTGAAACAGTGTGAGAGGGCTAAGATTCACACAGGAAAATGACTTTTCTTGTCTCCATCCAGACTTGAAATAAACAGTACTCATGGTTACAGCACTTGTGTCCAAAAGTTAAAATGCTCTAATTCTAATTTTTGAGAGACTTGGCCTCTGTTTCCAAGGGTTTATAGTTCCGCCTGTAGACCGAGACCAGGCTTTGAGAAAGAATCTCTAAAACGTTTTGATACTGAATAGAAAACCCCTGCCTAGAAGTATCATTCCTGAGAAGCCATTAGAAGCAAACAGAACCCGTTTAACAGTGCCCATCACCAAAGTAGGTGTCATGACAGTGCCAGTCCTGGAGCACTCCCCTAGGAGTGGTCTGGTTTTATCTACACAAGTGACCTGTTCTCCTGCTAGTTAACAACAAAGAATAGCACCAGTGGTTACTCAAACAGCTAACATTTGATGCTAGAGGAGAGTGAAGGAAAAAAGGGAAAGATGTGAAGTCCTTCTGCAGTTCTTTGCAGCTGGCTTTCCTCTTTACTAGCCAGGACAATTTTGTGTCATCAGCAGCTTTGGTTCGCCATCTCTTGCTTTCATTTACCGATCATCTCTGATCTATTGGACCCAAGGGTAGGTCACTGGAGGTTTCCATTGATAACCTTGATTTTCATTGTGAAAACTGACCACTTACTCTGCCTTTTTATACCTGCTTTCTGACTGTTTAAAATTTATTTATTTTTATTGTGGAGGTCACCCCTTTCATCCGGGGAGACTGAAGATTTTTAGGTTAAGGACATTGTTCAGCATTGTTTGGAAACCTAGGCAGTCTATATCAATTGGAATTTTTTCTGATCTAAATGCTTACTAACTCTTAAAAAAGAAACCTCAGATTTCTGAAATGTTATTTCTTTTTACAGAGGCTGTTTTGACAGTTTTTCCAAGCTTATTTGTCTGCCCACTAATTTTGTTCTTGAGAGTAGTTTATACTAATTTTCTCAATTCAGATGTCAAGTTTTTTGGTTTTCAGTTTTTCTGGATCTCATTTGGAACACAAATTAGACTTTCTTTAAGCCATATTAATATTGGAAGAGAGTAGAGGAAATCAGAATGGCTCAGGAAATTTGCCTAGGTAACACTTCTTGAATTAGCAACACATCTAAACAAACGCGAAGGTAAGACTGTCCTTTGTCAAGTACCAAAGGTTAGAAAGGATAGTCAAGAAAGCAAAGAGTATTTGCTTTGAAGGAGAGCTGTTACCTTTTACACTGCTTAACTCATTTGTCTTTTAGCAGGAAAAGACTCGATAAAGCACTTGATGCGATTTCTTGTATTAACATGTAAACTTAAAGAAGTTTATAGGCAGGATTTTCCAGCACAGCCACTTGGGTGAAAATCCTCCAGAACGTGATCAAACTTGTATATCCATAATTAAAATCCTTTTAAAGTCAGAGCTGTCTGAAGAAGATGCAGTGAATGTACACATATGGGCTGCTGTGGAAAGGTCAGAAGTTACCAGAAAGGAGCGGTCATGATCAGTATCAGACATTTACGGAATTTCTTGTCAAGGCATGTAAGAAGTTCTCATCTGATCTCAAAATCATGAAGTTGTTCAGCATGCTGAAACACATCTTTGGTCAATCTTTTTTTCTCAGAACTTTTCCTTTTTTTCCCCTTGTCATATGCAAAGTTTGTCGCAAAAGATAGGGAATGGGATTCAGTTGTGAACCCAAATTTGAGGACAGTTTTGTACTCATGACGTCTGTTGTGTCAGGGATAATCTCTTTCTTTACAGTTGCTTCTTATAGATTTCATGAAATGGACTTCACATTGGAAGAAAATGTTGCACAGTGGCTTTTAATGTTGCAGAAAATTGGTCTATGAAGTCTCTTTACATTTGAAGGCTTGAATAAGCTTGGGGGTTTGTTTTAGAGGCAATTCTTTACATGTTGAAAGAACAGTAGCTTTGTATTTACACAAAGTGAGTAAAAGGAGATTGAAATATAAGATCAGGACTAGAAATAAAATTACAGGATGACAAAGACTGGAGAAGAACTTAGGGAGAAAAAAGGAGTTGGAGGAAATATGTTTCATTTCTTAGTTCCTAAAAAGGTGAATCCAGATGAAATTGCCTAGATAAGGTGGCTTACTTATTTAATTTACATTCCACATAGCAAACTGCTGCTCTGCTGTGCTCAGTATATAAATATTCATCACAATAGGTATCCCAAATATATAAAAATCTGTTTGTTAGTTTTTTTTTTCCCAAAGTAAAATGTGCTTTAACAGTGAGACTTTGTCAAACCTGCATGGTCTCTTTGTATTTCAGACATCAGCTGATACTCTGCTGGTCGACATCCTTTTGAAATTATGTGTTCCAACCTCTGCTGTGTAGTGCTGAGCACAATGATTTTGTCTGTTAGCGGATGTGGATGTTGTGGCCGTGTATTCAGAGGGTTGTAAGTGATGTCAGTATGTAGGATTGTTCCTCCTATGACTACTGTGATGCTGCCTGGATACTGGGAGAGAAGACAAAAGAGAGAAATCAAAGTAAGCAGTTAGTTTCACAATGTTATTTTTCTTAATAGTTTTCACTCACTATATGGCTGTTACTGATGCTCACCAATAATCAGGAGGCTGATGAGATTAACTAGTAGTGCAGTTCTGGTCTAACACAAAAGCTGCAACTCTCTGAAAATTCACTTTTCTGAAAACCATTCACCCCAGGACAAGAGCACTGGGGAACTGATTACTTGAAATTGTGGAGGAAGCTTTGAATTTCTTCTTCAAGGAGTTTGTCTTCCAGTGCTGTCAGTCGGTGATTTGTCCACCGACTGAGAACACAAAGGTGTGTGTTGCTGTGGAAGGGGTATCAGGCATGTGCCTTCCAGCAGTACTGTAAGCATGGCTGAAGACTTTGAATACTTGGGGTAACAGATTGGTGCAGGGGTTTTTTATTTATTTATTTTCTTCCCTCATAAACTTGCTCCTGCTTTTTTCGAGGTTGTGAAATTCATCAGATAAAGGGCTATTTTTCCATGGTCATACAAGTCTGCCTTGATCATTTTGGAAGGTCATAATACTTATTTGGGGCAGAGAATGCCTCTATTTTATGTAATGGAAATTTGATGTTTTGGCCCTGAGGCACTGTTTATGTTAATGTTGATGCAATTTCAATTGCTGTTCTGTGAGATCTGAGGGCTTTTTTACAACACTGACTTAAGAAGCATTTTGCTCAGCACTTAATTAAGAGGGAAGACTTCCACAAGACCTCATCAGCCTTTGAATGTGGAAGAGTGAACAGAAGTTGCAGATGTGTCATAAAAAGGTAGAAGCTTCAGAGAGGAGCTCACTGATATGAGACATGCATACAGTGTTTTGTAGACATCTGTGGCAGAAGTACTGGAATCCTGAGTTAAAAGTTAAAGATTTGAGAGTATTCTGTCTAAGTTTTGTGTAGGGATATATCTGTGCAATTCGTTTTCTGGTCAGGAATTAGGATGTACATTTTGTGATACGAGGAAAATTAAGATATTATAATGAAGGAGATGGACTGAAAAAACCCCAAGATATGCTTGATTAAATTATTTCAGTATAAAGACAGCTCTATAACCTAGTTCTCATTTCAGTATTTTTAATGCAACTTTAAATATACATCTATATATTTATAAATATCACACAGAATTTTATCAATTACGTAAGTGTTACTCCATACCAGTTCTCCCTCTTTCTCACAGTAACATTCAGAATGAATGAATTACTGTAGGTAAAATAAAGGAAGAATGCAACCTCCTCCTCAAGATCATATGCCAAAAATACATCACAGTAAGTTCTTAATGTAGCTGTACAAGGAAGAGTTTGCAAGTTCAAACACATATTAGCAGCTTTTCTCAGTGAGAGAGCTAGCCTTAGTTTCAGTGAAACTGTTACTTTAAATATCTCTTTAATTTGTGGTATTATCTGACAAGTTAATGACCAGTTTTGCATCTTTTTCATTAATTTTTGAACTCTAATGTCTAAAATTAAAATGCCTTGTAAAAATCAATAGCCACACTCCAATGTTTCTTCATCTTATCTCTGGAATGTATGTTAATGTCCAGTGATGTGGGTTCTCACTAAGCCTTCATGGAAAGAATAAAGTAATACCTTGTGCAAAATTTAGTTGTCTTCATCATCCTGGAAAGCAAGGTATCATTTCCTTTGGGGGTTAATTAAAGATGCTCGTGTGTAAAAATTCAGTGTTTAAACTGCAATTTCCCATGAGAAGAACTGAAGCTTAAAATGCCAATTACAAAGGAAAGGTGGAAAAACAGGGAATGTAAATGATAGTTTATTAGATTAGAAAATTGTCTCAGCTCATAGTTTTAGCTAAATATTTACAAAAAATCTGGCATTCACAGTAGAACTCATAAAACAAAGTAAGATTTCACTGTTTACATGGAAAGCAATAGTAAGGAGGAAAATAACATTTTGTGTAGCTACCAGATAATTGTCTCTGCTTCCAGAAGAAGAAACTATGTGAAAGAATGGAAAGGAAGTTACTCCTTCCTTATAACTCCTGATAGTGATAAATTAGATATCCATTTCTGTCTTAAAAGATCTCTTGATAGTTGCAAAAGGAGAGTTTTTCAAGGTGTTTATAACAAATCCAGGCAAACCGCAGTTTGAGTGCATTTTGGCCTGCTGCACTGTTTCTCATGATTTGCAACAAAAAAATATAACCTTTGAGTATAGGATATAGGGCTTGTTTGAATGGGGATTCATAGGAAAGCTGGATAGTCAAATAATATAGAGCTTGTACAGTAGAGTTAGTATGCATATGCCAAACTGGAATTATTTTGTATTTCACTATAAATTTTTGTTAATCTTGGTAATTGAGTTTTGGATATCAAAGAATCACAGAATTGGTAGGGTTGGAAGGGACCTCTGGAGATCATCCAGTCCACCCCCTCTACCCAAGGCAGGGTCACGTAGAGCAGGTTGCACAGAAACATGCCCAGGTGGGTTTTGAATGTCTCCAGACAGGGAGATTTCACCACCTCCCTGAGCAGACTGTTGTAGTGCTCTGCCACCCTCAATGGAAATGAGTTCTTCCTCGTATTGAGTTGGAATTTCTTGTGTTTTGGTTTATGGCCATTGCTCCTCATCCCATCTCTGGGCACCACTGAAAAGAGTCTGGTGCCAACCTCTTGACACCCACCCTTGAGATATTTATATGCATTAATGAGATCCCTTCTCAGGCTTTTCTTCTTCAGACTGAACAGGCCCAGCTCCCGCAGTCGCTCCTCAAAAGAGATACTCTACACCCCACATTGTCTTTATGGCCTCCATTGGACCCTCTCCAGTAGCTCCTTGTCTTTCTTGAACTCTGAAGCCCAGAACTGGACACAGCATTCCAGAGGTGGCCGCACCAGGGCTGAGTAGGCGGCAGGATTGCCTCTCTTGACCTGCTGGCCACACTGCTCCTGATGCACCCCAGGATGTTTATTTGCCCCAGGATGTTTATTTGATTGACTTCAAAGTACAAGTAGTTTATTACCTGTCCACTAGGAGGTTGAATTTCACTGGTGATGCAGGGAGTGAAAGTAAAACTTGAAAGCAAACTGGAGTAAAACATGAATATTTTTCTTTCTGCTTTAAATAAAATGCAATGCCAATTGTACATGAAATGCTCTTTGCCCAGTGTGACACTTAAAGGAAAGGACCATGTTGTTGGCTGTGTTTCTTAGTCTCTTAAGCTCACAAAAGTAGCCCAGACAGCTTGCTGACCTCAGATGGACCTTTAAGTCTCTGACTTGTCAGACAAGAAGGGCAGCACTCTTAATTGGCATTCAGATCACAGGCAGGCACTGGGCTCAGTGCATAGCCAAGTACTGCTTTAGGATTTAGACAAAGCCACTCTGGCAAAACATCCCAGTTGTCAGGGTAGCTGGCTGTTTCCTAAAGAACTGTTACATAATGGAGAGACTGAGAAAAGCTTTAGGATGCAAATTTTTTTTAAAGTAAAAATTAAAAAAAAAAGGAAAAAAGAAAGTGGCGGTAATTTGTGAAAAGAAACATCCCCCCTCTCCTCGGATGATCTCATTCATTGTTTCTTCCTTCTGTTTAACTTCTCAGGGTCATAAATGTAGTTTACTGTTTAAAACCGTAGTGATGTCACTCCAAAGGTATTTTGTGGAAGTGGGGAAGGGAATTATCTGAAAGTATTTGGGACTCAACACTTAGAGATTTATTAGCCGTACTAGAGGTCAGCTATTTGCATTTCTTCTTCTTTGTGCTTAGTGTAATGTAAACTGGGAATTCAGCTATAGAGTGAATGTTTACGTTTGAGACATCCCGTGGAACAGAAGCGAACGTTGTGTTTATTGCTCCAGCTGCCTTCTCGAGTGAAATCGTGATCTAAAGTCTCGCTGGTCCCAGGCCAGATTTCCAACCTGCCCCCTGTGCTGATCCCCTACACAGTGCCGGGGTTTGACACTCCCTGGTACTGTTTCTCCCTGCAGCCTCCAGCATGACATCAGCCCCGAGCGCTGCTCCCAAAGCCACTCACAGCCCCTGCCCGTGCTGGGAACGGGATAAAAGAGGAGGAACTGCTTTGCGCTGCTTTGGGGCTGTGACAGTGAGCACCACAAAGGCGGCTTAAAAAGAGTTGCTGTACTGTGGTTAGAGTGGTGCAGGGGACTCTGATCTCCATCACAATATGCTTGCTCTGCCATGGGTGTTTTGGTGTAAGAAAATTTCATATAGTCCGCCTTAGATGTAAATGTATTACAGTGTTTTATTTATAATATGGCCCTGTTTAACAAACTGCTTTTGAAAGTGTACTTATTTAAAATATTTGTACAAGTAGTGCTCTCTTTATTAAACAACAAACCAGTTGATTGGAGTACTGTCACCCAATCCACTGAAGAAGGATTTCAGAGGCTATGTATGTTTTCTGTAAGCTTATGATCTTGTTTGTTTTGGAGATTTTTTTTTCCAGGAAATTAGGAGGAATGTCAAGTATGGAGGCAGCCAGAGAACACAGTTTACAGCACATGTTCTTGTAGAGAGAGTGTATTCTTTCTAGAAGCTTGGTCTGTGAGGAGGGATGCTGTTAGGTGTTTGAGGGGTCTTTACAGAAATACTTAAATGTCACTCACTTAATTTCTTACCAAGACACTAAATTACATTTTTTAGCTGGTCTGTAAGCAACACTTTCCCCATTGCAGCAAATAATTAAAAGGAGTGAAAGACAATGAAAGAAACTGTGTAGGTGTGGTATGTTGGCTCATGCTAGTCATCTTTTCTTTCCTGATGGATGGTAGCTAACAAATTATTCATAGAATCCTGTCCCCTTCAGATTTCACCCTGCTTGCTTTCCCGAGCTTTTAGAAAGAGCAGCTGGTCCTCCCTGAAGTTCCTCACTCTTCCTGCAGAAATCCAGCAGTTACATCTGACCTTCTCAGATCTAATGCATGTGTAACCACAGTATACTGTTTTGCAGGAAGAATATAATGTTGAAACAGTAGTCTGATATAGGACTTGTTAGGAATGTTAGCTAAGAACTTCAGCTTGATCCAAAAATATCGGTCCTTTTCATCTGCCCAACTCTGTTTCTAGGAAGATCTCACCTTTCATCAGAATACATGCAAAAAATGAAAAAACTGGATGCAGCATTCATGGAAAAGGTTTTTTTTTAAGAGAAGAACGTAATAAAACAGTAAATCAGAGATAACTGTAATGCTATAAGGCTCAGAATGATCTCCTGTTAAATTATGTTTCTTTCTTCTCTGGAATCCATGTCTGACGATTATTTTTATTTTCTTCTTTGACTGATGCACTTAAAGATAGCAATTTCAAAGCATTTTTAGAATGTTACCATATTGACCTCATATACATGCCTAAATTTATGTCCTGTATTAAAGTTAATGTAAACATAAGCACAGATTTTTCAGGATGCTGATTGCAAAGCTTTAATACTTTTAACAAATAATGTACATTTCTTTACAAATGCTGATAGTGACTTCTGTTATATACTCTTCTTTAGGTCTCTCTCATAACTTTTACTTGAAACACAGAAACACCACATACTTCTGTATGTAAATGGGAAACCAGACTCTAACCTCCTCCTTATGCTGGAATTCAATACACTATTTCTCCTAATTAGTTGCCTTTGAGCCTCACAAAGAGTCTTAAATAAACAAACAGAAAGCGGATGTGTCTGCATGTAACTTTGTGTGGTGATATGAATGAGTAGTGAACACCCTTATAGCTGTATTTTCTGTTTAGCGTATAGCTGAGTTACTAGACAATAAAATAGCAGAACCATATTTGTGTGTCTGCTTGGAGCTCTTGAAGCATCTCACAGCTGTTTGTTCCCCCCTTCCAACCTCTTCGTGTGGTGACAGTAGAAGTTACTGTTCCCATCAGAAATTCTGTAACAAATTACTAACTCTTAGCACGTTTTACTACAAAATCAGAAGATTTCGTTTGCACTATTACATATCAGTTCATGTGATGAGATGGAGAGATTGTGATACACTGAAATTAGCTAAGATAACGTCCGTCTCTCCCTAGAAGGGCAAAGAAGTTGACCTTTGCATGTGCATTTCAGCTACATCTTCTGGTGTAGCAGCAGCCTTCATCTAAGCAAGCAGTGTTGGTTCAGGGAATTCAACTGGCATAAAAGAGATACCCCCTTACCAAAAAGAAGTCTAACTCCTTTGATTTTACTGCAGGTTGGATGAATGGTGGTGTTGATGATATGCAACGTTTGCATTTTTTCGGTGGCTGAGTGCTACTGTATTGTGAAATTTGATTTTGGATTATTATGCGGTGAGAGCTAGGAACACAAATCACAAAGATGACCAGTACAAGACAACATTAGAGCTGTTAGTGTACATGAAAAGCTTAAAGTAACTGAATCTTGTGTTTCTTCATATTTGAATATACAACCTGCGGATGCAGTCATCCTTTTTTTTTTTTAATGACTTACCAGATTTTTCTGTTTGTTAAGAAGGAAGCAGCAGAGAAAACAAATTGTCCGTGTCATTGTGGGGGTTGCTTGTACAATGGAACTTGGGTTTACTATGTACATCTTTTCCATAAGAGCTAATAGAGTAAATGAGAGTACCTGTTGGTTTGCTAGCCCCTGTTTGGGCTTCACAAAGGATGCTGTCTCTGGAAGAAGCCCAAAAAGTAGCTTTTCCTGGAATTTTCTAGACAATGCTTCCTGCCTTTTTTTTTTTTTTTTTTTTGAGATTTTGTAATATTACAACTTTTTCTTAATCTTTTTGGTCATTCTTTTGGCCTCTTAGGGAATAATTTCTATGAATACAGTGTGTATTGCTTGGCTGGCCCAACACAACTGAAGAATTTGTATAATTTCCAGCTGAGTAGAAGCTGGTGGGAAGAAAGTAATGGTGGTTAAAAATATATAGAGCTCTCTTAATCACCCAGTGTGGATGTCCAAAAAACCAGAAGTCTTCTGTTACAGATGGAAAAAGTATTAGAAGGACCTCAGGTACATTTTAATGCTGGTGAAGGATGTCAAGTAAACTGGTCAACAGTACATTGTCTCCAGGTCTTGGAAAGGCGCTGTGTTGTAGATTTTCATATGCTGATCATAGATTTTCCTGCCTGTTTCACCAAAGGTAAAGGAGCCTCTTTCTTTCTGTTGCCTGTCCTTCTTTTAGTACTGTGCGTTTATCATCTGTAGCCCTTCCTCCCAGTAATGTTCTTACTCCCTGAGAAGTCCTAGTCTTAGCTTGTTAAGCTTTTCATTTGTGGACAAAAAAAAATATCTCTCAGCAGGTGCTGAATATGAAATTATTCAGTTCAGTGGTTAAAATCTGGCAAATTATAAGGTAGGAGAGTTGGATTTTAGCTATCTGTAGGTGGCACTGCCAGGCTTACGGAATTAGCACATTAAGGTTTGACTTTGGAGAAGGCCGCTAGACTTGCTCGTCTTGGACTCACCAAGAAATGCATCACTGTGGTGAAGCATTTGCAATTGCTGAAAACTAAGCTGTGTAGATGCCATGAAAGGCTGAGATAGACTAGAAAAATGCTTGAATACATAATATTAATAAAATTTAAAAAGAGATAGAGATGCTTTGTAAGTATTTTGTATTCATTAAACAGAAGGAAGCATGTGCACTCTGACCAAAACACTTACTTGGAACATATTACAATGAGCAGCTGTCTACATGCAAGAATTTTCACCACCCATTGTTTGATAGGGCTAGAAGTAAAATTCTTGTTATTAAAAATAAATCTTGTATGTTCCTAGGGACATTTCTGTAAAAAAGGGAAATCCTGAACATTTGAAGGTTTACTGTTTTTATGGTGCTATTTTGGCAATTGTCCTTGTTTTCCTATTCATGATGAGTGTTAGATGAGCGACCTGAGAATTGTAGGGCTGTTAAGTTATTTAATGCCAACATCATCTTTTAACTGGTGACCCTTTAATGGTAAGTATGAACTTAGCATAGGGGTTGCTGAACTGAGAGGATAGCAAATTTTAAGCAGGAGGCTAGAACCTTAGCTTCACTTTGGTTTACAGATTGGAACCAACATAATACTGAACAGGTATAGGAAAAAACCCCACCAAAGTGTAGGAAAACAGCTAATTATAGTAATTGCAGCTGGTTTCAAAGTACTTCTAACAGTTTGTGCATAATGCTTACTTGAAAGCATCAAATGGGCGCTAGTTGTGAAATAGAACACCTGTTTGTTGTTGAGCATGTGTTTATGCAGATGATTTTTGTTGTCAAAGCACCTTGATGTAGAGTAGTCCTGTTTACATTTACATTCTCCCCAAAGGATTAACAGTGTTCTCTCAATAAATTTACAGTCTATTCTCCTCTCAAAGGCTGCTGTTTGGAGGGTGGTGTGAACAAGGCAACAAGTGCTTGCTAATCACTTGAATATACATAATTAGCGACAGTCTGGTGCACTGGAGTCTTTGTACAGCCACAGCAATACTGATTGGCAGCAGCAGATAACAATAGTCGTGGCAAGGTGGTATTTGTTGAATATTTGAAGGTGTTTTATATTTGCAGTAGGCATTTTGAGTTAATTACACCATTATTCTGGAACACACTTATTATGTTATTTTAGTGTCAGAGTTAAAGATGTGTGATGTGGCCTGTTGTACACAAAGGAGTAAGACCTTTAGTAAATCCTTTACTTCTTTTGAGGCTAAGATGGATTCAATTTTTTTTTCCTTCTTAATTTTATATAACCCAAAGTCAAACTGGAAAGTATGACTAAAAATTTGGGAGATGAATGTGTGTGATGATACTCTTGTATTCAGGAGTGATTAGTTTTACAACTGGCTCTCTGACAGGTTCAGTACTTTGGAAAACAAAATCATTGATGATAAAATTTATGGGTGACATACACAGTAATTAATAAATAACACTGGGAAAATGATTTGGATTGCTCTTCATGTTTGTTTTATTCAAACAAAATGTTTTTTAATATGGCAAAATGCTTAACATCAATTTAACTAAAGGGAGAATACTACAACAAGTAGACCATGAACATGTAGAAAATCAGATGAGTCACTGTGTATTTGGCAAGGTTAATTTGTATGAAACTCATCAAATTTCCTCTTACTGACAAGGTAGTAGTCTTTGTGTATAGGTTAGAGACTTTGAATATTGTATCTTGGATTTATTCAGGCTTCTGATATTCTGTGAATTATGTTTTCATAAGGAAAAAAGGATTCATACATTGGATGACACAACTGTGAGGTTTGCTTCTAAGAGCAAAACTGTTAGAAGACAGTGCTGACTAATTATTAAAGGTTCCATATCAAAATAGAAGTAAATACGGAGCAGAATTTTGTTAGGCTGTTTTCTGACTTCTGCCTAAGCAGTACTTTCATTGATGTGATGAGTAATGGCAATTAGAGTTGTTATTAGTATTTTGAGGTGTCTCTGAAATGAAAAGGACTGCAGGTGTGCTGGAGGATAGGGTTAGAATTCTCAATGGTACTGCTAATGTGGAGAACTGGTTTGTGTGAGGAGCTGGAAGCTGTTGAGGGGGAGCAAGTTTGATATACACTCTAGAGTGATCTACTTTAAAAAGAAGTTAATGGAGAATGAGTGGCTAGGTAAGAAGCTCTTCAGAGAAACATCCAGTAGGTACGGTTTGTCATGGATGACAAACTGGACATTAATTATATCTCACTGTTGTGAAGAAGGCAAACGCATGCATAAACCGTGATGGAACCTGTAAGATGCATCTTTCTGCTCCATTGAGCACTTGAGGTCTTAGCTGGACAAATGCATCCATTTCTGGGGCTGAAGTTCAAGACTATAAAGACTATTATATAGAGATCAGCAGTGAGAGAGATCAATGATTTAGGGACCTATATATATATAGTATAGCCTGGAAGAATTGCAATTACTGAGGCTAAATAAGAAAAGTGATAATATAATGTGTTCTTCATGTGCACACAGAGAGAAGAAATTGTGGTTTTAAATTGTTGCAATGCAGTTTGACTTACAAACCAGGAAACCTTTTTTGAAGTGAGCATCCCATGAGAAACAGCCAACTGAGTTGTACCAATGGCCCATCTAGCTCAGCATTCTGTCTGCTGTGGTGGCAGAGGATGTGCTGTTCAGAGAGAGCCTGCAAGTTTGGCCCTTTTCTTGCTTCTCATTCCCCTTGCACTTTCCTAGTGTCCAGAACTGTTGCATTAGGAACGTTAGATGGCATTATCTGTGGACATGTTTCACCAAGGGCCCTAACTATTGCACTGTGGGATTTGGTGAACAGCAGTTCTGCACTTACCTCCTTCCTTCACGATTTTGTAAACTTCAACCTTCTCCTCTCCAAACTAAAGAGCTCCTGTCTTTTCACCCTCTCTTTGAAAAGATGGCTGTTCCAACGCCTGGATCGTTGTGGTTTCTGTTCTTTGTGATTTCTCATAATTCCACTACATTCTTCTTGAGACTTGGAGACAAGACTGTGCAAGGTAATGAAGATGTGGGCACAGCACTGTTTTCTATATCAGCAAAACAACATCCTTTCTCTTGTTCTCAGTATCCTTTCTGACATGCCCAACATTTTGTCAGGTGTTTTTGGCTGTTGTTGACATGAACTTACAATTTCATGGAGCTGTCAGCGATGAATCCAGGACTCAACTAAAGTATAATTTAGGATTCTGAAGTAAACATTGTTAGGCATAGTTTGTATTATTTTTTCCTAGATATATTGCCTCACATTCATGTACCCGATGTTCATTTTTCACCTTTCATCTTTGCCCACTCAATTTTGTGAGATCAGATCCTTCTGTTCTCCTGTGCCGTAAGTGTGGCATTTGACTACTGGCTGCAGTGTAGTATCATCTGTAAGCTGTGAGATGTCACAGGTCACACCACTGTCCAGGTCATTGAGGAAGATGTCGTATGAAAATTATGCCAGCCTTGATTGCTGGGAGACTTTCTGACTCTCTCTTTCTTATGCTGACACATTTTATCATCTTTCATTTTCATTTAGGCAGCTTTTCATGCTTCATCCTGATGTTTTCCCTATAATCACCTTTCAACTTTTCCGTTAAGACATCCAGGTGCACCTTGGCAGGTGGCAAGGGGGGAGGGCTAGGAAGGGAGAATTACTTTATTTTCTTTCTTCATTGTGGCAGCCGTGTTTTCTGACTTCAGTATTTTCATTAGTATTCTGCCTGTTTGTAAGGTCTTTTGAGCTAGTTCTTTGCCTTTTTAATAACTGTTTTTCTTATTTTTACCTATGTTTTTCTGTTAATGATGAATATTTGCATATCAGATTTAATTGGGCGGCTTTCTTCCATCCCAGTGCTAAACCCACTCGTGAAGCTGGGAAAGGGAGAATCTTGCACTTGAGAAGTCGTATTATTTTAAAAACAATTTAATAATAGCTACAAGTAATAATAAAGTAGTTTTCATCCTGTTTGCAGATTCAGGAGGATCTGTGGACTACTTTGGAAGAGTCTACAAAAGGTTACTGAGAAAAAACTAACCCACTTGTCCAGGGTGTAAGCACTGGACACAGAACTTCTTTTGGTATTTAGGACACTGCGTTTCTGCTGAAAAATGTTAGCGTTCCATGAGCTGCAAAAATTTGAAACCTATTGTGTGAAATAAAATGTTTGGGTTCTTAAATACTTGTAATTCTTGATAGTTCCTAGGCAAGTAATGCAGAAAATGGTTTCCTTGAAGCTTTTCAAGATGCAGAGTAAGAATACAGAGAAGTAAATTAGCATAGGGAATGGGAATCATGGTTCCATTCCAGTTTCTTTTTTAATATTTAATATTTAAATGAATATTTACATCCCAGAGAAAGAAAATAGAGAAGAAAAATGGTAATATTTTCAGCATTGGAGAGAATGCCTTTAGAACTTTAGATTCTGAGAGCCTGTATGGTTATTGAGGAATATGGGATTGCCTTGCCGTGAGAAAGAGCCTTAGAGCAGAAATGTAAAGGAGCTCTTGAATGTAGCAGCTTAAAGAGTTATAGAGCTCTGTGACTGAAGGTTGAATCCAGTTGTATTCAGAACCAAGACGAGGATGATTAAGAGAAAGATTGAAAAATACTAAGGAGAATATTTTGGTCATGTCAAGACAGCGTGCATTTTGGAAGATAAGCATTTAAAAAACCAAATAGTTTTTTGCCAGTACCCGCATAATGGGAGAAAATTCTGTCACCTGGGTTTTTTTTGAAGAGTCCATACTGAACTGAGGAGATGTTTCTGTTCATCTTAAAATATATGATGCCATGAATAAAAATCATAAAATGCCCTATACAGATTTGCAGATGAGATACTCAGATTAGCACTGAAATGTAAATTTGGTGAGAATTTGTCCAAGATGTGCTCAGAGTGTTATTTAAATGAAACAGTAAAAATCCAGTTGCTCTTTGCTGAAGTCCCTCCTGACATGCTGTTTGAGAAACACTGCATCAGTATTAAAAGATAAAATTATTGTAGTTTCTGGTGTATTTCATAGCTGGGTACTGCTTTTGCCACCAGTTTGGCACTTTCATACTCAGTGTCATGGAAAGTAAGAGCTCTCTTATTGAATGTGGAGTGTCTGCATACCTCCCTTCCTGTGTTTTTTTCATTTTCTCATTGTATTGTTAAGCCTATTAGGTCTTTGCATTTTTCTAAGTGAAGGTACTGATTTATGGTAATGAAATACTTTCTTAATATTGTTTTGACATGTTAAGCAAATGGAGTTCTTTAAAGTCACTGTGAAGGCACTTTCTGTAGTGTGCTTTGTGTTCTTGGGCTCAGAATACTACTGTTGTCTTTGTGGTGGCACAATTGCAGATGTAGGGAGATAAAGGTGTTGTGTAAGTCACTGTTAATTTTTTTCCTTAAGTGGAAGCAGAAGTGTTACTACTTTTGCACTTTCATGTAAGAAGCAAGCTTGCATGAAGGATGAAACAGGGCAGCAGGACCATCCTTTTACAAAGAGAGGGGCAACAAGAAGCTGTTTGTGTCTGCTTGGGTGCTTGTACAATCAACAGTAGATACACACACAGCCCTCCCACTTGTTACTCACATGACCAGGTCCTTTGGACAGGTGTCCATCCACTGTGTCATGGAGAGAGGGACGTTTTGAAAACAGTATCTAAAGGATGTTTTAGTTTTTGTATCTAATCAGATCAAATGGTACACTGCTAATGAAGGGGGAGGTTCAGGTAGACCCTGCATGGAACATAGACCCTTTGACACCTTGTGATGAATTCAGGAGGAATAGGATTTGCCAGCTGATGGGGTCAGTTGTCTGATCTTGCAGAAAGCTGTCCCATTTCTGCCTTGCTCAACCCGCTCTTTTTTTTTTACCTATTGGGCTAGTGAGCTGCACAAGTGGCAAATCAGACAATGAAGACCACTGGGCAGCAGGAATGGAATGAGGAGGAGGAGGAAGTGTTTCTTCTCGGCTGGATCAGCTGAGGTGTTGTCGCAGCGGGGAGTAGAAGGCTTAGACAAACTTCATTAGAGAAGCCCTTTCATTGGAGTCTGAGGTGCAGGCAGAACTCCCTTGTGTTTTTAAACTCCTTCACAGAAAGGGGTTTAAATGAAGGTAAATCCTTCCTTCGCCTCAGATATTGTTACCAGTTTAAATTTAAGGAATTATAGAGGTGCGATTAAATCACTTAATCCTGAGGTTTTAATGATGGCAAATCAGATATATTTATAAAAGATGAGTTATTTATTACGATAAATGAACAGATAGAAGATCTTAATCAGAATTACTACACAGTATAAAAGCTAAAAAATACTAGTCAACTATACTATAACGTAAATGGTATAGTGCACTATATTAAAGCAATTCTGTTTAAGCAATTATATTAAATCTAGCAATAGAAACATTAAGTAGAGGTTTTGATATATCTCAATACACTCCAGTCATGAATACTTCTTTCTCTTTCTCTCAATCCCTGGGAAATAACTGTAGAGAGGCATCCCAAACTCCACAGGAGAAACTCCACTTCAAGAAAAGGATTTGGAAGAATCTAACTTGTATGAAAGTAGACTGGACTTTCATAGCATGAAGAAGTTGACTGCCAGTCATAGGCCTCCAGGTCAGTTTAGCAGCTTATCTGTCAAGTCTTACTTCAAAGGGACAGATGTGTGTTTGAAGCTGGTAAGCCAGGCCAGCCTTTTAGCATATTCAACACCAAAAAGTACCACTATGGTGCCACCAGTAGCTCCCACAGAGAGCTTGCATTGCTTTGTCTTTTGACCAGACTCCAGGCCAAGCAGATCCATTTTTTCAGGGCAAAGCATCCTGCTACAGATCTAGTGAAAAATTTAATCTGGAATACACAGAGGGGTTTTGTTGGAACTAGGGGAGTCTGAAAAATCAGGTTTGTTTCACAATCTTGTAGAGGGCTGGAGTTTTTCTGTAGCTTTCTGATCATTGATCCCTTGACGTCTCCTTCGTCTGCCCCTTACAGAAATTATAAGTACACTAGAGAATGGCCAGATCTCTGGGAGATGTTTCTCCCCTTAATCATGGATTGTGTAAAGAGAGGTTACTGTCTGTGAATGAATAATCATATCATGAGTTTTCAGTCATTCCCTATCAAAATTTTATCTGCTGTTACAAGACCGAGCTGTCACTGAAAACTCAATATTCTTAAATATTAAGACTAAATATGCCTAATATACCTAAACTAAATGGTTGAGATATAAAATTTAACTGAATTAAACTGTAGAAGTCCAGAAGAAAAGCTTTCGTTAAAACTGTTTCAGCTGTGCTGCTGATGCTTGGTGTTCTTGTGTGCACACTTGGTAAGCAGAAATGTGGAAGACTCTTAGAGGAGATGAAAAATCTGTGTCACTTCTCCCTGATGTGGAACCTGTATTCCCTGGTGAACGTCAGCATGGAAAAATGCATCAGCATCATAACGGGCGCTCATCTGCAGCACGAGCCCTGGAAGACAAAGCAGCGTTTTACCTCTCGGGATTAACAAACATGTGGCAGCTTTAGTAGTGCTGTTTGGTAGTCAGGTGATAGACTGGCCATATGTCCTCATACCTCATTCTGGCATGAGATTTTTTTTCCCCCCTCTTTGAAATTTGAAATAAAAGAATAGCTTTATTCCGTTGTCATTTGTTCCAGTTCTTATGTCACAGACATGAAATTCTGAAAGATCTTTTAAGAAGTTCTGTACCCAAGTTTTCTCACTCTAAGTCTTTATTGGAAAGGCTTCTTTCTTTGTTTGGTTATTCTTACTGGGGACATACAGAAATTATTATAGAATGCAGATGACTTGTCTCATAAGAAGCTTAAGCATCTAGTTAGGCTCTAAATAGGAAGATGAATGTTTAAGAGTTCTTTGGGCACCTACACAGCTCACATCCCTTCCCATAGTACAGCTTGGTCCTTTTGACAGTGCCATATTCCCAAATAGCATAGGAAAAAAAGAGAGGAGGACAAGGTTTTTTTCAGACAGTTAAAACTTGCATCCAGGTGATTAAGAGTCCCCATCTCTGTCTCTGGGGTTTGGACCAGTCATGTGAGGATTTGACATAAGAAAAATAATTGTTTCATCGTGTTTTGCAGTGGGGAGAAATGGAAGATCTTACTGGCTTTCAAGTATCATGAAGTTAAAATATTTAATTTAAAAATAACTGCAAGCTTGGAGAAATTGTGTTTTCTGTCTTGTAGTACTTTATCACTGGCGTTTTAGTACTCTGAGGAGATAATTTGTAGTTCATTTTAAGCAAATTAGAAAATATGAGTGTTATATCAGTGTAATGAAAACATCATTATTAAAGGCTGAAGGAAGCCTAAAGTATGAATTTCCCCTCACTCTTACATAAGTTTTTTATATCCCTTACAGATCAGATCCTTGTATTTCAGCTATTTAGATTTTACCTAATTTGTTACTTTAAAAGAGAGTTTCAACCATGATTCTTAAGGAATTCTTTGATCCGTTAAAATAAAAGCGAAACTCACAACTACCTCTAATAAATGCTCTGATTAAAATAGACATTTCTGAACCTTCTACAGACAATACCTGCTCAGATGTGACAGCATTTGTGACATCACCAGTACAGACTTTCACAAGGATTTTCAAGTCAGTGTTGTAAGTTTCCATTTCATTTTTGCTAATTAGAGAATTTTGCTGTTTATTTTCTAGAGGAAAAAGTCACTAAAAGCGTATCAAATTTGTTTACTTAATTCAATAGAAATGCAAATATGTTTTTTTGAAAATTACGGTTCCTTATTGGTCCCTATTATTTTGGTGTCCCAAATGTTAAATATTTGATGCCAGTTAATTATTATATGTATAATCAGGATTTCAGAAAAGCCAGATGTATGAGGAGATTATCAGTGTTTTCTCATGTATGAAATTTCACTTCTGCATTGAGTAAACTAATTGTAGAGTTTGCTGGGATCTAGTTAAGGTCATCCTGTAAGTTATTAGACTGTTTTGGACGCTAAGTGATTAAGCCTTTTTCTGTAGTTACATTAGGAAGAAATTGTATGCTAATAGCAGAGAAACCACAAGATATGTATCTGTTAGTGAAAAAAAGAGTAACAAACTTCATCCTGAACTTGGTGAGATAGATTTATATGTCTTATCCGGGTCAGTCATTTTTCAGTTCCATCTTGTGGCCGGAATTTAGGGGTCATATTTTATAGCTGTGTTTTAAAAGTTTCCAAAATCACTGAAAATGATGCAGAAATTTTGTGCTAGTAAAATGGCAGGGCTGAAAATTTTGCATTTTTGCTTCTCATTCAACCTTTTTTTAAATTAAGAGGCTGGAAAAACTTGAAGCAAAAGACTTTTAATACCTCATTTGCCTGAATATTTATTGCAATTGTAATATAATAAAATCATGCAAGATTAATGTAAAACATGTATAGTAGAATTGAACTGTGTTATAGTTCTTATGTGGGGGTTATGAGCTGTTTTATTAAATTTAAGGCAGTGAAAGCTTTTAGAAATATGTAGAATTCTGAGGTTATCAATGAGTTGGGCTTTTATTTTTTTAGCTTCTTCTACTTTCATTTTAATCTGTAAATTTAAGAAAATACTTTACTGACCAAATTGTTCTTATCTTCTTAGCACTGCTGTTAGGATAGGACATATTTCACAGCTAACTCAAAATTTCAATTTATGTTGTGATCTCTAAGTTGCTAAGATTTTTTAATATTATTAAATTGTAATAACTATTTCACATATAAAAGTATGTATTTGTAGCTTTTCAAATTGTGCATTTTAAGTGGTTTTTCGGTTGTTTGTCAGAGTACAGAGATTTGCATAGTTTACATATTTTTGATCTATAATTTCTGTGTATACATGTGTAGAGTAAATGACAGAGTGTATTCTGACACGTCAGGATATAATCTGGTTGTATAGAACGTGCAATTGTTATTAGGGAAATTCTTGGCTTAATAGTTTGTCAGAACCATTGTGACATCACTGCTTAGAGATGCAGTTGATCTTAGAGACTTGAATCACTTGAACCTGATTTTCTAGCTTGACTGGAAAACAAGAATTGCACTCACAAGGCAGAGCAGCAGTCTGATTAATTAGTAGTTAATCTTGCCTAAGTTCGTGCTGATGCCCCTTCTCCTTTGCATCTTTCTTGCCCCCAGCCAATTACTCCCATCTTTCCTTTGTGCTGATACTAGCTGTACAGACCTGAAATTGTTTTGATCTGGTCAAAACCTTTTTTCTTGGGGTGCGCTTGTTTCAGACCTGTCTCAGCTGTGTGGGTGCCAGTGCTGATGGAGTGGGATGTGGGATACGCTGCATGCTTCCTTCACAGCTGGTCCTCACCTTCCCAAATGGACTGCCCTGGTACTGTTATTGTTCTTGTATTTGAGGTGAACCAAAGTGGCCAAGGACTGGGACTTTGATTCACCATCAATACTTCCTGGCTAGTACCTGACTTGTGCTAGATCAAAAGATGCACAGCAATTAAAGGAAGAACGTGTCTCTATTGAATGTTTACTCCCATTTCCTGATTGTGAGATTTTCATTTTTTAAGGGAAAATGCTCCCACAAGTTTGGAAACATGTCACAGCATTCAAGGAGAGGCTGGCTTTTTCTAAAGGTGCTGGTAGGATTGGGTGCTGAATTGGTGGGAGAGTGGCTCTTGCCATGGTGCAAACCACTAGTTTTTTGGTGAATTTATAGCATTCAGCTGGGACTGTGGATACAGAATGTTTGAAAAACTTTTCCTGAACTCTTCTGAAAATGTGTTCCTGTGAAATGACTGATACTCTGCTATTGGCCATTTGTGTTGTTAAACCCTTTTGTCGTAGTCCTTCCTTTGAAAGTGAAGCCTAATCCAGTCTTTCTCTCCTTGCTCTGCTTTTCTCTAACTCTGGTTATTTCTCTGTGTTGTGTGTGTTTTGTCTCAGAAGCTCTTCTGTTGTCTTGTCATTTTTAAAAATGTAGTTATCAAAACTGTAATTTATTTGTTTACCTTGGAATAATATTTACAGTGTTTGTAAAATTCTGTAACTTTACAAATGAGAATATTTTCCTTTCTTCTGAATATTGCATGCTTAAACAAGGGGTATATTAATTGTTCTTTAGTGGTTAATTTAAAACTAAACTGTGTGAGCATTTCAGGTTATTTCTGTAACTGTTTATTAATTCAAGTAATTCTTCACTGTATTTCGTCTGGTGTTTCTCAGCTCACTGGTATAGTGTTGCCACTCTGAAATTCTTCACATTCTTAATAAACTCAAATAGTTTTACTGTTTTGCAGTACATGCAGTGGTAACCCTAGATCATTGTATGTATTGACTGAAAGTGTTCCTAACAGAGAACTGTAGAGCTTCATGGATTGAAAGTTGAAAATTCGACTATGTATTCCTATTTTGATCTCCTCCTTTTACCCGATTTCCTTTTTCTGTTCTGTTCTACATGTTTTTTTTCATTCACACAATTAATTTCTTTAAACTTAATAAAAGCTTTTCTTAAAAGATGAAATAAATTGTGTCAGTCTCCATCCATTTTATTTTCTTGACATTCTTAAAGATAGCCCGCATGATGGGCATGACTTTTCTACTCAAAAGCAGTGTTGCCTTGTTTATTTTATGTCAGTTTGTGTTATTTAAGTGTGTGATTAAAACCAGAATTTTAAGCAGTTTTCTTTGATTGCCATCCAGCCAAGTGACTTGAAATTTTCAGGGTTTTTTTAAACTTTGTTTTGTTTTGTTTTATTTTTTTTTGTTTGGTTGGTTTTTTTTGTTTTGTTTGTTTTTTCTTGGTGGTGTGGGGTGTGATTCTCCATTTAGAATCCTTCAGTCAACCTGTTATCGTTGAAGGATAGCTGTTTTCTGCCTGTAGTTTTCACCTCACTTACAATTTCGTAGTAACTGTGGATGTATTCTGCCTAGTCTGGGACACTTTAGTACTTAAGGCTCTGTTCCAATACCTCCTTTTTGAACTAGAGTGACTGAAAATATTTTTCTGTTACCTGAAGTAGATTCTCTTGTTGTCTTCTGAGGTAAAAACCAAGAGAAAGAAACCGTTCTGGTTCTTTGCAAGTGTATTATGCTCAGCTGCAGACTTCATTTTGTGTCTGGTTAATTTTTCACCGAATTTTCATCTCTTAATCTGTTTGAGTTTTTTATTTCCCTTGCTTGGAAGTTTACTACATCTTATTTTCTGAAGGCAGCACTTCAGATTTATTGATTTTCCCTTTTCACTACAGTGTTTCTTTATGTAAAGAAACCTACATTTTCCCAGCTCCACTCAACTGGCTCCTTGTCTTGTCTGATTCCATGATGATTGGGTTGTAAGAACAGGGTGAAAGCTGGAAGTATGTCCTAAAGAACAAGCAGATCCTAAGGGCTGGATGGTATATTTTCCAAATTTTGCAGGTCCTTATGAATTAAGCGTTTGGTTTATTAACAAAAATATTGCAAAGGATGATCCGGGAAGAAAATGGGGGTGGAGGTGAGGGAGTGGATTTGAAGTCTTTGTCTCCCTCCCGTGCCCTATGTTGAAGTTCACTTTCACCTTTAATTTACTTAGTAGTTCCTGTCCCAAATATGATGGAACTGAAATATTTTGTGGTTACTCTTAAATGGTTCTTGAATTAATTCCTCTATACTGCATGGATGAGAAGAAAAATACTTCCTGCTCATGTGTTTTAGAGCCAACAGTATCAAGGAGTATTAATGTCAATAAATTACTTCTCTGAACCTTATTATGTGTGATATTTAGCCAGTTTGAGAGAAATTTAAAAAAAAATCCTTGAAGTGGACACTATTTAAATTTGGGGGCATGGGATTTTCTGCAATTAATTGGATTGCTATGGTAGGCCAATATATTAAGCTCAGGCAGTTTTGCTGCTAATTACACACAACTTCTCTGGAGTATCGGATATTCAGATCCATTTTATGAATATGGTAGGGAGAATAACAACTGTAAAACAAAGCACTGTGCATGTAAGTGACTGTTAGCGTGTATTTCAGAAGGGATAAATGCTCACCATATGGTACAATTACTGTGTCCAAGTTTTCAAATTAGCTTCTCTCATCCTCCTTATTACTGTCTTTAAAAAGAGAGGAAAAAAACCCAACATGATTTATCTACTCTGCAGCAGAACTCTTGACGCAAAACAGCAGCCCAGTTCTGTCCAGTTTTTTTTTCCTAGCATAATAGAGGCTGTCGGACTTTTTTATACTAATTACTGTGTGAGCCTCAGATGAACCCCCTTCAATTCACAGGGCTTTGTTAAGGGAGGAGCTGTCAATGTGTCTGCCCGTTTGCAGCTGTGCTGTGGCTTTAGCTTGCTTAACATTATGCTGCTTTTTAGACTTGACAGAAGGGTTTTTTTTTTTTTTTTTTTTTTTTTTTTATTAAGGCAAAGCAGCCTTGTAGCGAAATGGTTTAAGCAGCTGCATTGTGGGGTAGCACAAAGAAGTTATTATTGTGTCTGTTTAGGGGGGTCGGATGGAGGGGGGAGATATTCGGCTGCTGTTGATGCCGATTGTTGACTTGCCATCTGCCAGATAGGGAGAAGAAAAAAATGACAGCTCCAGCAGGGTGTTCAAGAGGTTGTTTGGAGAGACGCATAAACATGTGCAGATGTCGAACTGAATAATGGCAAGAACTTGAGACGGTTTATGATGCTGCTGTTGTGTGTGCATATACAGAATGAATGTATGTGGAGATTTGGTTAGGAGGAGGGTACATATTAATTATCATTGTCCCCCACCGCCTCCTTTACTTCTGTTAATTAGTTCAGGAGTTTAATATCTTCCCTCCCTCCGTTGTTTATTCCTAAAAAGAGCCTTTTCTTGTAGTAGGGAAGAAAACTTTTGATTTCTCCATGTGGTGAGCTTAAAAAAAAACCCCCAAAGCAACAACTTAACAAATTTGGTACTTGTGGATGTAGAAAGAGTAATGTAGTTATTTCAGTCTCAGACATTTGGGGGACAGGTGCTTTACAAGTTCTTACATAGCTTTGTCTGTCTGCCGCAAGACTGGTACGTTGCATACCCCTACTTCTGCATCCTGAGCTTTTCTTATGCAGAAAGTGCCAATTGGTGATTGTCCAGTATTATAGAGTATGCTAGGAGTTAGAATGAGATTAGCAACTAATTTTCTCTTTCGCTTCATCTTATTTTCAGTTCTTTCTCTGAAGACAAGGAGCTGGTCAGGCATAACTTATATTTTCCTGTTTGACAGTTGCATATAAAATAAATTTGGATTGCTCCATAGGAATATAGTTTTCTTTCTTTCACTAAAATCCTTTCTTATTTCTTGTTCAGTGATTATGGTGAGTTTCCACGATACTGTTAAAGCAGTGTGAGAAAGGATACAAGCATAGAGGCCAGAAGGGCTGAATGAAAGCATTGTTATACAAGTGATCTCTTACTTTGAAGATAGAAATGGAAACTTTAAAATAATGAATTTTCATCTCTAATATTACATGTCATTTAACATTCAGATATCTGTACTAAAATGGAAAATGAAACAGTGGTTGAGGTGCATTGTGGATGTGGATTGCAGACATATCTTCATGTTATCAGTATGTATCAGGGTTTTTTGGTCAGTTTCAGCATGACTTAAATATTATTGAAATGAACCTAACCAGTGCTTCCCACCAAGCCCTTACCAAAAGTGAAGGAACTCTTTTTTATTGTGTCTTCCATCTTAAGCCTAATAAGCACCTGTAGGTCATTGGTAACAGTAACTACTGATGGGAGCATTTGATGTGGCCTTCTGTCACCACTGTGGCAGAGTGGGAGATGTCAGTTTTGGATTATGTCAGTTTTAGCTGAAACTTCAGGTGTGGCTGCCTCCTGCCTGAGTATCCATTTCTGCATCCGAGCCTAGACAGAGGTCACCAGCACTGCAAATGGAGACTTGTTTTTTGCCTGTTAGTTGGGTTGTTGGTTCTCCTCCCCAGAGTTGTGGTGTTCTCTGTGTTCCATCGCTGCTGGTGTGAAGCTCAGTTACCCTGGGTAGTGCTGCAAGGCTGCCTATCATGAAGCATTTCATGCAACCAAAGAGATCTTCTGATGTGTACAGCAGTAATGGGTGTTCCAGCTCAAGCACTTCGAGGAATGCTTGGGCTTATCTCATACTGATTCTTTGCAAATGATGCAGGCTAAGCAACAAAGCACAAAGGTTGACTTCAGTGATGTGCCTTGAGGGAGAAACGTAGGTGAATGGTGTTGGTGCTGGCTTTTTGGCACCTAGCACGGTTTGAGTCTAGGAGCACACCTAGTGACAAGGAGAAAGTTCAGAGGAGCTATTTTAAAATTATTGCAATGTGCCAGTTTTAAAAGTGAGACGGTTTGCTTTGTGAAAACATGCTAGCAAGTGTACCAGTTTTAAGGGGGGAAAAGTCACATAATTTTTGACTACGCACGTATCTGTTAAAGAAACTCAGCTGAATGATAATGCTATTGTCAAGCTTACCATGTTCTTTTGCAAACAATGGGAAGTTTGAAATTTCTTGTGTAAACAAGTGTTAGCTGTTTTACAAAATGCTGTAAGTAGATAATATTAACAAGATGTTTAATTCAACTTGGCCACATGTAAAAAGCATTTATGTTTTAATCATCTGATTTAGTGCATTTGTACCAAGTACGTTAATTTAAATTTTTGCTGCTGTAACTGACTGTCTTATTCACTGTAATTTATAGATTACTATTTATATACTTGTCCTACTCTTAAAATATTGTCAAAACCTGAAAAAGAAATCCTTTGGTCTACTAGCACTACATAAAAGCAAAAGAAAATAAAGTAGTTTTTTTTTTCTGTCATACAAAGTACCACTTGATGCTGATAGTGCTATACAAAAAATATATAAATATTTGAAAGTACTGAGAACATTAAGATTTTAGCTATTAAAAATGTGAAACAATATTTAAAATGCTTTTTTGCATTTACACAAATACAGCTTAACACTATTAAAAAATAAAAAAACTGCTCTGAAAAGCAGCTAAATAGTGTAGCATTTTTGGGCTTTTATCCTGTATTGCCTTGTGCAAGAGAGAAAGTTAGAAAATGTGAGCAGCGTTCCTAAATGTTTCCAGAAAACCGACCTTGGTTTTCCATTCCTGAATAGCAAGCATATTTAGAAAATATTGATCACCTTTGTTGCTCAGAGATGCTGATGCAATAGAAGAGACTGTTATTCCAGACAGCATGTGCTAATAGCAACTGCTATTTAATTTATTTATTGTTCTAATTCTTATCCTTCAAGAATGAAGGGGAAGTGAGAGTGATGTTGAAACTGGCAAGTTTTTCTTCCTGCTGGCTCAAAGTGGGCATGGTAAAGGTCAATTCTCAATTTGTCAGGATGTCAGCTAACTCAGTATTTCTGGTATGATTTTTTAAAAGGACAAAATTGCATGCAAATGAAAATGAACATTTATTTTCGATGCGTTGCCAAAACACACCAGTAATTTTGAGTGGATATTGTAGATGTCCAATTTAAAAACTGCATTTATGTGTGAATAATGGTATTTCTGTCTCTCTGTTATCGAATACTTTCCTCTAGATTTTTTGCATGTTTTAGAGAAAAGATCGTTAATGCAACAGGAAATCGTTGAATAAATAGCAGGAGCTGAAGTGCTGCTGCATTTGTGCAAGATAGGACAATGACTCACTCCACCAGTCATAATGACAAAGCCATGGTGGCTGGTGATTTGAACCCTAGAACCCTGGAATATGTTTGTATGTTGCATTCACAACGTGGGGGGAAGAAAACTCCACAGCAAGAGCAGGGAAAATCTTTCCATTGGAGAGATTGGTCCTGCCCATCACTTCAGCTACAGGGGTGCACCTGAAACCACGGAGAGCTGCTCCGTGTCCTCTCCCTGCCTGCTGACTGCACCTCTGCTTGGGAGGAATCCGCTTTCCTAGTAGGAGCCCTTCTCTTTGGTCACTACTTAGTACTGCTTCAGGAACAAAGAATCTGCTGTTTGCCAGCTCTTCAGTGCATCTGGGCTGGCATGGAGGACAGAGGGTTGTCCCTGCTTTCCTCCCCCCTTGCTCAGCTGAGGCACTTCTGGAGCTCGTACCCGAGGCTGCTCGCTGCCTTCTACAGGATATTGACATCTGTGGGGTTCCCACTGGTTTCTGGCCACATACCTGTAAATGGCTGGACGTAAATTGCCCAGTCTTCTGTCTGAGCTGGATCATTGAGATGCTGTGGACACTGAAAGGCACTTGAACTTTCTCACCTAAACTTTGCCATTTGCAAGAAACTGAATGGAAGCCTAGCTGTGGTATAAGCCAATGCCCACATGTAGCATGAAATGTTTCCTATTTCTCAGCTGGGACTAGAAAAATTCATTTGTCTAGTGCAAGTACAGATGTGCTCAAAATGTCATTCAGCATTACTGGGAACTGTGGGAAAACAGTTAGTATAAATAAATAATCACTGTCTCGCAGTGTAAAAGAGAATCAGAAAGTGGTAGTTCCAAATTCTGCTTTTCTGTGAACTGCCAGCAAATACTTATGAGAGGGCATCTAATAAAAATACCTTTTAAAATGCTAAGACATGTTAGAAAAAAATCACAGTTTCGTTTAAATTTTTACTGCAATAAGATTTTGTAAAATATTTTGCATAATATATGTTTACACACTTTCATTAGACTGAAGGACAAATTATGAGGACAGATATACTTTTTACTTATCTTAAACATTTATTTTTTACAGTAGCTTTGAACTGTGCTGCAAATTTCTTACAATGAAATTAAAAGTAAGTAAATATTCTAACAGAAGTGCTTTGCATTTACTTAGTGTCTACTGCCTTAATCAAATAGTCTGCTGATGCTTCCAATCGTGTGTTAGGTAACACTGCCCTCAGAGGGCCAAGGTAAGGAAATTCAATCTCAAAACCACTGGCATTATTTCTGATAATTTTATTTGACCTGACATTAATTACAGTTGTTTCTTTTAAAGAAACCTTGCATATAGTTGTGTGATTTACTTTTATATGATGTTGCTTAATGCTCTTCGATAAATTCAGTTTTTCCCCCCTCTATTTATTAAATGTTATTGTAGGGAGTTTGGTCTAACAAAAAAAAGCCTTAAAAAGAGAAAAAAAAAGGAGAGGAGACAATATTTGTGTATTACTTCTATTAAATCCATTTGAGTAAATCGATGAAACAGACAAGAAGCAGAATTTTGGTGTGTTCTGGTTTTGGAGGGTTTTTTTCCCCCCTTTTTTTTTTTCCCTTGAATCTCACTTATGTCTGTGTGGCAGCTGTTGCTTCTTTTAAGGAAGCAAGTTTTTGAACTCAGGTTTCTGTTGCTTATCAGCACTGTATATTAAAGACATTTCCTTCACACCTCTGAAACCATTTACATATTGAAAAATGTAGATGTTTTGCAAAAGTGTTTTTTTTTAAATACATTTTAAAATAATAAGATTAATTTAAAATTACTGATTAATTTTTCAATAGTTGCTAAATTTCCATATGCTTAAGGATTACAAATGGTGAGACTAACAATAGCAACTGCCGAATCTGAGGTGAAATACATGTTTGAAGAGAGAGTTTGGGTTGTGAGGTAAAGTAAAAAAAATTACAAACTTCTGAGTGATACGTTTGTCTCACACAGGTTTTTTTTACTACTCATACAATTTCTTAGAAAGCTCTCTTTTGTGAAGCTTCTCAACAGTATGAAAATACCAATGTTGCATCACTGGAATCAACATATTTTGTGAAATGTCCTGAAGGCAGGTTTCTTGTTACTGGCTGTCAAAGGCAAAAAAAAAAAGAAAAATCATTAAGGCTGCAGTACAGAGGCAAATAAAGAGGCAGCCGTGAGGGTCATGTTCTAAACAAACCTTCATTAAGCACTCTTTGTTACTGTTGTTAGCCAGTGTATTATTAAATACAATGTTAATTAAAGAGTTGCATGTTACGAGGGTGCTTTTTGCATGAAGATCAGATTAAATTTTCATGTGCTTCACGAATATACTGCTGTCTTACTTAATCTTTTGGGTGTATTCTCTCAGTAGTTATTAAGAAAAGCAGACCCCAACAACATAAAATTTGTGTTTTGTGTGTATGTATTTATTGTCTGTATGGATCAGCGAGATGCATATTCTAGTGCCACTTTCCTCAAGTAGCTTAAAAAACTTTGCCTAGAATTAAAATGATGTAGGAATTACTTGGCTTTCTTTGCTCCAGAGGTTGCAATTAGAGACCTCTTCTTACTGTCTAATAAACAGATCCTAAAAGAATGTGGTTTTCAACTTAGAAGGGTGTAAATTTAGGCAAAATAATAATTTAACTTACATTAACTCAGCAGGAAGCAGGGTACAAACCGATTAATGCTCTATGGCAGATCCACTGCTTTTTTAAATACTGCAGCTCCATTTTATTAAATTGTCAGGATATCTTGTGGTTTAGTTAGCCTGCCTGGACTTCTCCTCTCTCACAGAATTACTTTTCACTTGAATTAATAAATTTCACATGTAAATTTCCTCTAGTTTGCTTGTGTTGAGGTATTTAATAAACAAACATTCCCAATATCTTTAAAGGGATTTAATATTGGTAATACTGAGAAATAAGCTTTTTTTTTACGTGTAGGGCTGCTAAGTTAGAAGACGTGGAAGTGTTTTTTCTTTTCAAGTACTCTTCTTTGCTTTAGCATTTTTCGTATGGAGAATTTCTTTCAAGGCAAATCAGTAAGTACATGTATTAAGAAGTATGGACTAAAATGTTTTTCTATCTTTAGGCAGATTATGTAAAAGGAATGCAGTTACCAGAGAGCACCTAGAGTGCATCTTGAGAGCCCTTAAACCACTTGAGCAGCTAAGTGAACAGATACCACAATTTAGTCTTCAAAAGTGTTCACCCATTTCTTAATTAAATTACAGAATAAATATAGGGCAGATGATAAATGTTCACATATAGGCCTTGGAGAGGAATTGGAATATTAGCTTTTTCAAGACAAAACCAGAGTTTGTGTGTGTGCATGTTTGTAATGATGTTTTGAAAAAGTAGTCTGGCCATGATTCATGTTGGGAAACCACTTGGGAGAAAAATTCTTCAAAGAAATATGTCTGTGAAAGAAATGTATGGATCCTTAAGAAGCCATAGTGTTTATCAATGGCTTTTAAATTGCTTTTTCTGTGTCCGGCTATAGTTTGCAGTGCACAGACAGAGGTACAGCTGTGCTCGTGGGTAAACTGGTACTTATCTGTCCTAGGATTAGCTTTTATCCAAAGTTGCTAACTCTTCTTCAGAGGAGCTTGGAAGTGCCATTCTACTCTTCTAATGGTTCTTCTCCGGGCATCACATCAGCTGCATAACTTAGCAGTTGATTAAAAATCTGTCCAGTTTTCTGATTAAGAGAATCTGTGTTTGGCTGCTACTGGCTACTCAGTCTAAAGTGTTGTCCGAAGCGGTGAAGAGGGAGTAAGCGATCAGAGAAGTGTGTGCTGGGTCTGTAAGGCCGCCTGTTAGAATGGTCTCCTTTTCCAACAGGTTTCCTTCTGGAGAGTGTGTGTAAGCAAACAAAGACTTCCATTCTTTCCTGAGTGACTATTAAATGTACTTACCCTATCAGCTCTGATTCTTAGCGCAGAGTCTGCTTATCTCCCTCTCCAGTTTATTCCTTGCAGAAAGGAGGACTCTCTCTGAAACCTGAGCCCTTGGATGGCTGACCTGCTTTAGGCATGTTGATACAGTCTCCATGCTCTCCTTGAGTTCTTCAGTAGGTTTAGGTGCCTGCCTTCTAGATAAGACTAAGGTCTTGATAGATTGGAAACCCAGTAACAGGCACTTTCTCTCCTAACAGTCACTTATTCTTACAATGAAATGAGATGTAGTTTATTAGAAAAATACAGAAGATTCTTTTTATCACCTCTTTAAGAAAGCAACTAAGATGTTAATATTTTTAAAACTTACATTGGGTGATCTGATACGTTGGGTTTTGTTTTGGCTTCAACTATTGAGTCCATGCAGATTTCAGCAAATTTGTTGCAGGGCATTTTAAATATTTTTAAAATATGACTCATACCTTTACTTAGGCCTATGATTATTTCATTTTCAAGTATTCAGTAAACTTAATTTATTGCTTTTCATGTAATGCTGATATAGTTTTTCATTGTTGCTGGTATTAAAGTTACACATTTGTTTTCCCACACCGCACTCGTGTTTCTTCTTCAACTTACAAAGTATCTTATACCTGCTTGTTTTGGTTTGGTTTTTGTTGCATGCTTTCATGTTAACTGGGATTTCCTACTGTGAAATGAGCTCAGACTGGCAGTATCCGTAGGGATGTTCCCAGCTGAACTGGAACCGGAGGCCTGAGATAAAGCTCTGCATCAATACAAGTGTAACTAGTGCCTCTAGAATATCTGCTCTATTCATTTCGTGGTCAAATTAAGTCACATTTGGGCTTTTTCAGTTCTTTCTACCTATGTGAAAATGTCTACATAACAAAGTCAAGCAAGTACCCTGCAATGCAGAAGCAGGACTAAATAGGAAGAGTTTTACTATGTAAGCTGGCCTGAATAGCCCAGGGTTATTTTTTCTCCTCTTTTCTCCATCTTGTATTCCCTACACTCCTTCTCTGCTTAAATACATGTTGAAAATAGGACATGTTAGTGGCTGCAGTTGGATTTGACCTGGGTATTGTCAAAATCCTTACAAGCTGTGCTCAAGTTCATCAAGGCCATATCAGCAATTCCCATGTTGAACTTTGGTGACAATTAGTTGATTGCTGTGATGGAAAGGTGAAGGTGCAATTAATGAATTTTTAGATTACGCTTTCATGAAATAATCTCCACAGTAGGGGATGTAAACTTCTTTCTGACTTCTGAATGGCCTAAAGGCTACATAACTACAGCTAATAGGGTAGTGAGGTGGTAAAGGGCACTGCCAGGCTGGGGCTTAGCCCAGGACCAGTGCAGCCCCTGGAATCGTTTGTTCTGAGCATTTCACAAATGGTGAGAAGTCCTAGGTTCCTTGTTGGAAATTCTGCGTTGTTAATACACGTTTTTTTCTGAAAAAGCTCACTTGTATAATGATGAAACAGTGACTTATTTAAAGTTTTAGTAATAATCATTATTTACTCTGCAGAATTTATAGAAATCAAAGATGAGAGAAGTTGGACAAGTCTAAACTAACCTGTACTGAATTGAGTAATTGCACTCTAAAGATGAAATTGATGCTGAGATTCTGGTGTGGCATTGTATTGAGGAAATTTTTTGCCCTTGATAGCAAATAAGTGGCATTAATTAAGGTGTTGTGTATTCTGTTTGTTTCTGATCCTAAATTCCTCATAGATTGAAGAATCTTTTGCTCAGGCTGGGGTAGGGGGAAGGTGGCACAGTAGGTTTATTGGTGGACTTAGAAGGTAATTGGCTTCTGCTTTTTCTTGTTTATTCCTTTTGCTTTCAGTTATATTTTTTAAGCATATTCTGTGTAGGTTTTTCCATTACCCCCAATTTTCTTGTATTTGCTTAGTGTATGTTTTGAGGAAATTAATCACTTCTGCTTGGCTCAGCAGGGTAACTGTTCCACCTTGTAGTAGTTCAGATTTCATTCAGTTATTAAAAGTCAAGCTGTAGAGTTGGTGTTTTTTTCCTGAAAAAAAATTTGAATTGTTTATGGTGTAAGCATGTAGGATATTTGAAAAGTATAGTATGATAAAATGTAGAATTATATAATATTAGTATACCACACTTGTAGGTTCTTATTCCAGAGGCATCATTGTACAGTCCAGGCTTAGCATTGCAATTCAATTTTCCCTTCTTTTGGACGGAATTAGGGTTTTTTCTGCAGATTGAAAACATCTGAAAAAATTTTGGTATAATTAATGTTTGATACTGATAGTATGATATGTTTTTTAGTATTCAAGTTTGGGGTTTTTTGTACAGTGCTAATGAACTTTTTTTTTTCTTCTCCTTTAGGAGAATATATAAAAAACTGGCGGCCAAGATACTTCCTGCTAAAGACAGATGGCTCTTTCATAGGCTATAAGGAGAAGCCCCAGGATGTGGATCTGCCATATCCACTCAACAACTTTTCAGTGGCAAGTATGTATTTCCAGTATTTATTATTCTCTCAGCATATTGACAGATTATCTGCTACATATTTCTGCGTGTATAATTCAGAATTTATTGGTAACACTGCAAGTTTAATGCCATGTGCCATACTAATGCACCACTAACCTTACATCCAGCTCTACAAGATGTATTTACAGTAGCATGGAAGAACCATGCATTGGTTTTTGAATGTTTTTTGGAAGTCTAAGTTCTCATTTTTTGTGTGTGTGTCTGAAGCGTCTGTAAATAACAAGGACATTTGACAAATGATTGCTGTAAGAAGAAAATTTCTGGAAAGATTACCTTTATTCAGATCGCTGACCTCTTCTCTGTTTTTCAGTAGTATCTCTGAATTCACTTGAAAACTCAAATTAATTAGAAAATTACCTAGACTGTCAAATGACACAAAATCATGCTAAGTTATTTTTCTCTTGGATAATCAGGTAATCAGCTCTCCAGCCTGGTTAATGAGTAATTTCAAGCAATCAGACAATTAGCATATATTAACAAAGCTACAAAGTGTGTATCTGTTGGGTAAAGTGAAGATTGCGTGTTTTCCAAGAGTGTTTCCAAAAGACAAATTTGTAGGGTTTTTGATCTGTCAGAGTGAGATTAGTGAGTGTTTCTGAACACTCCAGAAAATGGAACTATTTGAGGCGCAAAATTAAGGGGGCAAAAAATCTGAGTATGAGTTGCAAATATCACAGCTAGAAACTTTCAGAGGAACACTAGAGAATTTACCCAGTGTCTTTCAAAATAGTGTTAGTGTACTGCAATACAATAAGTGGCAACGTTTAGTTTTATAGAGCCACAAGAGTATTTGTGCTTAAGGAAAGGGTTCCCTTCATCTTCATTGCTGAAGATGGAACAAATGCTACTGAGACTGAATTTTCCTATTTTGTTGATAAAATTGTACTTAAGACTGACTCAGCCTTTATGTATACAAAGTCATTTGTGTATTTTATTTGCTAAGAAAATAATCTTGTGCTCCAAGTCCATGTCTCATCTCACAGCTAGAAGACGAAAACTTTGCATATTCTGATTGCAATAGAAAATTATATTGATTGTGCAAACCTTCTAATAGTATTAGAGGCTCATTTTGCCTTGGTGGTATTCAGCATAAAAGCAGTGATGTCTTTAAGTTGTTCATGTGAGTAGGAATTGACAAAATCATAGGCCATTGTTCACTCCTTAGTTATTGCTCTGCATATTCTTACTCTTTTTTAGCAGGTAGCATTTTTCTAGATACTTTTTCCCCGGTTTGCAGCAGAAATAAAATTTCTAGAAATACAGTGGGCTTTTTTGTCCTGCTTTACCAGTTCTTTGTTGCATATTCTGTCTTCCCTTGCTGCAGCAACTAGAAGGGCGATCCACATGGTAGTTCTGCCAAGCAAAGAAATACATAATTAGCAATTAAATCCAGTGTGTTGGTACTGGTTTTGGTTGGGAGTTTTTTGGTACCCAGAGGTTGTGTTATGTAATTCTGATATTAGAATGTTGTCCCTGAACTTTGCCTTGATGGAAATTGAAAGATTTCACATTGTTTTCCAAAATGACACCATCACCACCCCCACCACCCCCCACCAAAAAAAAAAAAAATCCTTTCTGCAACTAGCAAGTCCCATAGGTCTGATTCTTAGGCTATGTAAGCTAAAGGAACAAGCATGCCATATTAATTGAAAAAATACAGTTTTGATAAGTAAGATGACTTTTTCTGTTTTTCTGACAGGAAAAGGTATAATTTTATCAGAAATGTTGGCTGATCAGTGCAAGAATAGGGTGATGTATCACTCATCAAAAGAATCTCATGAAATTAAGTGGAGTGCCTGTGTAGATTCACAGGATGAAAAGCAAACCAGGGTGGTAGTACACTCGAAATTGCAAGGGACTGTAAGTTTTTTATCAGCTATTTTATCTGTCTGAAGATGAGATCATCAGTAGGGCAAATAAACAAACAAAATTGCTATATGAATGAATCACGTCTCATGGGAAGTACCTGGTAAATGTCAAGAACTGGTCTCATGGCCTCTGATCCAAGAGTTCCTGAGCTGCTGCAGTAGGTTTGTGGCCACAAGCAGCGCAACATATTTTTCCTGTAATAGTGAAGTACGTTTTTCATAAATTACTAGCCAGGCAGATGGAGTGTGAGATCACTGTTAATACCATCTTGATTAGGTTGGCAGGGACTTAAAGATATGTCTTTACAGTCCTATCTTCATGTAATCTTTGTAGCTATCTGTAAAGTGAGAGTGTGGTCTCAGTCTACTTTTTGCTCTCCAAATGATAGACATCTTTGGCTCTTGCTTGCAGTTTGTTATTTAAGCAGAAAAGGCCAAGGCTGTGGTATTATTTTCATAGTACTGTTGGGAGTTAAACACTGGAAAGTTTGCACAGTTCTACTTTGTATGATACTTGTTGTGTAGTTTAAAACTTCTGTAAGCTGCTCTGTCAAGCTAGTTACTTCCATCACATAGATATTTTCCCACCAGTGTCCCCCGCCTTCCACTCCTGTGACATCAGCTTTACTTCTGCAAAAGTAAAGCTCTTTCCCAGGCATAGTATCATTTCCTCTAGTGTGGCTCCCTGATTCCTTCCAAGATAACTTCAAAGTTCCGCACCTGAGCATTTCTCTTTCCCTGGTCTTTTGCCGTCTGTGAACTCCATTGGCAATGACAAGAAGGCTGGGGAGAATGAAGTTATTTTACATACTGCTAAAAGTGCTTCCAGTGAGAAATATGTCTTTGCTAATAGAGCCTTTCTCATTGAGGGGTGTTTTGTCATAGAATGGAGTGTTCAGAGGCCATCCCTTTTCCTCGAGGTGTTTTGGGAGGAAATGGGGGGGGAAGGCATTTGGAAGTGTGTGTGTAAACAGGTAGACTCTTTACTTAGAGAGGGAAGAGACTGAGGCAGCACACATGTACTTCAGTCCATTGCCAGCCACCCAAAATGCAGGGGAGCCATGTGGGCCTGAAATGGAGATGAGGGATCTCTCTTCCTTGGAGCACTGAAGATGAAACACAGTTGAGTGAAGGGTACGAGAGTGGGGCTGGGTGGAGTGAGCCCCGGGGAAGGACACGGACTGGCCTTAGGTGTCCTGAATGGACTTCACCCCGTTGTGGCCGCTACTCTCCCGACTTTGGGTGCACAGGGAAGGCACCAATGGGCACCCTGCACTGCGTCTTGGAGCTGCTGCAAGGCTTCAGGGTGAACAAATGAGCCAGATTTGGTGACGCTGAATAGTGTGTAGGAATCACTGGCTCCTCTCCTGTGGGGCCAGCTTATTTTACACCTAACAGAGCCACCTTCTTTTAAATGGGAGTTGCGAGAGCTGTGTATTTGAAGCAGGCTGTTAGTCCCTTAATGCTGATGCCCTGACACTGAGACTCACAAAAAGCTATGCTGTGGTATCTTACCATGCACTTGAAGATAAATGAAGGCGGTGTAATTACATGGGTGGGAAGTTCATTGTGAAAACTTAAAACCGGGTGGTACTGGTTTTCAGGGGTAAATTCAGAGGTGTGAGCTTACTGGAATTGTCTGGTTCAAAATCAGTTCAGCTCTTTTCAGGTAGAGAGGAGCAGTTGCAAGTAATCAAACTGCTGTAGCTTGTACAGATACTCTTTGATTGACTGAGTCACGGTAACTGAGTGGGTGTGCATTCCTAGCCCACTTCAACTGCAAAATAAAATATGTTAATTCAAATTGCTTTTGCTTAGGCATTTATGCAGTTAGAACCAGTTTAAAAATAATTTTGGATTCAGTTGGTATGACTTCTCTGTACAGGCAAAGGCCTTATAAAAATGTCCTGTCTTTTAAAACTCCAGTATGCTTCTTTGAGAACAAAACCAGTACTCTGGGTAACAGGATGTATTTCCTCAATGTCCCCCCACCCCCTCAAAAATAACCCAACATGGCCTTATAATGCTGTTTTCAGCTGGTCCACTGTTGTGTAAGTGGGATAAACGCTGCTTTATGTAAACCACTTTGGTCTTTGATTGTCATCATTGTTTGGGGAAGCAGAGTGGGGAAGAATTCTACTTCAGTTCTACTTAAGGAAGATTTGTGACTGCACTGATTAAAAAAACCCCAACTTCTCACATGCGCAGTGAGTGTGTAGGTAATCACACAGCACATTTGGGATGAAGTATCTCTAAGAATTGGCCCTTTGCCTTCATTTTGATCTTTACATGGGGAATAATTGGGAAGAGCTGTATCCCTTCACAGTATCCTTTGAGCTTTGGCCAAAAATGATGTCACCTGGAACTTTTTTCCTATCTTGAAAGATAGTGCTTTCTAAGCACTCAGCTACCCTTTTCCTTGTCTTTAAAAAGAAAAAGCAATTTTAGTTATTATGAGAAGGTAACCTTTTATAAACTTTATTTTATTTTTATTTTCTTTGCAGAAGTGATTGTCAAGAACCTTGGCTATTCTAAATGGAGAATCTGTGCTCCTTTTCCCTAGTCTTAACTTTTCAGTGGGCCAGAGACAAGATTTTATTATTTTTGGGATTTAAAAATCCTCAGAACAGGAAAATTGAAACATTTTGGGGAATAACGTTAGGGCTTAAAGAATTCTGAAGATATTCTTTAATGAAATGGGTAGGAAAGTATGTATGTCTGTTTTAAGTGGGGTTAATTTATGTATCAAAATACTTTGGCATTAGACATGACCTTGTGTGCAACTCCAAAAATAACTTTTCAATGAGACTTAAGTCCATTGTAAAAAATTTGTTACAATACTGGATTACGTGAACCCAGAGATAAGATATAACAGTACTTATAATTACAGTGTGAATTTGATTCCAAAGTAATAGTAGTAGAATTGAATAAGTAATGTTCATTCAATGTTGGAAATACTTGTGGAGAGAAAAAGGTCAATGTATGTGTCATATACTACATTTGCAAATACATTTATGGAAATTCAAACTCAAATCTAATGTGTATAGGAAATATTTCCATCTGCGTTGAATGGAGAAATGTTTGGAAGGCTTTAAAATTGCTTTATGAATGGTTTCTATGCGGTATAGTTGGTGTTCTGTCCTTTGACTTAGAAGTTCATACCCAGGCCTGAAAGTTTTTATACTGGTGTGACATACCCAGTTGCTTAAATAAAATTGGGGTGTTTGCATGAAAGACAGAGAAGGACGTATAATTTTACTGTCTTCCATGAAAACAAAGTAAAGCCCAGGCAAAACCCATGCAGAAATCTCCTATTTCCGTTCTCCCTCTTTGCATGAAGGGGCAAATGGGAAACTAGTTGTAATGACAGGAAGACATGGATGCTACTTTGGTACTTTTTGAAGTATTGGAAATAAAAGACTTTGCAGCATGATGAAGTGCATTAAGTTTGATCTTTTACAACTTCAAGGAATATAATTAAGGTTTTTTTTGTCATGTATGTTGTAATATTATCAAAGCACATATAAGTACTTGTCATGAGCCAAGCCCCACAGAAGTGGGATTTTTACCCATACAGAACAAAAAGTCAGTCCCTGCTCCAAAATACTAAAATTCCTAATATAAAACAAGTGACAGCAGATGGATGCAAACAGATGGGGGGAGTATAAGAAAACAATGAGACAGTATTAGCCTGTAGTACAGGCAGTGGTCTCAGCACATCAACAGCTAATCCATTGTCAAGGTTAGATTTTTACTCTCATCTCCCTTTTCTTCCTCCCTCCTTCCCTCCCTCCTGTTTCTTAAGGCATGGTGAAGGAGAGTTTTAAGGAGGATTTTAAAGAGAACTAGTATGACAAACAGAGAGAAATTAGAAATGCTTTAGAGAGCTGGTGATGAGATTGTAACAGTAAAGGGATGGGTGGCATTTTGATACTGAATAAAAAATGATAACAAGGATGAGAGTAGGCTGTGGGGACAGACCATGTTGAAAAGCTACCAATATTTGATGTGATAGAGCTGCTTAAGAAATGGGAAATGCCAAGAAAAGAGTGGTGTGATCAAGGGGACAATGGACAAAAATGATCTGTTATGAACAGTTTTGGGAACAGCATTTTTAGGGTAAACCTATCTTTGTCTGGATCAAAGAAGAGATATTAAATTGTTCACATAAGTCTCTGTGTGGCCAAACTTATTTTTAGGGTGATACTCCCCATAGATAAGATGTAGTAAGAAAGAACAAAGCGTTTTGGAAAGCCTCAGAGAGGTAGATTTCCCATAGAGAGTGGGCAAACAAGTGGGAGAATCAAAAGGGAACCAAGCTAAGGGTGTGTATATGGGTACACACATATGTTTGTCCCTATATGTGAAATTCATGGATTTTCATGTGTATATGAGCAAAAATATGTGTATCTGTCTCTGTGTTATGAAAATGGTGTTGTCTAACAAAAAAGGTCATCAGAGAAGTGTGGATTTGGAGTGCAGAGTAGCAACAACAGAAAAAGGTATTTGTAAGGAGTGTGTTCATTAAATTTTGATATGAGAAAGAAAAATTAGATTAGCAATTAAATAGGCAAAGGTTGGGACAAAAAATGTTTATCTTGTAAAGGAAAGATCAAGGGAAAAATAAGAAATCAAGGTTAGATTATTATGCAAATAGATAGATACATAGAGAGATATAGATCTGTGTAAGGACAACACTCTCCCTATATGTTTAAAAGTGCATACATTATAAATAATGCAAGCAGTGGCTTGATACTATTTTTTTAATATAATTTGATAATCACGGGAAGTTATCCTCTGTGCTAAAACTCAGTCTGTATTGTCTGTATTAGAAATAATTTCTCAGATATGCAACCTTCTGTTCATTTTTTAGTACAATTTTTTATGGCTGCTTGAATGTTTAGTATTCTTGTCTAGCCATATCAACACATTCTGCTGAAGTTGAAACCTTTCATATATGAAATAATAAAATGGTATTAGTGTTCTTCATATTTTTTTTTATGCTGAATAACTGCATTTAGGAAAAGAATGCTGGTGATTATACAGTTAAAGTTATAGAATTCAAACTTTAAACTTTTTAATAAAATCTGAACAGATGATCTGTGCTTTTTTTTTTTTTTTTTTTTTTTGGAACTGGCAGGTTTCAGGCCCTCTAATTGGCTTCCCAGCTTTGCAGAGTAATTACAGCTTCAAGCAAACTTTGTCATCTGTGGTTCAGAATGGTGTAAAGTAAACAGAACGTTTTGAAATACAGTTTGTAGTTAGAGTTGCTCAGGAGAGTTTAACTAGCATAACTACTTAATTTAGACAGTAGCAGTTATTTGAAAAAGATAGTCTATCTAACATTTTAGAATTGTCAGGTTGGTTGTCGATGTGGAGACAAAAGTTAACCTCTGATATGTACCAGATTTCGTTTTGTTTTGTTTTTTGAAAGGAGAATTTAAATAATTGAGAAACATCCATTGCATTTCTTTGTACTGTTTTAATTCATTTTTTTTTACATTTTTTGTATACATCCAAAAATGGCCAAAGGAGTGCGATGCACTTGTTGGAACAGAGTTGTCATTCTCTGTTACTGTTTCTGTATTTTGCTGCTTTGAACAAGTGTTCTCCCCCAAGGTTTTTCCTCCCCTCTAATATTAAAGGAACAATTCTCATGACCGATGTTTCATCCCAGAAAGGCAGAAAGCTTTAGGAATAAAGTGTGTAATTCCAAGTTGTAGATGGCTAGCATACAAGAACACAAAGTTGAGTCTGTCTGTTTACTGGCTTACTCATCTTTTTGAATGATAATTTAGACTTCCAACTGTTTTGAGTTGAGATTCAGTCCTCTAATTACATATGTTTATGTATAGTAGCAAACTTGAAGACATTATGGTAGAATGTTCTCTACTCTTGGTAATGACCCAACTATCACTCGAGCATTCGGAGCCAGCTCTCAGTAGCCAGTTTCACTCTTTCTTCTGTGCTTTTGTATTTTCCAAACTATTCACTCTTGTCTCAAACTACTATGGTTTTTCTACTAATTAGTAGAAAAATATTTTGGTAATTAGCAGTAACTGTGTATTACAGCACTTATTCATCTTAATAGATTTTTTTTTCCCTCTAGTAGTAGGTGAAAGATATTCACAGAGAAGTTTTTATTCATATTGCAGTCATGGCAGGAATACTGTTTATCCCATACATTTGTATACTACAGCAGCACATGAGACATGTGGGGCTACTAAATATCAGCAGGCTTCAGTTATTTTTATCTACTTGAGAAGGATGGGTAGTCCACCTCTTTTGGGAATACAGTGGTCCTCCACTTCTTTCTGAAACCCTTTTTGCTTCATAAGGGACGGATATGAATGTATTCAATTGTAACCTTCCAGGAGAAAATCAAGTCTTTAGCCACTTGTAACAGAATATTACCAAAGCTAATTAAGTTTTGCTAAATTTTATTTTTCAATAATTTCCTCCAGTGACAGTGAAATGGCATTTTTGGGTGTTATTTGTCTGGGGGTTTTTTTTGTGTTTTCAGAACCATTTTCAATTCTTAAGGTGCTTTTTATTACCTTTAATTGATTTAATCATCTGTAATGAACACTCAGAATAAATGGTTTTTTGTAGCTACAAAGCTTAGTATACGCATCCATATGTTTTGTTCTTGTTAATAATGTGCATAATCACTTTGAGGACTGACTGAAAAAATGTGATGTAAGCAGTGTATTAGATACAGATTTTCCTAATGTACGTACCAATATATATATTTATTATACTTTATATAGTATATTTTTTATATATATAGTTGAAGGCCGTGTTATACATAGCATTTGGACGTAAGCAGGTGTAATTCTATTAGTTCCATTTTTTTCATACGTGAGTTGGAAAACATAAACAATGCAATTTAAATGTATGCATATTTGTATATATTTGCAAAAAGAAAAGAAATGGTGGAATTCAAAATCTTCAGTTCCATCACAGGCACTGGAGAGGATGTGCTTTTTGATTGGTACGGATTTTTCTGCAGGTTTCTCTCTGTACCTTTTTTCCTTCAGATTGTCCTAACATAGTCACCTCAGTTTTCTCCCTGGCAGCTTTTTTCACCTTCCTTCCTCTAAACTAGGTACTCTAGTTTAGCTGTACTCTAGCTATCCCCATGCTTTTCTTTCTCACATAGGTTCCAGTCTTTTTCCTGTTCTATTTCTACTTTTCTCCCTTTATTCCCCAGTCTTTTGTTCCTAACAGCTCTCCTGTAAACAATTTGCTGTATGCAATCTTTCTACATTGGATTTTGCCTCAGTGAGGTAGTTTCTTTGTCACACTGTCTGAGGGAGAGGGTAAGGCATTATGAATATAAGTGAAATACTTACGATTTAGCATGTGGAGAGGCAGGAGGTAGCTGTAGCCTCTGGATTATACTCAATGCATAGATTTTCAATGATTTTATGCTTTAGTAATTGTTATTGTAATTTTTTACCCTCCTCCCACTGCACTCTTATCCCTCCCACATGTAGTGTGGCCAGATGCCTTACATTTTCACAGGAATACTAAAAGGATATCAAAGGTCTTGATTTGCCAAGTTTTAAGTCTCATCTCCAAAAAGCAGCATTTTCCAGCAGTGTGCAGCTTTAGGCAGACACCCAGTAAAGAAAATTTCAGCCTACATGATTGAAGTGTGATAGGATTAAAGATGAGAGGATGGTTTTGTCAGGAGTAAGATGAGATAATCTTAGAGCAGACAATGCTTCTAGTCTCTTCTGTTAGGAAGGTAGCCCCACACGTTCCTTGGAACTACAGCTGAGGAGGTTAAAAAAAAAAGCCTGTTAACCCTGCCTTCAGTGTTACTCTGATCATAGCTGGACTTCAACCATACCCCTGAAGACAGGGGTTTCTTTGGTCTCATGAGTAATTGCACCCAGCTACAACCCTGGTTAGGTACCCTCAGCAGCTCTACTTCATCGTGCTTCTGTCCTCCTTGTTTCTCTTCCAGCTTTTGTGTTAAATTCCCTCTTCCTGTGGCCATTCTGCTGTACATTGTTCTTCTACGTGTTGAGGATGGCTCTTCATTCCATCCAAAACCTAGCAGTGTGTGTAAGCGGCGAGGGTGAACTACTGTTTCTCTTTTTTAATGAAATGTTTGTTAAAAGAATGGCATCTCCTTGACAAGTGAGCAGTCTGACTTACATAATAATTTATAGATGTATGGGGAACATATAAGTTTGTTCATCAAGGAATACATATGTGCATAGGACAACATTTACTCCTCTTTCTCATACCTGTGTCTGTCAAGCTTCTGAGGTGTTCTGCTAAGCTGCAGAAAAGAGTACTATCGATAGGCATACCCACTTCCACTCTTCTTTGTTTCTTCAAATTAAAAAATCGCAGTGGATGATAGTCAAGGTTTCAGGATCCTGAATTTGTGAAGAGAAAATATGTCAAGCCAAAATAATTTATTTCTGTGAAAGAAAAGCGTGCCTCGTTAAGTGGTACATGTCATATGACTTTTGTAAAGCGTTGACATTAACTGGAATAAAGAATAGTAAGCTACATAAGTAAAAGGTGTGGGTCAACTGGTAGGTGGTAGCTATATCAAAAAGAAGTTATAGCAGATTGTAGGTGAGCAGGAATTCATTTGCCATATTATTATTGATTGATTTGTGAACCTGATGAATCATTTTAGCTCACATGCACACATTTGATCTGGATCAGCTTTGAACAAGTGATAATATTCCAGACATGAGATGTGATGGTTTGTGTCTACGTTGTGGTAGCTGCAGGAAAACAAGTAACACTTTTGACAGAGTAACCTTAGCTTCTCAAAAATGTTCAAATATATTTGCATGAATAAGGAGTTCTAGTTTGTCAGAGAGTTTTGCAGCTGTGGTATTTAGTGCAGTATCCTACATCGCAGAACTAATACACAGCAACATCGAACTATTGTCTGAATTGCCAGTGTTGTGGTCTTGCAACAAAGGAGTAATAGGTGGTCTGTAATGTGTCTAGAATTGTAGTACAAGGAAGACCTTGGATCTCAAAGCACAGCTGGTGAGGACAGATCGATTGAACTGACTTAGAGAAGACTGAAGGGAGATAAAACAGTGTTCAAATGTCTAAAAGGGACAGCTGCTGAAAAGATGAAGTAATTTAGTCAAAAGGACAAGAAACAGTATGCTGAAATTATAGGAACAGTTGCATTAAATCCTAGGAAAAATCTTCCAGCTATAAAAATAATTAATTTCTTTACAGTTGGATAGAATAGTTTGCTTAGAGGGGTTTTGAAATTAGTACTTTTTGGGGATTTTAGAAGGAGTGTAGAGAAATACTTATGAGAAATAGCATAGGTAGACCTGATTCTGCCCTAGGGCACAAAGAGAATTAGATGATTTCCTGGGGCAGCCCCACTGGGGGTGTGTGTGGGGTTGTTCTATATTTAATAATCAGACTAATTTCAACATCTGAATTTTCTTAGCTAGGGTATTTTACAATAAATCTTACCCTAAAATGACAGTCCTATCAGTAATTGTGACATGGTTACCATTGAAGGGAAAATGTCATATTCCTCCTGCTGGGTGCAGATGGAAAAATATGCCAGTGGCTACTGCTGTTTCCTTGGCATGCTATAGCAATCCAGGATCTAATAGTCTTCTTTCCCTCGTAACACAGACCGAGTTAACAAATGGAGATGGCACTCTGTATATGGACAGCAATACAAGTTTCATCAATTCCTCTGACTGCTTTCTTCACCTTATGATTATTACCTGCTACCTTTGTTGTACTGCTGTTCTGTATTTCCTTGTGTGCTGCATAGATCCTGAGTGGGGATACATAAGCTGAATGTATTTCCTTTAAGTATTTTTATTTGCTCTTCATCCATTAACTGGCAATGTATAAAAAAGGCAATGTCATGTATTTCTCTAGAATGTCAGCTAATGAAAACAGAGCGACCAAAGCCGAACACATTCATTATCAGATGTCTTCAATGGACCACTGTCATAGAGAGGACGTTCCACGTAGACACTCCAGAGGAACGGTGAGGGTTTTATTCTTGTTTTCCTTTTTGTGATCCTTGTACAGAAGCCTCAGCAGAGTCTCTGCTGGGCCAGCACAGCAATCAGCACTTGGAACTGTGACATTCTGAGCACATGTGAGCAGTTAGTTAAAGATTTTTAAGTCAGCTTCTGTAAAATATTATCTGAGCTCATAACTAGTGTAAGAGTTGCCTGTGAGTAGGTGGGATAAGTGTGTTCAAATAAGCCAAAACTATGTCATGATATGTCTCTGAAGTGTTAAATTTTGAACATCCAAAGCCTGGATTGAAATATTTCCAGCCTTGCTGTCTTACTCCTACTAATGTGCTCCTTTCTTTTGGCACAGAAAGCAGCATGCTTATTATAATTTATTTTATGTTGGCTTATTAGTTTTTCTTGTTTCAGTAAACATTCACAAACTCTTAAGAATTAACTTTTTTAACGCATGTAGGAGATATGGGATAACGCACTCAAATGTTCCCTGCTCTGTGTACGATTAGATGCACTGAATCTTCCCACTGTGGACATCTATCCTTTTGAGACTAGTACTATGATCTGGCTATTATTTTTTGTATCAGTAAATAACCAACAACTTTGCTTTTTCTGTTGTTTCACTTAGAGGTTTTTTTTCATCTGCCTTGGTACTGTGTCTCCACCCTGTCTTTCTTCTGTGCAGTGTAGTAATGCACTCGCACTGCATTCAGTGATAAATACCACAATAATATCCCGTATCTCTTGCTGGCTGAGCAAAAGGCTGCAGGTGCCGTGCTTGGTGTGGGGCTGTGGCCTGTTCAAGAGCAGCCTGCTGTGTCTGTGCTGCTCAGCTGGCCCTGCTTGTCCCTCCACAGAAACCATCACCTGGGCCTGCCCCTCAATGCAGCCACAGGTTTTTAGGATGCTTGTAGGAGTTCAGTTATCTTTGAGGGCCTTTTTTGAGGGAAATCTGAGAAAAAGCCTATAAGTTGAGCTTTAAGACGAAACAGACAAAGAGTTGAACACGTGATATGGTTTAAAAAATCTTATTTTTTTGCTGTGAAAATGTCTTGAAGGGAGGGGGAGTACCAAGAAGTCTCTTAAAATAGCAAGTTATTATGAGATAGTATTGCATAAGAGATAACATCCTATGCTCTCAGGTGTACTACAAGTGTTTTCAAGTCTCCACTAGTAAAGTACTTAGAGAATCGGAAACTGCTGATTCTTGAAATTACCCATATAGTGATCCTCTCTGGTCAACTTCACCACCTTTAACAAAACACAGAATTTGGAAGGAAATGGAAGTGATTAATTAATATGAGTCTTCTGCTGTGTAACATGAGAATTGAACATTGAAGCAATGCAGCATGTGAAAAACCTTTTGAACTATGGAATGTATTTTATGAGTGTCTAATAGAGATGTTGGCTTGTTCATGATAGGGAAGAATGGACAGAAGCAATCCAGGCTGTAGCAGACAGACTTCAGAGGCAAGAAGAGGAGAGGATGAACTGTAGTCCAACTTCTCAGATAGACAATATAGGAGAAGAAGAGATGGATGCTTCAACAACCCATCATAAAAGAAAGGTAATGACCTTAAAAAATAACTGACAGGGCTCATATGTAAATAACTTTTGTAGAATGGTCTAGCTGGGTAAAGCAATATGCAGAGAATAGTATTTCAACATGAATTTCAGTGTATTATAAGCATCAAAGTACTTTTTTGTTTTGTTTCAATAAAGCTGAGCTGCTCTAGTTTTGTTTATTTGTTATGCTATCTGATATGGCACTTCTGAAAAACAAAGTTCAACCATCAGGCACATGCTAACATTCTGCTTATTGTTTGACTATTATTCCATCTTTTTTTTTATTTGTTTACTGTTTTAGAAGTATGGTAATAAAATATTTTCTTTGGACAAGTACATTTGCCCCTCTTCTCATGTAAATAATACCCAGTACAAATTAGGTAATTTGCATGAGAAAGGCTAGCAGGATCTGGCTTTTAATGACCTTGTCTTTTGCTAACTTGGGAAATAAGTTTGCTTTAGTTTTCAGTGAAGTAAGAGAAAACAACATTTTATTTTTCTGCAGGCCTTTACATCTTTTGGTCTAAGTAGGAACAAGTGCATTGTTGGCTATAACATACTTGTGGTTGCATCTCCAGAGTCAACAGGTTAAACACACAGCTAAGAGCATGTTTTAAATGCTCTTTAAAACGTTAAAAATGCTCTTTAAAATGTTTTAAACCTGATGCCATTCAAAGTTTGCTTATGTGTCTCCATTTTGTCCTGTATGGACTACTCTTGAAGAATGGATCATTCAAACTGATGTCTCTCATTTGCAGAGTTGACATGACTCAAGAAATGCACTGAAATTGCATGAAAAATAATAACCAGTTTACACAGGACTGGCTTCACTATTTCTAGCTAGAAGTGAAGCCTGTAGAAAACTAAGTAGAAGTCTGCTGACAGAGCAGAACAGTCTTACAGCTCACACTTTATGAATGCCTTTGAGTGACGAACAGTACAAGAAATGGTGAACATTTCTCTATTTACTATTGGAGCGTGTTTTGTATGTTGCACTACATAAAGTAAGAATCACAGAAAAATCAGGGCTGATAACTATACCCTTAAGAATGTAACAAAGATGTCATAGGTATCTTTAGTTCTATCATGTCCTAATTTTCGAGAACTTGAGTTTGCAGTCCAAACAGAGTTCTTTTATGCAATTTCATGGTATGCAAATTTCTAACCTTTGTCTGCTGTAGAAAAAGGTAAAATCAATTACATAGAGCTGTAACAATACTCTGAACATGCGTTGTCAGACTGACATTGAACTTTTAGCCTGGTGGCATGGATATTTAATGACTGGGCTCCAGGGTAAAATATGATAAGTGACAGCAAGACAGAGGCAGTGTTTAAGATGTGTCAGCCTTGTGAGAGGCAGCGTGATTATGTGGAAGGGATTTGGGTTTGTTCTATTAAAGATCTGAGCACTGTTCCAAGCCTGTGTATCCTTTTAGTGGAGTACAAAACCACTGCATAACAACACTCATTTTCAAGGTGTCAAAATCAGTGCTGTCTGATACAAATAGTTTATCTGGAATGTGCTCTCCTAGTTCACAGTGCAGTGTGTTTTCCCATACAACAAAAGGGCTTGTGGGAACAGGAGGAGGAGGATCCGTTTTGTTTCTGTCTTCCCACTTGTGCTTTAAGAAATGCTGAAATAATGTGCTGGGACAGTGTATGGGCAGTGCTACGGAATATTTAATGGCTTTGGCAACAAGCCAGAAGCAAAATCTACAAAACAAAGGTGGAATGAAAAATGGTGATATTCAACACCTAACAATAGAGAAGAATAACAAAACTAGGAAAAAAAAAAGATAAATAAAAAGATAACAAAGTAAAAAAAAAAAAAAAAAAAAAAATAAAAACAATAGAGCCAAAATTCGAATCCCACTATCCCACTACGGATTTCTGACTGTTGGAAGACTTTAGTGAAAGGTGCTCAGAAGATTTTGGAATAAAAAATATTAAATTATCATTATGATGGGGAATTGCCACTGCCTCCATCTTAACTGAAATTGTGAAAAATAGGTCCTTTTAAAAACTGTTTCTGTTTTGGAGAAATGTTTCTAAAAAGCTGTTGTTTAAGCTTTCATAGTTGTTAATGTAATCAGAACCATTTCAGTTAAAATGACTTAATGCATTTTTATTGCTTTTTTTTTTGTATTGGATTTCTTTCCTTTCAGGGATTTTTACACAATGTGTCCTTCTTTGACAAAAGCTTGTTTTGTCACCTGATTTTGCATCTAAGCCCAGTGAATTTTGCTTGTGCATGCACCAGATGGTATACATATGAGTAGAAGAGCATAATCAGATTAAGAAACAAGGCAGAGAGGAGTTGGGCCTGTTCTTCTCTGAAAAGGTAGCAAAAAGAAAACAGCCTTTAGGATGTGAAACTTGATTTGAATAGACATGACAGCTATGTCGCTGGTTAGATTAGCTGGAAGAACCAGAAGCACCTCTTCTTTTTCCCAATTTTTAAAAATGGTGTCAACGTGCAATTTAAGTATTTACACATCATTAAAATTTGTAATTCTGGAAATTCTTAGCAAGCTGCTTTTATTTCTTGCTGTACTATTACTTCTTAGTAGAGTTTTTCCCTGATGAAGTGAGATGAAAACTCCATGTGGTATAATCATTGTGCACATCAGGAATTTAAAAAAAAAAAGTTAGTTTCTTTGGTAGGAATTTTCAACACCTATGTTAGGGTGTATTCTTTTGAACAGATTATCCATAGGGGATGGTGTGTTTAGATGGTCAACAGGTACTCCTGTAGGGGAGTAAAAAGGTTTTATAGAAGGCTGGACATCATAACGTTTGGTTAGTGGAGTCTCCTGTGGCTTCATTGCTTTTTCTTTGTTTACAAATTTGATTTGCAGGTTGCAGGATAAATAAAGAACAGATTTTTCAGAGGAAACCTAAAAGTAATGCAATGAAGAAAAAGATTCAAAACTTGGAGTGCAGTAGAAATGAAAAACTAGGGGAAATCATGAAGGAGAAAGAATCCAATCTCATGGGAGCCTCCAAACTTGCTTACCAGCTTCCTTCAGGTTTAGGAAGTATTTCCATTTTTCCACCAGTTTTCAGTACACCCCTAGCTATGGCATCTGTGTTTTTATCTCCCAAGGTCTTGTGTTCTTTGGCAGACTTTTTGAGTTACCCTGCACTGCGTATCATCTCTAAGCCTTCTGCTAAGCTTCTGAGGAATGGGAGCATCAGGAGACTTTATTCTTAGAACTAACACTACCACCATAATGTGCTGTTAAGCCATGGCTCAAAACCTTGCAAACCTATTACCTTTCTCTTATAAATATACATATATTTTTAACTTGTTTTCACTGAGCTTGCATCTAGATTCATGACTGCTTTGCTGAACATTATGTAAGCAAATTTTGGGCAAAATCAGTCTTTCAATTTGACTGGCTTGCTGCCCTTAGCATCAAATCCGTGTCTGTGATCAGCTGAGCCAAGATCCTCCTTCTGTGTATGGGCAAAGGGCAGCTTTTCTGACCTGTTTTTATTCAGACTCTGATGGTCCCTCTCTAATTCCAGTGTCTTAGAGAAAATCAGAAGTGTAGGAGAAGTTACTCCTTTGAGGCTGCTTGTGATCCCATAAATTTGTGACTGTTAAAAGTGGTAAGTTGTTACAGTCACTAGCTCTGTATTTTTTATCAATAAAGCTGTCAGCCACTCTTTGTCGGAACACGATAGCTTATGACTGAAGGATTCTGCCCTGAATTACTCATCTTCTGCCTGAATTGTGTTTTGAATGCATTTTTAGTTTTTCATGGGTTTTTGTCAATATTCACTGCTTTTGCTCAAAGGCAGTTGTTTTCTTCTTGATGGTGGTTGTAGAACTATCGAGTAGATAACCTGACTTTCCAAAGTACTGAACGTGATAGTTGAGAAGTCTTACCTTTAGTTGATTGAATTGGATCACAGCTTTACATACTACTTCATTCACTACAAGTTACCACACATTATGCTAGTTTTTGGAAAAGTTGGCTCTTTAAGGATTTGTCTGGTAATAAACTTTAACTTTACACTCAGTTGTGTAAAGTGGGTAAAATCTATACCAAGCCTTTGAAATCTCTGTTACCCGTATTTCTTTCTGGGATAAACACAGTTTTGTTCCTCCTGATGTGAGGTGGTTTGGGCAGCAAAGCAAGATCTGTCACTGCAAAATATTTGTGAGCCTCAAGGGTAGTTTGCTTAGAAACTACCGATCAACAATTACACGGGAAAAAGATTTAATTCCTCTTGATATAGCAAGAAAATTGATATATGGGAAGCATCTTCTCCTTAATAAAGCTTTGAAACACCCAGGTATCCAGGTGTTAAATAAAGTGTTGAAGACCTTTTGCAGCTTTGAAGTTGCAGGTTGAACACTTGAAAGTTAAGGAATTGCACATTAATGTGGTTGATGGAACTTCAGTTCTACCTCTTATGTGAGCAGATTGCAAACAGACTCTGAGTGAACAATTGCATAAATTACTTTCACAGTTTGTCGACAGCAAATTCAGATCCACAGTAATAGTATCATGCACTTGAGCTTAAAGGAGTAAATAATTTCAAAAGGAAATTTTGCCCTTTATTCTTTCGCACAAGTGAATGTATTTTGCTGCCACTGTTTGTGATTGCACACTAGGGATATGCCCAATACCTCTACACCTGTAATGTGTGTGAAATATGTAGGCAGTGTTAAGAGGTATTTCTGGTAGAGATAAGGAAAGCACTAATTCCCTTGTGGAAAATACAAGTAGAAGTTTATCCAGAACAGCAGTATTCATCAAAACTGCCTGAGGCCACAACTAGTGATAGAAAGAGACACTAGAAGATGAAAGATAAGGGATGATCTTTTTCTCTCACAAAACAAGATGAAGTATATTTAACTTAGCAAAACTGAGACTCAGAGTATAATTGCTCTTCAAAAATGTTTTGAGGTATTTTTTTCACAAAGGAAGAAAGGTCATTGTTACTGCAGGACAGTACTATAACAAGAATAGGTAAGTCTGTTTTCTTTCAGAATTTATGACTGCTTTTCTCCAGGCTGCTGGGTTGCAGCACCACAAAACTCGACGGCTGCAACCAAGCCAGTAACACAGCACAGTGAAAGATGTGCTGTAGAAGCACACGGTGATTGGCCAAGTAAATTCTGCTGTCAATTCAAGGCAACTGTGCAGTCACTGCACTGTCAGTATTGTTCTGTTTTTCCTCTACATCCTCATCTTTGCATCTAATGCAGAGACCATGGAGTTGATGCTTCTGAACTGGCAGTGAAATGAACTTGTAAAACTAAGATGATTATTGACTCAAACTTTGGGCTCAGGTAGGTGGCTATGCTGCTTTGGGATTTGAGATCATCTGGTCATATTCTTACCATGTGTGACACTCCAGCTGAGCTGATAACCCTACTAGACTCGATTTGTCTGTTGGTGGAACCAGCTCTTAGATGTACAGTGTTTAACGTGCAAAACTAGGGCAGTAGAAGAGTCACATGAAAGATGAAAACTTCCCATCTCCTCCTTTTCAGAGCCAGATTGATTAATATAAATACCATGTAATTGTAATCTGTACTGAAATTTTTAAAAGTCTACCTGTAATACAAAGGCTGCTGTAGAGTCTTACAGGACAATATTTCAGTGAGGATCATGTATGTTTCAAAAAAGCCATCAGTGCAGGGGATGGTGTTATGCAAAACCTCCTGATAACCCGCGTTTGTGTGTCCCTGCTAATGCAGGAGTTGATGAACTTAGATGTGGAGCATTCTTGAAATGCTGATACAGGCTAAGGCTTTGTTCTGTGTGTGCTTTGTTAAAATCAAAGTGTGTGCAGTTGGCTTTAGAGAATTATAATAATACTATTGAATGATTTATCCTGGTGGTTTAATGATAGCCATTAGCTGCCTTCTTTGCCTCTGTCTACAGTAGCAGGACCAATGTTGTCTGGGTACTCAGCTCCCGCCTGACCTGGAAGACAAGGAGGGGGAGCAGAATGAAACCCCCATAATCCAAGGGCAAATGTTCAGTGATCTGATCTGTGCTGGAGCATGTCCAGAGAGGGGCAACGGAGCTGGTGAAGTGTCTAGGGCAAAGTCCTATGAGGAGCAGCTGAGGGAGCTGGGCACGTTTAGCCTGGAGAAAGAGTCTCAGAGGGGACCTTATTGTTCTCTGTATCTACCTGAAGAGAGGGTGTAGCCAGAGGAGGGGGGTTGGTCTCTTTTCCCCAGTAAGAAGTGATAGAATGAAAGAAAGTGGCCTCAAGTTGCTCCAGGGGAGGTTTAGAGTGGATATTAGGAAAAATTTCTCAGTTGAAAGAGTTGTCAAGCATTGAAACAGGCTGCCCAGGGAAGCAGTGGAGGCACCATCCCTGGAGGTATTTAGAAGACCTGTGGCTCTTAGGGACGTGATTAAGTGGTAGACTTGGTAGTGCTGGGTTAACTGCAGGGCTTGATGATTTTAAAGGTGTTTCTCAACCTAAACAATTCTGTGATTACGAACTTAATCATAGAAGTGGGCCTACTTTTGTAAACTATTCTTATTTTATTAGTAACAGGATCTGGTTATATGTTGGAACTGGATAACCTATGTCTTGCTAATCCTTATTCTTTGCTCCTTATAGACAATGAATGATTTTGACTACTTAAAACTACTGGGCAAAGGCACATTTGGCAAAGTTATCCTGGTCCGAGAGAAGGCTAGTGGCAAATACTATGCTATGAAGATTTTGAAAAAAGAAGTAATTATTGCAAAGGTAAGAAAGGTTATATTTTTAATATTAGGTCATTTTTAAGAATAGAATAATCAATATTTAATACATAAGGTGTTTTGATTTTTGATGATAACTTAGTTTGATAGAAGTATGTGTGTTATCTTCAGACAACAAGAACGCAAAAAAATCCCCATATGGCCGTTTTGCATGCCTTTTCCCAGCATTTTATAATCTAGAGTGTGCTAAAACACAGAGAGTTGACTGGGCAGGAATATAGTGTAATGTGCGTTTATACAAGGAAAAATGCATTGTGGGGTATATTAGATACTTCACGTTTTTTTCTAAGTCAGTTAACAGGTTTATTCAGATAAATAGATTTAATTTAATGGGCCTGTGCTCTGTTCCTTCTATGTTATATAAGATTGCTGTCCATGGGACTAACGATTCCATTTTTTCAGTTTTTGAGAAATATGGACAGTCTGAAGCTGGTGTCTGAAGAAGTGGTTTAAACTGGCATTGTCCAATCACTTAAACTTGATTAGTGTCACTAGCTCTTTGCTTGGTCATAATATCATTCAAGCTTAAACTTAGGTCGTCTGCTCTGAGCTTTGTTTCTAGCAATTCTGAAGTTTTGAATCCCACTTCCACAGAACAAGTTGAAAGCAAGAAACCTACATACATTTGTCACCGTGAGACACAATTAAAAATAATCCCAATTATTAAATAAGGACGTTTTGAAGGATGTGGATCTGACTGAGATTTTTGAATGCTTGATATCAGTATTCATAAAAACTGAATGTGAATGGGTAAATACTGTTTTACATATATTAAATATTAAAATATCCTTCAGATTTGTCTGATTTTCCTATTGGCCTATGAAAACAGGGCTTACAAGAGTTTTGCAGTCTATGTTCATTTGTCTGTCACTCACTTTCTAATAGCTTTAGAATGTGCAGATCCGTTTCGATTAAATTTGGTAGAGGAATAGAAGCCTCAAAGACAATTATATTTCCTTGGGTATCTTTAAAACCAGCCCTGTTGCAGAGGGAGAGACTTAAACTTATGTCTTCCACGCTGAAGAGACTGAGCTATGAGTTCTGCATGCCCTTAGCAGCTGTCTTGTGTGCAGAGACACACAGCCTAGTCAGCATGTGCATGGTTTGGACTAACAGCAGCAGAGAGTGCCCTTTTCTTCTTCATAGTCAGGAGGTACAGGAAGAACAGAGTGTTGCTGCTGCACTCTCCTGATTCTGCATGGGAAGGAGCACCTCAGTGTCCCTTCTTGTAAGACCTGGCAGCAAGCTCTGTGGTTTGCCCTGTGGGTCTCAGAGCCTGGCTGGTTGCTGCATGCTGTACCTCAGTCTCCAGCCTGACATCCTTGACCAGTGTTCTGCTCACCCCTAGCATCTGGGGATCCTCAGGAGATCTTGTGAGCTCCTGTTCTGCAGCTGCTGGTTTGTATCCTTACAGCCTTCATAGCATTTCACCTTTTTTCTTTGTATCAATAATATATGAAACATATTTTTAGATTTTGGGGGTTTTCTAATTACTTTGCTGCCTGCTACAATATCACTGACTTTTTAGAATGGTTAAAGCTGGTTATTGGGTAACTTTGTCTAAGGTGAGCAAAAATTCTTGTTCATAGAAGTACATATAAAGGTAGAGAAATTTTGAAGAAATCAGAGATGCAACTGTTTAAGTTTGAATTTAGCAATCTAGCCCAGTCAGCATGTGAACGTGCTGTGGGGATTTATCAATAGCATTTAGCTCTGGAGATCAGTGCTAAGGATATGGTCAGTAGGTAGAATAGATCTGCAGTCCCAACTCAGCGTGTAAGTGATATAATATACACTCTAGACTCACAGGATGGCTTGGGTTGGAAGGCACCTAAAAGATCATCTCATTCCAACCCCCTGCTGTGGGCAAGGACACTTTCCACTAGACCAGGTTGCTCAAAGCCCCATCCAACCTGGCTTTGAACACCTCCAGGGATGGGACATTCACAGTTTCTCTGGGCAACCTGTTCCCAGTGTCTCACCACTCTCACAGTAAAGAATTTCTTCCTAGCATTTAATCTAAATCTCTCTCCTTTTAGTTTAAAACCATTCCCTCGTGTGCTGTTGCTACCTGCCTGTGCAAAAAGTAGCCCTATGGAAGGTTATACCCCTAACAGCATAGTATGAAGCAGAAAAGTGGTGCATTGACAGCTGTATAGCATCTGCCCAGTTCAGACTAAGTCTGTTTATCCTAAGTTTACATGACGGATTAATGTTACACTTACAAGGAAATTACTACCAGTATTGCAGACTCCTGAGGCAATGCCAGAAAAACTGGCCATTTCCAGCATTTTATGCCATGTATCTGGTGAACCACAGAGGTTTAAAAATAAATAAATAAACAAACCTTTATGCTTGTTTTTCTCCTTGAAGTGTTTTTGTTTTTGTTTTTCCCCCTGTATGTGGTTGTAGTGTATATACTCAGTGTTGCACTGCTATTCAGCTAAATGGCATCATAATTTATTACCACTGACTGTTGTTGTTGTTCAACTTCCTATTTTGACAATTTTTAAAGTCTAATTTAAAACTCCTGACATCTGTGTTTACTTTCCAGTTTAATAATACCTTATCTTCAGAGCATAGTCTGATAAGCGTGTGTGTAGTACAATAATGTTATATTGGTATTATTTGTGGCAATAATAACATGTACTCTGGCTAAATGTATTTACTTCTGCAGGATTACAGTTGAAGTTTGAGTCACACTAGGGTAGTCTGTAGTTCTGTGTAATATAGAGCTGAGCAGTGGCTTGGCACTACAGAAAATGGCTACACCTTCCCAGTGGCTCCCAGGCTTTTCAGGCCTGACCCCTGGCAGCCTGGGGAGGGGGATTCACAGCACGTATTACATGCAGAATTGTGTAAAATGACTGTGTATTTATACTGTGAACCCCCTAAGAGTTCTGCTTTTCTCTCTGTGTTGTAGCTCAGGGTGAGCCCTCTGCCCGCCATCCTCGTCCCCTCAGCCCTGCACGGCTCTGCTCTCTGCAGACCCGGCGGTGTGAGGGGCCACAGCTGTGCCCCCGGGGCCTCGCTGTCACCCCCCAGTCTCCTTCTTTGCCACCTGTGTGGTGCCCACCCCAGGGGCTGGTGAGAGGGCCTGTGAAAGAGCAGGGAACAAACATGGATGAGCTTGCCAGGAAGCAAACAACCACAGGGACTGGGTTAGTTTCCTTCTCTCACTTTGGTACAGAGCTCGTTTTTATCTTTCCCCTTCAGGCTTACGGACAGGAGAGTGTCGCTGTCTCTCTCCAAAGTGCCTCTTTTCCAGTCTGTGGCTGGAAGTTAGTTGGGGGTTGTGCGGACATCTCCCATTCCTGAGGATGAGGCCCGTGTCCTCAGGGAAGGAGGTCAGCCTGGTCAGAGGAGCACTGCTCGCTGCTGGGCTCCTCAGGACACCTTGGGTGGCTAAAAACAAAACCAGCACCAAACCAAGTGAAAGTTTAAAAACAGAAAACCTGGCTTTACTTAACACTTGGCTAGATGGGACTGGGTTTTATGTTTGCCTGTCAGTTACTCCATGTGTATGTGTCTCGCACATTGGTTTAGTCTCGCTGTAGATACATTGTTCAGGTGATTCATACCAGAACTGTGAAGCTGTGATGACTATGTTTTTAAGCTATCAAATCCAATATTGTAATTTCTTTCTGCCCTGGATTGTATGTAAAGACTTCATTTTAAAGCAAGAAAATAAGAAAACCAAATAAAATAAATTAAATCGTGTTTTGTCAAATATTTTCTCAAAAAATGTCAAGGTTCTTTCATTTTTCAAAACTGTACGGTAGCCTTCTCTTTTTGAAAGTGTTGACCTTTTCCTTATAATTAATTACATAACAATTTTGTATCTTAATTCAGACTTACTTCTTCTCCTCTTTATTTCTCAGGATGAAGTGGCTCATACTCTTACAGAAAGCAGAGTATTGAAGAACACCAGACACCCTTTTTTAACAGTAAGTATTGGGAACTAGTTTTAAGTACATTAGCAGGTAATATTTAACATCCATTATGAACATATTTTACAGATTTTGAATTCTTTCTCATGGTGATTTGTAAACGATCAGTAGCTGTCTGGTGCTTATGATATCCTTTATCAGGATATGTAATTGAGAATTCAGAAATAAAGTTTCTAATAAATTTGTAAAGGTTTACTGTACTGAAAACAAATTTAATTGTAGAACTCTGTAAATGTGCAATTTTTGGTAGTTTTTGTATATGAACACTTTGAAAATAAAAGTTATTAATTTCACAGAGGTGTAAGTATTTCTTACCAAGAAAACTTAATTCAGAATTCAGTAAAACAATAAAAATAACTATTTGTTCAAAAATAGTAGCTCACAGAGCCACAAAAGTCAAACCCCACTACCTTTGTCTTCATACGGTTAATATTTAATGGAAGGGAAAGACTGAAAAGATGAAAAATTTGAGACTCATGATGAATTACAACTAATTTATTTAACTTTACAGCTGAATTTCTTCTGAAGAAGTAATTCTTATTTCTCTTCTTTGAGAATATATTAAAAAATATTTTCTTTTATCTCAAAATATAATGAGCATGCTTTTTGAGACAGGGAATTTTTTTTTTTGTATTAAAATATCAAAGTATAGCATGGATGATTTTCTATTTAGAAAAGACAAAGAGATCCTGCAATGTTTCTTGAATTAGAGTATAATGGTGAGCAGGAGTAGGGGTACCTCCCATTGAATAATGCAACAACATTACCGCAGTTGTATCTGCTTATTTGTCTGTTGTTCTTCAACGAGTTTTGTCACCTGTGCCTTAAGGCTTGTTACGTGTAGTTCTAGTACATTTCATTTCTTCTAGGCCAAGTTTTCATCTGTAGATTTTCTATGGTATCATTGATAAGTCAACAATTTCAATTAAGATAATAACATCTGTTGCAACTTTAAAATGATACGGAAATTAATATATTAATTTGGCACTTAGCATTCTTAATATTCCATAATATGAAACTAGAGAGTCCTTGCTTTGGAAATGAAAGCATGCTGCATGTTAAGGTCACTTTTAAGATTTCATTTGGGAGAAATGAAAAAGAATATGATAATCTCTCTCTTCATGGGCACTGTGGAAGTGGACATCATAAAGTAAATGGGTGGAAATAGCTGGTACTGTGTATGGCAGTAAGAAATGAAGTATAAAATTGTGTGTTTTAGTAGCCATTTAATACTTTATTCTAATAAGAATGATGTTTTCATATCAGTGGACATGTGGCAGAGATTAGGTAACACTTGAAAGTTTTTGTGTTAATTCATCTCAAGCTCCAGATAGAAAGTTACACTTTTAATTACTCTTAACGTTCTTACCAAAATCAAAATTTTCTACTTAAAAAGATAAAATTAAGTTTTGTTGCAGTTAAAGTGCAAGATGTTGGGTTAATGTAAGATGATAATTGGTTTGATTTTGCTGTTTTCTTTGCAAGTCCTTGAAATATTCCTTCCAGACAAAGGATCGTTTGTGTTTTGTGATGGAGTATGTTAACGGAGGAGAGGTGAGTTTAAGAAAGATGTTCTGCACTTGTAACAGTAAGGCTGTCACTGGATTACACTTTTAAGGTTATATTTTTTCTTTCCTTTTTGATTTCTAGTATCTTTAAGAGGCTTTTTTTTAAAAAAAAGGAACTGTTTTATTTAAAAAAAAAAGTTGACATGTTTTTATAACTTTGCTGTCAAAACTAGTTCCTCTTCCGAAAAAATTAGACTGCTGTATAGTGAGAAATAATTTAATGCTAGAGAAATTATTACAAATAGCTTGCTTATTTTTTTTTTTTTTAATTTAAGCATATTATAGCATGTTCTGGCATGAAACAGTCATAATCCAGTGTAAACAAACAAAAATAATGTTGACGAGTCTTACTTTTGTCCTAATATGAAATGTGTGCTCTCTTTGCTATAACTATTTCAAACATCTATTGGAAAAGAGTGGAGCATTCGTATTTTTCATTGCTTCTCTCCCCTTCACTTGCTGTGTACTCTGGAAATTTCAACTAAAGCATTAAACTTCTTAGAGTGTTGTTAGCTTTGAAGCCATTGCTGTCCTCCAGCTGTTTACTAAAGAATGAAATATCAAAAATGATGCTCAGCAAATGGAATTAGAGGACTGCAATCGAAGAGGGCTTTTATCTACCTTTTAGGTGCTGTTTGCTATTCAGACTGTCTTGTTACAATGTGAACTGGGGAATTTTCCTTATTTTGTCAACTATATGCTTCATAGTAGTGTTAAAGGACTAAATGTTTCCACTGGGAATTTTTTTTTAAATTAAAAAACTCTTTCTTCATTCAGGAATTGCTGTGGCATGATACATAATGTTTTGCATTATGTTTTAGCCATCTTCTCCTGCAATGAAACTGTGCTTAGCTATAATCCCAATGCCTGCAGCCCATTTGGATCTCAACTCATCCATGGCCGTCCTCTACCAGCCATGGTTAAATATGGTGCTATAGGGTTCTCATATGGGAGGATGGCTTGTTTGACTCAATGTATAAACCAGTTCTGCACATCACAGGTGTTGAACCAGATAAAAAATCTCCCTCAGCAGTAAAGGCATAACAGCCTTCTCTTGGACACTCAGCTGGCTTATTTGACATTGAATTTACATCACCAATATTAAGTCAATGCTGTCTGCAATGAGTTTTAAGTATTCTTATAACCCAGCTAATTCTTCATCGTTTTCCTCTGTGTATGATCTAATTCTTCATCGTTTTACTCTGTGTAAGATCTTACTGCATTTCTATAATCTCTGGGGAGACAGTTTGAAAGTGTGTTAACATCATCCTGTAATTTAGCTATTTGTCTTTTTGAAAGGTACTTTTCCATCCTGTTTGAATGAAGAGCAGAGCCCACAGAGGATGTGTTCAACTCCGTTCTTATGACTGAGGGTGCTCTGACTGTGTTTTGGTCAATTGTAGTTCGGTCAATGCATTTATTTGCACTGGGTGGTGCAGCCTTGTGGCTGCGGCTGCAAGTGTCGTGTGTCATGGGTTTGTTGGTGGCAGCCTCCTTTTGCTTGTGGGATTTGAGCTATTGCAGTGTACTTGTGCCAGGATTGGGTTGCTTCCAGGTATGATGCTGCTGTTTGTCGGTGTTGCTCATGTACTTTGCTGATGATTCCCTAATTTAGTGAAGCTAACTCTAAAGTTCTGCCGCAGTGGGAAATAATGGCCTTTTGGGACTAGGCAGTTTTCTTTGAGGAAACTCTCTTGATTTGCCTATGTGCTTCTCTTTGACTAGAGATCTGGAATAGCAAGTTGGACAAACTGTCTTTTTTAATAGGAAAATCTTTAATCTTACCGAATTTTCTTGTGAATTTCAGACTTTAGTCAGTGTCTGCCAAAAAATACAGAGGATTTCTCATTTGTAAAAATAGCCTTGTTATTAACTCAGTTTCTGAAAGTAAGTTGCTCGAAGTTTAGCCAGCATTTTAGCCTATATGATACACAGACTTTTTTCTTTCACTGCTTCTTTCTATCTACTATTCTGCCTGTGTTCCAAGGAAGTTACATTTCCTTATGTATTGTGACTGTTGAAGGTGGTGAAAACTCGTCTTTTAGTGATATCCTTCCAGCGGGAAACTGACCGTAGTTGTGCCACACTGCTTTTGATTCTCTCCAGTGCTGTGCTACCTTCAGTGTGTTTCTGTTTAAAATTCCTTTAGGTTAAATATTTCTTTTTAGGTAAGCTCTTGTGCCTGAATCAATGTGTTGGGAATTTTCATGGATTATGTCTTTCAGGGGCACCATTACCCAAACAGTTCTCCTCATGAAGGAGTTCTTGAAGTTCGTATGCATATTCTTGACTCCTACCCAGGTGAAAGCAAGAAAATGCCACAATTTAGGCTTCTGCCCTAGTACAGTAATAAAAACCGTGATCAGTAGTAGGAGTCTTCGCTTCCTCTTTCTGTAGCTAGAAAGGAAAACAGTCAAGGAAGGGGGCACAGAAGTTCATACTGAAGAAATTGTGTTCAAATGATTGTAAGCAAGAATCTTTTATATCTATTAAAAATCTAGATCCACGGGGAAGTTAATATCCCTCTAGAATAATAACAGTTTATCTTTTCCTTGCCTTGCCTGTGTAACTTCAAGTTGGTTAGGCTTAGTTAATAAGATAACGTGTTACAATGAAAATGTAACTGCATCAGTTTTACTGGTCTGTGTGTGTGCTCTTTTACAGCGTACAGAGTATTACAGTAAAGAATTCTCTTTTGGTTTCCTTTTAAAAAAAAGCAGCATATTAGGTACTTAAATACACCAAAACAAACCATTAGAGGATTTTTTTTCAAACAGATTATTCAGATGGAAATACTGAATATGTTTTCCTTATGCTGAGAATGTTTTTCCTGTTGCCTAAGGCCCAATCTTGAAATAATTGTTGTGGGCTGAAAGCTTAATTTTGTCTTCATTTGGTTTTGCTGTTAGACTCTGTGAATGAAATGTTTACCAATGTCTATTGATCATAAACTATGTTGCAGTATTTGGCTAAAATCATACTTCTGCCACTGTAATTACTTCTCAATACCTTTGTTGTACTGAAGGAACTATGTTAAAGTAGCATTAAGAAATTGAAATTTGATTTTAAGAAAACAGATATTCATCTGGCTTAGCTGAGTTGACCAAATGGGTCTTTATTTTTGGGGAATACTTTTGGAGTGTATGTTTCCCAGTTTTGATTTCCAGTATTTTGCTTTAAAGGTTGAAAATCTTTTAGGAATGATGTCTATCACATACATTACTCCGCAGAGTACACTGATTCAGCTGACTAATAAGTTGGTTCACTTCCTCACTCTGCATTTTAAGGGTAATTCCAGATTCTGTACTTTGTAACAAACTTAATTGGTAATTATGTGTATAATAAAATTAGACCATAAAATTTGTTCAGATGGTACTCCACACAAGAATTCTGAGTGTCTCTTCCTCTTGGCATTTTTGTTCCACAGCTCTTTCTTCAATTCACTAGGCAGGAGAGAACTAAATGGCTTGTTGTAACTGAACAAGTGCTATTACTGTCTAGGGAAAAAAAAAAAAGAGAAAGACAGAGGATTTACAATGTACTTAACAAAACATAAGTAAACCAGAGAATGTTCCTTAGCATAAAATTATGATAGTCCATGATAAGGTTGCTGTATTTCTTTGGGTATAGAATGTGCCTAGAAGCAATACAAAGTCTGAAACAATAAACAAATAATTTGAAATTTCAAGGCTACTACTGCAAGTGCTTTGCAAAATCAACACTCAAATATAAAGTGCAGAGCTGAGCAAACCCAATACACAGCAGCAAGAGCCAGACATTCAACTTACAACATGCTAGGTAGGTCACTAGCGTGTGTACAAGTTAAACATATCAATTGATACAAGGTTGTGTCTTTTATATATTTGGCATGCTTGGATCTGCAGCTGAATATACTTCTTTGTTTGATCTTTGTTTAAATTTTTCCATTAAACTTTTTTATTGGGAAAAAACCCCATGGCAGCATTGTTGTTCAGTTTTTAAAGGCATACCAGGAAATTTGTAGCTCCAGTCCTCACTGTCACAATAGCACCCTTGTGTATGCCATCAAAAATGTTATGTGCAAAATTGCTTTCATTGTGCCAAAGCTATTTCTATTGCAATTCCAGTGATTTTATACTGCATATTTAATAACTGTAAATCAATAAATAGTGAAAATGTTGGAAACCTTTTTTATAACCTTCCATCACATTTCTTCTTTTCCTTCTCTGACTCAATAAATATAATCTTCCTGTTCTGACAATTGTAAACAGAACACAGTGGCAGAATTATTCTGAAACAGTCAACCAACTAAATAATTAGCTGAAAATTATGCTGTAATCCCCCTGTAATCATCCTGCTTTCCCTATTTTAATTTTAGAATCCTCTTAATATCTTTACCATATATCTGAGTGTATGGATGCGCTTTTCATGTGCATTTTTATATCTAAATGTACGTTCTTCATTCAAAACTAGCAAGTATGGTTTGGTGACAACTCTGTTAGGTGCTATAATAATATGAAGAAGAGTGACTGTAGTGTCATGTGTACGTTAAAATAAGCTGACTCAGAAGCTCACAATTTCTTCGACAAACATAGAACTGTTGTTAGTTGTTTCTAGCTGGTCATTTTACTTTGAAGTTGGTATTTTTGATTAATATCAATAATCTTCTTGGAAATAAACACTAAAGAAAGTAAATTTTTTTTGTATGTTAACTTGTCAGGCTATCAACTTTCAGATTCAGATTTGGGCCACTTTTTAAATGGAAACTAAAATAAATGTGTTGGTGACAAGTATCCTGAAGTTTTAGAATTTTCTAAGACTGCTGTTCAGCTACTGGATTAGTCTCTTTCAAACAGAAAATTGCAACAGTCCTTTAGAATAGATGTGAATGTAGGGCTAACTGGAAGTTATACATTTTCAGAGTGTGTTGGCCTATATTTTTAATTACTTTTAATCCGTCAAAACAAAATAAACTCTTCAAAATGAGTAACACTAGCTCATTATTTATGAAAGAGACCATGAAACAGACATAAAGGCATAAATTACATTAATTTTGTATTTTGCTTTACGTGAATATAATTTTACTTAGCGGTATTTGTTTTCTATTTAAATACTGTGAAAATGTGTGGAAAGGACTACCCAAACTGGGAAACTTGTTCTTTTCCCAGTTTGGTAATACATGAGGCATTTAATGAAGTCAGACTTGGTTGCTTAGTGTGGATGAGTCTTGTGATTGCACTGACCATTAGGCAGCCATCAGTACAGAGACCAAGTCACTGCAGGGAGGGCTCACGTCCCACCAGGGACTGGTGCCTGAGCAGGGGAACAAGCAACAGGAGCCGCAGACACAGCTACGAAATAAAGATCCTCTTGGTCATGCAGGTTTGCCATTTTTATTCAGGGTGTCCTGAGCACTGGAAAAGAAGTTGAAAGGGGAATCCAGATACAATGAATAAAATTTTAAATATTTTCTTTAAATCCTAGTGCAGTTTCTGTGTTCTGTGAAGTCTCTGCTTATACAGATGTATGCTGCCAAGAGGCTCAGTTTTCTGGGAAGTTTGTTTAGGCTAAGACAAAGGTGATAGACCTATTATGAATTACAGTTCTCAGGAAAGAAGTTGCCTTCTAGTTCATAGCAGTGACTTTTTAATTATGTATTGAAAAGTCACCGAATTATCAAGGTTTGAAGCAACCTTCAAGATTATTTAATCCAACCATCAACTCAGCACCACGATAATCACCCCTAAACCCTATCCCCAAGTGCCACATCCAGAAGTCCGCCCACTGCAAATAGCTGCAGTAATTCCTACACTGTTCTGTGCCATGTGAATGGTGTCGATTTTCTAAAGGCATAAAATAGGATGTGATAAAGACAGATTAAGCACATCATTGCCTTTTTTTTATTGGTTAGTTTTTGGGGTTTTTTTTAACCTACCTTGCAGTTTCAGAATTCTCATCTACTTGATACTTTAAACAGTGAAAAAACTCCAGCATGCATAGTTCCTGTGGATTTCACTGTCTATATTTAATTTATAAATGATAACATTTTTTGTCTTTCTGTTTTGTTGATTGTTAGCTCCTGTGGTGAAGCCAAAAACATTGTAACGTGGCCGATCTGGTTTTAAGGAAAATACAGAAATATACTCACTAATCTTTGCTTGAGGAATAGCCCAGACTTGCTTTAAACAGTAATTAAACCTCACCATTTTAGAAAACATTTGAATTGAATAGCCAAAATGTGCTTTTTTAGATGTTGTTCCAAGTTCTGAGGGTGATGATTTATCCATTAATATACTGACAACCTTACAGAGCTTCATCTTACACTTTTTCATTGCAGCTGAAATTACTGGCAATACATAATGACTATTGTTTTTTGCTGAAAGACTTTAAAGTGTCTGCAAAGTGCTGTTACTTTAAAAGTGTTAAGGAAGAGACAAAACACCCAAAACAATGTTTACATTGTAGCAAAGAAATACACTAAATGCATAGATTTGTTTTTATAAGCCCTAAGCAGTTGTTGCTTTGGTTTTTCTAGTGGCTGCTATTGCTAGCAGTATGAACATGTAGTTTGTAAAATGCCAGTTCACCTGTTCAGTCCAAATCTACTGAAGAACTAGACTTTTTTCACTTCAAAGAAAAGTTGCTAAAGCACTGAAAAACATGAGGAAAAACCAAAATCTGTACATTTTAGTGATATTTCTCAGTGGCTTAAAGCAAAAATCTGAGGAAGTGGCAGAGGGAGAAGAACAGAATGATGCTGTTGCATACTTTTTTTTTTTTTTCCTCTGGTAACTGAAGGTTAAATGAGTAGCAAGCAGAATGCCTTAAACAAGATTGGTATATTGATTAAAACGCTGATTTAACAGCTCGCTTTCTCCCTTTGGAAACCTGGAAAAGATAAGCCAGCTGCTGTCTAAGAGTGCTGAGTGTCCACTGAGAGTACACTATCTATCATCACAATATGGTGATGAGAGGTGTTTTATGTTTGTGTTAATTTCCCCCACTAAATCAGTAATTATTACAATCCTGTCCCTGCTGTTTACCCTGCAGCTGTTTTTCCATTTGTCGAGAGAGCGGGTGTTCTCAGAGGACCGCACACGCTTCTATGGTGCAGAAATTGTCTCTGCCCTGGACTATCTGCATTCTGGGAAGATTGTGTACCGTGATCTCAAGGTAAAAAAAGAAAGCAAAAAAAGTAATCAAATTTTTGTTTTTGCAGAGACTATGGGGACAAACACAAAGTAATTATAAAGTTGCACTATTCAGAGTTAATGGGGAAAAAAAAAAATCTGTGTTCAGTTTTAAGTTCTGTGTGTGCTGGAGGAAGTCGTTTGATATAGTAATCTCTAGATGGGTACATTCCCTGACTTTACCTTGAGTAAAAAATGAAACAGGCTACCACAGCAGCAACATTCGAAGGAGATTTAAACTTCTGATCCTCATCCTCCCCACCTCCTGCCCTGTTACTCATAACTTAACTTAGATTTCAGCACAAATCTCAAATACAATTCTCAAAGTCCCTAAACAAGGGAAGTAGTGAATTGGGACAATGTGACTGCATTCTTTTTATCTCAGCAAAGAGGTGTTTCTGTATGCTTTGGAAACATTTAAAACAATTCAGAATACTTCAACAGAAAAAGAATTTCGGCATTGATTTCAAAATTATTTTGTGTTTTTTATCTTGGGAAACATTTCTATTAATGGAATGTAGTTTGTCTTAGACTTGCCAGCATATGCAGTTGCCTGGTACCCTGTTGCTCCAGGTACTCTGTGACACATTATAACCATGTTCTATGTAAAAATAACCTCTGTTTTCAACAGGAACATTTTCTAACTTGTGTGGGAGGAACCTCTAAATTCCATGATGAGACAATTTTATTTCTGTGTCAAGCCTTTAATTTCGTGTACAGGAAATTGTGCTTTTCTGTTGTACGTGCACAGTAGTGGAATTCACTCATGCAATCCTTTGTACAGGAACCGAGGAGAAGGAGGCAATGGTAGGCAAGTTCTGCTCAGAGGGGCAAACAGAAAACAAAATTCTGGGTTACCTGCTTGTAGCAGAATCTGTTGTAATAATGTGAAATGCTGTGGCATCATGGGAAAACATAGAATTGTCTGATCAAGGAATGATAGGTGACAGTTTTTTATTTAAATTCTAAATAATAAGGAAAGAGGAGTTTGACATCATTAATCTTCTATTTCTCATGTTATCTACTTTGCATTTTCTTTGTAACACACTTAGACTCAACAGAAAATCTGTGCCTTTGAATTGTATTTCAGGCTTTATGAAGAGTTAGAAAGACAGGGCTATGATTGTTCTATGTTGGTATTTTCACTACATACCTTATAATTTGAAAAAAACCCAAACAATTTTCTCTTGAGAAAAGTTTCAATTCTATCTGTATTTCAAGTATGGCTAATGAAAACCTTTTGGGAAAGTGATATTAGGCATTATTTTGAATGTTTTCACATTTCAAAGCAAGAATCATGTATTTAAAAAGCAATGCAAAGCATGCAGAGGTATATTTTCACCATTTAAGAAGTGTCCTTTGCAAGTAGACAAGGAGGAATTTACCTCAAGGTTTTTTTATCAGGAGCTCTCCTATCCCCAGTTCTATCTGTTATTGAAAAGGTTCTGGAAATGGGGGTATTTTAAGGATTTATGGATACATGCTGTTTCATGACAGTGTAGAAAATAAAAGGTACCTTCATCAGTGGATGTCATGTTAGAGCAAAGGAAACCTATGAGGTCATTGACTGGAGATTTACTAGTGTAAGCTGTGTTAAAGTATTAACTAATTATGTAACTTGTATGGCAGTAAACACTGTTAAATGCTGTAATATAGTAGATGCTGTATGTTTTTTTAACTACAAATGAATTACATTCTGTTGCAAGGAATAACTTTTTTTACAAAATTGATGTAATGCATCAATCTGTCCTGTTAAGAAATACTAAGGGAATATTTTTCTCCCCAACACACAGTTAGAAAATCTAATGTTGGATAAAGATGGACACATAAAAATTACAGATTTTGGACTTTGCAAAGAAGGAATCACAGACGCAGCAACTATGAAAACATTCTGTGGTACTCCAGAATACCTGGCACCTGAGGTATGATTTAGAATATTTTCTTATAATACTATATAAAAAGTTTCTTTTCCATTTAATTTTAGACTGCCAGTCTGCCTGATTAATACTCTATAGCTGTTATTTGGAATGGAATGTGCTGCTGTTCTTTGTGGTGATTGTATATATATATTGATGCTGCGCTTCTTAGTGTTTAAAAAGGCCTCTAACATGCATTTTCCTTCTCGTTTGCCTTCCTCTGTTAAAGTTTTTATCTTCCCATGATTTCTTCAAAAATAATCTTCCATCTGTCTGTCACTTGGAACATATGATCCTGCTTAACTGAGCTGTGTAACTAGCATTTATATAGCCTCAGTGGAGGCGAGGGGGAATAGGAGGGTACTATGTTTGATGGGTTTTTTCCGAATTCCCTGGTTGCAGGGAGAGGGAGTTGAAATTTTAGATATTTCTGCGAAAAGCAGTTGAGTGTATCAACCTCAGCTTGAGGATGAGGTGGGCACCAAAACTGGCTGTTTCCTGGTATGTAAGCAGAAGTGGCTTACCTACTAGGAGTGTGCCACCCCGCCAAGCATCACACTCCTCAAGGACTGATAAAAAGATGGACATCAGGACATTGCTCCTCTTGCAGCTCTGGTTTGGCCACTTGAGAGTCTGTTGTGGAAGCTCAACTCATCCTAATGATCTCCAGTATTAGTGCTGACAGCTCCGCCACTGATGAAAAAAGGCAAGGGAAGGACAACCAAGATTGTGTTTTTGTCCTGCCTGGCTTCAGTCAACAGTACTGATTGTGGTGCTCAGAAATGTCACTCTTCCTCTCCTCAGGGGCTGCCAAATGCAACTCCAGTATTGGTATGAAAGACAGCCTAATTTTTTTACTTAATGCTGAGAATTCTGTAGATGCTGAATTAGCTCTGATGTCCACTCTTGTCAGCATTCGAAATTGCTAATTGGCGTAGTCCACACCTGATACTGAGATAACTTTCTAGTCAACCTAAAGGGCTTTAAAAGGCCCTTCAGTCCTACTATTTCATTTAAGAAAGCTTTAAAGAGTTTTCAGAAGGATTTCCCACCTCTTGCAACAACTCAGCACTACAATAAAGTCTTGTTACTATGCATTGTCTTTGAAGAACAATGTGCCTTAGTTTGAAGGGAGGAGGCACTGATTACACATAGCTCTTTATTCTCTTATTTTCAGCAGTACTGAATCCTGAGTAGCAACCACAAGCCCTGGAGTCTTGTTTCAACAAGCAATTTTGATTGCATTTTGTTTTTTATTCTAAACCTTACAATTAAGGAATGTCAAAGAAAGAGGTACTCATTACCTTCTGGATAGTGCTGGCTGGAAATTAAGATTTTAGGACGGCTAGGTTTGTGGGGTTTGAGAGTCTTTCTAAATCTCTTAAAGTCCCTTTCAGTTTGCAGCCATGGAGGAAACTGAAACTAGTAGTTGGCTGTGAGTCAATAAGGTAGTTTGAGTTAATGAAACCATTTTGGATCATAGCAAGATCTTTTGGTACATTCTTTCTCTTACAGTAAAGGAAACATCAGTATTTTTAGGAGCCACTAACTTTCTTTTCATCTATCTGGTACTATCTTCCTTGATTCTTTCAGCAGTGAAGAGAAATCTGAACAGTCATACTCTCGCTCTGAAGGTTTGAAGTATCTAAATAATTTGGTTGGCTAAATGTGTTCATTTCAGCTGTTTGGTGAGTCATCAACTACGTGAGCTGTGAAGATGAACTCACTGATACCTGGCCTCTTTCACAGAATTGGCTCTCACAGATTCCAAGGAAGACTTGGATGTGGATTGTTGCTGTTCTGTTTGGCAATTTCTGACCTCTCCTTTGTGTTTAGTGCAGAGACGCTCAGCAGTCATGTACATTTAAGAATTCCAGAACTGTTTTTGGCCTGCTTTGAATCTTTTATGGCTGCTTAGAAGAAGTTGCAGATCTGCCTGTTTGACTTGGTACAGTGGCCACTTGTCGTGTGTGTGCCAGCTCTTACCCCCTCATTGTCTTCTTGTCAGCAGTCTTAAAGACATCCTCTAAGGGTCCAAATATCCATTCAGTTGCTTTCACCTGCTTGTCCTCCTCTCTCTTTTGAGAACATGTTAGCTCTCTTTCATCAAACTTGGCAAGGCATCATTCTGGGTTTTAGACACTCAGCATAAGTTACTTGATCCAGTTTGCTTTTCTATTCTCTAGAAGCCCCACTTCTCTGCTTTACTCCCATTATGGGTATTTTTGGAGACCTACCCTGTAAAAATCTGTCTTGAAGGAAATCGACTCCTCATTAACCTTGGAAGCAAGGGAACTCATTCCCTTTTCCCTCAGAAATAAAGGGTTTCGAGCAAGCAACCTAGACAGGTTACTGATATGGCATAAGAAGAGTGAGCCACCTTTAGCTGGGTAGTTGCTCACCTGAGACAATTGTATCTATTTTTGTCAGGGCAGCTGACTGATAAAGGGACCGTCAAGAGCCTGGGTCCTCCAGTCTATTTGTGCGCATATTTCAGAGAATGAATGCTTAAAAATCACTTCTCTTTGCAGTTCAGACCACAGAAATCATTATCAGGTGACAAAGATTTACTGCCTTTGATCAGAGCACGAGATCAGAGCATGAGAACCTAATGTTACAACTGGACTTTAATCCTGTTACCACGCTGAATTCCTGCCTGTCTATCCCAAGACAAATAGCAGCATATACTTACGTTTTGCCTGGTCGTGGTAAGTTTGAAGGCAGATACCTTTCAGCCTTTCTTTAGAAGCAAGATATTAATTCTCCAGTTATGTGGAGGAATCTATTCATCGTCTGTCCTTTTAATAATATCCTTGCATCTTTTTTTTTCATCTGTGTCAGCTGCGATGGATGCATCCCTTCTGCAGGTTTTTTAGTTCAGTTTCCCATGTACTTTCTGGCTGGTGGTAGAGGAGACTAGAACAGCGTACTGTGTAACACACAGGGGCAGCCTGAGCCTGAGGGGGCAGCTGACCAGGAACATTGCACTGGTGGGAATCTATACCCAGCCTGAGAATTGACTTCGTATTTTATTTTGTATTAATTCAGCATTGTGGTTTCGGTTCCAAACTTGGTTTTCCCAATGCCCTTTGCACCATTGCTTGAGGCATAGAGTCCTGCTCACTATTCCATCTTTTTACAAAAACTAGGTTACAGATGCTTCCAACAGTAAAACGGGAGGTAGCTAAGACAGATTAAGGTATATTTCCTCCTTGCATGACATTCTCTCAGGTGAAGGTATCTTTGTGGATTGATACAGAATTATTACCCAAGGCAATTTCAGAATTACTCTTGATCGGTAAATAAGCCTACCTGTTGCTGCATTTTCCTCACAAACCTTATGTTTCTGAAATCAAAATAGTCCTTCTGACCCTCTGTTGAAAAGGCTCTTTCGTCTCACATTTGATAGGGCCTGACCTCTTGTACAGGGCCTGACACTGACTGTGTAGGTACTTAGGAGATCCAGAAAAATGCCCCTGTCCATGCAGAGATCAAATGGATGGTGGGCCACAGGAAAAAACTGTAATGAACTTGCCAGGTTAGAGTCAGTTTTCATCTGTGGAGATAGACTTCTGGACCACTACTGATGTTTCATTTGTTGAACCCATGTGGAAGTTTATGTGTACCTTCATCACACACTGAGCTGTTCAGGTTGTTCAGGGCTTCTGGCTAAGTGGTCCATAGGTGCATTCCCATTCTTTTCTCCTCTCCGACTCCTTCCCTGTTATCCAGCACCAGTTTTCTGTGGTCTAAAGAAAATTAAAACAGCATTGGCTGTGTTTGTCTTGCATCACGATGTGCCAAGCATAAAAGACAGTAGGGTACAAACTCATCCTTTAGGAAGAAAATAGTTGCCGCTGCCAAATAGCAGGGCTTATATTTGTTAACAGTACAGATGTACATTTGTCACACTTATTGAAGAGTGAGCAAGTAACTTTTTGTTTGTGAAATTATATGGTTTTTTGAGAATAATTTGGTTGTGTGATAAACAGTGGAATTACTCTTATCATCTGCAGTAGAACCAACACAAGCCTAATTTTTTTGTGTGTGTTTAAGCGTAGTGGTACTTAATACTTCCCTTTGCTGTAAGAATCTGTGGTATTCCTCATTTGAAAGGTATAAAATATGTTACAATTTCTCACTTAGTAGTTTTTTAGGACGAAGAGACTATTTCTTAGAAGTCTGTTTCCATTGTTATTCTTCAAAGCAAGCTGTCACATTAGGGATCATTGTGGTGTCAGAAAATATTCGTAGATCCAATGAGAAAAAGATGAATTGTTATCCCATTTAGGTAACACAGATGTATGCTTGATTTTTTTTTTTCCAAAGAATGCTTCTTTTGCAGTTTTGGAGTTGCAAAGGCAGGACAGGACCACATGTCTTTTACAGACAGTATCACTTGCTTTAAAAAGAAAGAATAAAACAGAGAAAGTACTTGTAAATATACCTGTGAGTCTTTTAAAAGCATTTTGGATTTCAGTAGTTTTCAGTTGACTGTCAAGGACGAGATGTGCTAGTAAAGATACAGACTGGTACAGACTTTCTTTAGTAGAACATTCAGGAAATGAAGCTACTTGGGCAGAGAAATAAAAGTTCTTTGGGTTCTGGTAATTTATAAGGATGTTTTCTTAGATGAGATTACAGTTTCTGGATCTCTGTATGTCAGTTCAAGTTCTTAGGACTAAGTGCACAGTCTGTTGTAGGAGAGCAGTCAAATGTGGTACTAAGTTTTGGTGTCATGGGAGAGACAAGCTTTAAACACCAGAAATTACTTTTGAAGTTTTAAATCTTTTTAATAACAGGAGAGAAGTTGTTTTGACTCTGAACAAGTCTAAGGGACTTCATTGGTGTCATTCAAATGATTCTTAAAAGATGTAGATGATCAATGATGTGTAGGGCTATTCTAATAACAGGGAAAACGGTAGGATATCGTTATGTTTTGTTAGTATAAAAGTACAGATTAGGTGGATGAATATACACAAAATTGTTCATATGTACAGATTAGAGGGATGCATTCCTATAAGAACAGTTACATTTTATTTTAAAAAACAAACTATTTCAATATAGTTTATGCAGTTACAATCCCTCAAAGGTATGTGACAATGAACAAGACCGGAACAGATTCATAGCCTTTACCCCTAGACAGGAGAAGATGTGCATGTCCTGTAACTTATTTTAAAATAAGACCAGTGAAGATTAAGGAAATAGTAAGATCATTTATACAATGCTTGTTTGGCCAGTACTTTTTTAGTGATCTTTCTTTCTAAAAAGAGAGTGAGAGAGATCATGTGTAATCAATTATTTCCCTGAGTTTTATCTCAAAGGAGTGAAGGCTAGAACTCTTTTATCAAGAGGCAACTGCTGTCTCTCCTCACACTTCACATAATTTCTTACTTACAGCTGTTCTTTTTGGGAAGGATATGGCTTTGATATAATCTAGAACCTGCCCATCAAAGTTCAGTGGCTGAATTTCAGCAAGGGAAAGCAGGCATGCTTACAGCAAGAAAACCCCCACTTTCCCCATGTTTTCAGGAATTGAATTTTCTAAGAGCGTTGTGGTATATACAGATTACAAAAAGCTGACAATAGAGTCAGAAAAAGCATTTTGTCACTTGTGCAGCTGTACGTTTATTTTGTTCTTTTAACGCCTGCTTGGATTGGATCAGGATATTTGCCAAAGGCAGTGTGGTAATTTTTTGGAGTGAGAATATGATGATCTACCACATAACTTGTCTGATACGAGTTGAAACTAAGTGCTATGTGTGTAGGCAGAGAGGGAACTACTGAAATGCACTGAGGCTAACAACAGTTTTTGCAGGCATCATGACAAAGCATTGTTTTTAATATGGATTTTAATGGAGATAGAAGTTGCAATGCCTGTGTTAAAGAGCTCCCTAAAGCGTGGGGGAAAGGAGGAAGGTGCTTGTTTGCAAACAGCTTGATGAAAGCAGTTAACATTGTGGGTAAACTGAGGCAGGCCAGTTGAGAGAGATCAGCTTAGGTGAAGATGTTAAAAGTTCAGCTCACTGTACTACAGAGAAAATGAAGTTGCATGGGTAGGACAGCTGAAGCCCTTTCCCCCCTCTTTCCCCTTTTTCCTGTTTTTCCCTTTTTCTCCCTCTTCCCCTTTTTTCCTTTTCTTATGGGGTAGAGAAAAGAATTTGAGTGAATTGAAGGAAGATAGCAAGGGAAGCTAATAGGAGGGAAAGGAGATGAGCGAAATGAATGTAATGGTGTCACAGGTAGATTGATAGATCAGAAAGCACAGATTAGAGATTAGAAGATTTTTCTTATGGGGAAAATGTGATTTTGGGCAGGAAAGAGAGTTTGGACTAAAGACAATTATGTTATTTTGTTAATCTTTTCTAAGTAGAAACTGATATGTTGCAGAGAGACACAAATGGCAGGAGAAATTATTGAGCAACTTAAAACTGAAGAGAAGCTCGCTGAAGAGTTGTTTGGTTAGGAATATAGAGGAACTGAAGGACAGAATAATTTTTGTCGTGACTTACGCAATTTCCTTTTAATGTCCTTTCCTGTTAAATTTCATTTGAATTTGAAGATAATTGAGGCATCAAAGTAATGTGCTTTTTGAAATTCTATGGAACTTTTATATAAATAATAGGTATGTGCTGTTATTTTCCACCTCTGGAACTGCTGGATGGAAAAGGGAATTTGTGGAAATGGCATAAATTGAGGGAAGGCTGCTGTTAAGATGTTGCAACATGGATATGCATTCACAAGGTTTTAAGACTGGTATGAACTTCTAAGACTTGGAAAAAAAGAGAGATTGTGGAAAAGAAACTTTATGTTGAGCTCAGTTTTCCATTGTGCTCTAGAGTGCAAGTTCTCGCTCGTATTTGTTACCTCTGGTGAGCACTAATGGAAGATTGGTTGTTCAGGTTTATGTAGCGGAAGGGACAGTTCTTGTTTTTATTGTGCTTCTTTTTATTTTGTTCACTTCTGTTAATTTTTTCTTTAGACAAAGTATAGTGAGACACTCTACCAAACTGTCTGCATTGGTAAAAACACACTGGTGTTCTGGTTCATATGATTTTGCTAAACACCTGATAGGCCTGTAGTGGTTCTACTCTAAAAAGATGGGAAGAATTTTCTGTATGAAATTCTCATGAAGTGAGGCTAATGTATTTTTGGAGGATTGGAGGAAATTTTGTTTCTCTGGCTTTAGTCTTGTTTTGTTCTTTTCCTGTGAATACTGTGTTAAGAAGTACATTTATAAGCAGAAATGCTATGTTGTAGCATAATAGAGTCCTGGAAACAGATAACCTCCATCATTCAGCTTCAGTGCCATGATGGTATTTTCCAATTACTTTTCACCTAAAGCTAGAAGCAGTATCTGCTGCATAGTTAAGGAATTGCATTGTATTTCTATGCATTTCTGCCCTTGACTTAGTGTCTTTACTTCTCCAAGCATTTTCCGTGAGATTTCTTACACCCTTGTAAATATGAGAGTCCTTTATCCTTGTCCTTGTGGTAGCTTGGAGAGAAGACACAGGCTGTGACTGTCCAGAAGTAGGCTGCTTGTAGCATCTTATCCTGTGCCTCAGGCAACATTGTGCAGACAGACTCAGTCAAGAGGGATGTGTGAACTCGTGTGGATATATTTCTGGGTTTTGTTCCTCCCTTTCAATATAATCTTTTTAGTGCTGAGCTAATTATGTAGTCTCAGTTTTACTGTTGAGTTAGAGTACCTGATCAACTTTCCAACTGTAAAACAGTTTGAAAATCAAATGTAGCTTACATGCAAGACCCAACAAAATTAGAAGTGTTAAGTACGTTTTGGCAGTTCACTTTTATTATGCCCAGTCCTCAAATGTACCAGCAGACAATCATCTGAATGTTAGTTATTTTTCACATGCTTATGTGATCACACAAAAAGTACATGCTAAAAAGAAGCAGATGGTGACAGATGGGGAAGGTTGAATAAGGTGGTTTTGGAAACCTAGAAAAATGCACTTCTGTAATAGTGTAAAAATAAAAATTCTTTGATCGCCAAGTTAGAATGAACAATATAGAGTGCCCCCCCTCCCCGAAAAAAACCCCGACCCAGTCCAAAACTTTACTGATAAAAAGAAATGGAATGTATGAGTATTCAATATATAGTTAGCAAAGTATGTTGCATAGTGTTGTTTTGTCCAAGGATAGAACATTAATTTTTATCAGCCAGAGACTTAGGAAGGTGGTAGTTGTATTCTTTCTTTCTTTTAAAATGATGAATTCAAATCAATTGTGTTCCATGCTCAAAGAATGCTGTCAAAAAGGTCATTCTTTATAGTAATACATTGGCAGTGCTGCAGGTTATGATAATATTTTTCTTCTGATGTCGCAAAAAGCTTTTAACCCTCTTATTGTAATGGTAAATAAATTACGTGTGTAATGAGGATATCTGTAGGACTAGAGCTAATCTGTAACGGCAGCATTACCTCTTTGTCATATAAGCAAATGTAAAGCTAATTAAGTGGTGAAGGTATAATCAACAACAGAAAAAAATCATCTTTTGTGTGAGCCCCATCTAAGGACCTACCCTACTATGAGGGTTGAAGATTTGCTTGTTCATTTGCATTAATTTAATGAAGTCTTAAAATTCATATCTATTGAGTTACATAAACACCCACAAACATTAAAATTCCTTAAAAAAAATTCGATGATGAGATGTATTTTATTCCATAAAATAATGAAGTATCCAGCCTGATGAATATTAATTGCCAAGTCGTCTACCAACACTGATGCCATGATTATTTTTTCTTTTTGTGTTTGAGTAGGTGTTTATCTTAACCTACAGTATGAGGCGTTACTGTTTCCTGGTGAGGCAGAATGCTTTGCTTAAAAACCAAAAAGCCTCAACTTCTGATAACCTGTTCTCATTTTCTTGAAAGTATAGTTAGTTTGCTCAGTACCTGAACAGTGTAGTTATGCTGTTGTGTTTTGCTTTACTGATTTTTCTTTTGGCTTCAAAAGGATAGTTGAAATTTATTTTCTCTGTGTTTACCTAGATGCTTCATGCATAATCTGATTCTTTGCAGAGGCACAATAGAATTTATTTTACCTGTGGAAGAGTGGTTTAGTGTTGGCTTGTGCTCTTGAACAGCTGTCTGTTGTATATTTGGCAACATTTTGTTTCTGGGTGAGGACCAGTGGAGGGGGATGAGGAGGAAAACATCTATGCCTGAAAATATTTTCCCATCTGATTTATGGGAGATTCACAATATGGAATTTTCTCTTTACACTAGAGTTCTAAGCACCAGATTATTTTCTTACATTATAAAGAAATGAAAATGCAGGAAGTTTTTTTATCTTGAAATGCTCGTATCTCATGAAAATTCAAATATGGTCTTTTTTCTGTTTGGTTATCAATTATTATATTTTAGTGTCCCACATTCTTTCATCTTATGATCCTAAGTCATCAAAAATGCTGGTGACTGGAATTTGAGCACTTTTGTCAGCTTGGTATTGCCAGTGGACCCCTGAGATGAAAATGATGAAAGGTAGACAAGGCAGGGTATCCAGAGCAGAACATCATTTATTGGCAATAACTGGTACCAAGGTCAAAAGCTGGGGAGCATTTAGATGAAGGTAGGAAAGCATTGCTTTGTTACACAGACAGAAGAATTGCTGCAACAACAGATAAATTAGCACAAAAATTAGACTTTCTCCTGTAGCCAGATAACCAATAATGTAACAAGGATTTGTGTTTTCACTACCTGGGTGATCTCACCAGTCACAAAACCCAATTGTACACATGCAGTATCAGACTTCCCAAGGGAAAAGATGTAACAAATATGCAAAAATAATAAACAGAATACTTGAAGAAAGGTTAGCTCAACACTGCCCATAAATAAACTTTTGTATTCAAACCAGAACTTTAAAGCAGAGAGCAATTTTCTAATGAAAGACACTTTTTTTTGTTAAACAAGTAAGTTTGACAATTTTACGAAGACTGTCTCAGTAGCATGCTTGAAGTTTTTTTCATTAATTTTCATTTAATCAATACAAACATTATTTCCATCTCAGCAAAAGCCTTTAGTTTTTCTGAGAGTAATGAAGCGTAAACAAAAGCTGAACAAATGCCGTTTAACATCAGTAAATATTCAAAATAATTTCAGGAAGAATGAGCAACTAGAAAGACATATCACAGTATTATCACTATTTATTACTTCTTACACATCTTGCATCTTATGGCAGTGTATGTTTTAGAGACTACTGCTGGTGCAGTGATAATTAATACAGATATGAACAGGTCTGCAGTTTTTCTTCTAATGGTAGAGCGGGTAGAGTTATGAGAGACAAGTGCCATCTTTCTGTAGACTGAAATGATATTTTGCTTTTATTTGCTGCATTTCTATGCAAGGTGTCTTTTGACGGGTCTTTTTAATGTGATGTTGTTTTCTTGGCTTTTTTTTTCTTCCAGTGTTACTGTTGGCTTCTTAAAGCCCTCATTAGAATACTCTTTTTGGTGTTCAGTAACTTAACTACTTTTTCATTTTCTTTTCTTTTTTTTTTTTTTTAAATTTTTAATTCTACTGAAGTCTGTCTCTTCTAGGAGGTTAAATACATTAATTAGTATTGTATGCTCTTTGCCCTAGGAAGCTGTGCTTAATTCACATTTATACCAGAATATACTATTTCTGATACAGCACATGTGCCAACAAATGAAAAACAAATTTGGTTTGCTATGTATTTTTTACAGGTACATAACAAAAAGCTAGGTGAGGTGGGCAAAATGTTGAATACAAAAATGTAATAGGAAAATAGTTTTTATTAGGGCCAGAAGTAAAACAGAAGTGCAAACTAGATACAAAATGGAGAAAAACTGCCTGCAAAAATTAGAGCAGTGGAAAATCTCAGCTGTCTATTTCCCAGGGTATCTATAACCTTGGCATTTTGTCTTTTCAGCTGTGTATAATAAAACCAGTAAGCATTCATTTAAGTGGATTTTTGTACTGTTGACGCAGCAACACTTCACTTTTCATACCAAGATACAGTTACTGTAATTGAATTGTGTAATTCTTAGTAAATGTACCCTTCTGCAGGATGGATTTTCATATATCTGGGTAAAAGTCTGTGTCTGTTAAGAAGTGTGTATTACCTTTGTTATCAGTGTTTGATTTTAAACTTTCTCATTGTTGTTGTTGTTACCACAATTGGTAGAAAGTTCTAGCAAATACACTTTTTAACTTCTGTTGAATAATACGTGGGTGAATATTTGTTAACAGACCAACAACTACAGCAATAAAAATGTGTGAAGGGTTACCAGGAATGCTTAAGGAACATACACTCCACCTGAACTGTAAGGTTAATTGAAAACTGTTTTTTCCCCCTTAAATTAACAGTACATTGGTGTATCCAAGTTCTCAGTTTTCTTTCACAACATAGGTGTGCAGACAGTTTGTTTAGATGTTTAAATATTTTCCCATCTGTTCTGTCAAAATTATTGATTGAGCAACAAGCTACTTCTAATGTCCTATCTGAAGGTCTATATCTAATGGATTAGGAGAAACATTACTAGGTCAAAAATGTAATGGCTTTTCCAGTAAGTTGCCTTGATTATCTAGCACAAAATATGAGTCTAATATTTTGATATTGTTCTTTTAGAGATAAAACCCAGTGCTGGCAACCCTTTGTAAAGGACTGACAATGAATTTTACAAAGCCTTTCATGCTCAAGGTTGCTGCTAAATTTGTCTGTGTTTGCAGAGTGCAGAAGTTACAGCAACTAACTACCATTTAGAGGTGTGTGGGAAATACAGCTCTGGATGCGTGAATTTCTTCTGTGCAACCAAAAATCTTCCAGACGCTGCTCATCAGGGATGTTGTATTTCAAGAAAATGCAATAAAGATGGGGTTAAGGGATTTTTCCACAGTTTGTCTGTGGAAAAAGCAGTCACACCTTGTTCAGTGTTCTGTGAGTAGTAGAGTATAGGAGAATCCTAGTTTGCACCTAGGGCAAGTGGAAGTACATGATTGACCTAAGAAGGTCACAGACTTCACCTGTTAAATTGCTGGCTCACCTCCTAAAAAAATTTATTTTCACAGAAACTTGTAAAAGCGTTGCCTGTGTATATATCAACTTCTCTGTGGCATTCAGTTGTCTGCTTCCTATGTCTGTGCCCCAAGCCCTTGTAAATAGGAGTTTGCAGATGTGTCTCAAGCTGTTGCCTCCAAAAAAACTTTGCTTCTTAGCTACTGAAGCAGTAAAGATAATGAAAGATATCTTTTCACTGATTTTCACCATTAAATCAAAGGGACATCAAATTCTGTGGACTGTATGTTAGGCTCATAAAGGAGTGACATGCATAAAGCAAAGGACCTGAAGGTGTATTGACTAATAAACCTCAAGATTAAGATCTACAGCCACTGGTAAAATGAAGGAAGAGGTCATTTCTGTGGATTTTATTTTTTGGGAAAGAGAAAACTTCCAGTGGTAGTAACAATCTTCTTTTCAAGTCCAAGACAGTGGGCTTCTCAGCAGTGGGGAATAGATAAGATAGATAAGATAGCTTTTTTTTTTGGGTCAATAAATGTAAATACAAGAGTATTTTTCTTCACTGATCTGTAATTACTTGCCAACAAAATGATTTATTATGTGTGAAGGAAAAATACAACTGAATTACTGCGATCTTAGCAGTCCTGCAGTGTTTGTGTTGTCTTCATCATCATAATGGCAAAGGTTGGTCTGTGAACTGAATTTTTTATTTTGTATGTAGAGCTTTACAGTCTGCTCTGTGTACAAAGCACTATCCTGTTGTATACTTGCTCACTGCCAGTTATACTTTCCAGAAACCCCAACGTGTGCAGAGACAGTGGAATCACTACAGAATACTTTGTTTTCCCTTGTTTACTGCTATCTCAGTAAATTAAAAAAAATAAATTTGTATTGTGGCCTTTTGAGCACAATACAGATGAAAATTTTAAGGCAAATAAATAGCTCTCCCTTAGCGGAAACTCTAGTGTTGTCCAGTGCCTCTAAAACATCCATAAAAGCACTAAAGTACCTGCAAATGCCTGGCAGCAGATGCCTGGCTAATGTTTCTTGCTTATTAGAAAGCATGTGTGTTACTTAACCTTTTGCATATTTATATAAGAAGGGAAAATACAAACTTCAGTGGCACCTCTGCAGCTGTTTTTAAAAGCACCCTTATAAACCCAGGCTGTGTCCTCGTACTGCAGGCATAGGTGTGAGGTGGAGGGGCTACAAAGCCTGTAAAAGTCGGAGTGGTTTCAGTGCAGCGATGAGTTTATGCCCACTTCGGAACCCTGTTATACTGCTGGAGTGCTTTAGAGAAATGCAGGTTGGGAAGAAAAGCAGGGCCTTAATCTTCACCCTAAGTGAGCACAGCTGTTACAGCTGTCAGTGTGTGCAGGAAAAACTGGCAGAGTCAGTGTAACTTCTGTGTCAGTGTAACTTTGGGGCAGAGATTGGCAAGCATTTCTTTCTGCAGCAATGCCACACCTGATGCTGCCCATGTTCTCAACTTGTGCTACTGCAACTGTTCACATGGCAATTGAGTGGCTTAGGTCAGAAAACTTAATTCAAGTGAAAAATAATCCAGGGTGAAACTTTCCCCCCCTTTTTTTTCTCCTGTCTGATGTAGTGTGTTGCATAGTTTTGACAAGGTAAGGGAAGCTGTGGTGAGAGAACAGAAACAAGAGCCTGAATTAGGCTGGCACTGCCTCCGAAAGAACCAGTTGTTGAACTAAAGCCCTGAAAACAAACGGAGTGAGATTTCCCGAAGTTGTAAAAATGATGGTAGTTTTTTGAGTTTTATTTCCCATGATCTGTGGTATCATCCAGACTGAACTGCAGTCACTCCACCTTCTGCTTTGCTCAATGATGGGAAGTCACTTGGGTACGGTGATTATGTCCAGGGTGGACGACTATAAATGTTATCCACACACTGAAGTCACACTGTGCTGGAGCTCTTCTCTCCTAAAACCTCACCTAGATCTTGGCAAGGTGGCTTGGATTTTGGCACCTCATGTATGTGAAGAGGATGAAGGAAGGGACATCATAAATCTGAATGATCTGACTATTTAAACAAATTTTGTGGAAGAAATCAAGTAAGTCCATCTTTGCTTTGTGGAAACACCCCTGACTTGAGTATGTAGTCAGTGTAGGTGCTCTTTCTGAGCTCATGAGTTCTATGTGATCCTTGCGTTGTACTCCCAGAAAATACCAGTACATTGCTTTACAGCAGATACCAGAGTGGTTGACCTTGTGCCCTCTACGATGGTTTTGGTGGGCCTGCTGCCTGTCCTGCTGTGGCCATGAAGGGATTGGGTTCTTAGTGCAGTGCATTTGCTTAAAGATAGATTTGTGGGTCCTTGTAGCAAGGGACAAGAATTGGCTGGTGGAGGCAGCTCTTAAGGGCAGCGTACAGTGTCCAAGACATCAAACTTTCCACAGTGGCTGTGTCTGGCCAGGTGCTTTGACTGGTGCCCCACATATACAAGGATATCCCACAGGTACTGGAGAGACAGCAGTATCGTTCCTCACAACCAAAGGAGACTTTTCTAAAAGCAGGTATCCACTTCATGGTGGGCAAAAGATTGAATTATTTATAGGTGCAAAGCCTGCAGCTGCATGTCATGTTCATTTTAGCACTGAGTTGAAACTTTCTTGACCTATGTTCAGTATAATTAAAACCAAATCCTTCCAATGCAAGGATTGTTTGGAAAGGATTCTGTAACGCTAGGGCAGTGTGTACAGACATGTTCTCATGCCTGCCCTAACTGTGTAGATTTGGTTGTAGGAGCTGCTGGACTGCAGCATTTCACTTCCATTGATTTGACACAGTCTACAAATCCTGGAGTTTCTAAACACCATGAAGATTAGAAATTACTTAAAGGAAATAATAGTGTATCTTCGCTGTGAATGCATTATGCACAATTTTATTACATTTATGTTAAAATAAGTTGAGATGCATTTTGCTTTATTTACACTATTTTCAGGCTGTTTTCTTTTTGCCTAAATGAAACCATTTTGATGCTCTTGCTTGTCTGGCTGGCTGTAAACCAGGTATTTAAACAAAAATAAAGAGTTGCCAGTTTTGCCAGCTGGGGATGAGAACCCGGCTGGTGATATGCGGGTTTGGGAGGCAGTTAATCCAGCTTTTATGCTTTTTTATGATTTTATGTAAAAAGAGGTTAAAAATCACATTTGGCTCTTTCTTTGTACCACTGTTTTGTTGCTGTTGTGGGAATGCAGCAAAAGGTTGTTCATACTTTTTATTATTATTAGGTAAAGTCCTGCATAAATTACGTAAAGCTGCAAATACAATTTGCTTTAGCTATTGGCCATGTGATTTGCCTTGTTCAGAGAACGATATGTTTTATTTTCCTGTTGCCTTCTTTTATAAACCACACATGCAAGCCACACCTCAGCTTACTTGTAAAAAGAATCTAAAATTGTCTCACAATTTTATGTATTTTGCTAGCTTCAAAAGAAAAGACTGTAACTGTACAGATGAGAGAAACAGTAACAGTGCTAATAGATGTAGCAGAAAAATATATAATGCTTTTATTCTGTGGCAGAAGAAGTGGTGATTTAAAGACAAGCGTCACAGATTTCATATACAGTTTTTCAGCAAATAGCTTGCAATATGCTCCAACTCATAAAACATTTAATTAATTTTAAAATGCAGGAGTTATTTTAGTTAGTTTTGTCATATGTACTTATTCAGATAATTTGTTGTATTTTACACTTTCCAAAATTTCACCCTCTATTTGGAAATATCAATGATGTAATGAGTCTGTTTGTTTTGGCACAGTTGTAAATCATATGTGTTAATGTGTTAATATTTATGATTTTTTAATCTTATATACACAAGAGGGATTTTTAATATACTTATTTTCATCATGTTTCTGCTGCTAATCCTTAAGGACAGTGAAAAGTATGAGTATGAATGCTTTAATTACTGTGGGATTTCCAAAATTGCCATACTGGATCAGACTGCATGTTGCTTCTGCTAACAGCACACCCAGATACTTCAGGGCAGGCTTGGGTTTACTGGGGGAGCAAGGGGAGAGGCAGATAAATGAGCTCAACCACGCCTCGTTGGAGCTGGCTGCAGTGTGGTGCTTGTGGCTGTGGTCACTTAGTGTCCCCTTAGGTGTGTAGGTGCCCTTGTTTAGGGGAAATTATTTCTCATTTTAGACAACTGCAAGATAATCTACTTATGGATAAAGTTATTTCTGATCTTGCAGGGCTTGTCTTATTCATTAAAGACTGAAAGCTTTACTTTCACTACCAAGTACCTAAATGACAGTTCCTGTATGTCTGCTTACCGTTTGAATCTGGATGAGCTTTTTGTGATGGTGATTGTATGTGTCTGTGTGTTGTAAAAAGTATTTTGTTTTCTGGGGATTAGTTTGTTCTTGGTTTGTTCTTTTTTAAAAAATCAGTCATAGGGTGCTGCCTTTCAGAATCTGCCAGTGATACAGTAACGATTCTCTATAAATAATTATTTACATTCTTTACACATGTAGTTCTACTCTATTAGTTGCATTTCTTTGATCTTTCTGTTTATTATTTAAGTCTAATTTCTTGTTTGAAGGGTTTTGGATAGCTCTTTCTGCAGCAAATATTGGCCATTTGACACACAGAGCCTTCTGTTTTAACATTTATTGACTTCTGTTTCATCTTTTTTATATGAAGGGGCATGATCTACTAGGAATTCATAGAAATTGGAATTATATATTCAGTAACATTCAATTTCCTTATTGCTTATGATTTTTTTATGGGTGAATGCTGCTGTTATGTTGTCTCCATGTCTGCAATTTAATATGAAGGTGCATTAAGGTCAAGACATGCTGCTTAAATTTCCTATTCCAATTCTGTGGGGCTGCTGGGAGAAGGGCTGTGGAATAAGTTGTTTTTAGGTACACAACGTCGGTGACATTATGTTAACAAATTGTATAAATGTTACCAGTTTCTGTGTTTGTATAATACCCTATAAGCACAGTTTCGTAGTAAACACAGTATTGTATAAACACTGCCGTATTTTTTTGCATTGGCATGGTTCAGCTGTTAGGACTATTTAATGGAATGTAATGAAACTGTCAGGAGAGAGGCATTGAGGACTTTTGATATAAACAAAGATCATAAAGAAACTAAATTTGTCTTAATAAGATTAAGGTGGTTCTAAATTGTAGACTTTAGACAGGTAGGGCAAAAGAGAGGGAAGTGACTGAGCAAAGAGATGTTTCACCACTTCTAAATAAGGCATCGGTGTACCTGTAGATAGTGTCTCTTCCTAAAGGTGTGGATAATATTCATGGCCTGGTAGAGGACATAGGAAAGGGTAAAAAGAAGACATGATTGTTTGGAGCAGGTAATTGTCAATTTTTTATTTTGCTTTTAGCAGTGCAGTGCCTGGTAAGCTTGGAACTTCAGTGAGCTCAGGTGTGTGAGTGAGTGCTGCAGTTTTGAGTCAGGTTCTGGGAGTCCTTGTAGCATACAGTGAAAATAAAGTCTCAGAAACACATTCATATAGAGATGCATCAAACGGACTGAAATGATGGTGCATGAAATAGTTTATGTCTTACAGATGCTTTTGGTTTCTGTCTCAGGTGTTAGAAGATAATGACTATGGTCGTGCAGTGGACTGGTGGGGATTAGGAGTTGTCATGTATGAGATGATGTGTGGAAGATTACCCTTCTACAACCAAGATCATGAGAAACTGTTTGAACTGATACTAATGGAGGACATAAAATTTCCTCGAACTCTGTCTGCAGATGCAAAATCATTACTATCAGGCCTACTGATAAAGGATCCAAATAAGCGGTAAGTGAAATTAATTGGTTGTACAGGCATAATAAATGCTCTAATTGTGCTGGGTAATGTAAAAATAGGTCTGTGGTGCCTGGTCTTCCTGGCTGAAGGAGCTGTCAATCACAGGAAAGGGTCATCCACAGCCATACAGTCTCAGATATCCATTTTTTCAGTCCAGCAATGATTTACAAAACAAATTTAACCAGCAAAAGGAAGAAAAGCTTGTGGAAGACAAACTTTTTAAATCATTCACAGCAAACACAGGGATCTCTTCAAGTTTAGAATGTGTACTGGAACAAAGGGAAAGCTCTCAATTGTTTTTCCCAATTGTAACTTAACCCTGAGTTGACTGCAGTGTCTCATGGGGACTGTAGCACTTGTTCTTGGTGATCATGGCAGGAGAGATGCATAGACAGCCACAGCTGTATTTATTAGGACACGTAAATAAATCACATACTAGACTATTAAACTAGTAATTTGTTAAAGAATACAACCGAAGTGAAATTTTTTAAAGAGAGTTTGAAAGCAAGTGTCACCCAGCTGCTGTCTGTGCCCTTTTGTGGTGGGCTTTTCCCTCTGGGATTGTTGCCTAGGAGAGCCATTTTCCAGTGGCTCCAGTACTGGACCAGCAGTGTCCAGTCCCCTGTGAAAACAAATCTCTTTGTAAATCAGTGGGATTTGTCTATAGGTGCCATTTTTTCCCCAGTATCTTTGTCATTCTTGTCTCCTGGGATGTTTTAGGGCTGCAGACGTTGTCTGCCTCTCTTCCCTAGTGCTCTTTCAGCCGCTGGTTGTTCTCAAGAAGTTTTGAGTAGTGGGCATTGCCCGCAGGCACTCGGAGCAGGACTGGTTGTTGTGTTTCTCCAAGGGATTTGCCTGGATGCAGCCAGGTGCAGCAGGCAGGACAGCACAAGTGGTGAGCTTGTCTGCTCCAGCTGAACTCACTGTGTGTAGGAAAAGCAAACCGTGACCAGCCAGCCAGGTACAGGCAGAGTAGTGTAAAACTTTGTTTCTGTAGCAGCTCCTAATGCTTTTTAGCCTCCAAACAATCTGACCCATCAAATATATTAACCTTTAGAATTGGAAAGATGCTTCCTTGTAATTAATCTTTGCAGACAGTAGTGTTTATTACAGACTTATATATAGAAGATTATTTATATTCAAGTTCTTGTGCTAGCTAATGCTAAATAGGGGAGGAACACAGAGATTAACGCAACTCAGCTTTTTTGTGAGCAGCTAGAAGATACTGAGAGAAGTCTGGAGACTGAAGGCTAACTGCCATTTTTGCCAAGATGTAGAGAATTTTACAATGGGTGGTTGAGAAACAAGGAGGAATACAGCTTGAAAATTAGAATAACTTTACACTCAGTTATTGCAAGACTGACGTACTAGTCCAGAATATTTTTAAAATTTGGCAGCAGGGTAATACCAAACCAGACTTTTTTCCTTGGTTGTGGAAATTATTCCTCCTTACAATAAATGCTTTAGAGAAGAATTTATCTTACGTAAATGCTTGCCTTTAGAATTTGTCTTTGTATCTTTAGCAGTTCCTTTTAATGAAACACACACTGTTTTTGTCACTCTTCTTGTTAACATTTACATGTATGGTCTGCTTACTTAGTTAAGAGTAGCTTTTTTTTTCTGCTGCAGCTTCCTTCTGTTATAGGGCAGCAGGATCCCCAGTGTCAGGGAGAAGTTAGATGAGAGCTGAGCAGTCCTGAAAGTTGATGTGCTGTTGAGAAGGATAGAAGTTCCCATCACTGGATGTGTGGTTCTTTCTCAACCAACAGCAGCAGCTCAAGGGAGCTCACTGAACTTGTCGAGTCAAAGTGGACTTGCTAATGCAACAAAAAATGGCCAGTTCTCTCTTCTTTTCTCATGGCAGGGTTAGTTTTTATCCAGGTTAGGGAGCTGACTCTGCTCACAGTCATCAAGTGGGAATGATGCTACAGAGGCAAGTGAGAGAGGAGAGGTATGGGCAGGACATTCCTCTTTTGGCAGCAGTGACCACTTCTGTGAGCTCAAACCACCCTGGGCAAGTTCACCCAAAGTAGGTGGAATCCACTTCCTAAGATGATTTACCAGACAGAGTCTGGCTTTGGCAAGCTATGGGCCACAGTGACTATTGTGGTTATTTACAGTGGCCTTTAAATAACCTTCTCAGCAGGCCTACAATTTATTAATTTATACTAATTGACTCAGATTGAGACTATTTTATGGTAATTGGTTAATTGTTACAGCACCCAGATGCAACAGCAGTGAGCACTGTATAAAAATGATGCACAAGTCATTACTGATTCAGTGTCTGGCACATCCTTGGCAAAATTTTGTATCAGCATTATTGGGTTGGTTTGGGTTTTTAATAGTGTCAGGACATTAGTTGGTCTTTCAAGCAAACTAAACTTAAGTATGTTTTTAAAATTAATGAATTACTAATGAAGCTCATCGTGAACAGTAACGAACAGTGTACTTGGATTAATCAAAAAGAACAGACCATGGCATGGATACTTCCACTATCACATCTTCTCTTGAGATCATCAGAATTCATATTAAACGGGTGAAAATTACATATTAATTGGGTGAGAATTGCTCCCAGACAGTCAAAAAGAAATGGTCACTTTTCCAACCGTAACAATAACTTGATCTCCCTATAAAAGTTTATTATGTGTTGTTTTTTCCCCCACTCTCTTTAGACTTGGTGGAGGCCCAGATGATGCAAAAGAAATCATGCGTCACAGTTTCTTTGCTGGAGTAAACTGGCAAGATGTATATGATAAAAAGGTATGTCTTTGTATGGCATTAAATAATCTGGCTTCTGCAAGGTGGTTTCAACTGATAGTCGTAGACTTCTGTTTTCTGGAGTTAGTAATTTCTTTCTTTGCAACTTTTTTGTGGAAATACAAATGAATAATTATTCTGAACAAGGTGTACTTACCTAGTCTTTATGTTTTCAGTAATAATTTGTCAGTTCACCAGAAATAAATTTTGCAAACCGACCCAAACCTTTTATAATGTAAATGTCCAAATTTTTTCCTTTTTGTTTTTCTTCTTGAGCTTTCAAGAGAAAAGTAGATGTATGACTCAAGATAATGTGAAAAATATAATACAGTTTGTCCTGAATTGTCATTTTATTTCTGCCTTTTAGTGAAAAATTGTTTTATGAAAAAGGGAAATTAAGTGATCGTAAGGAGCTCATAGCAAAAATCTACTTTCTGATTGTTTGTGTATAAGTAGAAACCTTTTTCAAACTTAGTTTTAAACAGATATCTAAGAAAATTAAAATAGCGTTACAACACTGAGCCAAAACAGCTTGTGGAGAAAGCAAGTGCTGGGAATTCAACTGGAACAGTTTTCTCCAAACCCAGTCCTGTTCCTGTAATGATCAACACTTTGGGAATGATTTTAGAAAATGAATTTATCTTACTTGGGAGTGAAACTCAATTCAACTTAAGTTGTTTTATATACAGAAACTGATTTTATCTCAGTATTTCTGTAAGAATTTACTTGTTGCTATAAACCCCTTCTATTTTGATAAAGACTTTTCTTTTTTCCCCAACTGTTTTACATTGTTAATCTGCCAGTTGAGCTGCGTAATTTTAAAAGATAGTTTTTTCTTGGTTTATTTGCTTTGTTCAAATAAAAGGAAAATGGAAGACATACGACTGAGCAGAATATGTTTATGCTACAATGTCAATGATACAAACTGTTTTTCAGTTGTTGTTGAACTGGAATTATAAAAATGTGTGGTTGTTGGTGTGGTAACTTCTCTGACAAATACCGGAATTGAAATAAAAGCCTGTATATGATGATACAAAATATGGTACTCTGAAGTTACTTGAAACAAGTGTGATTTTTCCCTGGCAGTATCACAAGTTTTCAAGAAACTCTACAATAAATAATCAGAGCAAGTGTATTAATCAGGTTACTTTATGAGCTCAACCGCTGATTGGTTATGTAAGGACATTGTAGAGAAGCACTTGAGGAAAAAATCTAAAAATACAAGCTGAGGACCTTTCTAGAGTAAAAAGAAAAACCCACTAAAATCAATAGGATTGCAATGTGCTAGGAGTGGGTGAGGAAAAAAAAAGCTGTTACATTATTCTTGCTCTCTTGAAAAACATTTCTTAATTATCTTACATTAGAAATAGAACTTTCAATTCTATACTGTGTTCAGCATTTTATGTAGTTAAGAATATATCGATACCCTTAATTGCTTGTGCTTTGATTCTTTCCAAACGAACATGGCAAATGAGTTTCAGTCAAGATCTTTTTCTGAGCTATTAAAATAAAAGGAGGCATTTTGCACGTTTTTAAAAAAAAATTATATAATTACATAAAAATATATAAATGCCGGCACTTTGCTTTTATGCTCATGGAAGTGGATATGGCTTACTGGAGTATTATAACTAGAGAAACTCTAGTCATTCTTTGTTTACTCTGGACACTTGCTTTGAGGAACTAAATTTGCTGGTAAAACATCAACTGAATTTCCTCAGTTGAACAATTAACTTCAAGGATCATAGGAATTGCTTTTGTGCGGTATTGGCACACAGTGTGTCCTTTATGGAAAAATAAGTAAAGAAAATTACTTCTGACAGTGTGCTTTTCTGTTTAATTAAAAATAGTTTTGTTCCTGTTTATTCCTTACAAAGCCATTTGTCTGCCTGGTTAAAATATCCAGTTGTTCCATCTGCACACACACTCTTACACTCTGCAGACTTCAGAGCTGTGCTCCGAAATATAACCCTCAAACTTAATAATAAGGTTAATGAACTTTCATCAAGTATATTCATTAGAATGCTTATATGAATATTTTTAAGGTATTTTGGTATTCTAAAATAACTCAGAGCATCAAATAAATTTGGTTTTCAAATAGGTTTATTCTATGCTTGCTTGTGTTGCTGTTTATTGTTGGATGTAGAGTCTTCAGCAGTAGGGTCACTTGATGAAATTGATAGTGGATATAATCACTTGCATAGTAAAAATATTTCACAGTAATTTTGCCTGAGTTTTATGCACCATGGCACTGTAATTTTCTGGCTGCATTTCAGGGGTGTGTTTCTGTTAGAAATGAAAGAACTGAAGTTCTTTCAGAGTAATGGAAACCAAAAAATCATGTGTATTCTGTGTAGTTGCTGGGTGATAGTTTTGTACATGTGCATACTGTGCTCCTGTGCCTCTGATTTTATCATTTTGCTAGGTTATCACTTCACTGGTGTGATTAGAAACAGAATTATATATCTGTAAACTATTTCATATATTTCATGTGACAGACCACAGCTCTGTCGGGTCAAACAGATCCAAATGGTCAAATGGAATTATTAGGTTTCTGATACTGCTAACTCATTAACCTAATGTGGTACTACATAATGATAAAAAAAATATTGTATGGCACACTGGAGCAGAGAAGGTCGTTGCCTTTAAATGAAAAATGTATAGTAGTTAGCATTTGTGATCTGATGTATTTATTTTTGGCAGAAAAACCATGAGGGCATATGAAAGAGAGCAGCCTGTGCCAGGTTCTTCCTGTGATCATCTCAGCCCTGATGAGTTTTTATCTCTCTGCCTGAGTATGAGAAATTGAATAGTTTGGCAAACTCTGAAGACTTCAAAAGCCCATGTACTAAATAAA